>CM019063.1:46107443-47510129 GCA_009667805.1 Leptobrachium leishanense | reverse complement strand
ATAAGATTTTGAATACCGTGTTTCAACATCTGCTCAAGATTTTAGTAAACTATTTAAATGATAAAAACTCACAACGGTGTTGGAGTATATTTATTCCCTAGTGCGGGGAGACTGACCCGTGGTTCATTTTCAGCGGCTCCTCCGGGAGTGAGCGCTACACTTGTTTTCTATTGTTACAGTTCACCAAATTTTGGTGAACTGCCAGCAAGTATGTGCCTGTTCGACAGCAGTGAAATCCCCCATAGAGAAGCAATGGTTAATCTATTCACAGATACCGAACAGCAGTGAAAAGTTGCTGAAATGCCCTGCTGTTCGGTGGTCTCATTCGGCAGGTTTAATCAGACGAATCCCATAGGCTTCAATGTTAAAAATATTCCCGTTTTAATTCAATGTCTAATAAACAGTTTAATATTTTAATTTGCAGCAGAAAGTCTTTTTATTTATAGATTTTTTTAGGATTTTTTAGGCATTTCTTGGGATTTTTTCATCAATTTTCTTTTCCTTTTTTTTTTAAATAGTGTTTTTTTTCTTTTTTCTTTAACACCTTTTTATTACTATCATTCACTCAGGGTTATTCAAAGAGATTCGAAAAGTCACCGCACGTTCGGTGACTTTTCGTTCTCTTCCATTCGGTTCCTTTTGCCGATCCCATTTCGGTGACCCTGCGGTGTATTCAGCAAGCACCACAGGGCCGTCGTAAAGCAGGGAAAAGCCACCGCAAACCCGACGAAAACTCACCGCAAAACCCACCGAATGCATGCAGAAAAGCCACAAAAACATCTGGATTAACCTGCCGAAAACCGGAGCCGAACACAGCCGAAGCAGCTGAGACGCAGACGAAGGAGGTGAATAAATTAGCAAAACAGTTTGTATGAATCTGTGAAAACGAAACGCTGTTTGCAAAGAAATTACTGAGAGAAAATGTCTGAAATTTACATATGATCCAATGAATGATAATAAAAAGGGCTGTTACAGAAAAAAGAAGTAAACTTAAAAAAAAAAATCTGACTTTTTAAAAAAAAAAAAAAACAGAAAAATGCTTAAAATATCTTAAAAAATCTATAAATAAAGAGACTCTTTACTGCAGAATTTTATAATGAACGGTTTATTAGATATTGAATTAAAACAGGAATATTTTTAACATTGAAGCCTATGGGATTCTCCTGAATAAACTTGCCGAATTAAACCACCGAATGGCAGGGTATTAGGGGAACCTTTCACTGCTGGTTTGTGTTCTCTGAATAGACGAAGCATTGCTTCTCTATGGGGATTCACTGCCCTTGAACAGGCACTGAACAGGCACCGAATGTGCAGGCAATTCGCCAGGATTTGGCGAATTGCCTGCTCTCTGGATAGCCGAATGGCCAGGAAAGGTAACCGAACGCTGATTTTCAACATTCATACCTTTCTCAAGCAATTCGGATCTCTTTGGATAACCCTGACAGGATCTTATATGTATATTCCAGTCATTTTCGTTCGGTAGTTTTTTTGCAAACAGCGTTTCAATTTTGACACTTTCGATCGTATTGTTTTGTTTTTTACCCCGTTCGGCGGCTTTTTCCGACATGTTCGGTGTGGTTTTTATGGAGGTTTCTGTGGGTTTTCGATGAGTGTTCTGTGAGTGCTCGGCTGGTGTTCTGGTTTTCCTCGCACTCCTGGGACCCTGCGGTGAATTCAGCATTCACCGCAGGGTGGGGAAATTTGATTCCCCGAAGTGCGGGGAAGCGCAGGGAACGAGAGAGCAATGAAATGTCGGCGACATTTGAATAACCCCTTTAAATTCTTTTAACAGTTGCCGAGCACTTATCTCCATTAAACACATCGTGTAAGTGGTGCATTATCTCACCACCGTCCTTTCCAACTTTACTTTTCTTTTTTTTTTTTTTTGCTTGTTAATAGCATTTTTAGGTTATGCGTCAACGAGATGCGCCGCGTTTATCTCTTTAAAAATAAAAGAAAGAATGTATCTGGGCTTGAATTATTAGAGATCCTTCAATTCGAGGCTCACAACATTTACCAACGGTAAAAAGCCATCAGTATTAATAAGTGTCTTTATCTGGGAAGACGCGCATTGTCATTTATAGACCATGTAGGAGTGATTT
Organism: Leptobrachium leishanense; assembly: GCA_009667805.1. NCBI lineage: Eukaryota > Metazoa > Chordata > Amphibia > Anura > Megophryidae > Leptobrachium > Leptobrachium leishanense. The sequence goes on along the minus strand of CM019063.1, from coordinate 47,508,027 downwards.
TATGAGTCATACTGTAAATGACATTGCTTATTATACAAGCCATTTGTGGGAAGATTTCTGGGAATTGAATGGAGACGTCTCCTATCTCACGTTGATGAGATTTTAGCAACACGTTTGTATACATCCTGTCTCAGGTTTAGTGGGACGATTATTATTAGGGATGTGCGTTTCGGGTTTCGGAATTTTGGAATTTTCACGAAATTTCCCGATTCGTGCTTTCGGATGCGGCCGAATTTCTGAAAAATTTTAGATCCGAAAACGGCAGATCCGAAAAGTTTTCCGAGCCGATACGAAATATTTTGGGAATTTTCGAATGTACTTGAAATGTGTCAAATCGAAATTTATTGCTTTGAAACGAGGAGAACAGACGTTCCGAAAAACGAAAATTTCCGAAATCACGAAAAGTCGATACAAAAAACGAGCAAAGTGAAACGAAAATACGAAAAACGGTCGATATTCCGAAAACATGTACAATTCCGAAAAACGAAAATTTCCGAAATTACGAAAAGTCGATACAAAAACGAGCAAAGTGACACGAAAATACGAAAAGTGGTCGATATTCCGAAAAAAATGTACACGAAAAACGAGTCGAGCCGAACCGACTCGAAACAGAAATCGGTCGAAACGAGCCGAATCGAAAAGTTTAAAAATCCAAAAAATCGAACCGAATCGAACCGAAAAAAAAATCGGTGCACAAGCCTAATTATTATTTGATTTCTGGTTCTTTCAGTTCTTCTGAAAAAGTTTACCTATTTTGAGAACACTGAATTTATGGCATGGCGTGATAAGATTGTGTTCATCCGAATTTTTTCTGTGAATTGTTTTTCCTATTTTTTAAAAAAAATAAATCAAACCAACCAATCAGAGAGTTAGAGGTCCACCTTATTTATTGTTAATGACTTGGCATTAATAGCTGCTCAGTATTGCTGGCATAATCATAGCTGATATGCCCCTACCCACATCATGTCAAACGGGGGCATACGGTGCAGGGCTGCCATCAGGGGGTCAGAAAAAAGTGCCCCGATCTAGAGTAAGTGGAAGTCGGCTGCCATACTGCACCACGAGTTCACCGCCTGGAGTGGATGTCGTAATCCCAGGAACATATGGCTAGGAAGAAGGCAGGTACTCGAGTAGAAAGTATAGCCAGTGGAAGTTTATTCAAGGGGGGTTAAGCAGGCCCCACTAAATCAAGCGTGACGTTTTCGTCCGTGATGCCATATACCTTGCCATATGCCATCATGGGGTGACAGCTCATGGTATGTTCAAGGGCCCAATGGCTCCATTGGGCCCCGGACTTTCCCAAACCATGTGAAGCTTGTCTAAGGGCCAGAGAGGGCAGTTTGCATAGGGGAGCTTCAGGGACTTCAAGGTTCGGGAGCTGAAGAGGAGCAGCAGCGCGCTGCGAGGGAGAAAAGGTGTCACATATACCTATCTACCTACACAATCGGTCTTAGAACAGTCAGATTGCAAAACACAGAATAAACAAAGTCAGGACAATCCAAAATTAGGAACCAGATCAGATAATCAGACAAAGCCAGGTGTCAGAACAAGAACACATACTCATACAAAGTAAGGTGTCAGAACCAGAATGGATATTCATACAAAGTCAGGTATCAGAACCAGAACAGATACTCATACAAAGCCAGGGATCAGAACCAGAATGGATGCTCATACAAAGCCAGGGATCAGAACCAGAACAGAATGTTAGTGGAAGCATGGAGCCGATATACAGTGTAACAAGGAGAGCGAAGGTTAACAGTGGAGGATAGTCAGGTACAAATCCAGAATCAGCACATAGAACTAAAGGAACCAGAAATGCACTGGAGGGAATGGTGAACCACGACAGGGCAGTGAGCATAACTCACTGCTTGGTTTTAAATCTGGCATGCATCATCATAACACCGCACAAGGGCCGTTGCCAGATTATTTTGCACCCTGGACAAGACCAGCTACTTATGCCCCCCCAAATTCTTTTTTTCCTTCTTTCCTTCTTACCGTCTTTCTGTCACTATAGGACGCCCACCTTCTGTGCCGCTATCAGGGGCCAGACAATGTTGGCTTTGTGAGCCACCACTGCCGGCTGCACGAGCCGCACAAAGAGGAACAGGTACAATAATGGAGCCCCGGTTGGGGCCAGCTGCGCCCCTAGGTGGCATTGTGCCCTAGGCGGTTGCCTATCTTGCCTAGTGGGAGCACCGGCCCTGGCTGCACATCCCCCTCCATGTCACTGACCCGTGGCTGCGATTGCCGTCTATTTCAGTCGTCTGCCAGCGACCAGCGAGGATGGCACTGCTGTCCGCCGGGCATCTGGAGGGGTAGTTATGATAAAAAGTAAAAAAATGAATAAGACGAAAAACAAATAGTAATAATTGACCAATTGACCAGAGGCCATCAGCAGCATCTGCCACATTATTTAACCTACCTGGCGGTCTGATTATTTCCAAATTTCCTTGCCAAAAATCGTTTCAATTTTTTTTATTTTGGCCCCCTAGCGGTGTTCGAGTGTTGCTCGGGGGTTAAATTCCTATACTGGAATTTCAGTGGTGAAATTTAACCCCCGAGCCACACTCGGGATAACCGTCAGGGAGGTTAAGGGCTAAAAATGGGAATTATTTTATTTAATAAGGTATCTTTTTCAATTATTGCTTTATTTTACGCTGAGAACAAATTCAAATAACAAGACTCTGTTTCAATAGGAATTCCTAAAGCTACTTGTTTATGCTATGATTGGTCCTCTAACGTCTAACGAAAGCACTTCATAGTATTTTCTAGACATGTGCAATAGTTTTAGTACTAAAACGATTTAGTCTGAATTTTGGGATAATTTAGTTTTAGTATGATTCAAGAGAAACGAAACTGCTCAGTACAAAAAACGAAAGAAACTAAAATAAAATGCACTACATTTTAGTTTCAGTCCTTTTTGTGATATTACATTGAGTGACGGAGACCAGTAATGAAGAGCGCAACATCGCAAAGCTACAGAAAAGGTTTGTATGCGCAATCCTTCCCAACCCCTACCCAAAACTCAGACAGTGATAGAGCTCCAGAATACTCACTCGCAGCACAGACAGCCAGCACAGGAGAGGAAACCTTTAATTAACCCTTGCATGTCCATGAGGCAGACAAGATGATAAAAGCAACTGGAGAAGGAAAACATTCAAATAAATCACACTGAAAGCTAATGACAGAGGAGGGCTGGATAGTAAAAACCCCTTTATAACAAGCAGCGCTGGGAGAAGAGAGGGACTTTATAAAACGTGTGTTATCTCCCCTCCCGCTCTGCATAATAGGGGCTTAGGACTGATACATTTTATATTATTCAGGAGCACTATCCCCCTTTCCTCATCTATAATACACGTTTTATATGAAGTCTCTCTCCTCTCCCTGTGCTATAAAGTTTTTTTTTTACGTCTGATACACTTAGTATCCAGCTCTCACAGTTACTCTGTCATTATGAGCCTTCAGTGCGATTTATTTGAATGTTTTCCCTAAATTTAAAGTGCTTTATTTTATTATAAAAATAAATTTGCACCAGTCATCTCTTCTCTGAGCTTTCAGACTGATTAATGTTAATATTTTCCCTCTCCCCTGCTTTTATATTCCTGTGTCTCCCCCACAGAGATACAAAGTTTAAGTAAAAGTTCTCACTCCTGTGCTGGATAAGCATTGCATTCTGAAGTTCTGCACCCTCCACATGTAAATGCAATAAGATGTTCTATACAGAGAGGGGCATTAATTAATGCAGGAGAATGTTATATACATTATACAGAGAAAGGTATATATTGAGGAGGATGTTCTATACAGAGAGGGACATTAATTAATTCAGGAGGATGTTCTATACATTATACAGAGAGGGGTATTAATTAATACAGGTGGATGTTGTATACATTATACAGAGAGAAGTATTAATTAATGCAGGAGGATGTTATCTACATTATACAGAGAGGGGTATTAACCCTTTCGCTGCTGAGGCTTTTCCCGCCCCTATGCTGAGGTCATTTTTACCTGTTTTGCGCATCATGTTTAAACGTGTTTTGAAGGCTTATTTTAGTATATGACCCAGACATATTATATATCGTTCTTTCCGTCAGACTCGGTAGATTCATAATATGTCATTATTATATGTATACGTTATGTCATGTCTGTATATTATAACAAAAAATTCAATAAAATATGTATTTTCAATAATTTACAATGTGTAAAGTGTTTTTTTCCACATTTTAACATGCGAGCAATTGCGGTTATATTTTGTATGGGGTGCGCTTGTTAAAAAAATTAGAGATGGGGTCTCGTTACATTTTTTTTTGGGGAAAATGACACTATTTTTAACAAACGCACCGCATACAAAAATCGTTAGTGCAGCATCATTGTTCACATTATAATTGAAATGGGAACAATATTGCTGCATTAACAAACCCAAAAAAATAAAAAAAAAGTGTTTAATTTGTTTTTTTTTTTTAACCCTTTCGCTGCTGAGGCTTTTCCCGCCCCTGTGCTGAGGTCATTTTTTACCTGTTTTGCGCATCATGTTTAAACGTGTTTTGAAGGCTTATTTTAGTATATGACACCGACATATTATATATCGTTCTTTCCGTCAGACTCGGTAGATTCATAATATGTCAATATTATACGTATACGTTATGTCATGTCTGTATATTATAACAAAAATGCAATAAAATATGTATTTTCAATAATTTACAACGTGTAAAGTGTTTTTTTCCACATTTTAACATGCGAGCAATTGCGGTTATATTTTGTATGGGGTGCGCTTGTTAAAAAAATTAGAGATGGGGTCTCGTTACATTTTTTTTGGGGAAAATGACACTATTTTTAACAAACGCACCGCATACAAAAATCGTTAGTGCAGCATCATTGTTCACATTATAATTGAAATGGGAACAATATTGCTGCATTAACAAACCCAAAAAAAGAAAAAAAGTGTTTATTTATTTTTTTTATATATTTTTTTTAATTTTTTTTATTTTTATTTTTATTTATTTTTTTTACAACATTTTTAACTTTCATGTTTGGTATCGTTGGAACGGCCATGCTCTGGCCGATCCAACGATATCAAAATTTAACCCCTAGCTGCCACGGATCGGGAGATAGGGAGTTCATTGGAACTCCCTATCTCCACAGTTGGTGGCAGTTAGGGTTAAGTCTAGGACTGGCGTCATCGTGCTACGCACGATGACGCCAGTCCTCTGGGGAGTTCCCGGAGGCTTGGCCGACATCCAAGATGTCGGCCAGCTCCGGGAAAGGATCGCGAACCGGCGCTTTTCAGCGCCGATTCGCGATCCAGCTCCCCAGGGGTTAATGCCAGGCATCATTTGGAAGGGCAGGCTGTGCCCTTCCAAATGATGCCTGGGTTAACCCCCTGTGCGCCGCCGATCGGGAGGGAGAGAGGTCCGAAGGACCTCCCCCCCTCCCTTTCAGGCGCCTCCTCCGCACATGCGGGGGGGGCGCCTGAATTAGGTGTCATCGCGCCCCCGCGATGACACCTAATTCTGGCGGCTGCTGGTCCGGATGCCGGGCTGACATCCAGGATGTCAGCCCGCACCGGAGGGGCCAGCGATCGGCCGGAACCCAGCCGAACGCTGACCCCAATGTGAGGACGCGCTCAGCGCGTCCTCAGCACACCAGCGGGACTGCTGAGGACGCGCTGAGCGCGTCCTCAGCAGCGAAGTGGTTAATTAATGCAGAAGGATGTTCTATACATTATGCAGAGAGGAGCCTTTTTTTTAGCCCTTTAAATCCAGTGGCTGTGAGCGCTGAGATCGGCAGCTTGTTATATTATCTCTCAGTAAAATGTATCAGGCACAGCTGTTACAGTAACTGACTGTAACAACACTCAGAGTTTCAGTAAAACAAGGAAATAATATTGTTCTAACCTCTTTTATATAAAAATATTATTTACTAGTTTTACGGAAACTCTGAGCGGTGTGATGAGCAGCAGTCAGTTACTGTAACAGCTTTGCCTGACACATTGTGCTGAGAGTGAGAGATACTGTAACAAGCAGCAATCTCAGCCCACTGAGGAGCCACTACAATAGTAATTGTATCCACTGGTTTTCGGATGAATGAAATTAGTTTTCATACTAAAGAACTGAAAACGAATTTCTTTAGCAACTAAATAAATTGCATTTTAGGACTAATCCATTAGTTCAAAACGAAATTTTGTGCTGTGCACATGTCTAGTATTTTCTGAGTAAAGTAAATAGAAAATGTAACTGAAAATCTGTTTATTTTCGAGGTTTGCCCCACCGGCGACTGCTAAAGGTCATTAAAATAATGTGGGCAGCGGAAAACTCAAAAAACAGGTATTCCAACACTGTCAACATTTGCAGGTGACCGATGTTCTCTCGTCTCATGAGTCATTTTCCAGAACGGAATGTATGAAGAGTGAAACCTAATAACCCAATTAAACCTACAGAGATGGGGATGAGGCATTTAGATTAGAATGCGGTATTCAACATCAGTAAAATCTCCCAACAAAAGGACTCTGATTTAAAAACCATCCAGGGAAAAAATTATGTAATCAACATCTGGCCTGTACCAGGACGAGGGAGGGCTAAAACAACTTGCGCGGAGAGACCCAAGTGGGATTAAGTCATAACACAAATCAATGTATTTTAGCTTGATACGAGAAGTTCAATTTTGTGTAAAGTGTAATTCTGCTAAAAGCAGGAAGTGAGAAATGTGATTTGGTGGCCAAGAGTATGAAAGAGAATAACGTGTGAGAACATCTGGCTTGTTTATTGTTATGATGTTAAAATCTGCAAGCGGTTAGAGACGGGTCAGGTGGTGCGGATTCGATAACTGTTTGAACTCTAGCAAATCGCAGGGAGAAAAAAGTTTTTTTGGACGTTGACGCTTAGTAACTAAAAAAATCGAATACGCTATGAACTCGCAGTGTCTGTTTACACTTTATTATTAAATTTGTTAAAGTCACATATGAAAAATCGAAATATCATTTTGTCATCTTTGACAGTTTTTCAGCCGGTGAGAATCCCTCCCGTTTCGCGAGTATGGGAAATAAAAAAAAATATGAATTATGAATTAACGATTCCAGGGAAAACTATATCAGAGTATGGAGACATGATATAGCAAACTCCAAGAAACTCACCATTTACCAATCCTTACATAGGGAATACAAACTGGCCCCATACCTGGAGCTACTACAAGACCCCAAGGACAGACAGATCCTGAGCCGGTACAGACTGAGCGCCCACAGCCTGGAAATTGAATCAGGGCGGCATAGACAGACCTACAAGTCCAGGGAGAATAGACTGTGCCAGCATTGTGACCAGGAGGCCCTGGAAGATGAGGTCCACTTCCTCCTACAGTGCCCCAAGTACTCAGCACTGAGGGAAACTCACTTCCAGAGACTCTCCGCTCTCATCCCGGACTTCACCTCTATAGAAGAGACGAGGAAACTCCACATCATATTGGGAGAAGAGGAGCCGGCGGTGAAAATATCTGCCCAATATGTCACAGAATGTCACAGAGAGGCAAGAGACAAGAGAGGAACATGAGAGATCCCGGACTTATAAATCCCCAACACGGACTCGCCCCCATCCCCCTTCACATTATCCCTTACCCCTGATAATGTCCATGGACTTGCCCATTCCCCCCCATATATATGTCCCACTACCCCCCTCCTCCCCATATGCTTTGGCAATGCTAAAATGTATTTGGTCCTGCCAATAAAGCTTATTTTGATTTGATTTGATTTGATTTGATGAATACTGCGGATGTCCAGAGATGCCTTGTATTTTTGACTTGTTATCGGGAGATAATAAGTCGTTTTTCCGAGTCGACAGCTCGTTTTCTCTGGAAGAAAGCTTGGTTTCTAGAGATAACAAATTTGTTTCCCTGAGGAAACAGTCTTGTTTTCTCAAAATAACAAGATATTTTCTAGAGATAACAAATGGGGTTCCTCATGAAATAATAGTGTAGCCCTGTAGTTAATTTGGCTCTTGAGAGCTGCAGCTGTTATGCCCCTAGAGGGAGCCAGAGTGCAACGTATGTGGAAAGTGATGGACATATGGACTTAAGGACTTCGTCTCCCAGAAACCCTTGGGGGAGAGGAAGGAAGTAAGGTGTCTGGTAGGGATGAGCGTTCGGTTCGATTCGAACGTGAGTTCGAATCGAACATCGGCCGTTCAAGTGTTCGGCGAACGCCAAACATTATGGGATGTTCGCGGTTTGTTCGACCGGACATTCCATAATAAAAAAATGCGTCCACAGGTCTCCTAAATGTACCGGCGGCTGCTGGTATATTTAGGAGACCTGTGGTTGTGGCCCCCGTAACTCACCTGTCCTGCAGCTGTCCCAGCCTCGTGTTCCCCGGTCCATCAGCTCTCCAGTCCGTCTGACCGCGGCTCCTCTCTGCCCCACGTCTTCATGCTGGATGATCCGATTGGGCAAAGCCCTGCGCCTGACCTGGACTTTGCCCAATCAGGGCTCTAATTCAATATTGAGCCCTGATTGGGCAAAGTCCAGGTCAGGTGCAGGACTTTGCCCAATCAGAACTCAGCATGAAGATGAGGCGTGGGGCAGAGCTTTAACCAAGCTCTGATTGGTTAAAGCTGGTGCAAGACTTTAACCAATCAGAGCTTGGTTAAAACTCATCTTCATGCTGAGCTCTGATTGGGCAAAGTCCTGCACCTGACCTGGACTTTGCCCAATCAGGGCTCAATATTGAATTAGAGCCCTGATTGGGCAAAGTCCAGGTCAGGCACAGGACTTTGCCCAATCAGATCATTCAGCATGAAGACGTGGGGCAGAGAGGAGCCGCGGCCAGACAGACCGGAGGAGCTGATGGACCGGGGAACACGAGGCCGGGACAGCTGCAGGACAGGTGAGTTACGGGGGCTGGGGGGCCACAGCCACAGGTCTCCTAAATGTACCGGCAGCCGCCGGTACATTTAGGAGAACTGTGAACACATTTTGCGTGTTCGGCCCCCATTGATTAACATGGTGTTCGAGTTCGTATTCGAACATTTCGGCCGTTCGTCTGTTCGGATACGAACCGAACACAGGGGTGTTCGGCTCATCCCTAGTGTCTGGCGCCAGGAAGTAAAGAACAGTGTGTGCAGCGTGGGGAGAATAGAGTGAGGAGTGAGAGAAGGCAGTCGGCTTGTGTGACACTCTCTGGGATCTTGCAAGTTGGAGCGCGGAGATCCGGGCGGCATCCATTGCTGGTGTGATCGGGGGGGGGGAGAGTGCATATTGCCTTGCTGTATATCATGCTGATGAAGATCAGGAGCAATAATCATGATCTTGATCAATAATCTTGATTATTTCTCCTGATGAAGATAGCATGATGCTATCGAAACGCGTTGAGCATGTTTCTTATTTGTTGTTGTCTTAACATGTCTATGTTATTTTAACTACTGGGGTGTCCTTTAAATCCCCGTTTTTCAGGTTTTTTGGTGTTACTATGGGTGTATTTGGCGACGGACTGTCTGACATAATGAATTATTGGTATGCTACGTTATTACCAGTCTATACCATTCCAGATCAGGTGGCTTATCAGTTTCTATTGGTAGAGATTATTACATTTTGAAATATACATTCCCGGTTTGCCGGTTATTATCCTGACTGGGTTGATCACATATATGATATTACCAACAACTGATTGGGTCATTTACATCTCACAGATTTCCATTTCAATGTTTTTCTGTGTTTTTATGAGGTTAGGTGTGTTTCTTTGATTTTTCCCTTTATTTAATAAATTGTGCTTGTGACGGGGACCCACATCCCATCTATTAACTCTCCGTGCACCTGGTTGTGCCGGATTGTTCTAAGTGTTCGTTTTGTATATTTTGGTGAGTTAGGCCCGTAGGATCGTGGTGTCTGGCATCATTTAGGTGGTTCCTTTTTGGAATTGCCTCGTGTTTTGTGTATACCTCTCTTCAACCCCTGTGGTACAGGTCCGCGATCCGGACATCCAAGATGTCAGCCAAGCCTCCGGGGCCTTTCCCCGCCCACTGATGTCAGTGTGAGAATTATCCCCTAGCTGCCAAGCCCCCCCCCCGTATCTCCCGATCCATGGAAGCTAGAGATTAATGTTTGGAATCAACGGAACCAAACATGACCATGTTAAAAGTATATTAAAAAAAATAAAATAAGTAAAAAATAAAAATAAATAAAAAATTGAAAACCTGTTTTTTTTTTTGTTGCTTACTCCCTTAGTGACCGGGCGGTTTTACACCACAAATTCGTCCTTTAGTGACCGCTGCTGTTTTTACGTTTCTGCGCTGTTAGTGTTTAGGTCAAATTTTCCTCTTACTCGTTTATTCAACCCACACATATTATACACCGTTTTTTCCGCCATTAAATGGACTTTCTAAAAATACCATTATTTCCATAATATCGAATAATTTACTATAAAAAAATATGAAATATGAGGAAAAAATGGTAAAAAACACACTTTTTCGTAATTTAGTCTCCAAAATCTACAACCACCATAAAAGTAGTAGTAGTTTAAAAATTTTGTCCCGAGAATAGAAATACCAAATTTTTACATGTTTTTGCTTTTTAACCCCTTCACTGCTGAGCCAGTTCACCTATGTGCGCTGCGCTCATTCTGACCATTTTGTGCTAATTATTTTTAGATGACAGGCTAGGTCCTATTTAACTAAACCCCCCCAAGACAATTTTTTTTTAAAAGAAAACCCATTTTTTTATTTTAATTTTTTTATTTATTTATTTATTTTTATATTTTATTTAAACCAAATCTCGTCATGTTTGGTATCCCCTTTCCAGCGGTGCAAAATGCATCACTGTAGCTTACATGGTTGGGGAGATAGATGGCTCCAAAGGCAAAGGAGCCCCCTCTTTAACCCCTGGAGGAGCCCCCTCTCCTTCCTGTATTTTCACCACTGGCGCCTGCCGATGACGTCATCACGCAGCGTGATGACGTCATAGGATCGGCCGGCCCCCAGAAAACGGCGAGGCAAGCTTGAAGCTTGCCATAGATGTCATGGGAGCCGGCAAGAAAGGTGAGTATCGGGCGGGAGGGAGGTTAGGAGCCGCTGACGTACTATGTACGTCCGCGGGTCTAAGGGAGACCCGTGGGCAGGACGTACATAGTACATCAGCGGTCTCTAAGAGGTTAATGCAACACTGTTGTTCACATTTCAATTATAATGGGAACAGTGATGCTGCACTAATGATTTTTTGGGGGCTTTTAGCTAATATCACGTAATTTCTCCGAAAATACAGTAACGGATTCCCATTACTAATTTTTAAACAAGCATACCCCATAGAATATATAACTGCAAAGGCTTGGATGATAAAATGTGAAAAAATTACTTTACACGCTGCAGATGATTGAAATTTTAATGGAAATTCCATTTTATTTAATTTTTTGTTAGAACATTCTAAGACCAATCACTCTTGGTCTCTGAGAGGGAGACGTTGGCATCCTTTCTGCATGTCAATGTCACTAGTGATCGATCTTACTGACCGGCAGTTGGGGCTGTGTCAAAACTCCCGGCTGCTGCTGATGTGGGGTGGGGTGGAGGAAACTCCTCTCTTTCACCCCTCGATTTCACCAGATTGGAGGAGCTGGGAGGGAAGTGAAGGGAGGCACGCCTCACATCATGACCACTTTATAACTGTAAAGTGGTAAGGATGAGTAGAGTGTCCCTTTAAATCAGAGTGATTTAGGAATTGGGAGAGTAATATAGAGGTTTTGAGGGAGAAGGAATTGGTTGGTTACCTCGAATGTGTTCCATTAGTAACCAATCCATATTTGGGAAAGTTTGAGTCAGTACATTTTTAATTGGTGGGGGTAGGTTGGAGAGCAGAGGACCCCATTTGTTGAAAAACTGACTTGTGAAGAGAGGTTTCGCCCCAGTCTAGATGGAAACTATTAGTCAGTTTTCAGGATACTAGGGCAAAGGGCAGAGGATTGTTTTTGAGCCAATATTGTAAAATTACCTCATGGCCAACTGCTGTCATTGTGGTCTATAATAGCGTTTGACCTTTTGTCAATTTCCAGCCCTTTGTGATGAAAACTGTACCAAATAAAGAGCATTTAGGAGACTTTTCGAGATTGTATTTCAATATTTGGAACGCAAAGTTATGGATGAGGTCCCATGAAGGAGGTACCTTGGGACATTCCCAATGACAGTTGAACACTGTGGTATTGGGTTTGGTGCATTTACGCAGGAGGGAAAACTGCCAACATTATCCCAATTCCAGTGTCATGGAACTTTTACGAAGGCTTGTAAGAGTCATGTCAACAAATTGTGCCGCTGAATGGAGTTGGAGCAACTTGGACAAAGCATCTACAATTTCCTTTGCGGTATGGTCTGGGATGTCCTTGGTATGGGTCGTTATGCCTGTCATAGTTTAAAGTTGATAGGATTGTTTTGTAAAGCAATGCTTTCATCACAAATCAATGCTTCCATGTGGGTTGCCAGTGTCATTCTGTGCCCTCTGCTCCGCATGTTGACAACGTGCTTCTCGGGTCCTCTGATGCAAATGCTGATAACAATAATGAGGCTACTCGCTGCCGCGTGAACCAGATTTATTCCCTTTCGGTTACGCATCATTTTGAGACTCCAACTTTGCAAACATTTATATGCTGGCATCATTGTATAACGTTTTGGCATTTGACAATGACACGTCAAATCCAGTTTCTATTTGCACTACTTAAGCCTGTTTAACACTCAGACTAACGCCCTGTCGTGGTCTTCTATACCCCAACATTTATTGTTCATTTTGGTTTTCTGTGTACCGAACCTGATTTTTCCCTTGATCTTGCTGACCTCTCCATTTCCGACTCCTGTTCCGTTTACTCATTTTTTGTGACATTCTCCCGTCCAGATTATTGTCTTGATATATATAATTTTGCTATCATTTTGTGTCCATCTTCCTGGCGTGTTGATGCTAGTGGGATTATCCAGCCATTCTAAGGACCGGATTAGGCTTTCTCTTTTATTTCTGGTACTCTGTCAGTTGGGGTCAATAGAAAACATGACAGAAGTAGAGTAAAACGGGATCTGTCCTTGGATGGTCAATTTATCAAATGTTGTAACTAGTGTCAGGGGAACTCAGCAACGTGTTTATCTTTTGGGCGTAGTAGTGCAGTGGATGAAGGGACAGAGGACCCGGAGAGATATACTATTTTTTCAAGTTTTTGTTTTCAACCACGTATTTCACTAGGTTAGGTACCAATATAATAGATTGGACTTGACAAGGTGGAGGGCTTATTACTTCAATGGCCAAATAACCCTTTCACCACAAAACTCGATTTTACATTGTAATACATTGAAAAGCAATCATTAGCATAGCAAACCACATTTGCATGTAAAACAAGCTGCAAATAGCAGCTAAAAACTTCACTGTAACAAAAGGTTCAAAAACTTTGCTGCTGTTCTACAATAACCAGGAAATTGTCAGAATACAGGGGGAGCTGTGGGGTCAGTCACTGCTGTACAGGGATAAGATTCAGGGGTTATAATGAGTGAAAATTCCTGTACAGTACAGAAATTGTGCAAGATAAGAGATGCAATCTAGTGTTTAGAACCTTTCATCCCAGTAATATTTCTGTAAAGGATAAACAAATACATGAAAAGATAGGAATGAGCAAATTTACATTATTTAAATCTTCTAGATTAGATAGGCTGTATTAGTCCATTTGCCAAAATCACGAGTATAGCAGTACGTGGTGATACCTTTTGTTTTGGACTAACGTTACATTTAAAAGGCTTGTCTTTTACATAAATGTAACATTAGTCCAATAATACTCGTGATTTAAACTTTTCGAGCTATTTTAGAACAACGATCTCTGTGCAAAATTTCTATTTTACCCTATAGTTAAGAGGCTATTCTGAGAGTATAGCGTTGAATTCGTCTTTCACCGTAGGGTCCCCAAAGTGCGCCAAATCGGTCCAGCGAACGCCACTGATAAACCTGCCAAACCACCGAACGAATCGAAAAACCACCGACAAATCACTGAACGCATCTGATAAACCGACATAAAAACACTGAATCGATCCGATAAACTGCGAAAGCAGCTGCATGCAAGCAGACGACCCGCCGAACAGACCGCCGAATGCAGCCGAAAAAGACAACGAAAGGCCGACCAGCCGCTGAACAGGGATAAAAAAAGAAAGGCATTTTTTTTTTAAAAATTGATGCATTGATTCATGGTAATTATATAAATATAATATATATTAAAAAAACGGCATTAAAAAAAAAATCTGACTCAAACTTTTTGCGAAAAATCCTGAAAAATGCCTAAATGTTTTTAAAATAAATTAATAAAGAGACTTTTTGCTACAAGTGAAAAAATACACAATTGAATAAAAAAAGTTAGATAAAAACGAGGATTTTTTAGTTTACAATGAAACCTGTGGGATTTGCCTGTTTAAGGCTGTCGAATGAAACCACTGAAAATGTTGGGCATTTCGCCAACTCTTCACAGCTGTTCGGCGTTCTCTGAATAGATTAACCATTACTTCTCTGTGGGGAATTTTAATGTTGCTGAATTGCACTGTATTTCGCTGGCAATTCGCCAATATTTGGCAAATCGCTTGCTTTTTGAATAGACGAATTGCCGCGAAATAGCGCCTTTACGGGGAAAATTAGTGGCCAACTCGACTCTCTTTGAATAATCCCTTTAATTGTTAACTTCACATCCCATGTTTGAAATGAATGTTATAATATTATTTTTTTAACTAAAAGTGCTTGGGGCTATGGAGACCAAATTCTTGGTTTTTGCTTGAAGGATCAATGGGATTTTGAGTACATGTGATACATTTTCTTGTGTATTGCATTATTTATCGCAGTCGGAATGGCATAGCATACAATGCTTCATTTGCTTAATGTTTCAACTTGGTGTGAAGTGACAGATTGCACCTTGAGCTAGAAGGTATTACATTTATCGTGATTTGTATAAACATCAGTGGTTCTTGACCTCAGGACATACTTGAAAACGAGAGAAATCTCAATGTATCCTTCCTGGTAAAATGCTTTTTAAATAAATAAATACATAAATTATACAGGGTTATTCAAAGAGAGTCGATCTGGCCCCAAAATGTAACCGGACACTGAAATTCAGCGAACAGGGCCATTCGGCTATTCAGAGAGCAGGCAATTCGCCAAATTCTGGCGAATTGCCTGCAGCTACGGTGCCTGTTCGAGGGCAGTGAAATCCCCCATAGAGAAGCAATGGTTCGTCTATTCAGAGAACACCGAACAGCATTGAAAAGTTGCCGAAATACCCTGCTGTTCGGTGGTTTCATTCGACAGGTTTATTCAGGAGAATCTCATAGGCTTCAACGTTAAAAATATTCCTGTTTTAATTGAATATCCAATAAACCTTTTAATATTATATTCTGCAGTAAAAAGTCTCTTTATTTATAGCTTTTTTTAGGATCTTTTAGGCAATTTTTGGGATTTTTTGTTCGATTTCCTTTCCGTTTTTTTTTTTTAAAATAGCGTTTTTCTTTTTTCTGTAACAGACGTTTTTATTATCATTCATTGGATCTTATGTGTAAATTTCAGACATTTTCATTCAGTAGTTTCTTTGCAAACAGCATTTCAAATTTCTAACTTTCAAGCAAACAGTTTTTTTGTTTTTTTACGTTTGTCTGTATGTAGGCTTTTTATGGCGGCTGCTCTGCGCTGTGATCAGCTGCTCGGATTTTTCCGGTGTGTTCAGCTTGGTTTTTGCGGCGGTTCCTGCGGGTTTCAGTGAGTGTTCGGTGAGTATTCGGTAGGCTTGTGCACCGATTTTTTTTTCGGTTCGATTCGGTTCGATTTTTTGGATTTTTAAACTTTTCGATTCGGCTCGTTTCGACCGATTTCTGTTTCGATTCGGTTCGGCTCGACTCGTTTTTCGTGTACATTTTTTTTTTTCCGAATATCGACCATTTTTCGTATTTTCGTGTCACTTAGCTCGTTTTTGTATCGACTTTTCGTGATTTCGGAAATTTTCGTTTTTCGGAATTGTACATGTTTTCGGAATATCGACCATTTTTCGTATTTTCGTGTCACTTTGCTCGTTTTTGTATCGACTTTTTGTAATTTTGGAAATTTTCGTTTCTTCGGAACGTCTGTTCTCCTCGTTTCAAAGCAATAAATTTCGATTTGACAAATTTCAAGTCCATTCGAAAATTCCGAAAATATTTCGTTTCGGCTCGGAAAACTTTTCGGATCTGCCATTTTCGGATCTAAAAATTTTCGGAAATTCGGCCGCATCCGAAAACACGAATCGGGAAATTTCGTGAAAATTCCGAAATTCCGAAACCCGAAACGCACATCCCTAGTTCGGTGAGTGGCGAGTGTTCTGTGGGTTTGCGGCAAGTTTTCCCTGCACTACGGGGGCCCTGCGGTGCTTGCCGAACACACCGCAGGGTCGCCGAACTAGGAATTGCCGACTCGCCCCGAAGTGCGGGGAACAAAAAGTCACCGAATGTGCGGGGTGACTTTTCAGATCTCTTTGAATAACCCTGCATGTCTAAGCCTAAAACTCTATATCCTAATTCTTCATCAAGTCCAGTAAAATAATCTATATATTCACGCGCGCAACTGCAAGAGACAGCGATTTGGCATTAAGTGAAAAACAGGAAATAACATTTTGTATCATTCCGTGAATTCGTGTACTTTCCCTTGAAAAGAGGAAATAACAACAATACACACATTAAGTTTTCATTTTACCTACTAGAAAAACATAACCTGTGAACTAAACACAAAACAAGCTATTGTAAAGTAACCACATTAAAACAAGTCAGTCAGACGGGAAGTGAGTAGGTTTAATCAGCTTCCTGAAACCCGTCCTAGAAGCCATTAGTATTCAGTCATATCTGACATTAAATGACTGCAATCCAAAGATTAACACTTATTTGTGTGGGTGAGGTGGAAACCAAACTCATTTTTAACTGTTTTCCTTGGAATCTGAGCCGTGATGATGATGATGATGAAGATTATCCATTTAGTCATATCCGACTCTTGCTGATTCTGTGGACCATCTCTCCATCCTTTCTGATCTTGTATTATACTAGGGATGTGCGTTTGGGGTTTCGGAATTTCGGAATTTTCACGAAATTTCCCGATTCGTGCATTTGGATTCGGCAGATTTTCCGAAAATTTTCAGATCCGAAAACGGCAGATCCGAAAAATGTACGAAACGAAACGAAAATTTGTTCGGAATTTTCGAATGGACTAGAAATGTGTAAAATCGAAAATCATTTTCGTTCCATTTGTAATTTCGGCTCCATTCCTGATTTCAGTTCCATTTCAGTAATTTCAGACAACGTATTTTTTTGTTATATCGCTGATTCTGTAATTTCGTATCATTCCCATCTCAATGTATCCTTCTTGTAAAACCAGAGAAATCTCAATGTATCCTTCTTGTAAAACCAGAGAAATCTCGATGTATCCTTCTTGTAAAACCAGAGAAATCTCAATGTATCCTTCTTGTAAAACCAGAGAAATCTCAATGTATCCTTCTTGTAAAACCAGAGAAATCTCAATGTATCCTTCCTGGAAAACCAGAGAAATCTCAATGTATCCTTCTTGTAAAACATGAGAAATCTCAATGGCAGAATTATCGTATCGACAGAAATATCGGATCCGAAAAACCATTGGTTTACGTCAAAACGAATAGACACTTTGAAACGAGGAGAACAGACGTTCTGAAAAACACGAAAATTTCCAAAATTACGAAACAAAAGTCGATACGAAAAACGAAACAAAAAAGAAACGAACCGAAACGTAAATCGGCCGAAACGAACTGAAACGAAAATTTACAAAATACGAACGAACCGAACCGAATCGAACCGAAAAAAAAATTGGTGCACAAGTCTATATTATACCCTTTAGTGGTTCTAAGCATTGGCCAGTATCCATTGTGATGTCTCCCGTTGACCTCATTTTCTGGTTCCACTGACCAAACCAAGCATAAGCGTCACTACAGGGGAACAGGGGGAGGGAAATTGTCCCCTGCCAGGTTATTCCTTGCCCCCCCTCAGGCCCCCACCAGCGATCAGCATCCATCTTCCCCCACGTATTTCAGACCGCTGTATCTCCGTCCCCATCGGATTCAGCACCCTTCCTTGATTCGTGGCATTTTAGGGGTTAATGGGTAAGCTGCATGCCTCACTGTTTATTATTTTTGTTGTATTTCCCTGGGTTTATGGCATTTTAAGGGTTATTATGAAAGTTAGAAACTAAAGGGTCTATTGGGGGAAATGTGGTGAATTCCCTATTTAGCAAATGGTCACCGTAATTTGCAAAAATTTGAGCAAAATTCTGAAAGTCGCTGAAGCATTTATCAGACTTTGATGAAACTCGTCGAAATGCAGTGAATAAAATATTGAATTCAAGTATCAGGTTAGTACAACAAAAAGGTATCATTGCACCACATTACTCATTGCACCACATTACTCATTGCACCACATTACTCATTGAATCACATTGCATCACATGACTTTCCCTTAATTTCTCTTCCTTCAAACGCTCCCTTAAAACGTTCCTATTTAGGGAACAACCCAACTCACTGACGCAACCATCAATCACTCTCACCTTACAGTCCTCTCCTCCTGTTTCCAACCCCAACCCCTCTAGATTGTGAGTTCCTACGGGAATAGGGCCCTCATCTCCTCCTGTACTGTTTGTCAAATGTTGTTCAATGTATTGTAACCCTGTCTATACTGTGCCTATTGTACAGCGCTGCGGAATATGCTGGCGCTTTATAAATAAATAATAATAATAATAATTACTCATTGCACCACATTACTCATTGCACCACATTACTCAATGCACCACATTACTCATTGCACCACATTACTCATTGCATCACATTACTCAATGCACCACATTACTCATTGCACCACATTACTCATTGCATCACATTACTCATTGCACCACATTACTCATTGCACCACATTACTCATTGCATCACATTACTCAATGCACCACATTACTCATTGCACCACATTACTCATTGCACCACATTACTCATTGCATCACATTACTCATTGCACCACATTACTCATTGCACCACATTACTCAATGCATCACGTTACTCAATGCATCACGTTACTCATTGCACCACATTACTCATTGCATCACATTACTCATTGCACCACATTACTCATTGCATCACATTACTCATTGCACCACATTACTCATTGCATCACATAACTCATTGCACCACATTACTCATTGCATCACATTACTCATTGCATCACATTACTCATTGCACCACATTACTCATTGCACCACATTACTCATTGCATCACATTACTCATTGCACCACATTACTCATTGCATCACATTACTCATTGCATCACATTACTCATTGCACCACATTACTCATTGCATCACATTACTCATTGCATCACATTACTCAATGCACCACATTACTCATTGCATCACATTACTCAATGCATCACATTACTCATTGCATCACATTACTCATTGCATCACATTACTCAATGCATCACATTACTCATTGCATCACATTACTCATTGCACCACATTACTCATTGCACCACATTACTCAATGCACCACATTACTCATTGCATCACATTACTCATTGCACCACATTACTCATTGCATCACATTACTCATTGCACCACATTACTCATTGCATCACATAACTCATTGCACCACATTACTCATTGCATCACATTACTCATTGCACCACATTACTCATTGCATCACATTACTCATTGCATCACATTACTCATTGCACCACATTACTCATTGCATCACATTACTCATTGCATCACATTACTCAATGCACCACATTACTCATTGCATCACATTACTCATTGCATCACATTACTCAATGCATCACATTACTCATTGCACCACATTACTCATTGCATCACATTACTCATTGCATCACATTACTCATTGCATCACATTACTCAATGCATCACATTACTCAATGCATCACATTACTCATTGCACCACATTACTCATTGCACCACATTACTCTGGGATTATGGAATCCTATTTATATATACTTCTTTAGTTTTTCAGTGGTTTGATTTAGTGGTGAAAAGTATTCGTGCCCCCCAGTTTTGACTGTGGTATCTTATGTGTCCCCCCATATTTTGTTCCTAGAGTCGCCACTGAAACCAAGTATCATTGCTTTTTCCACTGAGTTTGGTCGCATCATTTGGCCAAAGTAAGTAAGTCCTGTGATCGTTAGGGATGAGCTGAACACCCCTGTGTTCGGTACGCATTCAAACAATTTCAAAAGTTCGTGTTCGAACGCGAACACGAACCGAACTCAATGCAAGTCAATGGGACTCGAAAGTTCGAATTTTAGAGTGCCCTGCAAGAGGGCATATATGCAAGATATTTGCCATAAAAGGTGTATGGGGGTCCGGGTAGTGCCCTGGGGGACAGGAAACAAGGAAAAAAGTTTTTAAAAAAATGTTTATAACCCCTTAGTGACCGGGCGGTTTTACACAAATCCGTCTTTTAGTGACCGCTGCTGTTTTTACGTTTCTGCGCTGTTAGTGTTTAGGTCAAATTTTCCTCTTACTCGTTTATTCAACCCACACATATTATACACCCTTTTTCCCGCCATTAAATGGACTTTCTAGAAATACCATTATTTCCATCATATCGAATAATTTACTATAAAAAAAATATGAAATATGATGAAAAAATGGTAAAAACACACTTTTTCGTAATTTAATCCCCAAAATCTACAACCACCCAAAAAGACCCCAGCTAAATAGGTTAAAAATTTTGTCCCGAGACTAGAACTACCCAATATTTACATGCGTTTGCTTTTTAACCCCTTCACTGCTGAGACAGTTCAGCTATGTGCGCTGCGCTCATTCTGACCATTTTGTGCTAATTATTTTTAGATGACAGCCTAGGTCCTATGTAATTAAACTCCCCCCAAAGAAAAAAACTTTTAAAAAAAAATCATTTTTTTATTTTATTTAATTTATTTTTTTTTTATTTTTTTTATTTTTTTTTTTAAAACCAAACATGGTCATGTTTGGTATCAGTGGAAAGGCCATAAACAGGCCTTTCAAATGATGTCAAATATGACCATCTAGCTGCCATGGATCGGGAGATATGGGGATCCTTAGGATCCCCTCATCTCTACATGGCAGCTAGATGGTTAACTGGCCCACTGGCATCCTCACACATATGGTGAGGTTGTCAGTGGGTGGGGGGGACCTGGAGGCTTGGCTGACATCCAAGATGTCAGCCCCCCTCCAGGTTCGAATCGCGTTTTGGCGACAATTGCCGCCGAAACGTGATCCGGCGGCGAAACTGTTAATGCTATACACCGCTGAAAAGGGGAGACTCTCCCCTTTTCAGCGGTGCAAACAGCATCTCCCTAGCTTCAATGGTTGGGGAGATAGAGGGCTCTGAAGGAGCCCCCCCTCCCCTCCATTGAATTGCATGGGGACGCCTGCTGATGACATCACCACACAGCGTGGCGACGTCATCAGCCTCGCCTGCCCATGTAAATCACATGGGCAGGCTTCCTCCCTGTCAGATCGCCGAGGGATCCAGCGAGGGAGTTGAGTATTGGGCGGGAGGGGGATTAGGTGCTGCTGACGTACCCTGTACGTCCGCGGGTCTAAGGGAGACCTGTGGACAGGACGTACAGAGTACGTCAGGGGTCCTTAAGGGGTTAAAGGAACAGTGAGTTTTCCATGAAATAAGGGTTAAAAATAAAAATGAAAAATTCTTTCAAATATCGTGCCTAGGAGGTCCCCATAACCTGCCCGTGAAGTGGCGGATTTCTAGGATGTATAGAAACATTTTAAAACAAAAAAATTACGTTTCAAATGATGGTAAATGGTTTTCCTTTAATCTATTCATAAACAACTGCTTGAGGCGGCAGCCTGTATGAAAATACATTTTAGGACATGCAGAACAAGTTTAGTGATTTTTTGGCTAAATTATGGTGAAACTTATGCAGGCTTTGGATGAAAGTAACAAAAGGTGCTTTAAAATTGGGCCTTTAGTATTGGCAACAGTGTCGTCAAACCGTAGCCCCTCTGTGGTATTGTGGAAGAGTGCAGGGTTGGATCCTGCGGTCCAATATTAAAATGATATAAATCTGGTACAGGCATCAGTGCACCCAAATATTGTGCCTTTGGTGGCAGCAAGTGCCTTCACACCGTAACCCCTTTGTGGTATTGTGGAAGAGTGCAGTGGTGGAGGTTTTGTGAATGCAGAAGAGATCCCGATCTATTCCGTTACGTCGGCATCAGGGGATTGATAGCTGCTGATCCAGGACTGATTCATTTTTATGAATGTCAGCCGGTCTACAGAGTCTGTGGACAGACGCACTCTTTTATCTGTGACAAAACCTCCAGTGGCACTGAACGTCCTTTCAGAAAGCATGCTGGATGAAGGGCAACCTAGTAGCTGCATAGCATATTGGCTAAATTCTGGCCAGTGATCCAATCTCAACACCCAGTAAGCCAGTGGATCATCTGCTGGAAAGGTATCCAGGTCTGTCCTTGCCCCTAGGTAGTCCTGCACCATATGGTGAAGACGCTGGCAATGGGTGCCTACATTTATAGATTTACAGATATTTTGTAGAAATGAGACCCCCAAAATAGTTGGTGGCCGTGAGAACACAAAGATTAGAACATTTCCCAGATATTTTGTAGAAGTGAGACCCCCCCCCAATAGCTGCTGGCAGACTGGCAGTGAGAACACGCACTAACAATCTCCTCTCAAAAAACACGTGCTGGGGCTGCAAGGGATGCTTTATATAGTGTGCTGCGGGACTTAGCTCTGTGAGCCCATGATTGGGCAAAATTTGCCCAATCAGGACTCTGAGACGTTATTGGCATAGTGTTGCACCTGTCTTGCACCTAAACTGTGGTCAGGTGCCAGGCTGTAGCCAATTACAAGCTTCAGGCCAGTGGAAAAGTGCATTGTCGTCCATTGTGGTGGATTGTGGGCGAACATGCTGCGAACACGCAGAAATGATCGAAGTTCACGAACATACGAACTGGCGATGTTCGAATCGAACTCCGAACACATCGAACCGATCCCTAGTGACCGTCCCCTCAAGCAACAGTTCTGGCTTTATGTGCTGCAGAACCTCTTTGTTGGTGACTATCTCCTTCCATGGTATCCATAAGAGTCTTCTCTAACACCACAACTCAAAAATCAATTCTTCTCTGATCAGCTCTTTTTTTTTAAAAGTCCAGCTTTCTCATCCATCCATTGATATGGGGAGTACAATTGCATGAACCCGTTTGCATTTGGTCTTGAGGTTGATGTCTTTAGCCCTTGAGATATGGTGCAAGCTCAACTATCAGGGCTATTCAAAGAGAATCGAAAAGTCGCCATACGTTTGGTGACTTTTCATTCCCTGCACTTGGGGCGATTCGGCGATCCTATTTCGCCGACCCTGCAGTGTATTCAGCAAGCATCGCACGGCCCCCGTAGTGCAGGGAAAACCCACCGCAAACCCGCAGAACACTTGCCGCAAACCCGTCGAACACTAACCAAACACTCACCGAAACCCGCAGAAAGCAGCTCAATTAACCCCACTGAACACGCCGGAAAAACCCGACTAGCCGACGATCACAGTGCAGAGCAGACGTTGGAAAAACCCGACACGCAGACGAACGAGGTGAAAAAAAATAAAAAAACAGTACGCTTGAAAGTTTGAAAAGTGAAACGCTGTTTGCAAAAAAACTACTGAACGAAAGTGCCTGGAATTTACATATAAGATCCTGTGGATGATAATAAAAAGGGCTGTTGGAAGAAAAGTTTGCAAAACAAAATCCCAAAAAATGCCTAAAAGATCCTAAAAAATCTATAATTAGACTTTTTGCTGCAGAATAAAATAATAAACGGTTTATTAGATATTGAATTAAAACGGGAATATTTTTAACATTGAAGCCTATGGGATTCGCCTGAATAAACCTGTCGAATTAAACCACTGAACAGCAGGACAATTCGGCAACTTTTCACTGCTTGGTTTGTGTTCTCTGAATAGACGAAGCATTGCTTCTCTATGGGGGATTTCACTGCCCTCGAACAGGCACCGAACAGGCACCGTATGGGCAGGCAATTCGCCAAGATTTGGCAAACTGCCTGCTCTCAGAATAGCTGAATGGCCAGGAAGGTAGCCGTACGCCGAATTTCACAGTTCGATTACATTTCGGGGCCAGATCGGCTCTCTTTGAATGTATGTGCCACAACTCATTGCAATTCCTTGTCTGATTGCAGGGCTGCAATCTCAGGGGGGCGGGGGGGGAAACAATTACAACCGTTATCTTAAAAGCAAGGTCGGAATAGAGCCCCAAATATTTATCAATCTACCAGTCCATGAAAAATGCAGAGTAGGTGCAGGCATCAATAGTTTTTTTTTTAAGTAGGTCATGTTGATTTACGATTTAAAATATAGAACAAAAAGTGCAATAAATCTAAGCAAATGTGCATCTCATCAATATACTGTAAATATATATGATTTGCTTTCCAGAAACAGGCCTGAAACTTTGAGGGTCATAAAAATGTTTTACATCCAATATGGTGGTTTTATATGAGTTTGGGTCTGAATGCAAAAATGAGCTCAGATCTGCTCCAGCATAGACAGTGTTATCCGTAACAGGCTTTGACGTTTTTATGTTGGGTGATGACACTGAATGGAGTTAGTGCAGGATTCCCACATGACGAAACCTATTCTGTGGACAGATCTAAATATTAAACATGTGCATTCCTTTTCATACAAATCGCATTTAGTCTAAAATTTCGGCGATCGGTACTTTGGAAGTATTTCCGAAACAAATCAATATAACGAATCGTTTCAAGTCGATTCAGCACCACCAACAATTGGCAGCAAAATCTGTATATAGAGGAATCATTCAATGGTTCTCTATGGGCAAATTTTTGCTTCCACCGAACTACGCGAACTGCACCAAACAGCACCATATTTCCCTATCAATTGTCCTGTGGTGCTGAATCTAATTGATTCAGCACCACAGGCCAATTGACAGTGAAATACAGTGCAGTTCGGCAGCAGCGAAATTGTCCCATAGAGAACCATTGAACGATTCCTCTATATACAAATTTTGCTGCCAATTGCCGGTGGTGCTGAATCCATCTGAAACGATTCATTGTATTTCCAAAACAAATCAATATAACAAATCGTTTCAGATGGATTCAGCAATTGGATTGGCAGCAATATATGTATACACAATAATACAGAGACAACGGACAAAACACTGGATTATTAGATCACCAGAGCCAAAGGTCTAAACACAAGAGTAATCATTTTCCAAAGCCAGTGGTCTACACACAAGAGTAATTGGTTTCCAAAGCCAGTGGTCTATACACAAGAGTAATCGTTTTCCAAAGCCAGAGGTCTATACACAAGAGTAATCATTTTCCAAAGCCAAAGGTCAAAGCACAAATCAATAAATTCATTCAGAAACACTTGGGAGCACTGTGGGATTGTGAGAACACGACAGCGCGCTGGTCTGGGCTAACTGAAGGGCTTATATACCAGATTGCGTGCTTTCCTAATGTGCCCCGCCGCTCCGGACATCACGTGATCGGCGATCGGCGCCGGCGTGAATTATATCCGGTGCTCGGCAAACAAGCAGCGTGGAGGAGGCTGCTGGACGACGGAGGTACGTGACACCTAAAAAGAGAAAAAGAAGGGTGTTGAGCAGAGGCTGTCAGCTGGATCTGCCCAATTATTTAAGGGCAAAAAAAGGAGCTCTAATTTTTAATAGAATGTCCCTTTAACCCCCTTACCACCAGGCAGGTTGTACTCAGCAGGAGGACATTAACGTCAGCGGGGCGTACTAGTACACTGGCTACTGCGACAGGCCCCTCCTCCAGCCCGCCTATGCAGTTTGACACGCGGTACACATCATTGACTGCAGAGGAATGCCTGAGTTCAACTGGTGAGCGGGGCTGACGCGGCCCATTGATGCCCAGCGGTGCTATGTTGAGTCCCACCCAACGCAGGGATGGCATAGTATGTAAAAGGGTTAATCCACTCAAATGAAAAACAGAAATCAGAATTCAAAATAACAAAACATTGAAATTATGCAAAACACTGTTGGAAACAGAAATCAGTACTTGGTAGCGAAACATTGAAATTGTGAAAAGAGTGTCATTTTTATTGTGGTTTTTGAATTCAGCTGCTAAAAAAATACATTAAAAAAGCTAACAGCTCACAAGGAGTTTATTCATCACAGACTTGTGTCTTTTAAAACTGTGAGGGCACTATCAGCTGCCCCTCGCTAAAACCGGGACACAAAAGGGAAAATTAGCTTCCCCTTTGTGTCCCGGATTCCACAGCAGATCGAGGGGCAGGCACTGAGTCTGACAGCCTGTCCCTTAGCGATCACTAAGCTCACATATGCTGGGGGCAACACTACAGCGCCATCCCCAGCATCCCCTCCATGGCGTCCATAGGACTGCATGGAGGATCGTGTTGCCGGGTCACATGACCGGCAGGATCTCACTGCTCGCGAGATCCTGCTGGTCGGCGGAGTGATCATGGAGGGAGACGGGGACTTTCTTCCCCCAGTCTCCGTCTTCTCCCGGCGGCCAGAAGCAGCAGATCGGGACGCTGTTCTCGCAGGGGGATAAGTGGTGAGTATTTGATTTTTGGGGGGTTTGAGCGGCAGGTAACGGATTCTGCAACACCGCAACCCAACACCTGCACCTCTGAGCTGGTGGTAACTTTTTCGTTAGCGCCAGCTCTTAGAAACTAGCGTTAGGACCAAGTGATCCTAATGCTAGTTAATCTGTGCTTTCAATTTGCGCTCCCCATGTCAGGTATAGGGAGCGCAAAGTACAGTAAACTCGTGCTACGAAGTGCAATTTAACGAGCACTAACGGGTTTATTAACCCGTTAGTGATTCGAAGGCGATGTGGGCGCAGCGCTATGACCTCCTTTAAGCTAACGCTGACACTAGTGTTTTCTTGAAGGAGGTGATAGAGCCCTGAGTATTTTAGAAATGTTTTCCTGACGATCTTTTATACGTTTGCTACATGGTTCCATTGTGATCCACACAGGCTGGCCGGCCAAAACATGTCCTCTCCACTCGATCATTATTTGTTGGCAACAAGCCTGAGTTTCCAATTATATTTTCAAAAACAATTTGTGTTAGCTTACACTCATAAATATGCATACCTCGAGCGTGTACAAACACCTGGCATGGGTTCACACATTGCCAAGACATAAATGGCGCAAAAAGTAATTAAAAATAAAAGAAAATGTTGACTGATCAAAGGCCGTAAGTAAATCATTTTGCATCAAATGGCAATGATTGTGTATTGACATCTTTTTAGAAACACACTGAACAAACTCTACACAATACTGTTCCGTGTCCACGGCCAATTGGCCATGTTATATTCGACCGAGACAACTGACGACAGAAGACACATAAATTGGAAACATGAATGGCACCTCAACATACCTTTTTCGAGGCAAAGACTCGGGCTGTCAACCACGACAGATCACACAGCAGCGCTACGTTCAGCTTTATTCTTGGTAATACATGTTAGAAACTGACACAGAAACAGAACAGTTCAATGAGTACAAAATCATGACGGTTGCTCTATTGTGTCTTATCACTATTATATCATTACATAGTATTACTTAGTTACATAGTTACACAGGCCGAAAAAAGACATGCGTCCATCGGGTTTAACCTCTCACACATCACCTACTGCTGTTGATCCAAAAGAAGGCAAAAAAAACCCAGTCTGAATAGCTCGCCAATATGCAACGCACTGGGAAAAAAATCCTTCTTGACCCCAGAATGGTGTCAGATTTCTCCTTGGATCAAGAAGCTTTTACCCACATATTATATATTATGACCCTTAATATTCTGTGTCTGCAGGAAGTCATCCAGTCATTTTTTAAAAGTCTGTACAGTCTCTGACCCAACCACCTCAACAGGCAGAGAATTCCACAGCTTTATTGTTCTCACCGTAAAATAACCCTTCCAATGCTTTAGGCTGAATTTCCTTTCATCCAGTCTAGATGGGTGACCTCGTGTCCTGTGTATAGTCCTGTTAATGAATAGGTTTCAAGACTATGGTTTATAATGGCCCCGTATATATTTATATAAGGTTATCAGATCCCCTCTAAGGCCCTGTATATATTTATATAAAGTTATCAGATCCCCTCTAAGGCATCGTTTCTCCAAACTAAACAGGTCTAAACTCGTTAGCCTTTCCTCATAACTTAACCCTTCCATTCCCCTTATTAATTTAGTCGGCCGTCTCTGCACTTTTTCTAGCGCTATAATATCCTTTCTTAAGACAGGTGCCCAAAATCACTCAGCATATTCAAGGTACGTCGCACCATTGATTTATAGAGAGGCAAAATTATGTTTTCATCCCGAGAGTGAACTCCCCTTTTAATGCATGCCAATACCTTGCTGGCCTTGGCGGCTGCTGTTTGACATTGCACATTATTACTTAGTTTGAAGTCTATGATTATTCCCAAATCCTTCTCCTGCTTTGAATTCCCTAACTCCGTACCATTTAGGGTATAAGTTGCTTGTGTGTTCTTCACTCCAAAGTGCATAACTTTGCATTTATCTACATTAAATTTCATCTGCCATATAAGTGCCCAGTCCCCCAATCTATCTAAATCCCTCTGCAGCGAAGTAACATCCTGCTCACATTGTATTACTTTTCCTTGTTTTGTGTCATCTGCAAACATTGATACATGGCTTTCAATGCCTATCTCAAGGTCATTTTATAAATAAATTGAATACAATTGGTCCTATAACAGTCCCCTGAGGGACACCACTTACCACTGATGTCCATCTTGAAAATGTACCACTTATGACCACTCTCTGTACCCTATCTTTTATCCAGTTTCCTATCTAAGAACAAGTATTTTTATCTAGACCAATTTTTCTTAATTTAAGGCTGGGGTCAGACTAATGTATTTTGAACGTGCGTCTAGGCGCACTTAATCACTGCCGTAGTAGCAGCAAATGACAGGCAATGACGGCAAATATACGAATTACGGCCGCACGAAAGTTCAGCCGCGCAACACAAGCGGCAAACGAGCGCATTTCGTTACAACGTAGAACCACTAGTACTGACGTGCAGAGTGCGCTGCAACGGCATAGCGGTGTGTATGCGTGATTAGGAGACGTCAGACGCTGCACATGTCCGGCCAACATCACATCCTTTTGTTTTTAATAGCTCTGTCAAAAATCACGCACAAAAATGTGCATCGTATGATTGCTTTCGCGTCTTCCGTGAAAAAAATACGTCAATGCGTTCGAATGCACTTTTTCATGGACGACGCAAAAAATGCGTTCGTTTGACCCTAGTCTAAATAGTAACCTTTCGTGTAGAACTGTGTAGAAAGCTTTGGCAAAATCCAGGTAAATCACATTCACTGCGACCCCCTGATCTATACTTCTACTTACTTCCTCATAGAACGCAATTAGGTTAGTCTGACATCACTTGACTTCAGTCAGGACTTCAGCAACTTCCAGGGCCAGCCTCTATCACAGTGTCCTCCTAGCTCCCACCTGGGCACATCTATCCAAGGCTCCTGCAAGCATACTCAACTCCATACAGCTTCCAGGGCCAGCCTCTATCACAGTGTCCTCCTAGCTCCCACCTGGGCACATCTATCCAAGGCTCCTGCAAGCATACTCAACTCCATACAGCTTCCAGGGCCAGCCTCTATCACAGTGTCCTCCTAGCTCCCACCTGGGCACATCTATCCAAGGCTCCTGAAAGCATACTCAACTCCATACAGCTTCCAGGGCCAGCCTCTATCACAGTGTCCTCCTAGCTCCCACCTGGACTTAGTTCCCACCCACCCCACAGTTCTCATTTCATTTATACCCAACTAATTTGGTCATGTGATATTTTCA
Organism: Leptobrachium leishanense; assembly: GCA_009667805.1. NCBI lineage: Eukaryota > Metazoa > Chordata > Amphibia > Anura > Megophryidae > Leptobrachium > Leptobrachium leishanense. The sequence goes on along the minus strand of CM019063.1, from coordinate 47,478,168 downwards.
GCTACCAACCTACACCACTCTGGAACTTTACCTACCAGACTCCCTTCCATCTCCTGCTTTCCTTATCAATACCCTACCTGTCCTCTACCTTTCCTTTTTTCCCTCCCCTTCTCCCACACCACCTTTCTCTAGAAATGTTTTTCCCTCTCTTCCCCCTTCTTGCTGCTTCTTTCCACCATCTCCCTTCTCTCTAAATCTACCCTCCCTCCCTATACACCCTTTAAATTACAGCAAGCTGGAAAAGAAACCCAAATACACCATAGCTTGCTCAGCTCCTTTAACTTATCAGCTGAGTGCTGGTGGAGAGTGTTAAAATCCAGCCCTCCCACCCCCACACAACAGAGCTTTAAAACCCTTCAATCACTATTTTCCAAAAAGAAAAACCTGTCCAAATTCCTTTTTATTCTGCTGCTTGCACTTGCAAATGATGTTGAATCCAACACTGGTCCAATAGCTGACACCATATTTAATCTCCCCACTAAAAAAGGCCTCTCCTTTGTGCATTGCAACATCCGCAGTTTACTCCCTAAACTGGATGAGCTTAAAGCTTGGTGCTACTATTACAAACCTAAAGTCATTGTGCTGACAGAATCATGGTTAACCCCTAAAGTGCCAGACTCTGCCATAGCAATACAAGGGTATTCATGCTCTAGAAAGGACAGAGCTAAGAGAGGAGGGGGAATTGTTATGTATGTTGACAACTCCATAAAGCTCACCCCATTGCAGAATCCTAGCTCCCCGGCCACATTTGATTTCCTTTCTGGTACTATTGAGATCCCATTCAGTAAAACAATTATTGTTGCTGGATTCTACCGCCCACCAAGTTCCCCAGTGCAATCCCTTTCTGACATAACCCAAATTCTTAGTAAATTAGTCGCTCAAAACCAAAAAAGCAAACTGCTGGTCCTCGGCGACTTTAATGTTGATTGGCTGAATCCTAAAAACAATAAACACTGCTCACTGTTTAAGGCTTTGCAGCTAACACAATTAATCTCCTCCCCCACTCACATTAATATGAAAAGCCCTAACCACACCTTGCTGGACTGGATTCTCTCCTCATGTCCTGATCGAATACATGAGGCAGGCGTTCTCGCTAACAGTTTCAGTGATCACTGCCTAGTGTACTGTGTGTGCAAAATAAGGGCCACAAAATGTCCACCAAAGGTAATAATCACCAGGTCTTGCGAGAAATTTAAACTTGAATCCTTCCTAAATGATCTCAAACAGCTCCCATGGTACAGACTAAACCTAATCCCAGACCTGGACTGTGCAATTGAATACTTTCAAGCCGAGCTCCTAAAAGTCTGGAACACCCATACCCCACTGCGCAAAGTGCGAGTAAAAGGGGCCCATCTCCCCTGGGTTACAGCTGACCTCACGCATATGTACCAGTTTAGAGACTCCCTGTGGTCAAAGTTCAAGAGTACTGGATCCATGAACGATCACTGTGAATACTGAAAATGCCGGAATGAATGCACAAAAGAAACAAAAATGGCTAAAGCCCAATATTTCAATGAAAATTTAAACAATAACATATCAAACCCCAGAAATTTTTGGAAAATCATAAGTAACATACAAGCACCCCCATCCACTCCCAACCAGCTGCTTTAAAAGTAAACAACCAAACTGTACAACAACCCCTAGATGTAGCAAATGCTTTTAATAATTATTTTGTTGGATGCGCCACCACCCTGATTGCTAAGCTAGGAAATGACACGCAATCAGAAAGGCCGCACGCAGGTCAGGACCCACCAACAGTGCAAAGACCCCGTAAACCAGAGAAATTCAGTTTTAGGCCAGTGCCTGTCAGTGCCATCACTAAACTTCTCCATAACCAAAAAATGAAATACCAGTCGGGACCTGATCAAATCCCAGCAATGCTGCTGAAAATCAGTGCACCAGCAATTGCAAAACCTGTCACAACCCTGATTAATGAATCACTGGCGACTGGATACAAACCATTCAAACATGTGGATGGTTACTTTTCTCTGGAGAATTTCTCTGCAACCGAAGATCACCAAATTGCCCTGTATTTTGGTGTCAATTCACCAATATTTGGCAAATTGCCAGCTTTCTGAGTAGTTGAATTGCCTCGAAATTGTACCGTACTGGAAAATTCACCATTCGGCACAATTCTGTGGCAAGTTTGGCTTTTATTGAATATTATTATTATTATTATTATTCTTTATTTATAAAGCGCCAGCATATTCCGCAGCGCTGTACAATAAGCACAGTATAGACAGGGTTACAATACATTGAACAACATTTGACAAACAGTACAGGAGGAGATGAGGGCCTTATTAACCCCTTGAGTGTTATGTGTTCACCCCATTGTCTTTCTCTCTGCTCTCGCTGGTCAGTCTTCCAGGGTTTAGGTTAGGAGGGCACAGCAGAATCATTGAGATGCATCAAATTGGCAGAGGATGCCAGGGGACAGACTGGCACTGGAACCCAAGTGCACTTATTATGAATATTCAAAGGGAAGACGGGTGGGGGGAGTGAGGAAAGGATAATATGTTTCTACCTGCTTCCTTGTTTAAATACTAGAGTGTCTCTTTAACATTACAGCTTTCGTACCAGGTAACAATGCGTTGTATGAAGACTGACATACCCTTAGGATTTTATCAAACCAGCTTGATGGAAAAAAAAATGTTCTTTACTGGCATGTCACTTGTTATATTCTAAAAAAGAATTCGAACACTTAAAAAGACACATCCTTACAACTAAACTAAATGCCATCTCACAAAAGATTGACTTGTGTGAACCTACACATTGTATCACTGTCAGTGAGTGTCATCCAACTTTCAATTATTTGCTTTCTGTATCAATGACAAACTCAAGCTGACATTGTCTCACTGTCTGGAAACCATGAAATGCTCAGAATAACACTTTGGGGTTGACATCAAACATTGGGTTACAATTATTTCTTTCGCTAATAAATATTTCTATTAAAGGATGGAAACGGAGCTTAATGTGCGCTGTGGGGTGTGGGGTGGCACTAGCTTGTGTGCAAACTCAAATCAGCCGTGTTTCCATCGTGATAGAAATGAAAACAGAATTTAAAAATTCAATAATAGAAGAGTTGATACATTCGATATTATCATTGTCAATGGATTTGCATTTGATCTATAAAAATAAACTTTCTACAAGTAATGAGCAAATACCAAGTAGTGAAAATACAATTTAAAGGTCAACTAGCTAATTCTAAACTACCCATAACATTGTCATAAACATATTCTTACAGTACAGCTAATACACCATTGGATCAGTCAACAACCCCCCAACAGGTCTCCCCGGCTTGTTGATGCCTTACAGTACTCATTTTATTTGCCCCAAAAAGACATTCTATAAAATCCTTAGGGCTCTGTTCCATAGAGAACGCTAACTGTAGCGTTTGGATTGGTTAGCGTTGAAAATCAGTATTTAGCTTTAGCAGTGCTTTTTTTCTGGAAAAATAGGTGGGGTCCTCTCAAGCCCGGGGAAAAACTGATTATTATGACTATTTTCATGTCCTCATAAACAGTAGTTGTAGCTCACTTAAAGGAAGACACTATCAGGGTTATTCAAAGAGATCCGAATTGCTTGAGAAAGGTAACCAAACGCTGAAAATCAGCGTTCGGTTACCTTTCTTGGCCATTCGGCTATCCAGAGAGCAGGCAATTCGCCAGATCCTGGCGAATTGCCTGAACATACGGTGCCTGTTCGGTGCCTGTTCAAGGGAAGTGAAAACCCCATGAAAAGCACTGCTTCGACTATTCAGAGAACACAAACCAGCAGTGAAAGGTTCCCGAAATGCCCTGCCATTCGGTGGTTTAATTCGGCAAATATATTCAGGAGAACCCCATAGGCTTCAATGTTAAAAATATTCCCGGTTTAATTCAATATCTAATAAATCGTTTATTCTAAAATTCTGCAGTAAAGAGTCTCTTTATTTATAGATTTTTTAGGATATTTTAAGCATTTTAAGCATTTTTCTGATTTTTTTTTTTAAAAGTCCGATTTTTTTTTGATTTTTTTTAAAGTTTTCTTCTTTTTTCTGTAACAGCCCTCTTTATTATCATTCCCTGGACCTCATATGTACATTTAAGACATTTTCGCTCAGTAGTTTCTTTGCAAACAGCGTTTCACTTTCACACATTCATAGAAACTGTTTCGCTAATTTATTCACTGCCTCTTCTGCTGTCGAAGGCTGCGATCGGCTCCTGTTCGGGTTTTTCTGTGGTTTTCGGCAGGTTAATCCAGATGTTTTTGAGGGTTTTCGGCGTGCATTCGCTGGGTTTTGCGGTGAGTTTTCGTCAGGTTTGCAGCAGCTTTTCCCTGCAATTCGGGGACCCGGTGGTGTTTGCTGAATACACCGCAGGGTCACCGAAATGGGATCGGCAAAACAAACCGAATTGAAAATAACGAAAAGTCACCGAACGTGCGGTGACTTTTCAAATCTCTTTGAATAACTCTGTATAAAAGGGAACCATTTTTTTTAATGCTGTGTTCCTTTAACCACTTCCATGCGGAGGACGCGCTGAGCGCGTCCTTCACATGGCTCCTGATGTGCGGAGGACGCGCTGAGCGCGTCCTCCCTTTGGGGTCAGCGTTCGGCCAGGTTCCGGCCGATCGCTGGCCCCCCCGGTGCGGGCTGACATCCTCGATGTCAGCCCAGCATCCGGAACCGCCGCCGATGAAATTAGGTGTCATCGCGGCAGCGCGATGACACCTAATTCAGGCGCCCCCGCATGTGCGGAGGAGGCGCCTGAAAGGGAGGGGGGGAGGTCCTTCGGACCTCTCTCCCTCCCGATCGGCGGCGTTGCGGGGGTTAACCCAGGCACCATTTGGAAGGGCACAGCCTGCCCTTCCAAATGGTACCTGGCATTAACCCCTGGGGAGCCGGATCAGGAATCAGCGCTGAAAAGCGCCGGTTCGTGATCCTTTCCCGGAGCTGGCCGACATCTTGGATGTCAGCCAAGCCTCCGGGAACTCCCCCTGAGGACTGGTGTCATCGTGCATAGCACGATGACGCCAGTCCTAGAGTTAACCCCTAACTGCCACCAACGGTGGAGATAGGGAGTTCCAATGAACTCCCTATCTCCAGATCCGTGGCAGCTAGGGGTTAAAGTTTGGTATGGTTGGATCGGCCAGAGCATGGCCGTTCCAACGATACCAAACACTACTGTAAAAAAAATAAAAATTAAAAATAAAAATATATTTAAAAAAAAATTATAAAAAAAAATATATATATTTTTTTTCTTTTTTTTGGTTCGTTAATGCAGCAATATTGTTCCCATTTCAATTATAATGTGAACAATGATGCTGCACTAACGATTTTTGTATGCGGTGCGTTTGTTAAAAATCGTGTAATTTTCCCCCCAAAAAAATGTAACGAGACCCCATCTCTAATTTTTTTAACAAGCGCACCCCATACAAAATATAACCGCAATTGCTCGCATGTTAAAATGTGAAAAAAAACCACTTTACACATTGTAAATTATTGAAAATACATATTTTATTGCATTTTTTGTTATAATATACAGACAGGTCATGACGTATACATATAATAATGACATATTATGAATCTACCGAGTCTGACGGAAAGAACGATATATAATATGTCTGGGTCATATACTAAAATAAGCCTTCAAAACACGTTTAAACATGATGAGCAAAACCGGTAAAAATGACCTCAGCACAGAGGTGGGAAAAGCCTCAGCAGCGAAAGGGTTAAATGAACTACAACTATTGTTTTAACCCTATGGGGGTTATCTACTAAGTGCCTATGTTGCAAGAAAAGTTTGTATTGCAGTGCATTTAGCTGTTTTTTTTTGGCAATGATGGCACTGAGTGGATAATCCCTTAGCATTTGTGAGCACGACAGCAATGAAACTCAGTTCTGCTGAGTATGTATGAACTCCACAGCAATAAAACTCACAGTAATGTGTAGTGTGTATGAGCTCCACAGCAATGAAACTCACAGTAATGCGCAGTGTGTATGAACTCCACAGCAATGACACTAACAGTAATGCGCAGTGTGTATGAGCTCCACAGCAATGAAACTCACAGTAATGCGCAGTGTGTATGAGCTCCACATCAATGACACTCACAGTAATGTGCAGTGTGTATGTGCTCCACAGCAATGAAACTCACAGTAATGCGCAGTGTGTATGAGCTCCACAGAAATAAAACTCACTACCGCCTTACAGTGCCAGCTCCTCTGATCACACCGCTTGCCTGATAATCCACAGCTCTGGCAGATGTGTGTAAACATGCTGCACCCCCTCCCCATGCTGTTCAAAGTTTCAGCAGCTGCAGAGAGGGTGAGCAGCCCTCCCTTATCACTTACTAGGGGAGGGAGGTTATCAGTCCCTACATACACTCCTGACAATCGGAAGCGTTCAGGAGCAACATGAGCTGTCGAGTGCTTCCGATTCTCTGCCTGCCACTGCAGGAGGAGCATCATGCTCTGTTCCTGTTAGTTCTGGCTGGTGGTGAGGTGCCGGTACTGAGTGGTGAGGTGCCGGTACAGAGTACCCTCGAGTACCCCCTGAAAAAAATCCCTGAGCGTTAGGACAAGTAAGGTATTACAAAGTGCTACTATAATTACGCATTGATTCGTTAAACAAAATTTTAGCGACACCTAAAAGCAAAATCATTTAGCACCCCCTAAAACCCCCTGATGAATCATATACTCACCTCTCCTCCCGCAGCAGGAATGGTGGCCTGATCCACCGCTTCTCTTGACCTCAAGCAGAGTGAGATTGGGGACAAATAGTTCCCAGTCTCCCTCTGTGACCACTCCGCAGTGCTGTGCGATCTCATGGGAGCCCTGAGGGTAGCGCAGAATTCTGGAGCAAGGTGCCGAGGTAGCACCTGCCCTGGCATCTACCGCTAAAATGGGGACACTATGGGGAAACCTTAAGGCTTAGGTTTTTCTCTTAAAATCCCCATTTTAGCACTAGATCAGGAATACTGTCGTTATTAGTCCGAGTAGGGGAAGTCACAGATCTTGTCAAACTATTGCCTTAAAAAAACATAAAGACAATCATTTATATCCTCTCCCAAAGGTGAAGACCCTGGGCATGTCTATTGCACCTTGCCTACCGAATGTTCATATTTTTTCACCATTTTACTGCTCAAAATCCAGATTTTAAAAACATTGAATAGATTGTTATCGCACGAGCAATCAACCATCTCTTCTGGATTGTGTAATCAAAACTCGAGTTATCATCACTTCTCACTTTGTTATTCCATCACTAGTAATGAAACTCTCAAAATAACTCAAGTCGTGGTCATGTAGAGACTAGCAGATTAGCCATGGCCAACTGGTTCCGATCCAGTCCTTACAGACCACTAACTGAGCATATCAGCAAAAGCATCCTTGGATCAGTCGATCCAATAGGTCTCCCAGGATTCTTGACAACATTCTACAGATCCCTTAATCTCCTGAAAAGGGGCAGTTGCAGTAATGGGGATGCTGTCAAGCTAATCCTTTAAATAAAAGTTAAACCAGCTGGCACAGACCTGACATTGCGCTCCCCTACTTGAAGGGACAGACGGACTTTATGCCCTTTGTGTTCCCCTGTTTTAGGACTCATTCCCTGTAAATGGCGTTTATTTCTTTGTTGAACCATAATAGTGTAATTAGGTCAGTGTGCACTGTGATTATGCAAGAAAGCTGTGTCTGTTTATCTGTTGTGTGAGTTGTGAGTCAGCCTTGTGGGCAAACACTGTCCCAATCTGATTCATTGGGACAATGGATTATGTAAATTGTGTGTGATAACGGATTGCGAATTGTGTGCTTTACCCTGACACCGCATCTGCTGCTTCACCCTGACACCGTATCTGTGTGCTTCACCCCGACACTGTATCTGTTGGCTGAGAGCATTAATCTGTCAGCCCTTTCATTCTAGATAATCAGAACTGTTGGGGTGGACGGGAAATTTGAAAGTGTGTGTGTTTACCTGAGCATAAATACTGGTGTGTTTTTCAATAAAATAAGTCTCCTGTTTGAACATACAGCCTGCCTGGTGTTTCATTCAGAACTATATCACCCTCAGAAGGCACGGAGCGACCCTCTGAAAATTCAAAGAGGCAGAGGATCAGACCAAGCAGGTCTGGAGCTACAGATCAGACTGCTCGAGGCACTGAGTCCTGAGCAACTCAGCGTTTGGGCTGAAATAGGTCAAGGCTGCCGGGAGAGCAGGACACCAGCCATTTGTATCTTCTCCCAAAGGCGTAGACCCCAGTAATACCTCTTACAAATTGCCTGCCCATTATCAAAAATGTTTCACTATTTTACTCCTCGAAATCCAAATCCAAAAACATTGATTCAACCTAAACTTCTGGATATTGTAATCAGACCGAGTTTTTCACTTTATCATTCCATCTATATCGGTGATAATGTTTCTAACCCTCAAAACACCTCAAATTGAGGTCACAGATTAGCCATGGCAAACTGGTTCAGATCCAGTCCAGACCACTAACCGTGTGTATCAGTAAATGCACCCTTATATCAGTCAACAGCCCCCAACAGGATTGTTGACGTTTTACAGAACAATTTTTTTTGCCCAATAAAGAAATTCTACAGGCCCCCTAATCTTCCCGAACACCGAACAGGGGCAATCACAGTATAGAGGATGTTGTCAAACTAATCAACATTTCAAATTGTTAAGCTGACTTTTTATACCTTCTCCCAAAGGTGTAGACCCCAGTCCTACATGTTATAACATAGTTGCCCAATGTCAAAAAAAATTCACCGTTTGAGCAATTAACCCACTCTTCTGGATATTGTAATCAGAGCTGGAGTTAATATAACTTCTGACTTTTTTATTCCGTCTGACTCCATGATAATGATTCTAACCTTCAAAATAGCTCAAAATATGGTCACATAGACACTTTCAGATTAGCCATGGCCAACTGGTTCCAATCTAGTACTTGTGGACCACTATCTGGCCATATCGCCAAATGCATCCTTGGATCAGTCAACATCCCCCAACAGGTCTCCCAGAATTGTTAACACCTTTCAGAACTAACCATTTTGCCCCACAAGACATTCTATAAAACCTTTAACCTCCCGGGCAGGAATAGTCAAAGATCTTGTCAAACTAATCTCTTAAAAAAACATCAAGCAGACCATCTATATCTTCTCTCAAAGGTATAGACCACAGTCTCACCTCTTGCGACGTGCCTGCCCAATGTCAACATTTTATCACCATTTTACTCCTCAAAATCCAAATTCTAAAACTACTGAATAGATATGTTTCCACACAGAGCAATTAACCCACTCTTCTGGATATTGTAATCAGAGCTTGATTTACTTCTCCTTTTGTTATTCCATCTGACTCAATGATAGTAGTGATAATAATCCAAACTCGTCAAGGTCACATAGAGACTAACGGATTAACCATTGCCAACTCCTTCTGATCCAGTCTTTATAATCCACTAATTGTTCATATCAGCAAATGCATCCTTGTGTCAGTCAACAGCCCCCAACAAGTCTCCCTGGTTCGTTGACACTTTACAGAACTAACTATTTTGCTCCACAAGACATTCTACACATCCCTTAGTATTCCGAACAAGGGCAGTAGCAGTAATGAGGATGTTGTAAAACAAATCCCTTAAAAAAAATGTTAAGTCGACCAATTATATCTTCTCCCAAAGATGTAGACCCCAGCTCTACCTTCTGCAACTTGCCTGTCCAATGTCAACAATTTTTCACCATTTTATTCCTCAAAATCCAGTTGCTACAGATACTGAGTAGATTGTTATCACACCGAGCAATCAACCTACTCTTCTGGATATTGATATCACAGCTGGAGTTACTTTTCGCTATTATTATTCCATTTGACTCACTGATAATGATCCTGACCCTCAAGATAACTCAAATCAAGGTAACGTTGAGACTAGCAGATTAGCCATGGCCAACTGATTCCGATCCAGCCCTTATGGACCACTAACTTTTCATATTAACAAATGCATCTTTGGATCAGTCAACAGCCTCCAGCAGGTCTCCCAGGAACGTTGACGCCTTACAGAACTAGCTATTTTGCTCCACAAGACATTCTACAGATCCCTTAAACTCCTGAACAGAGGCAGTTGCAGTAATGAGGATGCAGTCAAACTAATCCCTTAAAAAAAACCTGTTAACCGTCCATTTATATCTTCTCCCAAAGGTGTAGGCCCCAGTCCTACGCCTTATAATGTCAACATCTTTTCATAGTCTTCTCCTCGAAAGTTTCCAAAATACTGACTTCATTGTTTTCACACCGAGCAACCATCCTATTCTTCTGGATATTGTAATCTTCGCTCCTGAAATGCCGACTCGGTGATATCGATAATGATCCTAACCCTCAAAATAACTCAACTGGCGTTCCCATTGAAAGTCATGGCCAACTGGATCCATTCCAATCCTAATAGACCACTCCATTATTAAGACTTAACAATTTATCAGTACAGTAAGAGAATTCAGTGATGGGGATATAAAAACGAATGATTAGACACCCCCTAAAAACACTGACAGCTGACTCGAAGGTGATTAAGAGTCGAATATCTGAGGAGTCCACCAGCAGATACCATTACATCTGTGCGAAATTAATGGATCTTACGTCTTCGAAATGTTGTTTTCCATTCTCATAATTCGATGAAACAAAGTGTTCTTTTCTTCCTACAGCCTCGCAAGCGGGACAATGTTTTGGCATGGCTCCCGACATTAAATTAGCAATTTGAAACAACCTAGCTCAAAACAGATCCAGTTTCATTTATTTACACCATCCCTCCCCCCTCCTACCCTCCTCCCTTTCCCGTCTCCCATGAACGACCCCCTGCCAGGCATTCCAAAAAAGCCAGAAACCTCTCGCTAATTACTCTGGTTATGATTTGTAACCTGCCTTGCTCCACCAGGATGTAAAATACAGCTTTCCGAGCGTTATAGAATCCGCGAGGTTCCAATCAAAACAAGAGATTTGTTTAAACTAATTTCGAAGTTTGTATATTAAAACGTTCTGAAATTGCAGAGCCACTTCAAACAAAGCCAGCTATTGCCCACTTTTCTCTTTTTTAACGGAGACCCGGGCTAGAAATACCGTTAAAGGTTATTTTCCCTATAACATCGCACATAATATTGTATAAACTCAGCCCGTCGAGGGGTTTTCTGTCTGTTTTTGATCAAGGCAGGCAATTATTGCAGGTTTCCGTCATGTCAAAAAGTACTTATTTTTTTGAAAGATGTCAAATGGAAATTCTGCAGAGTTTGGGAGTTATTATGTGTTTAGCAGATTAAGGTCCTCGCGCACGTAGAACGCAAAATAGAATAATTTCTGGAACCAAAGGGAAAGGTTAATGAAAAAATATACCTATTTTTATAATAAAATATATATATCTGGGAGCCACGGATAGATTAAAAAGCTAAATTTGATGATATTGTGACAGTAGGAATATTTTGGTCTTGTCCATCCATCCATGTGGCACTGTCAGCAGAAAATGGCTCAGGAATGTTATTAGCCAATTTTTTATCTATCTGTGGGTTTTTCATAGAAAAATTGAGTAAAACATTTCTTGTTAACCTTGTGCATGTTGGGGGAGAAGCATCATCAGCTTGAAGACCATTTTCCTTTTTTTTCTCCTGCAAGTGCGTCTGTTCTGATGACAACCTGGTTTATATGACCATTATGATGTCAACATTCTTTATATTTCTAATTAAAACATTGTTTTTTCTTTTTCTCAAAATATCTGTTGATTCAACTATTAAAATTTGTTCAGAGTCAAAAATCGAAGAAATGTTGCTGGTCTGATAAAAAGTATCAGGGTTATTCAAAGAGAATCGAAAAGTCACTGCACGTTCGGTGACTTTTCGTTCTCTTCAATTCGGTTCGATTTGGCGATCCCATTTCGGGGAACCTGCGGTGTATTCAGCAAGCACCACCGGGCCGCCGTAATGTAGGAAAAAGTCACCGCAAACCCTTCCGAAAACTCACTGCAAAACGAGGGTGAATGCACGCCGAAACCCTCAAAACATATTTTTAACATTGAAGCCTATGGGATTCGCCTGAATAAATCTGCCGCATGAAGCCACCAAATGGCAGGGAAATTCGGCAACTTTTCACTGCTGGTTTTTGTTCTCTGAATAGCCGAAGCATTGCTTCTCTATGGGGATTTCACTGCCCTCGAACAAGCAACGAACAGGCACCGTATGTGCAGGCAATTTGGCAGGATTTGGCGAATTGCCTGCTCTCTGGATAGCCGAATGGCCAAGAAAGGTTTTCTTTTTTCAGCAGCCATTCGGATTTCTTCGAATAACCCTGTATGTTTTCGGCCATCATATCATCGATTTTTACTATCAGGGTTATTCAAAGAGATCCGAACTGTGGCCGAAAGGGAACCGCACATTGAAATTCAGCGTACGGTTACCTTTCCTGGCCATTCGGCTATTCAGAGAGCAGGCAGTTCCCTAAATGTTGGCGAATTGCCTGCACATACGGTGCTTGTTCTAGGGCAGTGAATCCCCATAGAGAAGCAATGCTTCATCTATTCAGAGAATAAAAGCCAGCAGTGAAAAGTTGCCGAAATGTCCTGCTGTTCGGTGGTTTCAATCAACAGGTTTATTCAGGCGAATCCCATAGGCTTAATATAAAATATTCCCGTTTTAATACAATATATAATAAACCATTGATTATAATATTCTGCAGTAAAAAGTCTCTTTATTTTTAGATTCTTTAAGATCTTTTAGGCATTTCTCAGGATTTTTTTAGCAAAACTTTTTTCCTTTTTTTTTTTTTAAATCTTTTTTTTCTGTAACAGCCCTTTTTATTATCATTCATTGGATCTTATATGTAAATTGCAGACATTTTCGTTCTGTAGTTTCTTTGCAAACAATGTTTCACTTTTCAAACATTTAAGCGTACAGGGATTTTTTTGTTCACTCCATTCGTCTTTGGTGTTGAGTTTTTCCGGCGGCTGCTCTGCGCTGTGATCGACGGCTGCTCGTGTTTCTCGGATGTGTTCGGCGGGGTTAATCCAGATGTTTTTGCTGGTTTCAGTGTGCCTTCGCCGGGTTTTGCGGTGAGTGTTCGCTGGGTTTGCAGTGGGTTTTCCCTGCACTACGACGGCCCTGTGGTGCTTGCTGAATACACCGCAGGGTCGCCGAAATGGGATCGGCAAATCGTACCGAATTGAAGAGAAAAAAAGTCACCGAACGTGCGGTAACTTTTCGACTCTTTGAATAACCATCTATAATCCCATTCACTAGCAAGCCCTTTCTATTGAAAAACAATAGTCTAACAGTTATTTGATACCCCGGGATGTGAACATAGGCATTTAATATAGAGAAAAATAGAAATTTTACACAAAAATTATTAAGATATTAAAAAAAAAAGAATAATGTAATTTTGCTCATGTGTAATTTTCCATGTATTGGTTTATCCTTCACAGAAATATTACTGGAAGTAAAATGATCTAAACTCCAGATGACATCACTTATCTTGCACAATTTTACATGGGGTCTGCATTATCAGAAGAAAAAAAAAATTGTCTGGGGGATTTAATAAAATAGGACTTCAAATCACGCTTAAAGATGATGAGCATAAAACAGTCAAAATGAGCTCAGCACACAGAGGTGCAATGTCTCAGAAGTGAAGGGTCAAAAAGCAAAAACATAAAAAAAAAATCGAGTATTTCTAAACTCAGGACAAAATTTCAAACCTATTTAGCTGGAGTCTTTTTTGGTGGTTGTACATTTTGGGGGTCCAGGTGGTTTGAAAAAGTGTGTTTTTTTCCATTTTTTTATCATAATTCATAAATATTTTATAGTAAATAATACGATATGATGGAAATAATGGTATCTTTAAGAAGTCCCTTTAATGGCGAGAAAAATAATATATAATAATATAAAATAATAGTATAATAGGTGTGGGCTCCATAAACGAGTAAGAGGAAAATTAGACCTAAACAGAAACAGCGCAGAAACGTAAAAACAGCAGTGGGTTCTTTCAACAGACAATGGCAAAACCGCTTTATCCCTAAGGGGTTAATTACACCTTGACGCTCTCACCACACACACACAAACACACACACAGTCCTACACATACACACCTACACAACACACACACCTACACATGCAGTCTAAATGTACTGTATTATCACTACAGTGCATATAAAGATTGCTGCTGATCAATCCTGGTACTGCTGCAAGTCTCCAAGAAAGACATGCCATGCCATGTCCGTTCAGGACACTGTCAACAGTTCTGGGAGTTGCAGTACATTGGCTGATTTGTGTCATGTTCTTTAACCTTGAAGACATAATCTGGAGCTCATATGCAAATTAATCTGTTGCAATAGACTAAATTATTCTGCAGTCCTCTGGAATATGGCAGATCGAGCTAACTCGATGGCGGTATGGAAGGAGAGAGGTATATTCTTATGTAGGAATATTTTACGGAAACCTATTTTTCTGAAATGACATTGTAACAGGCTAGACAGCTGATTAACCCCTTACTGCTGGGAGGCGGGCAAGCTTAATCACCACAGGGTGGCATAGCACACACCCGTGGCTTTTTGGTAGCTCCTACACCCTCCCTTTCAGGTGGCCATTTGACATCAATGAGAGTTGCTAGAAAGCCCCGAGCTGTGCTGTGCCACCGTGTGTCGTTTAGGCCCACCTACCACCAGGGTGGCATACATCGCCCCACAGCCAGGGATCGGCAAGGTGTCCTTGCATGCAGAACTGTGCTGATTTGGTCTGTAATGGAGGAGCGTCCTTGTTCGTGCCAATCCTTTTTCTTTTTGAGAAAGTATTTTACCAGGAAGGATACATTGAGATTTCTCTCATTTTCAAGTATGTCCTGGGTGGTGAGTATGTACCATTAGGTGTCTTGTCCAAGGACACTTACTGGAGAGGTGCTCGCTGGGATCGAACCCATGACTCCACAGGCTCTCTCCACGCAGAGCAGTGATGTTACTTCAACTCCACCCACCCTGGCTCTGAGCAGGGGCTTCAGCCACAGTGGGCTACCATCTTGCATGTCAGCATCGCTATGGGACTGCCCCCCGGCCTGTGTGAGTCATCACACATGCTTGTGATGACCTCGCAAAGGGAGATTCCCCCCTGCCTGGCAGGGAATCACATTACAGGGGATGCAGGGATATCTCTGGATCCTTAAGGCCTATAAGGTCGATTGAGGTATTGTTGGAAAGGCCAGAGTCTATCCTTTCCACAGATGAAAAAAAGAGAGGTTTGTGAGGGTCCTGAGGACGAGCAACGGCACTAGTGGCCTGCTCTGCGGTGGGGCCCGCTCAGGTCTCACAGGGTTATTGCTCGATTGTGCCATTACAGAGACGAATGCTCCATATGCAAATCAGCCTGCTCTCACCCAAAAAGGGTGGCCAGTACTGACTGCCAAGGACGTCGTCCCTGCACGAGAGGTGCAGCAACCCCTGATGATCGTTTCGGCCTTGTTAGGCCTCGTCAGGAGGGTATAGCTGACACCCCTCTAGGCACCTCGAGCAAGGGGTCTCTATATATAAAATACATAAATATATAGAGAGCTGACAACTCTCATTTGGTATACACCCCTCCCTGTTCACAGGTGCTCCACCATGGCAGCCTATAAAGGCCTCGAGCTGCCGGGGAGCTCCAGAGTAAGTTGTTCCTGTAAGTGCAGATTCGGTCAAGTTAGATAGGACCTGTCAAAGATGGGGTACATTGGCGATTGTGACAGACTTTAGCAAATTATGATCATAACTTTGTGAACCGAATCCCCATCATTTTACCTCAGTCAGGTTTTTATTTAACATTTTTTAAAACTGTGCTTTTTTCTTTTTTTGCTACAGAAAATGATGGAAGAAGGTGGTCAATAACGTGGAGTGCTCTTTCTTGGGGTTTTGTGTTTAATGTCTTAGATGCTTAGTTTTGAGGCTGAGTGCAGCCTTCTGCTGTTTTGTATATATATTAATAGATATATAGATCTATAGATAGATAGATATATTTAGGCCAGAGACTAGACGGAGTGTTTATTAGTGGTTTTAATTTGAAATGCACATTGGTGTCCTTCAACGAGGTCTGTAATTTTGGAAAATGTCCACCACAGCCTTGGTCCGTGCCTATCCCTGCCCACAGCATTAAGGGCTTCATTCACCGTTGTTTTGGCTGTAGTGACAACATGAGAATCTTCTGCCAGAGGAAAGATATATTAGAAAACCAGAGAGGATGAGTTTCCTGGACTCCGTGAAGCTTCTTTTCAATGTTTTATGCAAGAGAGAAGCAAAGAAAGATTTAATACAAATCCAAAAATAGTTTGATATAAGTGGCTTCATTATTAATGATTAATATCTCCTGCGCCGCGGCAGAATTACTGTTGATACACAGGGCTGAAAAGGATAAAAAATAGTTCTTTTTACATCTCATGCTTGATGGATTTCCCTCCAGCATTTTAAGATTTATCACTACAGCACGATCCATAATTGTCCTTATCAATCATCGGCCTTGCTTATATTTTTCTCGCGTGTTTTAAAATACACATGACTGGTTCTTCATGCCTCATTCGTTCTAACATAGATTTCTGCTCTTTTCTTCAAACGGGAAACATTTTCCAGCTTAAATTGCGGTCAGAGTATTTTTTTCTATTGCTAATACTATTTTTCCGATGTTTCTTCTGGTTAAATTTACTTTTTTATATATATAATATAAATATAATATATATATTAATCAGCATTTTACAAAAAAATGTAAACAATACAAAAATGGGCAATTTCTAAAAATTCCTTGGCCATCGCCCAATAACCCACACATTAATCAGGAGGGGTTAAGGTTCCACAGCCAAAATTGAGGTGACCTCGATAATGTGAAATATGTATATTAACTCACTGCTGTTTTTATGGTTCTGCGCGGTTTGTGTTGAGCTCTAATTTTCCTCTTACTTGTTTATGGAATCCACACATATTATATACCATTATTCTCGTCATTAAATGGACTTCGTAAGTATACCATTATTTTCATCATATCCTATAATTTACTATAAAAACATTTATGAAATATTATGAAAAAACTTTGACCCCTCCAAAATCTACAACCGCCAAAAAAGACCCCAGCTAAATAGGTTTGAAACTTTGTCCTGAGATTAGAAATACCCAATTTTTACATGTTTTTGCTTTTTAACCCCTTCACTGCTGAGCCATTTCACCTCTGTGTGCTGAGCTCATTTTAACTGGTGTAAATCATGTTTAAAGGCGATTTGAAGTCATGTATTATTATACATGACTTCAAACAAATTATTTATCCTTTTTTGCGGCACACTCAGCAGATTCATAATATATCATTATTATAAGTATATGTCATGTCCTGCCAGAATGCTATAACAAAGAATGTAGGAAAAATTAGAATTTTCAATAAATTTTCAATCATCTACAGCGTGTAAAGTAATTTTTTCACATTTTATTATGCAAGCCTTTGCGGTTATATATTCTATAGGGTACGCTTGTCAAAAATCTTAAAAATGGGTTACCGGTACTGTATTTTTTGGAAAAAATACACGGTTTTAGCTAAAAGCGAAAAAAATTAACAGGGTTATACAGAGAGAGGTGAAAACCAGGAGAATGACTGGAGAAGTGAAAATTCTAGGTCATTTATCTCACTTTCCAAATCGGCTATTTTGATATACTAGAATTTTCACTTCTCCAGTCATTCTCCTGGTTTTCACCTCTCTCTGAATAACCCTGTTAGTTTCCATTAGTACAGCATCATTGTGTCACATTATTATTTAAAATTGAACAATAATGCTGCATTACTAAATATTTTAAAAAAAAATTCTATCAGGGTTATTCAGAGAGCGTGAAAAGCAGGAGAATGACTGGAGAATGAAAAATTCTAGGTCAAAATAGCCAACCCAGAAAAATTCTCCCTTTCATCTCACTTTCCAAATCGGCTATTTTGACCTAGAATTTTTCATTCTCCAGTCATTCTCCTGCTTTTCACGCTCTCTGAATAACCCTGTATATTTATTTTTAACCCGTTTAGGGTTCCAAAGTCCCCCCAAGTGCACTTCGCTGCAGTGCGGTGGTTTAGGTTTTTGATGTAATAATTTGTAATTAGGGATGAGCTGTTCGGATTCGGACGGTTCAGGGTTCGACCCGAATTTAGCCTGTTCGAGTAGATCGTGAACACCGAACATTTCCGGGTGTTCGCCGCATGTTTGACCACAATGGACCACAATGCATTTTCCCACTGTCCTGAAGCTCCTAATTGGCTACAGCCTTGCACCTGACCACAGGTCTGGTGCAAGACTGGTTCAACACTATGCCAATCACCGCTCAGAGTCCTGATTGGTCAAATTTTGGCCAATCATGGGCTCACAGAGCTAAGTCCCGCAGCACACTATATAATGTTTCCACGCGCCGATTCTGCACGCATTTCAGAGGAGATTTCAAAGGAGATAGTTGTGTCTTGTTACTGCCGGTCTGCCACGCTACTGGGGGGGTCTGGGGGGTCTCATTTCTACCAAATATCAGGGAATTTAGGTGAGGTGTGTCTTTTCACTGTGCCAGCAAGTTTTTTGGGGGTTTACAACTTTCTTTAAAACATTTGTGAATTAAGGTGATCTTCTGGGTCTTCTCACTGTGCCAGCAAGTCTTTTGGGGTCTCATTTGTACCAAATATCAGGGAATTTATGTGATGTGTGTCTTGTCACTGTGCCAGCAAATTTTTTTGGGGTTTACAACTTTAAAACATTTGTGAATTGAGGTGATCTTCTGGGTCTTCTCACTGTGCCAGCAAATCTTTTTGGGGCTCACTAATTTCTTTAAAACATTTGTGAATTAAGGTGATCTGTGTCTCGTCACACAGCCAGCAAGTTTTTTTGGGGCTCACTAATTTCTTTAAAATATTTGTGAATTAAGGTGATCTCTGTCTTGTCACACAAACAGTACCACGCATTATTTTGGGGCTCACTAATTTCTTTAAAACATTTGTGAATTAAGGTGATCTGTGTCTCGTCACACAAACAGTACCACGCATTATTTTGGGGCTCACTAATTTCTTTAAAACATTTGTGAATTAAGGTGATCTGTGTCTCGTCACACAAACAGTACCACGCATTATTTTGGGGTTCACTAATTTCTTTAAAACATTTGTGAATTAACCCTTTCGCTGCTGAGGCTTTTCCCGCCCCTGTGCTGAGGTCATTTTTTACCTGTTTTGCGCATCATGTTTAAACCTGTTTTGAAGGCTTATTTTAGTATATGACATCGACATATTATATATCGTTCTTTCCGTCAGACTCGGTAGATTCATAATATGTCATTATTATATGTATACGTTATGTCATGTTTGTATATTATAACAAAAAATGCAATAAAATATGTATTTTCAATAATTTACAGCGTGTAAAGTGTTTTTTTCCACATTTTAACATGCGAGCAATTGCGGTTATATTTTGTATGGGGTGCGCTTGTTAAAAAAATTAGAGATGGGGTCTCGTTACATTTTTTTTTGGGGAAAATGACACCATTTTTAACAAACGCACCGCATACAAAAATCGTTAATGCAGCATTATTGTTCACATTATAATTGAAATGGGAACAATATTGCTGCATTAACAAAACAAAAAACAAAAAAAAAAAGTGTTTATTTTTTTTTTTTTAATTTTTTTTTTTAATTTTTTTTTATTTTTATTTTTATTTTTTTTTTTTTTTTTTTTTTTTTTTTTTTTTTTACATTTTTTTTTACTTTCATGTTTGGTATCGTTGGAACGGCCATGCTCTGGCCGATCCAACGATATCAAAATTTAACCCCTAACTGCCACGGATCGGGAGATAGGGAGTTCATTGGAACTCCCTATCTCCACACTTCGTGGCAGTTAGGGGTTAATGCTAGGACTGGCGTCATCGTGCTGCGCACGATGACGCCAGTCCTCTGGGGGAGTTCCCGAAGCTTGGCCGACATCCAAGATGTCGGCCAGCTCCCGGGAAGGATCGCAAATCGGCGCTTTTCAGCGCCGATTTGCGATCCAGCTCCCCAGGGGTTAATGCCAGGCATCATTTGGAAGGGCAGGCTGTGCCCTTCCAAATGATGCCTGGGTTAAGCCCCTGTGAGCCGCCGATCGGGAGGGAGAGAGGTCCGAAGGACCTCCCCCCCCTCCCTTTCAGGCGCCTCCTCCGCACATGCGGGGGGGGCGCCTGAATTATGTGTCATCGCGGGGGCGCGATGACACATAACAATGGCGGCCACTGCTCCGGATGCCGGGCTGACATCCAGGATGTCAGCCCGCACCGGAGGGGCCAGCGATCGGCCGGAACCCGGCCGAACGCTGACCCCAATGCGAGGACGCGCTCAGCGCGTCCTCCGCATACCAGGGGCAATGCTGAGGACGCGCTGAGCGCGTCCTTAGCATTGAAGTGGTTAAGGTGATCTGTGTCTCGTCACACAGCCAGCAAGTGTTTTTGGGGATCACTAATTTCTTTAAAACATTTGTGAATTAAGGTGATCTGTGTCTTGTCACACAAATAGTACCACACATTATTTTGGGGCTCACTAATTTATTTAAAACATTTGTGAATTAAGGTGATCTGTGTCTCTTCACACAAACAGTACCACGCATTATTTTGGGGCTCACAATTTTTTTTAAAACATTTGTGAATTAAGGTGATCTGTGTCTTGTCACACAGCCAGCAAGTGTTTTTGGGGCTCACTAATTTCTTTAAAACATTTGTGAATTAAGGTGACCTGTGTCTTGTCACACAAACAGTACCACGCATTATTTGGGGGCTCACTAATTTCTTTAAAACATTTGTGAATTAAGGTGATCTGTGTCTCGTCACACATCCAGTACCACGCTGTATTTCGGGGCTCACTAATTTCTACAAAACATTTGAGAATTGAGGTGATCTGTCTCTTGTCACTGGCTGCCAGCTATCAGTGTGTCTCACTGAGTTATACCAGAGTTCTTTAAATCTTTATACCAGAGTTGAATCAGAGTTCTGTATATATTAATCTATATATCACTCACCATGTCTGAAAGAACAAAAAGGACAGGCAGACGCTCCCAGACACAGATAAGAGGGCAAGCAGCCCCTGTGTTGGGAAGCTGTGCCTCTGGTCGTGGTGGACGTGGTGCATCCTCTGCAGGGGCACGCTTGTCCTGTATAACTGGTGCTGGCCGTCTTCTTAACCTGCAGCAACATAGAGAGGATTTGGTGGATTGGCTAGCCAGGCCGTCCTCATCCTCCGAGTCCTCTGCCAGCCAGGCTTCTAGTGCTTTACAGTCCACCTCAGCTGCCAAAGCATCTAATGCAGCCTCCATGTCCATAGCTACTCCTGCCGTAGCCTCGCTATCACACACGGAGGAATCAGCTGAATTGTTTGACTACAATGAGAGTGACATGCTGCTTGAGGATGCGCAGCAAGTACAGTGCTCTGATTCGATCTCTGAGGTTGAGCAAGGGAGTATAATCAACCTAGAGGAAGGGGGTGCCAGTGAAGACACACAAATAGCTGGCACTCATGTTGCCCCAGCAGCTGCAGCATACTGCCAAGTTGGCTCCAGTGACGAGGAGATAGGGGGTGAAGATGACATTGATGATGAGGTCACTGACTCCACCTGGGTGCCAGATCAAACTGAGAAATCAAGTGAGGAGGAGGGGAGGAGGAGGAGGCACAGCAAACACGAGGCACAACATCCTCTGTGACCAACCGTAGCACTAGCCAGTCCAAGGCATCAGATGTCAGAGCTGCTCCGGTGCAGAGCGCTGTTGTCTCAAAGAACACATGCAGGAACTCTGCTGTCTGGGAGTCCTTTAAGAAATGTGCAGCAGACCCCACCGTTGCTATTTGTAATCTATGTCAGATGAGGCTGAAGCGTGGGATAAACACCGGTCACTTGGTTACCACGTGCTTGAGGCGACATATGAACAAGTGCCACACATCCCATTGGCGCAAAACTTTGCGTAGGTCCTCCTCCTCCTCATCTGTCTCTACCCACACTGTATGTCCTGCCATGTCATTGCCTACAACCTCCACCGACAGGGATGATGCTACAGTAATGGATGTACCAGCAGGTCCTTCCTCACAATGTGACATCATCCCAGTAGCTGAAGATTTACGCAGTCAGATTACGTTGCCGCAGTTGCTGCAGCAAAAGAAAAAATATAGTCCCAACCATCCCCAAGCACAGCGTCTAAATGCCAGCTTCGCAAATTTACTCGCATTGCAGCTGCTGCCTTTCCAGCTGGTGGACTCTGTTCCCTTCCTTGAATTTGCTGAATTTGCTGTACCACAGTGGCAGGTTCCAAAACGCCATTACTTTTCAAGCAAGGCCATTCCAGCACTATACCAGCACGTGGAAGACAATGTTATCCAGTCATTGGGAAAGGCAGTCAGCAGCAAGGTGCATGTCACTTTAGACACGTGGTCCAGCAAGCATGGACAGGGTCGTTACATTTCCTTCATGGCACACTGGGTAACTCTGACTGCAGCTGGGAGGGATCCAAGACGGGGCTCTGTGCTGGAGCTTGTTCATCCACCACACCTCCAGAAAGCTGCTTGTATGAGGTCTGTCTGCTCCTCCACCACCACCTCTTCCTCCTCCTCCTCCTTCTCTGTCTCTGGTGAAGTGGCAGTTAAACCGACGCCTGACAGGGTCTACGCAATGGCTCAAGCAAAAAGATGCCATACGGGGCTTGAGCTGGTTTGTTTAGGGGACAGGAGCCAAACCGGGTCAGAAATTTTGTCAGCTCTGCAGGGGCAGGTGCAGAGATGGTTAACACCACGCCAGCTTGAGCTGGGAATGATCGTCTGCGATAATGACAGCAACCTACGCAAGGGTAAATTGACGCATGTACCATGCCTAGCACACGTCCTAAATCTGGTGGTACAGCGTTTCCTAACCAAGTACCCAGGGCTGCCAGAGCTTCTCATCCAGGTCAGAAAAGTCTGCAGCCACTTCAGACGGTCATTCCCAGCAAGTGTTCGCCTGGCAGAAATTCAAAGAGTTCCACCTTCCCACAAACTGTCTGATCTGTGACATGCCCACCAGGTGGAACTCGACATTAGCAATGCTCCAGTGTCTGCACAAGCAGCAGAGGGCCATCAACGAGTACCTGTGTGAGTATGGCACAAGGACAGGTTCAGGTCAACTTGGTTTTTTTCCCCCCCGCAGTGGCTGATGATCAAGGATGCATGCACTGTACTGTCACCATTTGAGGAGGCAACGTGGATGGTGAGCAGGGACAGTGCATGCATCAGTGACACAATTCCTTTAGTGTTCCTGCTGGAGCACACTCTGCGGGGAATTATAGATGTGGCTCAAGAGGCAGAGCAGCGGGAGGAAGAGGAGGCCTTCCCTAGCTCTCAAGGCCCCAGTCTTTCCGCAGACAGCATTCCAGCGGGTCCTACTCAGATCAGACAGGAGGAGGATGAGGAGTAGGGATGAGCCGAACACTGCCCGAGTTCGGTTCGAAGCCGAACCCGAACTTTCCAAATGTTCGGATCAGAACCCGAACTCGAATCCCATACAAGTCAATGGGGCTGAAAATTCGGTTTTTAGAGTGCCCTCCAAGAGGGCATATATGCTAGATATTTGCCATAAAAAGTGTATGGGGGTCTGGGTAGTGCCCTGGGGGACAGGAAACAAGGACAAAAAGTAAAAAAAAAACATTTTTAAAGGGACAGTGAGTTTTCCATGAAATAAGGGTTAGAAATAAAAACGAAAAATTCCTTCAAATATCGTGCCTAGGAGGTCCCCATAACCTGCCCGTGAAGTGGCGGATTTCTAGGATGTATAGAAATATGTAAAAACCAAAAAATTACATTTCAAATGACGGTAAATGCTTTTCCTTTAATCTATCCATAAACAACTGCTTGGGGCGGCAGTCTGTATGAAAAGAGGAGACATTTTCGGACACGCAGAAAAAGTTTACTGATTTTTTGGCGGTGAAAAGCAAGAGAATGACTGGAGATTGGAAAATTCTAGACCAAATAGCCTGATTTGGAAAGTGAGAAAAATGGGAGAATTTTTCTGGTTTGGCTATTTTGACCTAGAATTTTCTCTTCAGTCATTCTCCTGAGTTTCACCTTTCTCTGAATATCCCTGTCAGGGTTATTCAGAGAGTAGTGTAGAGCAGGAGAATGACTGGAGAATGGAAAATTCTAGGTCAAAATAGCCAAACCAGAAAAATTCTCCCATTTAGGCTAGCGTCAGACTTGCGAATTTTTAACATGCGTTTAGGCGCACTTAATCACGGCCGCACTAGCAGCAAATGACGGCCAATATACGAAGTACGGTCGCCCGAAAGTCCGGCTGCGCAACGCTAGTGGAAAATTAACACATTTTTTCGAGAACGCAGAACCGCTAGTACGGACGTACAGAGTGCGCTGCGTCCACTAGCGGCGTGTGTGCGTGATTTGGAGACGTCAGACCCTGCTCATGTCCGGCCAACATAACGTCCAGACACCCAAAGTTTCCTGGTTTGGATCCGTAAAAAATCACGCGCAATAATGCGCATCATATGACCGTTTTCGTGCATTCCGTGAAAAAATAAGGCAATGCGTTCGGACGCACTTTTTGACGGTCGCTGTGAAAAATGCATTAGTCTGACCCTAGCCTTATCTCACTTTCCAAATCGACTATTTGGTCCAGATTGTTCTCTTTTCCTGCCATTCTCCTGGTTTTCACCTTTCTCTGAACAACCCAGAGAGAGAGAGGTGAAAGCCAGGAGAACTGGCAGGAGAAGAGAACAATGTAGACCAAATAGCCAATTTGGAAAGTGAGTTAAATGGGAGAATTTTTCTGGTTTGGCTATTTTGACCTAGAATTTTCACTTCTCCAGTTATTCTCCTGCTTTTCACCGCTCTCTGAATAACCCTGTGAATGTTTAATCCCGAGGTGAAAAATAACATTGCTTAAGGCTGGGGTTAGACGAGCGCAGTTATCACGTCCGTGTTACCGCACATTTGTACGTCCGTGGCAGCATAGCATTCTGACCAATGAAGCCCCACACACGAAGTACGTCCGCACGGAAGTGCGGATGCATGGCGGACGCAGCAAACGGACGCAGGTTAGGCAAGAACGTAATACTGCTAGAACGGACGTGCGGAGTGCGCCAGGTCCGCAACGTCCGTGTAGCTTTGTATGTGAGTGATGAAACGAGGTCGGATGGACTGCATTTATACGTCCAGCATTTTTGACGGACACAATGTTTTTTCATTTTAATTTATTTTCCCTGCTACATCAGTCAAAAATCCGTCAGTGAAAAAAACGGACTGTTTGGCCACTACCTTGTTGTCAGTCAGTAAGTACGTCCGTACTGCACGGACGCACAGTCCGTACAAAATGCGCTCATCTGACCCTAGCCTTAGATGTTATTTTGAATTTTTTCCAAACACCAGTTAACCACTTGGCTGCTATGGACGCGCTCAGCCAAGTGGTTCTCCTGTGCTATGGACGCGCTGAGCGCGTCCATGCACAGGAGGCAGCAATCCGCCGGATTCCGGCGGATTGCTGCGCCCCGCGGTGCGGGCTGACATCTTGGATGTCAGCCCAGCACTCCGGGACCCCGGCGGAGCAATTAGATGTCATCGCGGAGCCGGATCACGAATCGGCGCTAAAAAGTGCCGGATCGTGATCCTCTCCTGGAGCTGGCCGACATCTTGGATGTCGGCCAAGCCTCCAGGTACTCCCCCGAGGACTGGCATCATCGTGCATAGCACGATGACGCCAGTCCTGGAGTTAACCCCTAGCTGCCACCAATGGTGGAGATAGGGGGTTCCAATGAACCCCCTATCTCCTGATCCGTGGCAGCTAGGGGTTAATGTATATTGTTGATATTGTTGGATCGGCCAGAGCATGGCCTTTCCAAGGATACCAAACATGAGCATGAAAAATGTTTTTAAAAAAAAAATTAAAAAATAAAAATATTTAAAAAAAAAAAATTCTAAAAAAAATAAACAAGTTTTTTTTTGTTTTTGTTTTGTTAATGCAGCAATATTGTTCCCATTTCAATTATAAAGTGAACAATAATGCTGCACTAACGATTTTTGTATGCGGTGCGTTTGTTAAAAAAAGCGAAATTTTCCCCAACAAAAAATGTAATGAGACCCCATCTCTAATTTTTTTAAGAAGCGCACCCCATACAAAATATAACCGCAAACGATCGCATGTTAAAATGTGAAAAAAAACACTTTACACATAATAAATTATTGAAAATTCAAATTTTTTTGCATTTTTGTTATAATATACAGACATGACATAACGTATACATATAATAATGACATATTATGAATCTGCCAAGTCTGAAAAAACGATATATAATATGTCTGGGTCATAGATCAAAATATGGCTACAAAACGCAGTTAAACATGATGAGCGAAAGCGGTAAAAATGACCTCAGCACAGAGGTGTGAAAAGCCTCAGCAGCGAAAGGGTTAAATGCAGCATATTAGGATGTTTTAGGGAAATTAATTCTCAAATCTCAATCAGAAGCAGCACCACCCCATTGTATGGTGTACAGTGTATCAAATAGATTACCAGACTAAAAACACCTGCAGGGTTATCCAAAGAGATTCGAAAAGTCACCGCACGTTCGGTGACTTTTCGTTCTCTTCAATTCGGTTCCTTTTGCCGATTGCATTTCGGTGACCCTGCGGTGTATTCAGCAAAGAGCACAGGGTCCCCGAATTGCAGGGAAAAGCTGCCGCAAACCTGACGAAAACTAACCGAATGCACTATGAAAACAAGCAAAAACATCTGGATTAACCTTCGAAGAGGAGCCGAACATGAGCCGAACAGGAGCCGAATCACACAGAGCCGAAGCAGCTGTGACGTAGAGGAGGCAGTGAATAAATTAGAAAAACCATTTGTATGAATCTGGGAAAAAGAAACGCTGTTTGCAAAGAAACTACTGAGCGAAAATGTCTGAAATTTTCAGGAGGTCCAGTGAATGATAATAAAGAGGGCTGTTACAAAAAAATAAACAAACTGAAAAAAAAAAAAAAAAAAAAATCGGACTTTTAATTTTTTTTTAAAAAATTCAGAAAAATTTAAAGTATCCTAAAAAATCTATAAATAAAGAGACTTTTTGCTGCAGAATTTTATAATGAACAGTTTTTAGATATTGAATTAAAACAGGAATATTTTTAACATTGAAGTCTATGGGATTCTCCTGAATTAACTTGCCGAATTAAACCACCGAATGGCAGGACATTAGGGGAACCTTTCACTGCTGGTTTGTGTTCTCTGAATAGCCGAAGCAGTGCTTTTTCATGGGGATTTCACTGCCCTCGAACAGGGACCGAACAGGCACCGTATGTTCAGGCAATTCGACAGGATTTGGCGAATTGCCTGCTCTCTGGATAGCCGAATGGCCAGGAAAGGTAACCGAACCCTGATTTTCAGCGTTCGGTTACCTTTCTCAAGCAATTCGAATCTCTTTGGATAACCCTGCTGGTGTTATGCCCGTTTGTGAACAGAGGTCATTTAGAGTTGATAATCTTTCCACGCACACATTAGTTTTTAATTCAACATCTAATAAACCGTTGCTTATAATATTCTGCAGTAAAGAGTCTCTTTATTTCTAGATTTTTTAGTATTTTTTTAAGCATTTTCTATACTTTTTTCAATTTTTTTTTTTTTTTTTCGAACTCGAACCGAACACGCCCAAAAAGTTTGAAATTCGCGAACTTTTGAACTGCCAAAGTTCGGGTCGAACTCCGAACCGTCCGAACCCGACCAGCTCATCCCTAATGAGGAGGAGGAGGACTATTTAAGTAGTGGGGGCATTGAAGGTCGGGATTCCTCAAGGGAGGGTTTTGTGTGCCCAGAAACTGAAGGGCTTGTGCGTGGCTGGGAGGAGGAAGTGCACAATACGGTCATCCTCATTGACCAGGAAGACTCGGCAGCAAATGCCACCTCCAACCTACGCTGCATGGGCTCCCTAATGATGCAAAGCCTGCGAAAGGACCCCAGGATTCGTGCTATCAAGGAGAGGGATCATTACTGGTTGGCAACCCTTCTTGATCCACGATACAAGGGGAAAGTTGCAGAGCTCATCCTGCCCGCACAGAGGGAGCACAGGATGAAAAAACTTGAGGACGCTCTAAAGCGACACTTGTGTAACACCTTTCCAGGCACTGGTAGATTACCAAGTGCTGACACACGTGCTTCTGCGGCTGCGGGTGATCAGAGGAATAGCGGTGAATGCCAGGGCCGCTTGACTGATGCTTTTTTAAATTTTTTTAGTCCACGACGCACAAGGACGTCAAATGTAGGCACCCATTGCCAGCGTCTTCACCATATGGTGCAGGACTACCTAGGGGCAAGGGCAGACCTGGATACTTTTCCAGCAGATGATCCACTGGCTTACTGGGTGTTGAGATTGGATCACTGGCCAGAACTTAGCCAATATGCTATGCAGCTACTAGGTTGCCCTTCATCTAGCATGCTTTCCAAAAGGACGTTCAGTGCCGCTGGAGGTTTTGTCACAGACAAAAGAGTGCGTCTGTCCACCGACTCTGTAGACCAGCTGACATTTATAAAAATGAATCAGTCCTGGATCAGCAGCTATCAATCCCCTGATGCTGAAGTAATGGAATAGATAGGGGATGTCCTCTTCTACATTCACAAAACCTCCAGCACTGAACTCTTCCACAATACCACAAGAGGGTTACGGTGTGAAGGCACTTGCTGCCATGAAAGGCACAATATTTGGCTGCACTGACGCCTGTGCCAGATTTTTATCATTTTAATTTTTTGAACCGCAGGGTCCAACCCTGCACTCTTCCACAATACCACAGAGGGGTTACTGTATGATGATACTTGATGGCCTGGCATTAAAGGCACAATATCTGGGTGCACTGACGCCCACTACCAGATCAAAATCTTTTCAATATAGGACCACATGGTCCACCCCTGCACTCTTCCACAATACCACAGAGGCGTTACTGTATGATTATACTTGCTGCCCTGGCAGTCTTGCACCAAAGGCAGAATATCTGGGTGCACTGACGCCTTAACCAGATGCATATCTTTTTAATATAGGACCGCAAGGTCCACCCCTGCACTCTTCCACCATAACACAGAGGGGTTACTGTATGATGATACTTGCTGGCCTGGCATTAAAGGCACAATATCTGGGTGCACTGACGCCCATTAACAGATAAAAAAAAATTCAATATAGGACCACATGGTCCACCCCTGCATTCTTCCACAATACTACAGAGGGGTTACTGTATGATGATACTTGCTGGCCTGGCATTAAAGGCACAATATCTGGGTGCACTGACGCCTGTATCAGATTCATATCCTCAGAGGGGTTACAGTGTGACGGCACTGTTGCCGGCGCTAAAGGCCCAATTTTAAAGCACCTATTGTTACTTTCATCCAAAGCTTGCATAAGTTTCACAATAATTTAGCCAAAAAAACACTAAACTTTTTCTGCGCGTCCTAAAATGTCTTTTCATACAGGCTGCCGCCCCAAGCAGTTGTTTATGAATAGATTAAAGGAAAAGCATTTACCGTCATATGAAACGTCATTTTTTTTGTCTTTAAGTGTTTCTATACATCATAGAAATCCGCCACTTCACGGGCAGGTTATGGGGACCTCCTAGGCACGATATTTGAAGGAATTTTTGGTTTTTATTTTTAACCCTTATTTCATGGAAAACTCACTGTCCCTTTAAAAACGTTTTTTTTTAACTTTTGGTCCTTATTTCCTGTCCCCCAGGGCACTACCAAGACCCCCATACACCTTTTATGGCAAATATGTAGCATATATGCCCTCTTGGAGGGCACTCTTAAAAAAAACGAATTTTCAGCCCCATTGACTTGCATGGGGTTCGAGTTCGGGTTCGGTCCCGAACAAATGGGAAGTTCGGGTTCGGTGTCGAACCGAACTCGGGGAGTGTTCGGCTCAGCCCTATTAGTAATCATGGATTGTGCCATCACCAAAACACTTGTTAGTGACATGAGAAATGAGATGGTGAGTTAGTGCAGCATCATTGTTTTCTTTATTATTGAAAAGTGAAAAATATTGCTGTGTTAGAAGAAAATAAAGAAATATTTATTATTTTAATTTTAATGTTGCATAAAACCTGGTTGGTGTCATTGGAAAGGTCATGCTCTGGCCTTTCCAGTGATTCCTCACATACCTCACATGACCCTGTGGTTGCTATGAAGTTGGAGATATAGGGGTCCAAATGACCGTCAATGCAGACTTACAGGGTTATTCAAAGAGATCTGAATTGTGGCCGAGAGGTAGCCGAACAGTGAAATTCAGCGTGCGGTTACCATTCCTGGCCATTAGGCTATACAGAGACCAGGCAGTTCGTCAATTGTTGGCGAATTGCCTGCACATACAGTGCCTGTTCGGTGCCTGTTCAAGGGCAGTGAAATCCCTATATTCCCTATTCAGAGAACATAAACCAGCAGTGAAATGTTGCCGAATTGCCCTGCTGTTTGGTGGCTTCATGCAGCAGATTTATTCAGGAGAATCCCATAGGCTTCAATGTTAAAAATATTCCCGTTGTAACTCAATATCTAATAAACCGTTGATTAGAATATTCTGCAGCAAAAAGTCTCTTTATTTATAGATTTTTTTAGGATCTTTCAGGCATTTTTTGGGATTTTTTTGCGAATTTTCTTTTAACGTTTTTTTTTAATCGTTTTTTCTTTTTTCTAAAACAGCCCTTTTTATTATCATTCATTGGATCTTATATGTAAATTCCAGACATTTTCGTTCAGTAGTTCTTTTGAAAACAGCGTTTCACTTTTCAAACATTCAAGCGTACTGTTTTTGTTTTTTTCACTCCATTTGTCTACGGTGTTGGCTTTTTCCGGCGGCTGCTCTGCGCTGTGATCGGTGGCTGCTCGGGTTTCTCCGGCGTGTTCGGGGTTAATCCAGATGTTTTTGTGGGTTTTGGTGTGCGTTCGCCGGGTTTTGCAGTGAGTGTTCGGCAGGTTTGCAGTGGCTTTTCCCTGCACTACGACGGCCCTGTGGTGCTTGCTGAATACACCGCAGGGATCCCCAAATCGCACCGAATTGAAGAAAACGAAAAGTCACAGAACGTGCGGTGACTTTTCGATTCTCTTTGAATAACCCTGATAGTTATCCTTTCTCTGGGTCTATTCTGGGGCATGGGCATGGAGCTGCTGCTCCATCAGCCCCTATATTAATCTGACCCTGACTGTAAATGACATACACAGGCATTATGCAGCACATACAGATACAAGGTGTTGCTGTAATTGCCATACACAGGCATTATGCAGCACATACAGATACAAGGTGTTGCTGTAATTTCCATACACAGGCATTATGCAGTACATACAGATATTGCATTGCTAATAATCTCATTCTGATACACTACAAATCCCCATAAGCAGGAGATCTCACCATATTATCATCTGTCTGCAGTAGGGATGAGCTGTTCGGTTCGATCGGTTCGGAGTTCGAATCAAACATTGGCTGTTCGAAAGTTCGCAAATTTCGATCTTTTTGGGGTGTTCGCCAAAAGTTCGAATTTTTTTTTTTTTTTTTTTAAATGCTTAAAAAATCCTAAAGAAATCTAAAAATAAAGAGACTCTTTACTGCAGAATATTATAAGCAATGGCTTATTAGATATTGAACTAAAACGGGAATATTTTTAACATTGAAGCCTATGGGATAAAACATTTTTGTTGCTAAAAAATCAGGCAGACGAGGCCCTCTAATCAGGCACTGTAGAGGGCAGCCCACCGGGGCCTCCCAAGGACCCCTCGAGGAGCATGCGGCCACAAGATTAGAGCTGCGACTGTGCGGGCTGGCCAGCCGGGTGCATGTGGCAGAGAGGTTGCGCAGGGACTCCAGGGATGGAGCCACGGCAGACCCCCCCTTTCCCACAACCAGGATCCAGGGAGCCCCCACTGACCACCAGGCTAAGGTAAGGCG
Source organism: Leptobrachium leishanense (assembly GCA_009667805.1). Taxonomy (NCBI): domain Eukaryota; kingdom Metazoa; phylum Chordata; class Amphibia; order Anura; family Megophryidae; genus Leptobrachium; species Leptobrachium leishanense. Next base: position 47,446,284 of record CM019063.1, on the reverse strand, counting down.
ACACATTTTTAAAAAAAATAAAATCCGAGGACATTTTTAAATGTCCCCAGCAACATAAAATAAAACTTTTTTTTTATTTCTAATACTCACCTGATTCCTGGATCCACAAACTGTAGAGGTGCTGCCCGGCAGTGTGCAGAATCATATGTTGCATTAATTATACTGTAAGGCTGGGTTCACACCTGCGTTTTCTTTACGCGCGCATTACGTGTGTTTTTTAACGCGCGTATCGCGCAAACGTAAAAAGCATGCGAACGCGCATTGCAGCGCGTTCACGGCCATAGACTGCATAGTGAACGCGCTGCAATACGCCCCAAAGAAGCTCCTGTACTTCTTTGGGTGTAGGACGTTTTACAGCGCATTCCTGCGCGCTGTAAAACGCCCAGGTATGAACGGGTCCCATAGCAAATAATGGGATTTCCCTGTTTATGCGTTTTACAACGTGCAGGAACGCGCTGTAAAATGCTTAGGTGTGAACCGGGCCTTAAGGTGCTGCCCGGCAGTGTGAGGATTCACATGCTGCATTAATTATTCTTCTTACAAATTTGGTTACTTAACCCGTTTGCATTTGGATTGTAATATTGTGACATCCAGGGACCCGGGTGGTGATCAGGGGGGCCCCGGACGCATGGTGCCGCCAGCTGGCCGAATGCCAGGAGCTCTGGTGGCACCCGGCGCAGCTGTGAGTGATCAGGGGGCAGGGCGCGGCGTGATGACGCAGAGCCGCCGGGACTGGTGTGTGCCAATTCTCACCATATACAGTAGCGCAGTACTAGTGCCTAAACGTTGTTGAGCTGGTTTTGTTACAACAACTACTCTCGCTCTGTGCCCCTGTCTGGTATATTCCGCTGCTTGTTACTGCTGGTTTGCTTCCATCCTGCCATACACTATAGCGCACAATATTTGGCTGCACTGACACTGACGCCTATATTACCAGATTTATATCATTTTAATTTTTTGGACCGCAGGGTCCAACCCTGCACTCTTCCACAATACCACAAACGGGTTACGGTGTGAAGGCACTTGCTGCCACCAAAGGCACAATATTTGGCTGCACTGACACTGACGCCTATATTACCAGATTTATGTAATTTAAATTTTTTGCACCGCAGGGTCCAACCCTGCACTCTTCCACAATACCACAGAGGGGTTACTTATGGTGTGAAGACACTTGCTGCCACCAAAGGCACAATATTTGGCTGCACTGACACTGACGCCTATATTACCAGATTTATGTAATTTAAATTTTTTGGACCGCAGGGTCCAACCCTGCACTCTTCCACAATACCACAGAGGGGTTACGGTGTGACGCACTGTTGCCGACACTAAAGGCCCAATTTTAAAGCACCTATTGTTACTTTCATCCAAAGCCTGCAAAAGTTTCACCATAATTTAGCCAAAAATCACTAAACTTGTTCTGCGTTTCCTAAAACGTCTCTTCTTTTAATACAGACTGCCGCTCCAAGCAGTTGTTAATGGATAGATTAAAGGAAAACCATTTACCGTCATTTTAAACATAATTTTTTGGTTTTTAAAGGTTTCTATACATCCTACAAATCCGCTACTTCATGGGCAGGTTATGGGGACCTCCTAGGCATGATATTTGAAGGAATTTTTCATTTTTATTTTAACCCTTATTTCATGGAAAACTCACTGTTTCTTTGAAAACTTTTTTTTAAAACTTTTTGTCCTTGTTTCCTGTCTCCCAGGGCACTACCCGGACCCCCATACACCTTTAATGGCAAATATCTTGCATATATGCCCTCTTGCAGGGCACTCTAAAAATCGAACTTTTGAGTCCCATTGACTTGCATTGAGTTTGGTTCGTGTTAGCGTTCGAACTCGAACTTTTGAAATTGTTTGAGTTCGAATGCAAACCAAACACGGGGGTTTTGGCTCATCCCTAGTCTGCAGCACATTTACTGACACAAAGGCCATTTCTGCCTGTATGCTGATAATGCAGACCCCGTTTGACATTGTGCCAGATAAGGGACGCCATCTAGAGTTTAGAACCTTTCATCCCAGCAATGTTTCTGCAACAAATAAAATGAATCTCAAAAAAACAATCTTTGCGCAAAAATGACTATTTTACCCTGTATTTAATTAATTTTGCAACCTGTGCTTCAAATAAATGTTAAGGTAAAAAAAAAAGCAACAAAAACATTTAGTAATGAAGGGGTTAATATTATATATAGAATTTAGTTTTCTTCGGATTGTATAAGATGTCAATGTCTAATTGTTTTGTGATGATCTGACGTGAAAACCTTTGCCCAGTACTTTTTTTGTTTATGGAATACGGAATGTTTATGGAATGAGAAACTGGTGAAGAATTTGGCTCCGCCTCTTTTATTGATCTTTGTGACTAATTGAAAAGAGCCCTTAGTGCTAAAAATGTCAAGAACATCGCTTAACCATTTAAAGTCAAAGAGCTGGATGTATCGTTTTAAGAGGAGACAGCCCTGCCACTTCACCTGTCATCGGCCCGTGCGTTTGGCCCTGTCTGCCATCGAATGCTGATGAGGTGCGAGATTCCATATTTAGAGGCGAGTGTCTTCGTTGCTGATGCGTCTCGCTTCACTTTTTCCGAGCAAAACTTTCCAAATAAATCTTCGATTGAAGACAAAATAAATTGCTTTTCTATCCAAGCCACCATTCCTCTTAGCAATTAAACTGCCCGTCCAGAACGTAATACCTTCTGACGAATATCTGTTATAAAACACATTTAACCCTTTCACCGCCAGGATGTTCTCCTTTAAAAAAAAAATATTAGAGCGTAGGTTCTGCAAACCATGATCTGCGTAGGTGACAGTTAACATTTTATACGATAATAGATATGCACAAATAATCCAAAGCGGCGCATATACAGTTGTGTTCAAAATTATTCAACCCCCAATGCTGTAAAGGGTTTTAGGGAATTTAGTGTACATTTGTAATTGTATTCAGAATGAAATCCTACAGGACTTTTTAAAGAACCATATGCAACTAAAATGACATCAATTGGTTTTGTAATACAGTAGTAAATGTTTCTTTTGTGAATTCTTCATTGACACAATTATTCAACCCCTTAAAGACTACCACTCTGAAGAACAGAGGTTCATTCAAGTGTTTTCAATCAGGTATTGAAAACACCTGTGGATGTCACGGAGCAGCAATAAAGCATAATAAGCACCAATTAGGCAGCTTTAAAATTACTGTGATACTCAGCTCCTTCTAGACATTTACTGGTGTGGTTACAAACATGGTGAAGTCAAGAGAATGGTCCAGGAAGACAAGAGAAGAGGTGATTACTCTTCACAGGAAGGGCAATGGCTATAAGAAGATTGCAAAGATGTTAAACATACCAAGAGAGACCATAGGAAGCATCATTCGCAAATTCAAGGCAAAGGGCACTGTTGAAACGCTACCTGGTCGTGGCAGAAAGAAGATGCTGACTTCAACTGCTGTGCGCTACCTGAAGCGTAGAGTGGAAAAAAGTCCCCGTGTGACTGCTGAGGAACTGAGAAAAGATTTGTCAGATGTGGGTACTGAAGTTTCAGCTCAGACAATACGGCGCACACTGCGTAATGAAGGCCTCCATGCCAGAACTCCCAGGCGCACCCCCTTGCTGTCTCCAAAGAATAAGAAGAGTCGACTGCAGTATGCCAAAAGTCATGTGGACAAACCACAGAAGTTTTGGGATAGTGTTCTGTGGACTGATGAAACAAAATTAGAACTGTTTGGGCCCATGGATCAACGCTATGTTTGGAGGAGGAAGAACAAGACCTATGAAGAAAAGAACACCTTGCCTACTGTGAAGCATGGCGGGGGGTCAATCATGCTTTGGGGCTGTTTTGCTTCTGCAGGTACAGGGAAGCTTCAGCGTGTGCAAGGTACCATGAATTCTCTTCAGTACCAGGAGATATTGGATGACAATGTGATGCAGTCCGTCACAAACCTGAGGCTTGGGAGATGTTGGACCTTTCAACAGGACAATGATCCCAAGCATACCTCCAAGTCCACTAGAGCATGGTTGCAGATTAAAGGCTGGAACATTTTGGAGTGGCCATCGCAGTCCCCTGACTTAAATCCCATTGAGAACCTCTGGTGGGACTTAAAGAAAGCAGTTGCAGTGCGCAAGCCTAAGAATGTGACTGAACTGGAGGCTTTTGCCCATGACGAATGGGCGAAGATACCCGTAGATCGCTGCAAACACTTGTGTCAAGCTATGCTTCACGTTTAAAAGCTGTTATAACTGTAAAAGGATGTTGTACTAAGTACTAAGATTGAATGTCACTTGGGGGTTGAATAAAACTGATAATGATGTGAGCACAGAAAAGACATTTGTGGTTATTTCATTATAAATGTTATGTTATATTTGTCTGACCTACACGTGCCTCTTTGATTTAATTGTAAGCAAGATGACTGAATGATCAAAATCAATGTCAAACTGGCCAAAACACTAAATTTCAGTGGGGGTTGAATAATTTTGAACACAACTGTAAATTGTGACATAAAATCGCAGTTAAAAACAGGTTTGGGTCAAAATCTCTACAACCAGGTTCCCTAATGCCAAACTCCTGATGGCCAACTTCCCTACACAGACAACTCCCTGACGGCCAACTTCCAAACATCCAAAATCCCAGTGGCTAACACTAATCCTGCTCCCTAACCGCCTAAACCTAGCCCTAACCCCCCTAAACCTAGCCCTAACCCTAACCCTCTAAACCTAGCCTTAAACCTAGCCCTAACCCCCCTAAGTCTAGCCCTAACCCCTAAACCTAGCCCTAACCCCCTAAACCCCTAACCCCTAAACCTAGCCCTGACCCCCTAAACCTAGCCCTAACCCTAACCCCCTAAACCTAGGCTTAAACCTAGCCCTAACCCCCTAAACCTAGCCATAACCCCCTAAACCTAGCCCTAAACCTAGCCCTAACCCCTAAACCTAGCCCTAACCCTAACCCCCTAAACCTAGCCCTAACCCTAAACCCCCCTAAACCTAGCCCTAACCCTAAACCCCTAAACCTAGCCCTAACTCCTAAACTTAGCCCTAACCCCCTAAACCTAGCCCTAACCCCCTAAATATAACCCTAACCCCCTAAACCTAGCCCTAACCCCCTAAACCTAGCTATAACCCCCTAAACCTAGCTATAACCCTAACCCCCCTAAACCTAGCCCTAACTCTAACCCCCCTAAACCTAGCCCTAACCCCCCTAAACCTAGCCCTAACCCTAAACCCCTAAAGCTAGCCCTAACTCCTAAATTTAGCCCTAACCCCCTAAACCTAGCCCTAACCCCCTAAATATAACCCTAACCCCCTAAACCTAGCCCTAACCCCCTAAACCTAGCTATAACCCCCTAAACCTAGTCCTAACCCTAACCCCTCTAACCCTAGCCCTAACCCCAATAAACCTAGGGTTAGGGTGTTAGTATTAGAGTTAGCCACTGGGATTATGGATGTCTGGAAGTTGGCTGTGTAGGGAACTTGGTATGTCCGGCACTTTTTCTGTCTGGATGTTAGCCGTCGGGATGTTGGCATTAGGGAACCTGGCTCTAGGGATTTTGTCTGGCACCCATTAAAAATTAGTTCAGCACATAGACGTAAAATGGCTCAGCAGTGAAAGGGTTAAATAGCCTTTGTTCTGTTTCCCCATCCAAGCATTGAGAATGTGATCTCTGAATTTCCAGTTGTGATGAGATAGCAATAACTCCCAATCTTAGATGAATTGCAGACGGTGACTCAATCCAGACGACACCTTGAAGATCTGATGAAGTTTATTCTATAAACTGTAAAAATCCACACGATATACAACGGATAGGTAAAAAAAAATCATAATGTGATCCACGCCATGAGGCAACAGGCTGCTACACATTACTGAGAATTGAACAAGGGTGGAGCTATCTAGACAGAAAAATGAGCCATGAGGAGGGGAGGAGAAAAACCCAGGGGTTGATGAAACACGTGCAATACTTAAAGGAATATCACAAGTCATGTGAAACATGACAACCTTATTACAAGCCTTAAATTTTTTTTTTCCTAATAATTTTTTATTTTTCTAATAAAAACCAAACACGAATATTGTCTTGAAACATTTTTGCTGTTTTCAATAAACGTTGTAATTTTCATTTGACATTTGATTTGGGGTTATTTCGGGGGAGGGGGGCTATTTTTTTAATGGAAATAGAGCACAAATACATTTTTAAATTGTTTTCTATTATTAGCTTGTTCCAAGATTTCAAGAAAAAAATTTCTAGGGGACGAAGCCTGGAAGGGGAAAAAAAAAGCATGATTCTGTCCAATTAATTTCTAAAGCAACTGAACAAATTTCTGTTTCCGAAGGCGAGAATAAGCGGTTATTGTTTTGGAGAGAGATTTTTCTTGGCATGCGATTCTCGCGAATTTAGTTAAAACAGGCTTTGGTGAAATACATACTTTTGCAAAGTACTTTTTTTTTTCTTGCTCTTAAGCAAAAGTACTTCTGCTTGGAAGGAAATTGAGCAATTTTGAGGAGAATAAGGTGTGATTAAGCCACCTTGGAGTGAAACGGCTGTTATATTTTCAAGGTGATTTGCATTTCAATTGATCTTCATTTAAAGCTACTCAAGTCAGTTTTGAAAAATTGGATAAATGTTTTGGGAAAGCAAACGCAACATTTGCAGGTTTTGTTCTGCTCTTTTTCAATCAACCAGCATGTATCAGAAGACAAATGAGGTGGCTCAGTTGGTTAATGCACCAATGTTAACCCCTTTGCACCCAAAATCGAGTTATCTCAATTTTTTTTTTTTAGAAAGTATTTTACCAGGAAGGATACATTGAGATTTCTCTCATTTTCAAGTATGTCCTGGGTGGCGAGTATGTACTGTTAGGTGTCTTGCCCAAGAATACTTACTGGAGAGGTGCTCTTGCTGGGATCGAACCTGTGTGTCCGTGAATATAGAGCAGTGACGTTACCTCTACTCCACTCAGCCGATATTTTGCATTGAAATACATTGAAAAGCACTCATTAACGTATCAAAACCCAATTTTCACACCTTTTTAAAGCCAGATTAGTGTCTCCCCTGTGGAGAAATAAAATACTTTGTTTTATATGTCTCCAAGCACCCTGGAGAGACATAAAACCAGCTGCAAATAGCAGCCCTAAATCTCACTGTAACAAAAATTTCAAAAAGATTACTGCTGCATTACAGGAGCCAGAGATTTGGCAGAATACAGGGAGAGCTGTGGGGTCACTCACTGCTGTACAGGGATAAGATTCAAGAGGTTATAATGAGTGTAAATCCCTGTACAGTACAGATACAAGTTGTTGCTGTAATTGCCATACACAGGCATTATGCAGCACATACAGATTCAAGGTGTTGCTGTAATTGCCATACACAGGCATTATGCAGCACATACAGATTCAAGGTGTTGCTGTAATTGCCATACACAGGCATTATGCAGTGCATACAGATACAAGGTGTTGCTGTAATTGCCATACACAGGCATTATGCAGACATACAGATACAAGGTGTTACTGTAATTGCCATACACAGGCATTATGCAGCTCATACCGATATTGCATTGCTAATACTCACATTATGATCACTACAAATTCCCATAAGCAGGAGATCTCACCATTTTATTATCTGTCTGCAGCACATTTACTGACACAAATGCCATTTCTGCCTGTATGCTGATAATACAGACCCTGTATGAAATTCTGTAAGATAAGGGACACCACATAGGCATGGAGTTGATTTTTTTGATTGGGTAACAAAAATAATAGACACAGGTGGTGCAGTAGACATTGCTTATTTAGATTTCAGTAAGGCTTTTGATACTGTTCCGCATAGAAGGCTTATCAATAAATTGCAATCTTTGAGCTTGGATTCCAATATTGTTGAATGGATTAGGCAGTGGCTGAGTGACAGGCAACAGAGGGTTGTGGTAAATGGAGTTTATTCGGCGCAAGGTCTTGTTACCAGTGGGGTACCTCAGGGGTCAGTACTTGGACCCATTCTCTTTAATATTTTTATTAGTGATATTGCAGAAGGTATTAATGGAAAAGTATGTCCTTTTGCTGATGACACAAACATTTGCAACAGGGTTGACGTTCCTGGAGGGATCAGCCAAATGACAAATGATTTAGGTAAACTAAAAAAATGGTAGGAGCTGTGGCAATTGAGTTTTAATGTGGATAAGTGCAAGATAATGCACCTGGGACGTAAAAACCCAAGGCTGAATTTAGAATATTTGATACAGTCCTAGCCTCAACATCTGAGGAAAGGGATTTAGGGGTCATTATTTCAGAGGATCTAAGGGTAAGTAGTCAATGTAATAGAGCAGCAGAAATGCTAGCAGAATGCTTGGAAATGCTGCAGAATGCTGGAAATGCTGGCAGAATGCTTGGTTGTGTAGGGAGCGGTATTAGCAGTAGGAAAAGGGAAGTGCTCATGCCACTGTACAGAGCACTGGTGAGACCTCACTTGGAGTACTGTGTGCAGTACTGGAGACCGTATCTCCAGAAGGATATAGACATCTTAGAGAGAGTTCAGAGAAGGGCTACTAAAATGGTGTACGGCTTGAAGGAGAAAAGTTACCAGGAAAGGCTTAATGATCTTAACATGTACAGCTTGGAAAAAAGACGAGACAGAGGAGATATGATAGAAACATTTAAATACGTAAGGGAATCCACAAGGTAGAGGAAGGGAGTATATTTAAAGGAAACAAAATAGCAAAACAAGAGGACATAGTCTTAGATTAGAGGGGCAAAGGTTTAAAAGTAACATCAGGAAGCATTATTTTACTGAGAGGGTGGTGGATACATGGAACAGTCTTCCAGTTGAAGTGGTAGAGGCCAAAACAGTAATTGAATTTAAGCAGGCATGGGATAGGCATAAGGCTATCCTAAACAAAAGACAAATCCAGGTAAAGTATCCATCTTATTGGGCAGACTAGATGGGCCGAAAGGTTCTTATCTGCCGACATCTTTCTATGTTTCTATGTTTCTATGAGTTGTGGGAGGGGTTATTTGCCCACTTAAATACTTGCCTTAATCCATGCAGGGCTCAGCATCATTGGTGGCTGTGATGATCGACACCTCCCGCCCCCTCTTGTTTTCAGCCTATAGCTTATACTACCAGGTACGCCCTCTTTATTACAGATGGGCCTTTCGCATCGGTTCCAAGCACATACTCGACCGACTTTCTTACTATTAAACTCCAACCAAAATTCAACAGTCCCTGGAGCTTCTTACTCACAAATTTATATTCTGCCTGTATGATAATAATGCAGACCCCGTTTGAATTTGTGTAAGATAAAGGACACCATCTAGAACTCAGAATCTAACATTTCAACAATATTTCTGTAAAGGATAAACAAATACATGAAAAATTAAAAATGGGCAAATTAGCAGTATTAAAATTTTTTAACGATCTCAAAATAACGATCTCTGCGCAAAACTTCTATTTCACCCCATATTTAGTTGTTATCTTCACATCCCATGTCTCAGATAAATGTAACGATAAAAAAATTCAACAAAAACCGCTTGGTAGTGAAGGGGTTAAACACGTTCGTAATTGCAGTGCCTTGGGATTTAGTCATCATAGGTCAATTCAATCATTAGACTTCCACGGTAGATTTAAAAAATAGCTCAATTTGGGCTAAAAACACCTATTTATTAGCTGGTATTACCAGTGTTACTCTGTGCTCTGAGACCTAGCTTGAGAAAGGGTCGGGGGTCTATTCTTAGAAAAAAAAAGAGTAGGAACTCACCAAGATTTCTGTCTTCCCAATCAGCAATTATCATCTCATACTTAACACAAACAGGAACTCAGATCTGACATATTTATGTATATAGGTGGATTTTTGCAAAAATATATCTCAAATCCTATATTTATTGTGACTTTACAGGGAAAGATATGATTGGACAGCTATATTGGCTTTATAGTGTATGGGACTGAAGGGAACTCTGTTCCCTCTGCAGAAACAGTGGAGGAACTGTGCTCCCCCTCGACCTGACCCCTGGAAGGGTATACATCAGGGAAGTGCAGTCAGGGGCAGCAGGTGTGGCAGGGCCTCATCTGCCATTCCAGTAAATTAATGTGCTGTCAATCTGTAAAACAAAATGTTATATTAAAAAAAGTTCACATACTCACATGGTCCACACTCCCTCGTCGTCCTTCTCTGTCCTCCGCTTTTTTTTTTTCTTTCAGTTTGCCGGCTGCTCTGTGTGTGAATCATCACACAGACAGCAGCGGCAGCATTGAGCCAGCCTAGCCTATGCAATTTGTGTAGCCGAACGCTACGCTAATTGTGTAACGTAGCTGGTGAGTGATTCAAACTGAAGTCTGCAGCGTGTTTCCGGCGCTGCCTACTTCTTGAATCAACGCACTTCAGTGCCTCTGAGAGGCACTGAGAGCAATTGAAGTGCTTGAGCCAATGAGAAAGCACCACTGGTCTCAAGACAATTTTTTTTAAAAAAACACCCCCATGGGAGGCAGGGCCTCCCATGGATTGATTGACGCAGGACAGTCATGTGACTGTCCTCGTCAGTCATGAGGGCATTGCCACGGGGGGGCAGAGCCGCTCAGAGCACGTGCGTGCTACTGTGCTGCTGCTGGGGGGGTGTGGCAGTGTCAGAGAGATGAGACGAGTGTCAGTCACGTGACTGACTACTCGTCCATTGTGTGCAGGAGCACCAGAGAGTGAGGAGAGCCAGTGAAAGAGAGAGGAACCCGATGGAGCAGCACACCTGACTGCCTGGGTACATATAATTCTGGGGTCTGTCTGCCTGGGTACATATAATTCTGTGGTCTGTGCTGCTGGGTACATGTAATTCTGGGGTCTGCGCTGCTGGGTACATATAATTCTAGGGTCTGTGCTGCTGGGTACATATAATTCTGGGGTCTGTGGTACAGGGTACATATAATTATGGGGTCCTGTGTATATCTGGCTCTGATACTATCCAGTGCCTCACCAGCCATTGATCTCACCGCACGTCCCTGGTATAAATTTACAGTAATTTATTGTAAAAAAAATATTGAATTATTGATTTCACTTTTGTAGGGTGGGCTATTGCGCTAAGGGCTAGTGAGCTGGATGGTGGGCCAGACTGAATTTACATCTCAGGTGCCCCTGTAGACATAAAAAGCAGGAGTGACTCCGAGTTAAGACTGTAAGAAAGGGAAATACTATAATTTTTTTGCTGGGGAGGGACAAATAATTATAAAAATTACACATTTATAACATAAAGTATCCGTAACAAAAGTGCTGTGATGCTTTTAAATATGTTCTCCATAAAAATAAGTAAATTAAGCCGCGCGTGCAAATCTATAAGGAGAGCAACAGGCAAGCAACGTAAGAGTTGTATTATGCACCTCCGCTGTCATGGCTGTGTGTGGTTTAATAGGCAAAGTCCCCATTGCAGACACAGCAGGACTAGTATCCTAGTACGTTTATGGAATCAGGAGCTGGTTTGCAGAAGATCTGGGCAAAAGTGGCAATGCTCTTAGAGGGCCACTAACACCAAAAAATGAAACGTCCTTATTGTGTTTATTTGATGTTGCTGATATCTTACATGTGCTTTGATTTTCTCTTGTATGTTTAGAAAATATTTCCCTCTATATGTGTCACTGGGCGCATCCATTGTGTGATATTTCCCTCTATATGTGTCACTGGGTGCATCCATTGTGTGATATTTTGTGTTGTAAACATCCCCCCACCCCCCACAGTATCTTTCCATCACTTGCTCCTCACTGTGTGGCTTTGGCCATAGAATGGATTGAATGGGTCAGTCACTGACTCACATCATTGTATTGTGTGGGATGTATTCAAAGGACATGACCAGGGGGTAGATTAGATGTCTTTTAAACTCCCTGTCTTCTCTCATTCAGCTGCCAGCTTTTTTCTCAAGAAGCCTGAAGAACAATAGCCTACTGTAGATTAGATAAACCACAGAAGTAAAGAAAAGCTACTTTTTACATGCAATTACCTCAAACGATGAAAAAAAACAGCAGCATCTGCTTTATAAGGTGTTTTATAATGTGGTTTTGTTTATAATGCACAACTAATCTAGTTTCACCTTATGTGAGTGGTTGTGTCCCTATAAATAGGAAGTCCATGATAGCAAACCAGGCATCACCTTTGGCCTCCTTTAGGTGGAGCAGAATGAAAGCTCCCAAGAACACACAGGGAGGAAATGCATGAAGGGAGCTGCCCTGCATTCAGAAATAGAAACATTATGGGTCACTGCACACTGTTAATGCCTCGGTTGCGTAGTCCAACTCCACAACAGATGTGGCGACAAGCAACACCAGATTGGCAGTAGGAAAAATTCTTTATTGCACCACAGTGGACCTGGGCAATGTTTCAATCCAAGAAGTGGATCTACTTATTGGATCGGAACATTGCCCGGGTCCAGTATGGTGGAATAATGATTTTTCCTCCTGCTAATCTGTTGTTACTTGTCTACACATTCACATGATCTGCATTTAGAAAGTGTCTATCATGTCTGTCAGAATGTGAGATACTACTGCCGGGTCGTCGGATCGGCCGGATAACTGGGTCATGTCGGGTTACCCCTACCTTTGACAGTGGCGAACACAACTTAAGTCTGCAGGCTTTCTGCGCCACTGGGCACAGTTCCTGACATGCACAGTGGTTTACAAACAAGTCTCAGGAGTGTGTGAGTGACATTGACCCTACGAATGACCACAAAGAAAGGTTCCCCTATGTGAAGGGTGTTTGTAGGCGTATGCCTATTTTGCCTCATTATGAATCTGGCCCTTGTGAGAAGAAAACCTTTGAAAAGCAAAGCATTGTAGCTGCATTTTTTTTTTTAAAGGGATACACCATAAAAATAGAGTTAACTTTTTTGCACTTAAATCATTGAGAAGGTGATGCTGAAAGCCTCTGCCTAATTATTATTTATTCATTGATTTTTTTAGATGATTTTACTCACCTTTTCTCCTTCGCAGTGCACAGCTCCTCCTCTTCAGGTCAGGGACTTCCGAAGCTGAAAGTCCATGGAGCTATCTAACAAAATCTGCAATATTTGCAATATGAAAAGTGTAGGAACCACAAATTGTGCAGCGCTGTGAGACTTACACACTTTCCGTATGTGCGGCTGGGTGGAGTAGAGGTAACATCAGTGCTCTATAGTCGAGGAGACTGAGGAGACACAGGTTCGTTCCCGGCAAGAGCACCTCTCCAGTAAGTGTCCTTGGGCAAGACACCCAACGGTACATACTCGCCACCCAGTACATACTTGAAAACGAGAGAAATCTCAATGTATCCTGGTAAAAATACTTTCTCAGAAAAAAGTTCCATAGTGCATGCACAGAGAGATGGATTGGAAATGTGAGCACATGCACAGATCTGATCCATAGACTGCATCTTTGAGTAACACTCGCTATGGTAGGTGGTCTCAGTGAAGGTGATTTCTGAGTGCTGATGTCAACTGAACAATGCTTAAAAAATAGACTTTTTGCTGCAAGTGTATATAATAAATGGTTGAATAAATATTTAATAACAACAGGGAATATTTTTTTACATTGAAACCTATGGGATTATTTTGTACGGCTGGTAATTTTATTATAGTACCGGCTGTATTTTGTTTTTATTTTATCACTGACTGTTATTTACATTGTAGTACTGGCTGGTATTTTTATTGTAGTACTGGCTGTTATTTTATTACTAGCTGCTATTTTCATTGTAGTACCGGCTGTATTTTATTTTAGTATGGCCGGTATTTTCAAATTATTATAGTACCAGCTGGTATTTTCATTTTATTGCAGTACTGGTTGGCTGCTGTCCTTGGTGCTGAAATATATTTCAACACCAAGGACAGGGGGATTATGTATCTTTTTTTTACCCTAATTAATCTGTTTCAAATTTCCAAAATAACTATTAAAAAAACGAAATAACTAATAAAAACTAAATATATATCAACCCGATATAACTATTAAAAACAAAATACAAAATACCGGCCGTCCGAATCAACGAATCGTTCCGAAATACAAATCGCGATAAGATAACAAATTAAACAAAACGAGAAAAAGAAACGGAACTAAATGATCCGAAACAAAACGAAAAAAATAATCGTAACGAAATGATTCAAAACAAAACTATTTTTTTTGCCGTGCACATGTCTAGTAAATATACAATATCAGCCAATCACAAATTGGGCGATCAGCCAATTAGAGAACATTGATGGGATGTGTCTAGCGCGCATGCACCGAGGATCCCGTTTCTAAAGCTATGGGGACGCGCATGCACATATCAGCAAATTGCTGAATTTGATGGGGCCAGCATGTATGTGTGACACATGTGTATCCAAGGGCTCGGAGGTAGGCGCGTGCATGCGCACTCCCTGCAGTTCGGCAAAATGAGTGCATGTTGAGTGACTGTAAGTGACACGTTTGCCCATTGTTACAAATTGCCGATTTTGTCAGGACGGGGACACTGCTCACATCCTGAACACTTTAAAAAGATTAAGCGGTCAGGATGAATAGAGTGTCCCTTTAAGAATTTTGGGATATAAAGCTAAAATGATGTGATTTTACATTCGGCTCCTGAAGCAGTAATGCAAAGCCCAGGCTAGTCTGGGATTATTATCCCCAGCTGCCCATCATTTTCCAATTCTCCTGTGACATCAGTAGTGAGGCTTTAGGCTCAGAAGGTTCCCAGCTGCCTGCAATTTTTTCAGTTCCCATGTGTCCTATCCATGTCCATCAAGTTCTACTATTTTTCGCTAACAGTTTACAATCAACATTCCTGAGCATTCCGCAAATAGAACATTCATACACTTAAGTCATACACGTCATGCGTTCTGAGATCACATCTCTCCAACAATAAAGTTGTGTTAATTTAAACATCTTTGTGATTCTATGTCCTTAGGTTAAATATTACATGCATACATTGATCTTTAACTCTTTCATGTTCATATATTTCCCTCTACATATGTGGACTGAAACGCACACAATTCAGGCATTGTTTAACCACACACTTAAAGGGTTATTCAGAGTTACAGGTACAGGTATTTATAAAGCGCTAACAAAGTCTGTAGCGATGGAGAGTACCAAAATTTCACTCTCTTATTCGGTGCACTCCGGCGACATCAATTGGCCGCTGCCGAAATGTCAGGATTCGGGGTGTCCTCTGGAAGGCCCCGGGTAGCCTGATTCCAGCGCGGCTCTTACCTCTCCTCTCCAGTTGTATCCAGTCCAGGACTTTCCTGTACCTGCTATGCTTCTAGCCACATGACCTCCTGAATTTTGAGCCTCTCCCTACTTAAGGGCGGGTCACCTTCTGAGCATTGCTCAGGTTTTTGAATTTCAGTCTGAAGACTAGTCTGTGCTGTTTGAGCTCCTGTTTAAACTCTGCATTGCTCCTGAGAATCTCCTGTGTTCCCATCTTCAGCATCTACTAGAGGTGTGTGTTCGTTTTGTAACGAATCTCAATTCGTTTGAAAATTCGTTAATTCATATTTCGGAAGTACGCCCGAAATAACGAATTGGTTTCACCCGAATTGAAACGAAAACAAAATGGTATATAATGAAATTGATTCGTTATACTGTTTCACAAGAGAACCATTGTTTTACAGGGTTATTCAAAGAGAATCGAAAAGCCACCGCACGTTCAGTGACTTTTCCTTCTCTTCAATACGGTTCGATTTGGCGATCCCATTTCGGCAACCCTGCCGTCATAGTGCAGGGAAAGCCGCCGCAAACCCGCCGAAAATTCACCGCAAAACGAGGGCGAACACACACCGAAACCCGCAAAAATATCTAGATTAACCTGCCAAAAACGTCGGAAAAACACGAGCAGGAGCCGATCACATGAAGCGCAGCCGCCGGAAAAAGCCGACACCGCAGACGAATGGAGTGAATAAATTAGAAAACCAGTTTGCTTGAATGTTTGAAAAGTGAAACGCTGTTTGCAAAGAAACTACTGAGCGACAATGTCTGAAAGTTACACATGATCCAAGGAATGATAATAAAAAGGTCTGTTACAGAAAAAATAAGTAACGTTAAAAAAAAATCGGAATTCTTTTAAAAAATAAAAATCCCGAAAAATGCTTAACCCTTTCCCTGCGGAGGACGCGCTCAGCCTGTCCACCCGCAGGTAGGGTTCCATGCGGAGGAAGCGCTGAGCGCGTCCTCCCTTTGGGGCCAGCGATCGGCCGGATCCGCCGCCGGCACAATTAGATGTCATCGCGGCGGCACAATGACATCTAATTCAGGTGCCCCCCCCGCGTGTGCGGAGGAGGTGTCTGAAAGGGAGAGGGGAGGTCCTTCGGACCTCTCTCCCTCCCGATCGCTGGGGTGCAGAGGGTCAATCCAGGCACCGTTTGGAAGGGCACAGCCTGCCCTTCCTAATGGTACCTGGCATTAACCCCATGGGGGCCGGATCACGAATCGGCGCCGAAAACGCCGGTTCGTGATCCTTTCCCGGAGCTGGCCGACATCTTGGATGTCGGCCAAGCTTCCGGGAATGTCCCCTGAGGACTGGCGTCATCTTGCATAGCACGATGACGCCAGTCCTGGAGTTAACCCCTAACTGCCAAAAATGGTGGAGATAGGGGGTTCCAATGAACCCCCTATCTCCTGATCCATGGCAGATAGGGGTTAATGTTTGGTACTGTTGGATCGGCCAGAGCATGGCCATTCCAACGATACCAAACATGACCATGAAAAAAGTTTTTTAAAAAGAATGAAAATTAAAAATAAAAATAAAAAAATTATAAAAACAAAAAATATTGTTCCCATTTCAATTATAATGTGAACAATGATGCTGCACTAACGATTTTTGTATGTGGTGCGTTTGTTAAAAATCGCGTAATTTTCCCCAAAAAAAATGTAACGAGACCCCATTTCTAATTTTTTTAACAAGCGCACGTTTACGGTGAAAACACACCGATGGCATTAAAAAAAAATAGTTTGAAAGGATTTTTTTTTCCAATTGTGGAAATAATAGGCAGGAACATTCAGAGCTAGAAATCCCAGATTGTTACCTGCTATTGGTCAGCCTAGTGTAGTGATGGCACCCTTGGTACCCCAAATGTTTCATAACTACATGTATCATGATGCTTAGTCCCACATAAGGCTGGCTGAGCATCATGGGACATGTAGTTCTGAAGCATCTGTGGTGCCTGGGTTCACCGTCACCGGCCTAGGTTTTGTGTTTGGGTGGTGTAGCATATTACTGATATAGCATTGACACAAGAGGATGATGCTTTAGAAACAATCGGTTAATGAGGATGATATGGTGAGACTGAGGACCCTTTTCCCCATCGAGTTTACACAATCTGTAAGGGATTTGCAGGTGTATATGTTGCTGGGTGTTTTGCCCAGGGGCTCCTGCAGGCGATTATGATCTCCACCGTTGTAGAGCAGAGACATGTTGGTCAGGTGTTCTGATCGGGATTCGAGCCTTCTTCTCCACTTCACATATTATGAGCTAGCCGCGTGCGTAGAAAATGTGCAGGGCCAAATTTTTCCTTTAGTTTCAGATCTTTTTCGGTCGTTTTTTTTTTTCGTTTCGGATCGTTCCGAGATGTTTTTTTTCTGTTTTGGTTCTTTCGTTCCGCGATTCGTTATATGGAACGATTCGTTAATTAGGACGATCGTTATTTCGTTTTTCGTATAAATTCGTATTTTGTTTTTTATTTATATTAATTAACCCCTTCACTGCTGAGCCATTTCACCCCTGTGTGCTGAGCTCATTTTTACCGCTTTCGCTCATAGAAACATAGAAAAATGTCGGCAGATAAGAACCTTTCGGCCCATCTAGTCTGCCCAATTACATGGATACTTTACCTGGATTTATCTTTTGTTTAGGATAGCCTTATGCCTATCCCATGCTTGCTTAAATTCAATTACTGTTTTGGCCTCTACCACTTCTACTGGAAGACTGTTCCATGTATCCACCACCCTCTCAGTAAAATAATGCTTCCTGATGTTACTTTTAAACCTTTGCCCCTCTAATCTAAGACTATGTCTTGTTCTGCTACTTTGTTTCCTTTTAAATATACTCCCTTCCTCTACCTTGTGGATTCCCTTTACGTATTTAAATGTTTCTATCATATCTCCTCTGTCTCGTCTTTTTTCCAAGCTGTACATGTTAAGATCATTAAGCCTTTCCTGGTAACTTTTCTCCTTCAAGCCGTACACCATTTTAGTAGCCCTTCTCTGAACTCTCTCTAAGATGTCTATATTTATTTATTTATTTTATTTATTTATAAAGGATTTTACCAGGAAGGATACATTGAGATTTCTCTCGTTTTCAAGTATGTCCTGGGTTCAAGAACATTGAAGTGTTACAGAAATACAAAGTAATACAATGCAAGATATTAAAAAACAACACAAATATACAGATTAACAGAAAAAATGTAGGAAATATAGTCACTAGGTTACATGTTTACAGGTGCATTCTGTATTGAGGTATGTTAGTAAGGAGCTTTTGAGTGACTTAAGACTGGGGGAAGATTTGATGGTGTCTGGGAGGTTATTCCATAATTGTGGTGCTCTGTAGGAAAATGAGGACCGAGCCACTGTCTTTTTGTATTGTGGTATAGCAAGTAAGGTGCTGGTCCTGGATCGGAGGTTATAGGATGAGGGTACTGCTGGGGGAAGCAGTCTATTCAGGTAGGGTGGCAGCTTCCCAGAAATGCTCTTAAACACCAGGCTGGAAAGGTGAAGGGTGCGTCTAGATTCCAGCGATGGCCAGTTTAGCTCTTTTAACATGTCACAATGGTGGGTCATGTAGTTACATTGTAGCGCAAAGCGGCACAATGAGTTATACAATGTAGTAAGTTTATGAAGGTGTGTTTGCGGGGCGGCTGCATACACTACATCTCCGTAATCAATAGCCGGCATAAGCATTTGCTGTACAATCTGCTTTCTTACCGCGGGACTCAGGCAGGATTTGTTTCTGTACAGGGCACCTAGTTTGGGGTAAAGTTTAGATGAGAGTTTTTCGATGTGAGGGCCAAAGGATAGATTAGGGTCCAACCACATACCTAGATATTTGAGAGAAGTGACTGTGGTCAGCGTGCCATTTGATTTTGTCCCAACACATAGATGTGGATATTATCCTTCTGGAGATACGGTCTCCAGTACTGCACACAGTACTCCAAGTGAGGTCTCACCAGTGCTCTGTACAGTGGCATGAGCACTTCCCTTTTCCTACTGCTAATACCTCTCCCTACACAACCAAGCATTCTGCTCATCATGTTTAAACGCGATTTAAAGCCACAATTTATTATACAACCCAGACAAGTTATATATCGTTCTTTCCGGGCAGACTCGGCCAATTAATAATATATCATAATTATATGTATACGTCATGTCCTGCCTGAATATTATAACAAAAAATGCCGTAAAATTAGATTTTTCAATAATCTACAGTGTGTAAAGTGGTTTTTTTTCACATTTTATCATGCGAGCCTTTGCGGTTATATTTTTATATTTTCTATGGGGTGCGCTTGTTAAAAAAATTAGAAATGGGGACTCGTTCCATTTTTTTGGGGGAAATTACATGATTTTTAGCAAATGCGCCCCAAAGAAAAAATCGTTAGTGCAGCATCATTGTTCACATTATAATTGAAATGGGAACAATATTGCTGCATTAACAAAACAAAACAAAAAAAAACAGTTTGTTTTTTATTTTATTTCTATTTTTTTTGTTTAAATTTAACGTGGTCATGTTTGGTATCATTGAAAAGGCCATGCCCTGGCCGTTCCAATGATACCAAACATTAAACTCTAGCTGCCACGGATCCAGCCCCAAGGGTTAAAGGCATCCACCGCTTGGAAAGGCAGGCTGTGCCCTTCGAAGCGGTGCCTTCCTTTTTTGTCTACCCCAAGCAGATCGGGAGGGGGAGAGGTCCTACCCTCCCTACCTTACAGGCACCTTCCCTGCACTTGCAGGGGGGGGGTGGCTGGGATAGATGTCATTGCGCCGGGGTCCTGGAGGCTGGGCTGACATCACAGATGTCAGCCTGCACCGGGGGGTGGGCCGCAGCGATCGGCTGGAATCCTGGCCGATCGTGGCTGCAAAGGGAGGACGTGCTCAGCACGTCCTCCACAGCCACGTGCCGATGCGGCAGGAAACGCTGAGCATGTCCTCCCCATCGAAGTGGTTAAAAAATATTTTTTTAAAAAGATATGGGGGCCCTTTCCTTTGCAGCTAAAACTAATTCAGCACCATGGAGAGCAGCTGCTTGGGGCACCGGAGTCCCGAGCAGCTGCTCTCCATGGTGCTGAACAGGTTTCAGCTGTCAGGGAAGGGTCCCCCGTATTTTTATATTTTTTTACGTTTCACTGTGCCCCTGTGAGTTGCCCATTAACCCTTGACTGGGTTATACTGTGCCCTGTGAGTTGCCCATTAACCTCTGGCTGGGTTATACTGTGCCCTGTCCATTAACCCTTGACTGGGTTATACTGTGCCTCGGAGTTGCCCATTAACCTCTGACTGGGTTACACTGTGCCCTGTGAGTTGCCCATTAACCCTTGACTGGGTTATACTGTGTCCTGTGAGTTGCGCATTAACCTCTGACTGGGTTACACTGTGCCCTGTGAGTTGCCCATTAACCCTTGACTGGGTTATACTGTGCCCTGTGAGTTGCCCATTAACCTCTGGCTGGGTTATACTGTGCCCTGCCCATTAACCCTTGACTGGGTTATACTGTGCCTCGGAGTTGCCCATTAACCTCTGACTGGGTTACACTGTGCCCTGTGAGTTGCCCATTAACCCTTGACTGGGTTATACTGTGTCCTGTGAGTTGCCCATTAACCCTTGACTGGGAATACTGTGCCCTGTGAGTTGCCCATAAACCCCCTGACTGGGATATACTGTGCCCTGTGAGCTGCCATTAACCCTTTGCTTCGTTTCGCATTTATTTATTTATTTTTTCTTTATTTAGTTTCAGATAATTTTTGCTTTGTTTTTTTTTTGCTTTGTTTTTTTCGTTGTTACCGCGATTCCTATTTTCAGACGGAACCGATTTGCATTTCGGAATTGCTTCCGAAATATGAATTGGTTGAATTTCGTCCGAATTTTGATTCGGTATGAAACGACACGCACATCTCTAATCATTGGCTGGAGAGCAATGATGTTGCCTCTACTCTACCAAACCGACACAACACCCCTGAGGAGTATAAAGGACATCAAGGCACTACTTTATATGACAAGGATCGAGTGAGAGCAAAAGCTCCAACATTTCTGCAGAAAACTTTTTTGTGCATCTCCTTGACTTCAGATGGAAATTCACTGCAACAAAATATATTTATTGTGCAACCTTTACACAAATTTGTAAATGTATACATATAGGAAAAAAATGGAGACCATCACACGATAACGGCATCCAATAAGCACAGGGAGGGAGCATCATCAGGACTAAAAATATATTATAATATATAATATTGTTTTTCCCATAGCAGCGCACGCGACCTGTACGGATATATTGACATGTGTGTACTTTCGGTACAAAAATCTAGAGAAGTAACAGTTTGTAGCATGACATGACACCGGCAATTAATGAGCTCTTAAATCACATTTAGTGCCCGTTAAGCACTCACAGTTTATGTAGCATTTGGATCTAAGTGTCTCGGCCCACGCTAAGCGTGCTCATGCAGTCTGTCAGGTCGTTAGGAGTCTTTAGCTCACAAAGTGGGAGTTTTAAAGTAAATGTGATTATAGGCAAACCCTGTTCTTATTTAGCATTTAATTGTATCGCGTTTTGCATGCTGAACGTTGAGCTCTGCTATTCTTCGTGGACTTATGGAACCTTATACGTATAAATCCCATACGTGGCAACTGCAACCCAAGAGGGTAACCTTGATAAAAGTTCGGATGGAACTGAAACATCGATGATACAATAAAGATGTTTTGATACAGATTTTGAGCTCTGGAGTTGCAGATTTTTTTCCTGGTCTGTATATGTTATGGTTAAAGCCGGACGTGCGGTTAATTTTAAGATTACCTGGGTAATCCTGACATTACCCAAAACCGACGGGTAAAGCTGCAAATAATGAAAAATTCTGACTTTACCCGGGTAATTTTAGGACTAACCAACCACCCTTGGGTAACAGTTTGGAAGAGCTGAAAAATACGCACTTTACCTGGATGATTTGCAGACTATCCAACCCTGTTTGGTTAAAACCAAATTTGTTGTTGTTAAAATAAAAGTCTGAAGCTTTACCCGGGTAATCTGAGGACTATCCACAGCTTCACTTGTGTAATCCGAGGACAATCCACAGCTTCACTTGGGTAATCCGAGGACAATCCACAGCTTCACTTGGGTAATCCGAGGACAATCCACAGCTTCACTTGGGTAATCCGAGGACAATCCACAGCTTCACTTGGGTAATCTGGGGCCTATCCACAGCTTCACTTGGGTAATCTGAGGACTATCCACAGCTTCACTTGGCTAATCTGAGGACTGTCGACAGCTTTACTTGGGTAAACTGAGGACTGTCCACAGCTTCACCTGGGTAATCGAAGGACTATCCACAGCTTCTCTTGGGTAATCTGAGGACTATCCACAGCTTCACTTGGGTAATCTGAGGACTGTCCACAGCTTCACTTGGGTAATCTGAGGACTATCCACAGCTTCACTTGGGTAATCCGAGGACAATCCACAGCTTCACTTGGGTAATCTGAGGACTATCCACAGCTTCACTTGGGTAATCCGAGGACAATCCACAGCTTCACTTGGGTAATCTGAGGACTATCCACAGCTTCACCCGGGTAATCTGAGGACTATCCACAGCTTCACTTGGGTAATCTGAGGACTGTCCACAGCTTCACATGGGTAATCTGAGGACTGTCCACAGCTTCACTTGGGTAATCTGAGGACTATCCAGAGCTTCACCTGGGTAATCTGAGGCAATCTTGAGTAATCTGAGGCAAATTGTTTTTCTATTCCTATTTCAATTTTTTTCCTAATGGATGCATTGCTCTTCTATATTTCATTTAGTTGTCGAGGCCACATCAAAGCATTAAACAAAGTCTCACCCATATTCGACATAAAGAAATTGTGTTAAAAATTTGAGGACAACTGGAATCCAATTAGCATAAATACAGTATCCTACAGAAAAGTTACAACCTTTTGGAAACAGATAAAAATTACAGGATAATAAATTCATGAAGTGAAAAAAAGATGCTCACATTTCACTAACCTCCGGATTGGCCCCAAATTGCACCAATATCACATGCTCTCTGTCTTCACCTTAAGGCTGGCCGTCCACTGGGTCCTGGACAACTTTTTTGAACGATCTGAGTTTTCCACAGTATGAGACTATGGACGACCCAGATGGATTGATGGACAGACCGCCAAATGCTGCCGAATATCACCGGACTGAAGAAAAAAAAAACCCGCCGAAGACCACCGGACTGCAGGAATAAAAAAATAAAAAACCAGAACTTTCCTATTCTTATAATAGGTGTCTATACAAAAAAAAGCATTTAAATGTGTCTAAATAATGAAAAAAGATCCTTTAAAAATTTCAAGTTCTATAAATACAAAAAGATGTTCAGAAAAATATATAAATAAAAATACTTTTTGTTGAAAATGAAAAGAATAAACAGTTTAATAAAAAAATGAGAAGAAAAATATCATATTAAATTATGGGATTAGCCTGTTTTACCTGTCGAACTGAACTACTGAAAATCAGGGCATTTTTTTCCAGTTTCCTTTGTCAGGTTGTTCGTCCGACAAATCCTATTCAAATGGGAAAGGTCGCTGGTCTGATGTAGGGATGAGCTGTTCGGTTTGATCTGTTCGGAGTTCGCATCGAACATCGGCCGTTCGGCTGTTCGCGAACTCCAAACATTTCCGCGTGTTTGCCGCATGTTCGCCTACAATGCACCAGAATGGACCACAATGCACTTTTCCACTGGCCTGAAGCTTGTAATTGGCTACAGCCTTGTACCTGACCACAGGTCAGGTGCAAGACTATGCCAATCATGGCTCAGAGTCCTGATTGGGCAAAATTTGCCCAATCATGGGCTCACAGAGCTAAGTCCCACAGCACACTGTATAAGGCCAGCGTTCCACGCAGCCCCTGCACGTGTTTTTGAGAGGAGATTGTTCTGTTAGTGTGTGTTCTCACTGCCAGCAGCTATTGTGGGGGTCTCACTTCTACAAGATATCTGGGAATTGTTGTAATC
Source organism: Leptobrachium leishanense (assembly GCA_009667805.1). Taxonomy (NCBI): domain Eukaryota; kingdom Metazoa; phylum Chordata; class Amphibia; order Anura; family Megophryidae; genus Leptobrachium; species Leptobrachium leishanense. The sequence goes on along the minus strand of CM019063.1, from coordinate 47,422,154 downwards.
TGTGTGTTCTCACTGCCAGCAGCTATTGGGGGGGTCTCACTTCTACAAGTTATCTGTGAACTGTTGTAATTTGTGTCTTGTCACTGCCACCCATCAGGGGGTCTCACAGACTTGTAGCAGATATCTGGGATTTGTAATCTGTCTTGTCACTGGCTGCCAGCTATCAAGGTGTCTCACTGAGTTACACCAGAGTTCTGGAAATCTTGATTCTAGAGAACACAGTTGAATCAGAGTTCTGCATATCTCCAATTTTTATAACAGAGTTGAATCAGAGTTCTGTATATCTTTAATCTATATATCACTCACCATGTCAGAAAGACCAAAAAGGACAGGCAGACGCTCCCAGACACAGATAAGAGGGCAAGCAGCCTCTGTATCGGGAGGCTGTGCCTCTGGTCGTCGTGGACGTGGTGCATCCTCTGCAGGGGCACGCTTGTCCTTTCTAACTGGTGCTGGCCGTCTTAAGCAGCAGCAACATACAGAGGATTTGGTGGATTGGCTAACCAGGCCATCCTCATCCTCCTAGTCCTCTGCCAGCCAGGCATTTAGTGCTTTACAGTCCACCTCAGCTGCCAAAGCATTTAATGCAGCCTCCATGTCCACAGCTACTCCTGCCGTAGCCTCACCAACATACACGGAGGAGTCAGCTGAATTGTTTGACTACAATGACAGCTACATGCTGCTTGAGGAAGCGCAGCAACTACAGTGCTCTGGTTCAATCTCTGAGGTTGAGGAAGGGAGTATAATCAACCTAGAGGAAGGGGGTGCCAGTGACACACAAATAACTGTCACTCATGTTCCCCCAGCAGCTGCAGCATATTGTGAGGTTGGCTCCAGTGACGAGGAGATAGGGGGTGATGACGATGATGAGGTCACTGACCTCACCTGGGTGCCTGATCGAACAGAGGAGTCAAGTGAGGAGGAGGAGGCACAACAAACACTAGGCACAAGGTCCTCTATGACCAACCGTAGCCAGTCCAAGGCATCAAAAGTCACAGCTGCACAGGTGCAGAGCGCTGTTGTCTCAAAGCACATGTACAGGAAGTCTGCTGTCTGGGAGTTCTTTAAGAAATGTGCAGCAGACCGCATCATTGCTATTTGTAATCTATGTCAGATGAGGATCAAGTGTGGGAAAGACACCGGACGCTTGGGTACCACATGCTTGAGGTGACATATGACCACCCTCCACGCATCCCGTTGGCACAACACTTTGCATAGGTACTCCTCCTCCTCATCTGTCTATACCCCACTATAAGTCATGCCATGTCATTGCCTACAACCTCCATTGACAGGGATGATGCTACAGTAATGGGTGTACCAGGTTCTTCCTCAGAATGTGACCGCATCCCATCAGCTGAAGATTTACGCAGTCAGATTACGTTGCCCCAGCTGCTGCAGGTCTGGTGCAAGACTGGTTGAACACTATGCCAATCACTGCTCAGAGTCCTGATTGGGCAAATTTTGCCCAATCATGGGCTCACAGAGCTAAGTCCCGCAGTACACTATATAAGGTTTCCACACAGTGCTTCTACACGCATTTCAGAGGAGATTTCAAAGGAGATAGTTGTGTGTGTTGTTACTTCCGGTCTGCCACGCTACTGGGGGGTCTGGGGGGTCTCATTTCGACCAAATATCAGGGAATTTAGGTGATGTGTGTCTTGTCACTGTGCCAGCAAGTTTTTTTGGGGTTTACAACTTTATTTAAAACATTTGTGAATTGAGGTGATTTTCTGGGTCTTGTCACTGTGCCTTTGGGTCTCATTTATACCAAATATCAGGGAATTTAGGTGATGTGTGTCTTGTCACTGTGCCAGCAAGTTTTTTGGGGTTTACAACTTTATTTAAAACATTTGTGAATTGAGGTGATTTTCTGGGTCTTGTCACTGTGCCTTTGGGTCTCATTTATACCAAATATCAGGGAATTTAGGTGATGTGTGTCTTGTCACTGTACCAGCAAGTTTTTTTGGGGTTTACAACTTTATTTAAAACATTTGTGAATTGAGGGGATTTTCTGGGTCTTGTCACTGTGCCTTTGGGTCTCATTTATACCAAATATCAGGGAATTTAGGTGATGTGTGTCTTGTCACTGTGCCAGCAAGTTTTTTTGGGGTTTACAACTTTATTTAAAACATTTGTGAATTGAGGTGATTTTCTGGGTCTTGTCACTGTGCCAGCAAGTCTTTTTGGGTGTCATTTCTACCAAATATCAGGGAATTTAGGTGATGTGTGTCTTGTCACTGTGCCAGCAAATCTTTTTGGGGCTCACTAATTTCTTTAAAACACTTGTGAATTAAGTTGATCTGTGTCTCGTCATACAAACAGTACCACGCTGTATTTTGGGGCTCACTAATTTCTTTAAAACACTTGGAATCAAGGTGATCTTCTGTGTCTCGTCACACAGCCAGCAAGTTTTTTTGGGGCTCACTAATTTCTTTGAAACACTTGGGAATTAAGATGATCTGTGTCTCGTCATACAAACAGTACCACACTGTATTTTGGGGTCACTAATTTCTTTAAAACACTTGTGAATCAAGGTGATCTTCTGTGTCTCGTCACACAGCCAGCAAGTTTTTTTGGGGCTCACTAATTCTTTAAAACACTTGGGAATTAAGGTGATCTGTGTCTCGTCTTACAAACAGTACCACGCTGTATTTTGGGGCTCACTAATTTCTTTAAAACACTTGGGAATTAAGGTGATCTGTGTCTCGTCATACAAACAGTACCAAGCTGTATTTTGGGGCTCACTAATTTCTTTAAAACACTTGTGAATTAAGGTGTTCTGTGTCTCGTCATATAAACAGTACCACGCTGTATTTTGGGCTCACTAATTTCTTTAAAACACTTGTGAATTAAGGTGATCTGTGTCTCGTCTTACAAACAGTACCACGCTGTATTTTGGGGCTCACTAATTTCTTTAAAACACTTGGGAATTAAGGTGATCTGTGTCTCGTCATACAAACAGTACCAAGCTGTATTTTGGGGCTCACTAATTTCTTTAAAACACTTGTGAATTAAGGTGTTCTGTGTCTCGTCATATAAACAGTACCACGCTGTATTTTGGGGCTCACTAATTTATTTAAAACATTTGTGAATTAAGGTGATCTGTCTCTTGTCACTGGCTGCCAGCTATCAGTGTGTCTCACTGAGTTATAACAGAGTTATTTAAATCTTTATACCAGAGTTGAATCAGAGTTCTGTATATATTAATCTATATATCACTCACCATGTCTGAAAGAACAAAAAGGACAGGCAGACGCTCCCAGCCACAGATAAGAGGGCAAGCAGCCCCTGTGTCGGGAGGCTGTGTCTCTGGTCGTGGTGGACGTGGTGCATCCTCTGCAGGGGCACGCTTGTCCTTTCTAACTGGTGCTGGCCGTCTTAAGCAGCAGCAACATACAGAGGACTTGGTGGATTGGCTAACCAGGCCATCCTCATCCTCCAAGTCCTCTGCCAGCCAGGCTTCTAGTGCTTTACAGACAGTCCACCTCAGCTGCCAAAGCATCTAATGCAGCCTCCATGTCCACAGCTACTCATGCCGTAGCCTCGCTATCACACACGGAGGAGTCAGCTGAATTGTTTGACTACAATGAGAGTGACATGCTGCTTGAGGATGCACAGCAAGTACAGTGCTCTGATTCAATCTCTGAGGTTGAGCAAGGGAGTATAATCAACCTAGAGGAAGGGGGTGCCAGTGATGACACACAAATAACTGGCACTCATTTTGCCCCAGCAGCTGCAGCATACTGCCAAGTTGGCTCCAGTGACGAGGAGATAGGGGGTGAAGATGACATTGATGATGAGGTCACTGACTCCACCTGGGTGCCAGATCGAACTGAGGAATCAAGTGAGGAGGAGGGGGAGGAGGAGGAGGCACAGCAAACACGAGGCACAACATCCTCTGTGACCAACCGTAGCACTAGCCAGTCCAAGGCATCACATGTCAGAGCTGCTCCGGTGCAGAGCGCTGTTGTCTCAAAGAACACATGCAGGAACTCTGCTGTCTGGGTGTTCTTTAAGAAATGTGCAGCAGACCCCACCGTTGCTATTTGTAATCTATGTCAGAGGACGCTGAAGCGTGGGATAAACACCAGACACTTGGGTACCACGTGCTTGAGGCGACATATGAACAAGTGCCACACATCCCGTTGGGGCAAAACTTTGCGTAGGTCCCCCTCCTCCTCATCTGTCTCTACCCACACTGTATGTCCTGCCATGCAATTGCCTACAACCTCCACCGACAGGGATGATGCTACAGTAATGGATGTACCAGCAGCTCCTTCCTCACAATGTGACATCATCCCAGTAGCTGAAGATTTACGCAGTCAGATTACGTTGCCGCAGCTGCTGCAGCGAAAGATAAAATATAGCCCCAACCATCCCCAAGCACAGCGTCTAAATGCCAGCTAAGCAAAATTACTCGCATTGCAGCTGCTGCCTTTCCAGCTGGTGGACTCTGCTCCCTTCCGTGAATTTGCTGAATGTGCTGTACCACAGTGGCAGGTTCCAAAACACCATTACTTTTCACGCAAGGCCATTCCAGCACTATACCAGCACGTGGAAGACAATGTTATCGAGTCATTGGGAAAGGCAGTCAGCAGCAAGGTGCATGTGACTTTAGACACTTGGTCCAGCAAGCATGGACAGGGTCGTTACATTTCCTTCACGGCACACTGGGTAACTCTGATTGCAGCTGGGAGGGATCCAAGACGGGGCTCTGTGCTGGAGCTTGTTCATCCACCACACCTCCAGAAAGCTGCTTGTATGAGGTCTGTCTGCTCCTCCACCACCACCTCTTCCTCCTCCTCCTCCTTCTCTGTCTCTGGTGAAGTGGCAGTTAAACCGACGCCTGACAGGGTCTACGCAATGGCTCAAGCAAAAAGATGCCATACGGGGCTTGAGCTGGTTTGTTTAGGGGACAGGAGCCACACCGGGTCAGAAATTTTGTCAGTTCTGCAGGGGCAGGTGCAGAGATGGTTAACACCACGACAGCTTGAGCTGGGAATGATCGTCTGCGATAATGGCAGCAACCTTCTCTCCGCCCTACGCAAGGGTAAATTGACGCATGTACCATGCCTAGCACACGTCCTAAATCTGGTGGTACAGCGTTTCCTAACCAAGTACCCAGGGCTGCCAGAGCTTCTCATCCAGGCCAGAAAAGTCTGCAGCCACTTCAGATGGTCATTCCCACCGCAGCGTTCGCCTGGCAGAAATTCAAAGAGAATTCCACCTTCCCACAAACCGTCTGATCTGTGCCATGCCCACCAGGTGGAACTCGATATTAGCAATGCTGCAGCGTTTGCACAAGCAGCAGAGGGCCATCAACGAGTACCTGTGTGAGTATGGCACAAGGACAGGTTCAGTTCAACTTAGTTTTTTTTCCCCCGCAGTGGCTGATGATCAAGGATGCATGCACTGTACTGTCACCATTTGAGGAGGCAACGAGGATGGTGAGAAGGGACAGTGCATGCATCAGTAACACAATTCCTTTAGTGTTCCTGCTGGAGGACACTCTGCGGGGAATTATAGATGTGGCTCTAGAGGCAGAGCAGCGGGAGGAAGAGGAGGCCTTCCCTAGCTCTCAAGGCCCCAGTCTGCAGACAGCATTCCAGCGGGTCCTACTCAGATCAGACAGGAGGAGGATGAGGAGGAGGAGGACTATTTAAGTAGTGGGGGCATTGAAGGTGGGGATTCCTCAAGGCAGGATTTTGTGTGCCCAGAAACAGAAGGGCTTGTGCGTGGCTGGGAGGAGGAAGTGCGCGATACGGTCATCCTCATTGACCAGGAAGACTCGGCAGCTAATGCCACCTCCAACCTACGCTGCATGGGCTCCCTAATGATGCAAAGCCTGCTAAAGGACCCCAGGATTCGTGCTATCAAGGAGAGGGATCATTACTGGTTAGCAACCCTTCTTGATCCACAATACAAGGGGAAAGTTGCAGAGCTCATCCTGCCCGTACAGAGGGAGCACAGGATGACAAAACTTGGGGACGCTCTAAAGCGAACTTGTGTAACACCTTTCCAGGCACTGTTAGATTACCAAGTGCTGACACACGTGCTTCGGAGGCTGCAGGTGATCAGAGGAATAACGGTGAAGGCCAGGGCCGCTTGACTGATGCATTTTTAAATTTTTTTAGTCCTCGACACCCAGGGACGTCAAATGTAGGCACCCATTGCCAGCGTCTTCACCATATGGTGCAGGACTACCTAGGGGCAAGGGCAGACCTGGATACCTTTCCAGCAGATGATCATCTGGCTTACTGGGTGTTGAGATTGGATCACTGGCCAGAACTTAGCCAATATGTTATGCAGCTACTAGGTTGCCCTTCATCTAGCATGCTTTCCGAAAGCACGTTCAGTGCCGCTGGAGGTTTTGTCACAGACAAAAGAGTGCATCTGTCCACCGACTCTGTAGACCGGCTGACATTTATAAAAATGAATCAGTCCTGGATCAGCAGCTATCAATCCCCTGATGCTGAAGTAATGGAATAGATAGGGGATGTCCTGTTCTGCATTCACAAAACCTCCAGCACTGAACTCTTCCACAATACAACAAAAGGGTTACGGTGTGAAGGCACTTGCTGCCATGAAAGGCACAATATTTGGCTGCACTGACGCCTATGCCAGATTTATATCATTTTATTTTTTTGAACCGCAGGGTCCAACCCTGCACTCTTCCACAATACCACAGAGGGGTTACTGTTCGATGATACTTGCTGGCCTGGTAGTCTTGCACCAAAGGCACAATATCTGGGTGCACTGACGCCCATTACCAGATCAAAAACTTTTCAATATAGGACCACATGGTCCACCCCTGCACTCTTCTTCCACAATACTACAGAGGGGTTACTGTATGATGATACTTGATGGCCTGGCATTAAAGGCACAATATCTGGGTGTACTGACGCCCATTACCAGATCAAAAAAATTTCAATATAGGACCACATGGTCCACCCCTGCACTCTTCACAATACTACAGAGGGGTTACTGTATGATGATACTTGCTGGCCTGGCATTAAAGGCACAATATCTGGGTGCACTGACGCCCATTAACAGATAAAAAAAACACTTTTCAATATAGGACCACATGGTCCACCCCTGCATTCTTACACAATACCACAGAGGGGTTACTGTATGATGATACTTGCTGGCCTGGTAGTCTTGCACCAAAGGCACAATATCTGGGTGCACTGACGCCCATTACCAGATCAAAAACTTTTCAATATAGGACCACATGGTCCACCCCTGCACTCTTCTTCCACAATACTACAGAGGGGTTACTGTATGATGATACTTGATGGCCTGGCATTAAAGGCACAATATCTGGGTGTACTGACGCCCATTACCAGATCAAAAAAATTTCAATATAGGACCACATGGTCCACCCCTACACTCTTCCACAATACTACAGAGGGGTTACTGTATGATGATACTTGCTGGCCTGGCATTAAAGGCACAATATCTGGGTGCACTGACGCCCATTAACAGATAAAAAAAACACTTTTCAATATAGGACCACATGGTCCACCCCTGCATTCTTACACAATACCACAGAGGGGTTACTGTATGATAGTACTTGCATGCCTGGCACTAAAGGCACAATATCTGGGTGCACTGCCATTGACGCCTGTATCAGATTCATATCCTCAGAGGGGTTACGGTGTGACGGCACTGTTGCCGACGCTAAAAGCCCAATTTTAAAGCACCTATTGTTACTTTCATCCAAAGCCTGCATAAGTTTCACAATAAATTAGCCAAAAAAAACCACTAAACTTTTTCTGCGCGTCCTAAAATGTCTTTTCATACAGACTGCCGCCCCAAGCAGTTGTTTATGGTTAGATTAAAGGAAAAGCATTTACCGTCATATGAAACGTCATTTTTTTGTTTTTAAGTGTTTCTATACATCTTAGAAATCCGCCACTTCACGGGCAGATTATGGGGATCTCCTAGGCACGATATTTGAAGGAATTTTTCATTTTTATTTTTAACCCTTATTTCATGGAAAACTCACTGTCCCTTTAAAAACGTTTTTTTAAAAACTTTTTGTCCTTGTTTCCTGTCCCCAGGGCACTACCCGGACCCCCATACACCTTTTATGGCAAATATGTAGCATATATGCCCTCTTGGAGGGCACTCTAAAACACCGAATTTTCAGCCCCATTGATTTGTATGGGGGTTCGGGTTCGGGTTCGGTCCCGAACAAATGGGAAGTTCGGTTCGGGCTCGAACCGAACTCGGGGAGTGTTCGGCTCATCCCTACTCAAGGGAGAGTTTTGTGTGCCCAGAAACCCAAGGACTAGTACGTGGCTGGGAGGAGGAAGTGCACGATGGGGTCATCCTCCTCATTGACCAGGAAGACTCGGAAGCTAATGCCACCTCCAACCTACGCTGCATGGGCTCCCTTATCCTGCAAAGCCTGCTAAAGGACCCCAGGATTCGTGCTATCAAGGAGAGGGATCATTACTGGCTGGCAAGCCTTCTTGATGCACGATAAAAAGGTAAAGATGCAGAGCTCATCCTGCCCGCACAGAGGGAGGACAGGATGAAACAACTTGAGGACGCTCTAAAGCGACACTTGTGTAACACCTTTCCAGGCACTGGTAGGTTACCAAGTGATGACACAGGTGCTTCCGAGGCTGCGGATGTGGAGCATCACCAGTGATGAAACCCAGCGTCTGCTGTTGTCTATGTGTTCCAGACTTCAGGCTGTGATTGACTGCAAAGGATTTGCAACCAAGTATTAAGAAGGAAAAGTTTGATTTATGATTATTATTCTGTCCCATTACCTTTGGTCCCTTAACAAGTGGGAGGCACATCTGCAAACTGCTGTAAGTCCTACACCGTTCACCTGAGTTGGCTGTACATACCCTCAAATTAAAGCTGACAGTCTGCAGTTAAAGCACATTGTGTTTGTTTCATTCCAACTCCATTGTGGTGGTGTATAGAGCCAAAGATGTTACAATTGTGTTGATGTGCCAATATTTCTGGACCTTACTGTATACTCAGCAAAACTGAGTTTCATTGCTATAGTGCTCACAAATGCTAGGGGATTATCCACTCAGTGCCAGCGTAGCAAAAAAAAAACCCCAACAAACCCAGTTAACAGCCCTGCAATACAGATTTTTCTTGCCTACAGAGGCAGCCACTTAGTGGATAAGCCCCATAGGGTTACAACAATAGTTGTAGTTCATTTAAAGGAACACTGTATTAAAAAATATGGTTCCCTTTTATAGTGTCTTCTTTTAAGTGAGCTACAACTATTGTTTATTAGGACATGAAAATAGTAATAATAATCAGTTGTTCCCCGGGTGTGAGAGGACCCCCACCTATTTTTCCAGAAAAAAAGCACTGCATATAATTATGGGGTCCTGTGTATATCTGGCTCGGATACTAGTCATTGCCTCACCAGCCACTGACCTCACCGCACGTCCCTGACGCAGAGTGCGCTCAGACTGCGTTCATCTGACATTAGCCTTAGTCGTACAAACACAGACCCAGTGGACGGTCAGTCTAATTAGTGAAATTCCATCAAAACTTAAATTCTTTACATAAATTCTTTTCAATATTTATATTTTTTGTGGCTTTATTCTTAGGCCAGGGTCAGACGAACGCATTTTTCGCATTGTCCGTCAAAAAGTGTGTTCGAACGAATGGACGTATTTTTCACGGAATACGCGATAGCGGTCATACGATGCGCATTTTCATCCGTGATTTTGTACGGATCATCAATATAACCCTTTTTGCTTCTGGACGTTATGTTGGCCGGACATGAGCAGCGTCTGACGTCTCCTAATCACAAACACACGCCGCTAGCGGACGCAGCGCACTCTGTACAACCGTACTAGCGGTTTGACGTTCTCGAAAAAATGCGTTTATTTGCCACTTGCGTTGCGCGGCCGCACTTTCGTATGCTGCCTGGCATTGGACGTAATTTGCTGCTAGCACGGCCGCGATTAAGTGCTGCTAAACGCACGTTAAGGCTAGGGTCAGACTAACGCATTTTTCACGTTGTCCGTGAAAATGTGCGTTCGAAGAATGGACGTATTTTTTCACGGAATACGCAATAGCGGTCATACTATGCGCAGTTTCATCCGTGATTTTGTACGCATCATCAATAAAACACTTCTTGCATCTGGACGTTATGTTGGCCGGACATTAGCAGCGTCTGATGTCTCCAATTCACGCACACACGCCGCTAGCGGACGCAGCGCACTCTGTACGTCAGTACTAGTGGTTTAACGTTCTCGAAAAAATGCGTTCATTTTCCACTTGCGTTGCGCAGCCGGACTTTTGTGCGACCGTACTTCGTATATTGGCCGTCATTGCCCGGCATCTGCTGCTAGCACGGCCGTGATTAAGTGCGCCAGAACGCGCGTTCGCACTGCCTCAGTCTGACCCTAGCCTAATAGTGCGCTCGTCTGACCCTAACCTAAGCTCTGACCAGGGTGTTTGGGTCAGTCAGCCGCAAGGGCCCTAATTACAAGATTCGTTAACCTTTAACATTCTTTAATTCTTTAACTTTGGCTGCTGAGCCATTTCACGCCTGTGTGCTGAGCTCATTTTTACCGGTTTCGCTCATCTTTAAACGTGATTTGAAGCCACATTTTATTATACACCCCAGACATATCATATTATATATCGTTCTTTCCGTCAGACTCGGCAGATTCATAATATATCATTATTATATGTATACGTCATGTCCTGCCTGAATAGTATAACAAAAAATGCAATAAAATTTTAATTTTAATCATCTACAGTGTGTAAAGTGATTTTTTCCACATTTTATCATCCGAGCCTTTGCGGTTATATTTTCTATGTGGTGCAATTGTTAAACAAATTGGAAATGGGGACTCGTTACATTTTTTGGGGGGGAGGGAATTACATGATTTTTACCAAACGCACCCCATAGAAAAAATAGTTAGTGTAGCATCATTGTTCACATTACAGTATAATTGAAATGGGAACAAAAACGATTTGCACAAGTGCAACAAGAGTGGTAACAAAATATAATTTTATTGTAAGGTAAGTATCTAAACACGAGGAATTGAAAAAGTAAGTGTGTGGACAATGGCCCAAAAAGATTTCACCACCAGGACTTGGGCAGCTTTTCATTGTTTATGAGTAACTCTGGCTACGTTCTATTGGTACGGCATACCTTCCTCCTTTTTGGGCCATTGTCCACACACTTACTTTTTCAATTCCTCGTGTTTAGATACTTACCTTACAATAAAATTATATTTTGTTACCACTCTTGTTGCACTTGTGCAAATCATTTTTGTTGATAATTGTTGGGTTATGCCCTGCAGAGTGGCTTATTGAGCCTCACTTCTGTTGTTTGTCTAATTGAAATGGGAACAATATTGCTGCATTAATAAAAATAGCAGAAAAATAAAAAAAACACGTTTTTATTTATTCAATTTTTTTTAAAATTTTTATTTTGTTTTTTTTTTCTTTACTTTGCACCTGGTCATGTTTGGTGTCATCTGAAAGGATACTAAATAGGATCCACCTATCTGCCACCGTTCGGTACTAAATATATATATATATATATACACACAGTATATACAGTGTGGCATAGCATTGATTTTAGGGCTCTGTGTAATAACAGACCCAGGATGCATAAAAGTGAGACGGATGTCATTTGCATATCCTACCCAGAGTTCCTTGCTGCATATGGGGAATGTGGCACAGGGATGCAATTCATTGAATTGCTGTGATGTGCAAGTGGCTTTTGCAATAATAAACACACTATATATATAGATACTAAATAGGATCCACCAGGGGATTTCCTTGGGCTTCCCCAGCTAACTGACGTCATCGCGCCATGCCTGGTGCCTGAGAGGTGTAAGTCGGGTACCACTTAAAAGGGGAGACTCTCCCCTTTTAAGCGGTGCCTACCTTGTCCCGCTAGGTCGTCCCGATCGGGAGGGAGAGGGATCCGAAAGAGAGGGATCCAATGACATCATTACGCTCGGGAGGGCCTTTAAAAGCAGTGTCTGATTTCAAGGAATTCAGAACGCCACGGGACCCGGAGGAGAGAGGTGAGTGTTCTTCCTGGCTCCAGAGTTTGCGGATGACGTGTGGGGAATGTCCTCCGCAAACAGCGGGAGCAGGGCCGGATTTATAATTGGGCAGAGTAGGCATGTGCCTACAGGCGCCTGCCACAAGGGGGCGCCTTGCTCTGCGTGTAAAAATAAAAAAATATATATATATATATATTTTTTTTTTTACAATTTGCAATAATTTAGACCACTGCATCTCTGGATCCCTAAGGGCTAGAGAAACATATGAGGTATCATTGGAATGGTCAGCTTACAGCCTTTCCAGTGATACCAAATATAATCAGGTTAGACTTATGTAAAAATAAAATATCTATTAAAATAATATTTTTCTCTTTTTTTTCTAACACGGCAATATTATTCATTTTATAACTATAATGTGAACAGTGATGCTGCACTAACTCACCTTCTCATTTCCCACACTGCCAGCAAGTGTGTATCTGGTGAAGCAAAGCATTGTTTGATTCACAACCTTGACATTGGCGCTGCAGTGAGGAGAGTGAGGAGGACTTTGGAACCTGCATCTCTGAATTGTACACCGCACAAGGTTAAGTGAGGTGTAATTGGAAAGGTCAGAGTGTAGTCTTTACCAGGGCTTTTATGAGGCGGCGTTTTTTTTAGATTTTTTTTGTAATATCCTCATGGATATGCCCCAGCACACACATGGATTTGCCCCAGCACCTCATGGAATGCCCCAGCTCACACATGGATTTGCCCCAGCACCTCATGGAATGCCCAGGTCACACATGGAATGCCCCAGCTCCTCATGGAATGCCCAGGTCACACATGGAATGCCCCAGCTCCTCATGGATATGCCCCAGCTCACACATGGATTTGCCCCAGCACCTCATGGAATGCCCCAGCTCACACATGGATTTGCCCCAGCACCTCATGGAATGCCCCAGCTCACACATGGATTTGCCTCAGCACCTCATGGAATGCCCCAGCTCACACATGGATTTGCCCCAGCTCCTCATGGAATGCCCCAGCTCACACATGGAATGCCCCAGCTCCTCATGGATATGCCCCAGCACACACATGGATTTGCCCCAGCACCTCATGGAATATCCCAGCTCACACATGGATTTGCCCCAGCACCTCATGGAATGCCCCAGCTCACACATGGATATGCCCCAGCTCACACATGGATTTGCCCCAGCTCCTCATGGAATGCCCCAGCTCCTCATGGATATGCCCCAGCTCACACATGGATTTGCCCCAGCTCCTCATGGAATGCCCCAGCTCACACATGGATTTGCCCCAGCTCCTCATGGAATGCCCCAGCTCACACATGGATTTGCCCCAGCTCCTCATGGAATGCCCCAGCTCCTCATGGAATGCCCCAGCTCCTCATGGAATGCCCCAGCAGCTCATGGAATGCCCCAGCAGCTCATGGAATGCCCCAGCACCTCATGGAATGCCCCAGCACATGGATACTGCCAGGCCCCCAGCTCACCTCCGCCGCGTGTTCTGTTCGCTCCCTCTGAGCATCCGGCGGCGCGCAGCTTGGGGGCTCGCCTGGGAGAGCCACGTGACGAGCCGCGATTGGCTGGTGACGTGTTTCCTCCAGGCGAGCGACGAAGCTGCATGCTTCGGACGCTCGCAGGGAGCGAATACGCGGCGGGGGGTGAGACACCCGCCCTTAGGGTGACGGTGTCACCCTAAAGGCGGGTGTCACCTGGTGGGGGCCGCACCCCCCGCCCCCACGTTACGACGCCACTGCCTTTCAGATCAGAGTAACGTCACATAACGCATAAGTAATACAGTCTGAATAGTAAAACCGAAGAATTTAGTCAATGTTGAATGAATGAGGGATGGTTAAAACACATCCTAGTCCGCTGGTCTTCTATGTAACTTATGTATCTGAGGGGTGTTGCATAGCGGAGGGAGGCCTTATCAACTTCTCAGACAGACTCCCCATTCGGTCAAGTAGAGAGAGTATATCTATAGAAAGCAGCATCCCGCGGGACACATTATGTAAAATAAAAACACTTCGGGGCTGATTCGTAGTATGCTATTTCATCAAAAAGAAGTACAAAGAAGCGTAGAATTTTTTTTAAAAAAAATAAAGATGAGAAGGTAGATAAAGAGTAAGTTAGAGGAAAGAAACAGAATAATGTCGCTCTCCTTGGGGGTGGAGAAAGAGAGTAAGAAAAAAGAAAAGAGAAAAAAAAAAGGGGGGGTGATATTGGTGTGGACATGAGATGCTTTCATCAGATAATGTCGTTAGTTGGAGGCCAAAAGTCTACAGTCAACAGTCAGGGACCGCAGGGCACAGAGGCAATAAACAGACGCACTTATTCCGAGGCCTCAAATATTGGCGGGGCGTTCCCTAGCCAAACAGTAAAGGCTGAGGAGGAAATGAACGCACTCCAATGAAACCAGGTAGCAGCAAATACTTCCGCAAAACGCTCAGGTGGTAGATTGTTCGTTTCATGAGACCGAATCAATTCCACTTTGGTTGCTAGTTCCTTAGCTGATGGGATCGTGGTGCTTCGCCAATGTGCAGGAATCAATGCTCTCGCTGCCAGCAATATTCTCAGGATGATAGACTTCTTTAAAGTTTTGAGTGGATAGGACAGTTGACTAAGTTGAAAGATCCTGGGTTCAAGCTCCAGAGTAACATCTGTGACGTGGCAGATCAAAGTTTGGACGGCTCGCCAATACTGAGCAATACCGGAGCATTGCAACCAAATATGTAAATACGAGGCCTCCTCCAAAAAACAGCACCAACATAGAGGCGAGGCGTCCGGGTTAAATCTGGCAATCCATTTAGGAGTGGAATACCACAGAGCCGTCAACTTATATGAAGTTTCTCTTAGTTTCGTAATGGGAGAGCCATAGTGTATGAGAGTGAACGTCTTCATCCAGGAAAAGGACGAAATCTCTTCATCGAGATACTCATCCCATCTATGTACATAGGGCGGCAGATCGTCTTCAACTGACTGCAAGAGGCGGTATAGCATTGACAGACTCCTAGCTAGGGGCATTTTCATAGTACAGAAGGTTTCAAAGAGTGTGAGGGACCTCGCCAAGTGGGTGCCATTGGGTAATGAAAGGAGGAAATGACGAATCTGTTGGAAATTAAAACGTTCCAATAGAGAAGGAGGAGAAAAACCTTCCGGTGTGGGTATTTCTCTAAAATTTCCAGCCTCCAAAACGTGATGAGCTATTAAGCCCGAGCCAGTAGTAAACCTGCTACTCAATGAGGGAATCACCCCACTTGGCAGTGCCGGGTTGTGTGAGATCGGTAACAAATGGGCCGGGAAAGAGGACAATGAATGAGAAACTCTCAATTTGTGCCAATGTCGGAGAGTGCATCCTATTGTTGGAACCAGTCGGCATTCTGAAGGTAATGGAGTCGGCAAAAGCCAAGGTAGTGTCCAAACTGGCCTACCCGCCAGGGCACTTTCAAGGTCTATCCACATGTTTCCTGAATCTGTCGCCATCCAATCTATTATTCTCGTTAAGATAGAGGCGAAGAAATACAAACGGACGTCAGGCAACACCAGTCCGCCTTGTTTGGTCGGACGGCACAACACCGAAAATTTCACGCGGCGGCGCATCGCCGTCCATATAAAGGAGAGGAAAAGTTTGCGAAGTCGTCGCAAAAACCCTTAGGTAAAGGTAAGGGCAGGGTCTGCATCAGATACAAAATGCGGGGGAGGACATTCATCTTTAAGACTCCAACACGGCCCAGCCAGGAGATATATTTTGGGGACCAAGCCTCCAAATCACGGCCAATGTCGACTAGTAAACGATGATAGTTCAAAGCCGGAATGCGGCAAATATCAGGGCACAGCCAAATTCCCAAATATTTAAGCTTCTTAGTACACCATCTGAAATTAAATAGTCGGCGTATGGGCAACACTTCCTCCTTCGCAAGGTTAATATTGAGTATTTCAGACTTGTCGTCATTTATTACTAAACCCGCAATCCTTCCATAATTTTGAAATTCCTGGACTACTGCCGGCAGGGATTTCCTTGGGTTCGTTATCATAAACATCTTATGTTGGGAGGCATACCCCCGGATTCCGGTGATATCCGGGTTGTCACGGATCGAGGTTAGCAAAGGCTCTAGGGCTAAGGCGAAAAGGAGGGCGATAGAGGGCAACCTTGACTGGTGCCATTCAATATTGGGAAACTAGGAGTCAGAGCTCCGTTCACCCGAATTCTGGCAGTCGGAGCAGAGTACAGTGCCGAGATCCACTTCAAAAAGCCGGTGCATAGTCCGAACCCCTTAAGTGAAAGGTGCAGATAGGGCCACAAGACCCTATCAAACGCCTTCTCGGTGTCGGTTGAGAGAAGCAACAATGGTACAGAGTCCCGTTTTGCCAGGTAGATAGCGTTGACCACTCTTGTGGTAGCGCCTTTGGCCTCCCTCCCTGGCACGAAGCCGACCTGATCTGAGACCACCAACCCAGGCAGATGTTTCTGAAGTCTAGTGGCCAATACTCGTGCTAAGAGCTTCACATCTGAATTGAGAAGGGATATAGGACGGTAGCTGGAGCTGAGCAGTGAATCCTTCCCTGGTTTTGGAATCAGAGAAATGGTTGCCGCCAGCGTGCTAGGGTGAAGATTACCGCCGAACAGTAATGAGTTGAAAGCCGCCAACATATGTGGAAGGAGATTCTGTTTACAAAGTTTATAATACTCAGCCGGAAGGCCATCCGGTCCAGGGCATTTATTGGATTTATAGCCTGAGAGGGCAGAAGCTAACTCTTCCGCGAGTATCGGGGCGCCGAGCTCCAGAGCCTCAGCCTTCGAGAGCGTGCATTTAATGTGACGTGATAAATAATCCGATATATCAGCCGGGTTCAGCGTGGAGTACTGAGTGTCTTGAATAGAGTATAAGGACGCGAAGAACGAACGCACAGTTTCAGCAACTTGATCAGGATTCACCGTAGTCAGGCCTGTAGGCATGCGAAGGCGGGGAATATAGGCCTTCTCGTGTTTAATTCGTAACATACGGGCCAAAAGCTTGCCCGGCTTGTTCTCATGTAGGGCGAAGAGGGCATTAGCCTTAACGCCCATTAATTTAAGGTCAGACGAGAGACAGGTGGTGAGGTCTAAGCGAGCTTTCAACAGGGCTTGATAGATAAGCGGGTCACCATTCTCTGCGTGTTGGGCTTCGAGATCTCGAATCGCCCCAAAGAGGTCAGCCATTTGTGATTGGTGCAGTTTCTTTGCCGCAGTACCTTTGCTGACAAAGTACCCTCTGATATCTGCCTTATGGGCTTCCCAGACTGTAGAGACTGGGACATCAGGGGTCAGATTATCTTGGAAATAGTTGGTAAGCAATTGTTTCGATTCTTCTAGGAGTCTGGGATCAGTTAACAGATTTACATTCAATCTCCACGTCCTTTCGCGTGGAATGCTTAAAGGGGATAGGACATGTACGGAGACAGGGGAGTGGTCAGACCACGACTTCGTAAGAATATCTGAAGATCGAATAAGACGCATCTGATGTTGTTGTATAAATATGTAATCGATCCTCGAATAGGTGGAGTGGACGTGCGAATAGTAAGTATAATCACGTTCACCTCCATGGAACGCTTTCCACACATCCACCAGTTGATGAGAGTCCAAAGTACGGCGAATATGGGATAGAAGACTACGGGGCAGCGACGATGTTCCGAATGAAGTGTCCTTCCTGGGATCCAGGGATGCATTGCAGTCTCCTGCCACTATGAGAACACCTTCCTGAAACTCCGAAAGGTTCCTCAAAATAGAGGCTAAACTTCGGTGTTGAGCCGAGTTTGGGAGGTATAGTGAGGCGAACGTATACAAAGTTTCTGCAATGTAACCTTTAACAAAAAGGAATCATCCCTCTGGGTCTCGTCTGATTTCCTTTTCCTTGAAAGGGACTTCACTTGAAAATAGAAGAGCCACCCCACGCTTTTTGCCGCCTCCGTAGTCACTAAAATACCCAGTCGGATAGAAGCTATACCGAAAAAGTGGAGCGGCATCTAGTCTGAAGTGGGTCTCCTGAAGAAACACCACCTAAGCCCTCTGTGCCCGGAGGTCCCGCAATATCTTCCTCCGTTTCTCAGGGCCATTTAAGCCTTTTACGTTATATGTGACCAGGTGGAGAGTGCCAGGAGCATACATGTTTATGGGAGGGGACTGGGGCGTTTTCATTTTTGACAGCTCCGGTATCAGACTCTCGGAGTCCGAATCCGGAGCTGTCTGGTCGGCTTGGGGCGAATCCAGCGGCCGCTGTGTTCTATTCTTCTATGAGCGTCCGCCTGCATGAATATCTGCCGCTCGCCTGGGATCCACATTCACGTGAACTCTGCGATCTCGCGAAATCAAGGCTGGCTAGTGGATGGATACCAGGCGAGTGGCAGATATTCATGCAGGCGACCGCTCGTAGAAGAAAAGAATACGGCGGCCGGCAATGACTCGCGGGGGCCTAGCAGAGGTGAGCTGGGGACAATATATCCATGTGAGTTGGGGCAATATATCCATGTGAACTGGTCTGGGGCAATATATCCATGTGAGCAGGTCTGGGGCAATATATCCATGTGAGGTGGCCTGGGGCAAGATATCCATGTGAGCTGGCCTGGGGCAATATATCCATGTGAGCTGGCATGGGTCAATATATCCATTTGAGCTGGGGCAATATATCCATGTGAGCTGGGGCAATATATCCATGTGAGCTGGCCTGAGGCAATATATCCATGTGAGCTGGTCTGGGGCAATATATTCATGTGAGCTGGTCTGGGGCAAGATATCCATGTGAGCTGGCCTGTGGAAAGATATCCATGTGAGCTGGCCTGGGGCAATATATCCATGTGAGCTGGGGGCAATATATCCCTGTGTGAGCTGGGGCAATATATCCATGTGAACCTGGGGCAATATATCCGGTGTGAATAAAGGAGTATTTATTAGGACACGAAAAATCGTCATAATAATCTATTTTTCCCTGGGCGTGAGAGTACCCCCACCTATTTTTCCATAAAAAAAAGCACTGGCTCTTTTACTATGATACTAAACATGACCATGTAATGTGTAAAAATAAAAAAAATGAAAAACGTAAATGCTAAATATTTTTTTTCTGTTCTACAGCTGAGGCAATATATGCTTTAAAACAAACAATGCTGCTGCATTCACTGCCCTCCTCCTTTAACCATTCTACCCCACTGACTCCTTCACTCCCTGCCCCCTCTTCTACATTCAGGGTTATTCAGAGAAAGGTGAACCTCAGGAGAATGACAGGAGAAGTGAAAATTCTAGGTTAAAATAGCCAAACCAGAAAAATTCTCCCATTTATCTCACTTTCTAAATCGGCTATTTTGACCTAGAATTTTCACTTCTCCTGGCATTCTCCTGGTTTTCACCTCCCTCTGAATAATCCTGTATGTCTTCCTTTTCTCCAGTCTCGGAGGAGGATGTAACAAAACTTCTCATGTCCTCCTACCCGACCATCTGTCCACTGGATCTCATTCCCTCACACCTTATTCGGCCTGTCCTACCAGTTACTGTCCCTGCTTTGACTCATATTTTTAACCACTCCCTCTCCTCTGGAATCTTCCCCTCTGTATTCAAATGTGCTGTGATCATCACCCCCATTATAAAAAAAGCCATCTCTTGATCCTACTTCTTGAACTACTCTGGTGTTGGACTGTGTTACAGCCTGCCTATCGGCTGTCTCCGGCTGGATGACTTTCCATTTCCTAACTCTCAACCTCTCGAAAACTGAACTTCTCGTCTTCCCTAACTCTAAAACATCCATTCCTGTGCCGATTTCTTTTCAGGTGAATGGTGCCACCATTACGTCTACCTCTCAGGCTCTTTGCCTCAGGGTTCTCTTGGACTCCAATCTATCCTTTACTCCTCACATTCAGTCTCTAACCAAATCTTGCTACTTCCACCTAAAAACATTGCACGCATCCGTCCCTTTTCTTAATCCAGACTTTACTACTAGAATTCTCACCCAAGCGCTTATTATCTCCTGTCTTGACTACTGTAACCTCCTTCTCTCTGGCCTTAAGAGATCCCAGATTTTCCCTCTGCAGTCTGTAATGAACGCCTGTGCCAGACTCCTACAACTCACCTCCTGCACCTCTCACACCTCACCTCTCTGTCAATCTCTTGTAACGGGCGCCGTGGCGCTCACACAGGAGTAGTGAGGTTGAGATCTTTTTGGACAGAAATACCTGCTTGATTTTTACCAAATACTCGGTATTCACAGACTTGTACTCCAAAGCCAAGGAGCATCAAAGACCAACAGATTTGCCACTAAGTTCCAAAGGTTTCAAGACCAACGGGAAACTTAGAGCACTTTCAGAAACACACAATGATTCGCTTGACAGTCAATGAATTGTGCAGGCTGCAGGACAGTCAACAAATGTACAGATTTAACATTATTTGATAAGCTCGAGCGGGTAAGGAGTTCCTTACAATTATCAGAGGTGGCTGACACACATACGGATATACAGTTGGTACAGATCTGGGTATATTTAGCGGTTAGGGTGCAATGATCATGTGTGGTATTTAAACAGTATTTCTTTACCGCGATTTGCACATATGCTCTTAGCAATGAAACATACACCTTGGGTCTTATATAATAACCAGATAAGGCCACAAATGATACCCCAGAGCGAGATGGGAATAATCCCAGATACCTTGTGAAAGCCCCAGCAGCAAACATAGGGTTAATCCACCAATGCCCAATGCTATCGATAGCTAATGGTGCGAGCAACAGAATGGTCAGAAAACAAGCCGGGTCACAATCAGGAGCGGGAATCGTAGACAGAAATGGGTCGACAACTAAATCAGCAATGAGTATAAGCTTAGCGATGCGGGAACAGACTCCACGTCAGGGCGACGAGGCAACTACTCGCACCCTGCTTTAAACCCGACGGCTCCTCGTGACCACAGCAGGCCCCACCCCCTCTGATGCCATTCAGTCATTACAAGGTGCTGGCAAATGACCAGTTAGTGGCACCGAACTAGGCCCAGACCCCCCGGGCAACACAGCAGGGGCTGAGGATGTAACATCTCTACAGTGCTTCCTGTTTCCTGTAGCATCCAATTCATTATACTGGTGCTCATGTACAAAACTCTCCATAACTCCACCCCTGCTTACATCTCCTCCCTTATAAGTAGGTACATCCCATCCCCACCACTTTGCTCTGCCAATGATCTGATGCTATCAGCTCCTCTTACCCGCACCCCCAACTCTCGCCTTCAGGACTTCTCCTGAGCTGCACCCTTTCTATGGAACTCCCTCCCCGCAACATTAGACTCGCCCATCTCTCCAGTCCTTCAAGAAGTCTCTGAAAACGCATTACTATGGAGAAGCCTATCTGCTCACTCCATGATCCCCCACTCCACATTTCTTGCTCCATCTTCCCATTCAGTCCTCATGCAACCCGTTACTTTGAATACCCTATTCGCACTCACCTAGTGTGTCACCCCTCAATTCTTAGATTGTAAGCTCTGGAGCAGGGTCCCCTCTCCTCTTAGATTGTGAGCTCTCGAGCAGGGTCCCCTCTCCACTTAGATTGTAAGCTCTTGAGCAGAGTCCTCCCTCCTTCTGTTCCATGTGTGTAACATATATGTATATTTGTTATTCTGTTTCTCCCATTGTACAGCGCTAAGGAATTTGTTGGCACTTTATAAATACTTGTAACTGTAACTAATTCAACTAAGGCAACAGATTCTGCCCCTTCTTTTGATTTGAGCACAGAGAAAAACAGTTTCAGTTTTTAAATGTATTTTTTTTAGTTTTCTTAGACTCAAAATAAAAATTTAAATAGTACTTTTGGCATGTTTCTTTTTTGTTTTTGTTTGGGGGGGATAGGGGCGCTCCACATTTCTGTGCCTACAGGCTCCTGAGGTGCAAATAGGGCCCTGAGCGGGAGTTAATGAGGACGTTCCCCACACGTCCTCCGCAGGGAAAAGGTTAAAGAGGTATAAATAGCAGGAATGATAGGAGAGGCAGGTTGTGCAGTGTTGCATGTAACCAGTGTTACAATTAGGGTTGGCAGGTCGGCCATGTTTTCCTGCATGGACAGATATCATTTATTCAGACTGATGGGCAGAGTTTGAAACTACAACCCTGCAGTATATATAACTCATGTGCTGCAGGGAGGAAATCGAAGAGGAATTATGGAGCCATCTTCCTTGATTTTGCCAAGGCCTTTGACACAGTAGACCATGGCATCTTGTTAAAAAAACTTAAAGACTCTGGTATTGGTGATCGCACGCTAACCTGGTTTCAATCATATGTATCCGACCAATGGCAATATGTGTCCATTTCTGGCAGCTCCTCCCTCCCCCTCCCAGTCACTTGCAGTGTACCCCAAGGCTCGATACTCGGACCCCTGCTATTTACAATATTCATAAATGATCTGCCCAACGTCTGCAAAGTCTCAACTGTACACATGTACGCAGATGACACCGTAATCTATACCAGCAAACCAACTCTCCGGCAGCTGGAAGCCGTGCTGCATGACCAATTCACAGAGGTAGAAAAGTGGCTCGAACACAACAAACTTTTTTTAAATACTGACAAAACTGTAACGATGCTCGTTGGAACAAAACCTATTGCAAACAAATTGCAAAATCCCCATCTATGTGTCAGGACAAAATCAAAAGGCACGCTGACCACAGTCACTTCTCTCAAATATCTAGGTATGTGGTTGAACCCAAATCTATCCTTTGGCCCCCACATCGAAAAACTCTCATCTAAACTTTACCCCAAACTAGGTGTCCTGTACAGAAACAAATCCTGCCTGAGCCCCGCGGAAAAAAAGCAGATTGTACAACAAATGCTTATGCCAGCTATTAAATAAAGAGATGTAGTGTATGCAGCCGCCCCGCAAACACACCTTCATAAACTTACTACATTGTATAACTCATTCTGTCGCTTTGTGTTACAATGTAACTACATGACCCACCATTGTGACATGTTAAAAGAGCTAAACTGGCCATCGCTGGAATCCAGACGCACCCTTCACCTTTCCAACCTGGTGTTTAAGAGCTTTTCTGGGAAGCTACCACCCTACCTGAACAGGCTGCTTCCCCCAGCAGTTCCCTCATCCTATAATCTCCGATCCAGGACCTGCACCTCACTTGCAATATCACAATAAAAAAAAAAAAGTGGCTCGGTCCTCATTTTCCTACAGAGCACCGCAATTATGGAATAACCTCCCAGACGCCATCAAATCTTTACCTAGTCTAAAGTCCCTTAAGAGCTCCCTATTAACATACCTCAATAAGGCTAGGGTCAGACTAACGCATTTTTCGCGTTGTCCGTGAAAAAGTGCGTTCGAACGAATGGACGTATTTTTTCACGAAATACGCGATAGCGGTCATACGATGCGCATTTTCGTCCGTGATTTTGTACGGATCATCAATAAAACACTTTTTGCATCTGGACGTGATGTTGGCCGGACATTAGCAGCGTCTGACCTCTCCTAATCACGCACACACGCCGCTAGCGGACGCAGCGCACTCTGTACGTCAGTACTAGCGGTTTGACGTTCTCGAAAAAATGCGTTCGTTTGCCACTTGCGTTGCGCGGCCGCATTTTCGTATGCTGCCTGGCATTGGACGTAATTTGCTGCTAGCACGGCCACGATTAAGTGCGGCTAAACGCACGTTAATATTGCACTCGTCTGACCCTAGCCTAAGGAATGCACCTGTAAACATGTAACATAGTGACTATATACAGAATGCACCTGTAAACATGTAACACAGTGACTATATACAGAATGCTCCTGTAAACATGTAACATAGTGACTATATACAGAATGCACCTGTAAACATGTAACACAGTGACTACATACAGAATGCACCTGTAAACATGTAACATAGTGACTATATACAGAATGCACCTGTAAACATGTAACACAGTGACTATATACAGAATGCACCTGTAAACATGTAACATAGTGACTATATACAGAATGCACCTGTAAACATGTAACATAGTGACTATATACAGAATGCACCTGTAAACATGTAACATAGTGACTATATACAGAATGCACCTGTAAACATGTAACAGTGACTATATACAGAATGCACCTGTAAACATGTAACACAGTGACTATATACAGAATGCACCTGTAAACATGTAACACAGTGACTATATACAGAATGCACCTGTAAACATGTAACATAGTGACTATATACAGAATGCACCTGTAAACATGTAACATAGTGACTATATACAGAATGCACCTGTAAACATGTAACATAGTGACTATATACAGAATGCACCTGTAAACATGTAACATAGTGACTATATACAGAATGCACCTGTAAACATGTAACATAATGACTATATTTCCTACATATTTATTTTCTGTTAATCTGTATATGTGTGTTGTTTTTTTAATATCTTGCATTTTATTACTTTGTATTTCTGTAACAACTGTAACATTTCAATGTTCTTGAACCCAGGACATACTGAAAACGAGAGAAATCTCAATGTATCCTTCCTGGTAAAATACTATAAGGGTAATTCAAAGAGATCCGAATTGCATGAGAAAGGTAACCGAACACTGAAAATCAGCGTTCGGTTACCTTTCTTGGCCATTCGGCTATCCAGAGAGCAGGCAATTCGCCAAATCCTGGCGAATTGCCTGCAGATACGGTGCCTGTTCGGTGCCTGTTTGAGTGAAATCCCCATGAAAAAGCACTGCTTCGTCTATTCAGAGAACACAAACCAGCAGTGAAAGGTTCCCGAAATGCCCTGCCATTCGGTGGTTTAATTCGGCAGGTTTATTCTTCAGGAGAATCCCATAGGCTTCAATGTTAAAAATATTCCCGTTTTAATTCAATATCTAATAAACCGTTCATTATAAAATTCTGCAGTAAAGAGTCTCTTTATTTATAGGTTTTTTAGGATATTTTAAGCATTTTTCTGTTTTTTTTTTAATAAATAGTCTGATTGTTTTTTTTGATTTTTTTTAAGTTTACTTCTTTTTTCTGTAACAGCCCTTTTTATTATCATTCATTGGATCTTATATGTAAATTTCATACATTTTCGCTCAGTAGTTTTTTGCAAACAGCGTTTCACTTTTCAAACATTCATGCAAACTGTTTTGCTAATTTATTCACTGCATTTGTCTGCGGTCTCAGCTTTTTCCGGATGCTTCGCTGCATGTGATCGGCTCCTGCTCGGGTTTTTCCAGCATCTTCGACGGGTTAATCCAGATGTTTTTGTGGGTTTTCGACGTGCATTCGCCGGGTTTTGCGGTTAGTTTTCGGCGGGTTTTCGGCAGCTTTTCCCTGCACTTTGACAGCCCTGTGGTGCTTGCTGAATACACCGCAGGGTCGCCGAAATGGGAAAGCCGATTTGCACCGAATTGAAGAGAACAAAAAGTCACCGAACGTGCGGTGACTTTTCGAATCTCTTTGAATAACCCTGTTTATAAATAAATAAATTTATATAGCGCCAACAGTTTCCGCAGCGCTTTACAATAACCAAGGGGGACGAGATACAGCTAAATAGGATGGAAACAAGAGGTGTAGCGGGCCCTGCTCAAAGGAGCTTACAATCTAGAGGGAATCCCAGGTGACCTGCCTTTAATTACTTTCTGCTGTATCTGAATTATACATGATGCAGGGTGGCACTTTTCTCTGTACTCCCCTCTGCATGAAATAGTAATATGTGTTCAGAAAAACATGGCCAATCTGCAACCGTAGTCCTAATTTGGGTTACGACATGCAAATTATAGGGTGCTATGACACAGCGGTGGGCAAAAAAACTCCCCTACACCCGTATCTTCTGATAGCTGCTTTATAAAAATAATGTCAAAAGTCGTTATTGCGACAATTTCTTCTGTTAAATTTGAATTATAAATAAGTAGAAATCCAATTCTACCCCCTGTAATGGATACATCACACGTAAGTAGTCAGAGCTCAGGCTAGGGACAGATGAGCGCATTTTCTGCGGCCACCGTCAAAATGTACGTCGATGCGTGCGCACGCATTTTTTCACGGAATACGCTTAAGTGGTCAGACGATGCGCAATTCTGGACGTATTTCATGACGATGGGGTGAAAAGAAGTCTAGGGAAATCCGGCTGTTTGAACGTTATGTTGGCCGCACACTAGCAGCGTCTGACGTCTCCTAATCACGCACACATGCTGCTATGCGGCCGCAGCGCACTCTGTACGTCAGTACCAGCGGTTTAACGTTCTCGAAAAAATGCGTTCATTTTCCACTTGCGTTGCGCGGCCGGACTTTTGTGCGACCGTACTTCGTATATTGGCTGTCATTGCCCGGCATCTGCTGCTAGTGCGGCCGTGATTATGTGCGCCAGAACGCGCGTTCGCACTGCCTCAGTCTGACCCTAGCCTCAGTTAGCCAGCAGGAGGAGGTATGATAAGCAGCTGTGGTTCCTCATTCTAAGACTTCCCATAGAGCCCTTATCAGATTTCTGGACTCCCGTAAAAGACAAATAATCACATACAGGGTAATTCAAAGAGATCCGAATGGCTGGAGAAAGGTAACCGAACGCTGAAAATCAGCGTTCAGTTACCTTTCCTGGCCATTCGGCTATTCAGAGAGCAGGCAGTTCGCCAAATCCTGGCGAATTGCCTGCACATACGGTGCCTGTTCGGTGCCTGTTCGAGGGCAGTGAAATCCCCATAGAGAAGCAATGCTTCGGCTATTCAGAGAACACAAACCAGCAGTGAAAGGTTCTCGAAATGCCCTGCCATGCGGTGGTTTAAGGCTAGGGTCAGACGAAAGCATTTTTCCCCGCGAACGTGAAAAAGTGCGTCCGAACGCATTGACGTATTTTTTCACGGAATGCGAAAAAACGGTTAGACGACGCGCATTTTCGGGCGTGATTTTGTCCGGATCGTCAATAAAACTCTTTTTGCGTCTGGACGTTATGTAGGCTGGACATTAGCAGTGTCTGATATCTCCTAATCACGCAAACACGCCGCTATGCCGCAGCTGCGCACTCAGTACGTCAGTACTAGCGGTTCAGCGTTCTCAGAAAAATGCGTTCAAATTCCACTTGCGTTGCACGGCCGGACTTTTGTGCGGCCGTACATCGTATATTGGCCGTCATTGCCCGTCATCTGCTGCTAGTGCGGCCGTGATTATGTGCGCCAGAACGCACGTTAAAAGTGCGCTGGTCTGACCCCAGCCTAATTCGGCAGGTTTATTCAGGTGAATCCCATAGGCTTCAATAGACATGTGCATTCATTTTAGTACTAAAGTGATTTAGTCCGAATTTTAGGATAATTTAGTTTTCGTATGACTCAAGAGATACTAAACTGCTCAGTACAAAAAACGAAAGAAACTAAAATAAAATGCACTACATTTTAGTTTCAGTCCTTTTTGTGATATTACATTGATGAGTGAAGGAGACCAGCAATGAAGAGTGCAACATCGCAAAGCTACAGAAAATGTTTGTATATATAATCCTTCCCAACTCCTACCCAAAACTCAGACAGTGATAGAGCTCCAGAATACTCACTCGCAGCACAGACAGCCAGCACAGGAGACAAAACCTTTACTTAACCCTTGCATGTCTATGAGGCAGACAAGATGATAAAAGCAGCTGGAGAAGGAAAACATTCAAATAAATCACACTGAAAGCTAATGACAGAGGAGGGCTGGATAGTAAAAACCCCTTTATAACAAGCAGCGCTGGGAGAAGAGAGGGACTTTATAAAATGTGTGTTATCTCCCTCCCGCTCTGCATAATAGGGTCTTAGGTCTGATACATTTTATATTATCCAGGAGCACTATCTCCCTTTCCTCATCTATAATACACGTTTTATATAAAGTCCCTCTCCTCTCCCAGTGCTGCTTGTTATAAAGTTTTTTTTACGTCTGATACATTTAGTATCCAGCTCTCACAGTTACTCATGTCATTATGTGTGATTTATTTGAATGTTTTCCCTGGATTTAAAGTGCTTAATTTTATTATAAAAATAAATTTGAACCAGTCATCTCTTCTCTGAGCTTTCAGACCGATTTACGTTAATATTTTCCCTCTCCACTGCTTTTATATTCCTGTGTCTCCCCCACAGAGATACAAAGTTTAAGTAAAAGTTCCCTCTCCTGTGCTGGATAAGCATTGCATTCCGAAGTTCTGCACCCTCCACATGCCAATGCAGTAGGTCTTACTGAGTAGGATGTTCTATACAGAGAGGTACATTAATGCAGACGGATGTTCTATACAGAGAGGTACATTAATGCAGACGGATGTTCTATACAGAGAGGTACATTAATGCAGATGGATGTTCTTTACATTATAGAGAGAGGAGCCTTTTTATTTTAGCCCTTTAAATCCAGTGGCTGTGAGCGCTGAGATCGGCTGCTTGTTATATTATCTCTCAGTACAATATATCAGGCTCAGCTGTTACAGTAACTGACTGTTACAGCGCTCAGAGTTTCAGTGAAACAAGGAAATAATATTGTTCTAACCTCTTATATATAAAAATATTATTTACTAGTTTTACTGAAACTCTGAGCGCTGTGATGAGCAGCAGTCAGTTACTGTAACAGCTTTGCCTGACACATTGTGCTGAGAGTGAGAGATACTGTAACAAGCAGCGATCTCATCCCACTGAGGAGCCACTACAATAGTAATTGTATCCACTGGTTTTCGGATGAATGAAATTAGTTTTCATACTAAAGAACCAAAAACGAATTTCTTTAGCAACTAAATAAAGTGCATTTTAGGACTAATCCATTGGTTCAAAACGAAATTTTGTGCTGTGCACATGTCCTGAATTGCCCTGCCGTTCGGTGGTTTCATTTGACAGGTTTATTCAGGCGAATCCCATAGGCTTCAATGTTAAAAATATTCCGGTTTTAATTCAATATCTAATAAACCGTTCATTATAAAATTCTGCAGTAAAGAGTCTTTATTTATAGATTTTTTTTGAA
Source organism: Leptobrachium leishanense (assembly GCA_009667805.1). Classification (NCBI taxonomy): domain Eukaryota; kingdom Metazoa; phylum Chordata; class Amphibia; order Anura; family Megophryidae; genus Leptobrachium; species Leptobrachium leishanense. The sequence continues at coordinate 47,393,220 of CM019063.1, read as the reverse complement.
TATTTTAAGCATTTTTTTTTATTTTTTATTTTTTTAAAAAGTCAGATTTTTTTTTTAAAGTTTACTTCTTGTTTCTGTAACAGTCCTTTTTATTATCATTCCCTGGACCTCAAATGTAAATTTCAGACATTTTCGTTCAGTAGTTTCTTTGCAAACAGCGTTTCACTTTTCAATCATTCAAGCAAACTGTTTTGCTAATTTATTCACTTCACTCGTCTGAGGTGTCGACTTTTTCTGGTGGCTGCACTGCGTGTGATCGGCTACTGCTCGGGTTTTTTCATGGTTTTCGGCGGGTTAATCCAGATATTTTTGCGGGTTTTTGGCGTGCATTCGCTGGGTTTTGCGGTTAGTTTTTGTCAGGTTTGCGGCGACCTTTCCTTGCAATTCGGGGACCCTGTGGTGCTTGCTGAATACACTGCAGGGTTGCCGAAATGGGATCAGCAAAACGAACCGAATTGAAGAGAACGAAAAGTCACCGAACGTGCGGTGACTTTTCGAATCTCTTTGAATTACCCTGATAATCTTTTTTTTTTTTTTTACACTGCCTAGCAACAGTTGAGGAGACAATGACACTGCTTAAAGGAACGTAACACACTTTATCAATTGGGCACATGCTAAATGACACAAAAAACAACAGAAAAAAATGAAAGAGTTAAAAAAAAAATTCCCCATTACAATAAATATGGTAGGGCGCTGCCCCATCTGACCCTATGGATGAGCCACCACTGGGTTAGGATGAGGGTTAGGGCTATAGGGTTGCTTCTACTATACTAAAGGGTTGGGTTATTGTTAGGGTTAGAATCGCTGTTGACATGCAAACATCTTAGATGTAGCGGCTCATAGAACCATAACCATAATATATAATATAATTAGACACATGGAGTAGCAACATAAAATAAAAATATAAAAAGTAAACAAAATGTTAGCATACCCAAACAAGTCTCATAGAGTCAAAGTAAAAATAACCAGAAATCCAATTCTACCCCCTGTAACGGCTACAACACACGTTGGGCATCATTAGCTTCTTGACGCTAAAACGGGGACGCAAAGGAGAAAATCCTGTGCCTGCAGGTATCTCCTTTGCGTCCCCGTTTTAGCATGATATTACTATGCAGGTGCTAGAAAAGCTGCCTGCATCATTATCGGGCGCTAAACCTTTCAGACTTTCCCCTAACTTCTCTTCCTTCAAACGTTCCTATTTAGGGAAGCCTACCACTCAACTCACTGACGCAACCATCAATCACTCTCACCTTGCAGTCCTCTCCTCCTGTTTCCAACCCTTCTAGATTGTGAGTTCCTACGGGAATAGGGCCCTCATCTCCTCCTGTACTGTTTGTCAAATGTTGTTCAATGTATTGTAACCCTGTCTACACTGTGCTTATTGTACAGCGCTGAGGAATATGCTGGCGCTTTATAAATAAAGAATAGTAATAAAACCTAGGGATGCGTGCGGCAGCGCTAAGCGGCGCCGCGAGTTTCCCCTCAATTCGTGAGGCAGACACTCCCGGTCAACCCGTTAACGATTGGATTGTAATATGGTGCACCCGCGCTATGGCCACCAGGGCTAGCGTTAACACTCACTCAGGTGAGCACTAACGTTAGAGTGAAGAAGGTAACGATGCACGTAGATAGGTGACAGGAAAGTGATCTCTCTCTGTTTTGAAAAGCTGTAAGAGTTTCCTGCGTAAACGCTGATTATAAAATGCAGATAAAACTTTGACAGAGTCTCGTTACAACATATATTATGAATATACAACAATATAATTCCTGGGTGTCGGGATTCGTTGAAACGATGGAAAAAAAAACAAGCAAAAAGAGAAGAAAAATAAAGATTCCCAGAGATCTACGTTTGGATTTTATCAAGATACTAACGAGAAGATTAGTCTAAAAAAAAAACCGAAATAAAAAAATCTCGTCACCAAAGCGTGCAAACGTTAACTGACAGCCTGGGAGAATCAAAGCGTTTTCACCTCAATTATTTATAGGTGTAACTGAAGGAATATCGTTATCAGACAACCCCCGAGGTTGATAGTTTCATTATCGTGAGATAATCAAGTCAAAATTCAAGATGCATAGCCTCCTTAATGTTTCCGCAGACGACGCGCTCAAAGTTTTGCCGTACGAGTTTCCTCTTGAGAGATTAGTGCTCGGAATTCTAAAGATGTTTTTTAAGAAGCCTGCGGAGTTCTGATGTTTGACAACATATCATTATTACCGTTGTATTTTTGGGTGGATTCGTCAGTATTTTTTATCGTGCTGTTGTTTATTTATTGAATCTTCTGATTTTATCTTAACCCTTTCACTGCTGAGGCATTTCACACCTCTGTGCTGAGCTCATTTTAACTGGTTTCGCTCATCATGTTTAAACGTGTTTTGAAACCTTATTTTATTATATGACCCAGACATATTATATATCGTTCTTTCCGGCAGATTCATAATATATCATTATTGTATGTATACGTCATGTCTTGTCTGTATATTATAGCAAAAAATGCAATAAAATAAAAATTTTCTAAAATGTGTAAAGTGTTTTTGTTTCACATTTTAACATGCGAGCGTTTGAGGTTATATTTTCTATGGGTTGAGCTTGTTAAAAATATTAGAAATGGGGTCTCGTTACATTTATTTGGGGGGAAAATTACACGATTTTTAACAAACGCACGCCATACAAAAATCATTAGTGCAGCATCATTGTTCACAATATAATTGAAATGGGAACAATATTGCTGCATTAACAAAACAAAAAAATATACTATTTTTATTTTTTATTAACATTTACATGGTCATGTTTGGTATCGATGGAAAGGCCATGCTCTGGCCGATCCAACAATACCAAACATTAAGCCCTAGTTGCCACGGATCGGGAGATAGAGGGTTCCAATGAACCCCCATCTCCACCATTGGTGGCAACTAGGGGTTAACTCCAGGACTGACGTCATCGCGCTATGCATGATGACGCCAGTCATAAAGGGGAGTTCCCGGAAGCTTGGCCAACATCCAAGATGTCGGCCAGCTCCGGGAGAGGATCACGATTCGGCACTTTTCGGTGCCGAATCGTGATCCGGCACCCAAGGGGTTAAAGCCAGGCACAGTTTGGAAGGGTAGGCTGTGCCCTTCCAAACTGTGCCTGCCTTTAGCCACTGGACCTCGACGATCAGGAGGGAGAGAGGTCCGAGGGACCTCCCCCACCTCCCTTTCAGGCACCTCCTCCGCACTCACACCTGAAATAGAGGTCATCGCGCTGCCGCAATGACATCTATGTTTCCCCCCCCGGTCCCGGAGTGCTAGGCTGACATGCAAGATGTCAGCCCACACCGAAGGGGCCAGCAATCAGCCGGAATCCCGGCTTATTACTGCCTCCTGTGCTAGGACGCGCTGAGCGCGTCCATAGCACAGGAGGTGTACTTGGCAGGACGCGCTGAGCGCGTCCTTAGCAGCCAAGTGGTTAAAGTCTTTTTTGCCTTGTTATTCAGTAGACATGTACACAACACATTTGGTTTCAGCTAATGTCAGAATTCATAATTTTCAGATTTCAGAATTTTCAAAGTTTGCCGTTTCAGATCGATCCATTATATTCAGACAAATATGAATATTTTTGGAGATGTCTGAAATTTTGCAGGCGTGCGTATTTTATTGGCCCCTACCCCTCTATACCTCCCTTTTTACCTCTCACCACTTTTTAACTACCCCCAATACACCCCCCTCTACACCCCTAAATGTTAGTTAGGGTTAGGGCTTGGGATAATTTTAGGTTTTAGGGTTGGGTTACTGTTCGGGTTAGGATCACTATTAGACTTAAAGGTTCTGCTTGTGTTAGGGTTACATTAAATGTTTATATTTGTATTAAGGTTAGAATCTCGGTTAACATGCAAACACCTTAGGCCATAACCATAATATAATATCATTTAATCAGGGAGTCATGTGTCTCCCTGAATATACTGAATGAGCAGGTTTTTCCACCAATGGGTTTTTTCTCCCCTGATGGCACAGCGGGCATATTCCAAGATGGCAATGCCAGGATTCATCGGGCTCAAATTGTTTATCAGGTCATGGGGACGATCTGCTAAATTGTTCCCACGAGTTAATTTTTTTTCCTTCTGTGTGTATGCGCACAAATTACCCGGTCCGTGCGCACACTATAGACAGCCAGCCTCTCCTCCCCGAGCCTCCCACCTCGGCCAGGACTGCAGCTGCTCACAGCTCTCCCTGGCCGGCTGAAGGGGAGTGTTAAGACCCCTGAAAGACCTTACAGTCCTGTGCTGGTGGCTCAGCCTGTTAAGCCCTTGTTTGATGAGCTTGAGGTTCCTGGATTGATTCCCTGTGTGGCCATAGCAATTTTTTTTTAGATGTATATATAAAACTTCTCTCTGTCCCTTTTTATACATCTTTATAATGCTGCTATTATTAGAAGGTTTGTATTATAAATAATAGCAGCATTATAATATTAGGATTAGTAAGTAAATAGCATCTTTTTTAACAAAAAAAGTGTTTTTTTTATTTACTTACTAATCCTAATATTATTATAATGCTGCTATTATTTATAATACAACCTTCTAATAATAGCAGCATTATAAAGATGTATAAAAAGGGACAGAGAGAAGTTTTATATATACATCTAAAAAAAAAAATACTATGGACATGCATGCAGGGAATCAATCCAGGAACCTCAAGCTCATCAAACAAGGGCTTAACATGCTGAGCCACCAGCACAGGACTGTAAGGCCTTTCAGGGGTCTTAACACTCCCCTTCAGCCGGCCAGGGAGAGCTGTGAGCAGCTGCAGTCCTGGCCGAGGTGGGAGGCTCGGGGAGGAGAGGCTTGCTGTCTATAGCGTGCGCACGGACCGGGTAATTCGTGCGCACACACACAGAAGGAAAAAAAAGGAACTCATGGGAATGATTTAGCAGATCGTCCCCACGACCAGATAAATTGTGGCCACGCTTTCATTTTTTTTTCTTCTCCGGTCACCAGTGGGGCTTTGTACAAGAGTGGTTGAGGGAGCATGAGACATCATTTTCACACATGGATTGGCCACCAGCTCACCGCACAGTCCAGACCTTAACCCCATTGATAATCTTTGGGATAATGTGTTGGAGAAGACTTTAAGCAGCGCCGCGACTCTCCCATCATCAACACAAGATCTTGACCACAAATTAATGCCACTCTGGACGCCAATAAATGTTGTGACATTTGTAATAGCTTATCGACACGTAGTCATGGCAAACGTGCCGGAATCACGGCAAAAAGCCATCCTACCAAATATTGCACCGTGTAACTTTTTTTTGGCCAGGCAGTGTAAGCACCATGCTTGAAATCCGTTTCTTTAATTTATGCTGCTATGATTGTACATCGTAATCTCTCTCTTAATACCTGTGCCAAAAGAGATATTTTAGGAACAATATATGTTCGACACAAAGCCAATAAAGCTCATCGATCATGGAACAACATATTGACTTTGAAGCATGGCGTTAGAAGCATCATGATTTGGGGTTGCTTCTCTTTACCTGGGTGAGGGGTTCCTCTTTACATTAATGGGACAATGAGTAGCTAGTGACAAATTCACGATATTTTGGTACAAAAGCTGCTGTCGAGGAGCTAGACAATCCAGCAAACTTTCAGCAAATCCAGTAGCAGGGTAAGAGTCGACCAATGTGTGCGGCTCAGGTCAGCTCTCGTTGTTCTGAACTTGTAGGCGGGACTAATCCCCTGCTTTCGGAGGGCTGAACCAGCCCTCCAAGAGCAACAAGTGAGGGGTGAAGATGCTCATGGCACTTTGAGTGTTCAGAATGCTTAGAGTGTCCCTTTAATCCCTTGGATGCGGAAGACATCTGGGGAACATCATGGGGATTCCCTGCTATATGCGGAGGACGTTCCCCACACGTCATTCGCTAAGTGGCTATCCTTTCTTATACTGTACACACCTCTCCCTCTGGGGTCCCATGGAGGACTGACTTACTTGAAGTCAGACCCCACTTTTATACCCCCTCCCACCGCACTGCGCATGGGCACAATGATGTCAGTTTCAGGCACCCCCCGACAAAGCCGGAAGAGTGCCTGAAAGGAGGGGGGTCCTTTGGACCCCTCGCCATCCTGATTGGGAGGAGATATCAGTAAAAGAGAGGCAGCGCTGGAAAGGTCAGTGTGACCTTTCCAGCGCTGCCTCTCTTTGACGCCTGAGGTGCCGATCCACGATCCCCCTCCCAGAGGCGGCTGACATCTTGCATGTCAGCCAAGCCTCCGGGGCCTCTCCCTGCCCTCTGAAGTCATCGCGCATGACGCAATAACATCAGTTGGAAAATTAACCCCTAGCTGCCAAGGGGTCTCCCTATGGAAATCCTATGGTAAAGATAGGGGGACATTTGGATCCTCGTATCTCCCGATTGGTGGCAGCTAGAGAGTCATTTTTGGCAAGTAAAAAATAAAAATAGTGAAAAAAATATATATATATATATATTTATATTAATGCAGCACTTTTGTTCACGTTTCTATTCAAATGTGAACAATGATGCTGGACAAGTGATTTCTTTTCGGTTTTATATAAAATCACGTAATTTCTCAGAAAAATAGAATAATGGGTTCCCAATTCAAATTTTTTTAAACAAGCGTACCCTATAGAGTAAATAACCGCAACGGCTCAGATGATAAAATGTGAAAAAAAGTATTTTACATGTTGTAGGTGAGTGGAATTTCAATTTTTTTTAATATTTTTTTGTTATAGCATTCTGGTAGGACATGACATATACAGATAATAATGATATATTATGAATCTGCCGAGTCTGCCGAAAAGAAGGATATATAATTTGTCTGGGTTGCATAATAAAACATGACTTAAAACCGCATTTAAACACAATGAGCAAAAAACGCACAAGGGAGCTCAGTACACAGGGGTGAAATGGTCCAGCAGTGAAAGGGTTAACAGAGACTTACTCAAAAAGATATCGCCATAATAAATGTAAACTTTGCTTCCACCAGGTTTTAGTTGTTCGGAGGGGGGATTGCAGACTTCTGCAACCTGGCTGTTGTAGTTCTTCAACAACTTATAAAGGCTTATTCAAAAAAGAGATCCGAATGGCTGCCGAAAGGGATCCGAACGCTGAAAATCAGCATTCGGTTACCTTCTTGGCCATTCGGCTATTCAGAGAGTAGGCAATTCACTAAATCCTGGCGAATTGCCTGCACATACGGTGCCTGTTCGGTGCCTGTTCGAGGGCAGTGAATCCCCATAGAGAAGCAATGCTTCATCTACTCATAGCGCAAAACCCAGCAGTGAAAAGTTGCCGAATTGCCCTGCCGTTCGGTGGTTTCATTCGACAGGTTTATTCAGGCGAATCCCATAGGCGTCAATGTTAAAAATATTCCTGTTTTAATTCAATATCTAATAAACCGTTCATTATAAAATTCTGCAGTAAAAAGTCTCTTTATTTATAGATTTTTTGGATATTTTAAGCATTTTTCAGGATTTGGTTTTTTAAAAAAAATTTCCAATTTATTTATTTATTTAACTTTACTTCTTTTTTCTGTAACAGCCCTTTTTATTATCATTCATTGGATTTTATATGTAAATTTCAGACATTTTCGCTCAGTAGTTTATTTGCAAACAGCGTTTCACTTTTCAAACATTCGAGCAAACAGTTTTTTTAATTTTTTCCCTCCATTCGTCTGCTGTCGGCTTTTTCCGGCGGCTGCACTGTGTGTGATCGGCTCTTGCTCAGGTTTTTCGGGCGTTTTCGGCGGGGTTAATGCAGATGTTTTTGCGGGTTTTCGGTGTGCCTTACCCAGGGTTTTGCAGTGAGTTGTCGGCGGGTTTGCGGTGACTTTTCCCTGCATTACGACGGCCCTGTGGTGCTTGCTGAATACACTGCAGGGTCGCCGAAATGGGATCGCCAAATCGAACCAAATTGAAGATAACGAAAAGTCACTGAACGTGCGTTGACTTTTCGATTCTCTTTGAAAATGTTTCTTGATTTGTGTTGCTTTGTTGATCACATCACAGGTGGAACATTCTCACGTTTACATTATTGTTATTGATTCCATTACTTTTCGAAAACCTGCAATTTCCTTGTGGACTTTTTATGATAACCATTTTAGTTACTCAGGGTTATTCAGAGTGATCCGAAATGTGACCGAAATGTAACCGGACGCTGAATTTCAGCGAATGGGGACATTTCGGGGCCATTCGGCTATTCAGAGAGTAGGCAATTCGCCAAATTCGGGCGAATCGCCTGCACGTACAGTGCCTGTTCGACGGCAGTGAAATCCCCCATAGAGAAGCAATGGTTTATCTATTCAGAGACACCGAACAGCTGAGGAATGTCAGTGAAGTGCCCTGCCGTTCGATGGTTTCATTCGTCAGGTTTATTCGGGCGAATCCCATAGGCTTCAATGTTAAAAATATTCCAGTTTTAATCCAATATCTAATAAACCGTTTATCATTTTATTCTGCAGCAAAAAGTCTCTTTATTTAACGATTTTTTTAGGATCTTTTAGGCATTTTTTTTAATCGTTTTTTTTCTTTTTTCTGTAACAGCTCTTTTTATTATCATTCATTGGATCTTTATGTGTAAATTCCAGACATTTTCGTTCAGTAGTTTTTTTGCAAACAGCCTTTCAAATTTCAAACTTTCAATCGAACTGTTTTTTTTTTTCTCACCCCACTCGCCTGCGTGTCGGCTTTTTCTGGTGGCTCCTGTGTGCTGTGATCGGCGGCTGCTCAGATTTTTCCGCCGTGTTCGACTTGGCTTTAGCGGCAGTTTCTGTGGGTTTTCGGTGAGTGTTTGGTGAGTATTCGGGGAGTGTTCGGCGAGTGTTCTGCGGGTTTGCGGCGAGTATTCCCTGCACTACGGGGGCCCTGCGATGCTTGCTGAATAAACCGCAGGGTCGGCGAACTAGGATTCGCCGACTCGCTCCGAAGTGCAGGGAACGAAAAATCACCGAACGTGCGGTGACGTTTCTGATCTCTCTGAATAACCCTGACCGTTTTCATATTGTTATCCATATATCTCATGATAATTCATGTCACTTCCAACATGGATCGATTTGCTCATATTTAGATTTATTTATAGACAAAAGATATAAACGAAAACAATAAATTAAAAGATATTAAATGGAGGATAATGTTAGAAACCAAGAAAGCAAACATTAGGAAGACTATAATGAATAATGCCAGTGCGGCTTCCACCCATCAATGCACAATAAATGAGATAATAATTGGTTTTGTGAGCAGATAATTGGAATGGGAAGACGCACAATTCACAGCATGATACCCTGTGTGTAATGTAATGATACCGAGCCAATTGCCTGTAATTTTTAATAAATTCCAACAATGCAGTGTCAAGACATAGAGAGGTAAGTGCTCCTCTGAGTCGGGTGAACTGACATTTCCGTCACATTGTAGCAAAGCGAATGTGATATATAGATTATCAATGAGTCATCATATCCATCACATTCCCTCCGCTGTGTGCGAGCCGTGCCATATTAGGTCCTGTGTTCTTTGAAGGTTGGGAAAGGCAATGTAAAAGGGAACAATTTTTTTGATATTGTGACAGATCTCACTACCTGATGGGGATATCTGCTAATGTCGCTCCCTTGAAGGACATCCATTCTCCCACCAGTGATCTTCCATGCTTTCTCCAGTCCTTAGCCAAATACCATAAAGGGCCAGTACCACCAAAAAAATGAGACAATACTTTGGTATCCAACTAACGTCCGATATCATTGCTTCCTGTAATGTCAAAAATTCTGGAAAAATGTGTTTACACTCAATTACGCGATTACTATCAGTATTGGAACTATTTAACCCCAGATCAATCCGGCTTCCGTCCAAATCATTCAACCACAACTGCCCTTTTAAAAGTTTACAATGATATCCAGGCTGGGATGGAACAAGGAAACCTAACTGGAGCATCTTCCTTGATTTTTCCAAGGCCTTTGACACAGTAGACCATGGCATCTTGTTACAAAAACTTAACTCTGGTATTGGTGATCACACGCTAACCTGGTTTCAATCATATGTATCCGACCGATCACAATATGTGTCCATTTCTGACAGCTCCTCCCTCCCCCTCCCTGTCACTTGCGGTGTACCCCAAGGCTCAATACTAGGCCCCCTGCTATTCACAATATTCATAAAAGATCTGCCCAACGTCTGCAAAGCCTCAACTGTACACATGTACGCAGACGACACTGTAATCTATACCAGCAAACCAGATCTCCCGCAGCTGGAGGCCGTGCTGCAAGAACAATTCACAAAGGTAGAAAAGTGGATCAAACACAACAAGCTTTTTCTAAATGCTGACAAAACTGTAACGATGCTCTTTGGAACAAAACCTAAACTACACAAATTACAAACACCCCATTTATGTGTGGGGACAAAATCAAATAGCACGCTGACCACAGTCACTTCTCTCAAATATCTAGGTATGTGGTTAGACCCAAATCTATCCTTTGGCCCCACATCGAAAAACTCTCATCTAAACTTTACCCCAAGCTAGGTGCCCTGTACAGAAACAAATCCTGCCTGAGCCCCGCGGAAAGAAAGCAGATTGTACAACAAATGCTTATGCCGGCTATTGAATACGGAGATGTAGTGTATGCAGCCGCCCCGCAAACACACCTTCAGAAACTTACTACATTGTATAACTCATTCTGCCGCTTTGTGCTACAATGTAACTACATGACCCACCATTGTGACACGTTAAAAGAGCTAAACTGGCCGTTGCTGGAATCTAGACGCACCCTTCACCTTTCCAGCCTGGTGTTTAAGAGCTTTCCTGGAAGCTACCACCCTACCTGAATAGGCTGCTTCCCCCGGCAGTTCCCTCATCCTATAACCTCCAATCCAGGACCAGCACCTTACTTGCAATACCACAATACAAAAAGAAAGTGGCTCGATCCTCATTTTCCTGCAGAGCACCAAAAATATGGAATTACCTCCCAGCCACCACCAAATCTTCACCCAGTCTAAAGTCACTTAAGAGTTCCCTATTAACATACCTCAATAAGGAATGCACCTGTAAACATGTAACATAATGACTATATTTCCTATATATTTATTTTCCGTTAATCTGTATATTTGTTTTGTGTTAATATCTTGCATTTTACTACTTTGTATTTCTGTAACCACTCAATGTTCTTGAACCCAGGACATACTTGAAAATGAGAGAAATCTCAAGGTATCCTTCCTGGTAAAATCCTTTTATAAATAAATAAATAAATAAATGTCCTTATTGTGTTTATTTGATGTTGCTGATGGGATTTTGGCATTAGGGAACCTGGTTGTAGGGATTTCGACCCAAACCCGACGGACAACTTCCAGACATCCAAAATCCCACTGGCTAACCCTAATCCCTAAACCCCTAAACCTAGCTCTAACCATAACCCCCTAAACCTAGCCCTAACCCCCTAACCCTAACCCCCCTAAACCTAGCCCTAACCCCCCAAACCTAGCCCTAACCCATACCCCCTAAACCTAGCCCTAACCCCCCCAAACCTAGCCCTAACCCCCCTAAACCTAGCCCCAACCCCCTTAAACCTAGGGTTAGCTGCTGGTATTATGGATCTCTGGAAGTTGGCCGTGTAGGGAAGTTGGGATGTCCGGCACTTGTTCTGTCTGGAAGTTGCCCGTCGGGATGTAGGCATTAGGGAACCTGGCTGTAGGAATTTTGTCTGGCACCCGTTGCTGATATCTTACGTGTGCTTTGTTTCTCTCTTGTATGTTTAGTTCAGAAAATATTTTCCTCTATATGTGTCACTGGGTGCATCCATTGTGTGATATTTTCCTCTATATGTGTCACTGGGTGCATCCATTGTGTGATATTTTCCACTATATGTGTTACTGGGTGCATCCATTGTGTGATATTTTCCTCTATATGTGTCACTGGGTGCATCCATTGTGTGATATTTTCCTCTATATGTGTCACTGGGTGCATCCATTGTGTAATATTTTCCTCTATGTGTTACTGGGCGCATCCATTGTGTGATATTTTCCTCTATATGTGTCACTGGGTGCATCCATTGTGTGATATTTTCCTCTATATGTGTCACTGGTCGCATCCATTGTGTGATATTTTCCTCTACATGTGTCACTCGGTGCATCCATTGTGTGATATTTTCCTCTATATGTTATATAAGGTGTTTTTTTTCCCGTTCGTATCATTCCGGACAGTTTTTCTTTTGTTTCGGATCATTTTGATTCGGTTCGATTTCGGATCATTTTGGTGATTAGGCTCATTTTGACGATTCGACTCATTTCGGATGATTCGAATCAGTTGGTTTTTGGCTTTTTTTATGAGCTATTTCGTTTTTTATTGCTTATTTAAGAATGTGAAGTAGAATATAAGTTTCTTTACTTAATTATTCTTTTAGGATTTTTTAGGCATTTTTTGGGTGAAAGTTTAGGTTTCCCAACTTTTTTAAAGAAACAACGCTTTCCCAGCAGTGTGTGGATTCATATGCTGTATTAATTATACTGCAGAGAGGCGCTTCCCAGCAGTGTGTGGATTGATATGCTGCATTAATTATACTGCAGAGAGGCGCTTCCCAGCAGTGTGTGGATTCATATGCTGCATTAATTATACTGCAGATAAGTGCTTCCCAGCAGTGTGTGGATTCATATCCTGCATTAATTATACTGCAGAGAGGCGCTTCCCAGCAGTGTGTGGCTTCATATGCTGCATTAATTATACTGCAGAGAGGCGCTTCCCAGCAGTGTGTGGATTCATATGCTGCATTAATTATACTGCAGAGAGGCACTTCCCAGCAGTGTGTGGATTCATATGCTGCATTAATTATACTGCAGAGAGGTGCTTCCCAGCAGTGTGTGGATTCATATGCTGCATTAATTATACTGCAGAGAGGCGCTTCCCAGCAGTGTGTGGATTCATATGCTGCATTAATTATAATGCAGAGAGGCGCTTCCCAGCAGTGTGCGGATTCATATGCTGCATTAATTATACTGCAGAGAGGTGCCTCCTAGCAGGGTGTGGATTCATATGCTGCATATAATTATACTGCAGAAGGTGCTTCCAGCAGTGTGTGGATTCATATGCTGCATTAATTATACTGCAGAGAGGTGCCTTCCCAGCAGTGTGTGGATTCATAATGCTGCATTAATTATACTGCAGAGGGTGCTTCCCAGCAGTGTGTGGATTCATATGCTGCATTAATTATACTGCAGAGAGGTGCTTCCCAGCAGTGTGTGGATTCATATGCTGCATTAATTATACTGCAGAGAGGTGCTTCCCAGCAATGTGTGGATTCATATGCTGCATTAATTATACTGCAGAGAGGCGCTTCCCAGCAATGTGTGGATTCATATGCTGCATTAATTATACTGCAGAGAGGTGCTTCCCAGCAGTGTGTGGATTCATATGCTGCATTAATTATACTGCAGAGAGGTGCTTCCCAGCAGTGTGTGGATTCATATGCTGCATTAATTATACTGCAGAGAGGTGCTTCCTCAAGCAATGTGTGGATTCATATGCTGCATTAATTAATACTGCAGAGAGGTGCTTCCCAGCAGTGTGTGGATTCATATGCTGCATTAATTATACTGCAGAGAGGTGCTTCCCAGCAGTGTGTGGATTCATATGCTGCATTAATTATACTGTACAGAGGTGCTTCCCAGCAGTGTGTGGATTCATATGCTGCATTAATTATACTGCAGAGAGGTGCTTCCCAGCAGTGTGTGTGATTCATATGCTGCATTAATTATACTGTAGAGAGGCGCTTCCCAGCAGTGTGCGGATTCATATGCTGCATTAATTATACTGCAGAGAGGCGCTTCCCAGCAGTGTGTGGATTCATATTCTGCATTAATTATACCGCAGAGAGGTGCTTCCCAGCAGTGTGTGGATTCATATGCTGCATTAATTATATTGCAGAGAGGTGCTTCCCAGCAATGTGTGGATTCATATGCTGCATTAATTATACCGCAGAGAGGTGCTTCCCAGCAGTGTGTGGATTCATATGCTGCATTAATTATACTGCAGAGAGGTGCTTCCCAGCAGTGTGTGGATTCATATGCTGCATTAATTATATTGCAGAGAGGTGCTTCCCAGCAATGTGTGGATTCATATGCTGCATTAATTATACGCAGAGAGGTGCTTCCCAGCAGTGTGTGGATTCATATGCTGCATTAATTATACTGCAGAGAGGTGCTTCCCCGCAGTGTGTGGATTCATATGCTGCATTAATTATACTGCAGAGAGGCGCTTCCCAGCAGTGTGTGGATTCATATGCTGCATTAATTATACTGCAGAGAGGTGCTTCCCAGCAGTGTGTGGATTCATATGCTGCATTAATTATACTGTACAGAGGTGCTTCCCAGCAGTGTGTGGATTCATATGCTGCATTAATTATACTGCAGAGAGGTGCTTCCCAGCAGTGTGTGGATTCATATGCTGCATTAATTATACTGTAGAGAGGCGCTTCCCAGCAGTGTGTGGATTCATATGCTGCATTAATTATACTGCAGAGAGGTGCTTCCCAGCAGTGTGTGGATTCATATTCTGCATTAATTATACCGCAGAGAGGTGCTTCCCAGCAGTGTGTGGATTCATATGCTGCATTAATTATATTGCAGAGAGGTGCTTCCCAGCAATGTGTGGATTCATATGCTGCATTAATTATACCGCAGAGAGGTGCTTCCCAGCAGTGTGTGGATTCATATGCTGCATTAATTATACTGCAGAGAGGTGCTTCCCAGCAGTGTGTGGATTCATATGCTGCATTAATTATACTGCAGAGAGGCGCTTCCCAGCAGTGTGCGGATTCATATGCTGCATTAATTATATTGCAGAGAGGTGCTTCCCAGCAATGTGTGGATTCATATGCTGCATTAATTATACCGCAGAGAGGTGCTTCCCAGCAGTGTGTGGATTCATATGCTGCATTAATTATACTGCAGAGAGGCGCTTCCCAGCAGTGTGCGGATTCATATGCTGCATTAATTATACTGCAGAGAGGTGCTTCCCAGCAGTGTGTGGATTCATATGCTGCATTAATTATACTGCAGAGAGGCGCTTCCCAGCAGTGTGTGGATTCATATGCTGCATTAATTATACTGCAGAGAGGTGCTTCCCAGCAGTGTGTGGATTCATATGCTGCATTAATTATACTGCAGAGAGGCGCTTCCCAGCAGTGTGCGGATTCATATGCTGCATTGAAACCTATGGGTTAAAAAGCTTTGTTTCTTTAAAAAACGTTAGGAAACCTAAAGTTTCACCCAAAAAATGCCTAAAAAATCCTAAAAGAATAATTAAGTAAAGAAACTTACATTCTATTGGTAGTAATCTACTTCCCATTCTTAAATAAGCAATAAAAAACGAAATAACTCATAAAAAAGTGAAAAACCAATTAATTCGAATCAACCGAAATGAGCCGGATCACCGAAATGATCCGGATCGCCAAAATGACCAAATCGTCGAAGTGATCCGAATCATCGAATCGATCCGAAATTTCAGGTGGTCGATATTTTGTTTTCAGAAATACTACCGAAACTCAAAAATGGTGAATTTCGTCCTAATTTCAATTCGGAATGAAACAAATTGCACATCTCTAGTTTGCTCGAACAGATGGATGAAAGTTAGATGGGCGGATTCATATGCTTGTCAAACTACCCAGAGGTAAAGAGGCTCTTCTGAAATTTTCCCATAACCATCAGCCAGACACCTGATGAAGTGTCAGGGTCTTTCCCCACTCAGGAAATTACCAAGTTGGGATTTATTTTTAAGAAACCTGGCTGGAATTGAGTCCCTAGAGACTCTGGTAGCCTCAGTCTGGGTCCCTATCTTTGTATCAGTAGTTGACTAGGAAGAGGGAAGCATAATGGTTTCCTCTGAAATCTATAAGGAAGAATTGATGAACAGCTACAGGTATAAGGCATCATATGCAAGTTGAAGTGTCTGAGTGTCCCCTGTAGAAATGTGCATTCCATTTTGTCACATACCTCGCTCGTCTGCCTGTCCTTCTCTCCCGGCACCCACTTACCAAGATCAGCCCGGCCGCTGAGTTGCAATGCTCAGGACTCAGTTCCTCAAGCAGCCTGATCTGTGGCTCCACTTGGTCTGATCCTATGCCTCTTTGAATTTCCAGATGGCCGCTCCGTGCCTTCTGAGGGTGATTGTGGGTACCCTGAATGAGACACCAGGCAGGCTGTGTGTTCAAACAGGATCAACTGCTTTATTGAAAAAGACACAAGTATTTATGCAAAGGTACCATACACACTTTTCAAGCTTCCAGCCCATGCCAACAGTTCTGATTGGCTGGTTTCAAGACCAGGCTTCATTCTGGTCCTCCTCAGGTTCTTACATGAGTACGTCTAGTTGGTGTACATAAGTGAGTTTGTCCGGCTTGAAACGGCTGGTAGATTAATCCTCTCAGTCAACAGATAACGGGGGAGAAACACACAAATTAGCAATTAGTTATCACACACGTTTACATAATCCATTGGGATAGTGTTTTCCTTATAAGGCTGACTCACAACTCACACATGCAGCAGATAGACATAGCATTCTTGCATAATCACAGATCACACAAACCTTCTGCACAATAGGCCTGCATCTCCAAAACACCAATACAAACCAAAACAGCTACTGTAACCCTCTCACAAACAAAACCTGTAAACCAGCAATTACTATAACAATAACCCTAACACAAATAGAACCAGAAAGCCTAACAGTGACCCTAACCCTAACAGTAAGCCTAACCCTAGAAGTAACGCTAACCATAACCCAAACCTAGAAGAAACCTTATCCCTAAGCCTAACTAACATTTGGGGTGTATAGGGTGTGGTATAAAGGGTGGAAAGATGGAAGAGATAAATAAAGGTTTTAGAGAGTAGTAGGCATATCGATGGGGTATAGGGGCAAAAAACACACATGCCTGCAAAATTTTGAGTTTTCCAAAAATGTTCAGATTTGTCCAAAATTTTGGATAGGCACATTTTCAGGCACACAAAATCCAAAAATTATGGATTTTGAAAATTGTCAAAATGAAATGAACCAAATTTTTTTCCCGTAAACACGTCTAGTTTCCTCTGCCAAGGGGGAACATGGGCTAATGAGGTGCTATGCGTGTCCTTTTATCAGGGCCAGTCCATCCATGGAGCCAGATGGAGCCATGGTTCCAGGCAGCACTTTGCCAGGGGCAGCATTTTGAGCCTCATCTAGGCACACCGCACATTACTGAGTTTTATTGTTGTGGAGTTCTGATATGCTCATACACACAGCACATTACTGTTTTATTGTTGTGGAGTTCTGATATGCTCATACACACAGCACATTACTGTTTTATTGTTGTGGAGCTCTAAAACGCTCATACACACTGCACATTACTGGCTGTGAGTGTTATTGCTGTGGAGTTCTGTGATATGCTCATACACACTGCACATTGCTGTGAGTTTTATTGTTGTGGAGCTCTGATATGCTCATACACACTGCACATCACTGTGAGTGTTATTGCTGTGGAGTTCTGTGATATGCTCATACACACTGCACATTACTGTGAGTTTTATTGTTGTGGAGCTCTGATACGCTCATACACACTGCACGTTACTGTGAGGGTTATTGCTGTGGAGTTCTGTGATATGCTCATACACACTGCACGTTACTGTGAGTGTTATTGCTGTGGAGTTCTGTGATATGCTCATACACACTGCACATTACTGTGAGTTGTATTGTTGTGGAGCTCTGATACGCTCATACACACAGCACATTATTGTGAGTTTTATCGTTGGGGCTGGCAACATTACATCCTTGGACCCAGGCAGCACAGTGTCTTGGGCCGGCCCTGCCCATTATTCTGTAGAGATTTTTTCCTCCGTCAGTGAAATTACATTCTCTTATTAAATGCTCTCCTTATTCCGGTTGAAATTCCTCAAGCGCTTATGAGTAAATTTCCACCTGACTGACTGGCCTGGACAGAAGAAATTATTTATTGCTTAATGATGACAGATGTAGGAATTCCTCTTGAAGTACTGTAAATAAATTAGAACACGCTCATTCATCCATGAATTGGAATTCCTCATTCATCACCTCAAGATCAGATATTATTATTATTTCTAATTGCACATTAGGAATTTATTCTTTTTTTCTGGTGGAATTCCATTCATAAAAATGATAACTTTGTTTCAACATTATTTTTAATTACTGGCAGAAATTTTTTATTTTTCTTTGGTCAAATATCACCAAACGACGCAATAATGGGGATTTCTAAAATGAATGCTTCCTACAGACGTATGGTTGGTCTAGACTCATTAATGCTTTTAAGTAGATTGAGGAGACCAAAATAAAATACTGTAAATAATAACTTGATTATTTTGGTTGTTCTGTCATTTTTTTTTTTTGAGAAAGGATTTTACCAGGAAGGATACATTGAGATTTCTCTCGTTTTTAAGTATGTCCTGGGTGGCGAGTATGTACCGTTATGTGTCTTGCCCAGTCATTCCACCATCCCCCACACAAAATTCAACAGAACGCTGCCAGTATACAGTTCTGGACTTGGTTTTATGGCCATCAGCTGACGAATGGTCCATGGGAGACACCAGACAGTTACCTCTGTATAATTACCACAAGTTCTTCTCCACCACTAAAGACAAAGATCCTCATAAAACATACAGGATTTTTCAAAGAGATCCGAATTGTGGCCGAAAGGTAACCGAACAGTGAAATTCAGCGTACGGTTACCTTTCCTGGCCATTCGGCTATCCAGAGAGAAGGCAGTTCGCCAAATGTTGGCAAATTGCCTGCACATACGGTGACTGTTCGGTGCCTGTTCGAAGGCAGTGAATCCCCATAGAGAAGAAATGCTTCGGCTATTCTGAGAACAAAAACCAGCAGTGAAAAGTTGCCGAATTGCCCTGCTGTTCGGTGGTTTCATTTGGCAGGTTTATTCAGGAGAATCCCATCGGCTTCAATGTTAAAAATATTCCCGTTTTAATACAATATCTAATAAACCGTTTATTATTTTAATCTGCAGTAAAGAGTCTCTTTATTTATAGATTTTTTAGGATCTTTTAGCCATATTTCTGGATTTTTTTGCGAAAATCGTTTTTCCGTGTTTTTAAATATTTTTTTTCTTTTTTCTGTAACAGCCCTCTTTATTATCATTCATTGGATTTTATATGTAAATTTCAGACATTTTCGTTCAGTAGTTTCTTTGCAAACAGCGTTTCACTTTCCAAACATTCAAGCGTACTGTTTTGTTTTTTTTACTCCATCCGTCTGCGGTGTCAACTTTTTCCGGCGGCTGCTCGGGTTTCTCCGGCGTGTTCGGCGGGGTTAATCCAGATGTTTTTGCGGGCTTTGATGTGTGTTCGCCGGGTTTTGCGGTGATTGTTCGGCGGGTTTGCGGCGGCTTTTCCATGCACCACGACGTCCCTGAGGTGCTTGCTGAATACACCGCAGGGTTGCCCAAATGGGATTGCCGAATCGCTCCGAATTGAAGAGAACAAAAAGTCACCGAACGTAGCTACATTGGGATCTATTATATTCCTTGCGCAAAAACGCTCGCACCGCGCAATTTTATTTGCGCGCAGCGTTAAACGTTAACGCGCGTAAATTAACGCTGGTATTACGATCTGAGTGCATTTTTTCATCCGTCCTAAATATCGCACGTAAAAAACACACGCGAAAACAAGCGCAAATTAACGTTGCGCGCAGAAATCGGTGGGCAGACTGTTTTGTCACGCGATTCAGCCAATCTGAATTAAGACCCACAATGGTCTCCTGTTCAGTTTTTGTGCCTGTCAAAATCAATCTGAGTATATATGCTGCAGCAATATTAAAAACACCCACAACCTCTCCATTTTTTTGTTTGGGTATGTGTAGAATGTGTAACTATATTGTGCTGTATTTTTTTTTTCGTGCTGGTGTATTTGGTTTCGGCCAGAACGTTCAGATTTGCAGTTACCACCAGCTTTTCAAAGACATTAAAATTATGCTCGCAAACGTCACTCGTAAAAATTTGCGCATCGATTGTAATACCATCTGCGTACCAGCGCACAAACGCATTTGTGCTCACAATGTTAAGTATGGGATGCGCGCACAAACGTTCGCGCGCAGGGTTCACGCAGGTTAACTCGCGTTAGACGTTAACGCGCATTTTATGCATGAACGTCATAATACGACGTTCAGTTCGAAGGGTTTTTCCCCTCGCGTTAATGCGTTTTTGCGCGCGCGCACATTTTTGCATGGAGAATTAGACATGTGCATTCGTTTTAGTACTAAAAGGATTTAGTCCGAATTTTGGGATAATTTAGCTTTAGTATGACTCAAGAGATACGAAACTGCTCGGTCCAAAAAACGAAAGAAACTAAAATAAAATGCACTACATTTTAGTTTCAGTCCTTTTTGTGATATTACATTGAGTGAAGGAGACCAGCAATGAAGAGCGCAATAACGCAAAGCTACAGAAAAGGTTTGTATGCGTAATCCTTCCTGACCCCTACCCGAAAATCTGACAGTGACAGAGCTCCAGAATACTCACTCGCAGCACAGACAGCCAGCACAGGAGAGGAAACCTTTACTTAAGATGATAAAAAGCAGCTGGAGAAGGAAAACATTCAAATAAATCACACTGAAAGCTAATGACAGGAGGGCTGGATAGTAAAAACCCCTTTATAACAAGCAGCGCTGGGAGAAGAGAGGGACTTTATAAGACGTGTGTTATCTCCCCTCCCGCTCTGCATAAAAGGGGCTTAGGTCTGATACATTTTATATTATCCAGGAGCACTATCTCCCTTTCCTCATCTATAATACATGTTTTATATAAAGTCCCTCTCCTCTCCCAGAGAGGGGTATTAATGCAGGCGGATGTTCTATACAGAGAGGGACATTAATTCAGGAGTGTCAGGATACAGGTTCCGGGGCAGCAAGGTCAAGCCAATATGCAATGAATGGGATCTTACAAGGCAGATAGATTTATATAAACAGATTTATTGAGAGCATGAAAGGAATGACTAAAGGCTATAACAATATAGGAAGGGTATGCAACATAAGGAGAATGCTGAGTAAAGGATATCAATGGGTAACTGAAGTTAGATAAATAATAGGCAGGAATGGTAGACTAGAACTAAAGATAAAATAGCTCTATAAGAATGAAGCAAACGCAGATAATGAACAGGGAGAAATATATATAACATATATGACAACGGATTAGTAAGGAATCAGGGAGGATATATTATTTATGCAGATTGCAGGTATAGGCAGAATATAGGGAGAGACCTAGTTAGGAAAATGGATATTGGAGGAAGGTCTTAAGAAAAATAGGAAACAAGAGCAGAGAATTAGTTGTAGGCTGAGAGTCCTGGGGAATGCAGAGGGTTCTGTATCTGTAGAGGGGTCCTGGGTATGTAGAACAGCGGGTTTGAGGATTCTGCAGGATGCAGGGCAGCGGGTTGATGATTCTGAGGAGTCGACAACAGGAGATCTTTAAACGGGTCTGCAGCAGAAGGTCTTTAACAGGATCAGGAACTGTGGCAGAAGGTCTTTACCAGGAACTGTGGCAGAAGGTCTTTACCGGGAACTGTGGCAGAAGGTCTTTACCGGGAACTGTGGCAGAAGGTCTTTACCGGGAACTGTGGCAGAAGGTCTTTACCGGGAACTGTGGCAGAAGGTCTTTACCGGGAACTGTGGCAGAAGGTCTTTACCGGGAACTGTGGCAGAAGGTCTTTACCGGGAACTGTGGCAGAAGGTCTTTAACGGGAACTGTGGCAGAAGGTCTTTAACGGGAACTGTGGCAGAAGGTCTTTAACGGGAACTGTGGCAGAAGGTCTTTAACGGGAACTGTGGCAGAAGGTCTTTAACGGGAACTGTGGCAGAAGGTCTTTAACGGGAACTGTGGCAGAAGGTCTTTAACGGGAACTGTGGCAGAAGGTCTTTAACGGGAACTGTGGCAGAAGGTCTTTAACGGGAACTGTGGCAGAAGGTCTTTAACGGGAACTGTGGCAGAAGGTCTTTAACGGGAACTGTGGCAGAAGGTCTTTAACGGGAACTGTGGCAGAAGGTCTTTAACAGGAACTGTGGCAGAAGGTCTTTAACAGGAACTGTGGCAGAAGGTCTTTAACAGGAACTGTGGTAGAAGGTCCTTAACAGGAACTGTGGTAGAAGGTCCTTAACAGGAACTGTGGTGGAAGGTCTTTTTTTCTAAGACGAGGTCCAGCGGTAAAGAAACTGGTATTCAGGTGATCTGGACAAGACTGGTTTAGCTCCTTCCAGCTTGGAGATTCCAAGGCAATGAAAAAGCATTGAGCTTTAGGTGTGGCTGGGTTTTAAGCATGGAATATTCAGCTAGATTAGACAACACCTGTGCGCTGTATGGTGGAGGTGAGTCTTGGTAATTACTCCTGAAGCTTACTATGAGCCAGCACTAGGTTTTTTATTACGCCGGCGGCGACGCTCCTTACAAGGAGGATGTTCTATACATTATACAGAGACGGGTATTAATTAATGCAGGTGGATGATGCATACATTATACAGAGAGGGGTATTAATTAATGCAGGAGGAGGTTATCTACATTATACAGAGAGGGGTATAAATTAATGCAGGAGGATGTTCTATACATTATACAGAGAGGAGCCTTTTTTTAGCCCTTTAGTGGCTGTGAGCGCTGAGATCGGCAGCTTGTTATATTATCTCTCAGTACAATGTATCAGGCTCAGCTGTTACAGTAACTGACTGTAACAGCGCTCAGAGTTTCAGTAAAACAAGGAAATAATATTGTTCTAACCTCTTATATATAAAAATGTTATTTACTAAGTTTACTGAAACTCTGAGCACTGTGATGAGCAGCAGACAGTTACTGTAACAGCTTTGCCTGACACATTGTGCTGAGAGTTAGAGATACTGTAACAAGTAGCGACCTCAGCCCTCTGAGGAGCCACTACAATAGTAATTGTATCCGCTGGTTTTCGGATGAATGAAATTAGTTTTCATACTAAAGAACTGAAAACTAATTTCTTTAGCAACTAAATAAATTGCATTTTAGGACTAATCCATTAGTTCAAAACGAAATTTTGTGCTGTGCACATGTCTACGGAGAATGTAATAGAGCCCATTGTGTGTGACAAACTTGAAATTATCATTTTTATGCTATATAATGGCCAAGATGCATTATGGGACATTTCCAGCCAAAACTGAACTTATTTAACCCCTTAGTGACCGGGCGGTTTTACACAAATCCGTCTTTTAGTGACTGCTGCTGTTTTTACGTTTCTGCGCTGTTAGTGTTTAGGTGAAATTTTCCTCTTACTCGTTTATTCGACCCACACATATTATACACCCTTTTTCCCGCCATTAAATGGACTTTCTAGAAATACCATTATTTCCATCATATTGAATAATTTACTATAAAAAAAATATGAAATATGATGAAAAAAATGGTAAAAACACACTTTTTCGTAATTTAATCCCCAAAAGCTATAACCACCAATAAAGACCCCAGCTAAATAGTTTCCAAATTTTATCCCGAGAATAGAAATACCCAATTTTTACATGTTTTTGCCTATTAACCCTTTCACTGC
Source organism: Leptobrachium leishanense (assembly GCA_009667805.1). NCBI lineage: Eukaryota > Metazoa > Chordata > Amphibia > Anura > Megophryidae > Leptobrachium > Leptobrachium leishanense. The sequence continues at coordinate 47,369,703 of CM019063.1, read as the reverse complement.
TGAGCCAGTTCACCTATGTGCGCTGAGCTCATTCTGACCATTTTGTGCTAATTATTTTGAGATGACAGCCTAGGTCCTATTTAATTAACCCCCCTCCCCCCCAGACAAAAAAAATAAAAAATAAAACATTTTTTTATTTTATTTAATTTTTTTATTTGAAATTTTTTTATTTGAATTTTATTTTTTAAACCAAACCTGGTCATGTTTGGTATCATTGGAAAGGCCATGATCAGGCCTTTCAAATTATGTCAAATATGACCATCTAGCTGCCATGGATCGGCTTATCTCTACATGGCAGCTAGATGGTTAACTGGCTCACTGACATCCTCACACATATGGTGAGGTTATCAGTGGGTGGGGGGGACCTGGAGGCTAGGCTGACATCCAAGATGTCAGCCCCCCTCCAGGTTCGAATCGCATTTTGGTGCCAATTCGCGCTAAAACGCGATCCGGCGGCGAAACGGTTAATGCTATACACCGCTGAAAAGGGGAGACTCTCCCCTTTTCAGCGGTGCAAAAAGCATCTCCCCAGCTTCAATGGTTGGGGAGATAGAGGGCTCCAAAGGAGCCCCCCCTCCCCTCCATTGATTTGAATGGGGGCACCTGCTGATGACGTCACCACGCAACGTGGCGACGTCATCAGCCTTGCCTGCGCATGTAAATCACATGGGCAGGCTTCCTCCCTGCCAGATCACCGAGGGATCCAGCGAGGGAGGTGAGTATCGGGCGGGAGGGGGATTTGGCGCTGCTGACGTACCCTGTACTTCCGCGGGTCTAAGGGAGACCTGTGGACAGGACGTACAGGGTACGTCAGGGGTCCTTAAGGGGTTAAAGATTTTTTGTTAAGGCATTAATTTACTATGTAAAATTTTACTTGTGCTGTGACGTTTTTAGAGATTTTTATAAAAAGTACTTTAAACTGCAAAAGTTTGTAAACATGTAAGGTGTATCTACAATTTTGGCCACCAGTGTACATTGTGATATCAATCTGCAAAAAGGCTGTCCTTGATAAAATGTATAAATTAAACCCTCCCTTGAATCATCCCAACTGCAAACACCAGCCATTTGGATCCACTACAGGTCCAATAGTTATCTTTGCATAATCAGAACCTAATTCTTATATTGCCCTATTCATTCATATTTTAACCATATTTTACAACTGGTCTGCAATTCCGACAACCTATATTTATAGAGTCTATCAGGGTTATTCAAAAGAAGCGAAAAGTCATCACACGTTCGGTGACTTTTCGTTCCCTGCACTTCGGGGCGATTCGGCGATCCTATTTCGCCGACCCTGCGGTGCATTCAGCAAACACCACAGGGCCCCCGTAGTGCAGGGAAAACCCGCCACAAACCCACCAAACACTTGCCGCAAACCCACCGAATACTCCCAAACACTCACCAAAACCCGCAGAAACAGCTGGATTAGCAAAGTCGAACACGCCGGAGAAACCCAACTAGCCGCCGATCACAGCTCAGAGCAGGCGCCGAAAAAAGCCGACACGCAGACAAACGAGGTGGAAAAAAAACAAAAAACAGTACGCTTGAAAGTTTGAAAATGTAAACGCTGTTTGGAAAAAAACTACTGAACGAAAACGTCTGGAATTTACATCTAAGATCCTACGAATGATAATAAAAAGGGCTGTAGAAAAAAGGCTGTAGAAAAAAGAAAAAACAATTTAAAAAAAACGGGAAAAAAAGTTTGCAAAAAAATTCCAAAAAATGCCTAAAAGATCCTAAAAAAATCTAAATATAAAGAGACTTTTTACTGCAGAATAAAATAATAAACGATTTAATAGATATTGGATTAAAACGGGAATATTTTTAACATTGAAGCCTATGGGATTCTCCTGAATAAACCTGTCGAATGAAACCACCAAATGGCAGGGCATTTCGGCAATCTTTCTAACCTGTTTGGTGTTCTCTGAATAGACGAAGCATTACTTCTCTATGGGGATTTCACTGCCCTCGAACAGGCACCGTACGTGCAGGCAAATCGTCACAATTTGACGAATTGCCTGCTCTCTGAGTAGTCGAATGGCCTCGAAAGGTCACGTTCGCTGAATTTCAGTGTCTGGTTACATTTTGGGGCCAGATCGGCTCTCTTTGAATAACCTTGTTTGTTTATTTCCTGTATTCTATGGTACAATGACACAATTCATCACAAACATCCCTTTGGACTGCCGAGTCAATTAGATATATCCATAGACCGGCACCTCTGCAGAAGGTAATTGGTATATACCCCGTATGCCAGACCCAATCCCTTCATTCCAATCATTTTTTTCTATAGCGCATGTTCTTGATTTGAATTGTCAATGCGTTTCCAATCCTTGCTGCCTGGACTAGAAAAGCTCTGTGCTTAACATGTTATCTGGAAAGATACAAGTATTAAAAGCTCAGAAGAGAGATTGACCTTGAATATTCTCTTGCTCGGTAATCCTTCCCCCCCATTCGGAGATGCCATTTTTGTTTTTCAGAACAAAGAGACTAGAGTGCCATTTTATCTCTGATGCCGCAACTACAGTTGTGTTCAAAATTATTCAACCCCCACTGAAATTGAGTGTTTTGGCCAGTTTGACATTGATTTTGATCATTCAGTCATCTTGCTTACAATTAAATCAAAGAGGCACGTGTAGGTCAGACAAATATAACATAACATTTATAATGAAATAACCACAAATGTCTTTTCTGTGCTCACATCATTATCAGTTTTATTCAACCCCCAAGTGACATTCAATCTTAGTACTTAGTACAACATCCTTTTACAGTTATAACAGCTTTTAAACGTGAAGCATAGCTTGACACAAGTGTCTTGCAGCGATCTACGGGTATCTTGCCCATTCGTCATCGGCAAAAGCCTCCAGTTCAGTCACATTCTTAGGCTTGCGCACTGCAACTGCTTTCTTTAAGTCCCACCAGAGGTTCTCAATCGGATTTAAGTCAGGTGACTGCGATGGCCACTCCAAAATGTTCCAGCCTTTAATCTGCAACCATGCTCTAGTGGACTTGGAGGTATGCTTGGGATCATTGTCCTGTTGAAAGGTCCAACATCTCCCAAGCCTCAGGTTTGTGACGGACTGCATCACATTGTCATCCAATATCTCCTGGTACTGAAGAGAATTCATGGTACCTTGCACACGCTGAAGCTTCCCTGTACCTGCAGAAGCAAAACAGCCCCAAAGCATGATTGACCCCCCGCCATGCTTCACAGTAGGCAAGGTGTTCTTTTCTTCATAGGCCTTGTTCTTCCTCCTCCAAACATAGCGTTGATCCATGGGCCCAAACAGTTCTAATTTTGTTTCATTAGTCCACAGAACACTATCCCAAAACTTCTGTGGACTTCTTTGTCCATATGACTTTTGGCATACTGCAGTCGACTCTTCTTATTCTTTGGAGACAGCAAGGGGGTGCGCCTGGGAGTTCTGGCATGGAGGCCTTCATTACGCAGTGTGCGCCGTATTGTCTGAGCTGAAACTTCAGTACCCACATCTGACAAATCTTTTCTCAGTTCCTCAGCAGTCACAAGGGGACTTTTCTCCACTCTACGCTTCAGGTAGCGCACAGCAGTCGAAGTCAGCATCTTCTTTCTGCCACGACCAGGTAGCGTTTCAACAGTGCCCTTTGCCTTGAATTTGCGAATGATGCTTCCTATGGTCTCTCTTGGTATGTTTAACATCTTTGCAATCTTCTTATAGCCATTGCCCTTCCTGTGAAGAGTAATCACCTCTTCTCTTGTCTTCCTGGACCATTCTCTTGACTTCACCATGTTTGTAACCACACCAGTAAATGTCTAGAAGGAGCTGAGTATCACAGTCATTTTAAAGCTGCCTAATTGGTGCTTATTATGCTTTATTGCTGCTCCGTGACATCCACAGGTGTTTTCAATACCTGATTGAAAACACTTGAATGAACCTCTGTTCTTCAGAGTGGTGGTCTTTAAGAGGTTGAATAATTGTGTCAATGAAGAATTCACAAAAGAAACATTTACTACTGTATTACAAAACCAATTGATGTCATTTTAGTTGCATATGGTTCTTTAAAAAGTCCTTGTAGGATTTCATTCTGAATACAATTACAAATGTACACTAAATTCCCTAAAACCCTTTACAGCATTGGGGGTTGAATAATTTTGAACACAACTGTAGGTTATCACAGTGGGGAATATTCCCAAATATTTCTCACTGTATAATTAATTAAAAATGATTTTCCAATTTATTTATTTTTTAAATAACACTGGCTCGTGACAGTGGGTTTTCTGGAAAATCCCTTGACAGTGAAGGGGTCAATACCCAAATTCAGGATTGCGTGAACTGAAGCAGAGCTGGGCAGCACTGAGCCTTGCAACATTTCTTACCCTTGCAGTGTATCATATCGGAAACATAAGCCGGGCGCTCGTAAATAACGTGCACGGACGAGCAATAGGCTGCAGCGCAACGATAGGATTGCATCTAGATCATGCCTTCTCTAGTCGTGGAATAATCATTATATGCGTTTAATGCACTGACTTCGGCTTTGCGTCTTGGATTTATTCTACCTCCGCTGACTGGGATAATGCTAAAAAAAGAATGTTCTGAATTAAAACGTGAGATAATGGAGCTTTTATTAATTTATACCGTTTTAATTGCGTCCTTGCTTGCAAATAAAATCTCCTCTCTCGTTGCTCATCCATATAAATTTAGATCAAGGTTGTCCTGAATGTCCTCCACTAATTCCAGAGATACCAGACGTACCGGTAAGGACAGAATATAAACAAGGCAGAAACGAACCTTCTATTTTATTCATCTCTCCGGAGACGTAAGCAGGCAGGATGCCTATTTTGCTAGTGTTGTCAAAGCTGCTATGATTAACCTCTCGCTGAACCCTGCTGCAGAAGATATGACATGAAAAAGAGAATATCGCTCTCTGAAGGCTTTGCGGTGGTTACAAAGTCTCCGGGGAAGAAATAATGTCAGCAGAATGATGAAGTAAAAGCATTTTGTATGAATTTCAGCAGCGGCATTGGTTTCCTTTCGGATGGAGCTCACCTGGATGCGTGCGACGCGCGCTTCTAACGTTAAACGTTTAACATTCAAGACGCTTCGCTGAAATAAAATCGCACTAATCTGCGTCTCTCAATGACATGTTTCCCTTTTATGCGCATGGGTTACATTGTAACGTACGAAGGTGAGAGATAAATATAAAAGGATTTATAAATAAGGCAATATGTAAAACAGGGAGATAGCTCAGTGGTTAGTGCTCCAGCTGCAGAGCTTATTGCTTTTTTAACCCCTTCACCGCTTGCAGGGTAATTCAAAGAGAATCGAAAAAAGTCACCGCACGTTCGGTGACTTTTCGTTCTCTTCAATTCGGTTCAATTTGGCGATCCCATTTCGGCGACCCTGCGGTGTATTCAGCGAGCACCACGGGGTCCCCGAATTGCAGGGAAAGGTCGCCGCAAACCCGCCGAAAACTAACCGCAAAAATCGGCGAATGCACGTGGAAACCTGCAAAAACATCTGGATTAACCCACCAAAAACGCTGGAAAAACCCGAGCAGGGGCCGATCACACGCAGCGAAGCCGCCGGAAAAAGTCGACACCGCAGACGAATGCAGTGAATAAATTAGCAAAACAGTTTGCTTGAATGTTTGAAAAGTGAAACGCTGTTTGCAAAGAAACTACTGAGCGAAAACGTCTGAAATTTACATATGATCCAATGAATGATAATAAAAGGGCTGTTACTGAAAAAATAAGTAAACTTAAAAAAAATCTGAATTTTTTATAAAAAAAAATTAAATACAGAAAAATGCTTAATATATCCGAACAAAGTCTATAAATAAAGAGACCCTTTACTGCAGAATTTTATAATGAACGGTTTATTAGATATTGAATTAAAACGGGAATATTTTTAACATTGAAGCCTATGGGATTCGCCTGAATAAATCTGCCGAATTAAACCACCGAATGGCAGGACATTTTGGGAACCTTTCACTGCTGGTTTGTGTTCTCTGAATAGCCGAAGCAGTGCTTTTTTATGGGGATTTCACTGCCCTCGAACAGGCACCGAATGTGCAGGCAATTCGCCAGGATTTGGCGAATTGCCTGCTCTCTGGATAGCCGAATGGCCAAGAAAGGTAACCGAACGCTGATTTTCAGCATTCAGTTACCTGTCTCCAGCAATTCGGATCTTTTTGGATAACCCTGTAAGTGATTTTTCCAAAAAGACATTAGAAGGGTTATTCAGAGAGATCCGAAAAGTCACTGCACGTTCCGTGACTCTTTATTCCCTGCATTTTGGGGCGAGTCGGCGATTCCTAGTTCGCTGACCCTGGGGTGTATTAAGCAAGCACCGTAGGGCCCCCATAGTGCAGGGAATACTCGCCGCAAACCTGCAGAACACTCGCCGAACACTCACCGAATACTCACCGAACACTCAACGAAAACCCGCAGAAACGACCGCAAACACCAAGCCGAACACGCTGGAAAAATCCGAGCAGCCGCCGATCACAGCGCAGAGCAGCCGCCGGAAAAATCCAACACGCAGACGAACGGGGTGAAAAAAATCTCAAAAAATGGCTAAAAGATCCTAAAAATCAATAAAGAAAGAGACTTTTTACTGCAGAATAAAATAATAAATGGTTTATTAGATATTGAACTAAAACTGGAATATTTTTAACATTGACTCAACCCCACCCGGGGGGGCAGGGATAAAAGGAGGAACGAAAGTATGGGAAAAAATGAACCCAGGAGTCCACCTCACCTAAGACTTGCAGGGCTTAACCCAAAGATATGATACAAAACACATGGATCAAAGATCCATAAGGTAGATGAGGACCATCACCACAAGTATTAAAATGGATGCATTTTATTGAACACATATAATAAGCACACAAAAACATCAACTACTGAACCAATAACCATAATAAAGAAAGAAAAAAGATCCGGACCTGAACACGAATGATCTAAAAACACGTCAGGCTGGGCACCAGCCAACCGAATTCCAAAAATAGAACGTCCTGGTGCTATAACCACTATATTGTAACCACGAGTGCCAGGTAATGATGTGTGCCTGACTGACCCTCAAAAACTTGGTCAGGGTTCTGACAATCAGAAGAAAAGTCTCTGTTTAACACAAAAGTAGGTACAATTTGCATGTGTCGATTGCCATAAAATAAGGCAATAGTTTATATTTAAAAAGAAACAAAGTAGCAAAACAAGAGGACATAGTCTTAGATTAGAGGGGCAAAGCAAGAGGACATAGTCTTAGATTAGAGGGGCAAAGGTTTAAAAGTAACATCAGGAAGCATTAATTTACTGAGAGGTTGGTGGATACATGGCACAGCCTTCCAGTAGAAGTGGTAGAGGCCAAAACAGTGATTGAATTTAAGCAGGCATGGAATAGGCATAAGCAGTGGTGTATATTGGCCTAGGCCAACAAGGCCTAGGCCTAGGGCGGCACTTTCCAGGGGGCGGCGGCCCGCACTGGTGGCCCCACCCCTAAAAAAAAAAAAAAATTTTACTTTTGCAAAGTATTTTACCAGGAAGGATACATTGAGATTTCACTAATTTTCAAGTATGTCCTGGGTAGGCAAGGCCTAGGCTTTCACTTTCCAGGGGGGAGCAAAATACCTCACCACTAAGGCTGGGATCAGACGAGCGTAGTGTTCACGTCCGTGATTGCGCCTAAAAGTACGTCCGTGATAGCATGAAAGAAAGTCCATTGGAGCCTGACACATGAAGTACGTCCGCACTGAACTGCGGACGCACAACGGCCGCGGCAAACGGACGCAGGTTAGGCAAGAACGTAATACTGCTAGAACGGATGTGCGGAGTGCGCTGCGTCCACAACGTCTGCATAGCTTTGTGTGTGAGTGATGGAGCATGGTCAGACGGACTGCATTTATACGTCCAGCATTTTTCACGGACAGAATGTTTTTTCATTGTAATTTATTTTTCCCTCCTACATCCGTCAAAAATAACTTCAGTGAAAAAACGGACTGTGTGACCACTACTGCGTCATCCGTACTGACCATGTCCGTACTGCACGGACGTACAGTCCGTAGAAATCACGCTCGTCTGACCCCAGCCTAAATGGGTTACTCACAGAGCACCGAAATGACGCCAACATTTTGCTGTTCTGTAGTTCTCTGCACTTCAAGGAATAAAATTTTCCCACCCTGCAGTGAATTCACCATTCACCGCAGGGTCCCCAAAGTGCATGGAGTCGGCTGCTGAATGCTGCCACCGCAAACCCGTGGCCTGCTGTTTTCAAAAGAACTACTGAACGAAAATGTCTGAAATTTACATATAAGATCCTATGATTGATAATAAAAAGTTCTGTTACAGAAAAAAGAAAAACGCTATTAAAAAAGGGGGTAAAAATTACTAAAAAGGTACTAAAAAAAAAATCAATAAAGACTTTTTACTGCAGATTAAAATAATAAATGGTTTATTAGATATTGCATAAAAACGGGAATATTTTTAACATTGAAACCTATGGGGTTCGCGAATAAACCTGCTGATTGAAACCACCGAACATCAGGGCATTTCACTGCCATTTCTCTGCTGTTTGGTGTTCTCTGAATAGATTAACCATTACTTCTCTATGGGGATTTGCACTGCCTTCAAACAGCACCGTACTTGCTGGCAGTTCGCCAAACTTGTGTGTGAGCATATCACAGAGCAGTGGTGTACTTAGGGGAGTGGCGGAGGGCGGGCCGCCCCAGGTACCAGTGATTATTTGGGTGTCATTAGGGGGTACTAGGAGGTGCCACTGTCACTGTGTGTCAGCTTTGAGCTGTGTTCTCAAACAACGAGCAGCGGAGCAGGGCGTTTGCATACGGAATAAAATCGAATAGAATACAAATCCCCCTCTCCTCCCTCCATAGCTCCTCCCCTGCCTCACAGCAGCTCTAGGAGAGGGGAGGGGGATGTGATTTGTGTGCAGAGAGAGAAGATGACAGTAAATGGCAGGTAAAGGGGGGTATCAGCAGGATATGACGCCCTGTCTGCTTACTGCTGTTTAAAGTGGACCTTTCCTTAACCAGCACTGCAGTGATAGAAATTTGGCATTGAGCTGCCTGGCTCCTGGTGAGGCTGCGTGCGTGCAGGTCATGCGGTCCGGCCAGTTAGGTGGTACTGAGTCTCAGTACCACCTGACTGGCTGAACCACGTGACACGCACGCAGCTGCCCGCTCTTTTGTTAACACGGTCTCTCACTCTATTCTGGACTGAACACCCACCGGGAAGGGAATCAAAGCCACGGTGCACCCTCTGGCAGTGGATTTGCATTGCTGTGAGTTTTATTGCTGTGAATTCTGATACGCTGACACACACACCTCACATTGCATTGCTGGGAGTTTTATTGCTGTGGATTCTGTGATACACACTGCATATTACTGTGAGTTTTATTGCTGTGCAGCTCTGTGATACACTCATATGCAGGGCACGTTTCTGTGGATTTTATTGTTCAAACAATTAGAGCGGCTGTGATCCAGTATACTTGACATGCGTGGCTGTTCTGTGTAAAAATACTTGAATTTAAACATTTCATAATTTTATTTATCTCAATAGATCCATTTGAAATGGTATACAAAATATACAAGTAGGCACTTGGTATCCACTTTTAATATAAAGAGAGGAAAAGGCGGAGCTCTAAGAGGAAAAGGTGGAGCTTAAAGAGGAAGGGTGGGGATTAACCAGGAAGAGGTGTGCCCTTGACAGGAAGGGGTGCCTCAAATTTAAATTAGGGGGTGCACGAGTTTAGTCAGGCCTAGGGCAGCACAAAACCTAAAAACACCACTGGGCATAAGGCTATCCTAAACAAAAGATAAATCCAGGTAAAGTATCCATATAATTGGGCAGACTAGATGGGCCGAAAGGTTCTTATCTGCCGACATTTTCTATGTTTCTATGTTTCAATAGGGCAAATGCAGTAACCTAAACACAGTTCATATTATTAGATAGTATTAAATCATTTAATTATGGCTATTAATGCACAGTTGTAGCAATTCATGCAACCAGAACCCCAGAATAAGGCAGGCTAAAATAATTTACACTGGTTTCACCCCCCCCCCCATATAAGCCAGTAGAAGCCTAAATTTAATCAATTTCCATCAGTTGTTGATAATGAGGTATGTTCTATTACTCAGTCCCACAAATTGTATATTCAAATCAAAAAAGAGACATTCTTCCTCTAAAGCAGGCCTCAAAATTTCCACTCGCCTGCTCGCATTTGGCGAGTGGAAATTACATGAGGGTGAGTGGAAATGCAGAGGCAGGCAGGGCAGGATAGGGGTTAGGTGGGGCAACTAGTGGCGAGTAACTCTAAAGGCTTGGCTAGTAGCTTGGGACTTGAAATTTTGAGCCCTGCTCTAAAGCATCTGGCATATATATACAGGGGGACCAGAAATAAAGCAGCACGTCCGAGGATATAACTGATATCTCTAGGCACCTCGAGCTAGGGGTTGTGCAGAGGAGGCTTCCTTGGCATTTCGTTTCTGATCGCCCTTTCTGGGTGATAGCCTTTGATTTGCATATGGTAACGTTTTCTCTGTAATGGCGCCATCGAGCTAAAACCTTGTGAGACCTGAGCAGGGACTCACCATACGGCAGGGCATAACACCAACGCCCTTTCACAGGATTCCCATAAACCTTGTTTTCGCTCACCTTAGCTGTACAGGACAACTCAGACATGGACCCCGTGCTCGAGGTACCTAGACAGGTATAAGCTATACCAAGGGTCTAGTCCTACAGAAACTATAGGGGTTAATCAGAGAGAGCCGATTTGGCCCCAAGATAGCACTGAACAGGGAATTTCCCCATACGGTGACATTTTGGGGCCATTCGGCTATTCAGAGAGCAGGCAGTTCACCAAATTGTGGCGAACTGACAGCAAGTACGGTGCCTGTTCGGCAGCAGTGAAAACCCCCATAGAGAAGCAATGGTCAATCTATTCACAGACACTGAACAGCAGAGAAATGTCAGTGAAATGCCCTGCTGTTCAGTGGTTTCATTCGGCAGGTTTATTCAGGCAAATCCCATAGGTTTCAATGTTAAAAATATTCCCCGTTTTAATTCAATATCTAATAAACTGTTTATTATTTTAATCTGCAGCAAAAAGTCTCTTAATTTTTAGGATCTTTTAGCCATTTTTTGAGATTTTTTTTCACCCCGTTCGTCTGCGTGTTAAATGTGTTTTTTTTTTTATCTGTAACATTCCTTTTTATTATCATTCATTGGATCTTATATGTTAATTCCAGACATTTTTGTCCAGTAGTTTATTTGCAAACAGAGTTTCAATTTTGACACTTTTAATTACATTGGTTTTTTTTTATTTACCCGTTCGTCAGCTTGTCGGCTTTTTCCAGCGGCTGGTCTGCGCTGTGATTGGCAGCTCATTGGCTTTTTCCAACATGTTCGGTGTAGTTTTTGCAGCGTTTCCGGCGTTTTAATGGATTCATCATTCAATCGGCGTATGTCCTGTATTCAAGACTCAGCATTCACCACCGGGTCCCTGAAGTGCGCCGAACAGGATCTACCAAACTCTGCTGAAAATAGCCGATGATTCGCCGACTGCAGCCGCCGAACACAGACGATGATCCGCCAACGCCGTCAAACTGACCACTGAAAGCCGCCGACCAGTCGCTGAACACCACTGAAAGCAGCCGATCAGCCACTAAACACAGCGAACTGGAAAAAATAAAATAAAATAAAGGCAATTTTTTAAAAGGTGTTTAAAACAATAAAAATGCATGAAAATGTATCGAAATAATAAAAAAAGTCCTACAAAAAAAATTGTAAAGAGGTCTGTTAAGGAATTAAAAACCCCAGCCTTTAAAAAAAATGGGAATCAAAAATTTCACCTGAAAAATTCTAAAAAGTAAATAAATAAAACGGCTTTTTTGCGGCAAATGATCAGCATAAACGGTTGAATAATTTTTTTTTTATAAAAACGGGATTTTTTTTACATTAAAACCTATAGGATTCACCTGTTTAAATCCGTCAAACGAAAGCACTGAAAATCTGGGAAATTCACCGTTCAGTGCAATTCGGTAGCAAGTTCGGCTCCTATTTAATAACCCTTTAAATGATGTCATTATTTTCTGTGTTGGCGTGCAGAACCATAACAGTTAGGAAAGCAGAATAAAACACATTTATTCATAAAACTAAATAAATAAAGTTATTCATAAAACAACAAATGTATTAAATAAATAAATAATTGTGGGGGGAGGGGCAGCAGCTGAATTGAAAAGACGCTCATCGCCGTATTAAAACCAGAACATTAAATCCCCCGGCCGGTTATTTAAAACATTTCTTTTAAATTGATTTTGAAGACCGATCTTCGCATAAAGATTGCTCCCGCGTTAATCTCTGTCTGATTAACTTGTGAGGGCATAACATGCTATGGCGCTGCACCGCGGAATGCGTCGATGCTTCGCTCAGATATGGGTTCCTCAGACTCTACGGATTAACTTCGGAATGATGAAGCCTTGAGTTTCTGTTTGGTTCCAGCTCCGGCGTCTTTGGAATCTTCGCACACGTTTAATACAATCCTGTGCGCCTCATTTATTGCGCGGGATAAAACCTCCAGCATTAGCGATTGCTCACCCACTGGTAAATGAATGGAAACATTACTATGTATCAGAACGCATCGGCTCGTTTGCTCCGCGCAGGCCGTGATTATGTCAGTGAAAGCTATTTTATCATTCTGTCTGAATTGCAGATATGATAATATTGACCTGATTTTTCACATCTCACTGCTGGGCGTCCTCTATTAAGATGCTTTCTCTTGGATTTCATGGGGATTTCATGCATCTGTATTCACACTACTCCCGCAACCAATATAACAAAAAAAGTACCTGCTATGGCTGTTTTATGCGCATAGCATCTCGCTATGGATGTTACATAGTTACATAGGCTGAAAAAAAGAAGTGCGTCCATCAGGTTCAGCCTTTCACACATCACCTACTGCTGTTGATCCAAAAGAAGGCAAAAAACCCAGTCTGAAATGCTCGCCAATATGCAACACACTGGGGAAAAATTCCTTCTTGACCCCAGATGGCGTCAGATTTCTCCTTGGATCAAGAAGCTTTTACCCACATATTAAATATTATGACCCTTAATATTCTGTGTCTGCAGGAAGTCATTCAGCAGTTGTTTAAAAGTCTGTACAGACTCTGACCCAACCACCTCAACAGGCAGAGAATTCCACAGCTTTATTGTTCACACTGTAAAATAACCCTTCCTGTGCTTTGGCAAAATTCTCTATCATCCAGTCTAAATGGATGATCTTGTGTCCTGTGTATATGTCACGTTTCCACTTGTTACAACCATGCCCCTGGTGGTGGGAGCGATCCAGGTCAGCTCTTCCCTATCTGGGTTTAGCATTCCGCCATGTGCCGCTCTTGGTTTTCGCTGTAGCTCTTCAGGTCTGGGATCACATGTCCCAATTGCCCAGACCTGTTCACTATTTAAATGCAGGCAACAACGAGGTCCATTGCTCTGGCATGAGGTCTGGTTCCTGTATCCTGTTCCTGAGTGTTCATGTTGCTGGTTCCTGTGTTACTGTATTCCTGCATTAGTATCTTGGATTTCTGGTTTTTGATCTTGGCATGTTTCTTGACTATTCTTTGGTTACTCTGTATATTTGATTCTGTGTACCGACCTTTGCTATTCTGACATTCCTTCCTGGCTCTTGTTCCTTGGCTCCAGTCTTTACCATTCTATATCTATTCCTTGTTTCATGTTTTTTTCTATATAATTATCCTTAGTACAGAGGCCAGTATAAGGACCTCTATTCAGTTCAGGGCTTCCTGTGTGTTTGTCTTGTTTAACCCCCGCCCTTCCTGTTCTCCTGACTCTGTTATTATTTTGCTAGGTTTCCATAGGCAGAACACCATTCAAGGATCTTACCCCAGTGTTAGGGATTCCTTTAGATTTCTTCTGTGCCCTCCTGCTATTCTTGTTACAGTCCTGTTATATCCTGTCCTGTATCTTTGTATATTGGTGTCCTCTGATCTGTCCATGCAGCCAGCAGCTAACCTGCCTCAAGGGCTTAACTACTTCCTGAACAAAGGCCCCACTATGGCCCAAGCCTGGTGCCGCCGTGCCAGTATAGTCCTATTAATGAATAGGTTTCCAAAAAATGGTTTATAACGGCACCATATGTATTTATATAAAGTTATCAGATCCCCTCTAAGGCCCTGTATATATTTAGATAAAGTTATAAGACCCCTCTAAGGTGCTGTAAATATTTATATAATGTTATCAGACCCCCTCTAAGGCTCCATATATATTTATATTAAGTTATGAAATCCCCTCTAAGGCCCCGTATATATTTATATAAAGTTATCAGATCCCCTCTAAGGCACCGTTTCTCTAAACTAAACAAGTTTAAACTTGTTAGCCTTTCCTCATAATTTAACCCTTCCATTCCTCTTATTAATTTAGTCGCCCGTCTCTGCACTTTTTCTAGCGCCGAATATCCTTTCTTAAGACAGGTGCCCAAAATCACCAGCATATTCAAGGTGCGCCTTACCAAGAGGCAAAATTATTTTTTCATCTCGAGAGTGAACTCCCCTTAACCCTTTCGCTGCTGAGGCGTTTCACGCCTCTGTGCTAAGCTCATTTTTACCGGTTTTGCTCATCATGTTTAAACGTGTTTTGAAGGCTTATTTTAGTATATGACCCAGACATATTATATATCGTTCTTTCCGTCAGACTCGGCAGATTCATAATATGTCATTATTATATGTATACGTCATGTCCTGTCTGTATATTATAGCAAAAAATGCAATAAAATATCAATTTTCAATAATTTACAACATGTAAAGTGTTTTTTTTTTACATTTTAACATGCGAGCAATTGCGGTTATATTTTGTATGGGGCGCGCTTGTTAAAAAAATTAGAAAGGGGGTCTCGTTACATTTTTTTTGGGGGGAAATTACGCGATTTTTAACAAACGCACCGCATGCAAAAATCGTTACTGCAGCATCATTGTTCACATTATAATTGAAACGGGAACAATATTGCTGCATTAACGAACCAAAAAAAAGAAAAAAAACTTGTTTATTTTTTTTTTTGAATTTTTTTAAAATATATATTTTTTTTTATTTATTTTTTTTTTTTTAAACAAAAAAACTTTTTTCATGGTCATGTTTGGTATCGTTGGAACGGTCATGCTCTGGCCGATCCAACAGTACCAAACATTAACCCCTAGCTGCCACGGAAGGACCTCCCCCCTCCCTTTCAGGCGCCTCCTCCGCACACGCGGGGGGGCGCCTGAATTAGATGTCAGCCCGCACCAGGGGGCACAGCGATCGACCGGAATCCGGCCGATCGCTGGCCGCAAAGGGAAGACGCGCGCAGCGCGTCCTCCGCATGGAACCCTACCTGCGGGTGGACGCGCTCAATGCGTCCTCCGCAGCGAAAGGGTTAATGTTGCTGCTTAATGTGTAGTTGCCCTTTGCTTCACAAACTCACCTGCAAGAATCAACCATCCAGCTGCTGGTTGTCCTGGTTTTAGGTTCCGCAAAATCCAAACTTTGTGGTAAATGCTATTTTTACTGGAGGTGCAGATTGTTTTGTTTGATTCCTGTTAATTTTGTTGGTTGAATGATGTAGAGTATGTATTTCTGGAATTTTGTGGATGTGGTTAAAAATGCAAAAAAAGTCACCAATTTCAAAAAGCAGCACACATTTAGACATTTCGAAAAATGTCAGACGCGTTTTTACAGAACTACATTGCACCATACTCGCATCCAATTTATTTTGAGATTAGTAATCACGGTTAGTGTCTGTGCTTGTTCTAGGGTTAGGGTTGGTTTATGTGTGCTGGTTTTAGAGTTAGTTTTAATTTTAGGGTTTCGTTTATTATTATGGATAGGGTTAGGGTTAATTTTAGGTTTAGGGTTACTATTTGTGCTTTTTTAGAGTAAGGCCCCATTCACACCTGGGCGTTTTACAGAGCGCTCCTACGCGCTGTAAAATGCCAAACACACGAAAATCCCATGATTTCCTATGGGGCCCGTTCACACCTGGGCGTTTTACAGCACGTAGAAACGCGCTGTAAAACGCCCTACGCCCAAAGAAGTACATGAGCTTCTTTGGGGCGTATTGCAGTGCGTTCGCGGCCATAGACTGCAGCGTGAACGCGCTACAATGCGCGTTTGCACGTTTTTCACATTTGCGCGATACGCGCAACAAAAACGCGCGTATTATGCGCATATAAAAAACGCTGAAGTGTGAACGGGCCTTAGGGTTAATTTTAGGATGAATATTATGTTTAGGATTAGTATTAGGGTTGTCGTTAGTATAAGGGTTAAATTTACTATTTGTGCTTGTTCTGGGTTTAGGGATACTTTTAGGATTAGTATTAAGGCTAGTATTGTGGTTAGGGTTACTATTTGTGCTTTTTTTTAAGGCTAGGGTTAATTTTGGGGTTAATATTGTAGTTAGGGTTAGTATTATGGTTAGAGTTACCATTTGTGATTGTTTTATAGTTATTTTTATGGTTAGGGTTAGTGTTACAGTTAGTATTAGGGTTAGTATTTATTTTTGTTCTACTTTGTGGCTGTGCTTTATCGCATACAGTATTTAACAGTTAATGAGGTGGAGGAGGGAATGCTTTGATAAGGCCGTAGGCGGTGTATTGTGTTTTCGAGGCTAACTGAGATTAGAGATGACAGCTGAATGAGAAAAGACAGGGAGCTTAAAAGATTTCTAATCTACCCCTTCTGATGTCCTTTGAATACATCCCACACATTTCAATAATGTGAGTCGGTGTCTGACCCATTCACTCCATTCTCTGACCAAAGCCACACATTGAGGAGCAAGTGTTGGAAAGATACGGGGGGGGGGGTAGTTTACAACACAAAATATCTCACAATGGATGCACCCAGTCACGCATATAGAGGAAAATATCACACAATGGATGCAGCCAGTGACGGATATAGAAGAAAATATCACACAATGGATGCGCCCAGTGACACATATAGATGAAAATATCACACAATGGATGCACCCAGTGACACATATAGAGGAAAATATCACACAATGGATGCACCCAGTGACACATATAGAGGAAAATATCACACAATGGATGCATCCAGTGACGCATATAGAGGAAAATATCACACAATGGATGCACCCAGTGACACATAAAGAGGAAAATATCACACAATGGATGCACTCAGTGACACATATAGAGGAAAATATCACACAATGGATGCAGCCAGTGACACATAGAGGAGAATATCACACAATGGATGCACCCAGTGACGGCTATAGAAGAAAATATCACACAATGGATGCGCCCAGTGACACATATAGATGAAAATATCACACAATGGGTGCACCCAGTGACACATATAGAGGAAAATATCACACAATGGATGCACCCAGTGACACATATAGAGGAAAATATCACACAATGGATGCGCCCAG
The DNA here is from genome assembly GCA_009667805.1 of Leptobrachium leishanense. Lineage (NCBI taxonomy): Eukaryota > Metazoa > Chordata > Amphibia > Anura > Megophryidae > Leptobrachium > Leptobrachium leishanense. Next base: position 47,352,280 of record CM019063.1, on the reverse strand, counting down.
TGACACATATAGAGGAAAATATCACACAATGGATGCGCCCAGTGACACATATAGAGGAAAATATCACACAATGGATGCACCCAGTGACACATATAGAGGAAAATATCACACAATGGATGCGCCCAGTGACACATATAGAGGAAAATATCACACAATGGATGCACCCAGTGACACATATAGAGGAAAATATCACACAATGGATGCACCCAGTGACACATATAGAGGAAAATATCACACAATGGATGCACCCAGTGACACATATAGAGGAAAATATCACACAATGGATGCACCCAGTGACACATATAGAGGAAAATATCACACAATGGATGCACCCAGTGACACATATAGAGGAAATATTTTCTTAACTAAACATACAAGAGAAAAACAAAGCACATGTAAGATATCAGCAACATAAAACAAACACAATAAGAACATGTCATTTTTGGTGGTAGTGGCCCTTTAACCCCTTAGGGACCGTGGACGTAGCATGTACGTCATGGCCATTGGTCTCCCTTATACCTGCGGACATACATGGTATGTCAGGGTCCCCTAACCTCCCTCCCGCTCGATACTTACCTTCCTCGCTGAGCTCTTGCGGCGGAATGGCAAGCTGGAAGCCTGCCCGCCTCTTCAAAGGGCCCAGCTGGTGTCATGATGTCATCACGATGCGTGGTGACGTCATCGGCAGGCGCCCCCGATGCCTGCTGCAAAATTCATTGGGGGAGTGGGGGCTTGTTTGGAGCCCTCTATCTCCCAAACAGTTAATGCTAGCAAAACATAAATTGCACTGCTGGAAAGGGGAGAGTCTCCCCTTTTCAGCGGTGGATAGCATTAACTATTTCGCTGTCGAATCCCGATTCAAACCTGGAGGTGGCTGACATCTTGAATGTCAGCCAAGTCTCCGGGTCACCCTCCACCCACTGACATGCTCACCATATGTGTGAGGACATCAGTGGGCCAGTTAACCCCCTAGCTGCCAAATGGAGATAGTGGGATTGTTTGGATGCCTGTATCTCTTGATCCGTGACAGCTAGAGGGTCGGATTTTATAACATAGTAGAGTCCTGATCATGGCCTTTCTAATGATACCAAATATGACAACGTTTGTTGTAAAAATAGATTTTTAAAAAATAAAATATAATAATAAAATAAAAATAATTTAAAAAATTTTTTTTATTTTTTTTTAAAATTATCTGGGGGAATTTACTAAAATAGGATCTAGACTGGCATTTAAAAATGATAAGCATAAAAGAGGTGAAATGGCTCAGCAGAGAAGGGGTTAAAAAGCAAAAACATGTAAAAATTGGGTATTTCTATTATCGGGACAAAATATTGAAACTCTTTAGCCGGTGTCTTATTTGGCGATTGTAGATTTTGGGAATTAAGTTTTAAAAAAGTGTGTTTTTTCCATTTTTTCATCATATTTCATTTTGTTTTCATAGTAAATTATAGGATATGATGGAAATAATGGTGTCTTTAGAAAGTCCATTTAATGGCGGGAGAAACGGTATATAATATGTGTGGGTTACATAAACAAGTAAGAGGAAAATTTGACTTAAACACAAACAGCGCAGAAACGTAATAACAGCAGTGGCACTAGAGGATGGATTTTCGTAAAACTGCCCGTCACTCAGGGGTTAAAACTATATATTTTTTAGAAATGTGTTTTTGGGATTTTGAGTAAGACGTCGGGGAGAATCTTGCCAAGAACGTCTTCAATGATTTTCCATAAACAAAGACTGTATTACGGTAAATAGAGTATTATGCAGACAAAGGGCTGGATAAGGATAAATCCTTCAGAGGACATGACACCGTATGTCAAAGTCTACACATTACTTGTGTTCAAACAACAGTGACAGCCGTTACCTTGGTACTGGCCTCCAAGCTGTTATTGGGTAAACAACACGTCTTTGTATTCATTACCGTTGGAAGTAACTTCGCTGTGTACATTTCCCAGAGTCAATTTGTAAATCTCGTCATCTCTTAAGGGATTTGTTCAGTTGTATTAATTGTCCGTATTCCAATTAAGCAACAAAAACTAATAAATAATGTAATTTCTATAAGTGAATTTATCATTATCCTCTTAAGGGATTTGTTCAGTTGTATTAATTGTCCGTATTCCAATTAAGCAACAAAAACTAATAAATAATGTAATTTCTATAAGTGAATTTATCATTATCCTTTATTTATATAGCGCCACAGATTCTGCAGCACTTTACAATATCATTTTTTACGATGGGTTGTGTGACAGTGTGATTAGGGGCATGGTGAGAGACCATATGTTTATTAGCAGGCGGATGGAAAAAGCCCTTTTCCCTCTAAAGGGTTAATTGTCAGCTGGCACCTGATTAGGTCTGACCTGTCCTTATAGGAGCTGTGGTTCCCTCTGAGAGTCTTTGTGCTGGGTGCAGTAGAAAAGGAAGAAAGACCTGAAGTTAAGTATATTCTGCTTTGTTCTGCATTATTGGTAAGCGGCTTAGCCACCAAATACTCTAGTTAGGTATACCGAATGTTTAGTTAGACTCCACATGAGGAGTAGGCTTTACTTTATATTTGTAACATTTTTGTTGAAACGACTACTCTGCATGTGCTGTGGCTGCACAAATAAAGGAAATTACTGAAGCATTGACTCGTGTGTACAGTGGCTATACCACAGTTGATACATAATACCACACAAGAATGATATGGTATGATTCATGGGGTGAGATATATTGTCACAGGGTGGAATATATTGATTCAGGGTGGGATATATTGTCATGGGGTGGGAAATATGGTTACAGGGAAATATTGTCACAGGGACATATTGTCGCAGGGTAGGGTATATTGTCGAGGGGTAGCATATATTGTCACAGGTTGGGATATATTGTCACGGGGTGGGATATATTGTCAAAGGGATATATCGTTGCAGGGTTGGGTATACTGTCGAGGGGTGGGATATATTGTCACAGGGTGGGATATATTGTCACGGGGTGAGATATATTGTCACTGGGTAGGATATATTGTTGCATGATGGGAGATATAGTGTCACGGGGTGGGATATATTGTCGTAGGATGGGATATATTGTCACGGGGTGGGATATATTGTCACAGGGAGGGATATATTGTCACAGGGTGCGATATACTGTCACGGGTGGGATAAACTGTTGCAGGGTGGGATATACTGCTGAGGGTGGGATATATTGTCGCAGGGTGGGATATACTGCTGAGGGGTGGGATATATTGTCACAGTGTGGGATATATTGTCACGTGGTAGGATATATTGTCATGGGGTGGGAAACATTGTCACGGGGTGGGATATATTGTTGCAGGATGGGATATATTGTCACGGAGTGGGATAAATTGTCGCAGGGTGGGATATATTGTCATGGGGAGGATATATTCTCACAGGGTGGTTTATATTGTCACAGGGTCAGACATATTGTCACGGGGTGGGATATATTGTCATGGGAGGATATACTCTCACGGGTGGGATATAGTGTCAAAAGGTGAGATATATTAGGAGCAAGTGAACAGTCAGTTCTTGAATTTCATGTCTTGGAAGTAGAAAAATGGGGGAAAAGATCTGAGGTATGATATTTTTCCCTGATGAAGTTGGAATTAACACCAACGAAACGCGTCGGAATTTTATGAATAAATTATCTTTTTTCCACTGTTGGCGATTGGACTCCCTTTGTTTTGGAGTGATTGCAGAACCTGTTGACAGCGATCCAGGTGGAAATCTTCTGTGGATGACGAGATCCTGAGCCTTCCTATACATCTTTGGGATGAGTAATTTATGATTTATGATATGCGCTGATTTTTCTTTCATCCTGTGAGTGCGTTTCTACAGGGGGCGTGTCATGATATAATATTGTTTTTACATATAACGCTATGATCCTTCTATTTCGTATTGTCCTGTTTTAGATCTCGATACATTTTCCATTGAAAAGATCTGAGTGACTGTCATAGAACTGACATAGCGCTCCCCGCGTCAAACCCCAAGACTTTTATTCCCATGGTGAAAACCCCAAAAGACACAGACATTTGCTTTGGGAAAGACTTTATGTTCAGTTATATTGCGTGCTGTGATTTTAAATGTATTGTAAATTGCTTAGCTTTAGTTTTAAATGTACTTCTATTACTGTTGTGAATGGGCACTTGGAGATGTGTTTTAAAGATGCAACCTGAAGCAATGTTAAATGCCCTCTTTTGTGTTGAATTTTTGAGTAATGTGTGATTATGCAAGATTGCTTTTCTCTGTGTCTGCTCTCTGGTTAAGGAGTCATGAGTCTGGGACGGTGTTTGACTGCAAAAGTAATCTGATCTATTGGAACAATAGATTATGTAAATGATGTGGGATATGAAGGCTAAGGAATGTTTACTGTAAATATCTGACATAATGTAATTAGAGTTTTAGTAGGTCAATGTTCGTTGGTTGATATGCAAAGTATAACTGTTGGACCTGGGCATAAATAGTGGTGTTTTTTAATTAAAGTCTCAGATTCCTGTTTGAACGTACAGCCTGTCTGGTGTCTCATTCAGGCTGATCTTGGTAAGGGGGTTTCTGGAGAGCCAGGACAGGCGGAAGGAGCGGGTTCCCGTCACAGTCACTGTGACATGGGCCAAATAGTAATGGCCAGACAACTGTGTCACAGCATTTTCAAGGAGACAAGTCGCTCATTGTGGGGTGTTCCCAGTGTGCAGTGGTTAGAATCTACCAAGAGTGGTGTGAGGAAGGACAACCTGTGAACCAGTGTCGGGGTCATGGATGCCCAGTCTTGCTCCCGGTGCTCAAATTGTTTAAAAACGTAATGCTGACCATGATAGGAAGACGTCAGCACACACGCCACCTACCTAGAGATTGATGAAGATCACATACACCCCTTAATGGCCATGGTGTTCCTGAAGGCAGTGTCCTCTTTCAGCAGGATAATGCCCCCTGTAACACCGAAAAAACTGCTCAGGAATGGTTTGAGGAACATGACAAAGATTTCGAGGTGTTGCCTCGGCCTCCAAATTCCCCAGTTCTCAATCCGATTGAGCATCTGTGGGATGTGCTGGAAGAACAAATCCGATCCATGGAGACCCCACCGCACAATGTGCAGGACGTAAAGGATCTGCTGATAATGTCTTGGTGCCAGATACCACAGGACACGTTCCGAGGGCTTGTGGAGTCCTTGCCTCGACGCTTCAGCACGAGGGGGAACCTACATGATGTTCTGGCTGATCAATGTATCATCTGTCACAGTCTGATTATGTGATTTACTATTCTCACCGCGTCATTGTGGTCATTACCTGGGAACTAATACGTTGCATTAATGGATTTATTTATATTGTCATGTTTGTTTTATTTAATGTATCATATCGTGAACATGAAAAATGAAAACGATCGGGATTCTACTGCGTTCTATCATGTTTTAGATTGTTATTGAAGATGGATACTGACGTGCCCTGCATTAAATTACTGGAATGCATTGTTATTAAACGGCTTGTTAATTTATTAAGGTTTCATTAGGTGTATATTAAGAGTGACTAATAAAAATGTCACGTCGAGTGAATCATGTTGAAACCGTGTGGCCTGTCAACGTTTAATCTGTGTGTATTAGACATTATATATATATATATGAGAGAGAGTACCTAATCAAGTACACATTTAATGGAGTAATTTGCATGAAAGCAGAACTACCGTTAATAAACAACATTTCATGCTAATAATAACACGTTTCCGCGAAGGCAAATTAATAGGTTATTTAACAGTTTGAGGACATGCGGGATACTGTGGTGAGTCATTCATTCTCTACGAGAACTGTCACCACCATCACCGAGAGCTATTAAAATAACTTAAAGCTAAATGAGAAGTACATAACGTTTTGGGACGTGTCACACAATCCCTGGTTTTAGTTAACCCTTTCACTATCAAAGTCCAGTTAACTCTATTTTGCATTGTAACATAATGGAAAGCAAACATTAGCATATGTGCACACCTATTTAAAGCAAGGTTAGTGCACCTTCTGTGGAGAAGCTAAATTATTTGCTTTACCTCTGTCCAGTCACCCTGTATTACTGTAAACAAGCTGCAAACAATGGCCTCAACAAACGTTACTGCAGCATTCCAGCAGCCAGGGATATGGCAGAATACAGGGAGAGCTGTGGGGTCACTCACCTCTGTAGAGGGATAAGATTCAGGGGGTTATTATAATGAGTGTAAATCCCTGTACAGTACAGATACAAGGTGTTGCTGTAATATCCATACACAGGCATTATGCAGCACATACAGATACAAGGTGTTGCTGTAATTGCCACACACAGGCATTATGCAGCACATACAGATACAAGGTGTTGCTGTAATTGCCACACTCAGGCATTATGCAGCACATACAGATACAAGGTTTTACTGTAATTGCCATACGCAGGCATTATGCAGCACATACAGATACAAATATATAAAATAGAAATACAATACTGTATTCAGGGAGCGCTCCCTGAATACAGTATTGTATTTATTTTTTATATATAAGTTTCTGGGTGAGGGATACACCTGGGGGTGAGCTGTACCTTCTTATTGTATGCTATATACGATTGTCATATAGTCAAGATAAATTCAAGATCAATAGCAGCGTCGACATTTCCCCATTATAGTGAACCATTGTATATACATACAGATACAAGGTGTTGCTGTAATTGCCGTACACAGGCAGTATGCAGCACATACAGATACAAGGTGTTACTGTAATTGCCATACACGGGCATTATGCAGCACATACAGATACAAGGTGTTGCTGTAATTGCCATACACAGGCATTATGCAGCACATACAGATACAAGGTGTTTATGTAATTGCCGTACACAGGCAGTATGCAGCACATACAGATACAAGGTGTTACTGTAATTGCCATACACGGGCATTATGCAGCACATACAGATACAGGGTGTTGCTGTAATTTCCATACACAGGCATTATGCAGCACATACAGATACAAGGTGTTGCTGTAATTTCCATACACAGGCATTATGCAGCACATACAGATACAAGGTGTTGCTATAATTGCCATACACAGGCATTATGCAGCACATACAGATACAAGGTGTTGCTGTAATTGCCATACACAGGCATTATGCAGCACATACAGTTACAAGGTGTTGCTGTAATTGCCATACACATGCATTATGCAGCACATACAGATACAAGGTGTCGCTGTAATTGCCATACACATGCATTATGCAGCGCATACAGATACAAGGTGTTGCTGTAATTTCCATACACAGGCATTATGCAGCATATACAGATACACGGTGTTGCTGTAATTGCCATACACAGGCATTATGCAGCACATACAGATACAATGTGTTGCTGTAATTGCCATACACAGGCATTATGCAGCACATACAGATACAAGGTGTTGCTGTAATTGCCATACACATGCATTATGCAGCACATACAGATACAAGGTGTTTATGTAATTGCCATACACAGGTATTATGCAGCACATACAGATACAAGGTGTTGCTGTAATTGCCATACACAGGCATTATGCAGCAGATACAGATATTGCATTGCTAATACTCTCATTCTGATCACTACAAACCCCCATAAGCAGAAGATCTCACCATTTTATTATCTGTCTGCAGCACATTTACTGATACAAAGGCCATTTCTGCCTGAATTCTGATAATGCAGACACCGTGGGACATTGTGCCAGACAAGGGACGCCATCTAGAGTTTAGAACCTTTTACCCCGACAATATTTCTGTACAGGATAAACGAATACATGAAAAAATTTAAAACGAGCAAATTTACATTATTTAAAATGTAAAAAACTAGCTCAGAAAAACAATGTCTGTTAAAAATAAAGTATATTTTACCCTGTATTTAAATGTCCATATCCAGTGTCTCAAACAAACGTTATGATAAAAATGTTTGGTCGGGAATGGGTTAAATAATAACAATTACTCTTGGGACAGCAAGAAGAAACATTTTAAGCCAATTTTTTTCAGCCAATCACAGAAGACCGTGAATTCAAATTATGGATTTTTCGTCAGAATTGAAGTTTTAAAAATGCAGGTAAACACATTTCCAATGCAGTGTCATGCAAAGCTAAACTCATCGGGTAAACCAAGAGACTATAACAGACGAGGGGTTATTCACCAACCATCATTGAAAGAACGAGGGATTCAGTTCGATGAACTCCGGGGACCTGCAATGGGTCAGATATGGTAAAACCACAGCGAATTCACTATTTAACCCCTTCACTACCAGGTGATTTTCCCAAAAAAATTGTCAAAAACTAGTGTTTTTTTGCAAAATCATTTTTAATTAACTATACAGTAAGAAATAGTTCTTACTGTAAATAACCTATTTGGCCAGTAGATGGCGCCATCTACTGCCAAATCCAGTTACAGCCGTTTGAGTTGTAGGTAGATTTCCCCACCCTCCTCCCCTGCATCGGCTGCTGAAAGCCTGATATTGCAGGGCATTCGTCAGCCACAGGGCTAAAACTTTGAGGGCACCTTCTGCAGCCCAAAAGCAAAAGAAATTTGTTTGCAGCAAGCGAATTTCATTTGCAAATGGGCTGCAGATCAACAGAGGACTTTGAAGCCCGAGATATCTTGATCTCGGTAGTGAAGGGGTTAAGGTAGTTGCACCATAGTTTGCCATAGTTTTAACCTTTCTGTCAAAGTTATTTACAGAATTATCCCCCATAGTTACCACCACAGAATCAGTTGAAGCTGTTTTTAACTTTGCTTCCATTGAAGATCACCACTTTAACCCCTTTACTACCAAGAGATTTTCCATAAAACCATTGGCAGAACCCAGTAGGCTAATGGAAACCTACTTTTCACTAGTCACGCTGTAAAAACGTGTCTCCTGTCTATACATACAGTAACAGAAACACATTATGCTTTTTAGACAGGAAGAGGGCTCCCCCTGCTGGCGAAAAAGCTCTTCTGCATGTATAATAATACAGCTGTGTATCTGTGTTTCCTTGAGAGAAAAAGCGAAACCCCAAGCTATTCAATCAGCTTCAATGTCTCCTCTGACATGTCCGATTAGCTGAAAGGTTTGGGGAACATTCTGGAATAAACAAAATTCCTTTGAGTTGCTCCATAACATGACCAGATCAAGTATATTCAATCATGGGCTCCTTGAAGGAGCTTTGAAGGTCAATTATGGTAATGGTATGTATATAACCCAGCAAGCAGATATGAGTAACCACAGACAACACATTTAAGAAAGAATAATCAGATTAACAAGCCTTGGTCTGGGACAGAAGAGGAACATATACACGTCATAACAAGCAGAGGTCGATAACACAGAGCCAGGTTATCATACAAGCTAAGGTCAAGGTGGAGAAACCAGGAGATCAATCACAAAATATATCATGCCACTGTACAGAGCACTGGTGAGACCTCACTTGGAGTACTGTGTGCAGTACTGGAGACCGTATCTCCAGAAGGATATAGACATCTTAGAGAGAGTTCAGAGAAGGGCTACTAAAATGATGTACGGCTTGAAGGAGAAAAGTTACCAGGAAAGGCTTAATGATCTTAACATGTACAGCTTGGAAAAAAGACGAGACAGAGGAGATATGATAGAAACATTTAAATACGTAAAGGGAATCCACAAGGTAGAGGAAGGGAGTATATTTAAAAGGAAACAAAGTAGCAAAACAAGAGGACATAGTCTTAGATTAGAGGGGCAAAGGTTTAAAAGTAACATCAGGAAGCATTATTTTACTGAGCGGGTGGTGGATACATGGAACAGTCTTCCAGTTGAAGTGGTAGAGGCCAAAACAGTAATTGAATTTAAGCAGGCATGGGATAGGCATAAGGCTATCCTAAACAACAGATAAATCCAGGTAAAGTATCCATGTAATTGGGCAGACTAGATGGGCCGAAAGGTTCTTATCTGCCGACATTTTTCTATGTTTCTATGTTTCTATCAGGAACGTGCTGAGGGGTAACCAATACTACAACAGAGCAAAGGCAAAGGGAAGTAGAAGTCCTTATAAACCCTGACTGGGAATCCTATTGGCCAGGATATAAGAGGTATGGACTAGGAATGCCATTGGCCAGGGGTGAAAGGGGTGGAACCTTACCAGAACTGTCCACCTACAGTGATACTCTACCAGAACCAAATGCAAAACAACAGGGTTATTCAAAGAGATTCGAAAAGTCACCACACGCTCGGTGACTTTTCGTTCTCTCCAATTCGGTGCAAATCGGCTTTCCCATTTCGGCGACCCTGCGGTGTATTCAGCAAGCACCACAGGGCTGTCGAAGTGCAGGGGAAAGCTGCCGAAAACCCACCGAAAACCTGGCGAAAACCCGGCGAATGCACGCTGAAAACACGCAAAAACATCTGGATTAACCCGTGGAAGACGCCGGAAAAACCCGAGCAGGAGCCGATCACACGCAGCGAAGCTGCCGGAAAAAGCCAACACCACAGAAGAAGGCAGTGAATAAATTAGCAAAACAGTTTGCTTGAATGATTGAAAAGTGAAACGCTGTTTGCAAAGAAACTACTGAGCGAAATTGTCTGAAATTTACATATAAAATCCTATGAATGATAATAAAAAGGGCTGTTACAGAAAAAAGAAGTAAAGTTAAAAAAAAAATGGATTTTTAAAAAATATATATTTAAAAAAAAATGCTTAAAAAATCTATAAATAAAGAGACTTTTTGCTGCAGAATTTTATAATGAACGGTTTATTAGATATTGAATTAAAACGGGAATATTTTTAACATTGAAGCCTATGGGATTCTCCTGAATTAACTTGCCGAATTAAACCACCGAATGGCAGGGAATTTCGGGAACCTTTCACTGCTGGTTTATGTTCTCTGAATAGCCGAAGCAGTGCTTTTTTATGGGGGTTTCACTGCCCTCGAACAGGCACCGAACAGGCACCGTATGTGCAGGCAATTCGCCAGGATTTGGCGAATTGCCTGCTCTCTGCATAGCCGAATGGCCAGGAAAGGTAACCGAATGCTGAAAATCAGCGGTTCGGTTACCTTTCTCCAGCTATTCGGATCTCTTTGAATAACCCTGTATGGATAAAGGGAAATGGAAGTCCTTATAAACCCTGACTGGGAACCTGTTTGGCCAGGATATGAGAGGGATGGTCTAGGAACACCATTAGCCAGGTGATTAGAGGGTTGTAATCTCTGGGTGCTGTCCTTACCAGATCAAGTTAGCGAATGGTAGAACAGAACATCTGGAACGATGCTGCACCAGAATAGGTGCAAAGCAGTATCCTCCATGGTTGCTGGACTTATGGGAGACCCAACAAGGTGCAGCAAGCTCTATGATCCACAGATGGTGTGAAAAGAAATCATGGTAGTGAGGGTATTGTCAGTCTATATTCACCAGTGGTAGAACAGCGCAGAATGGAGAATACCTACAGGTGTTGAGGGCTCATGGTGGTTGTTTGCAGCAACTTCTACCACTGTTGTTGGAGTTTCCTTCTCCGGATTGCTGAAGTTCATCCTAGTTGCAACAACAGTGATTTTTTTTTTTTACCATCACAGCAACGGAGAACTTCACTGTCACAGCAAATGCTTAAAGGGTTATTCAAAGAGCACCGATTTGGCCAGGAAATTGCACCAAACAGTGATTTTCCTCGTACGGTGTAATTTTGTGGCCATTCAGCTATTCAAAAAGCTGGCGAATATTGGCAAAATACGGTGATCTTCGGCTGCAGTGAAATCCCCATTGAGAAGTAATGGTTAATATAGTCAGAGACACCGAACAGCACCGACATTTTGGCGACATGCCCTGATATTCGGTGGTTTCATTTGACAGGTTTAACCAGACGAATGCCATAGGTTTCAATGTAAAAAATATTCCCCGTTTTTCTTAAATATTTATTCAACCGTTTATTATTTGTATTTGCAGCAAAAAGTCTCTTCATTTATAAAATGTTTAGGCTTTTTTAATTATATTTCAGGCTTTTTTTCCCCAATTTTTTTGAAATGGTGGGTTTTCTTTCAATAACAGACATTTTTATTATAATTCATAGGACCTTATATGTTATTTCCAGGCATTTTCATTTAGTATTTTTTTTTTAAAAAAAACGCCTTTTAAAAGTTGCAGTGGTTTTTCTCTGTTCGGTGGATGGACGACTTCTTCTGGCGGCTGGACAGCGGTCTGTTCGGGAGGTTGTCGGCTTTTTTCAGATCGACATGGCGGTCTGTTTGGTGGATCATCAGATGCATTCGGCGTTTGTTTGACTCGATTCAGCGTTCTTTTCCGTGTTTTTTTGCAGAGGTTTTTCGGGTGCGTTCGGTGGCTCAATTCGCAGTACTTTGGGGACCTTGCGGTGAATGGTGAATTCACCGCAGAGTTTGCGAATTGAACTTGCCAAAGTGTGACGAACGGGAAATCCCTGAAATGACGGTGACATTTCAGTGCCCTCTGAATAACCCTTTTAGTGAATAACCCCTTTAATACTATTCTGCCCTTTGCATAACTAAACTCGACTATGGGCAAAGGCAAATGGAAGTCCTTACGCACCCTGACTGGGAACCTGATTGGCCAGGGTATGAGAGAGGTGGACAAGGGACACCACTGGCAGGGAATGAGCCTGGTGAAAACTTTGGGTCCTGCCCTTACCAGACAGTGCACAGCATAGTGAATGCCAAAACACTGCACCTACAGTGATGCTCCACCAGATGCACCTACAGTGATGCTCCACCAGATGCAGCTTCCCTGGAGAGAAGGGAGACCTGACAAGGTGAAGAAAGCTCGATGAACCACCAGCGGGTGCAGAGGTAAACTTGTTCATGGTAGTGAAGGTGTTAAAAGTGTAAGGGTAGAACAGCACTGAATGGAGAATAGCCACTGATTAACCCTTTAATGCTGTGGTCTGCAGGTGGGCCTTGACATCATGGGGTAATTGCATGCCCTATGGTTCTCTGGCAGCTCCTCCAGCTTGCCTCCCCTGTTGGCGGCTGCTTGAAAAAGAGGAGCCTCCTGGGAAGGGAGGTAGGGTGTGGCAGGGCTATGATGTCCTTTGGCAATCAGGCTCACCCACCGCTGGGATGGTGTAACATGCCTGGTGGAGTTAAGAGTGTTATGAAAGATTAATGGTGGTACCATCGTTTGCTTCAACTACCATTGTCGTTTTGTTTTTCCTTTTCTGTAAAGTCGAAGTTCACCCGGTTTTCAACAATTATGATTTTTTTTTTACCATTACAATTTCGGTGATCTTCGCTGCTACAACGGTGCTTAGTGAATAACCCCTTTAATAATATAATACCCCCGTGCGTAACTAAACCCAACTCCGTGCCAATTCAGCAGTTCACTGACTGCCTCGATTTGTGAAAAAAAGAAGAAGCGAAGAGCAAGATTTTACTCGACCTCTGATGTCGTTAAATGCCTTCCATCCCACAGCTTTAGATGATTCATTTCGATATTACTTCAAAGATGCGACTGTTTCCCAGATGTAATCTGCTGTGAAGAAACATAAGTGCAGACGACCCCTGGAAACGGCCTCCCTTACTCCACCATTGGTATTAGTCACATTTCTCTCCAGCCACTTAACATTTCATGCGGTGACTAAGGCTGATTTCCTAAGGCTCTCACGTCCACATATTGTCGTACGCGACCGGTGACTCATCTCGGCAATACGATGCCTTCTGCGTTACATATCGAACATGCCATCAGGTTATATCACGGGCGCTGAACTTTTCATGATGCCGAAATTGTTTGCATGCCATTAGCTTTTATTCATTTAAAATAGTGACAATTTAATTGATTCGATTGTAATCTATCAGTGGCGGCTGGTGACATTTCAAGCTGGTGGGGCGCCAACCTGGAAAATGAATGTTTTTAATCATGAATAGGAATATGTCTCTATGGCGCTACTACCTCCAAAATATGTGGACGATCTTATATATAGGGAATAAATCTTATAGACATATTCCTTTTAATGATGCAAATAAAATGGCAATAAATTCAATAATTACAAGTGTGATCCAGAAATTAGCCACAAGATGTATACGCAAAACATTATTCAGTTTAAAAAAAAAATCGAAAATTTTATTATTATATGCCACAAAATCAAAACTGATCCCGTCCATTTTACTTTAAATATCTCTGAGTATACAAAACTTTTGTGTATGAAATAAAACTCCTGTTTAGTATTGCCCATTTTTTTTATTCAGTATACTTATTTATTTTATTATTATATTTTTTATTTGTATTTAGCACGTTAAGGCAAATGTTTGGTGCATTTTCTGTCATTAAAGGGTTATGGCAGGCACCTGGTGTGTGTAGCAGATAAGATCTACATTCAAGTCTCTGACAGAGCTTGCTTTGGTCGGCGTGTTTTAATTGCATCGAATGGTGAATTTCCCCATGCGGTGCAATTTCGTGGCAGTTCAGATATTCAAAAAGCTGTCAATTTGCCAAATATTAGTGAATTGACTGCGGAATATGGTACAGTAAGCCACAGATCACCACAATTTGGCGGCAGTGAAATTGTTCCATAGAGAAGTAATGGTTAATCTATTCAGAGTACTCCAAACTGCACCGATATTGATGACGTGCCCAGATTTTCGGTGCTTCAGTTCGACAGGTTTAAACAGGTGAATCCCATAGGATTCAATGTAGAAAAAATACCATTTTTACCATTTTTTTATTCAACCTTTTATTCTTTTCATTTGCAGCGAAAAGTCTTTTTATTTATTTAATTTTAGGTATTTTTCTGGATTTTTAGGCAAACTTTTGATAGCCATTTCTTATGGATTTTTTTTCTGTAACAGACCTTTGTATTATTATTTACAGGACCTTTTTTTTATTATTTCCATGCATTTTTATTGTTTTGTTCGTTGGCTGATCGGCAGCGTTCGGCAGCGGTTCGACGGCATTCAGCGGCATTCAGCAGATCGATGACTGCGTTCGGCAGTTTGTCCTGGTGGTCTGTATGGCAGTGGGCGGCTGCGTTCAGCGTGTTGATCCCTTCGGTGCCAAGCGTGAAAGCACCAAAATTTCACCAAAATTAATAACCCCTTTAATGACTTTCTTCTTTATGAATAAACCTTTTTTTCCTCATTTTGCTTTGTTTACAGGAACACTGTTAATTAAAAAGGTGTAATTATTTTGGAATATCTGCGTCGCAAATGTTACAGGTAAAACAAAACAACGAACTTAAAAATAACCGGGGAGGTTAAAAAAAAATGAAACAAAAAGATGTGAAAAGAGGGGAAAAAAAATCCTGAGACTTTAAAAGAATTTTCATTGTTAATTACTGTTCCAAGTTATTTTTTCCGAAACTCTGCTGAACACAAGGTGTAATTATTTTAGAGTGTTTGCAATAACATAACGCTACTAATAATAATTTAGAATAACGATATGTCTTATTTCTCTCGCAGTGTAATTAATACACAGCTTGAAGCCGGCACTTGAAATCTGGCAGTAATGTATGTACATATTTCAAGGAGCACGAGTTGGACAACATAAAAAAATAAAAAATAAAAAAAAAAAACACCTTCCAGCTTCTGTAAATGAATGCTTTAATGTGGAAATGGAAATGTGCGCCTGAAGGACACAGAGGAGAAATCACTTCAAGGCCAGGGATGTTGATTCCGATCCTCAAGGTCTACAGGAACCGCCAGGTTTGAGCAAAAATGACATGCCGCACTAATTAATTATTACATGGAGATAAATTAAGATAACCGATTATACCTGAAAATGGAGAGAAATGTATGGCCTCCAAAAACCATAACCTACAACTTACCAGCACGGAGTATTTTGTAATATATTTTCATACAAAGTAATAGGGTTATTCAGAGAGATCCGAAAAGTCTCCGCACGTTCGGTGGCTTTTTGTTCTCGCACTTCAGGGCGATTCGACGATTCCTAGTTCGCCGACCCTGCGGTGTATTCAGGAAGAACCGCAGGGCCCCGGTAGTGCAGGGAATACTCGCCGCAAACCCGACGAACACTCACCGAAACCCGCAGAAACCGCCGCAAAAACACACCGGAAAAATCCGAGCAGCCACCGATCACGGTACAGAGCAGCTGCCGGAAAAACCAGACACACAGACGAATGAGGTGAAAAAAGAAAAAAAACTGTTCGCTTGAAAGTTTGAAATTTGAAACACTGTTTGTAAAAAAAAAAACTACTGAACGAAAATGTCTGGAATTTACATATAAGATCCAATGAATGATAATAAAAAGGGCTGTTACAGAAAAATTAAATAATGATTTAAAAAAAAAATCAGAAAAAAAATTGGACAAAAAAATCACAAAAAATGCCTAAAAGATCCTAAAAAAATTAAGAGACTTTTGCTGCAGATTAAAATAATAAACAGTTTATTAGATATTGAATAAAAGCGGGAATATATTTTACATTAAGCCTATTACTATTATTATTATTCTTTATTTATATCGCGCCAGCATATTCCGCAGCGCTGTACAATAGGCACAGTATAGACAGGGTTACAATACATTGAACAACATTTGACAAACAGTACAGGAGGAGATGAGGGCCCTATTCCCGTAGGAACTCACAATCTAGAAGGGTTGGGGTTGGAAACAGGAGGAGAGGACTGCAAGGTGAGAGTAAATGATGGTTGCCTGGGAATTAGAAGCCTGGGATTAGTAAGAGTAATTAGAGAAAGAAGTGTAGACAGCTGGAAAGGATGCCTGAAAATAGAAGCCGGTATGGGATTCGCCTAAATAAACCTGACGAATGAAAACACCGAACATTAGGGCATTTCACTGACATTCCTCAGCTGTTCGGTGTCTCTGAATAGACGAAGCATTGCCTCTATATGGGGGATTTCACTGCCCTCGAACAGGCACCGTACGTGCAGGCAATTCACCAGAATCTGGCGAATTGCCTGCTCTCTGAATAGCCAAATGGCCCCGAAATGTCCCCGTTCGCTGAAATTCAGTGCCCAGTTACATTTTGGCTACATTTCAGACCTCTCTGAATTAACCCCTAGGTGTTCTAGGTAGTTGTGTTCACCCAGACATGATGACATTTATTTATTTTATAAATAAAGATTTTATTTCAAAAAACATGTCAGCATTACAATAACCCAGAGCAAAGAACAAAAAAGTGGTCACGCAGGACTAGCGTACAATATCTCAGTGGTATAAAAAAATAATAAAACTTAAAGAGGAAAAGAAGAAAAAAAAAGGGGGGAGGGAAAAGGGATGTCAAGGGTCAAAGAAGTGACTCTCCCGGCTCACTCCCAGAAGTCCACAAGACCACAGGAGGCCAAGGAGTGAAACTGTCACGAGGCCAAGGCACTCAAGGGCCAGGCATGGCGGACAGAGCATGGTGACCGCCACCATGGCACACCCTGAGACAACTCGAAACACTAAAATAAAAAAAGAGGGGGGTGCACTCAGAAGAGAAACTAAATGTCTCTATATAAAAGTCAGAGTAATACAAAAAACATCCTTGTAAAGGGTCCCAAAATATAGGGGAGGGGGGTTAAAAAAAGAAAGTCAAACAATAAGGCTCAGCTCGCCATCGGGTGGGATTGAAAGGGAGCGAAGGAGAAATAAGTCAGCATGGAGGGGACTCTGAAAATGGTGAGGGGGCATCATCAGAGAGAGCAAATCAGGAAATGGGTTTGGGAGTGAGAAACAAACAGGAGGGGGTCCGCCTCAACCCGTGTCCAACCATGGAGCCGGGCAAACGGCCTCACCAGTCCCGTAGACACCGCAAAGGACCCATACAGGCAGCCTCCAGGCACCCCTATCATCAAGCCCTTTGGGACCGTGGTACCGAAATCCACTCCACATCTCACTGCTTTGCAGGCTGATCGCCCCAGACGTCACCACCGCCGCAGCAGGCGTCATGAGGAAAACCTTCACAGCCAACTCTGCGATCTCCACAGCAGCTCTGACCTTGCAGACAGCCAGCGTAGCTTCAGCTCCTGGATTCGGGGCCTCACCCGGGGGGTGGGGGGATCCAGCAGCAGTGTCCCGTCTGGATCACCATACGCAGTTCAGCTCCTCTTAGCAGCCACAGCGACCGAGTGACCATCTGCGGAGCCCGGGGACAATGCATTCTCAGGCGCGCACTCCCGCGGAGTTCCCTGTCTCCGGCAGGCCCGCAGCACGGTCATCAGACAATGCCAGAATCCTTTGGTAGGCAGGCTCTCATCCCCTTCTGGCAGCAGCGCCCGGCAGGCAACCAGGCAAGATAACGCGGCCTCCATTACTCCTATAGGGGGAGGGGAATCTTCCCGCAGCCAGCTCACATGGGGCCCACCATCTCCACAGCCTGCACCAGAATCACACTCAGGGGGAACTCCCAGGGGAGATGGAGGAGCAGCGAGGCAGGGATGCCACAGGAGCTAAAAAGTAGGCCTCAAGATGGGTGCCGGCAAGGCACTCCCGCCGAGAAACAGCAGCTGACACGCAAGTCTCTGGTCTGGGAGGACCAACAGGCATCGGACTATACACCCCCGATGGCCAGCTACACAGGGACCGCAGATAGGGAATAATTGGAGAGAAATCACAGCAGAACACCTCCGATGAAAGGACATGGAGCCGGAGCTCTGCCGGAACCCTTCTTCTCCTGTCCGCAGCTGTTTGGCGGCTGATCAGCTTTTTTCGGTGGCATTCAGTGGCTGATCGGCGGCATTGGGTGGATCATCGGAATTCGGCAGACCCTGTTCGGCGCACTTAAGGAGCCCTGCGGTGAATGCTGAATTCACCACAAGGTCTGCAAAATGAAATCGCCAAAGCGCACCGAAGGGCGCTGAAGGAGAGAGCAACGAAATTGCAATGAAATTTCAGTGCTCTCTGAATAACCCCAAAGGGTTATATAACACAAATATAATTGGTCCTCCATAGTGCGCTCAGCGAGGTGGTCAGACGGGTGTCGAGTGGAAGGAACGTCCACTCTCACGGACGTTCCTTCCGTTCTCCAAAGACGCTCGTCTGACACTAGAATAAATCATTTTGTTTTTTTTATCCCGGTCGCCGGCTTGTTGGCTTTTTCCGGCAGCTTTTCGGCGCTTTATTCGGCAGATCGATGGCTTTTTTAAGACACGCTCGGGTTTTTTACGGGGGTTTTGCGGCAGATGGTTGGCTTTTTCCGGATGCGTGTGGTGTTTTTCCGACCGTTTGCTGCGGTTTTGCCTCGACATTCGGTGACATTTCACTGCTCTCTGAATAACCCTGATAATCTTAATTTTGCTGATAGACACGTGGTATGAAAGCCAGGAATTGGCTGTAACGTGTCAGATATGGAGATTTCTGCAATAGGCGACCATTGTGACAGCAGTTTGAAAAGCCTGTTATTTTTGCACATCACATAATATAATAAGACAAGCTTGGACTCACAAGATGCCAACGTATAAAGGGCAGTCATCATCATTACCACAGCGCAATGATAATGCTGCGTTGAAGGGTGCGGAAAGGTTGGCATCACTTTGCTCAGAGTGTCTGGGCTTAAACATTGGATTCCTGGAAAGGCAAAGAGAAAAAATACATAACAGGATCCAATAAAACTAATGAAGTGTGTGAGCATGTTAGATCAGCAACAAAAACCAGGAACCAAGAAGAGTCACGTAAAATAATAAAACAAAACCTATAAATACATAGCTTTGTGTATAATTAGAACATTTATGTCATATATATTTATATATACGTGTATTTACTGTATATATAGAGAGAGAAAGAGTTATTCAATTACAATATATCACAAATAAATATATATATACAGTATCTGACAGAAGTGAGTACACCCAGGGGCGTCGCTAGGGGGGGGCGGGGGTACGACCCGCACCGGGTGACACCCTAAAAAAAAAATTTTTTTTTTTTTTTTACACAAAAATATTTTACCAGGAAGGATACATTGAGAATTCTCTCATTTTCACTCTCATGTTCTGGGTAGGCAATGCCTAGGCTGGCACTTTCCAGGGGGTGGCAAAAAAAACACCACAAAGAGGATATTCACAGAGCACCGAACTGACGCAGACATTTCAGTGTTCTGTTGTTCCCCGCACTTTGGGCAATCAAATTTCACCGCAGGGTCCCTGAAGTGCAGGGAATCAGCCACCGAATGCCAACGCAAACCCGTCGCCTGCTGTTTTTAAAAAAACTACTGAATGAAAATGTCTGGAATTAACATATAAGTTCCTGTGAATGATAACAAAAAGGTCTGTTACAGAAAAAAAAGAAAAATTGCTATTAGAAAAAAAAAATATTTTTTTTGAAAAATGCCTAAAAGATACTAAAAACATAAAATCAATAAATAAAGAGATTTTTTACTATGGATTAAAGGAATAAACGGTTTATTAGATACGTCACAGAATGTCACAGACTGAGAGGAACATGAGAGATCCCGGACTTATAAATCCCCAACACGGACTCACCCCATCCCCCTTCACATTATCCCTTACCCCTGATAATGTCCATGGACTTGCCCATTCCCCCCATGTGTCCCACTACCCCCCCCCCTCCACCCCATATAACCTCCCCATATGCTTTGGCAATGCTAAAATGTATTTGGTCCTGCCAATAAAGCTTATTTTAATTTGATTTTGATTTGATTTGGATAAAAACAGGAATATTTTTAACATTGAAACCTATGGTGTTCATTCGCCCTGAATAAACCTGTCGAATGAAAACACCGGACATCAGGACATTTCTTTGCGGTTCGGTGTCTCTGAACAGATTAACCATTACTTCACTATGGGGACTTTCACTGCCTTCGAACAGGCACCATACTTGCTGTCAGTTTGCCAAAATTTGTGTGTGAGCATATCACAGAGCTCCACAGCAATAAACCTCACAGTAATGTGCGCCGTGTATTACGAGCATTCAGTGTTATATGGGATTGCTGACTTATGAGTAAAAGTAGTTAAAAAACCCATAAAACTCGGGGGGGGGGGTGACACCATAAATTACCGCAATGGGTGCAAAACAAGAGGACATAGTCTTAGATTAGAGGGGCAAAGGTTTAAAAGTAACATCAGGAAGCATTATTTTACTGAGAGGGTGGTGGATACATGGAACAGCCTTCCAGTTGAAGTGGTAGAGGCCAAAACAGTAATTGAATTTAAGCAGGCATGGGATAGGCATAAGGCTATCCTAAACAAAAGATAAATCCAGGTAAAGTATCCATGTAATTGGGCAGACTAGATGGGCCGAAAGGTTCTTATCTGCCGACATTTTTCTATGTTTCTATGTTTCTATGTTTCTAGTGACGCCACTGAGTACACCCTCACACTTTTGTAAATATTTTATTATATCTTTTCATGTGACGACACTGAAGAAATGACACTTTGTCACAATGTAAAGTAGTGAATGTGCAGCTTGTGTAACAGTGTAAATTTACCGTCCCTCACAATAACGCAACACGCACAGCCATTAATGTCTAAACCGCTGCCAACAAAAAGGACTACACCCCTAAGAGAAAATGTCCAAATTGGGCCCAAAGTGTCAATATTTTGTGTGGCCGCCATTATTTTCCAGCACTGCCTTAACCCTCTTGGGCATGGAGTTCACCAGAGCTTCACAGGTTGCCACTGGAGTCCTCTTCCACTCCTCCATGACGACATCACAGAGCTGGTGGATGTTAGAGTCCTTGTGCTTTGAGGACGCCCCACAGATGCTCAAGAGGGTTTAGGTCTGGAGACATGCCTGGCCAGTTATATCGATGACAAAGATCGTTGATCTTTCTGTCTCCATTGTGGATAATCATTTAGAATTTTGCCTTTTTCAAAAACCAACCGATCGAAATACGCTTTTGCTTCCAGCTTTCACCGTCCTAGGTTAAAAAGTCCTTACCATTGCACAATTCCTTAGAGAACTACGTAATAATTCGGAAGTAGCCATCAGAGACATCCAGATTAAGGATAAGTATGCTAGGTTTATGTCCAGGGGTAGCAATCACATCTTCTAGATAACGCATTGGTGATTTCCCGAAAACAATTCCAGGATAGTCCACTGAATCGGGAGTCCACCCCACTAATGACCTACATTCAAATCTGCAGCTTTTGCTCAAGCAATTAGGAAGTATGCTCCAGTGCGATCCTAAGCTGTCCGATGTCACACGAAATCTTCCTTTACTGTGTTATAAACACAATAAGATTTTGTGCGACTTATTAGTACGCACCGACCAGTTTACTCAGGTTGCTTGTACCCAGTATGTGAATACAGGATGTTTTAGGTCTTTAGGCAACACAAGTGACTACACCCCTAAGTGAAAATGTCCAAATTGGACCCAATTAGCTATTTTTCTTCCCCAGTGTCATGTGACTCGTTAGTGTTACAAGGTCTCAGGTGTGAATGGGGAGCAAGTGTGTTAAATTTGGTGTTATCGCTCTCACTCTCTCCTACTGGTCACTGGAAGTTCAATATGGCACCTCATGGCAAAGAACTCTCTGAGGATCTGAAAAAAAGAATTGTTACTCTACATAAAGATGGTTTAGGGTATAAGAAGATTCCCAAGACCCTGAAACTGAGCTGCAGCACGGTGGCCAAGACCCTGGAACTGAGCATGGTGGCAAAGACCCTGAAACTGAGCTGCAGCATGGTGGCCAAGACCCTGGAACTGAGCACGGTGGCAAAGACCCTGAAACTGAGCTGCAGCATGGTGGCCAAGACCCTGAAACTGAGCTGCAGCACGGCGGCCAAGACCCTGAAACTGAGCTGCAGCACGGCGGCCAAGACCCTGAAACTGAGCTGCAGCACGGTTGCCAAGACCATACAGCGGTTTAACAGGACAGATTCCACTCAGAACAGGCCTCGCCACATTCGACCAAAGAGGTTGAGTGAACGTGCTCAGCATCATATCCAGAGGTTGTCTTTGGGAAATAGACGTATGAGTGCTGCCAGCATTGCTGCAGAGGTTGAAGGGGTGGGGGGGTCAGTCTGTCAGTGCTCAGACCATAGGCCACACACTGCATTAAATCGGTCTGCATGGCTGTCGTCCCAGAAGGAAGTCTCTTCTAAATATAATGCACAAGAAAACCCGCAAACAGTTTTCTGAAGACAAGCACTAAGGACTAAGGACATGGATTACTGGAAGCACGTCCTGTGTCTGATGAGACCAAGATAAA
The DNA here is from genome assembly GCA_009667805.1 of Leptobrachium leishanense. Classification (NCBI taxonomy): domain Eukaryota; kingdom Metazoa; phylum Chordata; class Amphibia; order Anura; family Megophryidae; genus Leptobrachium; species Leptobrachium leishanense. The sequence continues at coordinate 47,329,265 of CM019063.1, read as the reverse complement.
CTTATTTGGTTCAGATGGTGTCAAGCGTGTGTGGCGGCAACCAGGTGAGGAGGACAAAGACAAGTGTGTCTTGCCTACAGTCAAGCATGTTGGTGGGAGTGTCATGGTCTGGTGCTGCCGTCACTGGGGAGCTAAAGTTCATTGAGGGAACCATGAATGCCAACATGTACTGTGACATACTGAAGCAGAGCATGATCCCTTCCCTTCAGAGACTGGGTCGCAAGACAGTATTCCAACATGATAACGATCCCAAACACACCTCCAAGACGACCACTGCCTCGCTAAAGAAGCTGAGGGTAAAGGTGATGGACTGGCCAAGCATGTCTCCAGACCTAAACCCTATTGAGCATCTGTGGGGCATCCTCAAACGGAAGGTGGAGAAGCGCAAGGTCTCTAACATCTACCAGCTCCGTGATGTCATCATGGAGGAGTGGAAGAGGACTCCAGTGGCAACCGGTGAAGCTCCCAAGAGGGTTAAGGCAGTGCTGGAAAATAATGGCGGCCACACAAAATATTGACACTTTGGGCCCAATTTGTACATTTTCACTTAGGGGTGCAGTCACTTTTGTTAGCAGCGGTTTAGACATTAATGGCTGCGTGTGTTGAGTTATTTTGAGGGACAGTAAATTCACACTGTTACACAAGCTGCACATTCACTACTTTACATTGTAACAAAGTGTCATTTCTTCAGTGTCGCCACATGAAAAGATATTATAAAATATTTACAAAAATCTGATGGGTATGCACTCACTTCTGGGAGATATATATATATATACAGTAACAAATATACACATATTCCTTGTGTATTCTATATATATATATTTATTTATTTTTTCTTTGTGTTAGTGTAAATCAATAGTTGACATTTGGACACCCATGCATAATAATCGGTGAGAAAGTCGGTTGCAGATGTAGGCCTATTGCAGGTTTTAACAAGTTGTAATAACACTTCAAGATTCATAGTGTTTTCACTGCAGCCACATACATAAAACTATTCCATTTTTTGTTACAATAAAGTCATTTGGGCCGGTGTTTAGTTTGGCCGTTCCTCTGCTGTTTGGATATTATTACACAGTAAGCTATTTTACATGCACTTTTTTTTACAATTTATCCTAATTCGAGGTTTTAATTTAAAAGGGTTTACAGGATGACATAAGTTATTTGTGAAAGCTTTTTACGGTAGGCAGTGCGCAAATATAAAACGCCGGTATAGGAAAAACATATGGAAAATTGTATCATTAGGGGGTTTGGGTTCTTTTTCTATTTTGTTATGGAAAATGGTAAAGTCATTGCTGGTGCTGGTGCCCGTCCGTTACAAGTCACGTCATTCATCGATTGTTTTTAAAGAGTGATTTGAAATTTAAAAAAAAATAAAGAGAGGAAAAAATAATTTAAACAGAAACTCAAGCCCAGAGGAATATTAAGCAGGATCGTTTTTCATCAAAGCTTAACCACTGTTGTTTGTCGGTTTTAACATTTATTCACAATTAACCGCTTCACTACTTCCAGAAAATCACTCTCAGAAATCAGTTTTTTTTTCTTCAGTTGGAAAATTATTTTGAATTAATTATACAATGAGAAATATTTGGGAATATTCCCATTTTATTTGTTACTGTAATAACCTATTTGGCAGGGATATGTCGCCATCTGCTGGCTAAAATGAGTTACTGCAGTTCAGGTTTCCATGCAGGATCAGCTGGGGAGATGTCAGCCAGACACGTTCCCAGCTGGTTTTAAAAAGTGTTAAGGGGTTATTCAGAGAGGTCAGAAATGTTGCCGAAATGTAACTGGACATTGAAATTCAGCATACGGTGACATTTCGGGGCCATTCGGCTATTCAGATATCAGGCAGTTTGCCTAATTTTGGCAAACTGCCAGCAAGTACCGTGCCTGTTCGAGGGCAGTGAAATCCCCCATAGAGAAGTAATGGTTAATCTATTCAGAGACACCGAATAGCAGTGAAAAGTTGCCGAAGTGCACTGCTGTTCGGTGGTTTCATTCAACAGGTTTTTTTCAGGCGAATCCCATAGGCTTCAATGGTAAAAATATTCCCGTTTTAATTCAATATCTAATAAACGGTTTATTATTTTAATCTGCAGTAAAAAGTCTCTTTATTGGTTTTTTTTAGAATGTTTTTCGTGAATTTTTTTCCCATTTGTTTTAACTGATGAGCCATTTCACCTCCGTGTGCTGAGCTAATTCTTACCACTTTTGCTGATCATGTTTAAACGCGATTTGAAGTCATGTTTTATTATACGACCCAGACATATTATATATCCTTTTTTCCGGCAGACTCGACAGATTCATAATATATCACTATTATATGTATACATCATGCCCTGCCTGAATATTGTAACAAAAAAATGCAATAAAATTTGAATTTTCAATCATCTACAGCGTGTAAAGTGGTTTTTTTTACACATTTTATCATCCGAGCCTTTGCGATTATATATTCTATGGGGTATATTTGTTAAAAAAAAATTGAAGTGGAAACTATGTACTTTTTTTTCTAGGAAATTACATGATTTTTTAGCTAGAATTCAAAAGGAATTTGTTAGTACAGCAGCATTGTTCACATTATTATTTTTTTATTATTATTTATATTTTTATTTATTTTGTATTACTTTGAACACGATGCTCTGGCCTTTCCAATGATACCAAACATGACCCATCTATCTGCCACCGATGTGCCTGGCATATTCTTTTATTTGATTCACTGATTCTTCTGTACGGATGCTGAACCGGATTGTATGAGGACCCTTATCGTTGCTGACTCGGACTGCCTTCCTGACCATTCTTTCTCTGACCAAGCCTGTATGTATGTTATGCCCAGAGCAGACTCAGAGTCTATGCTGATTATACCCCGCGCTGACTCAAAGTATATATCGAACCTGCATAACGCTGACTTAGAGAAAGTACTGATCCTGCCTGTTGCCAAACCAGAGTGTATGAGAACCCTGCCTGTTGCCAAATCAGTCTGTATGAGAACCCTGTCTGTTGCCAATCCGGACTGTTTATATGACCACGCTTATTCTGATCCCTGGTGTATGAATGTACTGCACAAGCCTTACTCATGTTGCTCACCAGCTGTTGGTGAGGTTAACCCCTTTTAGCCCCAGTACACGCTCTGTCTTGAAACCTGTTGTTACTAGGTTTTACTCATTGTTGCTGGTGTGTCTGTTCTCCCTGGCAGGGAGTGATAGGGTTAGTGGTCCTGACCATTCGAGGCTTTTCCCTCTACCTCCTCCGAAAGGATCCCCTCCTCCTTTCTGGTGATCTCCCGGCTTTACCGGTTGGCCGCCTTAAAATGACGTCATAGCATACCGAGCGGGGTCACTAAAGCAGCATCTGACTTCCAGGAAGTCACAATGCTGTAGGACCCTGGAGGAGAAAGGTAAGTATTGACACGAGCTCCCGGTAAGCGGATGATGTGTGGGGAACGTCCACCGCATACAACGGAAGTCTCCTAGGACGTTCCCCACATGTCATCTGCAGTGAACGGGTTAAAAGCGTTTTTTCATTTTTTCTTTAACAGTCCTTTTTATTTTCATTCATAGGACCATATATGTAAATTCCAGACATTTTCAGTAGTTCAGTTCGGTAGTTTTTTTGCAAACAGCGTTTCAATTTTCACGCTTTTCAAATCTTTCTTTTTTTTATTTACCCTCTTGAGGGGTTATTCAGAGAGCACTGAAATGTCGCCTACATTTTGGTGCTATCTCGTTCCCCGCACTTCGGGGAATCAAAGTCCCCGACCCTGAGGTGAATTCACAGCAGTGTCCCCGAAGTGCAGGGAAAAGCTGCCGAAACGGATCTGAAAAATCACCGAAAGATTGTCGAAAATCTGCCGATAAAATACGAAAAGAAAATCAGATTAATTCGAAACACCGCAGAAGACCTGCCGAACATACCCGATGATCTGCCGCACACATCCGAAAAAAAGCCGACGATCTGCCGAACACAGAGACGACCAGCTGCCAGAAAAAGCCGACGAACGGGGTTAAAAAACAAAAAAAACGATTGAAAGTGTCAAGATTCAAAAGCTGTTTGCAAAAAAAATACTAGACGAAAATGTCTGGAATTAACATATAAGATTCTATGAATAATAATACAAACGTCTGTAATGGAAAAAAGAAAAAACACTATTTTAGAAAAAAAGATTGGTTAAAAAAAATTTGATGAAAAATCCCGAAAAATGCTTAGAAAATCCTAAAAAAATAAAGAGACTTTTTCTGCAGATTAAAAGAATAAATGGTTTAACAGATATTGGATAAAAACAGGAATATTTTTTACATTGAAGCCTATGGGATTCGCCAGATTAAACCTGCCAAATGAAACCACCGAACATCAGGGCACTTCACTGACATTTCGCTGCTGTTCGGTGTCTCTGAATAGATTAACCATTGCTTCTCTATGGGGATTTCACTGCCGTCGAACAGGCGCCATATTTCGCTGGCAATTTGCCAATATTTGTCGAATTGCCAGGTTTTGAATAGCTGAATGGCCACAAAATGTCACCGTACGGGGAAATTCACTATTCGGTGCAATTTCGGGGCCAGTTCGGCTCTCTGAATAACCTTGTTGGTCTCCATGACTGAGACACACGGATGGATTCTCTAATGAACAGAGGGGGAATAAGCAGATCATTTTTTTGCCTTTCATATTATCCAGTTCTACGGTGTGGAAGAATAAAAGGTTTATGGGACAGTGTATTCCTTTATATCATTTTCTGAGCGGTGATAACAGCTTCGATATGTCGTCCATTCCACACGTAAATTCCCGCAGCCAGAATAAGGTTAATTTATGTGAGTATCTCATTTCTGAACTTTTTATGTACAATCCAGTGATTTTTGTTTGTTTCCTTAGCATTATTTTATGTAAAAACAAAAAGCCTCTGAACACATTAACCCCTTCACTACATGATCAGCAGTAGCAGACACAGTAGATCGTGTTAACACGATCTGGGGCTATGCTGTATAGTTAAAAATGAAAGTCATGTGTTACAAATGGTCTTCATTTGCATGTGGGCTCCAGAACATGCCTCCCAAAATTTAGCACTGAGGACATGATGCCTGAGATGTTAACACTCTTTGAAACCAGCTGGGGAATGTCTCTAACAGGCCTATCCCCAGCAGATCCTGCATGGAGCCCAGAACTGCAGTAACTCCTTTTGGCCAGTAGATGGCGACGCTTGCCTGCCAAGTAGGTTACACTGGCAATATTCCCAAATATTTAGTTAATAAAAATGATTTTCCAAAAAAAAACACTGGTTCGTGACAATGGGTCTCTGGAAAAGCCCTTGGTAGTGAAGGGGTTAAACCTAACCTAAAAACCACACTCTTAACCCCTTCACTGCTAGACCATTATTCCCTTGTGTACTGAGCTTATTTTTACCGTTTTTGCTCATCATGTTTAAACGCGATTTGAAGTCACGTTTGGTTGTATGACCCAGACAAATTATATATCCTTTTTTTTCAGCAGACTCGGTAGGTTCATAATATATCATTATTATATGTATACGTCATGTCCTGCCAGAATGCTATAACAAAAAAATGTAAAGAATGTGAATTTCTATTAAAATTTCAATCATCTACAGCAGTGTTTCCCAAACCTGTCCTCGGGACCCTCAACCAGGCCAGATTTTGCAGATCACCTTGGGGAAATACAGACTGAATCCTGCAATCACTGAGCAGCAAATCATATCACCTGTGCTGTGCTTCACATATCTGGAGGGGTCCTGAGGACAGGTTTGGGAAACACTGATCTTGTCATGCCTCGGCGGCTGTTGCGATCCCGGCGTCCCTCCCCGCGGCTCTGGGGTCGGCGTCTCCCCCGCATCCTGTTCCTGCGCTGTATGCGCGCGCGCCGCCGGCGGCTCCAGATTTAGCCCCTCCAGCGGCACGACGTCATCACACCGCCATGTGATCCGTTTTTGGCCAATCGGCAGGCAGGGCGCGAGATTTAAACCTGCTCTGGCCATTCCTCGATGTGCTTTCGTGGTTCTGTTTGTCTGACCCTTAAGTGCTTGCATTATCTTCTCTTTGACAGATATTCTGTGTATGACCTGGCTTTCTATTTCTGACTTGTGTACCTCCATACCCCTTGACCCGGCTATTGTTATTCGACTCTGCTTTTTGCCTGTCCCTTACTTTAGTTCATATTTACCACTCCTTACACACCTGTCTGTAACACCAGCCACTCTAAGGACTGGTTCCTGTCCTCCTCGTGAGTCCCTGCCTTATAGGTTCACCTCTAGTATTTGCGGAACCCAGCCATTACAAGGACTGGTATCGCATCTAGGATTTTGGTCACCTATTGCTTTATTGGTACTGTTGAAGTACACCTTTCTCTTTACGTGTGTTGGCCTGACATCAGATTCACCCCTCGCTAATTGCATAACCCAGCCAACTCAAGGACTAGTATCACAATTAGCATTCGGGCCTTCTGTTATTTTATAGGGTTGACCGCTTTTACCCTCGGGTACGTGACTGTGCCTGACATCACGAAAGGGCCATGGACCTAGCAGGGACTGCCCAACAATTTTCGGGGTTAGAGAGTCGTTTGGAGGATCAGGATCATCGACTTGATCAATTCGCACAAGCCCTCCAAACGTTGTTAGCTCGTACTGCACCTATACCGTTAGAGGCGCCTCCTCCCGCTAACCCGCCTATTTCTGAACCGTTTGCCACGCCAAGCCCGTGTCCCAATTTGCTTCCACCGATACGTTATGGTGGCGATCCTATTGCCTGTAGAGGATTTATTAACCAGATCTCAATCCACTTTGAGCTTAACCCTTGGTCCTACCCCACAGATCGTGCGAAGGTAGCCTTTGTCATTAATCATCTAGCTGATAAAGCATTGTGTTGGGCTAACCCCCTTTGGGACACTGACAAACCCATTGTGTACAACTATCGGGAATTTATGACTGCTTTCCGCAGAGTGTTTGACCCCCCTGGTCGTAAGACCAATGCCGCTAAATCCTTGTTACGCCTGCACCAAGGTGCTAAATCCCTGGGTGATTACGCACTGGAGTTTAGATCCTTAGCTTCTGAATTAAATTGGAACGATGAGGCTTTGAAAGCAGTGTTCTTAGAGGGTTTGAACGATGAGCTCCAGGACGAAGTAGCGGCCCGAGATCTTCCAGACGCTCTGGAGGATCTGATCACTTACTTGTCCTTTATAGATGAACGCATCCGCCATCGCAAGAATACTAAGGATAAAACTAGAAAACCACCTCTTAGGGTGCCTTCCCGACCCCTTTTTCCCGCATTCCCAGAGTCTACTGATCTTTCCGAGCCCATGCAGCTAGATAGCACTAAACTCCCTGAATCCGAAAAGCAACGCCATCGACGTGAGGGATTATGCTTATATTGTGGTTTAGGGGGCCATTTGCTTAAAGGCTGTTCCAAACGCCCTCAGGGTCCTACGGGAAACTTGCGTGCCTAAGTGCCTCTAGGGGACAACTCTTAGGTTCATTTCCCTCATCCCCTAAACCCGAAAATAGACTCTGGGTTCCGGTCACTCTCTGTTTTGAGAGCCCCCTCAACCCGGTGCATCTCTATGCCCTGGTTGACTCCGGTGCAGCCGATAATTTTATCGATCTTGTTTTTGCTCGTAAACACACTATTCCTTTGATAGAGAAGAAAACACCCCTTCTGGTACAAGCCATTGACGGTAGACCCCTTGAAACCCCTTTTGTCCTCTTCGAGACTCCAGACATTATTGTTAAAACAGGATTATGTCATATAGAAAAGATGTTCTTTCATGTCATTTCTTCACCCTCCTATCCCATCGTTCTGGGGTATCCTTGGTTAACTCGTCATAACCCTGTAATAGATTGGCGTGCTCGTCAAATCGCAAAGTGGGATAATGATTGCATGTCTTCCTGTATTAAGATCCCCTTATCCGTCAACGTCCTGAATTTACCTACGGCTCCTCCTCTGACGACCACTATACCCACTCCGTACTTTGATTTGGCACCCGTATTCGATAAAAAAGAGGCCGATAGACTACCACCACATCGTTCGTACGATTGCGCAATCGACCTTCTTCCCGGTACCACTCCTCCTAGAGGGGCTGTCTACCCTTTATCTGAAAAGGAGCATAAGGTATTGGAGGAGTATATTACTGATTCCCTTAATAAAGGGTTTATTCGTCCCTCTTCCTCTCCCACTGGAGCAGGATTTTTCTTTGTTCAGAAAAAAGAAGGAGATCTCAGACCGTGCATTGACTTCCGAGGGTTGAACAAAATTACCGTTAAGAATGCCTACCCCATTCCACTCATCCCCGAGTTATTTGATCGCCTGAAATATTCTAAAATATTTTCTAAATTGGATCTCAGAGGAGCGTACAACCTGATTCGAATCAAAGACGGGGATGAGTGGAAAACTGCGTTCAATACTAGATTAGGGCACTACGAATACCTAGTTATGCCCTTTGGTTTATGCAACGCCCCAGCAGTGTTTCAGGCATTTATTAATGATGTGTTACGAGAATATACCCCCTGTTTTGTCGTGGTCTACCTTGACGATGTGTTGATACATTCCCCCAATTTGAAAACCCACCATCAGCATGTACGACTCATCTTGTCCAAACTATTATCTAATGGTCTCTATTGTAAACTCGAGAAATGCTTATTTGACGTCCCACAGGTACAATTTTTAGGTTATGTCATCTCTTCCTCTGGCTTCATGATGGACCCCAAGAAACTAGATGCCATCGTTAAATGGCCTCTTCCCAAGGGTCTCAAGGCCATTCAAAGATTTATAGGCTTCTCTAACTATTACAGGAGATTTATTAAGGGTTTTTCGTCCATCATAGCACCCATTACAGCATTGACAAAAAAAGGGAATTCATACTCAAGAATGGCCTCCCTTAGCTTTAAAGGCTTTCGAGATGTTAAAAACTGCATTTTCCACTGCTCCCATCCTCCATCACCCCGATCCTACTAGACCCTTCGTAGTAGAAGTGGACGCCTCAGAGACCGGGGTAGGAGCTGTGTTATCCCAACGTCCGGTCGACGACAAACCTATGCAACCTTGTGTGTTTTATTCTAGGAAACTGTCACCTACCGAGACCCGTTATGACATTGGTGACAGGGAACTGCTAGCCATTATACTCGCCTTAAAAGAATGGCACCACCTCTTAGAGGGGTCTAATTGTCCGTTCTCCATTATCACTGACCATAAGAATCTGATTTACCTGTCCGAGGCTAAAAGGTTGAACCCTAGACAAGCCCGATGGGCCCTCTTTCTTACCCGATTTGACTTCCTCATTTCTTACAGACCCGGGTCTACAAATATTAAGGCTGATGCACTCTCCAGACAGTACGAACCCCTATCTACTCAAGTATCGGTACCAGTCCCCATAGTTCCCGAAAGGAAAATATTAGCCTCTCTGAGTACACAGGTCGAATCTCCTTTCTGGAACCTTTTACTGTCAAAACAGTCTCTAGCACCTCCGTCTAAACCACATAATAAACTATTCGTTCCTCCTGTAGAGGTACCTACTATTTTACGACTCTTTCACAAATCCAAATTCGCTGGACATTTTGGGGTAAAAAAGACTCTAAACTTGATTAAAAGAAACCTTTGGTGGCCTACACTTACCAATGATGTGAAAGACTACGTAACCACCTGTTTTGTTTGTACCCGTTCCAAACCCTCCCGTTTTAGCCCTACTGGTCTTCTCCAACCTCTACCTGTCCCTGAGCGCCCTTGGTCTCATTTAGCTATGGACTTCTTGGTGGAACTAACCCCTTCACTTGGCCATAAAGTGATTTTTGTAGTTGTTGATCGCTTCTCTAATATGGCACATTTCATTCCGTTAAGGAAACTCCCCTCCTCTAGCGAGCTAGTACAGATTTTTACTAAAGAAATATTTCGACTTCATGGTATTCCGAATGTTCTCGTCTCGGATCGCGGTTCCCAATTTATCTTTAAGTTTTGGAGAGGCTTCTGTCACCAGTTAGGTGTCAAACTGTCCTTTTCTTCCGCGTACCACCCGCAAACGAACGGATTAGCCGAAAGAACCAATCAAACGCTCAAGACTTATTTAGGTGTTTTAGGTGTTTTATTTCAGACGCACAAGATGATTGGGTTACTCTATTACCATGGGCGGAGTTTGCATATAACAATGCCACATCGCAATCGACTAAGTATTCTCCTTTTGAAATAGTCACTGGTATGCATCCCACCATTTTCCCATCCTCGTTTCCACCTCAGAATATTCCTGCCCTGGAGGAACACCTGAGTAATCTCCGTGCGATTTGGGACAGGACCAGAATAAATCTTGAGTCCGCTTCTTTGGCTCAGAAGCGTTCAGCAGACCGCAAACGCAGACCTCCGCCGGTTTACCACGTAGGGGACAGGGTTTGGCTCAGCACACGCCACATCCGGTTGAAAGTCCCTTCCGTGAAGTTCGCACCTCGATTTATAGGCCCGTATAGAATTCTTCGGTGCATTAATCCCGTATCGTATGCTCTGCAGTTGCCTGCCTCTCTTCGTATCCCTAACTCCTTTCATGTATCCTTACTAAAACCACTCTTGTGCAACCGTTTTACCCGTCCTGACTCTCCTCCTCCTCCTCCTGTAGTAGTAGACGGGACTCCCGAGAATAAAATTGAATCCATTCTAGATTCCCGTCGTTTTCGTAATCGGTTGCAGTATCTGGTTCATTGGACTGGTTATGGCCCCGCGGATCGTGCATGGGGTTCATGCTCCCCGTTTGGTGTCCGCTTTCCATCGTGGTTTCCCCGATAGACCGGCTCCTGGCCGCCCGGTGGGTGTTCCTCGGGGTGGGGGTGCTGTCATGCCTCAGCGGCTGTTACGATCCCGGCGTCCCTCCCCGCGGCTCCGGGGTCGGCGTCTCCCCCGCATCCTGTTCCTGCGCTGTATGCCCGCACGCCACCGGCGGCTCCAAATTTAGCCCCTCCGGCGGTGCGACGTCATCACACCTCCATGTGATCCGTTTTTGGCCAATCGGCAGGCAGGGAGCGAGATTTAAACCTACTCTGGCCATTCCTCGATGCCCTTTCGTGGTTCTGCTTGTCTGACCCTTAAGTGCTTGCATTATCTTCTCTTTGACGGATATTCTGTGTATGACCTGGCTTTCTATTTCTGACTTGTGTACCTCCATACCCCTTGACCCGGCTATTGTTATTCGACTCTGCTTTTTGCCTGTCCCTTACTTTAGTTCATATTTACCACTCCTTACACACCTGTCTGTAACACCAGCCACTCTAAGGACTGGTTCCTGTCCTCCTCGTGAGTCCCTGCCTTATAGGTTCACCTCTAGTATTTGCGGAACCCAGCCATTACAAGGACTGGTATCGCATCTAGGATTTTGGTCACCTATTGCTTTATTGGTACTGTTGAAGTACACCTTTCTCTTTACGTGTGTTGGCCTGACATCAGATTCACCCCTCGCTAATTGCATAACCCAGCCAACTCAAGGACTGGTATCACAATTAGCATTCGGGCCTTCTGTTATTTTATAGGGTTGACCTCTTTTACCCTCGGGTACGTGACTGTGCCTGACAGATCTACAGCGTGTAAAACGTTTTTTCACATTTTATCATCCGAGCCTTTGCGGTTATATATTCTATGGGGTGCGCTTGTTACTTTATTTTTCTGAGAAATTAAGTGATTTTAGCTAAAACAGAAAGAAAATAGTTAGTCATCATTGTTCACATTATAATTGAAATGTGAACAATAGTGCTGCATTAATAAAACAAAAAAAACGATGTTTAAAATTCTTATTATCATTTTTATTTTTTATTTTTTACTTGGATCATGGTTATGTTTGGTATCATTGAGAAGGCCACGCTTCTGCTGTTCCAATGATACCAAACATGACCCTGTATCTGCCACTATCTCCACCATAGGGTTTCCTTAGGCCCTAGGGAAACCCCTAGGCAGCTAGGGGTTAATTCTCCAACTGACGTAATCGCGCCATGCACGATGACTTCAGTGGGCGGGGTGAGTCCCCGGCTGCTTGGCTGACATCCAAGATGTCAGCAACCTCCGGAAGAAGTCCTTGATCTGGTGTCAAATGGGACCGGATCGCGGACCAGTACCTCATGGGTTAAAGAGAGTTAAAGAGAGACAGTGCTGGAAAGGTCACACTGTGACCTTTCCAGCGCTGCCTTTCTTTTACTAATATCTCCTCTCGATCGGACCCCCCTTCCTTTCAGGCACTCATCCGACTTTGCCGGGGGGGTGCCTGAAACTGGCATCATCGCGGCCATCAAGATGAAATCAATGCGCCGGGAAGTGGTATAAAAGCGGGGTCTGACTTCAAGGAAGTCAGCCCACTGCGGGACCCCGGAAGGAAAGGTAAGTATTAGGCAAGAGAGCCCCTTTAGCGGATGTCGTGTGGGGAACGTCCGCCGCATATAGTGGGGAATCCCCATGACGTTCCCCACAAGTCTTTCACAGTGAAGGGGTTAAGAGAAAAAAAAGGGACCAAATAACTGCAGTGCTTGCCGCATTAGAACTTGGAATGCGAGACATATGGAATCGCTCTCGTCTCATTATATGATATTTTTTTTTTTCGCATTGAAATAGTTTTTGTTGAGAACTTGACTTTTTTTTTTTTTTTTTAATCCGCTGTGGGTCTGGACACTTATCTGAAACTTTAATGGGTGGAATTTCCTTGCTTCGATGCCAGTTCTTTTCCATTCGTGTTTGAGCTGGAAATGGAGATTGTTATGTATTTGTCAGATATCAGATAAAATGTCAGCATGCTTCCTAAAAATTGAATTAAGCAACAACCATAACATGTTTCTTTCCTGAGTATTAAAAAAGATTAAACTGTCTGTCTAGCGGCAGGAACGATTCTGTCAAATTCTTCCCCGCTTTGGATAATGTGAAAACCTCATAATTTTCAGCCGTGAAAAAGCAGCATTTTTTTATTTAGTCTAATAATAAAACAGTGGTTTTTATTTCAGTTTTGTCCTTGATTTCCTTTAGTTTCTTGGTTCTTGTGTCTTCTGTACTTTTTTCGTAGCTGACTTATTCGGGGTTATTCATAGAGTACTGAAATTTCAGTGATACTTTGGCAATTTCAATTCGCCGACCCTGCGGTGAATTCAGCATTCACCACAGGGTGCCTGGAGTGCGGCGAACGGGATCCGCTGAACGTTGCCAATCAGCACTCCGAAGCCTGCCGAAGACAGCCGACGATCCGCCAAAATGACCGCTGCTGAAAATAGCTGATCAACTGCCGAACCGTGCCGAGAATAGCTGATACGCCACCGAATGGGAAAAAAAAACAAAAAAACACTGCTAATTAAAAATAGGTGTTTAAAATGATAAAAATGCATGGAAATAATAAAAAAAAGGTCCTATAAAAACAATAAAATGGTCTTTTACAGAATAAAAAAACACCATTATATAAAAAAGGAACGCTAGGTGGTGCACTGACCACACAATCTCAAGGGCCTAACCCTCCTGAATAATTGAGAACAAACACATAACAACCCAACACAACAATAGGGTGCATATAGTGTGCTAAAAGGGGGCGGGATGTGAGTCCACACACAGCATATTGAATTTATTAATTAGAAGTCAGACAATATCAAAAAGGTAAAACACACTATTAAAAAACATAAATGAAAAGATGGAAAGTAGGGAGTAAATAAGGCGTTGTCTGATTAGTGCACCCTCGTAACAATGAGGAGAGTATACAGAGAAACTAGCCTTTGGCTATTTAGTCAAAAATGATTTTTAAAATAGAAGGGCCCAGATTTTCCTCTGCAGACCAAATGTTGGATGTAGTGCCGTCCAGCAGATGCCACAATTCAGCAGTCATAAAGCGTATTCATAGCACAGGACCACTGTCTAATAAATTAGCCCTCCTGGTCAACTGCTAGACACAAGTATGCAATATATATCAAATGACCCATATATTGAAGGTGTATAGCCATTTACCAAATTTGGTATGAGCATATCACAGAGCACCACAGCAATAAAACCCACAGAAATGTGCAGTGTGTATGAGCATATCATAGAGCTCCACGGCAATAAAACTCACAGTAATGTGCGGTGTGTATGAGCATATCACAGAGCTCCACAGCAATAAAACTCACAGAAATGTGCAGTGTGTATATGAGCACATCACAGAGCTCCAGGACAATAAAACTCACAGTAATGTGTAGTGTGTATGAGCGTATCACAGAGCACCACAGCAATAAAACCCACAGAAATGTGCAGTGTGTATGAGTGTATCACAGAGCTCCATAGCAATAAAACTCACAGAAATGTGCAGTGTGTATGAGCTTATCACAGAGCTCCACAGCAATAAAACCCAGAGTAATGTGTGTATTTCATAAGCCCCACTCACCACTCATTTTATTTCAAACCCCCCTACTCACCACTCATTTTATTTCATACTCCTCCACTCACGTCACATTTTCCCATTCCAGCACTGTCCCCCTGCCCTCTGTATGCAGGTATATTCCTGTGCTGGCATTTCCCCAGCCTGCTAAGTCCTTGGTTGCAGCTTTAGGGGTTAATTGCTTTGTGTCTGTCTGCTCACCTGTTGCCCTTATGTCCTGATCCACTCCCTATTTAAAGCAATGGGCCTATATCCAATTGCTCTATCATTGTTCCAGTTTTCCTGCATCCAGTCTGCTGTGTTCTGAGCTCCTTGCTGTGTTTTCCAGTCCTAGTCTGTATATTTTTGGTTTATGCTTTTGGTTCTGTTTTCCTCTGTTGGTCTGTATCTCTTGTCGCTGTGTACTCTAGTATATGTCTAGTTATTTCTGTGTATTTAGTTCATAGTGTTTCTCCCTTGCTATATTTTGGTTTTCTGTTTATATTATATGTACATGCTGATTTCCTGGTTCTGACCCTTTTGTCTGGCTGACTTCTCTCTCGGTTCTGGATCCCTGGCTACTGTACGAGGTACACGTTTTGGTTATTGACTTCTGGCTTTCCTTCTTGACGTTTCTATTGGATGCTCCTTGTCTGTACATTCTGTATTGTTTCTAGTGTGTACCCTGGTATCTGTATGTTTCTTTTTTTTTCATATAATTTTTTTTTCCATTTTGAAATCACGTCATATGATCACTTCCTCCCAGAACTGCAGAGTACACGTGGCTGCCAACTCGGGATGAAGCAGGCACTGTGCCCCATCGAGACCCCCAATACAACCCTCCCAGTCACTCCATATGTATCTCCCTGTGATTTGTGACCCCTACCAGAGCCCGCGCAGCCGCCGGGTGTGTTTTGCTATGACGAGTGAGGCTCCACCCACCAGCGCAGACTCGTCTCTATAGAAACCCAGCGCTTCCCTCCATCAGCTCCACTTACCAGAAGCTGCGCGTGCTGGAGGGCGAAAGGTTGGTGGTCCGGAACTGAGGTCTTAAATCTAGAAACCGGCGGCCGCGGGTCCCAGTGAGCAGTGGGGTGGCTCTTTTAGCGTGGAGGGTGGTATTTTTTGCTGCCCCCTGAAAATTGCCACCCTAGGCATAGGCTTTGTCGGCCTAGGCCAAGATGCATCACTGTGTGCAGCTCGTCTAAGTGACACAGATTTAAAGGTCCATCCTTGCCAGGACTGGCCCACCAAGGCACCAACTAATTTCCCAGTGGGCCAAAGCATCTGGGGCCAGTAAGAGCATTCTGACTCATTACTGAGGGAGCGATTAGTATGGTCTGCACCAGGTCTCCCACCAGGGGACATGTTTTTATCCCCTTGATGGACCATCAGGGATTTATCCCACTCCCTATAACTCATGTAAGCAGAAGAGGAGGCAAAAATGTTTTATTTTTAATTAGTTTAAGGAAATTGGCAGCGGAGAGAAGGGGGCCCGGACCAGTGGTTCAGTAAGGGGCCCCAAGATTTCTGGTGGAGCCCCGGTTGAATTAATAGCATTTGTCCCTTTTATTTTCCCTTTGCATCGACTAATTCTTCACATCAAGCTAGCAGGTAAACAGGAGGACGTCATGCGTCCTTCACATCACAATAACCGCATTTTACATTCTGTTTATTATGTTAAAAGAATATACCTTCCGATATAAACAGAATTTACATCTCATGTCCTTGCGTCTGCGGAACTTTCTTTGCAGGAACAATAGCGCGACAAAGCCTTATCAGTGACTAACACATCAAACCTTCATTGTTCTTTCACGACCTTGACGATTTCAAGGTAGGTCGTATCCTGGAACAATGAATTTCTGCAGAATAAATTGGTTAACGCGGTGCGTATTTAAAAGCGACATTAGCAAATCCGTGCTCATCATTCTGTACTCTGTATAATACCAGCAATATATTTTCAACTTGCAAAAGAATAATAATAAATCACATTTCAGAACAGTGTTATTTCTGGTGTTATTTGATTATTATTAACCATTTAGCCCTTTCAATACCAAAATTGAGTTAACTCGATTTTGCATTGTAATACATTGAAAAAGCAATCATTGGCATATCAGCCCCAAACCTCACTGTAACAAAACATTCAAACACTTTGCTGCTGCATTAAAGCAGCCACGGAAAGGGCAGAGTACAGGGAGAGCTGTGGGGTCAGTCGCTGCTGTACAGGGATAGGATGATTCATTGGATTTATAATGAGTGTAAATCCCTGTAGAGTACAGATACAAGGTGTTGCTGTAATTGCCATACACAGGCATTATGCAGCACATACAGATACAAGGTGTTGCTGTAATTGCCACACACAGGTATTATGCAGCACATACAGATACAAGGTGTTGTTGTAATTTCCATACACAGGCAGTATGCGGAACATACAGATACAAGGTGTTGAGGTAATTCCCATACACAGGCATTATGCAGCACATACAGATACAAGGTGTTGCTGTAATTGCCATACACAGGCATTATGCGGAACATACAGATACAAGGTGTTGCTGTAATTGCCATACACAGGCATTATGCGGCACATACAGATACAAGGTGTTGCTGTAATTGCCATACACAGGCATTATGCAGCACATACAGATACAAGGTGTTGAGGTAATTGCCATACACAGGCATTATGCAGCACATACAGATACAAGGTGTTGCTGTAATTGCCATACACAGGCATTATGCGGCACATACAGATACAAGGTGTTGCTGTAATTGCCATACACAGGCATTATGCTGCACATACAGATATTGCATTGCTAATAGTCTCATCATGATCACTACAAACCCTGATAAGCAGGAGATCTCGCCATTTTATTATCTGTCTGCAGCATATTTACTGCATCTCACACAAAGGCCATTTCTGCCTGTATGCTGATACTGCAGACCCCATGTGACATTGTGCCAGATAAGGGACACCATCCAGAGCGCAGAACCTCTCATCCCAGCAATATATCTGTAAAGGTTAAACTAATACATGAACAATTTAAAAATGAGCAAATTTACATACATTATTTAATTTTTTTTGCCACAAGAAGGCATAGCACTCCTGTAAGTGGCAATGGGTTAATTGTACAAAACATTTAGCACCGCACACAAAGGTTGAGTATCCTTTATCGGAAATCCAAAATCCTAAATATTACAAAATTCAAACCTTTTTTGAGCACCGGCATGACACAAAAGTAGAAAATAAAAGACAACATGTGACGGGAGACAGAATGATTCAAAATCCTGTATAGAAGGCCTTTCAGGCTGTGTGTATTATTATTATTATCCTTTATTTATAAAGCGCCACAAATTCTGCACCGCTTTACAAGATTCATTAGAATACCACCCATGGATGATGACCTAATTCGGGGGGACCCTGTTCCCAAGGGAATTCACAATCTACTAGAGGCACAAGTATTTTGTGAGGTTCATATCGTTAGGTGGTTTGCCCATTGAACACTCGCTTGTGTTGTCTTTTGAGCGGGATTGAGTTGTCTTTCCGTGATTGTAGAAACAATAAATGCCCGCTTCTCGTAAAGTCAAGACTTCTCCAGAGTTGGAGGGATGTGCTGATTGGTATTTTGACTGGCTTCTCCAGTCGAAGGGTAGAGACGTTACCGCTGGACTCCACAACCGATATTGTGTGATAGACGCAACCATATCATTAGGTGTCTTGCCCAAGGAGGACACTCGCTGGTGGCGTCTTCTGAGTGGGATCGAGTCGTCTTTCCATGATTCTAGAGCAGCGACCTGTTGGTTTTTGTTGAACCCGCTTCTCGTAAAGTCGAGACTTGCATTTCCACAGTTGTATTGGAGGGATGTGCTCAATGGTATTTTGAGTTGGTTCTCCACGGTCGAAGGGCAGAGACGTTACCACTGGACTCCTCAGACGATATTGTGTGGTAGGCAAGTATGTACCGTTAGGTGTCTTGCCCAAGGACACTTACTGGTGAGGTGCTCTGGCCGGATCGAACCTGGGTCTCCATGGTTATAGAGCAGTGATGTTACCTCTACTCCATCCAACCGGTACATAAATAAGCCGGTGTATAAGGTGTTTATGAAATATATATGGATTTCCTGTTTAGACTTGGGTACCATCCCCAAGATATCTCATTATTATATGCAAATATTCCAAAATCCCAAAAATTCCAAATCCAGAACATGTCTGGTCCTGAGCTCTTATTTTTAAGGTGTGTACACAATCCATGTTATATTTCTAACTGTACAAGAGCACAAATGGTTAATTTATTTTTTACTTTATCATTAACCAAATAAGAGAAACGCAAAGTGTAGCTGGGGACCTGAAAGCTGGAAAGGAGGAGCAATGCACCAAGCAGATACTCCCTTCTACAGACATTTATGACAGATACCACATTCTGGACAAGAGCTTATTGATTATGTCTTCTTTTAATTGATCTTTTCAAGTAATTCCTGAGCGCATCAGCTCATCATTTCACATCTCTTAACAGCAAGCGAACAAGTCCTTCACCAAGATGCAATTAATTAAGTGCTCAGTGAAGGCACAGTACGAGTGATAACACAGGAAAATAAACATAATAAATGTCTACTGGGAAACCCAGCCTGTGGCTACAGGGCTTTACGTTACTAAATGCTACATAATTAATCTCAGAATTTATGGAATGATATGGTAATATAGGATGAAAAAGACTCAGGTTTATCTATGAAGAAGGAGGATTGAAAAGGGAAGGAAGGAGAATGGAAAAGGGTAGGAAGAAAGGAAAGGGAGGGGAAGAGAAGAATGGGAGGGGAAGGAAGGAAATGGAGGGGAAGTGATGGAAAGGGAATGTGAGGGAGAGAGAGAGGAAGAACATGGGAAGAAGGAAAGGGAGGGGAAAGAGGATAGAAAAGGAAAAGGGAAGGAAGAGAGAGTGGTAAGAAGAGAGGAAGGAAAAGTGGAAAGGGTAGGAAGAAAGGAAAGGGAGGATAAGATAAGTGTGACGGGACGGCCGCCACTACGCTGTAGCGCAGTAAAACAGTTCAAGTGTGTATTTATTTGTGTGTTATTAAAAGTTCGTTAGCCCTTATTTTTATAAGTACCCCAATGTGATTTTCCCTGTTTTATAGATATGCCAGTTAACTAAAGATTTCTGATGTCTGTGTGTTAATCCCTGTATAGTGTAGATCTCTGTATTAGTACCTGCTATTAGACATGTGCACAGCACAAAATTTTGTTTTGAACTAATGCATTAGTACTAAAATGCAATTTATTTAGTTGCTAAAGAAATTCGTTTTCAGTTCTTTAGTATGAAAACTAATTTCATTCATCCGAAAACCAGCGGATACAATTACTATTGTAGTGGCTCCTCAGAGGGCTGAGATCGCTGCTTGTTACAGTATCTCTCACTCTCAGCACAATGTGGGTCATATTACATAGTTGGTGCTAACTTAACCAGAGCTGTTGTAAACTTCCCAGAGCCATTATAGCCTATAGAGGTTTTCAGTTTACAACAGCTCTGGTTAAGTTAGCACCAACATTGTAATACTGCCCCGTGTCAGGCAAAGCTGTTACAGTAACTGACTGCTGCTCATCACAGCGCTCAGAGTTAAAGTAAAACTAGCAAATAATATTTTTATATATAAGAGGTTATAACAATATTATTTCCTTGTTTTACTGAAACTCTGAGCGCTGTGATGAGCAGCAGTCAGTTACTGTAACAACTGAGCCTGATACATTGTACTGAGAGATAATGTAACAAGCAGCCGATCTCCGCGCTCACAGCCACTGGATTTAAAGGGCTAAAAAAAAAAAGGCTCCTCTCTGTATAATGTTTAGAACATCCTCCTGCATTAATTAATACCCCTCTCTGTATAATGTATACAACATCCAGCTGCATTAATTAATACCCCTCTCTGTATAATGTATAGAACATCCTCCTGCATTAATTAATACCCCTCTCTGTATAATGTTTAGAACATCCTCCTGCATTAATTAATACCCCTCTCTGTATAATGTATACAACATCCACCTGCATTAATTAATACCCCTCTCTGTATAATGTATAGAACATCCTCCTGCATTAATTAATGTCCCTCTCTGTATAGAACATCTTCCTGCATTGGCATGTGGAGGGTGCAGAACTTTGGATGTTGCGCTCTTCATTGCTGGTCTCCTTCACTCATCAATATAATATCACAAAAAGGACTGAAACTAAAATGTAGTGCATTTTATTTTAGTTTCTTTCGTTTTTTGTACTGAGCAGTTTCGTTTCTCTTGAGTCATACGAAAACTAAATTATCCCAAAATTCGGACTAAATCGCTTTAGTACTAAAACGAATGCACATGTCTACCTGCTATTGTGTAAATTCTCTCAGTAAGAAATTCTTTTTGTTTACGTGTTTTCTCCTTCCCCCATTCTCCGTTGTTTGAAGGCCCTGGGTAGTTATCTGATCTGTGATGTTGTCTGTTTGATTGTATGCAAATGTAATGGTCCTTGACTCTATCTCTCCTCTCTGTCAATAAACAGTCAGTTCTATTCTGACCAAGCTTGAAGTCACGACTCATGTTTTTGGAGTACCAGGAATCTTCTGCCCGCTGTGCCAAGGAAAGGCTCCAGGTCTACAGCTTCGGCTTATTCCTGGGGGTGCTAGTCAGGCTCTCTACAAGCACCGGGCCTTGAGCTGCGGCTAAGGTACAAGAGAAATGTGTGAGAGTCACGAGGAGAAACTGGGTGTCCAGCGAGGAAGCAGCATTGGCAGATGTGATCCTGTCCGGGCACAGAGATCTGTTACATTGGTGGCAGCGCGTGAGATGCTTCCTACAGTCTAAGGACATCCAAACCATCACCGGGATTCGATATCCAGATGGTGCGGCAGAAGCAAGCAGAAGATGGCCACAGTCACAGAGACAGACTTCAGATGTAGATTACGAGAATGGCAGAACCAGCATAGTGGACCGATGATGGAACAGGTCCTGCTGGAAGAGAGTGCGAAGATCCGTCTGATGATGTGGTGGGAAGCTCTTCATGCTGAGCGAATGTACAATGGCAAAATGATCCCCTTGGGCTACGTAAGGTACGAGATAATATTGGAGAGTCGTATGGTGGGCCTGGGAGAAGAGCCACCAGAAGAGGATGTGCAGGAGCTCCGCAGACTGATTCTGAAGGAAATGGCACTAGAGGAAAGATACAGAGCCCTCCGATGGTATGCGGCAAAAGTGTACCCCTGGCTAGCGGATGACAGCCCGACGGAAGGCTATGGCTACGGCGGCCTTGGACTGTTACATGAGAAGCTAGTGGAGGATCCAGATTTTGGGAGTGAATCGGAGTGGCATCTGGAGGATATCTTGGAGTGCAGAGAGAGAGAGATGGAGCTCTCTGGTGACGTTTTGTTCCAGGAGGATGTGGAATTCCTTGGTGTCCAGGAATGGGAGCTGGAAATAGCCTACAAGACGTTGTTAGAGTCCAATAAGCAGCTAGGCTTGGCTCCCTTTGGCTGGGTCGACCTAGAAAGACCAGCAGACACACAGGCCAGTGGGCAGAGCGCCAGTAGTTTCTGCCCAGCAAGTGTGGCAATGTTGGAGCGTCAAGAGGAGGAAGAAGGTCAGAGGTGCCCCCAGATGGTGGACACAGAGAATAACGATCTTATCAACATTTCCATCGAGGAGGAACAGCTACAGGGGGACTGCCAAGCAATGCTAGATTACGATCAGCAACTGGGCTCAGAGTTTATGTCCCTAGAGCAGCAAATTTCCCTAGAAGAAGAGGCTGCGGTCCTTCCCATGAAGCCCGGAAGATGTGGGGCAGTTGGCCCAGATTCAACGTTTGTATCGGCAGGCGCTCCAGCGCTTACGGATTATCATTTATGTACGGTGGAGCGGTACCCCAACCCAGCGGAAAAGCTGGCATCGCAACAGAGGGCATCTCTGGAAGAGAGTGCTGTTTGTACCTCTCCCCAACTGCAGGTAATAATCCCAGGAAGGGAGACAGCTGGTCTCACTCCTCAGCAGATCGAGCCCCAGCGTGAGGATGGGGGTGCCCCCTTTTCCAGTCAAAGTGTGCTGCTGACCCCCTCCCCAGGGATGTGGGAGACATTTACTGTGGGAGTATAGATGAGACTATGGTTTCCAAGTGTGTGCCCTCTGAGTGCTGGGCAGTTGGCGCAGATCCCCAGCCATCTCCTGATGAGACACCAGCCACCCCCCATTCTCTCCAGCAGCTGATCGCAATACCAAGAGATGGGACAGCTGTAATCTCTTCTGAGTGGACAGCGCAATCTAGGGGAAGCTGCAGAAGCAGTTTTGCTCCCCAGCGCCCGAATCAAACTTTTCGGCAGGATGTTTTTCTGGGGTGGGAGTTTGCGACTAACGCGGGTCTAGACCTGTGGGAGGTCGAAGACCTGGTTAGTCTGTTTTGGAAGGGGGAGATATGTGATAGAACACAATGTCGTTGTGCTACTTGGAGGGGACTGCATGCTAGCCTCCTGCCTACAGACTATGGCCCGTGAAAGAGACTATTGGGGAACTGGTGGAACTTTTAAAGATATTTGGTGGGGTCCGTGGACATCCCCAAGTGGACCCGCAGAGGGTCTCACCGGGTCTGCCAACTGGTAACTTGGGGGAGATATGTGACGGGACAGCCGCCACTACGCTGTAGCGCAGTACAACAGTTCAAGTGTTTATTTATTTGTGTGTTATTAAAAGTTCGTTTGCCCTTATTTTTATAAGTCCCCCAATGTGATTTTCCCTGTTTTATAGATATGCCAGTTAACTAAAGATTTCTGATGTCTGTGTGTTATTCCCTGTATATTGTAGATCTCTGTATTAGTACCTGCTATTGTGTAAATTCTCTCAGTAAGAAATTCTTTTTGTTTACGTGTTTTCTCCTTCTCCCATTCTCCATTGTTTGAAGGCCCTGGGTAGTTATCTGATCTGTGATGTTGTCTGTTTGATTGTATGCAAATGTAATGGTCCTTGACTCTATCTGTCCTCTCTGTGAATAAACAGTCAGTTCTATTCTGACCAAGCTTGAAGTCACAACTCATGTTTTGGAGTACCAGGAATCTTCTGCCCGCTGTGCCAAGGAAAGGCTCCAGGTCTACAGCTTCGGCTTATTCCTGGGGGTGCTAGTCAGGCTCTCTACAGGCACCGGGCCTTGAGCTGCGGCTAAGGTACAAGAGAAAGGTGTGAGAGTCACGAGGAGAAACTGGGTGTCCAGCGAGGAAACAGCATTGGCAGATGTGACCCTGTCCGGGCACAGAGATCTGTTACAATAAGAATGGGAGGGAAAGGAAGGAAATGGAGGGGAAGAGAATAAGTAAAGGGAGAAGAAAGAATGGAAGAGGGATGAAGGAGGAGGGAAAAGGGTAGGAAGAAAGGAAAGAGAGGGGAAAAGAAAAATGGGAAAGGGAGGAAGGAAATGGAGTGGAAGAGAAGAAGCAAAGGAGAAGAAAGAATGGGAGAGGGAGGAAGGAGAATGGAAAAGGGTAGGAAGAAAGGAAAGAGAGGGGAAGAGAAGAATGGGAGGGGAAGGAAGGAAATGAAGGGGAAGAGAAGAAGGAAATGGAAGGAAATGGAGAAGAAGGAATGGAAGGGGAGGAAAGAAAGAGAGGGGAAGGAAAGCAAGGAAGAGGAAGGAAGGGGAGGAAGGAAAAGGAAAGAAAGGATGGGGAAGGAGGGACAGAGTTGGTAAGGAAAGGGATGGGAAGGAAGGACAGAGAGAAGAAGAATGGAAAGGGAGATGAAGGAAGGAAAGGGGAAGATGGGAAGGAAAGAAGTGAAGGGAACGACAGAGAGTGGGTGAATGGAAAGGGAGGTGAAAAAAGGAAAGAAAATGAGGGGAAGGAAGAAAGAAATGGATATCAAGAGAATTAAGGGTAGGGGAAGGAAGAAAAGGAAAGAAGTAAAGAGGGGGTAGGAAGGAAAAGGAGGAAAGGAAAAGGGAAGGAGAGAAGGAAAAGAAGGGGAAGGACACAAAGGAAGGAAGAAAGGAAGGAAAGAAAGAGGGGAAATAAAGGAACTAAGGAAATGGAGGGGATGTAAGGAAATAAAGGAAAGGAAGGAAGGAGAGGAGAAGTGAAGAAGGAAGAACGGAAGGAAAGCTAGGGTACAGGAAGACGGTCACCGCAATCAAATGTCACGATTATAACAAAAGAAATTCAATTAATATAATAATATTATATTATTTGAAGTATTTCTCTGCACTCACAAACAGGCAGCCTGATGTGTCCCTGAAACAATCTCTACCTCTTGGGGTACTGGATATTTAATATGTTACTGAAAGCTGAGAATCCAAGGGGTCTATGAAACATTTATTCTTTCAGGGAAATCTCAGACTAATCAATTGCTATGATAAAAGTGAGCCGGTGACTCAGATGTCTGAAACTGTTGAATAAGAAAATGAAATTAAAATAATTGCCTCTCGTGTGAAGTATTATGATACCAGATGTATTTATCCATGCAGAAGGATAATATCCAGCTCTGGAATAAAAGAAAAGAATCAGATAAAGAAAAAGAAAACAGGGACGGCGTGCTGCCTGGATATGTAGTGTAGAAAACAAAAGTTAACCTTCACCAAGGGGGTTAATCAACGAGTGCAGAATTGGCCACCGAATTGCACCGAATGGTGAATTTCCATGTACGGTGCCATTTTGTGGTCATTCGGCTATTCAAAAATCTCTCAATTCACCAAATATTGGCGAATTACCAGCCGAATACAGTGCAATTCGGCGGCAGTGAGATCCCCCATAGAGAAGTAATGGTTAATCAATTTAGAGCACACCGAACAGAAGGGAGAAGTTGTCGAAATGCCCTGATTTTCAGTGGTTTCTTTCTACAGCTTTAACCCAGAGAATCCCATAGATATCAATGTAAAATAAATCCCCATTTTTTTATAAAAAAAAATTATTCAACTGTTTATACTTTTCATTTGCAGCAAAAAGTCTCTTTATTAATCAATTTTTTTTAGACATTTTTTAGGTATTTTTCAGGATTTTTTTCGATGAAATGTCTGATTCCGATTTTTTTTTTATTTTAAAAAAGGCGTTTTTTTTAAAATTCCATTTGATTGTTATTCACAGGACCTTATATATTATTTCCATGAATTTTTATTCAATAATTTTGTTCAAAACGCCTTTTAAAAGTTGCATTGTTTTGTGTGTTTGATTTTTTTACCCATGCTCGCCACTGGATGGCTTTTTTCGGCAGCTGGTCGGCTTTTCCAGCAGCGTTCAGCGGGTCGTCGGCTACAATCAGCGGATTGAAGATGCGTTCGGCAGGTCGTCAGCTGCGTTTGGTAGGTTTGTGGCTGCGTTAGGTGGTTTATGGGATCAATCCGGTGATTTTTTGGTGGCGTTCAGTGGTTTACCAGATCGATTTGGCGGCGTTCGGCGGATCGATTTTGGCACACATCAGGGTCCCTGTGGGGAATTCTGATTTCACTGCGGGGTTGGCAAATTCAGCTCGCCAAAGTGTGCCGAAAGAAAGAGCACCGAAATTTCGATGCTCTTTGGATAACACCTTAATTGACCAAAAAAAGTGTAAATGGCTAAATAAACGGTTTCTAGCCAAGATTAGGAAGGTTAGAGAGTGAGGGATCCCAAATCCTGTTTCTCATAGCAGATAAAGGTTTACTGTGGAAATTACATCAACCTTTCGCCGATGGCAAAGAAGAAATATCAAAAATCACAGTGAATCAAGAAATGCAGGTAAAAACCGGCGCAAATCCGCCGAAATTATCCGATCCGATAAGTCCTCGGGAAACCCCCTGGCAAACATCCGATCCGATCCGATAACCCGCCTAAAGTGTCCAAAAAAAACCTGACGAGCCACCGAACACAGCATCAACCAGTTGCTGAAAAAGGCCTACACGCCAACGAACGGGGTAAAAAAAATAAAAAAAAAATAATAATATTTTAAATGCTGTTTGCAAAAAAACTGCTGGACGAAAATGTTTGGAATTAATATATAAGGCCCTATGAATAATAATAAAGAGATGTGTTACAGAGAAAAAAACCCTATTAAAACAAAAAGGAAAAAAAAAATTGCCGAAAAAATCCTAAAAAAATAAAGAGACTTTTTGCTGCAAGTTAAAAGAATAAACGGTTTAATAGATATTGCATAAAAACAGGAATATGTTTAACATTGAAACCTACGGGATTCGCCTGATTAAACCTGCCGAATTAAACCACCGAACATCAGGGCATTTCACTGACTTTTCCCTGCTGTTCGGTGTCTCTGAATAGATTAATCATTGCTTCTCTATGGGGGATTTCACTGCCGCCGAACAGGCACCGTATTTGCTGGCAATTGTCCAAAATTTTGCTAGATTTTGGATAGTCGAATGGCCACGAAATTGCACCAAACAGGGAAATTCACCATTCGGTGCAATTTTGGGGCCAGTTCGGCCCTCTCTGAATAACCCTGTTTGGCTTTACCTGAAGTTATACGCCTAGCTTATCCCCGCATCACCTCTTCCTATGATAGACTGCAAGATTTCTCCCGCGCAGCCCTCATCCTCTGGAACGCTCTCCCTCGTACGGTCAGACTCTCTCCTAGTTACCATTCCTTCAAACGCTCCCTTAAGACATTCCTATTCCGGCAAGCCTACCACCCGACTCATTGATACACCTCACTGCTCAGACCAGTCCATCACTCTCACCTTGCAGTCCATCACTCTCACCTTGCAGTCCTCTCCTCCTGTTTCCACCCCCAACCCTTCTAGATTTGAGTTCCCATGGGAATAGGGCGCTTGTTTACTAGTGTACCAGTTTGTCGATTGTTGTTCAATGTATTGTAACTCTGTCTATATTGTGCCCATTGTACAGCGATGCGGAATATGCTGGCGCTTTATAAATAAAGAATAATAATAATAAGTTCTGAAAATAATTTGACTCGAAATGTTCTATAGCTCTGAATTGGAGTATTTTTTTGAAGCTATCGATTTTCAGGGTAGGGTTAGGTCTAACGTTCACTTACTATTTGTGTTTGACATTAAATCCTCTTAATTTGTTTGTTTTTACTATTGTAAAGTTAATGGTATAATTTTTAGGTTTAGGGAAGGTTACATTCAGCGTTAACCCTAACCTTAACATTCTGCTAATTTTGCAAACATTTTAGCAGTCCACCCATGCACTTGACCTCGACCTTCTCCTGACACCACCTCCTGCCTACTCCTGTCCTACTGAGTGCCTGAGTACCAGTCTCTGGCCTGTCCTGACAATGCCTCCTGCCTACTCCTGTCCTACTGAGTGCCTGAGTACCAGTATCTGGCCTGTCCTGACACTGCCTCCTGCCTACTCCTGTCCTACTGAGTGCCTGTGTACCAGTCTCTGGCCTGTCCTGACACTGCCTCCTGCCTGCTCCTGTTCTACTGAGTGCCTTTGTACCAGTCTTTGGTGTGTTCCTGACACTGCCTCCTGCCTTGTCACGTCATCCATGCTGTTCGCTGGCCGAGTGCAGGATGAAATACACACCGGCGCTGGTCACGTGATGGCCAGAGGGGCGGGGTGCAGGAATATGATGCAGCATCATTGGGTTTAAAAACCCTTCAGTGAGCCCAGATCAGTGCGCTGACGTGTTTCTCACATCCCGCAGTGCTACCTTGCATTTGTAAAATTTATCTGATCTCTGTGTTTGACCCCTGGTTTTGGCAATCGACGATTCTGGTGTTTGATCCCTGGCTTTGGAAATTGACGATTCTGGTGTTTGACCCCTGGCTTTGGCAATAAACGATTCTGGTGTTTGTCCCCTGGCTTTGGCAATAAATGATTCTGGTGTTTGTCCCCTGGCTTTGGCAATAAATGATTGTGGTGTTTAACCGCTGGCTTTGGCATATTAACTATTCTGGTACACATACTCATTTGTACAAACCGACCACTATAAGGATCGGAAAGGGTAGGGGTAACTCTGCGTACAGGGACCGGTTCCTATATTCCAGGGGAACACCTGACATGCCTGCTCCTGTTCTACTGACTGCCTGTGTACCAGACTTTGGTCTGTTCCTAACACCTCCTCCTGCCTGCTCCTGTTCTACTGACTGCCTGTGTACCAGTCTTTGGCCTGTTCCTAACACCTCCTCCTGCCTGCTCCTGTTCTACTGACTGCCTGTGTACCAGTTTTTGGTCTGGTCCTAACACCTCCTCCTGCCTGCTCCTGTTCTACTGACTGCCTGTGTACCAGTCTTTGGCCTGTTCCTAACACCTCCTCCTGCCTGCTCCTGTTCTACTGACTGCCTGTGTACCAGTTTTTGGTCTGGTCCTAACACCTCCTCCTGCCTGCTCCTGTTCTACTGACTGCCTGTGTACCAGTCTTTGGTCTGGTCCTAACACCTCCTCCTGCCTGCTCCTGTTCTACTGACTGCCTGTGTACCAGTCTTTGGTCTGTTCCTGACACCGCCTCCTGCCTGCTCCTGTTCTGCGGTCTTCCCAATGTACCAGACCCCAGCTTTTTTTTGACACCACCTCTTGCCTGCTCCTCTGAACTGTCTATAGTATCTTGTCATTGGGTTCTATTACAATTTAACTTCAAACACGGCCCGCAGTCCTGACACAAGCCCATCGTTTCATAAAAATAAATGTGTCTGAGACTCAAAGAGCTCTGGCTGCAACAGAATCAGTAAAGTCCAGGGAGGCAGAGATCAATCATTAATCCAGCAGACGTAGGAAAAAGGTCACACACAGCACAGATGAGGCAAGATCACAAGACGGTGACATATACGTGAAATAAACAACAGGTATATAAAGGACTAGAACATGGAGTGAGCCAAATAATGGGCTGAAGCAATGCCATGAAATGGACACACCAATTTCCGCAGCCCCCTGTAAGATGCTCACCCTGAATCTGTTATCATGAGAGAGGGGGGCAAGTGTTGTGTAACGCTGTGAAAATAATAATACTATAATATTTAAAAATAGTAAGAAGATTTACTTGATACTAATATATTTCTTATGCCCCCACCCTATAAATAATCAGATTAAACCCGTAGAAGCTTCTCACCTTTAGTGTTGTGTCATGTGTATAGACAGCCCCGCGTACCGCACACTGTGTGTATCGATAGCCCCACACCTCACACTGTGTGTATAGACAGCCCCACACCTCACACTGTGTGTATAGACAGCCCCACACCTCACACTGTGTGTATAGACAGCCCCACACCTCACACTGTGTGTATAGACAGCCCCACACCTCACACTGTGTGTATAGACAGCCCCGCGTACCGCAAACTGTGTGTATCGATAGCCCCACACCTCACACTGTGTGTATAGACAGCCCCACACCTCACACTGTGTGTATAGACAGCCCCACACCCAGTAGTGTATTTAGGTTTTGTGCTGCCCTAGGCCTGACTAAACTCGTGCACCCCTAATTTAAATTTGACGCACCCCTTCCTGTCAAGGGCACACCTCTTCCTGGTTAATCCCCACCCTTCCTCTTTAAGCTCCACCTTTTCCTCTTAGAGCTCCGCCTTTTCCTCTCTTTATATTAAAAGTGGATACCAAGTGCCTACTTGTATATTTTGTATACCATTTCAAATGTATCTATTGAGATAAAGAAAATTATGAAATGTTTAAATTCAAGTATTTTTACAAAGAACAGCCACGCATGTCAAGTAAACGGGATCACAGCCGCTCTAATTGGTGGAACAATAAAATCCACAGAAACGTGCACTGCATATGAGCGTATCACAGAGCTGCATAGCAATAAAACCCACAGAAATGGGCACTGTGTATGAGCATATCAGAGCTGCAAAGCAATAAAACCCACAGAAATGTGCAGTCTGTATGAGCATATCACAGAACTGCACAGCAATAAAACTCACAGTAATATGCAGTGTGTATCACAGAATCCACAGCAACAAAACACCCAGCAATGCAATGTGCGGTGTGTATGAGTGCATCAGAATTCACAGCAATAAAACTCCCAGCAATGCAATGTGCGGTGTGTATGAGTGCATCAGAATCCACTGCAATAAAACTCCCAGCAATGCAATGTGTGGTGTGTATGAGTGCATCAGAATCCACTGCAGTAAAACTCCCAGCAAACCGAGTGTATATGAGCACACAGCAATTATTTATTCTACATTTACCGGCCTCTGTCCACGGTAGGGCTGTGTGCAGAGTCAGCAGGGACTGTGTACAGACTCAGCAGGAGGTCCCTCCAGGCCACGTTAGGATCACGGCTGTGCCTGTGCGTGGAGCCATCTTGTCAGCAGTGGGGTGCCACTGCCAGAGGGTGCACCGTGGCTTTGATTCCCTTCCCGGTGGGTGTTCAGTCCAGAATAGAGTGACAGTCCATGTTAACGAAAGGGCGGGCAGCTGCGTGCATGCGTGTCACGTGGTTCAGCCAGTCAGGTGGTACTGAGACTCAGTACCACCTGACTGGCCGGACCAAGTGTGACCTGCACGCAAGCAGCCTCACCAGGAGCCAGGCAGCTCAATGACAAATTTCTATCACTGCAGTGCTGGTTAAGGAAAGGTCCACTTTAAACAGCAGTAAGCAGACAGGGCTTCATATTCTGCTGAAACCCCCCCTCCCTTACCTGCCGTTTACTGTCATCTTCTCTCTCTGGACACAAATCACATCCCCCTCCCCTCTCCTAGAGCTGCTGCGAGGCAGGGGAGGAGCTATGGAGGGAGGAGAGGGGGATTTTTATTCTATTCGATTTTATTCCGTATGCAAACGTCATGCTCCGCTGCTCGTTGTTTGAGAGCACAGCTCAAAGCTGACACATAGTGACAGTGGCACCTCCTAGTACCCCCTAATGACACCCCAATAATCACTGGTACCTGGGGCGGCCCGCCCTCCGCCACTCCTCTAAGTACACCACTGCTCTGGTGATATGCTCACACACAAGTTTGGCGAACTGCCAGCAAGTACAGTGCTGTTTGAAGGCAGTGCAAATCCCCATAGAGAAGTAATGGTTAATCTATTCAGAGAACACCAAACAGCAGAGAAATGTCAGTGAAATGTCCTGATGTTCGGTGGTTTCAATCAGCAGGTTTATTCAGGCGAACCCCATAGGTTTCAATGTTAAAAATATTCCCGTTTTTTATGCAATATCTAATAAACCATTTATTATTTTAATCTGCAGTAAAAAGTCTTTATTTATTTATTGATTGATTTTTTTTTTGTACCTTTTAGTGATTTTTCAGAATTTTTTGGGCTAAATTCCCCGCCTTTCTTTTAATAGCGGTTCTCCTTTTTCTGTAACAGAACTTTTTATTATCAATCATAGGATCTTATATGTAAAGTCCAGACATTTTCGTTCAGTAGTTCTTTTTAAAACAGCAGGCCATGGGTTTGCGGTGGCAGCATACAGCGGCCGACTCCATGCACTTTGGGGACCCTGCGGTGAATGGTGAATTCACTGCAGGGTTGGGAAATTTTATTCCCGAAGTGCAGGGAACTACAGAACACCAAAATGTTGGCGGCATTTCGGTGCTCTGTGAGTAACCCAATTAGTGGTGAGGTTTTTTGTTGCCCCCTGGAAAGTGAAAGCCTAGGCCTTGCCTACCCAGGACATACTTGAAAATTAGTGACATCTCAATGTTTCCTTCCTGGTAAAATAGTTTGCAAAAGTAAAAAAAAAAAAAAAAAAAAAAAATTTTTTTTTTTTTTTTAGGGGTGGGGCCACCCAGCGGGCCGCCGCCCCCTGGAAAGTGCCGCCCTAGGCCTGGGCCTTGTTGGCCTAGGCCAAAATACACCAGTGCCCACACCTCACACTGTGTGTATCGACAGCCCCACACCTCACACTGTGTGTATAGACAGCCCCGCGCACCTCACACTGTGTGTATAGACAGCCCCGCGCACCTCACACTGTGTGTATAGACAGCCCCACACCTCACACTGTGTGTATAGACAGCCCCGTGCACCTCACACTGTGTGTATAGACAGCCCCGTGCACCTCACACTGTGTGTATAGACGGTCCCACGCACATCACACTGTGAGTATAGACGGTCCCGTGCCACACACTGTGAGTATAGACGGTCCCGTGCCACACACTGTGAGTATAGATGGTCCCGTGCCACACACTGTGAGTATAGACGGTCCTGTGCTACACACTGTGAGTATAGACGGTCCCGTGCCACACACTGTGGGCTATATTACAATGTTGGTGCTAACTTAACCAGAGCTGTTGTAAACTTAAAACCTCCATAGGCTATAATGGCTCTGGGAAGTTTACAACAGCTCTGGTTAAGTTAACACCAACTATGTAATATAGTTTTAAGTTTACAACTGCTCTGGTTAAGTTAGCACCAAATATGCAATACTGCCCTGTGTGTATAGACAGTCTGCACACCTCACACTCAGGTCTGGCCCAATGTACTGTGCTGCCTCGGTCCAAGAAATGATGCCCCCCCCCACTTATATGCACCGCACATTACTGTGGGTTTAATTGCTGTGCAGCTCTGTCATACACACCGCACATTACTGTGAGTTTTATTGCTGTGCAGCTCTGTGATACAGTAATGTGCAGTGCGTATAAGTGTATCATAGAGCTCCGCAGAAATATAACTCACACTCATACACACCGCACTTTACTGTATCACAGGGCCCACACATCCACATAACCCAGCACACAGTTACACATCCACATACATTCTCGTACGCGGTCACACATATTCCCACAAAGTCAAATATCTACACAAAGTGGCGACTCTACGAACAATATATAGGGGGGGGCACATAAGATACCACAGTCAAAATGGGGGGGCACTAATAATTTTCACCGATAAACCATATCACTGAAAAAAAAATAAGTATATATAAATAAGATTTCAAAACCCCAGAGTAATGTGATGCAATGATACCTTTTTGTTGTAATAACTTGATACTTAAATTCAGTATTTTATTTGCTGCAATTCTGCATTTTTCGCCGACGTCCGATAACTGCTTCAGCGAATACAATTTTCGCAAATTACGGTGACCTTTCGCTAAATAGGGAATTCACCATATTATCGGTGAAATTGTGACAAATTGTGTCAAAAAGCAAAGGGTCAAAAGATGAATTGACCCTTTAGAGTCTAACTTCTATAATAACCCCTACAACGCCATTAAAGCGGGGAAATACAATAAAAAGTATAAACAGTGTGGCATGTAGCCTACCTATTAACCCCTAAAATGCCCCTAAAAAAAAACTAAAATGCCAGTAATCAATGGAAAACATGAAATGTATACACTGTGAGGCATGTAGCCTACCTATTAACCCCTAAATGCCAGTAATAGATGGAAAACAAGAAATGCATACTGAGGGATGAAGCCTGCCCCTTAACCCCTTAAATGCCAGTAATCAATGGAAAACATGAAATGTATACACTGTGAGACATGTAGCCTACCCATTAACCCCTAAAATGCCAGTAATAAAGGGGAAACGTGAAATGTATTCTGTGAGGGATGAAGCCTGCCCATTGACACTTGATATACAACTAAACCAAGTGTAGAGGTTGGCGAGACTGTGGTACTGGATTGGTGCTATGTTTCACCCCTATTTGGCTTGTGGTCCCTTTAAAGACAACCAAAAGGTCGGGGAAGGGGTTTAAAAGGTTGGCAACTCCCAGAGAGGATTGTGGTAGTTGAGGAAAAGCTGAGAGCTGTTAGCTGTGCTGAATCAGGAGGCTAAAGACTGAGGGCTGAGGGCCGTGCCTTGCCAGCTGTAGCTGTGCTGCTGGAAGTATTTTATATTTTCTGGGAAAGGATTCCCCAGGTTTGGGACTTTTTTAAAGTTGGTGAGCCACATTTGTTTTCTGTTATTTTTGAGCTGGACTTTCCTTTAATTGCGCTGGAGATGAGCGTGTGTTTCATGTTTAAAGTTTTGGCTGCCCTGAAAGGAATAATAAAGTTGATTTGTTGCATCCAAGATGTTGTGCGAGTGCTCTGTGGGCTCCCCAACATCACAACTGGTGGAGGATGCGGGCATGAAGCTACCCCTCACAAGCGAAGCGAGTGGATTTTTTGTGAAAAAAACAAAGAAAAAAAAAACTGACATTTAAAGAGACAGTGTTTTAAGTGCAGGTCCTGGGCTAAGGCTGCACTGAAGTCCACAGCTGTGGAGGAGCTGATTAAGCAGCTGGTTTTGTTTAATATGCAGGCCCAAACCCGCCATGAAGTGGCAATGGCTCAGCAGCAACAAGCCCTGGCACAGGCTGTTGCAGCACAGCAAGAAACTACATTTTCTGGCTGCACATCTTACAGCACAGCAGGTAGCCACACAGACGCAGATAACTGCCCTACAGGAGGCCATGCAGCAAATCGCACCTGTGATCAAGCTGGGGTCACTGCTGGTAACCATATATCCATAAGGGCCAGTCATTTCCTGCAAAAACTTTCTCCCAGTGATGATGTGGAAGCATTCCCCATCACGATTGAAAGAACTGCCGAGAGAGAGGGGGCCCCAAGACTGCAGCACTGGTAGTCAAGATGGTGGAAAGATACACCATGGTGGAGGACCTTCTCAGACCAGCCGTCAAGGACCTGTCTTGCCACAGGTAGTGAGGCCTGCTTCAGTTCCTTGGAGTGAAGTGTCCCTGAACCCAGGAACCAGCATCCCAGAGTTGTCTTCCTCGGTCCCTCAGAGGCCAGTCGCTACCCGGAATGCTGGGGAAATACAGTGTTGGAGGTGTCAAGCCTGGGGCCATATCAGGGCGCGGTGTCTCCAACAAGAGGAGCCTATGGAGTGTAAATCTGCTTGAAGAGTGTCCTTCTATGCCCGGTTGGTTGCCACGGTTTTGTGGCGGATTTTTCCTGAAGTCCATGCACCCTGAGGTGAATGCTGAATTCACCGCAGGGTGGGGCACTTTGATTCCTCGAAGTGCAAGGAAGCGCGGGGAATGAGAGAGCACCGAAATGTCGGCGACATTTCAGTGCTCTCTGAATAACCCCCTACGTGCTCTTGTTCAGCTACTTTGTTTCGTTTTAAATATACTCCCTTCCTATGGGGGCATTTATCCAGAAAACATAAACAGGAACATCTTGAGGGCATCTCCTCCAAAAAGAAATTAACATTGTCCTCGGGAGCCAATTAAGCATCACCTGCATTAATTTGTCAACGCAAACGTTCTATTTATTCCTTGCCCTGCTTGTGCAGCTGTCCGCGCATACGTAGGTAACAATACATAACATTAGGTGCTTGAAAAAACAAATGTATATACTTTCTAGTCGTTTGTTGAACATATGGAAAAAATAACACGTGCGTGTATATATTTTTAAGGAATTGACAAAATTATCCTTCCCTTGGGAAAAAGGAAAAAAAAAAAAAAAGACATTTAATTTAATATTAAGTTTCCATTAAACTGTTTGTTACCGTCCCGATAGGAGCGGGGGGGGGGAGAACGCGAGCCCTGCCAGCTTTAAAAGTCTCATTTAGCCCTATAAAAACAAAGAGCTCGCGCTTTTTGGTAGGGCAGGAACTGACAATATATAAAACAAACTGTAGAAAGATGTAATGAGAGCCAGATGTTTATGAATGAATGAATGGGAGATCAAACTGACTATTTAATTAATCATTGTTAGATCTCGCAGTATCCAGATGTTTCGCTAAACAGTGTGTGTAGAATGTGCCCGCTCTGGGGAGCGTTACGGCTTTATTTAATATATCTGTGTACACGGCCCTTAAAACAAAATCCCCTTCTTGTAGCGATATTAATTCGCTTCCCATAAAGAGGCAGAAGGAAACATTTGCGTGTTACATTGTTACTGAAAGGGAGACCTGCTCTTGCATAAGCTGGAGCGTTGATCCAAGGCTAGAGTGCCATTGGGACTTTTGGAGATGCAGCTCCAGGCCCATGTGACAAAATAGGCCCCGATAATTACTAACTTCCGAATTGGCCCCGAATTGCTCCTTTTGGTGCAATTTCGGGTCAATTTGTCTATTCACTATCAGGGTTTTTCACACAGAGATCCAAACTTGCCCCGAAAATGCAACGAACAGTGAAGATTCCCATACAGTGCAATTTCATGGCTATTTAGAAAGCAAATTGTAAGCAAATACGGTGCCTGTTCGAGGGCAGTGAAATCCCCCATAGAGAAGCAATGGTTAATCTATTCACAGACACCGAACAGCAGTGAAAAGTTGCCGAAATGCCCTGCTGTTCGGTGGTTTCATTCGGCAGGTTTATTCAGGCGAATCCCATAGGTTTCAATGTTAAAAATATTCCCGTTTTAATTCAATATCTAATAAACCGTTTATTATTTTAATCTGCAGCAAAAAGTCTCTTTATTTATTCATTTTTTTAGGATCTTTTAGGCATTTTTTCCCTTATATGGATCTTATACGGAAATTCCAGACATTTTCGTCCAGTAGATTTTTTGCAAACAGCGTTTCAATTTTGACAATCATTTTATTTATTTATTTACCCCATTTGTCGGCTTGTCGGCTTCTTCCGGTCGTCGCTGTGTTCGGCGGATCGTTGGCTTTTTCTGGAAAAATTCAGTGGGTTTGCGGCACCTTATCGAATCCAATCCAATCTGAAAATCTGGCGGACACGTGAAATTATCGGATCAGGTAATTTCGGCGGTTTTGCTGCGTTTTTTTTTTCTTCGATCTGCAGTTTTGCGGCAGATTTTCCCCACACTTCGAGGACCCTGTGGTGAATGCTGAATTCACCGCAGGGTCAGATACTTTGAATCCCCGAAGTGAGGGGAATGAGAGAGCACCGAAATGTCAGCGAGAGCGTTGTGACGCTTCGACGGAGCCGGCCACACGTTGTAGCGTGCGCACAAATTGCGCACTCTACAGCGGATATGCTGCGACCATGCTGAAAGCCTCCCCGTCTAAGCACTAGACGCACCATAGGAGGATTGAGCCTTGCAGAGATGGGTGCACTAACTGCGCTCAGCAAGGTGGCCAGACGGGCATCAGAGTGGAAGGAACGTACTCTCTCACGGACATTCCTTCCACTCTCAAAAACACTCGTCTGACCCCGGCCTAAGTTAGCACGAGCTTTGTAATATTGCTCTTTTTATTTTGTAACCAACCTTTTTATTATTTTTTAAAGACTTTTTGGATTTTTTAGAAGACATTGTTTTTTTTTTTTTTAACCCTTTCGCTGCTGAGCCATTTCACACCTCTGTGCTGAGCTCATTTTTACCGGTTTCGCTCATCATGTTGAAATGCGTTTTCAAGCCATATTTTATTATATGACCCAGACATATTATATATCGTTCTTTCCGGGAGACTCGGCAAATTCATAATATATCATTATTATATGTATACGTTATGTCCTGTCTGTATATTATAACAAAAAATGCAATAAAATTTAAATTTTCAATAATTTACAAAGCGTAAAGTGTTTTTTTTCACATTTTAACATGCGAGCGTTTGCGGTTATATTTTTTTATGAGTTGCGCTTGTTAAAAAAATTAGAAATGTGGACTCGTTACATTTTTTTGGGGAGAAAGTTACACTATTTTTAACAAACGCACCCCATACAAAAATCGTTAGTGCAGCATCATTGTTCACATTATAAATGAAATGGGAACAATATTGCTGCATTAACAAAACAAAACAAAAAAACTTTTTATTTTTTTATATATATTTTTTTTTATTTTCATTTTTTTTCACTAACTTTTACCATGGTCATGTTTGGTATCATTGGAAAGGCCATGCTCCGGCCGATCCAACAATACCAAACATTAACCCCTAGTTACTACGGATCGGGAGATAGGGGGTTCCAATGAACCCTCTATCTCCACCATTGGTGGCAGCTAGGGGTTAACTCCAAAACTGATGTCATTGCGCTATGCACAGGCCGATTGCTGCCCCCCCCCCGGTGCCGGCTGACATCTTGATGTCAGCCCAGCACTCCGGGACCCCGGCGGGGACAATAGATGTCATTGCGCTAGCGCAATGGGACATCTCCCTTCAGGCACCTTCCCCGCACTTACGGGGGGGGGCGCCTGAAATAGATGTCATTGCGCTAGCGCGATCACATCTAT
Source organism: Leptobrachium leishanense (assembly GCA_009667805.1). Lineage (NCBI taxonomy): Eukaryota > Metazoa > Chordata > Amphibia > Anura > Megophryidae > Leptobrachium > Leptobrachium leishanense. The sequence goes on along the minus strand of CM019063.1, from coordinate 47,291,022 downwards.
TGTCCCCGCCGGGGCCCCGGAGTGACCATTCAATGGATAGTGAATTCTCTGTATTTTCGGTGAAATGGAATAACGGAAGTGTGCCGAATTGCAGCGAAACACAATTTTGGTGCTTTGTGACTAGACCCTTATGTCAGCACCAACTGTTACCAACAGAAGGAGATGAAGAGGGATGTGGCAGTGACACAATGAGGAACAATGAGGAAGAGGAACAAAGCAAGGTGAGGGAATGGGTCAGAAAAGCAATGGGTTATTCAGAATGAGGTAGAGGGTCAACCGTGAGTCGCTAAAAGGTTGCGCCTTCCGACCCACCAACAGTTCACCTTGTCCGCGGCAGTCCGTGTACAAGGTCGTTTGGCACATGCTAGAGAAACGCTAAGGCCCGGGCTCAGACTGTCACATTCACCCTCGACAACCGTGGTGTGGATCCCTCTCAACAGACTTCTAAGCCCTCCGATCCTTGAGTGGTCGGGACCGCTAACCCTATCGCTCCCAGCCAGGGATAATAAAGAGTATAATTTAGAAGCTCTAGCAGTAGGCGTCAGGACTGAGCGTACACTGGGACAGAAATGGTTAACCTTGATGAAAGGTGAAGAATAGCCTGCATTAGGCTTATACAGGTTGTTCATACAAAATGGTTCAGAAACAGCTTGGTCGATTAAACAAGCCGGGCCAGCAACAGAGAGGGTTTGCATACAAACTGAAACGACAACAGAGAGCTCAGTAAATTAGAGAATGAATCAAATGAATAAGTGACTCATAACACGAATACACTCAGCGATGCAGTAACAGACTCACGTCAAGGCAATGACTCAGAGCGCGCGCTCATTACATAAAGGCCGGCGGCTCTGCGTCATCATGCCGTGCCCCGCCCCGACCAGCCGCAGGAATGCCAGGGACCGCCGGAGCTCCTGGCACTCGGCCAGCTAACGGTGCTGTGCGCCCGGGACCCCCCTGAGACCCCGCAGGCTCCCCAGATGTGACACAGACCCAGCGTTAATGCCATGGTGTACAGGATAGAACTGTTTTTTCCAGTGCAGAGTGCCGGGCCATACCTAACCTCTGCCCTCACAAGGTTGCATAAGTATAAAGTCATGAAGCAAATAGCCTCACACCCCCTGCATTATTAAAATCCTCCAAGGTGGCCGTATCTATGTTTATATGCACACATACACTATATTGCCAAAAATATTCGCTCACCTGCCTTGACTCGCATATGAATTTAAGTGACATCCCATTCCTAATCCATAGGGTTCAATATGACATCGGTCAACCCTTTGCAGCTGTAACAGCTTCAACTCTTCTGGGAAGGCTGTCCACAAGGATTAGGAGTGTGTTTATGGGAATTTTTGACCATTCTTCCAGAAGCGCATTTGTCAGGTCACACACTGATGTTGGACGAGAAGGCCTGGCTCTTAGTCTCCTCTCTAATTCATCCCAAAGGTGTTCTATCGGGTTGAGGTCAGGACTCTGTGCAGGCCAGTCAAGTTCATCCACACCAGACTCTGTCATCCATGTCTTTATGGACCTTGCTTTGTGCACTGGTGCACAGTCATGTTGGAAGAGGAAGGGGCCAGCTCCAAACTGTTCCCACAAAGTTGGGAGCATGGAATTGTCCAAAATGTCTTGGTATGCTGAAGCATTCAGAGTTCCTTTCACTGGAACTAAGGGGCCAAGCCCAGCTCCTAAAAAACAACCCCACACCATAATCCCCCCTTCACCAAACTTTACACTTGGCACAATGCAGTCAGACAAGTACCATTCTCCTGGCAACCACCAAACCCAGACTTGTCCATCAAATTGCCAGATGGAGAAGTGCGATTCGTCACTCCAGAGAACGCGTCTCCACTGCTCTAGAGTCCAGTGACGGCGTGCTTTACACCACTGCATCCGACGCTTTGCATTGCACTTGGTGTTGTATGGCTTAGATGCAGCTGCTCGGCCATGGAAACCCATTCCATGAAGCTCTCTGCGCACTGTTCTTGAGCTAATCTGAAGGCCATATGAAGTTTGGAGGTTTGTAGCGATTGACTCCGAATAAAGTTGGTGACCTCTTCGCACTATGCATCTCTGCATCCGCTGACCCCGCTCCGTCAGTTTACGTGGCCTACCACTTCGTGGCTGAGTTGCTGTCGTTCCGAAACACTTCCACGTTCTTATAATACAGCGGACAGTTGACTGTGGAATATTTAGGAGCGAGGAAATTTTGCCACTGGATTTGTTGCACAGGTGGCATCCTATCACAGTTCCACGCTGGAATTTACTGAGCTCCTGAGAGCGACCCAGTCTGCATGCCTAGGTGCTTGATTTTATACACCTGTGGCCATGGAAGTGATTGGAACACCTGATTCTAATTATTTGGATGGGTGAGCGAATACCTTTGGCAATATAGTGTATATTAATAAATGCTGATGGGCATTGCATGATAAATGCCACCCAACAGCATGCAGAATCATTACACTGCATTTAATAGATCCAAAAGGAAGGCCAGGTGAGCCACAATAATTTCCCTGCTGCAGCATATAAATAATACATGTTTCAGGGCAAGACTTATCCATGTGTCCCTGTAAACATGGTCCTAACCCTAATACTCAAAACACTTACATACGATGAATAACCCCCAGCATAAAATGTTTAAAATTAGGCAATATATTAGAATTAGGATATATGTGCATAAAGGATACATTTATAATAGAACTTACTGCAACGCAGTGACATTGCTGACCAGATCCATTACTATGGTGTATGAGGCCAAGAGAACACCTGTGCTGCATTCCTTTCAATTGCCTGTTAACTGCTGTTAATTTTGGGTGAGGACCTGTTTTTTGTGTTTTATTTGGAGTTACCACCAGGGTTGAGCAATAGGTAAAATTTTTGCGAATAGTGTCCGTCAAAAACTTAGCGCTGGCACCAAGTGAACTGTTGGTTACAACAAATGCTAGTGATCTCTAGCGCTCCCCATATTAAGTATAGGACACGGTAAGTACAGTAAGCTCGTGCTACAAATTGCTCATTACCATGCGCTAAGTGATTTTTCCCGTTTCTAGAGGGAGGCAAACGATCTGTTGGTTAGGCGCTAGATTCATTTTACCTGGCGCTAATGCAAAAACATGCTGATGATAGGGTTAGCTCACAGCATGATAGGGCCCAATGGGTGTACCAGCTGGATAGCGTAGAGGTATCATCACTGATCTACAACTGTGAAGACCCAGGTTTGACTCTTACAGGTTTATTCAAAGAAAGGTGAAAATCAGGAGAACTGTCAGGAGACAAGAACAATCTAGATTAAACAGTCGAATTGGAAAGTGAGATAAATGGGAGAATGTTTCTGGCTTGGCTATTTTGATCTAGAATTTTCACTTCTCCAGTCCCGAGTTTCACCTTTCTTTGAATAGGCCTGTCAGTCAGAGCAACTCTCCAGTAAGTGTCCTTGGGCAAGTCACCTAATGGTACAAACCTGCCTACCACACTATCTACTGTGTAACCAAAGGGTGACATCTCTGCTCTTCAACCTTGGAGAAACAAGTTCAACGGGATTTGACTTCCTCCATGGTCAAAGGGCAGAGACATACCATTAGGTGTCTTGCCCAAGGACACTTACAGGAGAGGAGCTCTGGCCGGGAATCAAACCTGGAGGGGTTATTCAGAGAGAGAAGATCTTGCACCGAAATGTAACCGTACACTGAAATTCAGCGTACAGTGACATTTCGTGGCCATTTGGCTATTCAGAGAGCAGGCAATTCGCCAACTTTTGGCGAACTGCCAGAAAATACGGTGCCTGTTCGACGGCAGTGAAATCCCCCATAGAGAAGCAATGGCTAATCTATTCACAGACACCGAACAGCAGTGAAAAGTTGTCAGGTTTATTTAGGCAAATCCCATAGGTTTCAATGTAAAAATATTCATGTTTTTATTCAATAACTCCTTCTCCGATGAGTCTGATCCTGAGTGATATTCTAGCGATGGTGATCTGGAAAACCTACCAACTCAAGGAACTATTGCTGGTGGCAAAACCAGAACCGAGACTGGTATGCGTGGACACCTCCTGCACCATTCAAGGAGTATGCATGGTGCCCAGAGAATTCTGTATGATCCATGCAGAGAATACTGATGATACCACTTTATCTCTTTGTACTTGCTGATGCCATGCTTGTCCAATGACAACACATCGTTCCATCCAAAGACATGTATAAAGGAAATAGTATCCCTTTCCCACCACAGGGTGTACTAAGCCATCCCCACGGTGAGGGGGCCTTGAAGCCACGGGGCGGTTTCAACCACGCCGCTAGCATCAATGGGTCTCTGTAGTAGCACCCACCAGTTCTCGCATGCCATTGGCTGAAGTCAGGCCGTCCCCCTGCAGCCAATGACGCTTGCCGCACGTCAGCTACATATATGGGCTGGAGGACGGGTCCGCCACAGCAGCCGGCAAGCGAGCCGTACTAGTATGCCCCGCCAGCAATAAGGCCCTGCCTCCGGGTACAACCTGCCCAGCGGTAATGGGTTAATCATTCAATTTGTTATTTTATTGCCTTAGATAGTGTCATGCTGGGCGCCTACTTGGGCCATCGTGGTGGCTTGGAACAAGGAGTGTAGCCCTTTAGGGAGGTGAGCTGCTGGCTTGGTACAAGTCATAAAATATACAGATTCCAGACAAGAGGTGAACCAGACTGAAAACACGAGAGACAGGGGGCATAGAAGAAAGCTAAAGGGATCCCTATGCTGGGGTAGGTCCTTGTGTGGCCTCTAACTAGTGAAGATACCTCACAAAGGATGACAGAGCCAGGGGGAACAGGAAGAGCGAGGGTTAACAAGAATCCTAGACTGGAGAGGTCCTTGAATGTTGGCCTCTGAGTAAACTAAACTCAGACAAACAAGATACATAAAACATGAAACGTAAGAGTGTTTAGGACTAGCAGAACTTGGCATCAGAACAGGCATACAGGTTAAGGGGAGCAGGCCAGAGAGAGACCCAGAGAACACACTTAAGGTCATACACAGAAACCAAAATACATGGTACAGGGTACAAGGAGCAGACCAGAGAATAAACCAGAACGATAGCTAGAATTCATACACAGGAGCGGTTCTCAGTCAGGCCAGGTCAGCAACGTGATATGCAGAATACAGAGTACAGGGAGCAAGCAACAGAATATCTAGGAGCCAGTGGCGTAGCATGGGGGGGCTTCGGGGGCAGTCGCTCCAGGTGCAATTTTCTTAGGGGGCACAAAATTTCAAAAGAAATTTGAACCACTAATATTTTCCAGCAGAGATCAGTAAGGTATCTGCTCATGGACACTGGTGTCCGTGAGAGGCCCTTGCATGGGCAGCCACCAGTTTTGCAGTGCTGGCGGTGACTTAGCACTCAGTGTCTGGAAGGGAGGAGCAGGACAGAAAATTCTAGTCCTGTCCTGACTCCTCCTTAACGCTGACATGAGTTACGTGAAGCAGCGCAACATTATCCGACAGAACACCCTGTACCACGCTTGTCAGCCCCCCTGTGCCGCTGGCAGTCCTGCAGCCGCTGAACAGGAAAGGAGGGAGGGAGGCACCTGCCCTACAGCACTGCCCGCCGGGCCACCAGCAACTCCACGCAGGTAGGCGACACTGTGTGACACCAGAGCAGCATAACCAACACAGAATGAGGGGGTACTGGGGGTATGTGGAGAGGGTGATTGGGGGTACTTGGATAAAGATTGACTGGGTGTACTGGGAATGAGTGACTGGGGGGTACTGGGAGAGAGTGCCTGGGGGTACTGGGAGAGAGTGAGTGCATGGGGGTACTGGGAGAGAGTGAGTGACTGGGAATACTGGGAGAAAGAGTGACTGGGGGTCCTGGGAGAAAGTGTGGGTACTGAGAGAGAGAAGGAGAGAGTGACTGGGGGTACTTGGAGAGAGAGTGACTGGGGTTACTTGGAGAGAGAGAGTGACTGGGGTACTGGGAGAGAGTGAGTCATTGGGGGTATTTGGAGAGGGAGAAAGTGACTGGGGTACTGGGAGAAGGTGACTGGATATAGTATGAGAGTGGAACTATGCTAGGGTATACTGGGACAGGGTGACTGGTAGCAGTGGCGTAGCATGGGGGGCATGTGTGTTTATTATATCAGTATTTTGTTAATATACAATACATGTGCTTGTGGGGTAAGGGGGTTAATACTCTACTGGTAGAAGGGAATCAGGGTGTGTTACCGTGTCCACAGGTTGGGGGGCACACAATTCTTCTCTTGCCCCGGGCGCTGACAACCCACGCTACGCCACTGCCAGGAACATAAGCCAAAAGTCAAAACCAGAAATAGTAGACATGAAGCTATGCAGCAACACGGGAATCAGGAACCAGGACCAGTACACAGGAAACACAACCACCATGTAAACTCACAACCGGTCAAAGAAGCACTGTGTTGCTGGGAGTATATATAGGCAATGGGTCTGTGTGATTGGGCCATGTGACCTCAGACCAGAAGATCACGGCAGAACCCCGTAGCGGCCCCTGACAGCACAGCCAAACACAAAACAGGGGAAAACAGACATGAATGCCTCTCACCACCAGGGGGCGCAGCCAAAACCAGGGAAAACGTGACAGATAGTTGGCAAAACAAATTCAACCCTGATTCCAGCAAATTTACACCATCACTAGACTCCTTAAAATTGATATTTTCTAAAAACACATACGAAAGTCTTTAAAGATGATTGAGTTACAGAGATAAATCCGGTATTAGCGCCTGAATCCCAGCGAGGCACCTGGCATCATCTTCAAGGTTTTTTTTAAAGATATTGAAAGTAAGTGACTCGAGATGTTTTTCGAAGCAGAAAATTGATTTCTCCGACGTTCAAAATATCAAAATGGTTAGATTTATTTTTGACGCATCCTCCTGTTCTCTTGAGTTCAGCCCTAGCCTAACAATCTGTATGGAATGGCTATCACTCAGTGTCCTTCCACCATATTTACCACACATTTTTTTTATTTTTGTACAAACTCACAGTCCACGGTTGTATTTGATAGTGAATGTTAATAAAGCCTGGATTATTGGAGATGCATGGACAAAAAATAGACATAATGATCTGCTTACGTGTGAAGGTCAGTAAAGCTACGGCAAAGGAATAGGGATCGGTACAAAGGGTTTAGGGTTAGGGCTCAGGATAGGATAAAGTAGAGTCAATAATAACTAATTACCACCTACTAGCCTTAGTAAATTATATATATGGAGTGAGTTATGTGGTTCCTGTAAATTGTGTTATATGTCATCTATGTATCCCTGGTTCAATTTTTTTGGTTCTAAATAAAGGTTTAGGTGTGCACAGCTGAAAAATTTGTTATTTGTTTTGTTTCGTTTTGTTTGAAAATAATTTTGTTTTCAGAATTGAGTTTAGTTTCGGAATTTCATTTTGATTCGATTCGATTTTCGGATCACTAAAAAAAAACAACAAATCAAATCCTGCTCAATTACTGTTAGATTAGGGTTAAACATAAGGCTTAAAATGGTGCTGAATACAACAGATTCAGCACCACAGCCAATTTACAGGGGCGGGGTGCTGTGTGAAACAGTAAAGCAAAACTGATTTGTTTCACCTTTCATACACCTACACCTTTCATAATTTTGTTTGTAATTTGGGATCGATTTGAAGTTTAGGATTAGGATCACTAACAAAAAAAAAATAATCAATAAATCCTGCTCTTTTATTGTTAGATTATGGTTATATATGAGGGTTAAAAGCAAGCTAGGGTTAAATTACCATTTTGCTGCAGTGTGCATAGAGGAATCATTCAATCAATGGTTCTCTTGTGAAACAGTATAACGAATCAATTTCATTATGTACTGTTTCGTTTTCATTTTAATTCGGATGAAATTAATTAGTTATTTCGGAAGTACTTCCAAAATACTAATTAACGAATTTTCAAGCGAATTGAGATTCATTATGAAACGAATACACACCTCTATAAAGGTTAAATTGGGTCGTTATTTTGCAATTGACAATAGCAATTCGTTATTAATCTAGTATTCCCTGCCTAGGTGTGGGGTGAGTTAGGTTTTATATTTATTTGCCGCAGATGTTGTGTTTTTTTGAGTACTAGTGGGTGAGGCCCGTTATGGTATGGGAATATAAATGGAACCACTTTTTAAGAAAAACTTGTTGGGTTTTTCCTTTTTTGTATTGTTTTGGTTCATATTGTTTAAGCCTTGTAAGGCTTCGTCAGGACAGAAGGAGCTATGGTGGGTTTCCAATATATTTGTTAATATTTGTGTGGTTTAGGGGAAAACAGGGATGATTTGTCCTTGGACTAGAGAAGTGGTTGTAATGAAGATGATGTTACCGGTTGGAGTGTATAGAAGAAGTTAGAGCAGATGTGATAAAACTGATAATTAGGGTTATGGACCTAACACTTGACATAGAGAATGAGTCTTGTCTCCAATATGCAGGTGTAGCAACATACATACAAGCCTCTACTTCTTGCTAGGAGTAGTATTCACTAAATGAAGAAAGTTAAGGAAGACAAAGCCCCTGGGCCAGACTGGATTCACACTCGGCTACTCAATGAATTTGGTGGTCATGCCTACACTAGGGATGTGCGTTTCGGGTTTCGGAATTTCGGAATTTTCACGAAATTTCCCGATTCGTGCATTCGGATTCGACCGATTTTATGAAAATGTTCAGATCCGAACACTTTACGAAACGAACCAAACATTTGTTCGGAATTTTCGAATGGACTAGAAATGTGTAAAAGCGAAAATCATTTTCGTTCCATTCGTAATTTCGGCTCCATTCCTGATTTCGGTTCCATTTCAGTAATTTCGGACAACATATTTTTTGGTTATATCGCTGATTCTGTAATTTTGTATCATTCCCATCTCAATGTATCCTTCTTGTAAGAAATCTCAATGTATCCTTCCTGGAAAACCTGAGAAATCTCAATGTATCCTTCCTGGAAAACCAGAGAAATCTCAATGTATCCTTCCTGGAAAACCAGAGAAATCTCAATGTATCCTTCCTGGAAAACCAGCGAAATCTCAATGTATCCTTCTTGTAAAACATGAGAAATCTCAATGGCAGAATTATCGTATCGACAGAATTATCGTATCGACAGAAATATCGGATCCGAAAAACCATTAGTTTACGTCAAAACGAATAGACACTTTGAAACGAGGAGAACAGAAGTTCCGAAAAAGACAAAAATTTCCGAAATTAGGGAAGAAAAGTCGATACGAAAAACGAACCGAAAACGAAACGAACCGAAACGGAAATCGGCCAAAATGAACCGAAACGAAAATTTACAAAATACGAACGAACCGAACCGAATCGAACTGAAAAAAAAATCGGTGCACAAGTCTAGCCTGCACCCAATGCCTTACTTGTAGTTGCTGGGATCACGGATCCTCATGCCCCTTCCCAGCAGATTGCTACTGTTGATATTATGAAGCGTTGTTTTTCACCACCTTGCATATAGACCTTTTTGGCATCTGACATCAGATAGCACCACCAACCAATAGCAGCTAGCCTAGGGGTATTTAACTCTGCTTTCTCAGTTGTCTCATTGCCCTGTCGTGATTCTATATAACCCTCCACGCGATTGTATGTTCTCTATTGTCATTACTATGTACCAGACCTTGGCTTGCTCCCTCACCTTCCGTATTTCTCCTGCTCTTGACCTCGCTCTGTTTCTCCATTATTGTGTACTTCTGTTATCCAGACCACAGCTTTTTTTTGCTATCCTTATATACAGCTTCATAAACCCAGCCATTAAAAGAACCGGTACTTCGATTATGGTGCCTCTGTATGCTGGGCCCCTATATCACATTACATTGGTCATGTAATAGGAGAACACCGCTTTTAATGTTCAAATATTCCTTCCAGTTGGGTTACTTCCAGAAATGTTACAAAAACTCAACCTGATCTTTAAAGACCTTTAACTCTGACTTCAGTGGTGGAGAAATTGTTGGAGAGTTTGTTAACGGCTTTCATTCAGGACTACCTCTCAAACAAACAACTCAACAGTAGGAGTCAATATGGTTTTGAGAAGGATCCATCATGTCAGACCAATTTAACTGAACTCTGAACAGTTGTGAGCATAAGTATAGATCAAGGTGTCACAGTAGATGGGATCTATTTGGATTTTGCCAAAGTGTTTGACATGGCGCAGCACAAGCGGCCACTGCACATCACAAAGGAGGGCGGATTAGATACGTACATGTTCTTGCATTGAAAACTGTCTCAATGACCGAGTACAGAGAGTTAGCGTTAACAGTAAATACACAAGTTGGATTCAAGAGGTAAGTAGGAACCTCAGAGGACTGTCCAGGATCCAATTCTTCTTACATATTTATCAATCATCTTACGAGGTGGTATTGGACGTCATTTGTTTGTGGTGTCAGGGTCGAGAGGTCGAGTTAGGACACTTAGATGTGATACTGGTGACTGGAGTGGAAGGGAGGCCGATGCCAGGTATCCGACAGGCAATCCAAGAAGCAAATCCATATATAGTTCCTAGGGTCGAGGCGGGTTGCAAGCAATGAAGTCCAAGAACAAGTCAAAGGATCAATACAAGGTCAAGAGATAAAGATTTGCCCCATGTAGTGTTCACCAGGGAGGCACAGAACATCTAAGCGCTCACCTGGTGGGCCGGGGGTTTAAATAGGACACTCAGATGTGGTCATACCCCCTCTGTGCCTCCTTCCACTCTTTACCAGCAGTCTGGCAGTGCCTGAGTCCACAGCACTCCTTCTGTCATGCTCACCTGTGACACAAGACGCACGTGGAAGCAATAAACTGCGCAGCACTACTGCCAGCCGCAGGACGTGATGCAATGCCAGCAGACTCGAATACCTGCACCAATCCGGCGCCACCCGCTTCTGTCATGTGTTTGCTGATGATACAAAACTGTTTAAGGCTATACAGACTGAGCAGGAGGTAACGTCCCAGCAGACGGAATATGCCGGTGACTGTCAGATTAGACTGAATGCATAAGATGTGTAAAGTTGTGTATTTTGGGACTAAAAATAATAAAGCAACCCATAGTCTAATAGTCTGATATGGTGGCGGCAGTCAATGAAATGAAGCTCAGAATTTTTGTAATAAACTTTGCGACAGTGTGCACAGTGTCAGGCAGCAGCTGCAAAAGCCAGGAAAGTCATGTCATGTTTGCAAAGAAGGACTGGATCACATGATGAAAGATTAATCTTCCATCTTTATAAACCAATGGTCAGACCTCATCTGGAATATGCGGCGCTGGTACTGAAAAAAGAAATTATGGAGTTGGAGGTACTGCCGAGTCAAACTACGAAGCTTATAAAAGGAACGTATGATTTTTATGAAGCATGGCTACAAAAACTGCACTTGTTTAGCCTTGAAAAATACTTCATTTAAGAGCTAATATGATTACAGTGTTCAAATACATACAGGGCCAAAACAAAGAGATCACTGTTGATCTGTTCATTAACAGAGCTTTATAAAGGACACAAGGTCATCCACTGAGCCTATAGGTTAGGTTAAAGGTTAATTTAGTTAGTTAATCAGTATTTATATAGCACCAGAATATTCCGCGGCGCTTTACAATTGGGAAACACAAACACGAGACATAACAATATACAAGGAACAGAGGATACTGCCCATAGGATAACAAACCAGGAGGAGCGCGCACCAACGCATACATTCAAAGACATTAACAGTAGCTCAAACATTTAAAGATTTTATCCCCTTAAAAAAGAGTTTAACGATTTGAACCCTCTAAAGTTGTTGTTTTTTAAAAAAAAGATTTTTAACCTTAACCTTTGTTAAAAAACTATGGGAGTTTAGTTCACAAAATATGGCCATAAATTGCTTAGGCCTGTCACAGCCCCAATGTATCCCATCTCGAAAGGTCCTCGGCAAGTACCCCTCCCTGCCACAGGTGTTCCATTTCCAGGCTCTATTGAACCTTGAATCGCAGGGAGCTATGGAAAGTGAGTTACCGTAGATACTCGAGTATAGCACGACATGAATATAACGTGATGGATAGAGATTTATTATTGAAATGAGAGAATACTCAAGACTCGAATATAACACGAGGAGTAAAAATTATACTGTACCAGTAAACAATTAAGATCCTTCCAGGTTCTCTTCACACAGTCCGGCTCCCCCTCAGGCCAGGGTGCTCTGCTCTAGAATGATTGCAGTTGTTACTAAGTATGAAGCCGCCGGCCACCCATCTTTACTAGCGATTAGATGGCCGGCGAAGGCAAGTGAGGTGAAAGATTGGCTTAAACCGAGCGTACCTTCTGTCCATGATGGATCCCACCTCTCCAGAATCTGGGAGTTCCTGAAGTGTTTGCATGCATCAGGGAGACTGCATTCACTTCAGCGAGACTACTGGAACTTCCGGGAGACTTGGGATCCAGAGTAGGGATGAGCTGTTCGGGTTCGATCAGTTCGGCGTTCGAACCGAACTTTGGTTGTTCGAAAGTTTGTGAACTTCGAACTTTTTGGGTGTGTTCGGTTCGAGTTCGCAAAAAAATAAGTTTTGAAAAAAGTATAGAAAATGCTTAAAAAAATACTTAAAAATCTAGAAATAAAGAGACTCTTTACTGCAGAATATTATAAGCAACGGTTTATTAGATATTGAATTAAAAACTAATGTGTACGTGCAAAGATTCTCAACTCTAAATGACCTGTGTTTTTCAAATGGCATAACAGGTGTTTTTAGCCTGGTCTAATCAATTTGATACATTGTAGACTATACTGCGGGGGTGGGGTGGTGTCTGCTTCGGATTGAGATTTGAGAAGTGTTAATTTCCATCCTAAAACTTCTAATATGCTGTATTTCACCGCTGTGTGCTCAGCTCATTTTTACCGCTTTCGCTCATCATGTTTAAATGCGATTTTGAAGCCACATTTTGTTAAATGACCGACATGTTAGATATCGTTCTTTCCGGCAGACTCCGCAGATTCATAATATATGAATTTTTATATGTATACGTCCTGTCCTGGCTGTATATTATGAAAAAAATGCAATAAAAATTGAATTTTTAATCATCTGCAGTGTGTAAAGTGTTGTTATTTTCACATTTTAGCACATGAGCGTTTGCGGTTATGTTTTCTATGGGGTGCGCTTGTACAAAAATTAGAAATGGGGACTTGTTACATTTTGTGGGGGGAATTACGTGATTTATAGCAAACACACCCCATAGAAAAAAATCATTAGTGCATCATCGTTCACATTATAATTGCAATGTGAACAATATTGCTGCATTAATAAAAATAACACACAAAAAAAATACATGTTTTTATTTTATTTTTTATATTTTTTACTTTATACCTGGTCATGTTGGGTATCATTCGAAAGGCCATGCTCAGGCCTTTCGATTGACACCCTCCATGACCCACTACATGCCTGGAGATATCGGGGTTCAAATGAACCCCCTATCTCCACCAGGGGATTGGCCTGGGGAATATATATACGCATGATGTGAGCTGGCCTGGGCAATATATATATATACGCATGACGAAAATTTGCAAAGGATAAGGCACGCAAAGTGAAATTTTGATGTGTCTGAAATTGAAACTTACGTGACAACTCTTATGTTTTTTTTCGTTAATTTATATTTGTTCAATACAGTTAATTTTAATTAGTTTAATAGAGTTAATTTAAAATGGTTTAATACAGTTTATTTATATTTATTTTACCTTTACTATTGGTGCTTTTCAAACTTTATTCTTAAGTAAAAAGAAATTTAGCAGTTTCATGTTGTGTCGTTTTTTTTTTTTGGTGGGGTGCAAGTAGCTGGTCTTGCCTCGGGCGCAAAATAGTCTAGCACCGGCCCTGACCGCATGGTGCACCCCTGCACTCTTTCACAATACCACAGAGGGGTTACTGTATGATGGCACTTGCTGGCCTGGCACCAAAGGCACAATATTTGGCTGCACTGCCACTGACACCTGTATCAGATTCATTTCCTCAGAGGGGTGAGACTCTGTGACGGCACTGTTGCCGATGCTAAAGGCCCAATTTTAGGCTAGGGTCAAACGAACGCATTTTTCGCAGTGAACATCAAAAAGTGCGTCCGAACACATTGAGGTGTTTTTTAACGGAAAGCGCTTAAACGGTCATACGATGCGCATTTTTGTGCGTGATTTTTTACGGATCCAAACCAGGAAACTTTGGGTGTCTGGACGTTATGTTGGCCGGACATGAGCAGCGTCTGACGTCTCCTAATCACGCACACACGCCGCTATGCGGACGCAGCGCACTCTGTACGTCAGTACTAGCGGTTCAGCGTTCTCGTAAAAATGCGTTCATTTTCCACTTGCGTTGCGCGGCCGGACTTTCGTGCGGCCGTACTTCGTATATTGGCTGTCATTGCGTGTCATTTGCTGCTAGTGTGCCCTTGATTAAGTGCGCCTAAATGCACGTTAAAAATGTGCTAGTCTGACCCCAGCCTTAAAGCACCTATTGTTACTTTCATCCAAAGCCTGCATAAGTTTCACAATAATTTAGCCAAAAAAATCACTAAACTTTTTCTGCGTGTCCGAAAATGTCTCCTCTTTTCATACAGACTGCCGCCCCAAGCAGTTATTTATGGATAGATTAAAAGGAAAAGCATTTACCGTCATTTGAAACGTCATTTTTTTGTTTTTAAGTGTTGCTATACATCCTAGAAATCCGCCACTTCACGGGCAGGTTATGGGGACCTCCTACGCACGAAATTTGAAGGAATTTTTCGTTTTTATTTTTAACCCTTATTTCATGGAAAACTCACTGTCCCTTTAAAAACATTTTTTTAAAAACTTTTTGTCCTTGTTTCCTGTCCCCAGGGCACTACCCGGACCCCCGTACACCTTTTATGGCAAATATCTAGCATATATGCCCTCTTGGAGGGCGCTCTAACAACCGAATTTTCAGCCCCATTGACTTGTATTGAGTTCGAGTTCGGGTTCGGATTCGGATTGGAACATTTGGAAAGTTCGGGTTCGGATCCGAACCGAACTCGGGGGGTGTTCGGCTCATCCCTAATCCAGAGCAAAGCAAGTTTTTAGTTTTTTTTACACGTGATGCAGATGTCTTGAATATAACGCGACTCCTCCAATTTTATGGTAAATTTTTGGCACCAAAATCTAGCAGTATACTCGAGTATCTACAGTAATTCCATAAGGGCGATCATCAGGTGATTTATAGAAGGACCTGTTGAGTAGATGCAAATAAAATTCCTAAAGAAAAAAACAGTACAAATTTGGGGCCTTTTCACTTTTAATTACTGATGATAATGGTGATCATTATTATTTTGCATTTTTGTTTTTTTTTTATTGTTATGCCTGGGAGAAACAAATAAACTGTAAAAAGAAATAATAATAAATTTATAGAGGCATATATATATTTTAATTAAATAAAATTCCTTTACAAAAAAAGAATAATTTAGGGCCTTCTCCCTTGCTTTTTAATTAATGTATTATTGCTATTATTTTGCTTTTTCACTGTAGATCAAAAATAAACAGGGTTATTCAGAGAGAGGTGAAAACCAGGAGAATTTATTTATTTATTGTTTTTATTTATAAAGGATTTTACCAGGAAGGATACATTGAGATTTCTCTCGTTTTCAAGCATGTCCTGGGTTCAAGAACATTGAGTGGTTACAGAAATACAAAATAGTAAAATGCAAGATATTAATACAAAAACAAATATACAGATTAACAGAAAAATAAATACCGGTATGTAGGAAATAAAGTCATTATGTTACATGTTTACAGGTGCATTCCGTATTGAGGTATGTTAATAGGGAATTCTTAAGGGACTTTAGACTGGGGGAAGATTTGATGGCGTCTGAGAGGTTATTTCATATTTGCGGTGCTCTGTATGAAAATGAGGATCGAGACACTTTCTTTTTGTATTGTGGTATTGTAAGTAAGGTGCAGGTCCTGGATCGGAGGTTATAGGATGAGGGAAGTGCTATGGGAAGCAGCCTATTCAGGTAGGGTGGTAGCTTCCCAGAAAAGCTCTTAAACACCAGGTTGGAAAGGTGAAGGGTGTGTCTAGAGTCCAGTGATGGCCAGTTTAGCTCTTGTAACATGTCACAAAGCGGCAGAATGAGTTATACAATGTAGTAAGTTTCTTGAGGTGAGTTTGCGGGGCGGCTGCATACACTACATCTCCGTAATCAATATCCGGCATAAGCATTTGTTGTACAATCTGCTTTCTTACCGCGGGGCTCAGGCAGGATTTGTTTCTGTACAGGGCACCTAGTTTGGGGTCAATTTTAGATGAGTTTTTCGATGTGGGGCCAAAGGATAGTTTTGGGTCTAACCACATACCTAGATATTTGAGAGAAGTGACTGTAGTCAGCGTGCCATTTGATTTTGTCCTGACACGTAGATGAGGATTTTGCAATTTATGTAGTTTAGGTTTTGTTCCAAAGAGCATCGTTACAGTTTTGTCAGTATTTATAAAAAGTTGCTGGATTTGTGATAATGGAGACACCAGGTTCCCTCCTCTTCATTGTGACTAAAGGAAAATACACTATTGGAGCAGGCTTGCCCCCCAATAACAAAGATGACTCCTACATCTTGCGAGCTACTCCTGTAGGGAAACTGATGAAAGCTACAAAGATCTTGTTCAGCCCTGATGGGGAGATGTTCAGTGTTCGTGGTGGGGACCTTTATAGAGGACCTATGCCCTCAGAGAAAGACCTGGATTGGTTTTCTGCTGCCAAGAAGGTTGGGAAGGTCGACTGGGGCAACTTCAAATTCCTTCTCTTTGATCCCCATGGGGACCTGTATGCTGTTACTAATGATGGTGACCTGTACAAAGGCCCTGCCCCCACGAATGAGAACATGTCCTGGTTGTATCACCAAGCCATCAAGATTGGAAGCTTTACATGGAACTCCTTACAAGCCCTCTTCTTCGATCCTGAAGGTGCTCTGTATGCTGTGAAATCAGATGGTTGTCTTGTGATGGGAGATCCTCCGACCAGCCTGGCGGATAACTGGTTTGACACGTGCATCTCCATTAGTGATGACGACTGGAGCAAACTCACTCCCTTCATATCCTTCTCCCCTGAGGGAGAGCTGTGCTGCGTCAATGAGGATACCGGGTACATGTATAAATTCCCTCGTACTACGATCGTGAAGACAACCTACTCCCATCGTGAGGCCCAGTCCATGGGCCGGGGCTTCAAGTTGGGCCTTCTGTTTGCTTTCACCACTGACAAGATAATTCACCATATAGAGCACTTGGAGTTTGTTCCAGAATCTGGAGAAATAGTGTCCAAAAGGCCTGCTGTACTGAGGAGCCAAATCTACAAGAACGACAGTGACAACCCCATGAAACACACCTTCTCGTTCTCTCAAACCCTTAATGAGACCAGCAACTTCACCCATGAGCATGGTCTCACTGTGCAGGAGGGAGATAAGGTTGTCTTTGATGCTGGGATTCCATGTGTAGAGGAGACTGATGGGCAGCTTTCAATTAGAATCAACATGAGCACAACTCATACCTGGAACATCATGGAGACCAACGACACCCAGGCTTCCTTCTCGGATACTTCAGATGTCTTGGTGCCACCACATAAAAGCATACGTGTGACTGCATGGGTCAGAAGGGCAGTGCTGAATGTCCCGTATCGTGCCAGGGTCCGCACCATGTTTGGCAATACGACTACCATTGAAGGGACATGGAAAGGAATCTCCTTCTACAACCTGATGGTCAGCCAGGGTGACTACAGGCCTTCAGCTCTCCTGCTTCATCTTCTCAAAGGTCTGAAACCTGGAGATGACTCTCAGGATGATTCCTCGCTTTGTGAGGAGTCCATGTAATCAATGGAAACCAGATCTGCATGTAATTCAATAAAACCCTTTGGCATCTGCAAAAAAAAAAAAAAAAAAAAAAAGTTTGTTATCTTTGATCCACTTTTCTACCTCTGTGAATTGTTCTTGCAGCACGGCCTCCAGCTGCGGGAGATTTGGTTTGCTGGTATAGATTACAGTGTCGTCTGCGTACATGTGTACAGTTGAGGCTTTGCAGACAATGGGAAGATCATTTATGAATATTGTGAATCGCAGGGGGCCGAGTATCGAGTCTTGGGGTACACCGCAAGTGACTGGGAGGGGGAGGGAAGTGCTGTCAGAAATGGACACATATTGTGACCGATCAGACACATATGATTGAAACCAGGTTAGCGTGTGATCACCAATACCAGAGTTTTTAAGTTTTTGCAATAGGATGCCATAGTCTACTGTGTCAAAGGCCTTGCCAAAATCAAGGAAGATGGCTCCAGTTAGGTTTCCTTGTTCCATGCCAGCTTGGATATCATTACAAACTTTTAAAAGGGCAGTTGTAATTGAATGATTTGGACGAAAGCCTGATCGATCTGGGGTTAAATAGTTCTGATACTGATAATAATCACGTAATTGAGTGTAGACACATTTTTCCAGAATTTTTGACATTACAGGGAGCAGTGATATCGGGCGGTAATTGGATACCAAAGTATTGTCTCCACTTTTATGGATAGGTACCACCCTTGCAGTCTTCCAAAGTTTGGGTATGTATCCAGTCGCTAGTGATTCATTGATTAGGGTTGCGACAGGTTTTGCAATTGCCGGTGCACTGATTTTCAGCAGCATTGCTGGGATTTGATCAGGTCCAGACTGGTATTTCATTTTTTGGTTCCGGAGAAGTTTAGTGATGACACTAACAGGCACTGGTCTAAAACTGAATTTCTCTGTGTTACAGGGTCTTTGCACAGTTGGTGGGGCCTGACCTGAGTGCGGCCATACTGATTGCGTGTCATTACCTAGCTTAGCAACCAGGGTGGTGGCGCATCCAACAAAATAATTATTAAAGGCATTTGCTATCTAGGGGGTGTTGTACAGTTTGGTTGTTTACTTTGACAGCAGCTGGTTGGGAGTGGACAGGGGGTGCTTGTATGTTACTTATGATTTTCCAAAAATTTGTAGGGTTTGATATGTTATTGTTTAAATTTTCATTGAAGTATTGGGCTTTAGCCATTTTTGTTTGTTTTGTGCATGCATTATGCCATTTTCGGTATTTACAGTGATCGTTCGTGGAACCAGTACTCTTGAAATTTGACCACAGGGAGTCTCTAAACTGGTACATTTGCGTGAGGTCAGCTGAAACCCAGGGGAGGTGGGCCCCTTTTACTCGCACTTTACGCAGCGGGGTATGGGTGTTCCAGACTTTCAGGAGCTCGGATTGAAAGTATTCAATTGTACAGTACAGGTCTGGAGAAGTGAAAATTCCAGGTCAAAATAATCAAACCAGAAAAATTCTCCCATTTATCTCACTTTCCAAATCGGCTATTTTGACCTAGAATTTTCACTTCTCCAGTCATTCTCCTGGTTTTCACCTCTCTCTGAATAACCCTGCAAGTTCCTAAAGAAAAAAGTCAGAATTTAGGGCTTTGACCCTTTCCTTTTAATTAAAGGATTTTTATTATTATTATTTTCATGGGGAAAAACTGTAAAAAGAATAATATTAAATGTATATAGACATATTTTTTATAATATTTTCTTAAAGAAAATGAGATCAATAAAGTTCCTAAACAAAAAATTAAGAATTTAAGGGGTTATTCAAAAAGTGCCAAATTTGCCACCGTATTGCATCAACCGGTGAATTTCACAGTACGGTGCAATTTCGTGGCAATTCGGTTATTCAGAAAGCTGGCAATTTTCCATATATTGGCGAATTGCCAGCAGAATACAGTGCAATTCGGCGACCTTCGGCAGCAGTGAAATTCCCCATAGAGAAGTAAATGGTTAATCTATGCACAGAACGCCGTACAGCACTGAAAAGTTGGCGAACTGCCCAGATTTTCAGGACTTTCGTTCAACAGAACCCCATATTTTTCAATGCAAACAACATTTCCCGTTTTTATAAATTTTTTATGCAACTGTTTATTCTTTTCATTTGCAGCAAAAAGTCTTTTTATTCATTTATTTTTTAGAATTTTTTACGCAATTTTCTGGATTTTTTTCGGCGACATTTTTGATTCAGATTTTTTTTAAATAGCGTTTTTTTTGTCTGTAACAGACTTTTTTATTATTGTTCATAGGACCTTATTTATTATTTCCATGCAATTTCATGCTTTTTTTTTATTTTAAACTCATTTAAAAAATTGTGTTTGTTTTCTTACCCTTGAAAGGTAGCTGATTGGCTTTTTTCAGCGGCATACGGCGGTCAGTTCGGCAGCATTCAGCGGCTTACGGCTGCATTAGGCGGTCTCTTCAGCAGGTTGTCGGCTGCTTTTGGTGGGTTGCGGATGCGTTCGGTGGATTGTCGTCTGCTTTCGGAGGATTCCCTTCGGCGCACTTCGGGGACCCTGCCGTGAATACTGAACTCACCACAGGGTCGGCGAACTTGAATTGCACCGAAGTGCGCCAAACAAAAGAGCACCTAAATTTCGGTGAAATTTCCATGCTCTTTGAAGTGCCTTCTCCATCCCCCTTAAAAATAATAATAATAATAATACATTATTTAGATTTATGCATGGGAGAAAAAAATAAACTGTAAAAATGTAATAATTTTAATAAATGCAATAAAATTAATAAATGTTAAGACTTTTTTTTATATAAAAGTAAGAATTTAGGGCTTATCCATTTCCTTTTGAGTAGTTTATCATTGTTGTTTTTGTTATAATTATTATCATTATTCTTTTGCTTTTCTCCTTTTTTTTTGCCAAAACAAAAAAAAAACATAAGAATTTAGGGCATTCTACCTTCCCTTTTTATTACTGATTATTTTGCTTTTCATATTTTATGCCTGTGAAAAAAATAAAAATAAAATCATAATAAATGTATATATAGACATATTTTATATTATTTTTTTAAATATAAATATTATTTAATTAAATACTAAATAAAAAAATATGATTTTAGGGCCTTCTCTCTTCTCTTTTAATTTTTTATTATGATTATTATTATAATAAATATAGTTTTTGCTATTATTTTTGTTGTTTGATTATTTTGGTTTTCAAAAAATTGAAGAAATTATGGCTTCTCCCTTCCCATTAAATTACTGATGATTATTAATTATTATCAGGTCTATTCACTAAAGGTCAAAATAGCCAAACCAGAAACATTCTCCCATTTATCTCACTTTCTAAATTGGCTATTTGATTCTTCTGCCAATTCTCCTGATGGTCTTTCACCTTTTGTGAATAGACCTGTATTATTATTATTATTGTTGTTGTTAATATTTTGCTTCTCACTTTTAATTTTAAAGCCTGGGACAGGGGAAAGTGTAAAAAAAATAATAATACATAAATGCATATAGACATATTTTTATATTATTATCTTTAAACAAATTTAATAAATATAATTCCTAAACAAAAAAAAATGTAAGAATTTTTGACCTTCTCCCTTCCCTTTTAATTAATTTTTTAGTCATTATTTTGCTTTTCATTGTAGATAAGAAATAAAATTCCTAAACAAAAAAAGAATTTAGGGTTTTCTCCCTTCCATTTTAATTATTTAATGAATAATAATAATAAAAAATTTATATTATTATTATTTTGCTTTTTATTTTTATGGGACAACCTGTAAAATATTATTATTATTATTATTAAAAATATTATTAGTAATTAATTAATTAACTAAATAATAATTAGAATAAATTTATTTTGATATATGTTTTATATTATTTATATAAAAATGAAATCAATAAAGTTCCTATAAAAAAGTAGAGGCCTTCTCTACCCCTCCTAATTAATTAATTTATTAATATTATTCTTTCACTTTTTATGGGGAAAAACTGTAAAAATTTATTTTCTTTTTATTCATATTATTATTTTATTTAACTATTTGCTCTTAATATTTTATGCCTTGGGGAAGAAACTGTAAATAATATCATAATAAATGTATATGGACATATTTTAATATTATATATTTTTTTTAAATAATTAAATGAATATAATTGCTCCAAAAAAATTGTAATAATAATAATAAAATTGTCATCATTAGTTAGCTTTTCATTTTGTATGGGGAAAAACGGTAAAATATTATCATTAATAATAATAATAAAGTTCCTAATAAAAAAGTAAGAATGTATTGCCTTCTCCACTCCTGTCTAATTAATGAATAATTATTATTAATGTATGTAGCCATACTTTTTATATTAATTTCTTAAAATGAAATCAATATAGTTCTTAAACAAAAAAGTAAGAAATTAAGATCTTCTTCCCTTACCTTCTGATGAATGAATTAATAATAATAATAATAATAATAATAATAATAACAACATTATAATCTTATATAGACATACCTTTTATATTATTTTATTAAAGAAAATTAAATCAATACAGATGCTATTATCAATAAGAAATAATATTATAATACTAATAATCATATATATATACTTTTAATATTATTTTCTTAAATAAAATGAAATCAATAAAGTTCTTAAACAAAAAAGTAAGAAATTAGAGCCTTCTTCCTTACCTTCCGATGAATGTAATAATAATAATTTTTACTCTAATATAGCCATACCCTTTATATTATTTTCTTAAAGAAAAGGAAATCAATAAAGTTGCTATTAATAATAATATTATAATAATAATTGTATATACACATACGTTTTATATTAATTTCTTAAATAAAATGAAATCAATAAAGTTCTTAAACAAAAAAGTAAGAAATGAAGGCCTTCTCCCTTACCTTCCGATGAATCCATTAATAATAATAATATAATCTTATATAGAGATACTTTTTATATTATTTTCTTAAAGAAAATTAAATGAATAAAATTGCTAATAATAATAATAATCGTATATAGACATACTTTTATATTATTTTCTTAAAGAAAAGTAAATCAATAAAGTTCTTAAACAAAAAAGAAATTAAGGCCTTCTCTCTTATTTTCTGATGAATCCATTAATAATAATAATAATAATAATATTATAATCTTATATTATACCTTTTATATTATTTTCTGAAAGAAAATTAAATCAACAAAATTGCTATTAATAATAATAATATTATAATAATCACATATAGACATACCTTTTATATTATTTTCATTAAGAACTTTATTGATTTAATTTTCTTTAACAAAAAGGTAAGAAATTAAGGCCTTCTCCCTTATTTTGCGAAGAATCCATTAATAATAAATAATAATAATAATAATAATATAATCTTATATAGAGAAACTTTTTATATTATTTTCTTAAAGAAAATTAAAGCAATAAAATTTCTATTAATAATAATATTATAATAATAATCGTATATAAACACACTTTTATATTATTTTCTTAAAGAAAATTAAATCAATAAAGTTCTTAAACAAAAAAGTAAGAAATTAAGGCCTTCTCCCTTATTTTCCGATGAATCCATTAATAATAATAATAATAATTATATTATAATCTTATATAGAGATACCTTTTATATTATTTTCTGAAAGAAAATTAAATCTATAAAATGCTATCAATAATAATAATAATATTATAATAAAAATAATAATAGACATACCTTTTATATTATTTTCTTAAAGAAATCAATAAAGTTCTTAAACGAAAAAGTAAGAAATTAAGGCCTTCTCCCTTATTTTCTGATGAATCCATTAATAATAATAATAATAATAATATATTATAATCTTATATAGAGATACCTTTTATATTATTTTCTGAAAGAAAATTAAATCTATAAAAGTGCTATTAATAATAATAATATTATAATAAAAATAATAATCATATATAGACATACCTTTTATATTATTTTCTTAAAGAAATCAATAAAGTTCTTAAACAAAAAAGTAAGAAATTAAGGCCTTCTCCCTTACCTTCCGATTAATGCAATAATAATAATAATATTATTATATTCTTATATAGCTATACCTTTTATATTATTTTCTGAAAGAAAATTAAATCTATAAAATTGCTATTAATTATAATAATAATATTATAATAAAAATAATAATAGACATACCTTTTATATTATTTTCTTAAAGAAATCAATAAAGTTCTTAAACAAAAAAGTAAGAAATTAAGGCCTTCTCCCTTACCTTCCGATTAATGCAATAATAATATTATTATATTCTTATATAGCTATACCTTTTATATTATTTTCTGAAAGAAAATTAAATCTATAAAATTGCTATTAATAATAATAATAATATTATAATAAAAATAATAATAGACATACCTTTTATATTATTTTCTTAAAGAAATCAATAAAGTTCTTAAACAAAAAAGTAAGAAATTAAGGCCTTCTCCCTTATTTTCTGATGAATCCATTAATAATAATAATAATATTATAATCTTATATAGAGATACCTTTTATATTATTTTCTGAAAGAAAATTAAATCTATAAAATTGCTATTAATAATAATAATAATAATATTATAATAAAAATAATAATAGACATACCTTTTATATTATTTTCTTAAAGAAATCAATAAAGTTCTTAAACAAAAAAGTAAGAAATTAAGGCCTTCTCCCTTATTTTCTGATGAATCCATTAATAATAATAATAATAATAATATTATAATCTTATAAAGAGATACCTTTTATATTATTTTCTGAAAGAAAATTAAATCTATAAAATTGCTATTAATAATAATAATAATATTATAAATAATAAGACATACCTTTTATATTATTTTCTTAAAGAAATCAATAAAGTTCTTAAACAAAAAAGTAAGAAATTAAGGCCTTCTCCCTTATTTTCTGATGAATCCATTAATAATAATAATAATAATATTATAATCTTATATAGAAATACTTTTTATATTATTTTCTGAAAGAAAATTAAATCTATAAAATTGCTATTAATAATAATAATATAATATTAGAATAAAAATAATAATAGACATACCTTTTATATTATTTTCTTAAAGAAATCAATAAAGTTCTTAAACAAAAAAGTAAGAAATTAAGGCCTTCTCCCTTATTTTCTGATGAATCCATTAATAATAATAATAATAATAATATTATAATCTTATATAGAGATGCCTTTTATATTATTTTCTGAAAGAAAATTAAATCTATAAAATTGCTATTAATAATAATAATAATAATAATATTATAAATAATAAGACATACCTTTTATATTATTTCCTTAAAGAAATCAATAAAGTTCTTAAACAAAAAAGTAAGAAATTAAGGCCTTCTCCCTTATTTTCTGATGAATCCATTAATAATAATAATAATAATATTATAATCTTATATAGAGATACCTTTTATATTATTTTCTGAAAGAAATTAAATCTATAAAATTGCTATTAATAATAATAATAATATTATAATAAAAATAATAATAGACATACCTTTTATATTATTTTCTTAAAGAAATCAATAAAGTTCTTAAACAAAAAAGTAAGAAATTAAGGCCTTCTCCCTTATTTTCTGATGAATCCATTAATAATAATAATAATATTATAATCTTATATAGAGATACCTTTTATATTATTTTCTGAAAGAAAATTAAATCTATAAAATTGCTATTAATAATAATAATAATAATATTATAAATAATAAGACATACCTTTTATATTATTTTCTTAAAGAAATCAATAAAGTTCTTAAACAAAAAAGTAAGAAATTAAGGCCTTCTCCCTTATTTTCTGATGAATCCATTAATAATAATAATAATAATAATAATAATAATATTATAATCTTATATAGAGATACCTTTTATATTATTTTCTGAAAGAAAATTAAATCTATAAAATTGCTATTAATAATAATAATAATATAATATTAGAATAAAAATAATAATAGACATACCTTTTATATTATTTTCTTAAAGAAATCAATAAAGTTCTTAAACAAAAAAGTAAGAAATTAAGGCCTTCTCCCTTACCTTTTCCGATTAATGCATTTAATAATCGTGTATAGACATGCTTTTATATTATTTTCTTAAAAGAAAATTAAATCAATAAAGTTCCCAAGGAAAAAAGTAAGAAGAATTCATGGATTTCTTCATCCTAATAATGTATTATTATTAATATTATTATGATGTCCGGGGGGGGGGTGTGTGTGTGAAAAAAATAATAACATTAATAAGTGTATACAGACACGTGTTTATGTTTTACCAGGTGAAAAATAATATTCCTAAAAATAAAATCCCCACCAAACCAGTACCCCCCCCCCCCCCCTTGCCTCTCCAGCGCTGGCCTCGTTGTGTCAGGTAGTGGCAGTAGTGAGTGCATTAACCCAGCCCTGACGTTCCATTAGCATTTTTTGTTCTCAGTTGCTGCAGGACCGAGGGAGAGACAGACACAAGGGGGATGGACAGATCTCATTAAACAGCTCACCCCCCTCTACCCAAAGGGAGAGAGAGAGAGAGAGAGAGAGAGGACCCGACATGTGAGCAGCCACAGAGAGCCCCTGAGAGACAGCTCGGCAGCAGCTCAGCCGCCCGGACCAGCAGCTCCAGCAGACATTTTGTTGATTGTTTACGTTCTGTTGATACATTGTATCCCCGCCGCGTTCTCTCCTGCAAAGCCGCAGCGCGCGCCCGGATTCTCTCCCATCAGCCACCCCGGCGCTGTCTCTCCGGAGGGACGAGAAAGTGACCCTGACACCCCCATTCCCCCCCCATTCTCAGAGCTGGTTTTTATTGCTGGATCTCCATGGCTGGCTGAGAAGGTCCCTGGTCGCGCGCACTATCTGGATTTATTATTATCCTTTTTTTTTTTTTTTCTCCTCCTTGTGAGGGTGTGATCCGGGTGATCCGGGTGAGGAAGGTGCCTGCGAGCCCCGGACTGGTGGAGCCGCCATTTTTCCTATGTGCAGTGACAGATTGCCGCAGAGCTCTCCCAGCCTGGAGCATGGGAACGTGAAGCCCCAGCAGCTCCAAGGATCTTCTCCTGGGCTCCTCTCCTTCTAGGAGAAGCACGATGGGACTCGACAAAGGGGTAACCTAACCTCATTCCTCTCCTTCTTTTCACAGGGGTGACTGGCAGCACCTTTACCTTTTTATTTCAGGGGGTGCATGTTCCTCGGTGTAGAGGCTGCTGGGAAATGAGGGTAACTGGGGTGTCCATGCTTTGGGCTGTTTTGCACTTGTAACTGTTAAGCTGCCAGGTGAGGGGGGGGCAGGTCCCTGGCACTGAAAGAGTTAATGGCTGCGGCGTGGGGGTTTGGGTGACATTGTAGTCTGTTGTCACCCTGTCTGTCTTGGCACGCTTGGTGAGGGATGGGAGAGGGGCAGCTGCCTCAGAACCTCTTGAAGACAGTTGCAGACTGTGACTGGCCTGGATAGTGGCTGCCAGCTGGCCCATCCAGGAGCTTCTGACTCTATGGACCCCTGTGGCTGGGAAAGGGGGTATATATATATATACATTGTAGTGTATTGTTGCCCTGTCTGTCTTGGCACGCTTGGTGAGGGATGGGGGAGGGGCAGCTGCTTCAGAACCTCTTGAAGACAGTGGCAGATTGTGGCTTGTACTGGATAGTGGCTGCCAGCTGACCCTTCCAGGAGCTTCTGACTCTATGGACCCCTGTGGCTGGAAAAGGGGACATATAAGGTGTGCGTGTGTATATATATATACACCTTATATGCCCCATTTTTCCTTATGTGTATATATATATATATATATTGTAGTGTATTGTCGCCCTGTCTGTCTTACAATGCATGGAGAGGAGCAGCTGATTCAGAACCTCTTGAAGACAGTGGCTGAAAAAGGGGCATATATACATTGTAGTGTATTTTCACCCTGTCTGTCTTGGCACGCTTGGTGAGGATTGGGAGAGGAGCAGCTGCTTCAGAACCTCTTGAAGACTGTGGCAGACTGTGGCTTGTCCTCGACTGTGCCTGCCAGTTGGCCCTTTCCAGGAGCGTCTGACTCTATGGACCCCTGTGGCTGGAAAGGGATATATATATATATAATCTTGTCTATACCCTGTGCCCCCTGAGTGAAAGGGGGGGGTGGATGTGGTGTTCTGTAATAATGGCAAAATAAGACCTCTGTGGTCAGAGAAGTGCTAGGATTTAGGAGGATGGGTCCAAGGTCACACAGGGGTTGCCATTAGGTCTCCCACTTCACAGACACAAAGATGAGCCCTGAGTGCCTCTCCTGATGAATGGAGGAACCTCAGCCCTTGTGAGTTACAGGGGACATGGATGAGAATGTGGGCTCTACTGCTTTGGAAGCCCATCTTGGAATGACTGAGTCAATCATGGCTGCTAAGGGGTAGGGGGCAGTTATTTCAGGGCACACGGTCTTCATGCTCCTCCAAAAATCGATTTCCAGTGTGGTCTCCAGACTGCCTTGCGATGGAGCAGGACACCCAGCCGGCTCTCCAGCTGCATCCTTTATGCTTTTTATACTGTTTGTATATATGTTTATGTGCTGTATGGTTTGTGTGTGTCTGTGTGGGCACATTGCGTTGTTGTGCAGAGTCGAGGCTTGTGCTGCAGGGCTTGTTTTCTCTTTTGAAAACATAACCTTTTAGTCCCTTTCTCCCCCTCCCTCTCTTTAAGGTCTGCAGACCCAGCCATGAATCTCTCACTCCAGTGGTTAGCATGACACCTCTGTGTGTGCTCATCAGATGCTGCTGCCAGTCCATCATGATACATTGTGTGCCCTGTGCCTGTCTCCCTCCTATACCTTGTCATGTATGGAAGCAGCATATCATTGGTGCTGGATTAATCCCAGCTTTAAGGAGCCCTCTCTGTCACTGATGGGGCAGGCTGGAGGCTTTTAGATAAGGGATTGGAGAAAGGAGGGGGGGGAGGCGCATGGGTTACATTGAACCAGAGAGAAGTGTTTGTTGTCTGTAGCAGACTGTACTTATTACACAAAAGACAGGTCCGGCACCGCTCCACCGACACTTTATTTGGTGTTTACCAAAATCTACCAGTGTTTCCACCTGGCAGAAGACCTTAGGCAGCCAATATCATCCCACCTAATTTATTATGGTTGCATGTGTCCTGGGACTGGTCTTTCATGTCCTGATGATAGATATGGAGAGAATCTGAAACATTGACCATCTGTTACATCAGGCTGCAAACTTTTAATTCCCAAACCACTAGCCAGACTGAAAAGTTACTCGCCACTTCTGTTCACGAGTGGTCAATGACTACGCAGCTGCAAAGGGACACATTTCCACTAGTCCTGCTTAAATGAGCACTCTCCTTTGGCGAGAAGGCGAGTGGAAAGTTTGAGCTCTGCATTACATTAAACAAAATCTAGAGGTCTATTCAAAGAAAAGTGAAACTCAAGAGAATGACTGAAGAAGTGAAAATTCCAGGTCAAAATAGCCAAAGCAGAAAGATTCTCCCATTTATCTCACTTTCCAAATCAGCTATTTGGTCTAGATTGTTCTCTTCTCCTGCCAGTTCTCCTGAGTTTCACCTTTCTCTGAATAACCGTGATCAAGCAAGATGTCCCAGGAGGGCTGGTCTTTTTGTGCTTGTGTGCAACGCTGACTGAAGCACTGGATTATTCTTTATTTATAAAGCGCCGGCATATTCCGCAGCGCTGTACAATAGACACAGTATAGACAGGGTTACAATACATTGAACAACATTTGACAAACCGTACACTGGATTTGTGGAGTCCTCCGAGTGCAGAAAGTTTTGGTCTGTGTGTGCGTTCTGATGAAAGCCCTGGGAATGGGCTGAAACGTCGACTAAACTGGATTATAATTTTATAATTTTCTGTAATAATAAATTATTTTTTTTTTTTTTATTATTATTTATGAAGACCTTGGAGTGCTAGCTCTTCATCTATAGATGTCACGTTGTAATTCCTAAATTACTAGCCAGGCTGAAAAGTTACTTGCCACTTCTGATTTCAAGAGGTCAATGGCTTCAAAGGGCAAAATTTACATTAGCCCTTGTTGCGTTATCACTCGCCCAAAGGTGAGAAGGCGAGAGGAAATTTTGATGCCTGTATAAATGCATATATGTGTCCAGGGAGCATATTGTGGCCAAGGATTCGGCACTTAATGAACTGCTTTGCGCCCTTTTCATCCATATTCTGTATACGGACGTTTTGTGGACAGTAGTGCCGCCCATGAGGTTCTGCAGCAAAATCGGTTGTTTTGATGGGAGTAACTCTTTAAGCAGGGCTTGAAGCTTAGGCCAGGAATCTTCCTCTCCTTTTTTATTTATTTTTAATTTCTCCAAAAAATCCAATGCTACTAAGAAGAAAACGAAACAATAGCAGGGTTATTCAGAGAGAGGTGAAAAGTAGGAGAATGGCTGGAGAATGGAAAATTCTAGGTCAAAATAGCTGATTTGGAAAGTGAGATAAATGGGAGAATTTTTCTGGTTTGGCTATTTTGACCTAGAATTTTCCATTCTCCAGCCATTCTCCTGCTTTTCACCTCTCTCTGAATAACCCTGACTGTTGTGTATTTATAATTACTTTAATTTCTCTTTTTTTTAATATATTTGGTATATTGACCTACTGTTTTTTTTTTTTTTGTTGTGTTTTTTTTCTGCCTCCTTTTCTGACAGTGATAACTTGATGTCAGAAGCAGACATCGATACTTTTCTTTGATTCTTTTTTTTTTTTTTTTTTATTTTATTAATTTTTTTTTTAAATTTTATTAAATTTATTTTATATTTATTTATACTTTCACAATAAATTTTTTTTTCCTTGGGTCTATGAGAACATGCCCAGATAATCTCTATATATGTGTTTTTGTGCCCTCCTATACATGTGCATCACAGGCAGGAGCTAAGGGGGGGGGGAATGTTTCCAATCTGTTTCCTTTTGCAGTGAAAATCCCTGGTCTATAATCTTAATGTTGATGTAACGGGCAGATAAAGCTGGTTGTATCCAGAGGAGAATCTCAGCAGAGGTCTATCACTTTAAAGCCACGTGAAATTGGTTATCCAAGCCCCCACCCTCCACCTTTGCCCTCTGCCTTTTGGCTTTTGGTGGTGCTGCAGCATCCTGTTGAGACAAAATAGAAACAAAAATGTTGAGGGATCATGTTTTCTTGTTAAAACCAGTCTTGGAAAAAACTCCCGACAGGATACCACTTGTCTCTTTTTGCTATGTTTGAGTCTCTCTCTCTGCTTCCTCACCGAGCTGGTTTCCCTGGTCTGTTTTTTTCAGACAGCTTATGCAAACCGCCCAAACCCCCCCCCCCCAAAAAATAAAATAACCTCTGGAGATCATCATATTAAATTCCAAAGCTCTGCAGCCGACGCGTGGTACCCCTAGTGGCAAACACATGTTTATTTCGGTCATTCATATGTTTTATTCTCCTGGCGTCTATGTGGTTGAGTGGCGAAACGTACGGACACTTATGGAGCAGTTATATGACCAGGGAATTGTAACATTTTGGGAAATCTAGCTAAATTCGATACATTCACCCCCATTTCTACTTTTTTTGGTTGACCTTTTCAATTTCTTACGTCAAGGCTTGACAAACCTATTAGCCCGGTATCCCGGAATTCCACCTCTGACTCCAACGAATGGATTGTTTTGAAATTCCATTGATAAAACTGTACCCGGCACCTAAAAATGGGCCTTCTGAGTTTGGCATGCATTCTTCAAGCCCTGATTTAGTGAATAAGCCCTTAAGGCACGGGGTCGGCAGCCTTGGCCCCCCAGATGTTTTGGAGCTACCTCTCCTGTGATGCACCGCCTCTCATCGGTTTGGATGGACCTCGGGGAAAATATAGTTCCGAAACACCTGGAGGACCAAGGTTGCCACACCTTGTCTAAGGGGTATCCAAGTCTAGAAGATCGTTTGATCCCAGGGTGACCTTCTAAATGTGTATCTAACCCCTCTAGCCTTGGAGTGTCAGTGGAGACCTGCTCCACGGTCGCGATCGGTAGGTGTTATCCTGATCCAAACACAAAATCCATCTCCTTGTTCCCCATCTTTGTCTTCAACATAGACTCGTTACAAGTCGAAACGTTGCCCAGTCCACTTGGTGGAATAAATCCCTTTCTTTAAATCATGGAGTTGCGTTGTTATTAGTCTGTTATGCGATGTTCCCCATGTGACCGACCTAATGTTTTGACCCCTGTGTGACTGTAAGAGTAGGGGCGCATTGTGTGCTCCCCTGGGGGTCTTTAACTGTCCTTGCTGTATAGATAAGTGTTCTATCCAGATATAACACCTCTAGTGTCGTTGGGATGTGCTGAACTTGTAACGTCTGGGTAATCATTGCTTCAGAGTGTGACCTGGTTGATTTGTCTTCTAAGACCTCATTGATGTTGCATCAAGGTCAATCCATGGACTGGTTCAATTTAGATGTTGGTTAAAACCAACGTACCGAACTGAACTCTCGAGTCTTTTGGGGAAAAATAAAGCAGATTGGAGTTTTTCGTGATGCCCGAGGGCGAGTCTTAACTCCGATTACTGGAATTTCTAGTCAAAGAGACCCCCTCCTCCCACCTCTTTTGGGTATAACCCATTGCTTAGGTTTTGTCATGAACTCAGGCGTTCACAATGTGCCGTACGCCAGGTTTGTTTGCTTTTTGGTGTTGCTGATTGCAGCCTGTATGATGAATCATTGGGAGGAGCGCGAACCGCGCAGACAGATGTGAAATTATTACAGATTATGGCGTCCGAAAGGAGTGCGTTCCATTATGTTTGACAGCTGTAAAAATAATGTATCCCGTCGCCTAATGTATCTGAGCGCTCGACAGAGATTGCTGTATAGTCTC
The DNA here is from genome assembly GCA_009667805.1 of Leptobrachium leishanense. NCBI lineage: Eukaryota > Metazoa > Chordata > Amphibia > Anura > Megophryidae > Leptobrachium > Leptobrachium leishanense. The sequence goes on along the minus strand of CM019063.1, from coordinate 47,258,476 downwards.
TCTAAATCCTGCAATAAAGATGATGGCTTTCGACTGTACGGATCCTTCTGAATCTTGATCCCAGTGGTCTTGCTGTTCTCCAGGGGGGAAGTAGACAGTTCATCCCTAAATATTGACATTAGGCTTTTCGGTTGAACTGCTGCTTGCTGAAGTTATATGTTTAACATTATCTGTGCCAGTAGGGGATAAAATGGCAATTTATGTCCACGTGACGCTCACCTTAAGCTAGAAGCAAGGCATCATTGACTGAGGAGCATAGAGCATGCTGACTTGGATATGATTTAAGCTTCGAGAGCCAGGGAAAAGCAATAATTCCATATTATTTCAGTATAAAAGACTTTGCGTTCCTCCATGGTTAAGTCTTATGTCCACTGGTCGAGGTCTTCTACAATTGAATAATTTTAGTAAATTTTCTAAAAATGACCCAACTGGCGTGTGTCTGTGGTCTTAAAGAAAATCGTTGGAGCCTTCCAGTTTACAAGTCGAAATCTCCAATGACTCCGTGTTTTACGATTTCTTCAAACTCTAATAAAACGAACCCACAGGAAGTTGTTGGAATCCCACAGCCTTGTGTTACGTGGTGTAGGTCGTTTTGTTATTGGTTTGAATATTGCATCGTCAAGATTTCTTGTCCGTATGAACTCTCAGAGCCACTAAATGGGAAATGGCCGATTTTGCGATTTGACAGTCTCATGTCTTTGTGCTCATTGATCAATAAACTGGTATACCCTGACCAGTTTATGTGGTGACCGTTTCTACAGATTATGAGGCATAACTGTTCATGGGTCACTTCACCATCTGTTCATCCTTTGAGTCTCGGGGTTGGATCACAGCAGCATTCTCCTCAACCTTTGATCTTCCTGAGGGTGCTGCATTTAACACCATTTGTAGTCTACTCATCATCCGTTTGTGTTTTGCGATCTGTAAATTCCAAAAAGTTGGTTCAGTGCCAATGAGAAAAGGACAGCCACGGTTAGAAATCTCTTACTTGGTTGTGTTTTGGTTCCAACCTTGAAGAACTAGAACCACATCCTGAATACATGTGAGTTGCCACTGGGATGTCGTGTCTTTAGTACGATAAATCAGCCGACTTTTGAACTAGTTGAGTGGTTGTTTAGGCCTCAGGGACGGATGTCTAATGTTGCCAGCCCTGTCGTTTTCGAACTAAACCTCTAGTAATGTTGAACTAGCCTTAAAGTGCACCTGTACCGGCTATGTTCGCTTTCCCAGTGATGTCCCATCAGGAGATGGTTTTGTATTGGTCTTTAAAGATCGATGAGATATCGTAGTGTTTACCTACCCGCTTCCAGCAAAATGGGCCTTCACGTTTGGCCTCTATGGGTGTAGCTGTAAGGAGGTTGTGTCCCTGGTGACAAAAGCCACGGAACTCCTTCTTCCAAAGTAAAGCAACTTTACTGGAGTATCCTCAGAGACGTTTCCGCTCTATTGAGTCTTTGTCAAGTCTTGACAAATAGTCGATGCGTTGTATCTTAGGATGCTCCAATAAAGTTGCCTTGCTTTTTGAAGAAGTGGAAGGCCTGGACCTTTTTTGCCATTTGGATTTGGTTGCTCCAGGTATGTGTTGGCACCCATTGTAAGGCTGTGTGTACTTAAAAGGAGGATTCATTGACACTTATCTTTATTTTGGGGCTCTGGTTAGCATGTTGAGTTAACTTGTCAGTCAGTGCTCAGCCTGCAATTGAGCAAAATGGGTGAGTGGAGACTTGTTCTTTTGAAGGAGCATTACTCAAAATTTCCCACTTTGTTACATGTTGATGAACCCCTATGGAGCAAGTTGACCATGAGTGCTGTACTTCAATGGGGAATTGCCATACAATATGTTTTGAAACCACTACAGCTGGATTCCAAGCCTGGAGTAAACTTCCCTGAGCCAATAAGGTCTATGGAGTTGCTATGTTTACCCAAAACTTTGGTTAAACTTACACCAGACATGGAATAAGAACCCTTGGAGGAATATTCCAAGTCATGTGTAAACTTACCATAGACTTTATGGCTTTAGTAGTTGTTAGTGCTTTGGCAAACTTACAGTTACAAGTTTTTATTGAGCATTGGTTACTTTACACCGGAGACTTGCCGTCACTGGACTAGAAATGGCATACTGTTAAAACAAGCCAAACCTTTTGAGACGAGATGTACTGTGCGTTTACATTTTTTGCAGGGAACCATATCTCTGAAACTCAAATTCTGGGCCATTTAGCCACTCTTTAATCTGAGAAGGGATCATGGAAAACCTAAATGTTCGGCCGTTGGTGGAGTTCAACATGTGTACCAGTCCAAGAGTTTGGAAAAATGGTCTCACCAATACACGTATTTCCCCTTTGCAATCTGTAATGAATGCAGGTGCCAGGCCTATTTTTCTCACCAGATGCACCTCGTGTACCCCCCCCCCTCTGCCAGTCCCTCCATTGGCTTCCTGTAAGTTTCAGAATACAGTTTAAAATACTGACATTCACGTTCAAGTCACTCAATAACTCAACCCCTCCCTACATGTCTTCACTACTCCACAAGCACATCCCATCTAGACAACTCCGGTCAGTGGGCGACCTCCGCCTCTCCTCTGTCTACACCCGCGATGCCAACTCTCGCCTCCAAGACTTCTCAAGCGCCGCTCCGTTCCTGTGGAATGACTTACCTCGTCCTATCAGACTCTCCCCTGATCTTCAGACCTTCAAGAAATCCCTCAAAACCAATCTCTTCAGATTAGTACCACATCACTGATGCAAATCATCCCTCTGCCCACCTACTCACACATGATTGAAGCTGCTTTTATGGGCCCCACCGTTCCCGAACCACTGACACCAATGATCCTGTTGTCCAGTAAAACTCTCCATGTCTTCCTCAACCCCAATCTCTTTAGACTGTAAGCTCCTATGAGCAGGACCCATGCCCATTTATCTGTATCTCGCTCCCTTTGTTTATTGTATAGTGCTGCAGAAACTGTTGGCGCTTTTATAAATGATGATGATGATAATTTGAGGTCCATCAAAGACTTTCTTATTCCGTGTCAGAGGACGTGAATGTGTTTTAATATAATTTACTGATCTTGGTACTTCTATCTGGGATCCGCATAGTAAAGCAAATTGGAGGACGATTTTCTGCTAGAATATGGATTATATTGTGGGAAATACCATGGTAGCAATTACACCCCAGTTTCCTTGGCTCTGGGTCTGTTGGTTTTGCCACATCCCCCCCCTCCTCCATCTCCATCACCCCTCCCTCTATAGTCTCAATAGATGTAATTGATTCCAGAAGTCTGAGCACGAGTAAAGCCAAGAAAGTCCATTTTCTCTGCTGCCAAGGAGAGGAAATAAATAATTTTGCTGATGTTTTTTCAAGTTGCTGAGGTCCGACGCTTGCCAAGAAGCGCACTCATTGTTATTAACACATTATCAATTTAAGGCATGGACTTTTTAAAAGTAATAACTCCTTGCGCGCCAGCGAGGTTAATCATGAGATCATATTAGGCTTTATTACAGATGTCACGTTCCGCTGTAATCTCAGTCGCGCACTTAATCGGATTTCTGGAAGCGTAAAGTTGCACTGGTTGTACTGGGAGCTGAAACGGCCCGGGTCATAAACCTTCGATTTCCTTATTTCAGCTTTTATTCTTCATTATGTAGATTATTGCTTTTAATGGTGTGTTTTTTGACTTATTTTTATTTATCTAAACTGGAAGCAATGTAATATGTTTCCTGGTGCATATAGTATTATTTAAATGGTCTGTGTGTTCCTGCTGAATTCTATGGTCACTCCGGGAAGGAAGTACGTAACCCCGTCTCATCCTTGATATAGACAGCTGTAATTTAAAGGGACACTCTACTCATCCTGACCACTTTATCTTTTTAAAGTGGGGAAGAGTGCTCCCCTTCTCTCCCCACCAGCTGCCTCGATCTGGAGAAAATGTGGGGTGAAGTGGAGGAGTTTCCTCCTCTCCACCCAGCCCCACCAGCAGCTGGGATTTTTGAATTTCCCGAATGCGGGTCATCAGATCTGTCACTGATTTTGCTTCTCTGGATGGCTGAAGTTCACCGGAGTTGCAACAACTGTGACCTTTGCTGCCCCAACGGTGCTTGGTGACTAAACCTTATAGCTGGGGTCTGCGATCTTGGTCCTCCAGATGTTTTGGAATTACACCTCCCATGATGCTGAGCCACTGACTAGGCTGGCCGAGCCTCGTGGGAAATTAGGGTTGCCACCTTTTTTTTTGTTCAAGCCAAACCTGAACACCCTAGTGATGGGCTTGGGTGGGAATTTTTTTTTTTTTCTGTAGCATATACATTATACGTATATTTTCATTATGCATATATATATTAATTTATGGCACACTGGTATGCATGACAGACCGGTATTATGGCACACCCCTATGCTTGGCACACTGGTATGTATATGACACACTGCTTGCAGACTGGTATTATGGCACACTCCTATGCTTGGCACACTGGCATTTTGGAACACTCCTATGCTTGGCACACTGGTATGTATATGGCACACTCCTATGCTTGGCACACTGGTGTATATATAGATGGCACACTGGTATTTTGGCACACTTCTATGTATATGGCACACTGGTATGTATATGGCACACTTCTATGTATATGGCACACTGGTATTATGGCACACTCCTATGCATGGCACACTGGTATGTATATGGCACACTGGTATTTATATGGCAGACTGCTCGCAGACTGGTATTATGGCACACTCCTATATGGCACACTGGTATGTATATGGCACACTGGTATTTATATGGCAGACTGCTCGCAGACTGGTATTTTGGCACACTACTATGCTTGGCACATTGGTATGTATATGGCACACTTCTATGTATATGGCACACTGGTATGTATATGGCACACTGCTTGCAGACTGGTATTATGGCACACTCCTATGCATGGCACACTGGTATGTATATGGCACACTGGTATTTATATGGCAGACTGCTCGCAGACTGGTATTTTGGCACACTACTATGCTTGGCACATTGGTATGTATATGGCACACTCCTATGCTTCGCACACTGGTATGGCACACTCCTATGCATGGCACATTGGTATGTATATGGCACACTCCTATGCTTGGCACACCGGTATTCTGACAAACTCTTGTGCATGGCACACTGGTATGTGTATGGCACACTGCTTGTGAGAGGGGGTATTTACTTTTCATTAAGATCAGGTTAATTTATTAACTTGTCACCTTTTTATTCTTGGAGTCTGCCTGAGGAATATGCATCAAGATTCTCTAGATCAGTGGTTCCCAACCGCAGTGCTCGGGTACCCCCCAACAGGCCAGGTTTTAAAGATTGCCTTGGGGAAATGCAGACTGAATCCTGCAATCCCTGAGCAGCAAATCATATCACCTGTGCTTCAGATATCTGGAAAACCGGACCTGTTAGGGGTACTTGAGGACCACGGTTGGGAACCACTGCTCTAGATGATTCCAATCCAGCAGACAGAGCATAGCAGATGCTGCTCTCACACCGCTCATCTGCCAGCCTCTCGCAATGAGTAAAAGAGCGTGGTGAGGTCCCTGTGAGCGGGAGCAAGCAGCTGATGGGAGGAAGTGGACCTGGCAGAGCGGGGAGGAACTGGAAGAGACTTCCCAGACCAGACCGCCCCCACTTGTCAGCGGAAGATGGGAGGAGCGTTCATTTCTTGCGCGCATGCAGCCAGCGTGCAAGTGAACACATTAAAGGAGCGGCGGCACGTGGTCCGAGCAGAGTCGTGTCCTGGTGGCAGGTGATTTGAAAACCAGATAACTTACTTGAAAACCAGACGGTCCGGGTGAGACCCGGGCGGCTGGGAACCCTATGGGAAATGTAGTGCCAAAACCTCTGGAGGGCCAGGGTTACTGCCCACTGCTTTTATAGTAATGATCAGAAGAGAGGCTCTTCTTAAGGTATTGCATTTGTCAACTACGTAACCAAGCCGAGATCAGCACAAATGTCTGCAGACCGTCGCAATCAATTTTTTTTTAAAGGGACAGTACCACTAACATAAGCTGTATTTAGATTAATTGTGCATTACAAGCACTTTTTAAAACACATTATAAAATACATGCTACTGTTTTTTTCTCTTTTGTTAGAAGTAAGTTTGTGTCTTTTTTTTAAAAAATTTTTTTTATCTAGTCTCCATTTTTTTTGTGGATTTCCCCCCCCCCCCCATTATGCAACATTCACCATAATCTGTTCAACAGTTTTACTTTGCGGTTATTGTTGATTTAATCTACAGTATTTCATAGTTAATGTGGTGGAGGAGGGAATGTTTACATAGGGCAGTGGGAGGCTATTGTTCTCCGGGCTAACTGAGATGAGAGCTGGCAACTGAATGAGATAAAACCGGGATCTTAAAAGATTTCTAATCTAGCCCCTGGTGATGTCCTTTGAATACATCCCACACAATACAATGATGTGAGTCGGCGACTGACCCATTCACTCCATTCTGTGGCCAAAACCACACAGTGAGGAGCAAGTGATGGAAAGATACTGGGGGGGGCACTTTACAACACAAAATCTCACACAATGGATGCACCCAGTGACACATATAGAGGAAAATATCACACAATGGAGTGACACATATAGAGGAAAATATCACACAATGGAGTGACACATATATAGGAAAATATCACACAATGGAGTGACACATATAGAGGAAAATATCACACAATGGAGTGACACATATAGAGGAAAATATCACACAATGGAGTGACACATATATAGGAAAATATCACACAATGGAGTGACACATATAGAGGAAAATATCACACAATGGAGTGACACATATAGAGGAAAATATCACACAATGGAGTGACACATATAGAGGAAAATATCACACAATGGATGCACCCAGTGACATATAGAGAGGAACATATTTTCTTAACTAAACCTACAAGAGAAAAACAGAACACATGTAAGATATCAGCAACCTAAATTAATAGGTACTGGCTAGATGGAGTAGACTCGCTGCTCTATAACTGTGGAGACACAGGTTTGAATCCCTGCAAGAGCACCTGTCCAGTAAGTGTCCTTGGGCAAGACACCTAACGGTACATTCTCGCCACCCAGGACATACCTGAAAACGAGAGAAATCTCAATGTATCCTTCCTGGTAAAATCCTTTCTCAAAAAATAATAATAATAATTTAGACGAGCATTTAATGTTTTGGTGGTCATGTCCCCTTTAACCAGTTTCTCGGTGCTGCAGGAGCTCAGACTCCAGTAGTTGGCGAATTGACTGATGATCTCTTGACTGCTCTACAAACAAATGACCTAACTAGAAACCTGTGACTGTGAGTGGATTAGCACACAATCTTATCAGACAAAGATTACACCAATGTAAGCGCGTGTTTCACCATGGAAAAAAAAATAATTGCTTCGATGTGCAATGTGTCACTAGGACCCACACACCTATTGTGGAGCTACTGTCCTCCTCTGGTGTCAACATTTAGAACGGCAATAAAGCAATGCTTTATGGGGCTGACAAAGAATGTGTAATTGCAGCCGGAATACTTTTACAAACCTTTTACCCCAGGAATAGTGTCATTGGCACATTATCGATTACATGTTCATTGAATCCTGCTATATGGCAGCAGTAACCTCTACAGATAAGGGTCTGCCACATAGCCAGCCGTGAATCTAATCATGATAAAGAAGAGGGTGTCGGCTTCAAAGAAGGGTTTGCTTTTGTGTCACTTAATACATATTTTGGACTTTTAAACAAAGAACACATTACTGTGAGTTTTATTGTTGTGAAGCTCTGTGATACTCTCATACATGCTGCACATTACTGTGAGTTTTCTTGCTGTGCAGCTCTGTAATACACATACATGCTGCACATTATTTAGTTTTATTGCTGCGGAGCTCATACAGTGTACATTGCTGTGGAGCTCTGCAATACGGTCATATACAAACGCACATTGCTTAGCTCCACAGTGCTATGCGGCGCGTAAGAGCGTATTACAGAACTCTGCAGCAATAAAACCCACCCTCATACACACCGCACATTACTGGGAGTTTTCTTGCTGTGGAGCTCTGATGCTTCTGTATACACAAAGGCAGTGGCTTAACTAGAAACCCGAGGGCCCCGGTGCAAGAATCCATGAAGGCCCCCCACCCCAAAAAAATCTATATTTTTACTTTTTTTTTTTTCCCCTGCAATATCAAAAAGATAGTATTGCCCCCGGCTCACATGGATATATATTTCCCCCAGCTTACCTGGATGTATGTTGCTCACGTGGATATACATTGCCCCAGCTCACGTGGATATATAATTCCCCCCCCAGCTCACGTGGATATATAATTGCCCCCCAGCTCACGTGGATATATAATTGCCCCCCCAGCTCACGTGGATATATAATTGCCCCCCCAGCTCTCGCCTCCACTGCTGACAGGCCCCTCCGCAGCCGCTCCGAATACCCGCCGGCCATTCTTCTCCCTACGAGCGGCCACTGGCATGCAGCTTGGCCGCTCGCTGGGAACCACCTGACCAGCGCAGCTGCGTTCTCGCGAGATCGCGGAGTTAACGTGAACTCCGATCCCTTGCGCTGGTCAGGTGGTTCCGATCCCAGGTGAGCGGCCAAGCTGCATGCCGGCGGCGCTGCTCCCAGATTCCGGCGCTGATTGCCGGAATCTGCTGGTGAACTGAAGAGCCGTCTGCGGGTGCCTGGGCCCCCCTCCAGTGGCGGAATGCCATGCCCGGTCGCAAGTGCGACCGCTGCGACCCTGGTACTTCCGCCACTGCACAAAAGCAAAAAAAATGCATAACAGGGCTTTTCAGTAAAAAGCACTGATTTATGTAATACAAAATGGCAATTAACGTGTCTTTTATTTTTGTTTATGATATAACTTTGGGTGGGTGATTATTTAATGGTGCTGTAAGCCTCTATGAATGCCCAATAATCCATGTGTAGAATAACGTTCGTTGAAGGATTTGTTTTACGACGACACATTTGGCCACTGTCCAAGGATACCTGTTGGGATGCTCATACCATCTTCGAGTAAAGATGACCATAGGACCAAATTTGCACGTTTCGACACTTCTCTCTCCCACACCTCATACCTTCTTCATGCAACCATTTCACAGGTTTAATTTGCAACATTGACCTGCTTGGATTGAAGTATCAGGGCTCAAAATTTCAAGTCCCAAGCTACTAGCCAGGCCTTAAGAGTTACTCGCCAGTAGTTGCCCCCCTAACCCCTTATCCTGCCCTGCCTCTGCATTCCCACTCGCCCTCATGTAATTTCCACTCGCCAAATGCAAGCAGGCGAGTGGAAATTTTGAGGCCTGGAAGTATGGTATATCATTTCGTTGGGCAGCATCTACATGTGCCACCTCATTGAGTAAGAAACAGAGGTCCAAGGAATCCATACTATACAGGATTGCATATTTTTAGAAACCTGAACTTAATCTAGAGGCACATAAAACCAAAAGCAGAACCTTCGGATTCCATCAAAAGACACGAAGTCCGAGTGTGGAGAATCCTCGCCATTGTATCCTCTGCACGGTTTCCTCTTTTAGATATCTGGGGAAATGACTAGGGAATAACTGAATACGTTATTGGGGATGAAAACGTGTTGGTAACAGAACGTTGGTGCTCTCCCAAGACACTCATGATTGAACTCAAGTAGGACATCGTAGAATCTGATCACATAGAGTGCCTTTATAAATGTCAGATGTGTCTTGGCTCTCGCCATATTTTATGTCGTAACTCTTCTGAGATGCTACATTTTCCAAAATCCTTTTTGAAACTCTTTTTTTTTAAATCTACTATCTGATTGCTTTATATGTATAGGCAAGAAATCACGTGCATTGGTTGGGTTTTGGCAGCAGATCCCATGATTTACTCTTTGACTTGGAAAACATATGGGTCCGGTTAGGGCTGGGCCCGTTTTAATTACAGTTGAGGTCGAAGATGATTTTACTCATGAGAAAATAGAGGACTCTGGGTTAGGTAACTGACTGACACTCTGTCCAAGCATCGGCAGAATGGAGCCAACAGGTTTGGTGAGGTACGTACTAAACCTATTGGCTCTGCTCTTTCAATGCTTGGCCAGAGCTTCCATTTAATAACAAATCCAGAGTTCCTTGATTTTGGCGGGGGCCAGATGGCAATGGACACCTATCACTCTTAAATCTGAAGGAAAATATTTCTGTCTCCTAAGGATTTTGTTATGTAAATCTTAACATACACAGCAGTGCCTGGTATGAAAATTTGTATAGTTGGCTTCTGAGTGGTTAGATCCCTACCCTAGCAGTCTCTTTGGAACTGCCGAACCGTTTCCTAATTTGCAGATTTGATCATGGTGTTGGAGACTTTTTATTAAAAATGCAAAGGTATAGTGCAATGATGGTGAACCTATGGCATGTCCATAAATTTGCCATCGCTGTTACCAGGCCCAGAAAGGTCATCGGGCGTACATTGCTGGCCGGTCGGCTGGTGCCCCGTATAGGCTGTGTGCGAATTCAGAAACAACTGCTTAATTTACACCCTCATACTTCCCTATCGTGCCGGCGGCGAACCCGCTAGAGGCCGGCTGCATCTGTGCTTGAATGTGCTTCGTACACTCGGCTCTGCTCTCACAAGATCATGTAAAGATATGTGGAACATCTCGCGGGAGCAGATCCGAGAGTACAAGAGCCACGTTCAAGCACAGATGTAAACCGCCTCTTGCGGGTACATGCCCCGCTTATTAGGGGGTGAAGGGGTAAACTAACTAACTTGTTGTTTGTGAATTAGAGCAGCTGTCCCCAGGCCACAGGCTGCCTTTTGTAAATAATAAAGGGTGAGGGGGGCGAGGAAATAATAAAATCGGAGGGATATGGAAATGATTAATACAATTGAGGGGTGGAAATAATAAAATGGGGGGGTGAGGAAATAATAAAATGGGAAGGAATGTGGAAATTATAAAACGGGGGACTTAAAATGAGGGTGAAATGGGTTTGTACGTGCCCGTTTAGGTATATAATAGGGGTGTGTAGGAAAAAAAAGGTTTGCCATCACTGCTATGGAGTATATTTTAATGGATTGTTCTAGTAGGTTAAAGTAAGCCTTAATAAAGCCAGTCTGGTAAGATAACTATTTTAGTAACTGAAGAGATTTGTGTCTCCTGTCTTCATGGAATGAACCCTACTGAGCCCTCCGTTAATCTACCCCAACACCACAAATTCTGACTCAACTCAACTTCCTTTTCAGCTTGAAAGCAGATGGTCATTTCTGGTGCCTTGTTTACTGTTGAGGAGGTGAGGGAAGAGGGTTTGAGTTCAGGTTGCACAAGGATAGAGTCTCCGGATCATTGCAGAAACCGTAGGGTGTTCAACTAGAAAGGTAAATGTCTTCATTTGACAAGCCGAATCACCATGTAGTTTGGTGGTGGTTAAATATTTTTAGAGTACAAATGAACACCAATATATCCTCTTAAGATGCAGTTTGTCTTCCGTGGAACAACCCGTTTCCCTGTGACACGTACGTTATTGTCATAGTCCTTCTAGCACCCATTGGAGAAGACCTCATGAGCACGTTGGCGCTGTCTACGTTCAACCCTACAGCCAAGCTGTCCGACTCGCTACTCAAGCCGTTAGTGTTTTGTTGTCACAACACAGAGTTGGAGGTTGCGTGGGTGATACGTGGATTTTTCGGCATAAATCCCATTCCCTGAGCAGCACCTAGCGTTTATAATTTCTGAGGAGCGCAGCGTGCGTGGAACAACTCTACAACAGTGTTTCTTTGATCGAACAGTCGCGATGGCTTTCGAGACCGTTTGTTTCCCCCTTCTCCTTCTCCCTGGCAACCTTTGTAACCGCAGACCTGTAGAGATAATTGCAAATGAAAACGGTTCCTTGTTAATGATTTACAAAGTTATTTTCATCCCGTTTCGTAGCGTGAGGTTTCAGCGACAATCTTTCTTGTGAACATTAATTACACAACATGGCAGCCTTCCAAAATAATAACCAGGTAAATCCGACGGCTCGTCACGTCTCTCACCTGCGCCGCTGCGAACACTACACGGCTTTGTTTTTTGTTTTTTTTTTCCTCTTTCCTTTCCATCATATCTAAATAGTTAATTTGAAACAAACAATGACTCATAAAAGCCTTATTAACATAGTTTCCTTGTGAACCAGATCAAACTGGCCGCGCTTTCTGGTGTTTGCACTTTCAGTATGCCTAACTGTACTGGGCCGTCTTCAATATTTGACATTTTTCAGTGTGGTTATTTATTTATTTATTTTTTAGGTGTATTGTCAGAGGGAAAAGTATGTGTGTAAATTTTATGCATTCTCATAATTAAATAAAAATCTTCCTAGAATTCTCTCCAGAAAGAGATACTCTATTGATGATTTCCTTTTTTTTTTTTCTGTTTTCGGTGACTTTATCACCTTTTTGTAACTCGCCGCTCCTCCTCTTCAGTTCAGGAACTCGCAAACCCAGACGTCCCTGAAGCTTTTCTGCACAATTTGAGCTCCTACGCAACTTGCATAGCTTTGGAACTTGAGCGATGTTCCGTAGCACCTGCACAGAACAATGGATTGGAGCTGCACGCGCATGCACAGATCTGATCCGTCTGCTGCCTTTCTGAGACCGCTCACTTCATCGGTTGGTCTCAGAGGGCTATGTCACTAGTGACCGATCTGGTGACCTGCAGCCGGGAAATTCAAAAATCCCGGCTGCTAGTTACATTTGGTGGGTTGGAGAAAGCTCTTCCACTGCACCCAGTGATGTCTCTAGGGGGTCTGGGAGGGGAGTAGGGAGTGGGCAATCCTGCCATCCTATAAAGCTAGATCCGTGATGGCAGATCTTAGCAGTATACATGTCTGCAAATGGGACCTGGAGGCAATGCATAGAACGATCATCTGTAATACGTTGGTCCAGGTTACCTACAATTATGTGTTTGGTTATGTTTTAGTTTGCCTTAAATGTCCTGAAAATGGTATTATCCATCCATCCATTCCGTATCTAGATATCTGCATCCGCTTCGATCACATACTGTACACAGTAGTGTATTTTAGTTTTGTGCTGCCCCAGGCTACACAAAATTTTGCCCCCCCCCCCCCCGATCTAAAGATCCTACAAACTGCAGGGGCTTCTTGCCAGGCAGCTGCTCATTTCCCAATAATCTTGCATATTTGCTCATGCAGGGCTTTATAGATCTATGAAAAGTTTAATGTCTATCCCCCCCCTATATTTCATGTCCCTTCACCCCTATATATTTCATCTCCATTCCCACACTCCCTGAGCTCCCTCTCATTTCCCAGAACCTCCCATGGACTACCTTGCATCTCAGTGATCAATGTTCAGGATGCTCGGGTCGTGTCGTCTATAGTCTTCCTTTCCTCCTGCACAGCTTTCCTAGAATGCGGGGAGGAAGTGACATCATCGTGTCACTCTTTATAGAAGCCGCACAGAAGGACCATGAAAATCCCTGTTTTGATGTAGCTGGCGTCTCAGTGATCACTGATCGGGATGCTTGTGTTGTGTCTATAGTCTTCCTTCAATTCTGGGCGGCTTCCATAGAGAGCAGGAAGAAAGTGACATGATGATGTCACTTCCTCCCAGCGTTCTATGGAAGCTGCACAGGAGGGAAGGAAGACTATAGACACAACACAAGCATCCCGATCACTGAGATCGCTTTCCTACAGTACAGCGCAGCGCTGCAAGGGAGAGGGCTGTGAAAAGTCCTGTTTTAGGCGTGCGGAAGGCGATTTATTATTTCCCCCACCCCGGTGGTAACAGTGCAGGTGTTCGGGTGGCATTTTTTTTACCTCCTCCCCCTGGACTCTGCCACCCTAGGAAAATGCCTAGTTTGCCATGTAGCAGATACACCCCTGACTGTGTAGCCAAAATATTTCTCACGATTTCATTACTCGGTGCCACCCTGGTACCTTGTGGGATTCTAGCAAAAATGGTTATTTTGATGCCTTCTCAACCCATTTTTTTCTGGTGGTCTAGTTGGGTTTGGGACATCAAGAGGAAGAGGGGGTTTACTTCCTGGTACACACACACAAACACACACACACACACACACACACACACACACACACACACACACACACACACACACACACACACACACACACACACACACACACACACACACACACACGTATTTGCACCAGGTATATATATTCTCCCATCTATCTCGCAGCAAACTATTCCCCATCAGGTAATGAAAATCAATCCTGGGAAGGGATTTCTTTTGTCTTAATCCTCCTAATGGGCTCTGAAAAGACCCCCCCCCCAATACACCAGGATCCACAAGCATATGATCACTGTGTGCAGCTTTGTTCACAAAACCGGCGATGCGTTGACATATGTACATATTTTCCTAAAGCAAGACTATAGAGACTGTGAGGGATCTTCACCAATGTCCGAATTTGCCGCCGAATTACACTGAACAATGAATTTCACCGTAGGTACAATTTCGGAGCAATTTTATTTTTTCACAGAGCTGTAGTTTTGACAAATACAGGCAAATCGACAGAGCAATACGGTGCAATTCGACGGCGCCAAAGTTGTCCAATAGAGAACGAACTATTCGTCTATTCACAGAACGCCGAATTGCACCTTAATTTCAGTGAAATGACCCAATTTTCAATTCGGCAGGTTTTAAACTGGTGAATTTAATTGGTTTCAATGTAATAAACGGAATAGCCTTTTAACCCTTTTTTCTGTTTTTTGACTTTTATTTTTAAGCAGTCATTTTTTTTTTTTTTTTTTTAAGGACCTTCTTATTAAAATTTTTTCTACATATTTATTGGTTTTAAACTCCTATTAGAAGAATAGGAGATATATATAATGTGGTTTTTTTTTTGGCTTTCAGTTCAGTGGAATTCCCAGAGGCCTTTTCGTCGCTTCTCCCCAATGTCCGATAACTGCTTTTGGCGATTTAAATTTTTAGCGTAACATGGTGAACATTCGATTAAACAGTGAATTCACTGAATTACCTCAAGTCAGTCGAAATTTAACTCTGTTTTGGTGATTTGTGAATAGACCCCTGTTGTGTTTCTGGATAACCAATTTAGTTCATGTATTTTATGTGTGACCTTTTTAAAATGTCCAAATGTGGATGGTTTAAGATCTCTCATTTGGGTTATTGACAGGTTTACGTCTTATTTGCTCTAGACTACGTGTTTTGAGTTTTTCCGCTGCTGATCACTTATTCTCTGTCTCTCGTTTCACTTTCAGATTCCAAATTCTCGCTCGTCGTCGACTTTGGAATACTAGAGGAACATATTGAGTTACTGTTACAGTTTTAGACGGTTTCCAGCAGTCCACGACTCACATACTGTTTGTTACGTTAGTGGACTGTAAGACTGCAATGGAGCAAAGAGAAAACACCAGCGGCAACCGTCAAAGAGGATGCGATGCCGATATTATGTCAACCGTGAAGACCCCAGCCATATCTAGCTGTACTGGAGACACAAAGATGCCTGTATCTGGATCTGCCAAGGCTGGGCCTGGAAACGGAGAGGTTATGGAGCCGGAGGAAGAGGACGAGCTAGGTTCTGGAAGGGATGTGGATTCTAATTCCAATGCAGACAGCGAGAAGTGGGCTCCGGGAGATGGTATGGAAGACCAGGAGTTCTCTATAAAGGAGGCTAACTTTACAGAGGGAAGCCTAAAACTTAAGATACAGACCACCAAGAGGGCAAAGAAACCCCCCAAAAATCTGGAGAACTACATCTGCCCTCCTGAGATTAAAATTACAATAAAGCAATCAGGGGAGCAGAAACCTTCAAAGTCTGGGAAAAACGTCAAAGCAGGGAAGGAAGACGACAGAGGTCACTCAAAAAAGAAGGTAAAATCTCATTGACTTGTTTCTTTTCCCATCCATCCCTCTTTTGGTATTCATGATCTATATATATTCCAGGGAGGAACCTTAGTCTATTACCTAACCATCTTCATTATGAAGCCTCATTGACCATCTAGGTTCTTCTAGTTGCTAAGGATTCAGAAAGAATTCTGCAGTTGTCCGTCTTCACCTAGATGAGTGTTGTCAAACTCTGGGTTCCCCATTTGTTGGTGGTCTTCAATTCTCAATCTTTTGACTGCATCATATGGCCAGAGCATCATGGTAGTTGTAGCTGAGAAACATCTCAGGGTCCCTGAGTTTGACATCTCTGAGCTAGGGGAATTTATACTTCTACAGCTATCTTCACGATCAGAGACTGTTGCGTTGGAGAGCTTTCACAACTACACATGATGGTAGATGAAGAGCTGCTCCCAGAGGTCAAGTCCTCATTCTCTTTACTTTAATACTGTTCACCATGAGATGTGTCAGGGAGCAGTTAGTAATTTGGAGTCTCGTGTTTTGGATAGCGTGGCGCATAATATCAAAATCCTTACTGAATATTTCGGATAAATCCTGAAATTGCTGGTGGTTCTTCATCAGGCTTGTTTTATGATGATCTCGTTTTATGATGATCTTGACACGGACATGCTCAAATACTGGGTGACTGGCCTCATTGCACATCACTAAAATATCTAAACATGGCAAGAAATGAAGATAAGATAATGCCAACATTTCTGTACCTCTTTCCATGATTTTCCTCTCGATCATTTTTGTTGTGTTTATTCTATTTGTAGTTCCATGGTCAGTCTTGGTGAGCAGTGTACAGCATGCCCTCCTCACTTTTAGATTGTAACCTTGAAATTCTCAGCTGTTAATCTCTACACCAACGCTTCCAATGAATTCGATGAGATCACACTGTATGACATAGCTGGCATTGCATGGTTTTTGGGTTTTGTGTGGGAGGTTGTTTCGTTCTCTTAAATGTGCCATCAAATGATTACATTTTTATGATAAGAAAAATATTGAGCTGTCCAATCTATCCTAAATTAACAATAAGGTTCTCTTCACTGAAATGGTATATATTGTGTTTTTGGATATTTTTGAGGTTTTGGGGACCTTTTGGGTTCTTGGTTATCTAGCGCTCTGAAGTCAGTTTGTACTATTGAAGACTTGTTTCATCTCAGAGTCATAGACTGTAACTTATCGATTCATACTCCTTTGCCCCATACCAACTTGAACTTAACCACTGTCCTATGTGTTCTTGTAGGCCAGGGGTACCAAACCTCAACTATCCTGGTTGTGTTTGGCTTGTAGAGCCAGCAATACCAAACCATCCGCAGTTTTGTAGGAGAACTCATTTAGGGCAGGCTGGCATTCTCTGTTCCCTGACTAGATTATCAATCTAATCTCCTATATTTGTGGTCATGGACAAAAACCGTAGTTTAATGGGGGTAGGGAAAGTTTGACAAGGGACAGGCTGTCGGATTAAGTCTGAAATTAGAGAAAAGATGGCCTACCAGCGTTTGGAGATGTTGGGTGTCAAAAAATGGAAGCCTTCAGGTTTGGGAGAGTGGGGACCATTGATAAGGCTGATAAACCCCTCCCACAACTTCAGGTTTTTGCTTTACTATTTATGTATCCCTTCACAAAGCATCAACCCAAAGGCCTCATAGTCTAGCTGTACTTGACTGGTTATTTGTGGACAGAAAAGTCTCCTGATTCCAACATTCTGTGACATCAATATGAATACTTACTCTGCCGAATAGGCTTGGTTTTCTGTTTGTAAATAACACATGCAACTTTGTAAAAAAAGGCAGTTACACTAACCTGGCTTCAGCTTGTACACCGGAGAAGAGACTCCTTAATCTGTCAACAAGCACAGCGCCATGATGGCAGACTTCATGGTCATTATGTTCTTCAGAATGGAGACCCAGTTGTGTTATTACTGTGGGTTTATCAAATTCGTGCCTAGATGCTCTGATTTAGGATTTCTCCACATGTAATTACCAGTCACTCATGCATGGCACTTATCGGCTCTTCTCTGCCGATGCTTGGACCGTGTGTTCGTCAATGAACAAATCCAGAGTCCTCAATTTTTCGCTGGAGCAAAATCGCAGTCTACCTCAACCTTGATTAACCTGCAGATATCGCCCAGCCCTACTCGGAGAAATGATAAAACAAAATGTGCTAGAGCTTACCCAATCCACTATCCAGGTACCCATCGACTCCTAATTTACAGGATTATTCTTTGAAAACTTTGCCTGGCTCTTACGAATGTCTACCAGACTCCCACGTTTTCTTACTGCTTCCTACATTCGATCAAAAATTTGTCCGGTCATAGAATGTGTCTCCTTGTCGTATAGTAAAATAGTTTTTAATGGTCCCATAAATTCATATATTTTCGACTGTGCAAACCTTGTCTCTACTTTTTTTGAATTGGACAAGTCCGATTCAGACCATCTAGAGGAACCAAATTGAGAATTACATCTACAGTGACACCCAGGGACTCAGTGTTGGTGATTTTCATGTGGAAACAGCAATTTGTCTACAAGCTGAAGCTCTGGTTTTCCATCTCTTCGGTCTTGTTATTCTTTCGTAAAACCATTTAGTCCCTAATGTTTGCATATGCTTCTGTGGCATGGATTCTGCTACATCAATGCAAAGCACGCCAGGAGGTCGGCGATGTAACCGTTCAGAGTGATTTAAAAACCAGTGTGATTGTACACAGCGAGCGACATCTCTCCAGCCCTAGAACGGTGTTGATTGTCTACTCCTATACGCTCTCAATGGGTGGATTGTATTTCAGGCACAGAAGCTCGATCTCCCTGCTGCACGGCCACGTTTTTCAATCCGTCATCAACTGTGAGAAAGCAGGACTTTTCATGGTTTGCTAAGGCTTGTTCATTTATTTTGAGACGCGTGCAGTGGCTTCCATCTTAGCTGATATCTGAAGCCCCGCCGGGCTGGGCAGACGAGCGTGCGGAACATTGCTGAAATTCCCATATCATTCAGCTTAGCCTCATGCGTATATATGTCTTCAAATACGCACAGTAAGTGCTGAGGTCATGGATTTGTGGTTTTTATATTCGACCTGGCTTATGTTGGGTATTGGGATTGATTGTTGCCAATGTATTTAGCCTAAAATGTTGGGTTTCATGATCTTCGTATCCTTAAATTAGATAAGGGGTCAGCAATCTTGGCCTTCCAGATGTTTTAGAACTTCATTTCCCGTGTGGTTCAGCCAATCTGAGTATCTGGGCATTATGGGAGATGTGGTTCCAAAACATCTGGGGTGCAAAAATTGCCGACCCCGGTTTAGCAGTTTCTACTGTACCTACCCGTCCAAAAACATCTGGATGACCAAGGTCGCTGCCCCTTGGATTAGATGTTTCTCCTGTGCCTACCCTTCCAAAACTTCTGGCTGGCCAAGGTTGTCGCACCTTGGATTAGATATTTCTCCTGTGCCTATCCTTCCTGAAACCTCTGGCTGGCCAAGGTCACTGCCCCTTGGATTAGAGGTTTCTCTTGTGCCTATCCCTCCTGAAACCTCTGGCTGGCCAAGGTTGCTGCCCCATTGATTAGAGGTTTCTCTTGTGCCTATCCTTCCAAAAAATTATGCTTTTTATACCCCCCCTCCCTTTTTCCTATTAATGGTTTGATTTTGTGCACTTGCACATGTCAATTCTTTGGTAATTTTGCTGTAATTGTAGTTTTTGTTCTTTTTTTGTTTGTGTTTGAGCTCCCATAATACCAGTGTTTCTTCTCCATTTTTGTAAAAAAGAGTTTCGAAGGCCACAAACCTAAAAACCGCTCCCAATATAACCCCGTGTCTTTACACCAAACCTTTTTGTGGTTGCTGCGAGCGTTACTTGCTCCTTGATCGACTTCTTCGTGATCGGTTTCTCCGTGTTCTAAGCTGTCATGGAGGTTCCAAAACATCAACTTGTAACAACAGAGAACATTGACCCGACGTCTGAACGGTGTGATGTGTGACGAATGTTTTACACAACTTAGAATGCCTGAATGTACAGATCTCTACGGGTCATCAAGGCAGAATATTCAGGAAATGAAATGACAGGAAGAAGCTTGCCTAAATCCGACACATGGTCGTTATTCGGAGTCTGATGTTTTTACAACCACCTGCACTAATGAGCAGATCTTCATACTTACAGGGAGACGCTACTAAAAATTAGAGTTCCCCTTTTTTTGCCCTTAAATAATTGAGCTGATCCTGCTGACGGCCTCTGCCCTTTATATTTTTTTTATATAATTTTGTTTTATTTTAGGTGATTTTTTTTTTCGTCTTGTCCCTCCCGCGCGCAGCTCCTAATCTTCGACTCAGGGACTCCCGAACCCGCAAGTCCCTCAAGGTTTTCTACACAATTTTGTGCTACTACTCAACTTGTGTAGCGCTGGAACGCAAGCTGTGTAGCACTACAGGACCTGCACACGTTACATACGAAATTTCCATAGTGCCTATGTAGAACGATAGATCGGAGCTGCGCGAACATGCGCAGATCTGATCCATCGGCTGCCTCTGAGACCGCTCGCTAGCGCGATTGGTCTCGGTGAAGATGACGTCGGCATGCTCGCTGTGTGCTGACATCACTAATGACGCATCTAGAAACCGGCAGCCGGGAAGTTAAAAAATCCCGATTAATGGTGACACTGGGTGTGATGGAGGAAACTCCTTCACCCCTCCATTCTGCCAGATCGGGGGTGGGGGTAGATGGTAGGCACTCATCAAATCATGACCACTATAAATCTATAAAGAGGTCCGGATGAGTAGACTGGCCCTTTCATATTCCGGAACTTTGTTCTAGTATTTGAGATCTTTCCTCTCGATATACATCTTGATAATGTTGTTGGGATCTCGGTTTACTCAGACGACGAGCTCTTGACGGAGACCTTCCTAAATGGGGATTATGTAAAACAAGTCTCGAAACTTGATGTTTCCTTAAGCTGCTGATCAGACCCAGACGTTCTACGTCAGATCTTATCAGATACAGGGTCCAGGTGGCTACTGGCTCGTAGAATTTGACCTCTGTCTCCTTCATTGGACAGCTCTATACTAGGGTTGCCGGGTCGGCCATGTTTTCCTGGACACACATTAGTAGTTTATGCAGAGTGGAGCACAGGGAAGAGTGCTGCCCTGCAACATGCATAATACATATGACACAGGAAGGTAATCATGGCAGGTGACCTGGGATTCCTTTTTGGTTTCTTACCTGCAGCGTAGGCATTCTACATGCTACCGGGTGGTATTTTTCATGCACTGCCCATCAGCAGGAATACATTATATGTGTCCAAGGAAAACTTGGCCAATCTGGCAATCCTACGGTACACATGTCTGGAAATACAAGTCCTTGCCTGGCTCCTCTAACGGGTAAGAACTTTTGAGCTTCATATAGCTTTGTCTTTGTGTAACGTAACTGGACAAATGTATAGATGTGTAAGAAAATCAAGGAGCCTGTGTGTTTTAGGAGCCAAGCCAAGTTTTCTTTAAAGGTTTGTGTAGGATAATCTAGTAGAACTCTTTCCGGTTGGTTTGACATTGTCAAGCTTGGAGCTTTTAACAAGCGGACGCCTGCCAGGCTTTGGATTCCTCTGACATTCAATCAAACTACTCGTTTACATAGTGTGTCACTTACTAGTGTGTTTAGTAGTCTCTTGCCCGGTCTGTGAGGGCTCGGAGTTTGACACCCCTGGTTTAAGGGCTAATTGAGCGATGCAAATCCATCATGATCCCTCTCTTGTAGAAGTTGTCAGTTGCGGAGGAGGGATGATGGCCCTGTTTGCAGTGCTGGGTTTGCGTTGAAAACTGGTATTCGGCCAATGAGAAACCAGCTGGGCAGCGATCTTTTGGCATGCGTGTGGCGAAACTAGCCAACCTTCTGTCACCATAGACCAAGATGCTCAACACGTTTTTAAACCTCCAGACGAAAAAAAGACACTATTAAATTTATTACTTTTTGTTGGACTTTTCAGAATACTGGACAATAGTCCTATCATTCGACATAAATAAAAGGGCAGCCGCGTCACATGAGGGAGGGAGGGACTGAGGCTCACCTCATCATAGTTAATGGGTCTATATGCATGAGGGGAAAAATTCCGTCTGGAAGTTCCAAATCCTATAAAAGGGAAAAAACTAAAATACTGATAACATTTTATTTTATTTTTATTTTTTTTCTCTGTAAAATGTTACCTGTATCAGACAATAAATAGGATTTTTAAATATATATATATATATATATTTTCTAGGATATACCGGTGCTAAAATAATAAGCTAAGCCACGGTATTGATGAAGAATAATAATTTCTATCCCTAATAGAAAATACAACTAAAATACATTTTTTTATGTATACACACACTTTTTAGAATTCTTTAAATATTTTAAAATATTTAACGTGATACTAAAATATATATTCATTAGAATTTAATGTTAAACATTTTAAAATAGATTAAATATTTTCTAATTAATTCTTATTTTCTTAAATATTTTAATAATATTTAAGAAATGTACACGTGCGAACATTTTTAATTAAAATATTTAAGGCTCAATTCTAAAATTATATATATTAAATATTTAATTCTTAAATGTATAATTATACATTAACGTAAAATGTGCGGGGTTTTCAAGTACTTTAAAAGTACTAAAAAAAATCAAGATGGGTTGTCTTGTACAACAGGTTTTCTCCCGCCCTCCTATAATGTTATTAACTTAAAGATATCCCCCACTGGCTGTGTATACTGGGAGCTTCTTACAGAGTGAGGAGTACCATCTGCTGTAAGGTCTACTGCAAAGGGCTGAGAATTGGCAATGGCTCATTGTTAGAAGCTGTAATAATGTCAGGCGTGCTGTATTTGTAGAGTCTGAGAGTGTCTGGGATTGCGCTCCCCTCTCCCCCCCCCCCAGGAAAGGCAAGAGTCTTTCTTCTCTTCCCTTTGATTCAATTCCCTGCCAGTCCATGAACAAGCCGGCGGCTGCAGCTGCCACCATCCTCTGTGAATGGGGAGTCCCCTTTCTGTGAAACGCATGTGTTATACAAAAAATAAAAAAAAAAAATGGGGTCGCTTTGGCTTGCTTTCCCATGTGTCCCTTTTTTTAAATAGAGGGCTTCCATTTCATGTAGAGCATCGGAATATTTTTGGAATTTGGGAGGAGAAAAAGGATTTATTGCTGATTTGGCATTTTTTTTTTTAATTGTATTAAATTAAATTTTGGGGGCAAAAAAAATAGTTTATTACAGAAGCCATTGCACATCATATATATATATATATATCTATTATATAAAATTAGAATAATTAAAGCCTTCAATAAACTTTGAAAAACAAAAAAATTATGTATATCAAAGTTTATTGAAGTCTTCAATTATTCTAATCAAAATGTTTTTTTTTCTATTTTACATTAATCTTGAATACTTGAAAACGAGAGAAATCTCAATGTATCCTTCCTGGTAAAATCCTTTTATAAATAAATAAATAAAAAATCTTCTCTTAAAGTATGCCTTGGGACATTTTGCCATCAGTCCACATGCAACTAGAAGACTGGAAAAGAATTATAATAAATAATAATAATTTTTTCAATGAATTTTAATATATATTAAAAAAACAAATAAGAATTTTAATATATATTAAAAAAACAAATAAGAATTTTAATATATATTAAAAAAAATGTTTTTTTTTAATATATATTAAATTTCTTATTTATTTTATTTTTTTCTAAAATCTGGTGAGCTGGCTCCGCAACATAAGAGGCGATTAAAACTCGGGGTAAATACTGCACAATGGAAGGGGGGGGGGTGGAAATTAGCATACAACTGTGCGGTCCACACCATGTGTTGCTGTTGTGGAGGCCGCTCTTGTTTCAACTTTTTTAAATTGGGTATTTACAGGCTCCCTTTTCATCCTCCCATCCCATTGTGATGGGTTAAAGCTGTGGACCGTATATTCCGATTAGAATTCCAACTCAGAAACTCGTACAGCGTAAACAAACAACCGTCGTTAAACGTGGAAAAATAAAAATAAAATAATCTGGAAGCTGAGGAGAGCTTTTGTAACGGTATATCTCCGGACCAGAAACCTTATCCTCTGCACAACCCCATGGCTTTCCAAGCATGACTGATGGCGTTTGTGTCTGTAACTAGCCTTTGACAGGCCTAAACTTTCTCTGCCAACTGCTGCTTCTGGGATTCAAGGTTATGGTAACCTTGTACCAGCCATAAGATTCTTCTTTCTTCACCCCCTTAACCCTGGAAGCCAACTGTTCTCAATTATAGCTTCCAAGATCCACTCGGGCATTCTGTGTGTTTTTATAGACTGTGCAGGGAGAGCGTTTTTCTGTGCGTTTCTCTATGATAACCATTTTTTATTTTCTTTTATTATTTATTTATTTTTTTCCTGGCTGTGTTGTGATTAAATCAATGCCGATCCGGAGTCCTGTTAAGAATGCAAAAAACTACATATTGAAAACCTTCCGAAAAATGGAATTTTAATTAAAAATATTTAAATTTTTTGCTTTTAAAATGTTTATTTTATTATTAAATCTATTTAATTAGCCTTAATAAAAATAATAAAATTACTATTTTTTTTTTCTATTATTGACTCTAGAAAAATAGGTAATTTGATCTCCAAATATCCCTTACATTCCCCATGAAACTAATGTGAAGTCATTAAATTTTCAACCAATTTGAGAATAACCCTGCCGAGAGCATTCCCCCCCCCCTTTTTTTTTTTTTATTTTTTTTTTAGGTCCTAAATTCTGTCAAAGAATTGAATATCTACGATGAGATGACAGAACCTGTTTGTTTGCGTCTCCCTGCTGAATGTCCCATGCTTCCTGGAGTTCTCACCACGTGATGTTTGAGTTCCACCCTCCTCCTCTCCCAGACCTTGCACTGTGCTCATTCTATTTATTTTGCTTTATGGATAGAATATACCAACCTGTCGCTCGCAGACCCTGCTGGAGACCCATGAGTTTCTCGCTTGATTTGCTTTGGCTGTATATTCTAGTATATGTGGTTTCTCTGGTCTATTTCCCACCCGTCACACTGCAGTCCGTTCCGCTCTTAAAGATTGGTCTTAATGATGGAATTAATTTTTGGTCGGATTGAACATTTTCTGAAAACTGTTACTTACGCTGTTTCTTGTTTTTATTTATTAGCCATTGTTACATTTTGTACTTGAATGGCCAATGACTGTTGGAGTCACTGCCCAACATATGGCGCGCGTGTGTCACTGAGGCATCGGCGATGTTGTCATTGACCTGGTCGCCTCATCGTCTTGATCCGACTCTCTATTTAAGCCCTACTCTCACATTGTGCAATTGCTCTAGTACAGCGTTCCGTTCCCCTCTAGTTGTGTATCTTCTTTCTTGTCTCCCCATTTGGTATACTGACCTTGGCTATTGACCCCTGTCCACGAACTTGTGTCACCATCCCTCAACCCTTTGCTATGTATATGACCATTCTACTAGATCAGCTTTGTGTATTCTTTTGATATATGCAAATACTAAGGATCTTCATATTGGGGTAACCATTGCTCCTCTCTCGGTACCTCAACCTGACATTCACTAACCACCGTAACGTCATTTGAACGATGCCTTATCGTTGGATCAAGTACAGCCAAACTATGGTGAACTCGCTGTTTAGGGGACTGCCACCTTTATCTGAAGTACATCACCCCGTTCTATCCGCCATAGGTTTTGCGTAACTTGGTTTAGGCTAGGGTCAGACGAATGCATTTTTCACGTCTACCGTCAAAAAGTGCTTTGATGCGTTCGAACGCATTTTTTCACGGAAGACCGCGATAGCGGTCATACGATGCGCAATTTCGGCCGTATTTTTTATGGATCCAAACCAGGAAACTTTGGGTGTCTGGACGTTATGTTGGCCGGACATGAGCAGCATCTGGCGTCTCCTAATCATGCACACACGCCGCTATGCGGACGCAGCGCACTCTGTACGTTGGTACTAGCGGTTCGACGTTCTTGCTAAAATGCGTTTGCCGCTTGCGTTGCGCGGCCGAACTTTTGTGCGGCCGTACTTCGTGTGTGGGCCTGCGTTGGACGTCATTTGCTGCTACTATGGCCGTAATAAAGTGCGGCTAAACGCACGTTCGACTGTGTTCGTCTGACCCCAGCCTTAAATGAGGCTTTCTCTATAATTTCTGCCATCATATATTTCATCATAGTTTCAATCCAGTGCTTCAGTTGAAGCTGTCTAGTGTTGTTTGTCGCCATAGTTTGTATGGCACCGGGGAAACGGCGATAAATGGAGAATGGTCTCCGTTTGCACACAAATAAAAGAGGTACCCTTGTCCAGCATGGTTCGACGATGTTTGCAGCAACTGTGTCAGTGTTAGATTTTCCTTTCCTGGATTGAGTAGTTTACCGTGGTTGTAACAATGGTAGACATCGGAATGGTGGATTACCCTTAGGCTGGGGCCACACGAGCACACTAATTTCACCCGTAGTGAACCTCCCCCTCCGTCCATCATGGCATTACGATGGATTGACTGGGAGGACCACTCGATGTATCATACGTATTTTTATTGCATGTTACAACGGGTGCACAGTTTTCCTCGCCGTCGAGACACTACGACAGACGGGTCTACAAAGCGCGATCCTCTATAGGAGGCTTGCGCTTTGTAGAGCTGTGCGCGCAAATGTGCACACAGAGAGGTGACCACACGGGTTTCCGTACAGAAAGAACGGACTTTCTCACGTACGTTCTTTCCGCGCTCATGTGGCACCAGCCTTCTAGTATTTCAGTCTTGATTTTTTTATTTTTTTTGGCCACTTTTGGAATGTAGAATATTATAAGGAGCCTTGATTCAGACCGTCCATCACGGTAGCTTGGAGCGATGATGCAGCCAGATCATTTTATTATTCATTTTAAAAAAAATAAAATTTTTGAGGAAGCTTCTTGAGGTCAGAAAGGAGAGCAGGAACATTGCTTTAAAACTATGACCGCCCTCTCCAAAAACCATAGTAAACAAAGAAACTATTCGGTATGAATGCATAGGGTGGACTGACCCTGTTTGCACAGCTTTCTAACCAAAGCAAATCTTTGTGGCTTCAAAGCATTTACATACCACTCACTGTTTGCCAAGTGGAGGTGATTGTGTGAACCTCTGTGTTTTCTTTGTGTGAATACTCTAGAGGGGAAAAAAAATGATGTGGCGTTTTGCGCATTGCGTTATGATTGATGCCTTTAACAGGCTGTGCATTCCTTTTTCAAGTGGACCTGTCTTCAACAAAGGTGTGATTGACAGTGTCCACTTGTGGTTGGCTTACACTGTTTGATCTGATGTGAACTGGTCCACAAACCTACATCGATCTGACGTTTTTAGATGTTTGCAACGACGATACTTGGCTTGAGAAAGTTCTGACATTTTGACTAATGGTTGACGTGGTAAAATTTTTATAAAGATTCGTCAAGCCTTGTCCGATCACATTTGGGTTCCTTGAAGCAGTCTTGGGCAACTACACATCTTTAAGGAGCCGGTGGGAATCCATATGAAGATTTGAGTATAATTCATACGGTTAGGAGCCAGTTGCTACCTGGACCCTGGATTTATTGAGCCGTGTGACATGAGTAGTATTCTAACCTGTGGCTTTCAATATACTGTTCCACGTTTCTCTTGTTCCTTCCAATCTCTCAGACATCAACCTACATAATCACACTTCGTAGAACCCTTTTCTTAAGGTTTATGGTGCTATTATAGGTTCACCTCCCCTCAAAATTAGGACATATCTATGGCCGATCCTATATTAGGTCCCCTGTCAAAGCCTACTGGATTTTAAATCTGGGGCAAAGTTGTCAGAGTTCAGGAGCACATTTCTGTAAACCATGGCTGTACATGGGTCTTCAGGCCCATGTGGTTACTGTAAAAGGACCCCTCCGGATCCATAACTGTCAAAAACTCTGGATTAACATTAGTTCTCCTGTTGTCATCAACGTCCAAACCAGGACCATCCTCTTAAATTTGTGTCGACATTCGTATGGCTAGATGTCCATTGCCTTGTTGGGTCAAAAACTTGAATGTCTGAGAGCTGTTGAATCACTAGAGTTACGTTTTTAGATTGATGCCAGGTACCAGGAAGGAACTCCACTCAGGTTTTCCATTTAAACAGTCTCTTGGAAGTTGTGCGTTTTCACATGGAGGAGGGGACACTTAATGAAGTTGTCTAACTTGTTGAGAACAAACTGGAAGCTCCTAATTGTAGGTATCATAGGCCTTGGCAAAACTGTCTGAGCTCTTGCTCGTTGGTGGCAGTGAGTGTTTTGAAAGCGAAGGGGAATACACATCGATAATTTATGGGACTCCATGTCTGTGATTGACTAGTCTTCTTCAGGCTTAACAAGTCCAAGAGCAAGGTAGCTATTGCCTCAAGTCTGGTATGCATCGATTCTTTTTTTTTCGGCAAAGGTATGTTTTTGGCTTGACCGGTTTAAATTATAACCAATGGATCACTGCCAAGCCTCCGGCAGCCAAGGACAGGATACTATGCAATCCGTGCCTAAACAGGATGGTTTCTTTTGGATAACATCCTGCTTGCCCCTGCTGCACGGAGTTATGAGTGCTGCAGCCTATAAATGTCATATTTCACGGCTGTACACTGATATATCGGGCCTAGCATTGGAAGCAGTGTATCACTGTTCACAGGCAAGGTAAAAGGCCACGTCGGATCTTTTGGTTTGATAGTGCACCTTTACAGTGCGATATTTTTGCATACTGCTCTTGCAAACGTTTTGTGGTTTTGTTTGCGAACAAAGAGCTAATAGGAAATGTAAAGAGAGGCTCAAAGCAAGCTGTGGCTTTGCCGACTTCCTCTTAACCCTTTCCTAACTGTCTTGCCAATGATGCAAAGTGATGTTGGGGCTGCTGGGAGAAGGATTGTTTCAAAATATTGATTTTTTTTTATTTTATGATACAACATTCTGGTTGGCCTCTGGCTGCAGAACAGCATGGCTCACGCTGGGTGACTCTGGGCAGCCCCATCAAGGGACATGATGCCAAGATGCTTGCTTTGAATACCATGTCCCTCGGAAAAGGCTGCTCCGTGTCTCAAAGCATGTGTACACACCAGCACTGCAGCGGAAATGGGTCACGGGTCTTCTACCGTATTCCCTTCCACCTCCGACATATGATTCTCCCATATTCCAGAATTTGGGATGCTCAGGGTCATGAACAATCTGGATTAGAGGTCCTCAACCTGCACGTATTTTGGTTTTTCTCTTCTTCAAATTTCTGTACTACCATACCTTGGTTAGCAAATGTTTGTGGCCCTGTTCGCTTGGGCCAGCAAATGAACATTAACTTTGCATTATATGGACCGGTCAACTGGATGAACTTGAATTGACATACATCAGAAGGAACATATGTACAAGAAATAAATTCATGTTTCAGCTACAAACCTACCAAATCATGTGGTGTTCCCTTAATCCTCCCGATCATAAGATATTCTTCACCCTGCAGCCCTAGGCTGTTATTTTGAGGCGCGCCAATGTTAAATGCATCACAAGTGCCTGTTAAATGGCACTCATGTTACATTAATAGTTGTACTCTGGGAAAGTGCAACTCTTGGGTCGGAGCAGTGGTCATGTGCCTCCGATATATGACATTCCCCCTTTGGTGATGGAAATTGTGAGCTTCCTCAGTGGGTACGCCTCCAGTCTCCCAATCCGAGACTTGCTAAAGTTGGCAGATCTCCAGCTATGTCAGAAATTAACACCATGCCATATGTGTGTGTAGTTGAGGTTCGTTTGAGAGCACCAGGTACATCTACAGCCCAGGGGTAGCTACCCCTAGAGCTAATGATCTAAAGCATACCAGGTGTTTCCAGACTGAAATTCTGATTCACAAGGAACCTGTGAGTAATTACTTTGAGCGTTAATCTGTTTATTCCAGCAGATTGGATGGCCTTGTGTTAAAGGTCACCGAAGACAATAGGGGGTCACCTTTTATGATGTCATGCCTAACCTGACCTTTATGATTCATCATTAAATGGATTTTGTAAAAAAAAAAAAAAAAACACGAGCGAAGAGTCTGGAATATGATCCGGGGCATTTAGTTTACTCAGCTTTTTCTTTTCTTGCATTTTGCCCTCAAACCCTCCTTTTGAAGGTCTGCTTTAACATGTAAAGCCAAAAATGACCCATTTGCCATGCCGGCTTTAACCTGAAACACGAGAATTCTCAAGTTTCTGAATTTACGCTTGTGATTGTTCTTTTCCATATCTGAATATAAACATAAATTGTGGTTTTAGGGTAATTTTTGATATTCTGCATTTGATCGTTTCAAAATAACACGAGTTTGTGTTTTCTGTTGAGCAGTTGTGTAAGAGTCTTGCTATATCATTGTGTTGTGCTATTTATTATGGTTTTTATCTTTTTGAGGCTGGAACTAGCTTTGGCTGTGAGAAGAGAGCCAACAAACGGCATGGATTGAAGGTGAGGGTCACTATGTACATGAATGGCATTCCACCACACAATGGGCTAGAACGTGAAATATTTGTTGAATGGTTACTGACACTCGAGTCGGCCTCACGTGATGGAGCTCTCACCTCCTTCATAAAGGAAACCTATTTAGAATGGTTTACAAAAGAAAAATAACGCTCAATGAGCTGCTAGGTGGAACATAAAATCTCACACGAAGCCTCATGGGAAAGTAAGGAACATAACATAACAATTAATTTGCGTTAATATACTGGCGGTTTTCATTCTTCTATAAAGGACAACATGTAGCCTTCTTGCCGGGACTTCCTGCCTGTCTGTACATTGAATGTTGTATTTGGCATCTCATCAGTGACAATGTTCTCCTGTTAGACCCAGGACTGGCCCACGAGCGACATAACAGACTTTTTTCACCAGAGTATTTTCCAAAGAGAACGCTCGACTTGTCCCCACCCCCAAACATTTGGAGGTTACTTGCCAAGAACACAAAATAATCTATTAATATCCCCGGCACATGTGACACTGAAGTGGACAGGGACGTAGGCTTCTAGAGTTTAGTTGATTTTTGGCTTTGAGTTCTTACAGTCCGGAACGTGTATCCTTCATGGTACGAGAACCTCAAGGTTTGTGAAACCCCTTTTTGACGTTGTATTGCATCTAGTAACATAGGCCCAGCCAGCTTCTTAAGGCTGTGCACCCATAGAAAATTAATGGCAAGTTTATGCCCAAAAAATTTGCGCTAAATATTTTTTGTTGGAAATGACCAACCGTTATGCAGAGATACAGTCAATTTTCATACCGTTTAGCATGAACCGGATAGGGAACATATAAAATCTTAATGAATGGGGATCAAAGAGGAACCCTTCAGCCAACACTAGGCTGAGCCTAGACACACCAGGCGCACCCTGTGCACACATGTATGAGAATAGGCCACTTTTTGAAAGGATTGCCAAGTGCCTGCCAGCTGTTTTTGATAATTATAGAATAATCATTAGTGATGGAGATGTTCAATTGAGATGCCGTTATGGTGGCAGCACAGACGTTGTTGGACTACATTAACTTTGATTCTCTGGAAGCCTAAATACCAACTGAAACCCATGGGTCATGTAGTCTGCCTCTCTATGGTACCTATGCTGGCCATGCTGCCCACTTGGGTCTCTTTCTTGAAGCTGACAAAAATGCTTGTATCTCATCTTGTTTGTCCATTGGTGTGTGAAATAATGTGAACTTACTGTTTACAAATCACAGTTGCAAATAAGGAGCAGTCTGGATGATATTGGTGAGTAGGACACAAGCCTGAGAAGCGGGCGCGGCACGTCGTATCTGAGGTTGGGTTGGTGGCTGTGGTTCTTGGCCATGGCGTGATTTGCAGAGTCGGGACAGACGGCAGAGGCTCACAGAGGTCGTGGACAATCCGAGATCGTAAGGCAGGATGTGGTCAATCGGGGTTTTAGGGCATTCTAGGTCATACACGTGGTAGCAGAGGAAGTTATGGTGGTATTGCGAGAAATCTTCTTTAACTATTGCACTCCTCTTAATGGTGATCTGTTTTTCATAGTTGGTGCCCTCTGTTGTCAGATGGTGAGGACAGGACGTATTACTGCATCTTCCGCATTGTTTCTTGTTAGCTTTCACCTGCGCAGTAGCTTCCGTACGTAGCTCAGTTGTGCCTCTGTGGTGGTTGCAGTACGAACACGCCATTCAGCAGTCTGGTAATCACAAGTCATATGGAGCTCAACCGCTCTGACCGCCAGAGCCCAGTTACTCTTGGCCTCAATTGGGGGTGTCCACTGCAGAGCTCACAGGTGGTGACTGGGACATGAAGGTGTCCGGAACAATTTGTAGCTATTCTCTAGAGCAGGGTTTCTCAACTCCAGTGCTCGGGACCCACTACAGGCCAGATTTTGCAGATCACCTTGGGGAAATGCAGACTGAATGCTGTAATCACTGAGCAGCTAATTGGATCACCTGTGCTTCGGATATCCCACAAACCAGGCCTGTTAGTGGGTCCTGAGGATACGAGTTGAGAAACACTGCTCTAGAGGTCTTGCTCTGAAACGTTGCTTTTTCCCACATCACTTTGAGATGGAAACCATGTTCGTGATGGCGTTTCGTTTCGTCCGATTTGTTTTTCTCACGAAACGGGCCGATTCGTTGCTTCAGATTCATCCGATGTTCCGAATCGGACCGGCAACGAAATACACACCATTCAAAATATTTCCCGATACGAAATGAAATTTTTTTTATGGACATGAAATTTGTAAAATCGCAAGTCATTTTCGTTCTATTTGGTTTTCGGTTCATTTTGGACAATGTGTTTTCGTATCATTTCGAGTCCATGTCATTTCCATTGCTGATTTCGTAATTTTCGTATCGTCAGTCACTTTTTTCACTTGTTCCAGTGCTTTCTTTCTGCATCAATAATATATTTATTTTAAATATTAATTAGCTTTTCCCTAAATCCCCCAGTCTAAATAAAATTGTGCGATGCATATTCATAAGAAAAAAAGGATCTGTCATAAAAAACGATGCGTCCGAAGGAGCGAATCGGCAGGATTACCGTATCGACCGAAATATCGGAGCATCTGAAATACCATACGTCTGAAGTCAAAACTAAATGGACCCTTTTTAACTAAGAGAACAGACGATCCGAAAGACCGACATTCCCCGATTTCACAAAACAAAAATCAATACGAAAAGAGCCGAAACGATCCGAAACAAAACTGTTGAAAAACCGAACGTGCCGTAACGAAACAAAATGAAAAAAATAACCAACGCGTGCCCATCTCTAATGGCAGTCTCTTGGTATGAGATCTACATCCTATCTTCATTTTCTAGTTCTGCACTAGATTTTTCTCCGTAGGATAACATTCCTGGCTACCATTTATGAAACCTGTGCTCCTTCTTGTTACTAATAATACTTATCTGTATGTAGTGTGTGTCTGTGTCAATATGACGATATGATAATATTGATGAAGTGTACTTAGAAATGTTATAAACTCCCATAACCAACCAAGTGACCCACGTTGCTTTCGTTCTTGGTCACTAGATCATCTCCTTGAAGTGGAGTATGGCCTCCTCACTTCTCCGTTATTTGTGCGAGGTAGAAATGAAGGCGAGCTGAGAACCTAATTGAAATTACCCCAAATAGGCATCGTGTTGGGATGATCATTGCCAAATCCTTGCCTGAAGCACTGCATTACGTTTCGGTTTCTCTAGGATAAGAGGCACATTGATCTGCCTACAGATGGCTAGGAAGTCTTTGCAAAGAAATATCTGCGCTGGACAGATTGTGACATTTGAACAATTAGATGAACGTGTTCTAATCGCAAACGTACGTCGATCTGAGCCGACCATTCAAAGAGTGCCATATCGATCAAATTCTAGACATCTGCTCTGTTTTTTTCTGCTCGCCTTCTTCCAAGCAAGAGTAAATATTAACTTTTACGAACTTGGGCCTTTTCATTCTTTATTTATAACACGGACATAAAGACAGTCTTGTGAATTTATGTAGATTGTTGTCTTGCGATGAGAAGTGGTGCAAGTCTTGAGGTTCTAGAATCTCTACATAGAAGTCTTTTGGTGGAGCAAAATTTTTGTAGTTAAATTTTCCAGACGTCTGTTCTTCGAATTAGTTTTTGCCCTAGCTTCGTGACGAATGGCTGCCACAATGTCCTTTTTAATATGATGCTACATGGACAGTCTACTGCCCAAGGTCCTGGACCAAGGGATGAAGTACACGTGTCCCATTGGTCAAAAGTAATATGCACCACTATTATACATGGCATAAGATTTGTCGAAAATGGGTATTGCATGCTCGACAAATCCAAGGACCAGGTAGTCGGGGCCTCCTAGAGTTTAGGAGTGGTGTTGTTTAGTGTTTTTGACCACTTTCCGAAATGTTTTTTTTTTTCTACCCAACTCTATGTAGAAAATATTTCCAAGCTCCTTCAAAAAGTGATGTTGGCTCCTACATTGGTCATGAATTTGTCAAATCCTGGACTATTGTGCTTTTCATTTTCCCTTTAACCTTTCGGGCCTCTCGAGTAATGAAGAAGGTATTCAGTACATTCTTTAAAACTGGAACGTAACGTCTCTGTGTATTTATAGAAGTGGAAAAACCTTTTCAAAGCAACACGGTGACCAGTGATAAACATGTCCTTTTTTCTTGGTACTCTTTCGATGCATCGTTGCTTTATACAAAGTACACAATGAGACATTCATGATCTTTTATTTATACAAACTAAGGGTGTCCGCGTGCTTTGCTTCTGTGCTGAAAATTTCCATTGGCTAACAGACTTCCTTTTTATATAGGTATTAGAGCATCTCCTCAAAATGTTACAAATGATTTCCATTTGATTTTTCCAGCTCGGCCGAGGCCGACTACACAGTCTCTTTCTCTCTGTCTCGAGAGTTTTATGTAAACACGGAAATCTAAAACCCGGGGAGGGAGTTTTACCGAGGCGCTAACGGAAAGTACAAGAGATGTTCCAAGTACTTTGTGCATGAAATAATTCTTCCAGTAGCAAAACCTTGACCGTCATTGAGGGACATTTATGGCATTAAAAATTTTTTTAGTAAGAGCATACAGATACTCCGGTCTACACTTTTCTATGTTTATGTTTGAGGGACAGTGTCCAATTTTAATGTAACCTCTAACCTTTTTATTATGTAGGGTCTTTGTCTTTGGCGCTCTTAATGTTTAAAGCCGTAGTAAGCCATATTGGCCTTCCGAAATAATCCAGGCTAGCTAAAAGTGCTGTTGGAGCAATTAACCCTTTAATGCTAAGACTTTTGAAGACTGTCTTGAAAGCTGTGGGGCAGTATAGTACCCTCTGCAGATTTCTGGCCCTCCAGAGGCCAATTGCCATCTTTGACTGTAGGGTGATTGCCTGTTGTTACCGACTACAGGGAGACTCAATCAGCCACTAGGAAGAGAGGTGGCCAGAAAGTCGTGGACAGGGCTGGACTGGGACAAAAAATCAGCCCTGGACTTAATCCAGATCGGCCCACTTTACTTATGCAAACACACAAAAATTGTTTATAAGCCAACCGGATCGCTCAACCAATCCGCTCTACAAAGTTGCTGCAGAGCGATTGGGTAAAGAAACGTAGCAGCACGGAGGTTGAGTCTTAAGGTGAGGTGGATGCGCGGTGGGTCTCACAGGCACAGTGGCCCAAATATGAGACTTGTGGCAGACAGTTCAGTTTTACAGATGGTGAGGAAGTTCTCACCTCACCCATTAGGGGCAGTGCGATCCATGCAGTGAACCAGCATTCACACCGGCCCACCGGGAATCTCCTTGTAGTTCCTATGGCCAGTACATGCCTGGTCGTGGATGATCCGCAATGCTAACGGACTAAATTGATACAATTTATTTTCTCTGATCACATCATTTTTAAACTCGTTAAATGTTTAAATTGCTATTATATCCAGAAAAAATGACGTGTTAATGTTTGCATGACCATAAAAAAAATTCAGGCTGAGACTTAAACTGAAGTGATAAAAAGAAACTAACAAGTCCCCGGACAAAGTGCGGTCAATGTCAACAGTGACTGGTGCGGCCTACAAGCCCGGAGTCCAATCTGGGCATTGATGGAGGTATTATGCGTTCCTGGTAGAACTCGAGCAGTTGCTGGCGTTGCCGTCCTGTATCTGTTCCATAGGTGTGATAGTCGGATGTGCCGACCCTATACAATTGTTACACATTGTCTGAAACTGCAAGGATGATCAGTTGTCCTTCCTGTCTCCCAGTAGCACTGGCTTAGGTGTTGCACATTATGAGCATTTCAGTTTATTGCCCTAGCCACACCTGTAGCCCTCATGCCTATGGCACATTGACGCAGGTGAGCAGGCACCTGGGCATCTTTCTTTTGGTGTTTTCTGAGTCCAAAGAGCGGTCTCTATGGTGTCCCAAGTTATTTTAACTGTGACCTTTATAACCTTCCATCTGTAAGCTGTTAGTGACATAATGTTCATTCCACAGGGCTATGAGCTGATTTTTGGTTCTTTGAACATGCATGTGAATGAGTGTTCCACCCCTTTCCAAAAAAAATTCAGCAGAGTTCATTTGGCTTTTACAAAGTCCTCTTTAGAACACCGTTTCCTGAAAAGAGGCCATTTTTTGAAGTTTAGAAGGTGCTTGCTTGATTCATTATTTTGTGTTTGGTTTTTTTCCTTTTCTCATTGAGGAAAGGTTTTGCATCATCGATAAATGTGTTCCAAGCCATAGACCTATGGATTTTGTCACACATTGTCCTAAATTTCTGAATGGTTTGTCTGAAAATAACTTCCCCTCTGAGGGTTCCATCGCATCTCAAGAACAAAATAACACATCGGGCCATTTTCTAGCCTATCTGTTGGCATTAGACATGTACGTTGGTTTCCAGTTGGATCACAATTTGTTTGGGTTTTCGTCGATTCTGGTGTAACAGTCTTCATTATTCGTCAGTTCATTCACGGGGCAGCTCGGCAGTGTTTCCTTGCCTCTGGGGTTAAATTCTTAGCGACTAAGGAGCTATTGCTGCTCAGCCCCTAATATTGTGATGGGGTGGGGTAGTGTTGGTGGGGTGCTTGGGGAAGTAAAACTAGGGTTGACTTACCAGTGTCCACAACCCCCCCCACCCATGGGCATTGGGTGTGGGGGTGACTGTGGACATTCCACTGTACACTGCAATGTCCCCACCTATGGTTGGCACGTGGGAGCTATTAATTGATGATGGGCTGGTGCCCTTATCCCCAATTGTTCTCCTGGCTGTACGCAAATGAGATACTTTGGGCTTGGCCTGCCATTGTCCACCCCCTATGCCCCTGACCATTGGCCAGAATGCTCTTGTACTCCACTGCTCATGGGCATAGGGTTGGAGCTGTTGACATCCTTCAGGAGTGTTCGTGCCACTGTGAAGGGAAGATGGTGGTCTGGACAGACTGGAGCTTTGCGTGCTTTCAGTCGGATAGCACCATGCATTATTTGGTCTATGGGGGTAGACTAATTCAAGATGGCCGTGTTTAGGTTAATTGCTGGTCTCTAATACAAATTCATCCAGCAGTGTGGCCACAGAGCAGATGGGAGAGGCACCATCATCGCCTCCTGCCTCATTGTATCTGTTCCCTGCTCCTGGCTTTCTTCTCGGTGGTGTAAATGGGCCAGATGGCAGTTAGGGGTACAGACAACAAGGCACGCATGGCATATGGGCAGCCTGTTTAATTTTCATCCCTGCTGGGATGAGGTAAGTCACAAAAGCCAAAAGAAAATTCCGAAAACCGGATGGGGAAATTAGATTCAATTTTCTTTTGTAGACTTGCAGAATTTCATTCAGGGAAAACATGCCCCCCCCTTCTCTTCTTCCTCCCTTCACCCCCCCCCACCCTTCTCCTCATTCTCAGTTTAATGCAGATATTCATACATCGTTAGAGGTGGATATGTAATATGGATGTGATGGAGATCTGGACACACACACCCCTTACATTAAACATGGGGGACCGGATTGGGAGTTGCGGGTTGTTTTATTTCATTTGTGTGTGTGTGTTGTTTTTTTTTTCCTACCACCTTGAGGAGCCGCTCAATGGTAAAAAAAAAATTATTACACCCACAAATATAACTAAATGGCCGAGTCTGGCCATACACTCTGTATTGTGCATTTTAGATCTCATGATCTCATTGGACTTGCTGGCATCTGTGGCCGAGCTTTAGTATTCCAGGAAGAGCTGGAGAGACGTCACATTTATTGTTCTTGCTCCCTAACGCATTTTTTGAGTCATCCGTGAAAAAGTGCGTTCGAACGAATGGACGTATTTTTTCACGGAATACGCGATAGCGGTCATACGATGCGCATTTTCGTCCGTGATTTTGTACGGATCATCAATAAAACCCTTTTTGCGTCTGGACGTTATGTTGGCCGGACATTAGCAGCGTCTGACGTCTCCTAATCACGCACACACGCCGCTAGCGGACGCAGCGCACTCCGTACGTCCGTACTAGCGGTATCACGTTCTCGAAAAAATGCGTTCGTTTGCCGCTAGCGTTGCGCAGCCGCACTTTTGTGCGGCCGTTCTTCGTATGTTGCCCGTCATTTGCTGCTACTACGGTCGTGATTAAGTGCGGCTGCACGCGCGTTCGCACTGCGTTCGTCTGACCCCAGCCTAAGCAGTAACACTATATACAAAAAAAATTCATTAAATAAATTAGAATATATATTCAATGGTATGTAATCTGTGTGTGTGTGTGTGTGTGTGGGTGTATATCTGTTTGTGTGTGGGATGCACACGAGGACCTCATTTTTTTAAAAAAAAAAATAAATTTTTTTTTTACTAAATACACATAAAAAAAAAACCTTGAGAAAGGATCCCTGGAGCTGAAACATTGGTTTTTAATGTTTCAGCTCCCGGGATCCATTCTCAAGGTTTTTTTTTTTTTGTTTTTGGTTTTTTTATATGTGCATTTAATAAAATTTTTGGTTTTTTAAAGAGGTCCTCGTGTGCATCCCACTGGTGGCCTGAATGTATTGTATAGGCGAGGATCCGGCACCATGGCATTTAATTAGCTTTTTGCATTTTTGGGAATGGGTGCTTCTCACTTTGTCTCATATATATATATCTCCTACAACGTTAGATCTCTGTGATGTATGCTTCCATTCGATTCCTCCTCCAATTAGCAGTGAACATCTGCTTTTTCAGTCATTATGTCACCAATAGGGAACTTAATGGATTCACCACAAAGACCACATCCTCATTAGAGTTGTTGTCGTTTTTTTTAATTATTTTTTTATCACAATTCCATCGTGGGCTTCATCTTTTTATTTCTTTCTGATTTTTAATTGCATGCAAATCCTTTTAATAATCACATTATACACCTATTTAAAATGTTTGCTTTCCACCTGTAAGATCTTAGAATTCAACGGCACCTACTTTTTCGAGGGATGTCTTCCGTAACTGTGATTAGGGGCTCCGTATCATTTACCTCTAGATTGTAAGCTCCTATGGGAGTGGGACCCTCTCTAACGTATAGTAACCTCTGTGCTACACGTGCGGAATGTGTTGGCGCACTACAAATAAGTGTATAAGAATAATTTACCATTCTGCTGAGTCCTGATTGGCTGCGTCCCTGAATTGTGTTTTTTTTCTATGCTTATATTAAATCATTATTTTTGGCAGGGGTTCGATTTATATATTTGATTAAAATATGGATTCCGCGTGATCTGTAAAGCCGGGTGCAGCCGGACCGTACCGTTAATAAAGGGGGGGGGGGACGACGACATTCCACCTCCCTTTAAGTTCATTGTGAGCCAGGGGCCGCGGTTTGATCTCCGTTGAATGGCGGCCCTCGTTTGGGGCTTAGATTCTGAGAAGATTTGGTGCATTGTTCCAGGTCTCAGGATGTCGGATTGATTTCGAAGCTTTTGTATTGATTCCAAGCTCGTGAATGAAGCTGTCAAGTGTGTCTGTGGCTGGCTAGCGGGGCTGTCCGGCTGCAAGCTGTGCCTTGCTTTGTTGTTTAGGCCTCATTGAGCAGAGGGAAGAAGCTCATTTCAGGGTGATTTACCACCACCCAAACACCAGCTGTCTGTTGTGTTGGTGCTGCTGCATTTAAGAAAGAAAGAAAAAAAAAATCATCCCTGTTCTCTTTCCCCCCACCCCCACTGCCATTATCCAGTCACTTAGCGTCAAGGGAAGCCTGTCCTGATATTACAACCGTCATAGATACGGTGTAGATCCCGCCAAACAGCGAGGAAGAGCATTGTCTCCACAGGGCGGCCATCTTGGATCTGGATGCAGCGTGGTGTATACTTTTCCAGAATCCTTGTTGTTATTCCAGGGCATAGGCTTGGTCGCAGACTTTAGCAATTCTAGGGGGGGGGGGGGAATTGGGCAGCTAGGGAAATGAGACAAAAAAAGCTTTATTCGTCCCTCGCAATCGGAGATTGACAAATCCTAGAGCCGGGCAACCATTGATTCCTACAATTTCATCTTTTTACCACAGGTTCCTAAATTTTAGGATTATTCTGCAGAAATCTGTATTTAAATGATGTCCCTCTTCAATTTTTTTTAACCCTTTCACTGCTGAGGACGTGTGGGGAACGTCCTCATTGACTCCTAAGGAAAGATAGGGGGTTCTTTTGAACCCTGATTTCTCCTGACTGTTGGCAGCCTGGCCTTTCCAATGATTCCAAATATGACCATGTGTAAAGTAAAAAAAAAAATAATAATAAAAAAGTAAAACGTGTTTTTTTTTTAAGACGTGAAATGGCTCAGCAGTGAAGGGGTTAATACATATATCCACATCTTGTGTTTGACAGGAGTGTGTCAAGCCCTGCCCTATTCCAATCTTGCCCTCAACGGTTGGAGATCCTATTCCGACCTTGCGGCCCGGTCATTGTGATTTCTTGGGAAACGTTACCTGCTCCTATACGTTGTGTACTTTGTATAGGAGCTGTACCAGGAAGGATACATTGAGATTTCTCTAGTTTTCAAGTATGTCCTGCAGTCAGTATTTCTTTCAGTAGTATGGACTCTCAGAAACTGGTGTTCAATATATTCGCTTTTACAAAATAATTAGCACATTAAAATAACACCCCCCCCCCAAATAAATCCCAAACTAACTGTTTGATCTCACAGTGAAGAGGCCGGTGCCATCTACCGCTTCCTATTACTCCACACAGAGGACGACTGGGAACAATAAGTCCCAGAGTGATTCTGCGGTTCCTCCGTGTATCTGCTCCTGCAAGCTTGCGGCAGGGTCCCTGTTACCTGCAACCTCTGACTAGTGCCCCCAGTTTCTTCTGGCACTAACCTTTTGGCTTTTCAGGGCCTCAAGGTTTGGGTTTATACACTGATCCTATGGCTGTTGTTAGGTCTGTTTTTTGCCACAATTCTCCACCAATCCTTGACGATAATGATATTTTAATATACATGTACCATGAGCAAAGCGGGACGTTCTAGGGTTGGAACTTAGTAGTTTAAGCAGAACCTTTTAGTAATTCTAAAACATCCTTTTAAATGAGCAATGTTTGTGAGGGCTCTGAGAACGGGCACCAACACAAGGTTTGTGAGGGCCCTGAGAATGGGCACCAACACAAGGTTTGTGAGGGCCCCGAGAACGGCACCAACACAAGGTTTGTGAGGGCCCCGAGAACGGCACCAACACAAGGTTTGTGAGGGCCCTGAGAATGGGCACCAACACAAGGTTTGAGAGGGCCCTGAGAACGGGCACCAACACAAGGTTTGTGAGGGCCCTGAGAACGGGCACCAACACAAGGTTTGTGAGGGCCCTGAGAACGGGCACCAACACAAGGTTTGTGAGGGCCCTGAGAACAGGCACCAACACAAGGTTTGTGAGGGCCCTGAGAACGGGCACCAACACAAGGTTTGAGAGGGCCCTCAGAACAAGCATCAACACAGTGTTTGTGAGGGCCCTGAGAACGGGCACCAACACAATGTTTGTGAGACACCTGAAAACGGGCAATGGCATATGTGGACTGCCTTACTGTGGGTCCCTAGTTGGTTCTCACAAGGGTTTAGGTCAAGGTTTCCATATCTGAGAAGATTGAACCATGTGCAAATCAGACTATCACCCAGAAAGGGTGGCCAGTTTTGAAATGCCATGGCAGTCTACTCTTCCTGAGAGATGCAGCAACCCACGATAATATTTCACCCTTGTCGGGAGGATACATCTTATACCTCTCTATGCACCTCAAGCAGGGGGCCATGTCTGGAATGATCCCCCTGTACTGGTTAACAGATGTTTAGTGTTTCAGGTCACGCCAGCCATCTTATGTACATTTTATGTGGGAGATTTCTTTATTCACAGTGGCATTAAGGTCAACCTTTGCCAAACTGGGGTCATCTTCTATTGCTTGCAGGCAGCCTCCAAAGATAAATCGGAATCCACTTGACCCTTTCAAATGATAGTGTTTTTGTGATAGTGTTGGCATCTTGGTGGCAAACTCTCATCTTCTGGCTCCACAACAAAATTATGGAAACTCCGATCTTCTGCCGGACATGCTGGGATGTAGAATAAAATTAGCCATTTTTGCTTTGGCAATTCTATTAACAAATTTATTGTCCTTCCCCGTCCCACATTGTACACCTGGCTGGCCAGTAGGCAAGTTGGCGGTTGAATGATTACTTTAGTTACTTTGGGTTGGTCTATGTGGAAGCACCATGGGAGTTTTTTATTTTCTGAAGCATCTAGAAAGTTACCAGAATTCTTAGTTTTCATTCTCCATGTGGAAGCGATGTGCATTAATAATCTCCCCCCCCCCCGTATTGTAATCTGGCTTTGGCAGCATTCTAAAGATCTCCTATATAAAGTGGTTTTACTACCTGCTCCAGGCGATCGGCTTTCGCTCTTTAGTGATACCTTAGTATATTGGGAGGGTTTCCATTATACACCTCATTTGCAGCATGTTGCAATCTGTCATCACTCTCTTTTTGTGGCTGTAACAACATCGTACAGACTAAGCAGTGAATACATTAACATTTTTGAGCACTGAATGAAGCGTGTGGTGGAGGTCCATGAAGATGGATGGTTTCCATTCTTGTGTACGACGAATGAAGTTTTCCTGTTCGAGACACCGCTCCTTTCATTATGGTGGGACTTTCATTGTTAAATCCGAATTGACTTCCAGTATGTAGAACCTTTTGCTTGGGTTTAGATGATTGAAATGGAACCCACATCGCCTCTGAATGGAGA
Source organism: Leptobrachium leishanense (assembly GCA_009667805.1). Classification (NCBI taxonomy): domain Eukaryota; kingdom Metazoa; phylum Chordata; class Amphibia; order Anura; family Megophryidae; genus Leptobrachium; species Leptobrachium leishanense. Next base: position 47,215,520 of record CM019063.1, on the reverse strand, counting down.
CAGCTGCCAAAAACACCTCCTGTCCTCTTCAATGAGCATCTACCCAGGATTCTCTACTTATGTCGTCTGCACATTCTGCAGACCTAATATGAATTTATGATTGCAATGTAATTACTGTAGTAAATTGAGAATGAAAAGGTCATTAAAACAGTCAATCTAGAGGGTTTATTACTTTATCACAGGGGTTCCCAACCCTGGTCCTCGGGTCCCCCCAACAAGCCAGGTTTGCAGGATCTCTGAAGCACATCACATGTGATCGATTGCAGGATTCAATATCCATTCCCTCAAGGTAATCCTTAAAATCTGGCCTGTTAGGGGTCCCGGAGGACCAGGCTTGGGAACCACTGCTTTATCGTAACATCTGATGTTTGATTTTGACCCTCAGGTGGTTTAGACCAGGGGTGTTCAACCTTGGCCCTCCAGATGTTTTAGAACTACATTTTCCATATGGCTCAACCAATCTATTGAGTGACTGAGAATCATAGAAAGTGTAGTTCTAAAACATCTGGACGGCCAAAGTTGAATACCATTGGTTTAGAGGGTGGGGGAGATGGTTTCCTCTCGATCCATGTCAGCAATATTGATGATAATGATATATTGTCCAGGAGTAATATGAGGCAAATCAAGGAGACTATGGAAACTCCAGGAAAAGTCCATGGAAAACTGTATGCATTTTAAAACATTGTTTTTGAAGACCTTTCCTCTATGGTTTCCCAAGGTTTCATCTAGGAGTTTGTGTTAAAATATCAAATAAGTGGTTTATGAATTCAAGCTGACCAGTGCTTGGTGCCCTTATGTGGTCTCTTGGGTTGGATTATCGGACTACAATGATTCTCCTTCTTTGTTTACAATCTCCTTGTTGTTGGATCACTCGCCCTTTGTTTTGCTTCACATACTCAAACCAATTACACGTGACCATTTTAAAGATACAAAAATGAGGACTTTAGGTCCACTTAGGATTAATTATCTTCACATTATGGAAAAAAAAGCCTTTTAGGGACATGGTTGGCCCAAACGATTCACTTCTGGGCATTTTGTTTATAAAATATGAACGATGCAGAATTCTGTTTGTTTCGTTGATGTCTAAAGACTGACCCTGAGGTTTACAAATGAGGTGGCTGTTGTCCTTCTGCTTGTAGTTATCACAAGGATGTTGTCTTAGTCCTATGCTTCGACATTGATTAATGGATACAATTCTGTTTAATTGCTGGTTTGTTAGTCTGGTGGCTTTCCATCCTGCTAAGCTCATTAACCTTAATAATGAGGCAATATCCGCACGCCATATAACTATTATATTCAGACCTAGGACCACATTGCGTTGTAATCTCCGAAAATATACCTCAAAGCCAACATGCAGGATTTTCTATATTTTTGCCTTTTCCTGATCTTCCACTGCTATTTAATTATCCTGTTCATGTTGTGGGTTGCCAGACGCTCCCACAAGCTCTGAAAACAGTGGTGTACTTTCGACCTTTTGCTTCCGGAGGTCTAGTCACAGAGCATGCACTTCCCCCATTCTATTCAGTAATGGTCATGTTCCGTCCTTCAGCCACCATGTCCTCCATCAACAGCCATGCTTCCTCCCTTTTAATAGACAAGTTCCACCCTCCAGCTCTCCACTGAGCTGACCTTTTTGGCCATTCACAGCTCTCTCTTGGTAGCCATGATCTCCTCTTAATGATTAGTCTTCCCAGACCGTGCGTGACTATCACGGTCTGCATTTTTCAAGGTGGACGTTTAGGTCTTCGAAGGTGATCAATGTCCATCCATATGTCCATATGCAAAGTTCAGCTGTCACACATAATATTTTGTCTACCTTTTTCCCCTCTTTCCAACATCCCTGGGATTGTTGTTGCTTTTATACATTGATTTATTTTATTTTGTATACTGCATAGTGAATCCATGACTGTTTCCTGAAGGTATTGAGTGTTCAACCATCACAAGTTACTACACAAAAATATACAGAAAAACCTAGTGGTCATTCTGTGTTTGTTTGTTTTTTTTGTTTCTTTGTTGTCACCAAATAGCCCTCAAGGCCGCACCGCCCTGTCTTGTGTTTCATAACCCTACATTGACTGTAGGAGCTGGCTTGGTAGAATATATGAGAGAATTTGGTAACGGTAGCAGTTTTTGTTGAGCACTCCCCCGACCCGACAACACCAAACCCTGGAAATGTAAGCATGCCGAGCCCTCTATGCTTTCCTGTGGCTCCATGTCTGGGCTGGAGGGACCCTGTAGAAGCAAGAGGCTTCGGGCTCATGCCAGGCCGCAATATGGTAGTGCACACATGGCTTCAGGCCTGCGCTAGGCTGCAACATGTCGGAGCGCATGCTGCCCTCCTCCAAAAAGGCAGCAGTTGTGATCCACATGCCAATGAAGACATTGGAGGTCCCAGGACGGTGGGAAATGCTCTCAGAGCCTTCCCCTATATAACCCTATGGTTTCCATAGATAGCAGTTCTAGGTCCTTGTTCTCTAGCTGAATATATTCTTTACATTTTTGTATCAACCCAGACCAGTTTCCTGACTTTGCTCGAGCGCTGTTTGCCCCGGCCATGGCTCATTATTGACCCTTCTCCTTGTCCTGTGGATAAACTTTACCCCAAACTAGGTGCCCTGTACTGAAACCAATCCTGTCCAAGCCCCGCGGTAAGAAAGCAGATTGTACAACAAATGCTTATGCCGGATATTGAATACGGAGATGTAGTGTATGCAGCGGCCCCGCAAACACGCCTTCATAAACTTACTACATTGTATAACTCCTGCTGCATTGTGCTACAATGTAACTACATGACCCGTCATTGTGACATGTTAAAAGAGCTAAACTGGCCATCACTGGAATCCAGACGCACCCTTCACCTTTCCAACCTGGTGTTTAAGAGCTTTTCTTGGAAGCTACCACCCTAACTGAATAGACTGCTTCCCCCAGCAGTTCCCTCATCCTATAACCTCCGATCCAGGACCAGCACCTTGCTTACAATACCACAATACAAAAAGATAGTGTCTCGATCCTTATTTTCCTACAGAGCACTACAGTTTTATTTATTTTTATTTATAAAAGGATTTTACCAGGAAGGATACATTGAGATTTCTCTAGTTTTCAAGTATGTCCTGGGTTCGAGAACATTGAGTGGTTACAGAAATACAAAATAGTAAAATGCAAGAAATTAACACAAGACCAAATATACAGATTAACAGAAAAATAAATATGGAGGAAATAAAGTCATTATGTTACATGTTTACAGGTGCATTCCGTATTGAGGTATGTTAATAGGGAAGTCTTAAGTGACTTTAGACTGGGGGAAGATTTGACGGTGTCTGGGAGGTTATTCCATATTTGCGGTGCTCTGTAGGAAAATGAGGATCGAGCCATTTTCTTTTTGTATTGCGGTTTTGCAAGTAAGGTGCTGGTCCTGGATCTGAGGTTATAGGATGAGGGAACTGCCGGGGGAAGCAGCATATTCAGGTAGGGTGGTAGCTTCCCAGAAAAGCTCTTAAACACCAGGTTGGAAAGGTGGAGGGTGCGTCTAGAGTCCAGTGATGGCCAGTTTAGTTCTTTTAACATGTCACAATGGTGTGTCATGTAGTTACATTGTAGCACAAAGTGACAGAATGAGTTATACAATGTAGTAAGTTTCTGGAGGTGTGTTTGCGGGGCGGCTGCATACACTACATCTCCGTATTCAATGGCTGGCATAAGCATTTGTTGTGCAATCTGCTTTCTTACTGCGGGGCTCAGGCAGGATTTGTTTCTGTACAGGGCACCTAGTTTGGGGTAGAGTTTAGATGAGTTTTTCGATGTGGGGGCCAAAAGATAGATTTGGGTCTAACCACATACCTAGATATTTGAGAGAAGTGACTGTGGTCAGCGTGCTATTTGATTTTGTCCCAACACATAGATGGGGTGTTTGCAATTTGTGTAGTTTAGGTGCGGTTCCAAAGAGCATCGTTACAGTTTTGTCAGTATTTAGAAAAAGTTTGTTATTTGCGATCCACTTTTCTACCCCTGTGAATTGTTCTTGCAGCACGGCCTCCAGCTGTGGGAGATTTGGTTTGCTGGTATAGATTACCGTGTCGTCTGCGTACATGTGTACAGTTGAAGCTTTGCAGACATTGGGCAGATCGTTTATGAATATTGTGAATAGCAGGGGGCCAAGTATCAAGCCTTGGGGTACACCGCAAGTGACTGGGAGGGGAAGGGAAGTGCTGTCAGAAATGGACACAAATTGAGACCTATCAGACACATATGATTGGAACCAGGTTAACGTACTATCACCAATACCAGCGTTTTTAAGTCTTTGTAATAGGATGCCATGGTCTACTGTGTCAAAAGCCTTGGCAAAATCAAGGAAGATGGCTCCAGTTAGATTTCCTTGTTCCATGCCAGTTATAGAATAACCTCCCAGACGCCATCATATCTTCCCCCAGTATAAAGTCACTTAAGGCTGGGGTCAGACCAGCGCACTTTTAACGTGCGTTCTGGTGCACATAATTACGGCCGCACTAGCAGCAGATGACGGGCAATGACGGCCAATATACGATGTACGGCCGCACAAAAGTCCGGCCGTGCAACGCAAGTGGAATTTGAACGCATTTTTCTGAGAACGCTGAACCGCTAGTACTGACGTACTGAGTGCGCAGCTGCGGCATAGCGGCGTGTTTGCGTGATTAGGAGATGTCAGACGCTGCTAATGTCCAGCCTACATAACGTCCAGATGCTAAAAGAGTTTTATTGACGATCCGTACAAAATCACGCCCGAAAATGCGCGTCGTCTGACCGTTTTTGCGCATTACGTGAAAAAATACGTCAATGCGTTCGGACGTACTTTTTCACGTTCGCGGGGAAAAATGCTTTCGTCTGACCCTAGCTTTAGAGCTTTCTATTAACATACCTCGATACAGAATGTACCTGTAAACCTGTAACATAGTGTCTATATACAGAATGCACCTGTAAACCTGTAACATAGTGACTATATACAGAATGCGCCTGTAAACATGTAACACAGTGACTATATACAGAATGCACCTGTAAACATGTAACACAGGGACTATATACAGAATGCACCTGTAAACCTGTAACACAGTGACTATATACAGAATGCACCTGTAAACCTGTAACACAGTGACTATATACAGAATGCACCTGTAAACATGTAACACAGGGACTATATACAGAATGCACCTGTAAACATGTAACATAGTGACTATATACAGAATGCACCTGTAAACATGTAACACAGTGACTATATACAGAATGCACCTGTAAACATGTAACACAGTGACTATATACAGAATGCACCTGTAAACATGTAACATAGTGACTATATACAGAATGCGCCTGTAAACATGTAACACAGTGACTATATACAGAATGCACCTGTAAACATGTATCATAGTGACTATATACAAAATGCACCTGTAAACATGTAACATAGTGACTATATACAGAATGCACCTGTAAACATGTAACACAGGGACTATATACAGAATGCACCTGTAAACATGTAACATAGTGACTATATACAGAATGCGCTTGTAAACATGTAACATAGTGACTATATACAGAATGCACCTGTAAACATGTAACACAGTGACTATATACAGAATGCACCTGTAAACATGTAACATAGTGACTATATACAGAATGCGCCTGTAAACCTGTAACACAGTGACTATATACAGAATGCACCTGTAAACATGTAACATAGTGACCATATACAGAATGCACCTGTAAACATGTAACATAGTGACTTTATACAGAATGTGCCTGTAAACATGTAACACAGTGACTATATACAGAATGCACCTGTAAACATGTAACACAGTGACTATATACACAATGCGCCTGTAAACATGTAACACAGTGACTATTTCCTACATATTTATTTTCTGGGTTAATCTGTATATTTGTGTTTTTTTTTATTATTTTGCATTTTATTACTTTGTATATGTGTAACAATTCAATGTTCTTGAACCCAGGAAATACTGAAACGAGAGAAATCTCGATGTATCCTTCCTGGTAAAATCCTTTATAAATAAATAATCCGAACAGACAAGAACTCGTCTTGTAGAATGTATTCGTCTAGTATTTAAAAAAAAAAAAATCAATTCTTTAATTGAATATAATAAATGTCATGCAAACAGCATGGGATTAAAGAGGATATTAATCACTTTGCATCACATAGTTAGTGGCTACCGTCTCGGTTAATGTATTACTCTTCTCTATACAATTTTCCCTAATGACCTGTGTTGCCAAATCCTCCTCTTCCACTTGTGAGATCTCGTATGCTTTCCTGGATGTATTTTTAGTCGGAGGTCCTAATCATCCATCACACCCCGTGACAGATCCCGGTCATTATGTAGGACAGCAGAATTTAGAAGGAGAGAGTCCACGCTCCCGCATGTGGCTGGATGGCGCTAAACAGATTGTCTGGGAATGTGTCCTTCAGCCATATAAATTATCCTCAAGACTTGTGGATAAACACAACTTCCTCCAAAGACCACCACTCCGTGGATTACACCTGCCAGCCAGCCATGTCCTGTAGACAAGCCGTAGATGATAACAGAGCTCCTGGTTTAAAAGGAGCCCCCCTCCCGCCTGCTTTTTTCCCATTTTTCTCGTATAATTCAGTTTGCGATGAGTTTCCTGACTTAATTGTTCCTGAGTTAATAGTCCATATGCGTCTAGAAACTTGACATGGACATGACTCCTCCACCATTTTTCTTTCTCGTACCCACCTTCCCCCAACCCTCCTAAACGTGTGTATATAGCTTGGTGAAAATGTAATACTCTACAGAATCAAAAGATCTGAGCATTTATGTCAACCTCCAAGTGCTCCAGATAGATGATATATCTGTATACCAGTGGAAGCAAACAATATATTAAGTTCTTAATGTTTCCTCCATACACAACGTTGGATCAATGGACTATGTGTACCGGTTCATTACACTGAACCACATCTATCAAGGAACCACTGGTAGATCTAGGGATGGGGACACTGGAAACCTTTGCCCTTTCCTATGCTTCAATCCCATTACAGGAGAACCCCTGGATCTTCGTTTCCATACACCTCATAAAGCCAAGTGATAAGTCTTTGGAAAGGCCAGACTCCGGCTTTTCCAATGACACCAAATATGACTATGGAAAATGTACGCAAAGAACCGAAAATACAAGAAATTCTTAAATGGTTGTAATTTTTTTACTTGGTCATCATTGGAAGGTCCAGAACATCACCTGTCCACTGACACCTCACTTGAGGGGTATGTAGAACGAAGATACGAGGGTCCAAATAACCCCAGCCTCTCCTTCCTACAGTGCGACAGCTTTTATTTAGTGCATAATGATCTTCATCATCTCCACACTTGCTGATGTCACTCTCAGACTGCCCACCATAGTGAGTGGTCGGAGACGGGCAATGGATCGAATCTGCTTATGCGCTCAGCTCCGATCCATCGTTCTGCACAGGGCCTACGGAACTTAAAGTGCAGCATTGCACAACTTGCGGTTCCTATGCTTCGCAAATTTGTGCAGAAAAGCTTCAGGGACTTCTGGATTCGGAGGTACCTGAGCCGAAGAGGAGGAGCACCACACGAGAAGGGGAAAAGGTAAGTAAAATCACCCGAAATTAAGTAAATGGGCAGATGCCATCACGGCAAAAAGGGAACTCTTTTCAATAGAGTATCCATTCAAATAGTGCGTTCACTGGACTTGATCCACCAGAGTTGGCCAAACCATTCTTTCCGTGACTGGTGGTTAGCGAATGTCCCATGTAGCAAAATATGGAACGCTAGTAACAGAGAGGTTGGGAGGAAATGGCTTAATCCTGCTAGAAGTGCCTTCTGCGGAGATATTTTTGGAATGCATTAAGGGGATACTTAGTGAGTTTGGGCGCAGCATAGAGAGAATGTCACGGTGCTCGGTTGCACGTCCAGGTTTTTTTGGCAAAATGACGTCGTCTTTCATCGCACCTTTTTTCATCTAAAACCACACAGGGCACACAGGTATGTTTATGTAAAGCGCGGCTTTCCTGCCGAAATCGACCTGTTTACAAAAATAAAGACACGCTTATGTGAAGCTTAATGACTGCATTCTTCCTCCGAATCAGGCGGCCACATTAGCGTCTTTATGGAAGGCGAGGGGAGTGGATGTAACTGGATCCTGTTGTTGTGTTCACATTTCATTGGAATGAAGTCCTCTTTGGAATTTTTGTTTAACTCCTCCACTCCCAAGTGGTTACTGGAGACCAGAGGCCAAAGCACAGGGCATGATTGGTTACATATTAAGATTGTAGCTAGTAAAAAATGTCTGTCGGCTCCAGCACCGCACCGGTTCCCTTGCCACTGACTTCTTGTGTCTGTTGATCTAGGAGGCAATGAATGTTTTCAACAGGTTTTTCTAATGTTTTTGTTCAGCGTCGATCCATCGAGTAATGGATTATTTTTTTTCTATGATTTTGTAAATTTTTATGTACTAATTCATGAATTCTGCAAAACTGGCCGGCAGAAACATTGATTTTTTTTTTCACTTTTTTTATTCTATCTTTGACATTTACTTGGAATTGGGGATCGACCGATATTTGGCCGATAATCATATTGGTCTTAAATGTACAGATATAGATCATCACGTCTTTTTAAAAGGCGGGACTACCAATATCTGTACACTTAAAGGAACACTCTAATAAAAAGTAGAATTCCCTTTTTTTTGCTATAAAATAGTACGGTAGAGGCTGCTACCCGATTTTTTTTTTTTTTATTTTTCAAGTGGTTTTTACCGTTTCTCCCTTGCAGCATGCAGCTCCTCTTAGTCTCAGGGACTTCCGAACTCGGATGTCCCTGAAGCCTTTCTGCACAATCTGCACTCCTATGCAACTTGCATAGCGTTGGAGCCTCAAATTTCGCAGCGCTATGGAACTTGTGCACTTTACGTAGTAAGTTCAGTAGCGCCTGCACAGAGCAACCGATCGGAGCTGCGTGCGCATGCACAGATCCGATCCACCGGCTGCCTGTCTGAGGCCGATCTCTACAGCATTTGGTCTCAGAGATGGTGACGTCGGCATGCCCTCTGTATGGTTAACGTCTTGTTCCTTTGCTTCCCTGGTAACTGTATCCAGACTACAGAGTAATTACTTAGTGAATAGTGTGTCTAGTTCATGTTGGCAAAGATCAGACTGATCATTATTAATCATGGCCTCTTCAAAGAGTAACCTGGAGTACCACTTCTCGTTTTAGGAAGTGATGCCGTTGTTGAATGAGCTGTGGTCCCAGCTTTCCATATCAGAGGACTTATGCTTTTTATAATAAGAAGGGTGCTCACTCAGGCAGCTCTTCTGGATGATCACTAGATATGTCCACCATAAAGTTCTTCTGAAAGCTGGTAAGGAGTCATTCTGTCGCTTGGTGGCATTGAACCAAATTGTGCTCAATGTGGGTTTATCATCCCTTACGAAGGACGATGTTACGTTATATTAACTAAACCTTTCGCTGGTTGACAGAATATTTTACTGGTTGACCATTCCAGATTTCTGATTCTTCCTGACTTCAGACTCCAGGAGAATCTGATGTGTCAGAGGAAGGAGATCACGGAAGGAGAGACGTGATCACCTTCCTGCACCAGCTTTAAGGCTAGGGTCAAACGAAAGCATTTTTACACGCGAACGTAAAAAAGTGCGTCCGAACGAATTGACGTATTTTTTCACGGAGTGCGCGAAAACGGTCATACGATGCGCATTTTTCGTGCGTGATTTTTTCGGATCGTCAATAAAACTCTTTTTGCGTCTGGACGTTATGTAGGCTGGACATTAGCAGTGTCTGACATCTCCTAATCACGCAAACACGCCGCTATGCCGCAGCTGCGCACTCAGTACGTCAGTACTAGCGGTTCGGCATTCTCGAAAAAATGCGTTCGTTTTCCACTTGCGTTGCGCGGCCGGACTTTCGTGCGACCGTACTTCGTATAGTGGCCGTCATTGCCCGTCATCTGCTGCTAGTGCGGCCGTGATTAAGTGCGCCAGAACGCACGTTAAAAGTGCGCTGGTCTGACCCCAGCCTTAGGCGTGTCTGAAAGACTCCCGGCAGCACATCAGACACTGGGGCTGCCTAGGGATTCCCAGCGTGTACCGTGTCTTGCTGCAGGGCTTGGGAGCAGAGTTCTCGGGCATCAGCGACTGTAGAGATGTGCATTCGTTTCAGAAAAATTTGGAATTTGTAACGAAATTTGATAATTCGGAGTTCGGAAGTACTTCCGAATAACGAATCGATATGATACGAAAACGAAACGGTATATAACGAATTTATTTAGTTTTTTACACTGTGTCAACATCATAAAAGAAAAATGTGAATAATTGATATCAACTATCGAATTTAAAAAGAACTATCAAATTGATTTATATGAAATTCGAAGCGATACGAAAAACGAAACAAAATTATTTAAAAACGTAACGTAACAAAGCAAATTTTTCAGCCATGCACATCCCTAAGCAACCGTACTGGTCCAGAATCACTGAAATCTGGACTGCTCTAAAAAATCCAATTTTCGGAGTCTTCTGGATTTTAGAACACCAGATGAGTTATGCCCAACCTGTACTTGATTTTTGTTTCGTCTTCTCTTGTACCCAAATGCTACCACAGTTCAGAAAGAATATGGACGGCACAGCAGCATTGGACGCGTCCAGGACGTTACAATGTAATGAAGCCAAGAAGATGGCTCAATAGGACAAACAAATACACAAAACAGGGGCGAGACAGTCCTCTATAAGGGGCTTCACCACAACAATGTATAGACAAAACAAGTACACAGGGTACAGAAGAGAACCGTATAGATAAGGACCAAGTCCTTGTGGGCAAAACGCGTCGAGCTGTGCTGCAACGTTTGTTTTGACAGTCACTATCTTCCAATCCTTTTCCCCTTATAGCGGTGTCCTTACATGTATGTCTTTCATCTTGGCTAATTGTTTGCCTGTTCGTTTGAGATAGGGAGGTGTGTAGACAGCATGAACTGCCGAGGTATTAGGTATTTTTTTCCACCTCTCGCTGATTTTACCTCCTGTTCTCCTTTCAGTTTTTGGATGATCCAATATTACAAATCGTAATTGTCTTAGGTGAGAAAAGATGAGGGAACTTCAACGTCTATTGGAACCACCGCTGGATCTAGTTGATTAGCCAAAAATGATACTGGAATCGCCACGAACTGAATGATGAGCAAATAAAATATAGAAAAGTAAAAACTTTTATTCCAAATAAAATATCAAAGATAAAAGCCCAACGCGTTTCGTCTGTTATCAGACTTTCTCAAGGGCAGTAATAATACACCATGCATCAAGTAAAGTCACTGCCCTTGAGAGAGTCTGATAACAGACGAAACGCGTTGGGCTTTAATCTTTGATATTTTATTTGGAATAAAAGTTTTTATTTTTCTATATTTTATTTTCTCATCATTCCGTTTGTGGCGATTCCAGTATCATTTTTGGCTAAACTACTAGATCCAGTGGTGGTTCCAATAGACGTTGAAGTTCCCTCATCGTTTCCCATTTCTGTGTGGAGTAGTGGACCATCTCCTGGGAATACTTCAGCACTTCAATTCAGATAAGTAATCTCTTCTATCACCAATTGTGTGTTTCTTTCTATGAATAATTGTCTTAGACCAGGTAGCCTTATCCAGTCAGCATCGAAGACTCTAATTTATGGGTTACTGTTGCCGCGTCTGTGGACAGATGGCTCAATACCCTGAAACCAGGTCAACCCCAACTCTAAACCCCCATAACCGCAACCCAAAGTCTATTATAAAGCGCCGGCATATTCTGCAGCACTGTACAATAGGCACAGTATAGACAGGGTTACAATACATTGAACAACATTTGACAAACAGTAAAGGAGGAGATGAGGGCCCTATTCCCGTAGGAACTCCCAATCTAGAAGGGTTGGGGTTGGGAACAGGGGGAGAGGACTGCAAGGTGAAAGTAATTGATGGTTGCCTGGGAATTAGAAGCCTGGGATTAGTAAGAGTAATTGGAGAAAGAAGTGTAGACAGCTGGAAAGGATACCTGAAAATAGAGGCTGGTCCTGGGTGGGGGAGTGGATGGGAGGGTCGGTCGGACTGCTGAGTGTGTAAATGGATCCAGCTCTGTGTGTTACCCTGTGTGAAGAGGAAATGAGTTCAGGTATGTGTTAGGCATCAGAGGCCAGAAGGCCTTCTCTTCCAATTCTAGTCCAAACCCTAACCTCGGCTAATAAAAATGCTTGATGCCATGTTAAATTAACATGTGAACCTTAAGTGACTGGTATAAGATCTTTCTAGTGGGTTTTGTGAATGCCTTCACAAATCCAGTCTGGTGAAAGAAGCATTTTAGTAATTTCAACACTTGGCTTTATTTTGCCTGCAAGGATTTTTGTATCGAAAAGCCTACAGTCTACTGTAGAGCAAACTGGGCTCCATGATCCTTGTCTTCATTGTGCACTGGAAGGGATGGCTGTTTATGCTGCTCTGTGCATGGGAGAATAGCATTGATATCTGGTTACAGAGTGAAGAAGCAAGAAGGCAAAGCTCTGGGTGGTTATGCTGTTCTGTGTGTGGGTGGTGGAGGGGTTTGCATTGATATCTGGTTACAGATTGAAGAAGCAAGACTGCAAAGCTCTGGGTGGTTATGCTGTTCTGTGTGTGGGTGGTGGAGGGGTTTGCATTGATATCTGGTTACAGATTGAAGAAGCAAGACTGCAAAGCTCTGGGTGGTTATGTTCCTCTGTGGGGGGGGGAGCAGCACTGCTATCTGGTTACAGAGTGACGCAACAAGAAGATTAAGTTCACTGCAAACACAAACTTTTCACCCACTTCTCTCTTTTCAGCTAAAAAGGTAAATGTGTCTTTTTTCGGCAAACCTTTTGAAAAGCATCATCACTTGCTATTGGATAGAATTATTTGGGGGACAATCAAACTCTATAAGACTATCCTTTTTATGGCAGAGAGAGAACGCATTATAGCTTTATTGCATAAAAAATAGGTGAAAAAGGTAGTGCCGCTTAACCAAAATAAGCACCGGTTTTGAATACAGTAAATCGCCGCACTTGGGGAAACTCCCTCTTCCTAAATATAGAGCCGTGACCTTATATCTGCGACAGGAAATCTGGCTTCATACGAAAACGAAACAGAGAGCGAACATTCTGTTATCGCTGAGAACTTCCTAGATTTGCTAAAAAATATAATAAAAAAAATTCTCTTTGTCATTGGAGTGAAATATGCAGCGGGAAATGTCACCGTTTATTTATTCTTACACACCTTTCCTGGTTTACGTAGTGCTTAAAGGGCCAGTACCACAAAAAATGAAACGTCCTTATTGTGTTTGTTTGATGTTGCTGATATCTTACATGTGCTTTGTTTTTCTCTTGTATGTTAAGAAAATATTTTCCTCTATAGGTGTCACTGGGTGCATCCATTGTGTGATATTTTCCTCTGTGTCACTGGGTGCATCCATTGTGTGATATTTCCCTCTATATGTGTCACTGGGTGCATCCATTGTGTGATATTTTCCTCTGTGTCACTGGGTGCATCCATTGTGTGATATTTCCCTCTATATGTGTCACTGGGTGCATCCATTGTGTGATATTTTCCTCTGTGTCACTGGGTGCATCCATTGTGTGATATTTCCCTCTATATGTGTCACTGGGTGCATCCATTGTGTGATATTTCCCTCTATATGTGTCACTGGGTGCATCCATTGTGTGATATCTTCCTCTATATGTGTCACTGGGTGCATCCATTATGTGATATTTTGTGTTGTAAACTGCACCCCCCTAACCCCCCCCCCTATCTTTCCATCACTTGCTCCTCACTGTGTGGCTGTGGCCATAGAATGGACTCTATGGGTCAGAAGCCCAGAAACCAGACCTATTGACTTGCATTGTGTGGACGATATGTAAATGACCTCATCGGACTACCATTCAGTGTAGTTGGCCACTATCAGATCTTACTCAGCTGCTGTCATTTCACTGGTTGCCTAGACAGCACAATAGATCCCATTGATCCTTGTCTAAATAGACACTTCCTCACCCCGTTGCCTCTTCACTACTGCTTTATCCTATACCACAGTTGTAAAGTGAGGCTTGCCACAAGATTTTGGTAAGTGTTGCATTATGGGAAAAATCCACAAAATGGAAACGAGAGATAAAACATAACTTTATTTTTCCTTTTTTTGCAATCATTTCAAAGAAAAATAAACAGCAGCACGTGCTTTATAATGTGCTTTGTAATGTGCTTTGTAATGTGCTTTGTGCTTTGTAATGTGCTTTATAATGTGCTTTGTGCTTTGTAATGTGCTTTATAATGTGTTTTTGTTGTTTTTTTTTTTATTTTCCTGCACAAGTAATCTATTTTACGTTAGTGTTCGTGTGCCTTTTTAACACCGTAATGCACATACCGTTTGCAGTTTGTTTTCAGTTTGTGGGTTTTAGTTTGTTTTCCTCTGTTAATATTTGCAGAAATGGTTCATTTACTCTCGGCGGGAAAAAAAAGCTAAGAATCACTTTGCTGGAACAAACTGGGACGATCTTGCTGCTTTCGCAGCGTTTGTACCTTGGGGGCTCCTGTACCTCTTTCTTGCAGTTCTATTTCTTTATTCTTAGGTCTTTTATTATAATTTTTTTTTAAAATTTTGATCCTCGTTCCGTTGGTGAAAGATATTGTTGCTCAATAACTAAAAGCGGTTTTGGTTAAGGATCAACCAACGAGAAAGACAAAAGGGTCACGTCATCCGTAAAGCCTCAATTAAACATTAGTAGCCCTGGGCTAATAAGATTTCCTCTAGGGATAATGCAATGAAATTCCAAGCTTTTTTTTCCCCCGCCGTGTTTGTGGCTTGATGGTCCCGGCAGAGTGTGCTCGGCTGTGTTATCGTCATTGTCAAGTCATTTTGTGGTCGTTGTACATTTCGTCGTTTTACATCTTGCCGCGTGACGTCGCATGTCGCTGGTACATGACCCTTTTTTTGGAATTTGAGTTTTCGCGAGATCCATTGGTGGTGTTTTGCAAAACCGCGGCATTGCGCAACATCACGCGACATTGTCGCGCATATGAAAATCGCGCGATTTTCAAATCAGAGTGTGAGCGGGGCCAAGGTAAGAACCAGGAAAAAAAACTAGAATTTAAACACAGCGGCTGGTTAGGATCCAGGCAGAGTGTTCTGTGTACATTGCTGCATACATTACCCTAAGAATTAGAAGCCAGATGTTAAATTCTAGGAGTAAGTGGCTACCTGTTAAAGTATCCTGTACATCTCTTTCGTGCACACACACTCCTGCTCTGGCTCTCTAGTGCACGCACACTCCTGCTCTGGCTCTCTCGTGCACGCACACTCCTGCTCTGGCTCTCTCGTGCACGCACACTCCTGCTCTGGCTCTCTCGTGCACGCACACTCCTGCTCTGGCTCTCTCGTGCACGCACACTCCTGCTCTGGCTCTCTCGTGCACGCACACTCCTGCTCTGGCTCTCTAGTGCACGCACACTCCTGCTCTGGCTCTCTCGTGCACGCACAGTCCTGCTCTGGCTCTCTCGTGCACGCACACTCCTGCTCTGGCTCTCTCGTGCACACACACTCCTGCTCTGGCTCTCTTGTGCACGCACACTTCTGCTGTGGCTCTTTCGTGTACGCACACTCCTGCTCTGGCTCTCTCGTGCACGCACACTCCTGCTCTGGCTCTCTCGTGCACGCACACTCCTGCTCTGGCTCTCTCGTGCACGCACACTCCTGCTCTGGCTCTCTCCTGCACGCACTCTCCTGCTCTGGCTCTCTCGTGCACGCACACTCCTGCTCTGGCTCTCTCGTGCACGCACACTCCTGCTCTGGCTCTCTCTTGTGCACGCACACTCCTGCTCTGGCTCTCTCTTGTGCACGCACACTCCTGCTCTGGCTCTCTCTTGTGCACGCACACTCCTGCTCTGGCTCTCTCGTGCACGCACACTCCTGCTCTGGCTCTCTCGTGCAAACACTCTCCTGCTCTGGCTCTCTCGTGCACGCACACTCCTGCTCTGGTTCTCTCATGCACGCACACTCCTGCTCTGGCGCTCTCTCTTGTGCACACACATGCTTGCTCTGGCACTCGCTCTCTCGTGCATGCACACTCCTGTTCTGGGGCTTGCTCTCGTGCACGCACACTCCTGGGTATCTCTCTCTCTCGTGTGCACGCACACTCCTGTTCTGGGGCTCCCTCTCGTGCAAACACACTATTGCTCTGGCGTTCTCTCGTGCACGCACACTCTTGTGCTCGCTCTCAGTCTATCGTGCATGCATTCTCTCTGTCACATGCACACACGGTCTCTTACACACACACACTGTTATGCGCACGCCTTCTCAGTCTATCGTGTGTGTATTCTCTCATACGCACGTGCTCTCGCTCTCTCCTCTGCACACCCATGGTCTCTTACACACTGTCTTGTGCGCGTTCTGAGTCTCTGGCGCATGCACGCTCGCTCGATCTCTCTTGCTTGTGCGCTCGTTCACCAATCTCTCCCGTGCGCGCACACTCTCTTGTACGCACACACATGATCTCTTACAAGCACTCTCATGTGTGCACACATGGTCCCTTACAAGCTTGCTCTCTTGTTGTGAATATAAACTAAATTTGACATTCACTGGGTTATATCACGGCTCAAATACGGTTGAACGCTGTCTCACCTTTCTTTGCCGATTCTACTCGAATGCATTAAGATTTGCAGTTTTTTTTGTGTGAAGAATCTGAAACTCGTTGCATTAAGACCCAGTATAAGAAATGACTGTGAACTGACCTGTTTAGAATCTGGTACCCGGCGCTCAGCCAATCAAAACACAATGATCCATCAGAGCTTATTCTACCAAAAACGAGAGGAGATTTATATTGATGGTGCCATAAGAACATCTCTCCTTGTAAGAGTCCATAGACAGGTTCTCACGGCCGCCATCATTAAATATAAAGTGATTACCAGCTCATCGTTGTGTGTGGAAGGTGGGGTGAGCCTGTGCATCGGAGGGTGTTGGCTGCCAGTTCCACCTACTCAATAAAATTATGTTTATTAGATTTTTGTACGTGTGGCAGCACATACGCACATTCTGCCGCTGACCACGCGGACCTTCTTATGTTGATCCGTCTGCACCTCGGGAATCACTTAAGGCCCTCTTGCTGGTAAGTGTTTTTAGTAAATTTGGTTGGGAAAAGCTGCCCACTCGGATGTCCTGCTCACATTTCCTGGCTGTTTTGGTCTACTGCAAATTAATGTTTTCCAAGTGCCTGAATATTTGGAATTTTATCACTTTATCTGTTTGGATTTTTATTTATTTAAATTTATAATATTTTAAAAATCGAGCTCCCCCCCTCAAATAATTGGGCAGATCCTGCTGACAGACTCTACCCAATTATTATTTATTTTTTTATTGGTGATTATAATCGTGCTTTTCTCCCTAGTCGCGCACAGCTCCTCCTCCTTCGGCCCAGGGACTCCTCCTGAACCCAGGAGTCCCTGAAGCTTTTCTGCGTAATTTGTGCTTCTACGCAACTAGTAGGAACCGCAAATTGCGCAGCGCTACAGTACTTGGGCACTTTACATACATGAGTTCCATAGCGCCTGCGAAGGTGATGGATCGGAGCTGCACTCGCATGCACAGATCGATTTGTTAACTGCCTCTTTGAGAACACCCACGCTATGACGATTGGTCTCGGGGTTTTGAAGGGGGGCTCTCCTCACATCCTGACTATTCTGCTTCCCTAAGCAAAGCTGTGAGGCGTGGGTGCTTTAGACTAGCTGAAGTCTGTATTTGACCAGTACTCACACGATGAAGTTCAGCAGATAGCTTCAACTCGGCAAAACTGACACGTAGAAAGATGAATCCAGTTGAAGAGTTTAATGATCAGACTGACAATCTTGTTAGTGTACAGCTTTGCAGGTAAAAAGACTTTAGTTTGTCCAGCAGTGATCACAGAATGGCTGCTATGTGACCAGGAAGTAACTAACAACAAGACACTGAGCAGAGGGGTGTGAACTAGCTGAGTACAGAAGCCTAAGGAGACCCCGCAGGGACAAAATAGCTATGAAATCAATAGCATGTAAGCAGCAAAGGCAGATAGATTCGACACAAAACAGAAAAATATACAATAAATCTTAATTCATGGGACATGACACTGACCCCATTACAACTATAGCGCACACACAGGGGTGAACCCTGCCAGGCATATACCATTTCAAAATAAAGAATTAAAATAAACTTGTAAATTAGCTCTTACAAGGGCTTTTCTGTATATATGTATGAATGTATATTTACGCTCTATAAAATGTCTCTTTCTCTTTGGTAGCCCAGCCAATTCTAAGGACCGGTATCTCTCTGTTCTATTTTTTTTTTTTCCAAAAAAAAATTCGCAGTTCAGTTCAACAATAAAACTAGGGCTGCAACTAACGATTATTCTCATAATCGATTAGTTGGCCGATTTATTATTTTGATTAATCGATTCATCGGATAAAAAAAATTGTTTACTTAAAAGGTTCATTTTATGTAAAAAAAAATAAATAAAAAATAAGCACAACCCCTCCCCCTTTATTGTAAGCAATTTTGTAGTGTACGTAACGTTCGTACATAGATACGCAAATAGCGTATCTTGCGTACTTTTCACACACAAGGTATATGAGTGCTTGGTCAGAGGGATGGGTTGATGCTGCATGCGCAGCTTAAGCCCATGTTTGCTTTCTCCCCGAATGAACGTGGCTACGAGCACTTGGATAGAGATGATGATGCACAAGTCCTCCAGCTTTAATTATAAAACACAGGCATACAGCTCCTTCACCCAGTGACCGTATCCTGTTGTTAGTGTTATAGTTTTGCTACTGTTGTAAACTAAATAAACGCAAACTGGTTGTGTCCGACATAACCGTACAACTAAATCATACGGTGTAAAGCTGTGGCGCGTCTTCTCCAATAAGCTCCGAAGCTGAGGTTATTTACATTTAACTCAGTCTGACTCTAAACAGTGTGTAATGTACACAGGACGATTAATTGGGAGCCGATTAATCGATGATGAAAATTGTTGTCAACTATTTTCATTATCGATTTAGTTGTTTCAGCCCTACATAAAACACAAGATTTTCTTTGCTCTTTCGCCCAAGTCGAGCGAAAAGTATAATTTGTCTCACAAGTAGGAATAGGCCGATATATCGGTCTTGCCGATATTCTGAAAATTACTGATATCGGTATCAGCATTTTATTTGCCGATAATTGGACAAGTTGGCTCACTTTAGCTGCGACACGTAAGATACCACAGAACTGTGCGAATCCGGCGTTTCTCCCAAATCAGGCTGGAAGCCCTCACTACAGAACGACCCCTTCTCACTGACCGTATTGCGCATGAGCGTGATGACAACATCCCATCTGGCAGGGAATTCCCTATGCAGGAGATGCAGGGTCTATTTCCTACAGCAGGGGTCAGCAACCGGGGCCCTCCAGATACTTTGGAACTGCATTTCCCATGAGGCTCAAAGAATCTAATGAGTAGCTGAGCATCATGGCAGATGTAATTCCAAAACATGTGGGGCAACTTTACAAAGTCACTGCTAACTTAACCAGTGCTGGTGTAAACTTACCAGAGCCATTATAGTCTACGGGGTTGTTAAGTTTACACCAGCTCTGGTTAAGTTAGCACCAGCTTTGTAATATAACCCTTGGAGGACCAAGGTTGCGGAACCCCTTACATACAGGGTCATTTGAGGGATCTTTAAGAAAGCCAAAGACATTGTCTGATTGTCTGTAAAAATAAAAGCTTAAATGAAAAAAAATTCTTATTAAATTGAATAAATGAAGTGGACGTGGTGCAAACACATTGAGTTCATGGCATAATGTCAGATTTGTGCTGTTTTTTTTCACAACTTTAAATTTGCAGAATATCGGCTATCGGCCATAAAAGCTGCCGATTATCGGTATCGGCCCGGAAAAAATTATATCGGTCTATCACTACTCATAAGACCTTTTATAATTTCTTGGAAATCATGTTTGTGAAGCTTAATTATGAATATCGATGGAAATTTAAATTTATCTGTTAAAAATGGGATGAGTCTTCGATTCAAATGAACCCCTAGAGCACCATGGTTCCACCATCTGAAAAATGGCCGTCACGACGACTTGTGCTACAATGTAACCTTTTTATTTTCTGTTTTCATTACACGCGGGAACGAGAGAACTTCTGTGTCTCGGGGCATCTGGGATGTGACTCGGGAGCCACGTTCTGTGTAGTTTGTGTTTTGTTGTTTAATACATCAGGAAGCCCTGTATTGACTTTCACTTGGTTAGTGAAGCAATTGAGTTTGTCAGTGAAATGCGATCGTCTCCATCAGCTGTCCAGCAGAGATATTCCTATCAGTGGCTGTCAATGGCCTCGGGTTTCTGATCCTATCTCAGATTAGTTGTTTGCCAGGACATCAAATGAAAATCCACTTTGGCATCATCGGAGAAATTAATAGCGGTGAATGGGTGTTGGTTTACAAGCTTCAAAGCATCTCGGCCTTGTTCTGCTGGCCTACAAAAACCGAAGGGGATGAAGTTTCGCCGAGCCCCGATAATTCCTGCTGAACATTTTAGGTCTTTTTGGCCGCGCTACGCGGCAACGTTTCCAAAGTCCTCTTTGTCTTCCAAATGAATCGACCGTATTAAGCAAATCTTCTGCTCTAATCGTAACCGGAGGGAATAAAAGGACACTGTTAAAAGTCCAAGAAATGAAACTGGAAAGCAAAAATGCCTTCTTTCCGTAGCCTCATTTTACAAATATGGAGGTAACATTTTAGTAAAAGTAGAAGAAGCTTTTAAGATGTCACAAATAATTTGAATTAGTTCCACAACAGAATATTTAACCCCTTTGCTACCAGAGTTGAAATTGTAATTGCCATACACAGGCATTATGTAGCACATACAGATACAAGGTGTTGTTGCTGTAATTGTCATACACAGGCATTATGCAGCACATACAGATACAAGGTGTTGCTGTAATTGTCATACACAGGCATTATGCAGCACATACAGATACAAGGTGTTGCTGTAATTGCCACACACAGGCATTATGCAGCACATACAGATACAAGGTGTTGCTGTAATTGCCATACACAGGCATTATGCAGCACATACAGATAACAAGGTGTTGCTGTAATTGCCATACACAGGCATTATGCAGCACATATAGATATTGCATTGCTAATAATCTCATTCTGATCACTACTTAATAATCCCCATAAGCAGGAGATCTCACCATTTTATTATCTGTCTGCAGCACATTTACTGACACAAAGGCCATTTCTGCCTGTATGCTGATAATGCAGACCCCCTGTGGCACTGTGTGAGACAAGGGACGCCATCTAGAGGGTAGAACCTTTCACCCCCAGCAATATTTATTTACAGGATAAATGAATACATGAAAAATTTAGCAAATTTCCTTTATTTAATTTTTTTTATTTTTCTGAGCAGTCTCAACAACAATTTCACCATTAAAATTTCTTTTTTATCCTGTATTTGTTAACTTCACAGCCCACGTTTTGCATTAAATGCTGTATTATTTTTTTCATCAAAAAGTGCTTGGTAGTGAAGGGGTTAAAGATCAAGCTCACTTTACCGAGCCACGTTTTGTTAGAAAAGAGCAGAAAATCATCTGTATATAAATCTCGCCAGTAGGAGTTCCATCTCCAACTGTAATGCCGGTAGAAATTATTTTTGTCATCATTTAAATGGCGCCAAAAGTTTCCGCGAAATGAGATCACATATATCGGACTCCTGTCCAAGTTGTGTGAATGGTCTAGTTTCTGATTCCACCATCTCCAATTAGAATCCCCAAAAAAGCAGCAGAATTCTTCTCAAAGGATTCCGATTTGACCAGTAGTAAATATCCACCATGGGTCAGAAAGCCGAGGAATTGCCCGATAGATGAGATCAAAGAGTGGGAAAGTGGTTTGTGCGCTGTCTTTTTATTCTCCTCTTGGTACAAATGCTCGAATCCTTTTTACCTTTTACCGGTTCCTCTCCTCTTGGCACTGGATCACAGACTGAAGCGCATAAAGATTTTCTGTTTCGGTTAGATTGTGGTTTCCAAAGGTGAGCCATTGTTGTCTGAACGCCCACCGTATCGTTTGCCGGCTGGGATTAGCCCATGAATTGAAACGCGACGCCGATATGGGCTGTGGAACACAAATGACATGACTTTCAATCTCTCAAGCCAGAAGAGTCAAAGATTTTGTTAATTTTCCTTACATGAAACACTCCTGAATTCTCCAATTTAGACCAGCAACATTTGTCTGTCCTTTAGATCAGTGGTTCTCCACCTCTGGTCCTCAGGGACCCCTTAACAGGCCAGATTTTAAGGATCACCTTGGGGAAATGCAGACTGAATCCTGCAAACACTGAGCAGCAAATCCGATCACCTGTGCTGTGCTTCACATATCCTGCAAACCTGGCTTGTTAAGAGGACCTGAGGACCAGGGTTGGGAACCGCTGCTCTAGAATGTCAAGTAGAATCTACGTACAGTTACATTTCATGGAGGTTTTTTGTCTCCTCTCCTTTGATAAGCATTTAATAACTCCAGGTGAAGACGACACATGTCACCACAATTGGTTGTGTGTGTGTGGACTATCCCTTGAAGGTCCATATCATTGGAGTTTTAATTGGTAACAGATAAAAATGGTGAGATACAAACATGACTTAGCTTTTTTGTTGTATGGGAAAAATCCTCCAGAAGGTGGTTCTCATCCTTCTAATTCTGATAATAGGTAGAAACTGAGGATATACAATCCTATAGGAATGCCGTCAAGTAGTTCGCAGTGTGAATAGGCAAATCCAATCGATACTGAGACTCCCCGAGTCCCCAGGGGAACTGTTTTTTTCCTGGAACTTCCGTTTGACAAATTAAAAATCGCCATGGGGTACCAAAATAATGAGAATTTTTCAAAAAAAATGAAAGTTACACGGATAAAAAAAGCCTATAGATATGGAAGCCCGACGCGTTTCGTCTGGCTGAACAGACTTTCTCAAGGGCAGTACAATCAAGAATAAAAACAAAATAAGAAATTTTGTTTTTATTCTTGATTGTACTGCCCTTGAGAAAGTCTGTTCAGTCAGACGAAACGCGTCGGGATTCCATATTTATATTTATGAGCTTTTTTTGCTTGTAATTATTCAATTTTATTGAATAAATTTCATTATTTTGGTACTCCGTGGCGATTTTTAATTTGTCAAACGGGAGTTCCATGAAAAAGCCAGTTCCCCTGGGGACTCGGGGAGTCTCGGTATCGATTTTGGAATTGCCTATCCACACGGCTAACTACTTGACCGCATTCTTACAGGATTGTATATCCTCCGAGTTTTAATTGGTGTTGGCAGAGGTGCCCCATATTTAAAAATAGTAGGCAGATCCTGAAGACTTCACTCTGCCTGGGGCCTCACGTGAATGAGTTTGTGTATGATATCTGTATGAGCGTGACATTCACGTCCGTGTGGACATTGTGCACAAACACACTCCTTCATTCACATACATCAGTCTACCGAGAGAGATGTGTGAAACATCATTGACCAATTTTTGGTTAAGTGCTTCCAATTTGGGTCTGATCACAGGAGCCACACTTATAGACTTCGCCCTTGGACTCGCTCACTATATATGGGCCTATCAGCTTGTCTCCTTCTTATATTTGTCTCGCATCAAAAACATCAAAAATTTATAATTAAGGATGTTGGAATTTCAGTAGTAACCCTACGATCTGTCCCTAAAGTCACATTCCAATGGAGACGCTGCAGGGTTTGCAGGTGCTAGATTGAGTATAGAGGAAGCCTGACCTATGGACAGCATGTAAATTGTATCAGAAATTCGAATCGGGGGTTATTAACAAAGCACTGAAATTTTGGTGCTTTGAACTTCGGTGATACCATTACGGTGAAACTACGGTGAATTCACTATTCACCGTAGTGCGCCAAAGACAGAATCGCTGAAGCCCCACGAACACGTTGGAGAACATTGCCGAAGTGGCGTTGGCAAAAATCCACCAAACTGCAAGAAAAACCCCCTGAACTTTCGTATTCTCCTAACAGGTGTTTAAACCAATAAAAAATTATTAAAATGAGTCTAAGTAATAAAAAAGTACTTTAAAAACGAAAAGGTCTGTTACACAATAATAAAAAAAACTTTTAAAGAAAAAAGTGAAACAAAAGTTTTGTCAAAAGATGTTCTAAAAAAATAAGGCTTTGCTGAAAATAAACTTTTTTTAATTATAAAAATTTAAATATTATTTTACATCAAAACCTATGGGATTCGCCTGTTTAAACCTGTCGAACTGAAACACCGAAAACCAGGTCTTTTCACTGACACTTTGGTGCAGTTCGGTGTTCTATGAATAAATTATCCATTACTTCTCTGAGGAATTTTGCTGCCGCCGTAGCTCACTGAATTGCTGCAAACTGCACGTATTCTGCTGTCAATTCACCAGTATTCGGCAAATTAACAGTTTAGTGAATAGACAAACTGCCCTAAAAAAACCAAAAACATCTCATTCACCTGTAGGAGCAAATGCAAGTACCAACAATACAGTATGAGAAATGACATGGAAGTAACAGAAATATCTCGGCCTAGTGTTATCATTGCTTTCTATAGATTGTCTTCTCTTGAACCCTTCTCCTCTCCTTTCTATCATTATTCTCTCCTCCTTCTCTTCTTTCACTTTGCTCACTTCTTCCACTCTGCTCTCATCTCCTCTGCTCGCCTCTGCTTCCTTTGTCTCCTCTGCTCTGTCTCCTCTGCTCTGTCTCCTCTGCTTCCTTTGTCTCCTCTGCTCTGTCTCCTCTGCTCTGTCTCCTCTGCTCTGTCTCCTCTGCTCTGTCTCCTCTGCTCTGTCTCCTCTGCTCTGTCTCCTCTGCTCTGTCTCCTCTGCTCTGTCTCCTCTGCTCTGTCTCCTCTGCTCTGTCTCCTCTGCTCTGTCTCCTCTGCTCTGTCTCCTCTGCTCTTTTCCGTGCTCTTCGTCTCTTCTGCGCTCTTCGTCTCTTCCGCGCTCTTCGTCTCTTCCCCGCTCTTCGTCTCTTCCCCGCTCTTCGTCTCTTCCCCGCTCTTCGTCTCTTCCCCGCTCTTCGTCTCCTCTGCCCGCTCTTCGTCTCCTCTGCCCGCTCTTCGTCTCCTCTGCCCGCTCTTCGTCTCCCCTGCCCTCTCTCCGTCTCCCCTGCCCTCTCTCCGTCTCCCCTGCCCTCTCTCCGTCTCCCCTGCCCTCTCTCCGTCTCCCCTGCCCTCTCTCCGTCTCCCCTGCCCTGTCTCCGTCTCCCCTGCCCTTTCTTCGTCTCCCCTGCCTTCTCCTCTTCATCTTGCCTTCTGCCCTGCTTTCTGCTCCTCTCTATCTTGTTTGCACACTTCATATACATATATATATTGATTTTGACACCCACTTTGCTGTGTTTGGGGCATTTATGATTCGAGAGGGGAGGGAGAACCAGAAGACTTGGTCTTGGACTGAGTTTACAGTCATCTATAGAAATCAGGAGAGCTATACATTTTTTTTTAAGTGAATCGTGTACCACAAAGCAGGCGGGGTTATAGAAGTACATCTGTTTGTTTTCTTTTACTCGTCTCACCACTTCCTCCTCAATGTTAAGACATTTTTCTCAAAGCTACATAACTTTTTTGTAGACTTCTTTTTTTTACTTTTTTTTTTTCCATTTACCTCATTGGTGCATGCAGTTTAACGATTCTCCTAATGTCTTGACTTGGTTGAGAGGGTTGTCCATGCACTGTACAGTGATTGTCCCAAAATCGGTATCACTGCAACAGTTCTGACAAAGTCGACTGATTCGGCGAACAAGCCGAAAATGACTGCCCAGGTCTAGTCTACATAAGCGGCCTGTAAGCACACCACCGGCATGTGCAACAGATGAGAAATTGTGGACATAATTTGCATGTAATACCCAGAATTCCCTGCTACGTTGGGGCAATGTTGCAAAGCAAGTCTCAGATTTGCTGAGATGTATAAACATCTTTCTAAATGATTTATAGTCTGGCTTCCAAAATAAATATACTCAGTATTGAAAGTCGGAGATGTGTGTTGGGGGATCTTTTGTTTACTGGAAGCCCTGGGAATTTCCAGCTTCCGGTACCAAACTCTGCATAGGATTCTAAGCCATCACAATATTTCAATTTTGTTTTATTTTTGTCCACTCACCATTTTTCACATGGTGTAGGGTCCCTACTGAGGGGCCCATGGTTTTGAAGTCTAGTCTTATGCTTGTTTCAGACCTCCATGCATATGTGTTGGGACAAAATCAAACGGCACACTGACCACAGTCACCTCTCTCAAATACCTAGGTATGTGGTTAGACCCAAATCTATCTTTTGGCCCCCACATCGAAAAACTCTCATCTAAACTTTACCCCAAACTAGGTGCCCTGTACAGAAACAAATCCTGCCTGAGCCCCTCGGTAAGAAAGCAGATTGTACAACAAATGCTTATGCCAGCCATTGAATACGGAGATGTAGTGTATGCAGCCGCCCCGCAAACACACCTCCAGAAACTTACTACATTGTATAACTCATTCTGTCGCTTTGTGCTACAATGTAACTACATGACCCACCATTGTGACATGTTAAAAGAACTAAACTGGCCATCGCTGGACTCTAGACGCACCCTTCACCTTTCCAACCTGGTGTTTAAGAGCTTTTGTGGGAAGCTACCACCCTACCTGAATATGCTGCTTCCCCCAGCAGTTCCCTCATCCTATAACCTCAGATCCAGGACCAGCACCTTACTTGCAATACCGCAATACAAAAAGAAAATGGCTCGATCCGCATTTTCCTACAGAGCACCGCAAATATGGAATAACCTCCCAGACGCCGTCAAATCTTCCCCCAGTCTAAAGTCCCTTAAGAGCTCCCTATTAGCATACCTCAATACAAAATGCACCTGTAAACATGTAACATAATGACTACATTTCCTCCATATTTATTTTTCTGTTAATCTGTATATTTGGTTTTGTGTTAATATCTTGCATTTTACTATTTTGTATTTCTGTAACCACTCAATGTTCTCGAACCCAGGACATACTTGAAAACGAGAGAAATCTCAATGTATCCTTCCTGGTAAAATCCTTTATAAATAAATAAATAAATAAATATGTAATTCCTCCAGTGGTTGGAAGGGCTGAACGCATACCTTTTATCTGACCTTTCCCCCACTTTTTTTTTTTCCCTGAGTTTTTCTGTACTGGTGTTAGAATTTCACATTCCTAGTTCCCCGTCCCATGATGGAGGTAAGGTCTGTTTCGTTTGTGCATGGGTGTCCTTTACTGAAACAGATGGAGTTGTTTATGTTAGCAGTGTTGGATGCTGGGAGCTGTGCCAAGTACTCCTAAAGGAGGTCACATCTTGTTGAGTTTTCTGATCGGCTAGGTCTAGCTAGAAGCATGTTTGGCGTATTTTACCAAATTTCCACATAATATTACATATAATTATTATAATTTAACAAGTAGCCAGTTTCTTTCCTACATATCCACAATGTTTAGCTCACAGGTAAGAGCTTGACAAATTTATACTAAACTTGTGTTTTATTTCTGCCATTAATCATTAATCTAACTGGAGCCATCTTCCTTGATTTTGCCAAGGCTTTTGACACAGTAGACCATGGCATCCTATTACAAAAACTTAAAAACTCTGGTATTGGTGATAGTACGTTAACCTGGTTCCAATCATATGTGTCTGATAGGTCTCAATTTGTGTCCATTTCTGACACCACTTCCCTTCCCCTCCCAGTCCCGTGCGGTGTACCCCAAGGCTCGATACTTGGCCCCCTGCTATTCACGATATTCATAAATGATCTGCCCAATGTCTGCAAAGCTTCAACTGTACACATGTACGCAGACGACACTGTAATCTATACCAGCAAACCAAATCTCCCGCAGCTGGAGGCCGTGCTGCAAGAACAATTCACAGAGGTAGAAAAGTGGATCAAACACAACAAACTTTTTCTAAATGCTGACAAAACTGTTACAATGCTCTTTGGAACCGCACCTAAACTACACAAATTGAAAACACCCCATCTATGTGTTGGGACAAAATCAAATGGCACACTGACCACAGTCACTTCTCTCAAATACCTAGGTATGTGGTTAGACCCAAATCTATCCTTTGGCCCCACATCGAAAAACTCTCATCTAAAATTTACCCCAAACTAGGTGCCCTGTACAGAAACAAATCCTGCCTGAGCCCCGCGGTAAGAAAGCAGATTGTACAACAAATGCTTATGCCAGCCATTGAATACGGAGATGTAGTGTATGCAGCCGCCCCGCAAACACACCTCCAGAAACTTACTACATTGTATAACTCATTCTGTCGCTTTGTGCTACAATGTAACTACATGACCCACCATTTTGACATGTTAAAAGAACTAAACTGGCCATCACTGGACTCTAGACGCACCCTTCACCTTTCCAACCTGGTGTTTAAGAGCTTTTCTGGGAAGCTACCACCCTACCTGAATATGCTGCTTCCCCCGGCAGTTCCCTCACCTTATAACCTCAGATCCAGGACCAGCACCTTACTTGCAATACCGCAATACAAAAAGAAAGTGGCTCGATCCTCATTTTCCTACAGAGCACCGCAAATATGGAATAACCTCCCAGACACCGTCAAATCTTCCCCCAGTCTAAAGTCCCTTAAGACTTCCCTATTAACATACCTCAATACAAAATGCACCTGTAAACATGTAACATAATGACTTTATTTCCTCCATATTTATTTTTCTGTTAATCTGTATATTTGGTCTTGTGTTAATTTCTTGCATTTTACTATTTTGTATTTCTGTAACCACTCAATGTTCTCGAACCCAGGACATACTTGAAAACGAGAGAAATCTCAATGTATCCTTCCTGGTAAAATCCTTTATAAATAAATAAATTGACTCAAGATGGCGAAGAGCCACCGTTATGGGTACTCACGTTTAATAGAGCCAGTATTAGGTAGCTGATGATGGCTCGCAACAAATTTTTTGAGTAGTGGCTCCCTATTACTAGTTCAACCAAAATGGGTCCCAGATTATTGGCGTTTCACAACAATGGTTGACCTTCTGTAGGCTTCTCCCACCTCCACACATGGTCACTCGGAGTGAGATCCAGAGATAACCAGGATCTTGGTCACCTCTCTTACCAATGGTTGCGCATTTCAACCCGGGCGTTCAACTCTAGGAAGAGACCTGGTTTGTTCAATCCAACAGTAGGAAAGATGACCCTGCTTAACCTAGTTTACAATCTGAGAAGACGACTCCACATATTGCTGCAGGCTTGGTGTGAGATGAAGGGTTTGAGGGTTGCTTTAGGCAATACCGGAGAAAGATAGAATTAAGAAAACCGCAAAGAATAGACCTTTCTAAATTCTAGGAGTATATGAATTGTGATATGGGCTTTAGTAAGTCGATTACGAGTTGGCCAAAGTTTGAATGAGATGAGCTATGAGAATCTCCAGGTCTACTCTTTTGGCAAAATATTGCAGAGCAGACGGTCACTTAACTGGTCCTCAATCGTCCATCTGCTATTATCATTATTCTCTGCATCCAGAAGGTCAACAACAGGGACCATCCCAAGCATTTGTGGAGCCATGGGCAGAGCATGACCCCTGGCCCCCATATCCTACCTTTTATTAACATGTTGCTGTAGCTGGTTGATTTTTGCCCAGCATGGGGCCTGTGTTCGAAGTACAGCTTGGGGGTGAGTGGTTTAAGAAGCACTTTATTCCCCACGAGTTAGTTTTAATAAAATTTCAAGTAAAACACAAGTAAATCAAGAGATGTAGAAGGCCGTGCTTAGGTTACCTTGATATCTGTTGGATGTAACTCCTAGCTCGATCATTTGACCCAATACCAATATTACGACTTAATGACATGTTGGGAATATAATCTCCGAGAAAACTTTCATAATAGATGCTTTGTCCTTTTTCTCTAAATTTAAACGTTTTGTTTAGTATTTAGGTAATTCTTCTGTTATGACCAGTTGAGCTCTTTACTGGCATGGAGAGGGTTGAGCTACGTCTGTGCCAGGTTTTTGCGAAGCATCGCCTATGGTGGCGTTTGTGTTTTTTTTTTTTCTTTTCAATAAGCGATTCTGTTTCGAATCAGTTACGTTTAACGATCCAAAAGGCATCCTTTTGATTGCAGTGACGTTTTTGAAAGGCTTCCCGGAACAGAACGGAGAAGGTCAACGACATGTTAGCCCGTGGAAAGCCACTGTGTGCCCCGTGGAGAGCATTGCAACCTCTGATACCTGAGGGTGATATAAATCGTATTAGACGTCAACAACTCGTGTTCCCCCAAGCCACCGTAGAAGTCTTTTGTCGGCCATTGCTAGACTGTGATTCTATTTTTACCATATTTTATATATATAATATATATATAAAATGATGGTGTTCGGTTTTCATAATGTAACTCTTTGTGTTAAGATTTGTGACTGCGAATCCTGGAAGAGTTATGAAGCCTAGTAAATGGCAGAACTTGTTGATGTTCGGGGGCGGCGAGCCTAATGTTACCTCATTTTGGCAGTTACTATTCGAATACATAGAAACATAGAAAAATGTCGGCAGATAAGAACCTTTTGGCCCATCTAGTCGCCCAATTACATGGATACTTTACCTGGATTTATCTTTTGTTTAGGATAGCCTTATGCCTATCCCATGCTTGCTTAAATTCAATTACTGTTTTGGCCTCTACCACTTCAACTGGAAGGCTGTTCCATGTATCCACCACCCGCTCAGTAAAATAATGCTTCCTGATGTTACTTTTAAACCTTTGCCCCTCTAATCTAAGACTATGTCCTCTTGTTTTGCTACTTGGTTTCCTTTTAAATATACTCCCTTCCTCTACCTTGTGGATTCCCTTTACGTATTTAAATGTTTCTATCATATCTCCTCTGTCTCGTCTTTTTTCCAAGCTGTACATGTTAAGATCATTAAGCCTTTCCTGGTAACTTTTCTCCTTCAAGCCGTACACCATTTTAGTAGCCCTTCTCTGAACTCTCTCTAAGATGTCTATATCCTTCTGGAGATACGGTCTCCAGTACTGCACACAGTACTCCAAGTGAGGTCTCACCAGTGCTCTGTACAGTGGCGTGAGCACTTCCCTTTTTCTACTGTTAATACCTCTCCCTACACAACCAAGCATTCTGCCAGCATTTCCAAGCATTCTGCCAGCATTTCCTGCTGCTCTATTACATTGACTACTTACCCTTAGATCCTCTATACCTTATTTATATACCACTGTACAAGAGAACGCGATCGAGGGGGGTGATACATTTGAAAACCAGCCATAGCTTAACATGGATGATGAGGGGTGGGAACTAGCTGATACCGAAAAGCTAGGGAAACCCAGAAGGGCCAAAATAGCTATGAAATCAATGGCATGTGAGCAGCAAAGACAGATTCAACACAAAATAGAAAAATATACAATAAATCCTAAAACATGGGGCATGACCTACGGCGTGATTGTAAGTTCCCTGAGGAACAGGATCCCCAATCTAGGTTTTGTTTTCTGAAGAAGTATTGTGAATGTACGTTTCATTGGGTGTCTTGCTCAAGGACAGTTGCTGTTGAAGTTTTCTTACCAGGATCCAAAATCTGCTCCACAGTGGCCACAGCCATGGCAGTCATATCACCAGTACAAGCCTTAGGATGTGGACTTTGACATTAAGCAATGCATGGTGGGGTTGGAACTGCTTCTCCATGGTGGAGAGACTTCCTTGTCAGGTGCTCCGATCAGCATTAAAGAAGGCTTCTTCAATGTTGTAGAGCAGTGGTTCCCAATCTCAGTCCTCATATACCCCTAACAGCCCAGATTTTAAGGATTACCTTGGAGAAATGCAGACTGAATCCTGCAATCAATGAGCAGCAAATCAGATCACCTGTGCTGTGTTTCAGATACCTGGAAAACCTGATCTGTTAGGGGTGCTTGAGGATCGCGGTTGGGAACCACTGTTGTAGAGGACAGACTTGCTGATCTGGTGTTCTGATTCGCATTCAAGCCTCCATTTTCATGGTTGTAAAACAATGACATGCTATGCAACAATGGCAATACTGTGGACCATGTGCTCTCACTGGGCTTCAAATCTGTGTCTCTATGGTTGCAGATCAGTGATGTTACCTTTACTTTACCCAGCCGATAGGGTAGTTGTGTTGCTTAATGTCAAAGTCCACATCCTAAGGCTTGCACTGGTGATATGACTGCCATGGCTCTAAAAGGGTGCCAGACAAAATCCCTAGAGCCAGGTTCCCTAATGCCAACATCCCGACGGCCAACTTCCAGACAGAACAAGTGCCGGACATACCAAGTTCCCTACACGGCCAACTTCCATACATCCATAATCCCAGCGGCTAACCCTAATACGAACACCCTAACCCTTAGGGAGTTAGGGTTAGGGCTAGGTTTAGGGAGGTTAGGGCTAGGTTTAGGGGGGTTAGGTTTAGGGAGGTTTGGGTTATGTTTAGGGAGGTTGGGGTTAGGGCTAGGTTGAGGGAGGTTAGGGCTAGATTTAGGGGGTTAGGGCTAGATTTAGCAGGGTTAGGGCTAGGTTTAGGGGGTTAGGGCTAGATTTAGCAGGGTTAGGGCTAGGTTTAGCAGGGTTAGGGCTAGGTTTAGGGGGTTAGGGCTAGGTTTAGGGAGTAGGGTTAGTGTTAGCCGCTGGGATTTTGGATGTCTGGAAGTTGGCCATCAGGGAAGTTGTCTGTGTAGGGAAGTTGGCCGTCAGGATTTTGGCATTGGGGAACCTGGTTGTAGGGATTTCGACCCAAACCCGCTCTAAAAGGTTTCTATCACATTGGGTTAATGCAATGCATGGATCCATAGGCATGGATATGCTCCCTGCTGGGGGATATTTAGGAAAAGAATAAAAGACCTCCTCAAGTGACCATGCGATCCTTGGAAAATTGGAAAACATGAAAAAAGTCCAATGAGGATCAGTACGTTCCGATACGGTTTCAATGCTTGGCAGAAATGAAATTGGTGCACTAACCCTCTATACTTGAAGTAAGCTCCCCCTTCTCCCAAATGTCTTGATGTCTTGGTTATCATTGCTTGAGTTGGAGAGACCATCTAGTTGAGTAGCTCATTGACGACAAAAAACGTTCAAGCTTCACAGTCGGTGGAATATTATCAGTGTGTATGTAAAGCCTGCTCCTCCATTTACCACCGCGTACGGTTTATGAGCAAATGGCTGAAAAAGTCATTAACTGTAAAAAAAAAATATAATAAAAAAAAATATAGATTGCATATGTGTCATGTGGAAATCACCAATTTACTAGAGCACAGATACATCAAACTAAATGTGTCACTACTGCTTTTTTTCCCACAACACTCTCGTGGTGCTTCTTTTGCATCTGCCGTCTAGGAAATGTCGAACATCGGAAGGCAAACCGCACAAGGAACAGATTCTGACTCAGCTTGCAAGACTTGTGCATGAATTGCAAAGTAAGAGTTTGAGAACCTTGTACCGTACCATCCGTTCACATGTATTATTTCTGCCTTTGATTGCATCTGGCAGGGAACGCGCGCACCGGGCCCAGAAAACAAAGTGTAGCTCCTACAGAGTCAATAAAAAAAGAAAACTTAGTGGTTATTGGATTTATTTCCTCCACGTCTGGTCTTGAAGTGCCCCTCTGTGTCCGTAAAGAACGTGTACGAGCGTCGATGTGTAGACGTGGATTCTGGAGTCCTTCGGTTGCGTTCTCCTGTTACCAGTAAATTATTTGCAGTCAGAGTGATATTCGGCGGTTACATTTTGTCCGGTGGGGTTGTGTTGTTATCACAAAGCTGCGCTTGTCGTTCACAATGGGTCTCTGCCAAATCAGCAGTCTAATCGGCGAGAAATAATGCTAGACTACAGATTAACTTTTGCAGCCGCTGAACCGGAAAATGTATCTCTGAACTGAAGCACGTTTTCAGGCCGGTTCCGGAGAGTAAATTCTACACGGACCTTCCTATCCTGTTATTGTGCACGTGTAGATTTATTTTGTTTCTTCCAATCTGCTACAGAAAGGTTTAAGATTTACGACTGGCAAACAAAACAACCCCCAAACCTGGCCAAAACCCGTAGGCTTTGGAAGCCAACTAGCAACGTTCCAGCTGCCAAGGAACAACATGGTTTTCTAGCCTAAAAACGCGTTGGAGTCTGGTAAAGCGTCCCCGAACTTGGTCTTCTGTAGCCGCTGGGTACAATCCCACAACACAGACGTCTTGTTGTGCAAGGACTGGCGTTTTTATGCAGACGAGCAGATAAAGCTGTTGGGTCTCCCACCTATACGGTTTTAGGACACACAATGGGTCTATCCTAAGCCGGTTAACTGGGTGGCTTTTCTAAAGTGCTGACTGCGCGCAAACGATGGTCTAAGCGTCAACCGTGCTGAGGTTTCACATCAAAACGGTTACGAGCTAGCCGACTGCTCCCTTCCTGCGAGGCTCGAGCGTTTTGGTTTTCTGCCGAACACCGTAACATCAATGGGGACGCTCTCAATGCTCCACATCAGAGGAGCATGTTAAAGCGACGATTAATAAAGATGTCAATTGGGTTAGAGATTCTTTTTAAGCAACATAACCGAACGTCAGGCCAGATTTGTCTTTCGCGAAAGCCAAGTCAAATGCCTGTAAGGCTTCTGCTCAGCATGGGGAGAACATGATTCAATGTAGCATTGAATATGGTTCGCTGATTAAAAGGGGGGGGGGCGCTAAAAAAAAGTCTGTCTGTTCTCTGTAGAAGCCAGCAAGGACTCATTGTAAACAAGTGTCCAGAGTTTGTCCTGAATATCACAGTGCCCTGTAGGCCCTTAACACTGGTACTAAGGTAGGGTTGGGCAGCAGTGGTAGATGTATTGTGTTATTTCTTTCCACTCATGCAGTGCAAGTGTTGGCCCTTTTACAGTTTTTTTTTTTAATATTTTTTTTAGCTTATGTTGGAATTTAAAGGTAAGAGGTGTTTTCAAATGTTTTTTGAAAAATCAAATAATTTAATTTTTTTTTTATATATAATATATATATATAGCCGAGGGAGGCACTAGAGGTCTTTTTAAAAAAATTGAAAATTTATTAATGTAGCATAAAAGAAAAAGGCCTGTAGGGGCCGAAACGTTGGGCTTTTTCTTTTATGCTACATTAATAAATTTTCAATTTTTTTTTTTTTTAAAAGTCCTCGAGTGCCTCCCTCGGCTATATTTTTTGGTCTACATATCTACCCCAGGGGCGTTCAGCACAGAGGCACACTAGCTTCACAGTATGTTTGCAGGTTCTACAGGGCGAACCTTTTAGGGAAAACGAGTGCCCGGCTTTTTCATTATATATATATATATATATATAAGAGGAAAATTGTTAGTCAAAGCTTCATTAAAATCAGTCGACGTTTTGGCTCATGAAAGAGCCTTTACCAAGGTTATATTGAACAGAACTGACAACATTTTGGCTGCCGAAATATTGATTTATTTATTTTTAATAATATATTTTTTTGAGGCCTCCATTGCATTCGTATGTTCAAATTTTTTTTTTTAAAAATTAATTTGAGCACAGGGGCATTTAACACCCATAAAGTCACCTTAGAGTGCTGGTCATATTTTGGATATAGATCTATATATATAACTAAAAAGAAGGGGCCCCCCAACCTCTGATCTATATAACACGTTACTTGCTCCGGTGCAGCCACGGACCGTAAATCCAATAGAAATAGAACCAGACACACTCAGACTTACATGCAAAACTTATCGGAATGCTTTAATCCATTAGTCAACGTTTCAGTTCCTGGAAGGACTTTTATCAAGACCTAATGCTCAAAAAACACAACACTATTCATATAGGTGCATTAATCAAGAAAATTTCATGTAGACCAAAAGGTCTGCAGGCACAAAGTGTGTGTGTGTGTGTGTGTGTGTGTGTGTGTGTATGCGCACAATAAAGTTAATCGGTCATCATAGCTGGAATTCTATTACAAACGGCACCTCCTCCTGTTCATCGATACCATGGACAGGGAGACATCAAAAAAGAAAAAAAACACTATTATTAATAAAATCGAGCCCCTTGTTTGGGGTTTCTTTTGCAGGTGCTGTATTACCTAAAGCCAACTTAGAGATACAGTCGGGGTGGACTGACCAATAGGGCACTGCCGGAGGACCCTCGCCTAGGAAGGGGCCTAATGCAGACCCCCCCCCTAAGATTTAGTTAAGGTTGCCCTTCAGTGGGGTTCCACTCCGCTGCAGATAAAATCATAGGGAAATGGAATCGGCCGCCATCTTTAGTCTGTAGAAATAATTTCTGTGATACAACAATGTCCATATGGGCATTTCTTTTATGTGGGTGAGGCTGGCACAGTGAGATGCCCCATGAGCTCCTATTTCCTGTGGGCACCAAGAGTTGTCAGGCTGTCCTGAATACAGTATGTGATTCTCAAGTATTCATTTTACTGTAGTGTATACCTTTATTGGTGACCTCAAAAGTACGCCTAATAGAATATACACTGAGTGGCCAGATTATTATGACCACCCCATCAGTACTTGGTTGGGCCACCTTTTGCCTTCAATACTCCGGCATTTCTTCTTGGCATTGACTCCACGAGATGTTGAAATGTGATGCGAGGAATCCGACACCATGCCCGATGAATAGCACTGTCCAGTCCTGTGAGATTTGATGGTTGTGGAACCAGCTGCCTGATGGCTCTTTCAACTTCGTCCCACAAATGTTCAATTGGATTGAGATCTGGTGATTGTGGGGGCCACCTAAGCAAGGTAAATTCTCCCTCATGTTCTTGAAACCACTCCTGCACAATACGAGCACCGCGGCATGAGGGCGCATTGTCTTGTTGGAAGAAGCCATCTCCATTGGGATACGCCATCAACATGATAGGATGAACTTGATCAGCAACGATACTTTGGTATGTTGTGCTATTAAGACGTTGTTCCACATGAATTAAAGGGCCCCAAACCATAACCCTGCCCCCACCAACTTGAAGGGTTGTACTCATGCATGTGGGGTGCTGCTTTCATGCTGTTTCCACCAAATTCTCACTCTGCCATCTGCATAATGCAACTGGAAACGTGATTCATCTGGCCACATGACTATTTTCCAATGCTCGACTGTCCACTCCTTGTGTTCCTGTGCGAATTGGAGACGTTTTATCTTAACTGCAGACAGCAAAGGTGTTGGAACAGGCCTTCGGCTTCCATATCCCATACGATGCAGTGTACGGCGAGCAGTGCGTTCAGAGATCATTTGAGAGGATCCCTGATTAAGATCCGCAGTAATTTGATGCACTGTCGCTCTTCTGTTGTCTTGTACCAGTCTTGCCACTTTCCGTCCTGCCCTAACATTGACTAGTCGCTGACGGCCACAATTCGCACGTTCAGACCCAGATTTTCGGCTGACAGTCCAGTTTTTAAACACTTTAACAACAGCTGCTCTTGAACATTTAACGAATTCTGCTGTTTTGCTGATACTCGTTCCATGGCTCCGAGCGCCAACAATCATCCCACGTGCAAAGGCTGTGAAAATCACGTCGTTTACCCAGATCTTCAGAAAAAAAAAATCACTTCTACTGTCGTGCTTCCCTATTTATAATGGTCTGACCCTCGAGCAACTTCAACCCGAAATTATAGCGAATTTGCCTAAAAAAAGTCAGGTGGTCATAATAATCTGGCCACTCCGTGTATGTATACCTATATATAGCTGGCTGTGTAATCCATGATTTTTTGTCTATTGAGGAACGTTACAAGGATTTATAATTCTCCTTTACAAAAGATTTGTTGTGTTTTCCTCAGGCAAAATCTCCTTTTTTTCATGGATTCATATCTGAAAGGAACTTTTGAATACTTGTCTAGATGCACATAGAGACACCCCTAGCCCCCCCCCCCACCCGTCCATGCTGGGTCACTATTCAGTTATTTGTATTTCCCGCATCTCCGACAACGTCTCCTTGTAAGTTGCATTTGTTGAGCCGCACCGCAGAACAGTGTGTAACGGTTCGAATATTTAAACTATTTTGACTTGACGTCAGAAAAACTTAGACCATGAAGACCATTACCGTATTTAGACTGATCTTTGTGATCATGCACCGCTAGCATTCGATGAGATGAGTTTATACCAATTTTAATGTTTCAGAGATTATGATCTCAAACTGTTCATGGGATTAGTGGAGGTCTTCACTGCTGGACTGTTCCTCGGCTCCCTGAAGATCTTATGCGGTGCGATGTACAAGATACAATGTCTCCTCTATTCATCCTAACATGTGGATTTGATTCTTTCAGAAATAATATCCAATCGACTAGGACAAAAATGTCCTTGGCTTGACCAATTCCGGTCTGTATGCCTACCTTGCCGTAAAAGTAACCAGAGCTGTCGTAAATTTTTATAGACTATGGGCCTTATTCCAATGTTGCCTTTAAGCACCGCGCTCGAGCTGTTCATAACTGCCCAAGTACTGTGCTCTTTTTGCATATTCCATCCGAGACGCAACTGAGCTCTTAGTTTCTGAGTCAGTCTGCACCTGCTGTTTATCTGAAAAGAAGGTCTTTCAGACCCTGGTCTTAAGTGATTTTTCGCTTCAGCACAATCACATAACACATCGATTTAAGCCCACCAAAAATCCCATATTCACCTCAGATCCCTTGGTGGCGAGATCCGCCGCTTCCTTGCTCCATGGGCAGAGGTACACTGGCAACATATAGTTCCCTCTCTGCTGGTTCACCTTTACGTACTGTCTCCATGGAGTCTATATGAGCACGGCGCTTAGCGCTGCTGGTGTTCTCATTTAACTCCCAAAAAATCCTACGTCTGGAGCTGCTGAGAAAGCTAAGGGATAATGGAAGACGCTCAGCTTTACCATTAGCGTCTGCCATTTAACACCAACATTGGAATAGGGACCCATGATGATTTGGTAAGTTTACAACGGCTCTGGTTACATTTACACCAGGGTTGGAATAGGGTCTTCATTTACAACAGAAGCAGAGCAAGTGGTGGCCGCTTGGAGCTCAATCTTAATTACAGCTCTATAATCTAAATTAATATGGTCAACAATTGTCGTCTTCCTTTCAAGGTAATAAACTAAAGGTTCAATGACATGGGACAGAAATGTGATATCATTATTGTTTTTTCATTCTATTTAGTTAGGGCAAACTAAATCCTGGTTCTTAAGGCGAACCGGTCATTGACCAGTTTGCTTTATCTGCAATGCCCCTTCAGGTGAAGGATCTATCAGATCATAAACCTCAGTTTGACATTTCATCCCATGATGAGACATTGTTCCACCACTATTTACCCAGTGAGAGTTGGGGCGCTGCCATGTATCTCCTCTCTTGGAGCATTTCTGACAGAGGGTCATTATGTAGCTCCATGTGATTGGCCCCTTCTCAATGTGTGTTTTCACTTAGATGTGTATGTATTTTCTTCAGAATTATTTTATTTTCTCACATTGAGGTAGAATCACCAACTTTGCAGGGAATGAAAGACCTTACCAAAGGAAAATACACCATTAAATAAGTGTATATGTGATAGGGATAGACTGATCTAATTTTCCAGAACCAAAACCGATTATCGGTCACCTTTCCGGCCAATGGATGATCCCTGGGGGGGTCCCGTTTCTGACATCATTACGCTCATGCGCGATGACGTCCTTGGGCAGAGAAATGCCATGCAGTCAGCTGACATCCAAGATGTCAGCCTCCTGCACGAGAAGTCTGCAATCGTCACCAGACAGGTGCCGTGCCGCAGAACTTCATTGATGGGCTGCAGATGTCCTCTGCATCTCAGCGGAGGACTGTCTGTCCTGGCAGTAGGTGCCGTGACTGAGTACTGGCGCAAACTGGCAGACAAAACCCCCAGTTATCGACAATATAGCATGTCGATACCGTTAATGGGTAAAATGCAAAATATTGTCCGATAGTCGGTCGTCCTCTAATACGTGTGTGTTGGAGGCAAATTTTTGGTCAGCATCAAACCTGTAGGACGCACGTAGAGACATGTCTATACGTGGGAGTACGGGATATCAGACGAGTGCCCATTTGACGTCCGTCACGTGTGTAGTAAACTGCGTCTACAAAACGCAACAGCGTTTTCATCCGACGTATTTCTCGAGTTTTTTTTTATCTACACCTCAAAATACATGCGCATCGTGTGGTGTCCACAAGCACGTCCGTGCAGAAGTACATCTGTCACGGCAGGTTTACATACCGCGGTCTTGTGGCCCCAGCCTGAGGGTGCTAAATATGAGCATGCCAGCGGTGGTGCCCTGGGTTGGGGGGCAATTGAAAAAAGAGGCCTGTCCTAGCTGGAATGTGCCCAGGAATGTTTTAAGTTACTGTTGCTTGGCCTGTTTTTATGTCTCAGATCTCTGATCAAATACTTTGTGTGTGGCAGGGTGTTGCTGGAGTGTCTGCTCCCGGCTTTGTTCTTTCTAGTGAGTTATTGCCGTTTATCGGCCCAGACAATAAATGGTGGCCTTTGCCTCTTCTCTGGAGGAGGAAGGGAAGCGGGTTTTTTTTTTCCTTCACTTTTTTGTTTTATTTTTATGCTATAGACCAGCATGGCCTGCACTTGGGTCTGGGAGGATGGGACAGTAAATTTCCTCCTGTCTCTAAAAGTAGGAGAGTGGATACTTAGTCACACATGGGTTGTTGTGAGAGAGCTTGGGCCTCCAATGATAATCTGCCGCTAATTGACAGAAGTTAAAAAATATGACTTGTTCTACAGAGAGACAAATCATTTCCCGGTAAAACAAGGCCCTTCTGTTGTCAGATTTACAGCTTCTGGTTAATCCAGCAGACACAGAAGGCCGTGCCTCCCCGACACCGTCATGATTTAGAATAAATTTACAAATAACATTTAAGAAAGTGCAGAAGAAATGAGGAGGAATGGGGCTTTTTCGACAAAATTGCACAATTCGAATTTATACTTGGAGGTCTGGTTTTTATAAATAGAAAAATAAGTGCGTGAAGAAGAAATGTATATTGCCAATTGTACTGCATGGCTTGATCCGTCCAGGCCCCATACTGGTAGGTAGGCCTTGCATGATTGGCTCCTAAGGTACTGGATTATTATTGTAATGCCCCATGATTTAGGATTTATTGTATATTTTTCTGTTTTGTGTTGAATCTGCCTTTGCTGCTTACATGCTATTGATTTCATAGCTATTTTGTCCCTGCTGGGTTTCCTTAGCTTTCTGTATCCAGCTAGTTTCCACCCCTTTTCTCAGTGTCTTGTTCTAAGGGACTTCCTGGTTACATAGCAGCCATTCTGTGCTCACTGCTGGACAAAACTAATGTCTTTTTACCTGCATTGCTGTACACCATTACAAGATTGTCAGTCTGATCATTAAACTCTTCAACTGGATTCATCTTTCTAGGTGTCAGTTTTGCTGAGTTGAAGCTAACTGCCAAACTTCATCGTGTGAGTACTGGTCAAATACAGACTTGGCTAGTCTAAAGCACCCACGCCTCACAGCTTTGCTTAGGGAAGCAGAATAATTATTCACAATAATATATATGTAGAAAAATCTGGCTCCTCAAAATGCATAGTCTGTCCGTAGTCTTTTTTTACATTGACCTTAATATGATAAAAACTAGTCATGTTCTTCTGTTCGTTGGCTTCTAAGCATCCAGGGACACTCTTGTCACTGTGGCCTATGTGGCAGGTGCCTAATCCCCTCTTAACTGACCCAGTCGCTTGAAGGCAGAGGAAATACCAGTTTCTTTAGGCTGTCGAATAAAAATGCAGTGGTAGCTAAGGCTAGGGTCAGACGAAAGCATTTTTCCCCGCGAACGTGAAAAAGTGCGTCCGAACGCATTGACATATTTTTTCACGGAATGCGCAAAGACGGTCAGGCGACGCGCATTGTCGGTCGTGATTTTGTACGGATCGTCAATAAAACTCTTTTGCGTCTGGACGTTATGTAGGCTGGACATTAGCAGCGTCTGACATCTCAAAACACGCTCGCTATGCCAGCTGCGCACTCAGTACGTCAGTACTAGCGGTTCAGCATTCTCAGAAATGCGTTCAAATCCACTTGCGTTCACGGCCGGACTTTTGTGCGGCCGTACATCGTATATTGGCCGTCATTGCCCGTCACTGCTGCTAGTGCGGCCGTAATTATGTGCGCCAGAACGCATGTTAAAAGTGCGCTGGTCTGACCCCCAGCCTAAAACTTCTGAAATTTGTGGTCTAGTTCAGTGGTTGCCAGCCCTGGTCCACAGGTTCCCCTAAAGCAGTGTTTCCAAACCTGTCATCAGGACCTTCCGCCTCGCCAGGTTTCCAGATATCTGAAGCACAGCACAGGTGATATGATTTGCTGCTCAGTGATTGCAGGATTCAGTCTGCATTTCTCCAAGGTGATCTGCAAAATCTGGCCTGGTTGAGGGACCAGAGGACAGGATTGGGAAACACTGCCCTAAAAGGTCAGACTTGAGGACCAGGGATTGGAACCATTGGTCTAGTGGCCTAAAATGTCATCTGTTTGCTGTAATGCAGTGATGAATTTTAAGGTGGAATCGGCAGATTGAATATAGAAGCACGAAGTGGCAGCTGATTGGTTACGTGAGCACTAGTCTCACACATACCGATCGTCATGAGGTCTGTGTCCAGCCACCTTCTGTCGGCGGAAGAGCTTCGAGGACACTGTCGTGTGGGACAAAAGATACGATTTAGCACTTTAAGCAAAAACGAGGAAAACAAATCAGGCGGGTGCAGCAGGTGCTCTCAATTAAGCAGTTTTTGGCATTACTTTGGTTTTGAAACCACAATGTGGTTCTTGCGTTATTTCTGCTTAATCGATCTGTATACAATACCTTACTATAGAAAGGAGAAAGTGGGGAGGGGGTCACATATTAATCCCCTCTCGTCATCAAGCTGACCCCTGCCCTCTTTTTTTTCTATTTTTTATTAATGCTTAAAATATCCTTGTAACCCCCCCCTCCCTTATTCCAGTGCCAGGGTTCGCCCACAGCTACTCTGCTCTGAAAGACCTACCAGCAGTAGATGCTGTGATGGGCTGAATGCTCACTTATGTGCTGAGCAGCATTGGCGACCAACAGTGTTCATCCTGTGCAGTTGGTCGAAACCCCAGTAGGCTGTCACTGTACAGGATGACTTACAACCTTCTGGGTAGAGGTGAGCCTTTGCTTTGGAAAGCTGTCACAGCTCCTGAGACACATGGTTGGGATATGTGGACTGGAGAGACCCTCGACTCAACCATGACCACTTGAATGACATTAAACTGTCAAAATAGCTAAAGTTTGCCTTTTACCAAATAATTGGTGTTTGTCTTAAACTGCAGACTACCCATGTGCTCACGTGCCTGCCCTTTGGTCAACAAGATTTTCTCAGTGGTTCTGCCTCCTGTACAGAGCTGAGCTGGAGATCATGCTGTCCATGACAGTATCTCCCACAGGGGAAGCTGAAGAGATGTACTGTGGTGGCAGCGAGGGTTAA
Source organism: Leptobrachium leishanense (assembly GCA_009667805.1). Lineage (NCBI taxonomy): Eukaryota > Metazoa > Chordata > Amphibia > Anura > Megophryidae > Leptobrachium > Leptobrachium leishanense. The sequence continues at coordinate 47,172,100 of CM019063.1, read as the reverse complement.
TGATGCTCTGATGGATTCTCTATGGTGTGCTGTGCCACAGGGGCTGACAAATATCTCATGACCATGATGGAGAGGCTGCCTAATTCTTCCATGACAAATGTTCATATGAAAGTGAATGATCCTGATTTGAATACTTTGTGTCATCTCCATGCGGTTTCTGGCACTCCTCCAGCGTACAAGGCTTTTAAAGCATTCCCACTCGGAGGATCTCTGTCCTGCCTTTGATATACTGTCAGAGCTTCAACCACCATGATCAAGCAATCGTTTCCAAGACCCACTGAGTAATGTATGAAGCGAGGTCATAATGCATTAGGCTGATGGGAAATGAGGTTTAATGTAGATTTAAGAAAATTATGGGGTAGTACTGCACTACGCCGTCATCTTTCTCATCAAATGATGAAGCTGTTAATATCTAACGAGAAGTACCCGTCAAATGAATGGTCTATTTTCTATAGCTGTGTCTAGGCGATGTGACAGACTTGTCTCTACTTCTCTACCGTTGACGACCAGGGTAGGATTTCTAATGTGTATAGGCTTAAAAAAAAATTGCATTTGAACTTTACCACCTTCCCGAATTCAGAAAGAATTGCCTAGGATGCTTGTATGGCAGGACTTGTCCAATTTCTATGAAGCCAAGGAGTCCACGACACATTTTCTAGGATCCAATCAAAGTTCTGTGTATAGATTTGTACAGAACAATCCAAAATGATGGATTTTTGTCAAGTCTTGATTTGCGAGTCTCATCTTTTAGTACTTCCTTAACACCCCCAACCTTTCTTCTTTGTACTTCCTCCATTTTTGTTGTATAGGCCATCTTAACCCTGTTGGGTCATCTCCATGGTGTCCTTTTTTTCCCCCTTGTCCCAGAATGTCATCTGTTTTGGAGCAGAGGAGGATGAAACTGATGGGTACTTGGTGGTTATTGCTTTGAATTCCAGTGCAGACCTTATTGATAAAGAAAATGGAAACATCTCTGGGGCCTTCTCTCTGAAACCCGAGTTGCCGGCAACTTGGACGAGTCTGCAGTTATGGCAAAACACAATCTATATTGACCTACGTCTTTTATGTAATTCTGCAGCGACAGAGTTGACCTAGTCTACGGTAACTTTGGATTTAGAGAAAAGAGTTCAGACTCTGCAGCCTTGACTCCTTCAGACACTTTGGACCTACATCTCCCATGAGGATCAACCAGCCGAATAAGTAGTTGTGCATCATGGGAGATGAAGTTCTACAAAATTCAGGGGCGGTCTTAGTTGCTGACCCATGGAATACACACTCCATCTTTTTATAGATTTATACTCCTTTGCTGTTGTGAAGAGCGTTGACCTGTAGAAGGGTGATGTCCGGAGCTGATGCATAGGTAAATACAGCTTCTGCTATACGGAGAAGATATTTCATGCATTTTGGTCAGTGTTGGATACTAATTGTGCATTATTATTACGTCATCTGTTTTTTTGCTCCTAACCTGCATAGTATTTACTTTGCTGAAATGGCTGTTGCGTTCCAGAGTCTGATGTTCCTGCTAGCTGGATGTGAGCTTATGATATGATCTCCTTGTTTGACTCTGCTTTCTCTGAAAACACATTTATCCCGATCCCTGGCCCAGACGCCTGCTTCCTGTCTGCCACCTTGCTATTTGCATGAAGTGTAGTCAAGACAAGAGCCTAAACACCCACAGGGTAGATTGTTCCTTTCTCCATTGTTGCTCCTGTTGCCCCCGCTGTGCGCGTAGAATGTGCACCATCGCAGCTAATTGGTGATATGTCCTGCAGCAATGTTCCTCCAGTTTCACCTGCATCTGGAGAGGAGCTGATGTTTAATGCAGTGTGTTTTCCACCAACTCCATGTTCAAATTGTTTGATCTGTCGCCTTTACTTCCAGGAGCCTTTCAACCGACCTCCAGGTTTAGGTCGGAATATTTTTGGCTCCACTTGTAACATGGAATCCTAAAACGTTTTTATGTGTTAACCCTGCCAATTTTAAGCATTGCGTGGATTTTTTATCATACTGGATAAAAGTAAACCATGTACCACTATGGCTGCTGGTGTTGCTAGTCATTCCTTAGAACAAATGGTAACCATGGTTTTCTGTGATCGCATACATCACTGGTTCTCCCACAAGGCTGCTTGTGTTGGTATCCAGCGTCCGTTCTTCAGCTTCACATCTGTTTCTAGCAGGGATCTCACTCTGCCCCCCCCTAGAGGTTTTTGAACTACAAGTCCATGATTTTATGGCCATTTATTGCACTCAATGAGTTCTTGGACCTGTAGGCCACCAATGTCTAGTGGGCCAGAGTTTTAGATCCCTTACTTATAGTGAGACTTAATAATACCAAGACCCACCTGCCCACTAGCTTCTAAAAATTTACATCTGGCTCCTAAATTTCTGGATCGTTCTATGAAAATCTACCTCTGCACCATAGTTGCGAACTTCTAAAAAATATGTGGTTGGCTGTAAAAGTTGTATTGCTAACTCCTAAAGTCAATGTAACGCTTAGAGTATAGATGTTGGCCATTGGATGTCTGAACGAGAAAGTTGAGGCCATAAAATGTGGAACATTCTATTGATCAAGACCCGGTCACCACCAAAAGGCCCCATTTTGCATAGTGGAATCGTTTTGTCTAGTGCACAAAAACAGGCTATTTGACGAATGCGGCCATGTAGAGCAGGCCTAGTCGATGAGAGTTACTGAAGTTACCTCTCTGGTCCTCCTACCTTGATATTAAAAACCGTGAGCTTTAATAAATTTACGCTCAAACTATTCTTACCTCCTGTGGTGCGTCCAAAGTGGCCTTAATTTGGGATTGCCCAAACAAATCCTAGCAGTTAGAAAAGATTTGTTATGTTCTTGAAAAGCTGAAATGTTGACCCTTTCAATGCCAGGACAAGATTTTAAAGATAACAGCGCTGTGCTACAATCTCACAAAAAGTTGATATTACAACTAATTTAAAAAAACAAAAAACCTGCCTCAAGTATTTTGTCTAAGAAACCCAACAGCAGCCGAACAGCCTTGATATTTTGTTAAGGAGCGCGTTATTATATTGTAAATGTAATGCAGAAAAGTCCCCGTTTTTATTCTCCTCTTCTGGGATTATTTTGCCAGGCTCTCGACTCATTGATTGCCGAATACACTGAGACGTGAAGTGTCCTCTTTGCGGTTAGAGTGGGGGATTACTTAATACAAGACCACTCGGTTCCCAGGGCTAACAAAGACCATCGATTCCGAGGGCCATCTTATCGCGGCCTACTTTGAAAACAATTTGTAAGTCACGGCGAGAATGATAATGTTTATCTGCTTTAATACAAAGGGATCTTTTGTACTGGTTTGGCAGAATCTTGACATTTTTCCCACCTGTCGCGCCATAGTTTTCCTCTCTAGCTACGCATGTGATGGAAATTTCACAACAAAATGTAGTTATTGGTAGATTTAGGATTTCTTTCTACACCTTTTCTGTCTGCCCCTCTACTGCTGTTGTTCAATGAAATCGAAATATGACCCGACATCAACTCCCAAATGATCCAATAACTCTTGCATCGGCCTGTAGGATGCTTTGTGACTATATATAATGTGGGGGTGAAGGAAACATCACTGAAACCTAGGATTCTAATGACTGGGGATTAGGTCTTTGCTGACTAGTGCATCTTGGCTATGAAGGTAGAGTTGCATGTTTTGGCTAGGATAATCACATAAAGACCTGTTGAACTGGAGAGTTGGCCGAAGTTTCCTTATGTGCTTGATCTGAGCCAATACTGAGATGCTCAACTCCTCAGAAACTCGCTCCTTGTGTTTTTATGGACTTGTTGGTACCGAAAGAGCTGACTTCGAATAGGTTTTGATCTTTGTTTTATATTTTTTTGGCCACCAGTATGTCACACTACAACAGGATACATCGTAAACATGGAGAGAACTGGGCATTCAGGATGGCCCATGAAGGAGCCTGATGGCATCCAAGTAATAAAGCTTCTTCATGGTCCTTTCTGTCCTGTCTACATGATATGGGCTTTGAGGCTTCGAGCCATCCTGCTCTTTGCGGCACCAGGGATTTGGACCCTTAGGTAGGAGAGTGCTGTTTTTCCTTTATGCTTTGGACTACAACATGACACTTGACCACTGTAGGGGGAAAAATTTCAGCAAACTACTTTTTTTCGACTACCTTGAATAAAAACACTTCAAAAGGCAGACAGAGGATGCACACGTTCAATATACTTCCTACAGTCCAGGGCAACCAACCCATAAAAGAAGGGCCAGCCTCGCCAAGAACACGATGCAAAGGAGACTTTATTAAGCGAAGCAGCGGTGGTTCGATCCGAACACGGAGCCTTTGTTGTTGCTTGAGAAAGTTCCTATATTAGGACTGAAATGTTTCTCTTGCTTCTTTTAATAAATGCAGTGTCTGGTGTGACAGGTCCTTCCTTTCTGTCTGTATAAAAACGCTACTGGATTATACACTAAATTCCGTTGTTGCAACCGCAATAAAATGTGGCAATTCAGAAGTTACAGGCATTTATACAGCGCCAGAATATTCTACAGCGCTTTACAATAGGGGAGCACAAACAGGAGACGTACATGATGAAAAGATAACCCTGCCCGTAGAATAACTGTCAAGGTAATACAGCACTTAACAAAGTGCTCAGTCAGACATCCCGTGCGCTTACAATCTAAGGGACTGGGGTAGGTGAGACAGATGGGAGCAGAGGGAATGTGAATATGGTTAGCAGGGCAGCATGGGGAAGGACCAGAAGCCTGGGTTTAGTGAGAGTAATTCGTGAGAGAAGTGGAGATGGCTGGAAAGGAGACCTGAAATTAGGGACCTGCCTGGGTGAGAGGGTGGATGGAACGAACAAACAAAATCAAAGAATGGTAAGGGAAGATTCATGCTTTCTCTGCCATGGTTTGATTTTCCGTATCTGGATTGCTACATTTTATCCTGGTTGCAAAAACGGTATTTAGTGTATAACCCAGCAAATGGCCTTTTTATACAAATATTGTCTTGCGTCGATACTAATATATAACATTGACCTTGTACTGAATAAATTATGGGACTCTGAGAATTGCACCTGGTGTATAAATGTCTAACAAAAGATCTTTACGCTCGTCTATATTCCACCCCTCCTCTTTTGTGTCAAACAAAATGTGTATATTTTGACCACTTATCTCTACAGCCCTTTCCCTCCTTTTTTTTTTTTTTCTTTCGTATCGGTTCTCTGGTTTTTCGTTTAATCTAAGTATTGTTGTAACTAATTTACTCTCCTTTTCTTTTCGACCCATCTGCTTCGCCATCGGCAGAGTTTCCATCCCTGGGGCCATTGATTGTCCCAGACTACCAGATGGGCGTCTTTCGTATAAAGTATTTATCAGATTAAGTAATGTCTTCAGATCTCTCAAAATAATACAGCAAGAGAAATCCCCCGTTAATGCTCATTTTGCCTCAGCCACTGTCTAATTATTGTCTTTCTATTTTTCCACGTGAACTATACCTGATTAATTCACGGGCTGCGGGACTTTTCGATATATGGTTGCCCTCCAGAAATGGTATGCAGCGTTCCGATCTATTAACCTGTGTTCTTCATTAAAATGGTAGGGCGGATAGAAAAATTGTCTACCCTGTTTTTTAGTATATTTTAAAAAAATAATAATAATTTACGCCGTTGGCTGACATCTGGAAAATGGGGATGGATGGAAAAGAGATGAGGTACAATGAAATGTTGCTATTCATTTGTTTGTTTGCTTTGGACCTGTTGGGACTGTTCTAATCAAGGGCTTTTCATAGCCTTTCATTTGCCGTCTTTCATTTCCCTCTGAAAGGAACCAAAGGGGGTCCCACAGCCGAGCGTCTGGGAGAGTTCTGTTCCCACAGGGGCTGAGACGCTCAATGGAAAGCCCTCTAACAGCCAAGCGTATGAGGCCATGGGCATGATTAATCATTCAGCACGCAAGACGAAGAGCGAAGGAGCGAGACTGGGCAAGGAGAGGGCACAGAAGAAGCCAGGGTTCTGAATAGAAGTGGTGGAATTTTTTTTTTTTTTTTGGGTGGATTTTTTTTCTTCTTCCTCTCTCTCTACCCCTTGTTTAAAAAAAAAAAAAAAAAAAAAAAAAAAAGGAAGGAATTTTTTCTGGACATCTGCCCAGATTCACGACTAGTTAAAGAAGCTGCCTAAATCCTGAAAGAATGAATTGTGGAAGAAGATGAAAACCACATTCTTCGAAAGGGGGATTGTGGCCTACATTCTTCATCGCTGCGATTCATCAGTAGGAGGAGGAGAAACCAGAAAAGCTTGATCAGCTGCTTAAAAACGGGAATATATTTTAGCACGAGGGAAGATTTTGTGCTGAACAGTTAATTGGCCAGACCTACTTTTATGTTTGGACACGTCCGAGGAGTTAACACACCTTGGCCCTTGCTAATGCTATGATTATGGTTTGCAAAGTGTCACTCGTAGACAAGACCTCGTACAATATAAAAGGAACCTCTTTGGAAAATAGGGTTTCCTTTTTTTGCCCCTAAATAATTGGGCAGATGCTGTTGACCGACCTCCTCTGCCAAATTATTTTTTATCAAATTTTTTTTTGGTGATTTTACTCACCTTTTCTACCTCGTCTTGCGCTGCTCTTCCTCTTCGGCTCAGTGACTGCTGAACCCTGAAGTCCCTGATGCTTTTCTACACAATTTGTGTAGCGTAGGAGTCACAAATTGCGCACACAAGTTCCGTATTGCCTGCACAGAATGATGGATCAAAGCTACGCGCATGCAGAGATCCGATCCATCGACCGCGTCTCTGAGAACGCTCACCACCGCTGTTGGTCTCAGGGTGACGTCGGCACGATCTCTGCATGCTGACGTCACTAGTGATCGATCAGGTGACTGTCAGCTTGGACATTTCAAAAAATCATGGCTACTGTGTGGGGTGGAGGAAACTCGTTCACTTCACCCCTCGATAAAACCAGACTGGGGGAGCTTCACTCCCCACAACCTGACCTTTAACCCTATAAAGTGGTCAGGCTGTGTAGAGTCCTTTTACATTTATTTTTTCCAAGTCGAATCTCTCTTGATTTGTAAAATTTCTTTTATTCCAATTTTTCTACATTTTTCTACATTTTTTTCTTATGAGCCTTTTGAGCTATGGAGAAAAAAGAAGTCCTATTAATCAAGCACACCGATGCTTTGGACAGTTTGATGGATAAGCTCTATAGAATCGGATAGGAAGACATCTTATTTCATTCACATGAACCCTTCATGAATACAAAGCAACGCATCTGAAGAAAAGCCCCGCTGCAAGTTATTAAGCTTGTCCCTGTCGTTCTAAAGGAGGACTTTCAGTTTGTGCAGAGTGGGGAAAAAAAATGAGCATCCTCCTCCCCTCCCAGGTTTAGCCTTCCATGCTCCAACCCTACAAAATCTGGTCTTTTAAAGAATAAAATATTCTCCCCGTCAATCGAGCAGCTTAAAATTATTTGTGCGTTACTAAAAAATAATCCCCCCCCCCCTTTTAACATTTTCTAACTTAGAACCGTTTTGTTAAAGGGATACTGTTTGCACTGGGAAGACTACTCAGTTGAGTTGTTCCAGTGCCTTGAATGTTCTCACTTCTCTGGTGAGCTCCTGGAGGGTTTGGTCGGCCCTCACCTGGGGCTTGGCACCTCCTTGAACTTAATATCTGTAAGGGCTGACCTGAGCTTCAGCCATCGGAACCAGTTCTGTTCCCACCTTCCTCCCTCCTCATCATTGGTTTGGCAGCTGCTCCTCAGCTATGTGGCAAGCTCTATTTTTCTGCAAGCCAGGTGGAAGTCCAATCTGAAGGATTCAAGACCAACATTGTACTTTATAAAAATAAGGGAGTCAGGACTGGTGGAGGTTTAACCCTTATGTTCCCCTTTTGAGTATGAAGGGCCTTCTGTTATAAGTCGATGTCCTTGTTGTTGACTTAGTAGCTTTTGCGACTGCCAGGAATTGACTCGGCCAATTGGTTTCTCCCATAGTTTTCTAAAGGCAGGTCCCAAGTATGACATCTTTTATCACACAGTATGAATGTCCTCTGTTTTACCTCTACCACGCCACGTGGTGGAATGTGATTGTAGCCTTGCCATATCCAGTTTTCAGTCCATTAATACTGTCAATACTTGACATCTTGGCATGTCTTCTCCAGTCTCTTTCCTGCCACCATTTCTAACTTACCAAAGTTGGGAAGTATTCTGAAAATACTCCATTATAACACAATCAGCAAAACGTTTAATGTCTATCCACTTTGTCATTCTAAATAACACTCCCATCCTTCACTTGTCAAGCTTAATGAAGGTCCACTTGAAAGCACGCATGTTTAAGGCTGGGGTCAGACGAGCGCAGTTATCACGTCCGTGTTGCCGCACATTTGTACGTCCGTGGCAGCATAGCATTCTGACCAATGGAGCCCCCACACACGAAGTACGTCCGCACGGAAGTGCGGATGCATGGCGGACGCGGCAAACGGACACAGGTTAGGCAAGAACGTAATACTGCTAGAACGGACGTGCGGAGTGCGCCACGTCTGCAACGTCCGTGTAGCTTTGTATGTGAGTGATGGAGCATGGTCAGACAGACTGCATTTATATACATCCAGCATTTTTGACGGACAGAATGTTTTTTCATTTTAATTTATTTTCCCTGCTACATCAGTCAAAAAATACTGTGGCCACTACCTTGTTGTCAGTCCGTAAGTACGTCCGTACTGCACGGACGTACAGTCCGTACAAAATGTGCTCATCTGACCCCAGCCTACAGCCACAACTCGAGTCCAATGATACGTCAAGTCATGTTTTGATTGTAAAAGAACAACCATATCTATGCCAGAAAAAGTGGATCCAAACCATGGACCATTAAAGACCGTGTGTATATATATATATATATATAAGACGAGTCGCCTTCTGGTGCCATTGCTCGTTCTTCTGAACCAGTTTTTCAATCTCTATGATAAAGATTAAACCATTCAGGGTGGGGGGGGGTGTCTTATTTCACTTTTTAACTGTAACAGTGACTTGTGTCGAATAAAGAAAAATGTCAATTTCTGGGGAGGATGGGGGAGGTCACTGTGTAACAGACATGGCACAGCCTTTCCTTTGCGATGTTGTTTTTGGATGTGCTTGGCTAAGCCGAACGTCGAAATAAAAGACATCTGGTGGGGTTGTGCGTTGTGTTTAGACTAGCTTGAGAAATGTAATAGATTTCTGCAGCTCGGCCCGGTATCCCGTTTCTTCGTTCTACCGCATTCTAGACTTTGTGATTAATCTCATCAGACACTCACTGGATTGCGTCCAACGTGCCACTTCTTCCATTCGGCGTCCATTAATTATGGAATAGATCTGTATTTTTATCTCGTCTTCGACCCAATGACGTTAGAACACAATAGTATTAACGATTGTTTCGACAAACTCATTTTTTCCTTCAGATTGCTTGGTTTCACTTTTTTTGGGGGTTTTTACCTTTAACCTATGTGAAAAACACAGCTTTGTAGAAGACTGGGAATGGAGTCACGCAAAGTACATCAGGAGGGTTGAGTTTTTATAGATAATCGTAGGAGTTTAACGTGGCCTTTTTTTAATACATTTTATTTTTGTCGTCACTGCAGTGACTTTATTCTTTATTAAAATGTTGGCTTTTCTAACCTTCGGTGACATGTTTATGGAGAGCTTGCTGGATTGGTCTTTGATGCTCCTTGTTTGACTGATGGATGCTGGGATCTTGCAACTGTGCCAGGGTCCCTGGGTCAAGAGCGTTGCTCGGCTCCCCAGAATCACCCCATGTATCCCATAGCTCAACCTGTTTCATCGACGTTGGTTCCACTTGCCTCCTTTGTTGCCTGTTGACCCTTTTATTTTAGGGACAAGCCCACCATGTGCTTGTGATTGCGTCTAAAGACGGAGAAAGATCATCAGGCTGGGAATTAGAAATTGCTGTTTCCTCTTCGTCTGCATCATTTAGTGGGAGCAGAAATTAGAAATACTCTAATCTATTTCTCTCCCAATGTTTGGCGATTACAGACTTGTTTTATTGCTGTCTAGATGTTGATGGTATAAAGTGGATTTTTTCCATTCTGGCTGCCAATCAGTTCTCTGGAACTTCTATCTTTTAACGTGACCGTTTTGAGAAATAATCATTAAGAAATTAAAAAAATGAAGACCGCCAATAAAATAAGCTGATATGCTGATTAATTGGCCAGTAGAGTTCTCAGATCTATTTAGGATCTTTTTTCTTTCGTACTTACTTTAAAAAAAATATATATATATATTTTTTTTTTTTTTACAAAAAAAATATTTTTCATTTTTTATTCTCTATAAAATTGCACTTGATGAGATCTATTGACTCAACTATAAATTAGACCAATATACTATCGTATTGCAGACTCAAAGCTCACTAGCTACTGGAATTATCTGTTAATATTCTCTACTTTGTTTTTATACTTTTTTTATTATTATTTTGTGCATTTATTAAATTTTATCCTTTACAGAAGGTTCTAGGAAGCATTTGAATTATTTTTGGAAACTTTTCACAGGCTTGACCTGTAAAACCCGTTCCATAACCCTAATTTATTTGTGCTGCTTACGTGTTCGTTGTTGAGACGCTCTCGTCTTGATTTGCTGTCACCATCTTTCAGTCTCCTATTAGTATCCTATGAAGGATTGGGTTACCAAGCCCGAGAAAATAAATGAACTTGCGTGATATACCACAACTTCGGCGAGCAATCATATAATTTTCCCTGAAGGCTTGTTGCTGACTATGTTGAGTCGTTTGTATTTATGACTGCTTGGTTTTGATTTAATGTGACCTTCATCTGATAAAAATCCATTTATGGGCCATGCACATGTGCAGCGCATTGTGAGCTTTCTCCTGGGATAAAAATAGCATGATTTGGTGTGCTTCTTAAATGGGTGGAGGGGGAGGAAGTGTAATGACAAACTGATAGTTGTATATCCTTGGTACTCAATGTACAATTTGTTATATCTGAACCCATGTTCAAGAACTTTTAGGGAAATGCCCACCAATGTAAGGGTTGAGCCTCCCTGTATTTTGAACCAATATAGTTACTCTATTTTGGTTAGAAGTGCCCTTTATGCTGTTGCCCATTCTCAGGACCCATCGAAACCTTGTGATGTTGCCAATTCTCAGGGTCTTTACATATTTGTACTCTGTACTAGTTCGAAGGGTAACCCAGAAGTGGACCCCTTGCTCGAGGTGCCTAGAAGAGGTATCCGCTATGCCCTCCAGACAAGGCCTATAGTCAGGGTAGCTGATCCTCTCGTGGAGAGGAGGCTTCCTTGGCATTTCGGTTCTGGCCACCCTTTTTGAGTGATAGCAAATTGATTTGCCTAAGGTATGGCCTACTCTGTAATGGCACCCTTGAGCTGAAACATTGTGAGACCTGAGCAGGGACCCACCATAGGGCAAGCCACTTATGATGTTGCTTGTTCTCAGGTCCTTCACAAACATTGTGACGTTGCCCACTCTCGCGACCTTCACATATTTTTGCTCCCTATTTTGGTTATAATTAGGGATGAGCCGAACACCCCCTGAGTTCGGTTCGGGCCCGAACTTCCCATTTGTTCGGGTCCGAACCCGAACCCCCATGCAAGTCAATGGGGCTGAAAATTCGGTTTTTTAGAGTGCCCTCCAAGAGGGCATATATGCTACATATTTGCCATAAAAGGTGTATGGGGGTCCGGGTAGTGCCCTGGGGGACAGGAAACAAGGACAAAAAGTAAAAAAAAAAACGTTTTTAAAGGGACAGTGAGTTTTCCATGAAATAAGGGTTAAAAATAAAAACGAAAAATTCCTTCAAATATCGTGCCTAGGAGGTCCCCATAACCTGCCCGTGAAGTGGCGGATTTCTAGGATGTATAGAAATATGTAAAAACCAAAAAAATGACGTTTCAAATGACGGTAAATGCTTTTCCTTTAATCTATCCATAAACAACTGCTTGGGGGGGCGGCAGCCTGTATGAAAAGAGGAGACATTTTCGGACACGCAGAAAAAGTTTACTGATTTTTTTTGGCGGTGAAAAGCAGGAGAATGACTGGAGAATGGAAAATTCTAGACCAAATAGCCGATTTGGAAAGTGAGAAAAATGGGAGAATTTTTCTGGTTTGGCTATTTTGACCTAGAATTTTCCATTCTCCAGTCATTCTCCTGAGTTTCACCTTTCTCTGAATAACCCGGTCAGGCCGCACTAGCCGCACTAGCAGCAAATGACGGCCAATATACGAAGTACGGTTGCACGAAAGTCCGGCTGCGCAACGTAAGTGGAAAATTAACGCATTTTTTCGAGAACGCAGAACCACTAGTACGGACGTACAGAGTGCGCTGCGTCCACTACCGGCATGTGTGCGTGATTTGGAGACGTCAAACCCTGCTCATGTCCGGCCAACATAACGTTCAGACACCCAAAGTTTCCTGGTTTGGATCCGTAAAAAATCACGCACAAAAATGCGCATCGTATGACCGTTTTCGCGCAATCCGTGAAAAAATACGGCAATGCGTTCGGACGCACTTTTTGACGGTCGCTGCGAAAAATGCGTTAGTCTGACCCTAGCCTTATCTCACTTTCCAAATCGGCTATTTGGTCCAGATTGTTCTCTTTTCCTGCCATTCTCCTGGTTTTCACCTTTCTCTGAACAACCCCGAGAGAGAGGTAAAAGCCAGGAGAACTGGCAGGAGAAGAGAACAATCTAGACCAAATAGCCAATTTGGAAAGTGAGTTAAATGGGAGAATTTTTCTGGTTTGGCTATTTTGACCTAGAATTTTCACTTCTCCAGTTATTCTCCTGCTTTTCACCGCTCTCTGAATAACCCTATGAATGGTAATCCCGAGGTGAAAAATAACATTGCTTTAGATTTTTTTCAATCACCAGTTAACCACTTGGCTGCTATGGACGCGCTCAGTGCGTCCAGCCAAGTGGTTCTCCTGTGCTATGGACGCGCTGAGCGCGTCCATGCACAGGAGGCAGCAATCCGCCGGATTCCGGCGGATTGCTGCGCCCCCCGGTGCGGGCTGACATCTTAGACGTCAGCCCAGCACTCCAGGACCCCGGCGGAGCAATTAGATGTCATCGCGGGGGCGTGATGACATCTAATTCAGGCGCCCTCCCCACATGTGCGGAGGAAGCGCCTGAAAGGGAGGGGGGGAGGTCCTTCGGACCTCTCTCCCTCCCGATCGCTGGGGGGCAGAGGGTTAATCCAGGCTGTGATTAACCCTTGGGGAGCCGGATCACGAATCTGCGCTGAAAAGCGCCGGATCGTGATCCTCTCCTGGAGCTGGCCGACATCTTGGATGTCGGCCAAGCCTCCAGGAACTCCCCCTGAGGACTGGCGTCATCATGCATAGCACGATGACGCCAGTCCTGGAGTTAACCCCTAGCTGCCACCCACTGGGGTATTTTGGCCTAGGCCCAGGCCTAGGGCGGCACTTTCAGGGGGCGGCGGCGGCCCGCACTCCTAAAAAAAAAAGATTTTTTTTTTTTTTTTTTTTACTTTTGCAAAGTATTTTAGCAGGAAGGATACATTGAGATTTCACTAATTTACACTTTCAATTTCACTTTCTCACAGAGCAACGAAATGACGCAAACTTTTTGGTGTTCTGTAGTTCCCTGCACTTAGGAGAATAAAATTTCCCCACCCTGCAGTGAATTCACCATTCACCACAGGGTCCCCAAAGTGCATGGAGTCGGCCGCTGAATGCTGCCACCGCAAACCCGTGGCCTGCTGTTTTCAAAAGAACTACTGAACGAAAATGTCTGGAATTTACATATAAGATCCTATGATTGATAATAAAAAGTTCTGTTACAGAAAAAAGAAAAACCGCTATTAAAAAGAAGGGGTGGTGGAATTTTGCCCAAAAAAATCTGAAAAATGACTAAAAGGTACTAAAAATTTTTTTTCAAGAAGTAAAGACTTTTTACTGCAGATTAAAATAATAAATGATTTGTTAGATATTGCATAAAAAAGGGGAATATTTTTAACATTGAAACCTATGGGGTTCGCCTGAATAAACCTGCTGATTGAAACCACCGAACATCAGGGCATTTCACTGCCATTTCTCTGAGTCTCAGTACCACATGACTGGCTGAACCACGTGAAACGCACGCACGCGCGCGCGCGCAGCTGCCCGCCCTTTCGTTAACACAGACTCTATTCTGGACTGAACACCCACTGGGAAGTGAATCAAAGCTACAGTGCACCCTCTGGCAGTGGCACCCCACTGCTGACAAGATGGCTCCACAGCATAATTGCTGTGTGCTCATATACACTCGGTTTGCTGGGAGTTTTACTGCAGTGGGTTCTGATGCACTCATACACACCGCACATTGCATTGCTGGGAGTTTTATTGCTGTGGATTCTGATACGCTGACACACACCAAACATTGCATTGCTGGGAGTTTTATTGCTGTGGATTCTGTGATACACACTGCATATTACTGTGAGTTTTATTGCCCTGGAGCTCTGGGATACGCTCATACACACTGCACATTACTGTGAGTTTTATTGCTGTGCAGTTCTGTGATATGCTCATACACACTGCACATTTCTGTGGGTTTTATTGCTGTGCAGCTCTGATATGCTCATACACAGTGCCCATTTCTGTGGGTTTTATTGCTGTGCAGCTCTGTGATACGCTCATATGCAGTGCACGTTTCTGTGGATTTTATTCAACCAATTAGAGCGGCTGTGATCTTGTATACTTGACATGCGTGGCTGTTTTTTGTAAAAATGCTTGAATTTAAACATTTCATAATTTTATTTATCTCAATAGATACATTTGAAATGGTATACAAAATATACAAGTAGGCACTTGGTATCCACTTTTAATATAAAGAGAGGAAAAGGCGGAGCTCTAAGAGGAAAAGGCGGAGCTCTAAGAGGAAAAGGTGGAGCTTAAAGAGGAAGGGTGGGGATTAACCAGGAAGAGGTGTGCCCTTCACAGGAAGGGGTGCGTCAAATTTAAATTAGGGGGTGCACGAGTTTAGTCAGGCCTAGGGCAGCACAAAACCTAAATACACCACTGCTGCCACCAATGGTGGAGATAGGGGGTACATTGGAACCCCCTATCTCCCGATCCGTGGCAGCTAGGGGTTAATGTTTGATATCGTTGGATCGGCCAGAGCATGGCCTATCCAAGGTACTAAACCTGAGCATGAAAAATGTTTTTTTTTTTTAAAAAAAATATATTTTTAAAAAAAAAATCTAAAAAAAAATAAACAAGTTTTTTTGTTTATTTTTGTTTTGTTAATGCAGCAATATTGTTCCCATTTCAATTATAATGTGAACAATAATGCTGCACTAACGATTTTTGTATGCGGTGCGTTTGTTAAAAAAAGCGAAAATTTCCCCCAAAAAAAAATGTAACGAGCCCCCATTTCAAATTTTTTTAACAAGCGCACCCCATACAAAATATAACCGCAAACGATCGCATGTTAAAATGTGGAAAAAAAACACTTTACACATAATAAATTATTGAAAATTATAATTTTATTGCATTGTTTGTTATAATATACAGACATGACATGACGTATACATATAATAATGACATATTATGAATCTGCCAAGTCTGCCGGAAAGAACGATATATAATATGTCTGGGTCATATATCAAAATATGGCTACAAAACGCGGTTAAACATGATGAGCGAAAGCGGTAAAAATGACCTCAGCACAGAGGTGTGAAAAGCCTCAGCAGCGAAAGGGTTAAATGCAGCATATTAGGATGTTTTAGGAGGGAAATTAATTCTCAAATCTCAATCAGAAACAGACACCACCCCACCCCCTCACTATATTGTACAATGTATCAAATTGATTACCAGACTGAAAACACCTGGTGTTATGCCAGTTTGTGAACAGAGGTCATTTATAGTTGATAATCTTTCCACGTACACATTAGTTTTTAATTCAATATCTAATAAACCGTTGCTTATAATATTCTGCAGTAAAGAGTCTCTTTATTTCTAGATTTTTTAGTATTTTTTTTAAGCATTTTCAATTTTTTTTCAAAATTTCTTTTTTTTTCGAACCCGAACCGAACACGCCCAAAAAGTTCGAAATTCGCGAACTTTCGAACTGCCAAAGTTCGGGTCGAACTCCGAACCATCCGAACCCGAACAGCTCATCCCTAGTTATAATGTCAAAATGGGTCGGGCATGTTCTTTAAAGAAAAAAACAAGGCCTTGTGTTTGGATTGCGCATGGGTCCTGCTACGACCAAGCTATTGCAGTTAACGAGTGCGCTGATAAAGTAGAACTGTCCTACTCTTCAAAGGCTCCTGCCAGATTCCAGCCAAGCCACAAACCTCTCTTGCGGCTCAGCTGTTGCAGATGCCTACTGTAAATTAATGTGTTCTAGGTTTTGCATACTTTGTACAGGAGGCATTAATGAGTAGGCAGTTGGAGAATAATGAGCCATTCCAAGGTCTCTCGTTATTTTTGATTGCAGACGGTAATGACAGAAACCTAATTAATCGGCTGCGAAAATCTACAATCGGCAAATTCATTTATTACAAAAAAGACATTAAAAAAAATTTGCTTGCTCAGGTCCAAAATTCGCTGCCTCCTCTTAATGCTTGCATAAGGACTCTTGAGGGTCAAGTATTTCTCGGTGTCCTTCCGTTGACCCTCTGTGACCCTGCATAAGCAAGTTTCCATGGAGTCAATGAATCATGACGCATACAAATATTTTACATTGTATCGATCAATGTTACAATTTATAGTATGGGGTAACTAGGTTTACTTTTATGCATATGTTTGTATGGCTGAAGGTGGTGGTCATGGTTGATGCAGCAAGCAGTGGAACACAACTCGTTAGGGCCATGCCACAATCCCAATCTCTGCTTCTCAATACTGACAGGCATATTGGCGATGAACAGGCTTCTAGTGGCCCTGGTTGGGATGTTCTTGTCCTAAATTTTGACCAGGGGCATGGTGATGCCTAGCAGTACTTTTCTATTCTTCTTGGCATTGCCCTTAAGGTACAACCAGGATATCTACGTTTCTGTAGTTTGAAAATCACTTATTTTTTGATACAGTACAAAAAAAAGGAATCCCGTTTGATGGCACGGGCAGAACATTTTGTATTTGATTATTTTTCTTTTTACACACCGCGCAGGTTGTATGTAAAACATTTTGCGCACCCTCTTCCCCCCTCGTCTCTTCATATCTTCCAAGATCAAAGTCTATTAAACCATCCTTGTGATTTCAATTATACAGAACTCATTCGGATTTCAAATATTTTTGTCTCGCGTCGTAAATTTTTTTTTTTTTTTTTCCCCGGCACAGATAATTTGTCGTGTCGAGAGTTATCCGTGGAATATGTTCTGCTTGCCTTTGATGGGTCTTTCGTCTTATGTGCAGATGGAAAAGTGAAATGTTTGATCACTTAAATTTGCCTCCAACTAAACTGAGAGTACATCACATATTCCAAGTAAATTCCTAAGATGCCTAATGTCGTATTTCGGTAACAACGTGTTCCGAGGGTCTACCTGATGGTCTAATCTAATTAAGTTGGTTGTGATTGGCGTTTGACGGATTCGCTTTCCGAGCTCCAACTTGTTCACCCGCTCCTTTTGCTGGATTGTTGCAGCAGATGTGATATCGAGATCTCCGTGAACAGATGAGAAGAGGATTATATTTCGCCAACAATCCAATTGCAGGTTGCCGTAGAGTCGGACAGCTGTATACATTGGGTAGAACATACCAGACGCAGAGAGTGTTCTCGGCTTTGTAACGGAGTCGTGTAGGCAATTAGTCTGTGCTAGGGTTTCGTTTCAAATTATATTGATACGACGACTCAATGGACCAAAGAAAATGTTGTTTTACTAAATAACAATTGTCAGGGTCAATATGTTGTTAGAGAAATGAAAGGCTTGAATGGCCAGGATTGTCTCGCAGCTTTATTTTTTGCACCATTGAATCTTGTTCATTTTCTGGCTTACACGATATAGAGAGATTACTGAACACAAACGAATTGAAAAGCTTTAATTTTAATTCAATAAAGACTTTCTCTTTGGTGGCAGCCATTGACCATTTAATGGTAAAGTTGATAGATGAGCTTTGTATCTTGAGCAATGATTCGATTTCCATTCTGGTCTTCTTCAGTGCTTTTGAAGAGCCTGATTATGACCTTCTTTTTGGCTGAAGCATATGGCATGGGTAACTTTAATAAATAGATAATGGGGACATTTACCCAGGGCCCACAATATTAACCCACTCAAACTGGTAGATCCCTATAACATAATTGAGTACAGTAAACAGAATGAATCTTCTATAGCAGGCCTCAAAATTTCCACTCGCCTGCTGGCATTTGGCGAGTGGAAATTACATGAGGGCGAGTGGGAATGCAGACGCAGGCATGGCAGGGTAGGGGTTAGGTGGGTCAACTAATGGCAAGTAACTCTTAAGGCCTGGCTAGTAGCTCGGGACTTGAAATTTTGAGCCCTGTTCTATAGCAATGGCACTCCTATTCATTGGGGTGAAACAATTGGCTCATTAAACCTATGGTCTTATAGATGCTTAGTGACCCTTTATTTGATAAACCAGTGGTTCTCATCCCAGGTCATTAGGTTTGCCAGATATCTGAAGCACCGTACAGGTGATATGATTTGCTGCTCAGTGATTTCAGAATTCAGTCTGCATTTCCCCAAGGGAATTCTTAAAATCTGGCCTGTTACGGGTTCCTGAGGCCCAGAGTTGGGAACCACTGTCATAAACCATGCCCACGTCCAACCAGAGCCTTAATGTTGACTTCTTGCTTCCATAACGTCTGTACGAACGAATAACCAAGCATAGGATTCTTGACCTGAGAGAAGCTTCCGATCAATCAGCAGATCTCACAAAAAAAATCTATAAATCTTGATTTTTAATGTCAGGATGTTCATCTATGTATTTCTAAACCATCCAGAGCACAAATAAATTCCAGAGAAGTCTACAGTGATTTTTTACCAAAAATGTAAATTATGAAATTAACGCGCCGTCTCATTAAGTTCTAACTTTGCATGCAGATATGAAAGTGGCCCAGCCCCAACAATTTATAGTTAACCCCCAGTGGCAGGTCCTAATAACTCTCTCCGAGTCCTACCTAATGAGGTACCTCAATTCCCACGAGAGATTTACTAAATCTCACCCATCATTTAACTTTATTTCTTGGAAGGCGGTAGAGGCTTTGACGATTTAAGATGGCCATGAGTTACGGAGATCTCTATGTGGACCCAAGAAGTACCAAACGTCGATTCTGTGATTTAATTCTGGGATCTGGGGTGAACTGTACACAAACCAGATCTCGTTGAAGGTAGGCTGCCCGAATAAATCCTGTCTGGTGAAGTCTACTATTCCACTGCACTTAGTTGACTTCAAGTTCGGTTTCTTGACACCAGCTTAAATGTTTGCAGGTTGTTAAGCCCATTTCCAGGGCATTAACCGCAATCTTCAATCAAATATGCTGCCTGATTCCAAGGCAGAAAAGTTAATCGGTTTCTGAGTGCCTTAGCCAGGATAACAGCTGCACAAAGCTTTTGTTTCGGGTTTGGCACGCCAGTCACACACATGTATCATACAGAATGAGGCTCATGGATTCTAATAACTGGCAAACGAGCTGGCATTCTGATCATTTACAGGAATAAAGGCCGGGACAAGCGGCAATTTGTCTGTGATATAATTTACAATGTATCTTCGGTTAGATGTCACCTCTCTGATCACACCTCCTGTGCGCCAGAGCCAAGGCGTGAAGAGTTTGAGAATATTTTTACATTGGAATTGGGATAATGACATTTATTACAGCTTTGTTTTTATATATTCCTCCTGAGGAGGGAAAAAAAAGACCAAATAAAAGAAAAGGTACCAGGTGACTTACTTCTGTTGTATTAAAAATCAAAACACGAGAGCGAAAAAAATAAATTGGCAACAGGGAATCTGGACGCTAAAATAAGAGTAGGGAAACCTACAGGTTCTCTGGCATAGGCACAGACACACACACATACAGAGACACAGACACTCAAGCACACACACGCACATTCACGCGCACATAGACACACACACGCGCACACAGGTACACAGACGCACACACGCACACCGACACACGCACACTGACACACCGACACTCCCACACAGACACTCCCACACCGACAAAAACACCCCCACACACCAACACCCTCCAATACACACACACCAACACCCCCACACACACACACCAACACCCCCACACCAACACCCCCACACCGACACACACACCTACACACACACCTATACACACGCCTACACGCACAGACACCTACAGCCACGCACAGACACCTACAGCCACGCACAGACACCTACAGCCACGCACAGACACCTACAGCCACGCACAGACACCTACAGCCACGCACAGACACCTACAGCCACGCACAGACACCTACACACAAGCACAGACACCTACACACAAGCACAGACACCTACACACAAGCACAGACACCTACACACACCTGCACAGACACCTGCACAGACAACCTGCACAGACACCTGCACAGACACCTGCACAGACACCTGCACAACACCTGCACAGACACCTGCACAGACAACCTGCACAGACACCTGCACAGACCACCTGCACAGACACCTGCACAGACACCTGCACAGACACCTGCACAGACACCTGCACAGACACCTGCACAGACACCTGCACACACACCTGCACACACACCTGCACACACACCTGCACAGACACCTGCACAGACCTGCAGACACACCTACAGCCACGGACAGACACCTACACACACGCACAGACACCTACACACACGCACAGACACCTACACGCACCTACACCCACGCACAGACACCTACACGCACCTACACCAACGCACAGACACCTACACCCACGCACAGACTCCTACACACACCTACACCCACGCACAGACTCCTACACACACCTACACCCACGCACAGACTCCTACACACACCTACACCCACGCACAGACTCCTACACACACCTACACCCACGCACAGACTCCTACACACACCTACAGCCACGCACAGACTCCTACACACACCTACACCCACGCACAGACTCCTACACACACACACACTATAATAAAAAGAGCGCTTGTGTTCCAGTTAGCTGAAGCAGTGGCAAATGAAAGTGAAAATTTCCAAAGCTTCCAGAAGCCGTAACCGGACAGCAGGATTATTGATTTGGTGATGGAAGAATGGCGTACATAAAACTCAACGGCTTTACATGTTCTTTGTTTTACAAATTGTGCTCTTACAAAATAATATGCATGAACTCCGATCCGGGGCATGTTGCCATATATCAAGTTAAAATGTTCTTTTTGCTATATTTTGTTGTAGGGGGCCTGGGTACTGATGGTTTACGCTTCTGTCCAGGTCCAGGAATTGAGACAGGTTTTTTTGTATAGTTGTCTCTTTACTGTATTCGCATCCAGGTCTCTCTTCGCTTTTGTCCCCATGCCGTGCTGCCGCTGCTGTGTTTTCCTTTTATCCCAAAGCTTAAATGTGTTCCGAGGGTATAAATATGAACCCGTTTTGCCTTTCAGCGGAGATACGGCTGCATGGGAATAGACCGCTTTTAATGTAGAAGGACCTCTTATTGGTTCGAGAGACATTCCTGGCTTTACATCTACTGGTTTTAAAGAGCGATAATGAACAAAACCATTGCTGTAATAAAAATATCTGGAATATTCTATCCTCGCACCAACTATTGTATCTGTAGGATTTTTTTTTTTATTGAATGATTCCAGAGAGAAAAAAAATACAAAAATTTATTTATTAAAAAAAAATATACAGTATATTTTGCCAGCGCGACAGACCAATAAATGCTGGACAATGGTTTCTTTACATCAAAATCACCATAAAACGACTGATTTTATGATGGAGAAGCCCGTCCATGAACCTGTCATTTGCTATTCACTTGAAAGACATATGATCAACAGAGAGCTGGTCCTGAGAACGAGCAACAGCACTAGTGTCCTGCTCTACGGTGGGGCCGCTCAGGTCTCACAAGGTTTTAGCTCGATTGTGCCGTTACAGGAATGAATGCTCCATATGCAAATCAGACGCCATCACCCAGAAAGAGCGGCCAGTACTGATTGCCAAAGACGTCATCCCTGCACAAGCGGTGCAACAACGCCCGATGATCGCTTCGGCCTTGATAGGCCTCATCAGGAGGGTATAGCTGACACCCCTCTAGGCACATTGAGCAAGGGGTCCATGTCTGGATTACCCTGTAGATTTAAAGTGAGAAAAAGAGTGGTTTGTGAGGATCCGGAGAACGTGCAACAGCACTAGTGGCCTGCTCTACGGCGGGGCCCGCTCAGGTCTCACAAGGCTATAGCTTGATTGTGCCGTTACAGGGACAACTGCTCCATATGCAAATCAGACGCCATCACCCAGAAAGGGCGACCAGTACTGATTGCCAAGGACGTCATCCCTGGACAGGAGGGGCAGCAACCCCCGAGGATCGTTGCAGCCACTAGTGCCGTTGCTCGTTCTCAGGACCCTCCCAAACCTCTCTGTTTCTCACCTAAAATGATCATTTGATTTCAAAATACTTTAACGTATTTTCTTTACCCTTTTTTTTTTTTTTTTGGGTGATTTTACTCCCTTTTTCTTCCTCGCCGCACTTAACTCCTTCCCTTCGGCTCAGGGACTCCCGAAACTCTGAAATCCCTGAAGCTTTTCTGCACAACTTGCATAATGTAGGAACCACAACATGCGCACCGCTACGGATTTGTGCACCTTACGTACGCCTGTGCAGAGCGAGGGATTGGAGCTGCATGCGCGTGTACATATCTGATCCATTGGCTGCCTCTCTGAGAACGCTCATTACTGCGATTGGTCTCAGAGATGATGATGTCGGAATGCTCTGTGTGACATCACTAGTGACCAATTGTCGGGAATTTGAAAGCTTTGCAATGCTGAGTGGGATGGAGGAAACTCCTCCATTTCACCCGGTGATTCTGACAGATCTTTGGAGCTGCAAGGAAACGAAGGGGGGGGGGGTTACTCCTCACATCCTGACCACTATAAATGAGAAGTGGTCCAGATGAGTAAAGTGTCCCTTTTTATTGTGGTTGCTTTTTAAAGTTTACTAAGAAAGCAATGTGATCTGTGCCCTTGCCTCGTGTGACATTGTCACTCACAAATGTGTTAACTTTTGAAAGATGTTGACATTTCACTCGAGTTGTCCGAGCTGTTACTTGAAGCTCAAATTTTTTGGGATTTATTCAAGTGACTAAATCAGAACTAATCATCAAACCATCTGGCCAAGAGAGTTCTCCTGAATTATCTCATGGATACGGATAATGGAGATCACGAGCGAGTTTGTGCCAAGGGTTCGCTGGCAAAAGTTGTGTGTGTGTGTGTTGTATTTTTCCCCATGTTGGATGCATGCCTGCTTAGGGCTGGAGAGGAGGTCAATCAGGGAGATGCTGGCTGTTATAACTGTTCACGTGAGCCTCTCACTGGGTATTATGACCTGGATGGCTACAGATGTGACCATCTGACTATGTCTGGAAATATGAGACGTGCCCGTCCAGCAGCTGCCTGGCGTTTTACCTTCTAGAATATAAGATTAGAAACGGCAATTACCACCATAAAATGAAATGTCCTTATTGTGTTTATTTGATGTTGCTGATATCTTACATGTGTTTGTTTTTCTCTTGTATGTTTAGTTAAGAAAATCTTTTCCTCTATATGTGTCACTGGGTGCATCCATTGTGTGATATTTTCCTCTATGTGTGTCACTGGGTGCATCCATTGTGTGATATTTTCCTCTGTGTGTGTCACTGGGCGCATCCATTGTGTGATATTTTCCTCTATATGTGTCACTGGGTGCATCCATTGTGTGATCTTTTCCTCTATGTGTCACTGGGTGCATCCATTGTGTGATATTTTCCTCTGTGTGTCACTGGGCGTATCCATTGTGTGATATTTTCCTCTATATGTGTCACTGGGTGCATCCATTGTGTGATATTTTCCTCTATATATGTCACTGGGTGCATCCATTGTGTGATATTTTCCTCTATGTGTCACTGGGTGCATCCATTGTGTGATATTTTCCTCTATATGTGTCACTGGGTGCATCCATTGTGTGATATTTTCCTCTATATATGTCACTGGGTGCATCCATTGTGTGATATTTTCCTCTATATGTGTCACTGGGTGCATCCATTGTGTGATATAGAGGAAAATATGTGTCACTGGGCGCATCCATTGTGTGATTTTTCCTCTATGTGTCACTCATCCATTGTGTGAATTTTTGTGTTGTAAACTGCCCCTCCCCCCACAGTATCTTTCCATCACTTGCTCCTCACTATGTGGCTTTGGCCATAGAATGGACTCAGGAGTAATTTTTTTGGAGATCTGACTAACAAAGGATGGCATGTATGTAAATGACTTCACCAGGGGGTACCATTCAGTGTTGTTAGCCCACTATCAGATCCCATCCAGCTGTCATATTTTTTCTCGGGTAACATAGACCACACAATGACCCCCTGCAGTGTTGTCTATACATTCCCATTGCCTCTTCACTACTGTTTTAGGCAAGTGTCACTTTACAGCTGTGGCATGTGATAAGATTTTGGTAAATGTTGCATCATGGGAGAAATCCACAAAATGGAAACATGATAAAAAAACTAATTTAAGTTATTTTTTACATGCAATTACTTCAATGAACATAAAATAGCTTCTTGTGTTTTTTATAATGTATTTTATAATGTGTGTGTTTTTTTGTTTTTTTTGTAAAGGACATTACCAGGGGTTAGATTAGAAGTCTTTTACGGTCCCCTGTCTTATCTCATTCAGCTGCCAGCTTTTATCTCAGGTAACATGGAGAACAATAGTCTCCAGCTGCCTTATCTAAACATTCCCTCCTCCTCCTCCTCATTAACCATTAAATACTGTAGATTAAATAAACAATCACGACAAAGCAAAACTGTTGAACGGAGTATGGTAAATGTTGCATCATGGGTAAAAATCCACAAAATGGAAACAAGAGATAAGAAAAAAGCTATTTTGAACGCGTAGGATTCCTTCCATTTCTTGGTTCCTATGATTTTGTCTCCCATGCTGCCTTGTGTTTGTGTGAGCTGTTACGTTATACATTGTATAACTATTTGGCTTTGTAAATTAATTTTTTTCTCTTATTTTTCTTTAAGGATTACCCAGGAAATCACGCCCTCCGAGCAAGGACTGAAACTCCGAAAAATGTGAGTGGTGCTCAATTATCATAACATTGATACCGCATTGAAATATGTATAAAACTTAATATTAAGAAAACCATTAAAATACACCTAAATTTTCAGTATAATTTTTGTTGTGACCATTTCGGGTTTGGTCAATAACTTTCCCAGTGTCTTTCCCCTCTATTTAATAATTTGATGGAACATTGCATATACCTCTTTTAACTCTTCACTACCATGACTGCATATTCTTGATCTTGGAAAGCACCTGCGGGTGCCCCAAGATCAGCGATACTCCATCTGGTCTTATTCTGGACCAATAGGAATTCAGTTTACTTCTAATGGACGCCAGAGATTGCCCCTTAAGTGTCAACACATCAGACGTGACAGCCGATTGGCTGAAATCGTTTTGAAAAGCTGTGCTTTCTGTTTTTCCATCAAGGAAACCCGTTTCCGATGGAGTCCAAGCTGTAGTAGCACTTTTTGGCCAGCAAAAGGAGTCCCCCGCCTGTAAAATGGGGCTTACGGACAGCGAAATGTTCTACAGAGAGGCCTCCTTATGGTTTTTACTGGGTGGATAATGGAACGTGAGTTTCCATAAACCAGTGGGTCCTGCCAGCAGTTTTATGGAAAATCACTTGGTAGTGAAGGAGTTGAACCTCCAAAAGGACAAACAGTCTGGTG
Source organism: Leptobrachium leishanense (assembly GCA_009667805.1). Taxonomy (NCBI): domain Eukaryota; kingdom Metazoa; phylum Chordata; class Amphibia; order Anura; family Megophryidae; genus Leptobrachium; species Leptobrachium leishanense. The sequence continues at coordinate 47,146,239 of CM019063.1, read as the reverse complement.
GTTGGATTGATTTACTCTTTACTCCTTTGGATGATTGGATAGATTAACTATTAACCCCTGACAACCCAACTTTTTTTTTCTTTCCTTTATTTTTTAATAGTTTATAAACGTAATTTCATCCTTTTCCTCTTCTAAGCTGAAGTTGTGTAACCGCACCAGGAAGCAATCGGCTGCCTGGCCAAGGAAGATCTAAATCTGTGCCCTCACAACCAATCAGATGCTTCTCGGCTTTCCCCATTAAACCCCCCCCCCAAAAAAAAACCACTTGGGTTTGTCGTGTTTCTCAGTCATTCAACCCCTTGAGTTTTGCACTAGAAGTTTGTCCAGCATCCCCTGACTGATTGCCTTCAGGGCTGTGAAAATACTTCTGCTCTGAAGAGCCGTTGTAGCGCTCAGGGACAGCAGTGGTGGGTTGGAAGAGGGAATGGGCAGTCTCCTAAGTGGTCGTGATGGCTAGAGTGACCCTTTAAATCAAAACTCCTATTTCCATCAGTTGCTCCATATGTCCCAACTTTTGTTGAATGATTGGAACAATGCGCGTTCATGTATCTGACCTTTTGAAGGCTAGATTACTAGGATGGAATTATTCTATGTTTGGTTCTCAAGGAGTTAACTCCGTAATATTAATGACGTGTTTTTTTGGAGGGGTATGGCAAAACGGATTAAACAGCCAATGACAAATTATGTTTGTAATATTCTAATTTGTATAAAATTCTTATACCTCTTATAAAATTATTGGACCGACCAATGGACTTTCCATTTTTTTCCATGGCTATCACAATCGCTTAATATTTGGCCATGCAAAACTTACCTAGAAACATAGAGGGGTCTGTTTGAGAAACCCATAGTTGAGTTGGTGCAGCCTTCGTATCGATGGCACTTTTGCTCGGTTACGGTCCAGTTTGTTGACAAATGGGAAAACTCTGCCAATTCCACTGATTGCACATTATGCTTTCTTGGCTGAATAGAGACGTCAGTAACTGAACTGGAACTGAGCAAGTGTAACACTGCTATAACAGGTTGGCATACGCTCGTTCTATAAGGAATTCACCTAGATGCATGGCTCTACATATTTTTATTAGATGTAAGAGCCAACACCTCGGGATTTAGAGCACAGGTAAAAGTCTTTGTCTATGGATTTCTATGGAATATTCTGAAAATCTAGGATCCACTGGTAAAATACCTTAGCGCCCTTGTACCTGAACCTTGGATTTGTCAAGCCCTGACCTGGTTATTTTCTGTAAAGGTCGGGTACCTGTTTTCCGGAATGCTAAGAATCGAGAGCCTCTGAAAACTGGAGTTTTTGGAGCGGTCTGTTTTTTAATGTTTGCGGACGAGGGGCACACAGTATGGTCGCTGCTGCTTGGGAACTCTGCTCCCGAGCACTGCAGGAGATGTTGGCACACATCTGGGGGCATCTGGACAACCCCAGCAATCTCCTTCCTCTGCAGTGTTCTACTGGAATCTATATTGTAGAGTGTCTCTAACGTTCTGGGTCACAGGGGCCAAACTCTATTCTTGAGACCTGTTGCAATAGTGATGTTGTATTTGAATTTGTACCAAATTGCACTTGTGGTCTATTGAGTGTTCCCCATCATAAGTCTAAGTGAAACAGATAGCATAACCTTTATTCCATTTCTGGATATCGACTTTGTATACAGGTTGAGCACCTACTCAACTGGAATTCTAGAATCCAGTTTTCGGAGCCTGTCGGCGATGGTCTTCCTGCTGCATCTTTCTCCGTTCCCTTATTAGTTTGAGGACAGGCTGTGTAGTACCTTGCAGCATCAAAAAAATACCAGAAAATCCCCAAATTCTCATGGTCCTGATCATTTCAGACTAGTAGGTCTATTCACTAAAGGTGAAACTCAGGAGAATTGTCAGGAGACGTGAAAATTCTAGGTCAAAATAGCCAAACTAGAAAAATTCTCCCCTTTATTTCACTTTCCAAATTCGGCTATTTGGACTAGATCAGTGTTTCCCAAACCTGTCCTCAGGACCCTCAGCCTCGCCAGGTTTACCAGTTATCTGAAGCACAGCACAGGTGATATGATTTGCTGCTCAGTGATTGCAGGATTCAGTCTGCGTTTCCCCAAGGTGATCTGCAAACTCTGGTCTGGTTGAGGGTCCCGAGGACAGGTTTGGGAAACACTTGTCTAAATTGTTCTCTTCGCCTGCCGATTCTCCTGTGTTTTACCTTTAGCGAATAGACCTGTAGGGGTGTGCAACCTGTACATCCTGAATCACCAACTGTAGATCCTGATTCTGATGAGCTCCACCACTCCTCAACTTTCTGATCTGCCCTTAAACGACATGACCTATTCTACATAAGATATGTTCACATGGTGGTAGCTGTTACAGCCACTGGTGGTTCTTAGAGCTCCCTGCGCCTTCTCTTGTCTCCCATCTGGCCAGTGGCCATGGAGGCCCATGTTTTACACATGTCCTGGTGTAGCTTCACTGTGGGTGCATTGTACTGACATTCTCTGGATTTTGCATTTATTTATTTATAAAGGATTTTACCAGGAAGGATACATTGAGATTTCTCTCGTTTTCAAGTATGTCCTGGGTTCAAGTACATTGAAGTGTTACATTGTATTACTTTGTATTTCTGTAAATGTAAGATATTAACAACACAAATATACAGATTAACAGAAAATAAATATGTAGGAAATATAGTCACTAGGTTACATGTTTACAGGTGCATTCTGTATTGAGGTATGTTAATAGGGAAATTTTGAGTGACTTAAGACTGGTGGAAGATTTGATGGTGTCTGGGAGGTTATTCCATAATTGTGGTGCTCTGTAGGAAAATGAGGACTGAGCCACTGTCTTTTTGTATTGTGGTATTGCAAGTAAGGTGCTGGTCCTGGATCGGAGGTTATAGGATGAGGGAGCTGCTGGGGGAAGCAGTCTATTCAGGTAGGGTGGCAGCTTCCCAGAGATGCTTTTAAACACCAGGCTGGAAAGGTGAAGGGTGCGTCTGGATTCTAGCGATGGCCAGTTTAGCTGTTTTAACATGTCACAATGGTGGGTCATGTAGTTACATTGTAGCGCAAAGTGGCAGAATGAGTTATACAGTGTAGTAAGTTTATGAAGGTGTGTTTGCGGGGCGGCTGCATACACTACATCTCCGTAATCAATAGCCGGCATAAGCATTTGCTGTACAATCTGCTTTCTTACCGCGGGACTCAGGCAGGATTTGTTTCTGTACAGGGCACCTAGTTTGGGGTAAAGATTAGATGAGAGTTTTTCGATGTGGGAGCCAAAGGATAGATTAGGGTCCAACCACATACCTAGATATTTGAGAGAAGTGACTGTGGTCAGTGTGCCATTTGATATTGTCCCAACACATAGATGGGGATTTTGCAATTTGTGTAGTTTAGGTGCTGTTCCAAAGAGCATCGTTACAGTTTTGTCAGTATTTAAAAAAAGTTTGTTGTTTTTGATCCACTTTTCTACCTCTGTGAACTGTTCTTGCAGCACGGCCTCCAGCTGCGGGAGATTTGGTTTGCTGGTATAGATCACAGTGTCGTCTGCGTACATATGTACAGTTGAGGCTTTGCAGACTTGGGCAGATCATTTATGAATATTGTGAACAGCAGGGGGCCTAGTATTGAGCCCTGGGGTACACCGCAAGTGACTGGGAGCGGGAGGGAGGAGCTGCCAGAAATTGACACATATTGTGATCGGTCGGATACATATGATTGAAACCAGGTTAGCGTGCGATCACCAATGCCAGAGTTTTTAAGTTTTTCTAACAAGATGCCATGGTCTACCGTGTCAAAGGCCTTGGCAAAATCAAGGAAGATGCTCCAGTTAGGTTTCCTTGTTCCATCCCAGCTTGGATATCATTGCAGACTTTTAAAAGGGCGGTTGTGGTTGAGTGATTTGGGCGAAAGCCTGATTGATCCGGAGTTAAGTAGTTCCAATATTGATAATAATCACGTAATTGTGTGTAGACACATTTTTCCAAGACTTTTGACATTACAGGGAGCAACGATATCGGACGGTAGTTGGATACCAAAGTACTGTCACCACTTTTATGGATAGGTACCACTCTTGCAGTCTTCCAGAGCTTGGGTATGTAACCAGTTGCAAGTGACTCATTTATTAGGGTTGCGACTGGATTTGCAATTGCTGGCGCACTGATTTTCAGCAGCATTGCTGGTATTTGATCAGGTCCAGACTGGTATTTCATTTTTTGCTTACGGAGAAGTTTAGTAACGACACTGACAGGCACTGGTCTAAAACTGAATTCCTGTCTGATACAGGGACTTTGCACAGTTGGGGGGCCTGACCTGCATGAGGCCTCTCTGATTGCATGTCATTTCCTAGCTTGGCAATCAAAGTGGTGGCACATCCAACAAAATAATCATTAAAGGCATTTGCTACATCTAGCGGGTGTTGCAGGGTTTGGTTGTTTACTTTGCCAGCAGCTGGCTGGGAGTGGACTGGGGGTGCTTGTATGTTACTTATGGTTCTCCAAAAGTTTCTAGGGTTTGAGATGTTATTGTTTAGATTTTCATTGAAGTAATGGGCTTTGGCCATTTTTGTTTGTTTTGTGCATTCAGTCCAGCTGGATGAGGGTACTGAGTTGTTCTGTGCAAGGGCCTGGTGCAAACACTGAGTGAGGTTGGGGTGTGTGCTGAAAGAAATCAAGATTGCAAATAGCATCACATTGGGTTGAAACTGTCCAGGAACTTAGGGGGGAGTTTGTAGGGGGCAATAAAAGGTAAGGTTCGTTGAACAGGGCATTTGGCAGAATTGCAGATTTAGAACAAATGGGTAGAAAATGTAGAATTCAGATAGCATTGCAACAATTCAAATATATATAAAGATACATTGATGCTAATCTGTTTTATGGTGACAGAACCAGGGCTTCCACACCTCTCATCTCCTGGCCAATGGGGCTCTTAGGTTTTTTTAGGACTTCCTGTCTTTCCTGTCTTGTAGTATTGGATACCTGTCCTCACGTTCTTGATATGTTTTGTGATTTATCTAATGGTATTTGACTTCTGGCTCTGTATATTGACTTATTCTGATTCTTCTGCTTGTTGACCCTGGCATGTCTGATAACCTGGCTCCATGTTGCCAACCTCTACTTGTTTATACATTTTTGTGTCCTTCTCTGTCCCAGACCAAGGCTTGTTTATCATGGTATTCCTGGTGTTGACCTTGCTGTGGCTCTAGCACGGGTTACCTGTATTGTCTGTGGTTACTCCTATCTGCGTGCCGAGTTCTATACTTAGAAATACAGTTGGGGCCCAATTATCAAGCTAAATCATAACCCACTGGTGTCCTGTTTGGTTTTCACCTCCGCTGCATGCGCGTTTGGCGATCTGTACGACTTTAAACGTTGCTATTGTTTCAGAATCAAAATTTAGTAATACAAGCTTGAGGCATGTTTACTTTTTTTGGTCTCTCGTGGAATAAATTACTTTTAGCCGTGCTGCCGCTGCTGTTTTTATTGCGTGCCGCTGCACAACTACCTCCAAGACGTCAATATCTCTCCTAAGCTCATTATGCACTGGACGGATGTGTATCGCTGGTATTATTGATCCGGCACGGGGTAATGATGCCAAGCTCCACCAAAGGCCAGGCCTGCGTAATGTGTTTCTTTGGGCACTTTATCCTTTAGAAGGTGCTACGGGTCAGCCCTCTCTGTAATAACTATAATTCTCTGCTGCTGTATTCAACCCAATCCCTTCTGGGAGACGAATGTAACATAAAAAATGTTGTTGCCTGTAACCAGGGTATAGTGTGAATCCGCTCCTTGGAATCACATTCTACACAGCATTAGAACATTTAAGAAACATTCTTGACTTGCCTTTTATAATCTATATCTTTCAAATTTCAAAGGATGTTCATGTGCGCTGGGTTAGCCTCTCTTTATGTAAAGTGGTGTACAGCACGTCCTACATTTATCTAGAAAGAATTTTTATTTGGAGAGTTAAGATAAAGTCACAATATAATCATTTAAATTCTAATTTAGGTTTATGCGCTGCTCAACGCAAGAGTTTTGCTGTGAAGGGGTAGGTCTTTCCAGGGTCGGGGGTTAGGGCTTTCCTAGGGTCGGGGGTTAGGGCTTTCCTAGGGTCGGGGGTTAGGGCTTTCCTAGGGTCGGGGGTTAGGGCTTTCCTAGGATCGGGGGTTAGGGCTTTCCTAGGGTCGGGGTTAGGGCTTTCCTAGTGTCGGGGGTTAGGGCTTTCCCGGGTCGGGGGTTAGAGTTTTCCAAGGCCTAGGTTAGGGTTTTTCCGGGCCAGGGATACTCATTCTTTTGGCAAGAACCAGAAAGTTCAATGCGCAACTGATCAATAAAATAAAGACCTTGACTTTCTAGGCTCAGGGGTAAAGGCTTTCTAGGCTCAGGGGTAAAGGCTTTCTTGGGTCAGGGGGGTAATGGCTTTCCGGGGTCAGGGGCTAGAGTTTTCCAAGGCCTAGGTTAGGGCTTACTCAGGCCAGGGATACAAATTATTTCTTTTGGCAAGAAGCAGAAGGTTCAATGCGCAACTGATCAATAAAATAAAGAGCTTATCTTAGCGCATGCCTGTAAAAATATTCACTGCTGAAAAGTGTTGATAAGTGAATATTATTTATTTATTTATAAAGTATTTTACCAGGAAGGATACATTGAGATTTCTCTCGTTTTCGTATGTCCTGGGTTCAAGAATATTGAAATTTTACAGTCATTACAGAAATACAAAGTAATAAATGCAAGATATTAAGAACATATGTAGGAAATAGTGACTATGTTACATGTTTACAAGTACATTCCGTATTGAGGTATGTCAATAGGGAGCTCTTGAGTGACTTAAGACTGGGGGACGATTTGATGGTATCTGGGAGGTTATTCCATATTTGCGGTGCTCTGTAGGAAAATGAGGATCGAGCCACTTTCTTTTTGTATTGTGGTATTGCAAGTAAGGTGCTGGTCCTGGATCAGAGGTTATAGGATGAGGGAGCTGCTGGGGGAAGCAGCCTTTTCAGGTAGGGTGGTAGCTTCCCAGAAAAGCTCTTAAACACCAGGTTGGAAAGGTGAAGAGTGAGTCTAGATTCTAGCGACGCCAGTTTAGCTCTTTTAACATGTCACAATGGTGGGTCATGTAGTTACATTGTATCACAAAGCGGCAGAATGAGTTATACAATGTAGTAAGTTTCTGGAGGTGTGTTTGCGGGGCGGCTGCATACACTAAATCTCCGTATTCAATATCCGGCATACGCATTTGTTGTACAATCTGCTTTCTTACTGCGGGGTTCAGGCAGGATTTGTTTCTGTACAGGGCACCTAGCTTGGGGTAAAGTTTAGATGAGCGTTTTTTGATGTGGGGCCAAAGGATAGATTTGGGTCTAACCACATACCTAGATATTTGAGAGAAGTGACTGTGGTCAGCGTGCCATTTGATTTTGTCCCCACACATAGATGGGAATTTTGCAATTTGTGTAGTTTAGGTGCTGTACCAAAGAGCATCGTTACAGTTTTGTCAGTATTTTAAAAAATCTTATCTGCAATCCAGTTTTCTACCCCTGTGAATGGTTCTTGCAGCACGGCCTCCAGCTGCGGGAGATTTGGTTTGCTGATATAGATTACAGTGTCGTCTGCGTATATGTGTACAGTTGAGGCTTTGCAGACATTGGGCAGATCATTTATGAATATTGTGAATAGCAGGGGGCTGAGTATTGAGCCTTGGGGTTAGGGATGAGCCGAACACCCCCCGAGTTCGGTTCGAGCCCGAACCCGAACTTCCCATTTGTTCGGGACCGAACCCGAACTCCCATGCAAGTCAATGGGGCTGAAAATTCGGTTTTTTAGAGTGCCCTCCAAGAGGGATTATATGCTACATATTTGCCATAAAAGGTGTATGGGGGTCCGGGTAGTGCCCTGGGGACAGGAAACAAGGACAAAAAGTTTAAAAAAAACGTTTTTAAAGGGACAGTGAGTTTTCCATGAAATAAGGGTTAAAAATAAAAATGAAAAATTCCTTCAAATATCGTGCCTAGGAGGTCCCCATAACCTGCCCGTGAAGTGGCGGATTTCTAGGATGTATAGAAATATGTAAAAACCAAAAAATGACATTTCAAATGACGGTAAATGCTTTTCCTTTAATCTATCCATAAACAACTGCTTGGGGCGGCAGTCTGTCTGAAAAGAGGAGACATTTTTGGACACGCAGAAAAAGTTTACTGATTTTTTTTTGGCGGTGAAAAGCAGGAGAATGGAAACTTCTAGACCAATAAGCCGATTTGGAAAGTGAGATAAATGGGAGAATTTTTCTGGTTCGGCTATTTTGACCTAGAATTTTCCATTCTCCAATCATTCTCCTGAGTTTCATCTTTCTCTGAATAACCCGGTCAGGGTTATTCAGAGAGCGGTGAAGAGCAGGAGAATGACTGGAGAATGGAAAATTCGAGGTCAAAATAGCCAAACCAGAAAAAATTCTCCCATTTGGGCTAAGGTCAGACTAGCGAATTTTTAACGTGCATTTAGGCGCACTTAATCACGGCCGCACTAGCAGCAAATGACGGCCAATATACGAAGTACGGTCGCGCGAAAGTCCGGCTGCGCAACGCAAGTGGAAAATGAACGCATTTTTTCGAGAACGCAGAAACGCTAGTACGGACGTACAAAGTGCGCTGCGTCCACTAGCGGCGTGTGTGCGTGATTTGGAGACGTCAGACCCTGCTCATGTCCGGCCAACATAACGTCCAGACACCCAAAGTTTCCTGGTTTGGATCCGTAAAAAATCACGCACAAAAATGCGCATCGTATGACCGCTTTCTCGCAATCCGTGAAAAAATACGGCAATGCGTTCAGACGCACTTTTTGACGGTCGCTGCGAAAAATGCGTTAGTCTGACCCTAGCCTTATCTCCCTTTCCAAATCGGCTATTTGGTCCAGATTGTTCTCTTTCCTGCCATTCTCCTGGTTTTCACCTTTCTCTGAACAACCCTGAGAGAGAGGTGAAAGCCAGGAGAACTGGCAAGAGAAGAGAATAATCTAGACCAAATAGCGGATTTGGAAAGTGAGATAAATGGGAGAATTTTTCTCATTTGGCTATTTTTTCACTTCTCCAGTTATTCTCCTGCTTTTCACCGCTCTCTGAATAACCCTGTGAATGTTTAATCCCGAGGTGAAAAATAACATTGCTTTAGATTTTTTTCAAACACCAGTTAAATGCAGCATATTAGGATGTTTTAGGGAAATTAATTCTCAGATCTCAATCAGAAGCAGACACCACCCCACTCTCAGTACAAATATTATACAAAGTATCAAATTGATTACCAGACTAAAAACACCTGCAGGGTTATCCAAAGAGATTCGAAAAGTCACAGCACGTTCGGTGACTTTTCGTTCTCTTCAATTCGGTTCCTTTTGCCGATTGCATTTCGGTGACCCTGCGGTGTATTCAGCAAACAGCACAGGGTCCCCGAATTGCAGGGAAAAGCTACCGCAAACCTGACGAAAACTAACCGAATGCACGCTGAAAACAAGCAAAAACATCTGGATTAACCTTTGAAAAAGCCGAACATGAGCCGAATCACACAGAGCCGAAGCAGCTGTGACGTAGAGGAGGCAGTGAATAAATTAGAAAAACCATTTGTATGAATCTGTGAAAAAGAAACGCTGTTTGCAAAGAAACTACTGAGCGAAAATGTCTGAAATTTACACAGGAGGTCCAGGGAATGATAATACAGAGGGCTGTTACAAAAAAAATAAGCACTTAAAAAAATAAATAAATAAAAAATCGGACTTTTAAAAAAAAAAAAAAATCAGAAAAATGCTTAAAGTATCCTAAAAAATCTATAAGTAAAGAGACTTTTTGCTGCAGAATTTTATAATGAACGGTTTATTAGATATTGAATTAATACGGGAATATTTTTAACATTGAAGCCTATGGGATTCTCCTGAATTAATTTGCCGAATTAAACCACCGAATGGCAGGGCATTAGGGGAACCTTTCACTGCTGGTTTGTGTTCTCTGAATAGCCGAAGCAGTGCTTTTTCATGGGGATTTCACTGCCCTCGAACAGGAACCGAACAGGCACAGTATGTTCAGGCAATTCGCCAGGATTTGGCGAATTGCCTGCTCTCTGGATAGCCGAATGGCCAGGAAAGGTAACCAAACACTGATTTTCAGCGTTCGGTTACCTTTCTCAAGCAATTCGGATCTCTTTGGATAACCCTGTATGTGTTATGCCCGTTTGCGAACAGAGGTCATTTAGAGTTGATAATCTTTCCACGTACACATTAGTTTTTAATTCAATATCTAATAAACCGTTGCTTATAATATTCTGCAGTAAAGAGTCTCTTTATTTCTAGATTTTTTAGTATTTTTTTAAGCATTTTCTATACTTTTTTCAAAATTTCTTTTTTTTTTTTCGAACCCGTACCGAACACGCCCAAAAAGTTCGAAATTCGCAAACTTTCGAACTGCCAAAGTTCAGGTCGAACTCCGAACCGTCCGAACCCGAACAGCTCATCCCTACTTGGGGTGCTCCGCACGTGAGGGGGAGGCAGGAGCTGCAGGAAATGGACACATGTTGCGATCGGTTGGATACATATGATTGAAACCAGGTTAGCGTGCGATCACTAATACCAGAGTTTTTAAGTTTTTGTAATCGGATGCCATGGTCTACTGTGTCAAAGGCCTTGGTGAAATCAAGGAAGATGGCTTCAGTTAGGTTTCCTTGTTCCATGCCAGCTTGGATATCATTGCAAACTTTTAAAAGGGTGGTTGAAAGCCGGATTGATCTGGAGTTAAATAGTTCCAATACTGATATTGATCACGTAATTGCGTGTACACACATTTTTCCCAAATTTTTGACATTACAGGGAGCAATGATATCAGACGGTAGTTGGATACCAAAGTACTGTCACCACTTTAAGGCTAGGGTCAAACGAAAGCATTTTTACACGCGAACGTAAAAAAGTGCGTCCGAACGAATTGACATATTTTTTCACGGAGTGCGCGAAAACGGTCATACGATGCGCATTTTTCGTGCGTGATTTTTTCGGCTCGTCAAACTCTTTTTGCGTCTGGACGTTATGTAGGCTGGACATTAGCAGTGTCTGATGTCTCCTAATCACGCACACACGCCGCTATGCCGCAGCTGCGCACTCTGTACGTCCGTACTAGCGGTTCGGCGTTCTCGAAAAAATGCGTTCGTTTTCCACTTGCGTTGCATGGCCGGACTTTCGTGCGACCGTACTTCGTATATTGGCCGTCATTGCCCGTCATTTGCTGCTAGTGCGGCCGTAATTCTGTGCGCCAGAACGCACGTTAAAAGTGCGCTGGTCTGACCCCAGCCTTATGGATAGGTACCACTCTCGCAGTCTTCGAGTTTGATCCATACCATCCGGGATACATACCATCCAGTCGCCAGTGATTTATTGATTAGGGTTGTGACAGGTTTTGCAATTGCCGGCACACTGATTTTCAGCAGCATTGCCGGGATTTGATCAGGTCCAGACTGGTATTTCATTTTTTGATTACGGAGAACTTTAGTAACTTCACTGACAGGCACTGGTCTAAAGATTAATTTATCTGCGATATGGAGTCTCTGCATGGTTGGAGGGGCCTGACCTGCGATTGGCCTTTCTGTAGGTTTGTCGTTCTTTAGCTTAGCAATCAGGGTGATGGCGCATCCAACAAAATAATTATTAAAGGTGTTTACTTTGACAGCAGCTCGTTGGGAGTGGACGTGGGGTGATTGTATGTTACTTCCAAAAATTTCTAGGGTTTGATATGTTATTTAAATTTTCATTGAAGTATTGGGCTTTTGCCATTTTTGTTTGTTTTTCTACATGCATTCCGGCGTTGTCGGTATTCACAGTGAAATAAACTTGAAAAATCCCTCTGATTTCACAATGAACATCCTTAAATGTTTTATCAGTGCTGATTTATCAATTAATGGCTGATCAGAGTCTCAACCCTAACCCTAAAAAAGTTTAAAAGTTATTAGCAGTGATTAGCTACACATTCATGTAAGAAGAGCATTTTTTCCCATTTAGGCTAATGTCAGACGAACGCAGTCTGAGCGCACTCTGTGTGCGTGCATAATGGACAGACGTATTGATGGAAGATACTGTAGACACCACACGGTCCGTTTTTGTTGACGGACGTAGAAAAAAAAAGGGAATTGTGGGAAACAAAATTAATATGAAAAAATGATAATTTGAAAAGGCTATGAAAAGCCATTGTGTGCGTCAAGGTGCTGGACGTCGCAAATGCACTGTGTCTGACATCTCCTTATCACTCGCACAGAACGCTACGCGGACATGGCGCACTCTGCGTGTCCATCTAGTGGCTTTACGTTCTTGCCTAACTTGCGTCCGTTTGCCACGTGCGTTGTACGTGCAGTTCGGTGCGCACATATTTCGTTTGTGTGTGTCTATTGATCATGATTCTATGCTAGGACGGACGTTAAACTGTGCGGCAACACGGACGCGATCACTGCGTTCGTCTGACACTAGCCTTAATCGGCCCAGAATTAATCAACAAGGGGCCATTTATCAAAACTCAGACGCGGTTGAAGTTTTATCAATAGTATCAACGGATATTTTGAAATATAATATAATATATAAAAAAAAACTTCTGATAGAATTCATTTGTGCCCTTGTTTTTTGCAATTTCCATCTCTTTCACTGTGACATCATTTCCTGCGGCAGAGCAACAGAACACCGATTAATCCGGGGAACGATTCTTAAATACATGAATCTCCTGTCTATACGGGGAAAACGCCAGCAGATAAAAAACAGTACGGTTTTGCGAGAAACGGACAAGCGTAGTCGGTGCATATTATATTATTTCAAATGGAACATGGGCTGCATCAGAAATTTCCCATAGACGGCAGTAACAGCAATTACTTTGCCAATTGATTGCGCTGTAATTAGTTTATTACGATCCTGCGCCAGGTTCCAGTCTGGGTTGATAAGCTTGTTTATCCTGCTCGTTCGCAGCTTCTAGTGGAGTCTGCACAGGATGTCGATACTTTCAGACGATTACTGTCATTTGTGAGGAGAGGTGCAATCCACTTGAAAGCAAATCTACAGAAAGATACTCTGTATTTCATCATTAATTGAATTTAATGTTTTTTTGTATGTGTGTTAGTCTCTAAATTGCTATTAAAAAATGTCTACACCTCCCATATTTACGCAGGTTGAGCCACACATCTGTAATCTCTATAAATAACAACACGAAAACCCCTAAATGGGATAATATGGCTTCTTTTTCACAACTACAGAGATGCACTATATTGCCAAAAGTATTCGCTCACCCATCCAAATAATCAGAATCAGGTGTTCCAATCACTTCCATGGCCACAGGTGTATAAAATCAAGCACCTAGGCATGCAGACTGTTTTTACAAACATTTGTGAAAGAATGGGTCGCTCTCAGGAGCTCAGTGAATTCCAGCGTGGAACTGTGAGAGGATGCCACCTGTGCAACAAATCCAGTCGTGACATTTCCTCACTCCTAAATATTCCACAGTCAACTGTCAGTTGTATTATAAGAACGTGGAAGTGTTTGGGAACGACAGCAACTCAGCCACGAAGTGGTAGGCCACGTAAACTGATGGAGCGGGGTCAGCGGATGCTGAGGCGCATAGTGCGAAGAGGTCGCCAACGTTCTGCAGAGTCAATCGCTAAAAACCTCCAAACTTCATGTGGCCTTCAGATTAGCTCAAGAACAGTGCGCAGAGAGCTTCATGGAATGGGTTTCCATTGGCCAAGCAGCTGCATCCAAGCCATACATCACCAAGTGCAATGCAAAGCGTCGGATGCAGTGGTGTAAAGCACACCGCCACTGGACTCTAGAGCAGTGGAGACGCGTTCTCTGGAGTGACGAATCACGCTTCTCCATCTGGCAATCTGATGGACGAGTCTTGGTTTGGCGGTTGCCAGGAGAACGGTACTTGTCTGACTGCATTGTGCCAAGTGTAAAGTTTGGTGGAGGGGGATTATGGTGTGGGGTTGTTTTTCAGGAGCTGGGCTTGGCCCCTTAGTTCCAGTGAAAGGAACTCTGAATGCTTCAGCATACCAAGACATTTTGGACAATTCCATGCTCCCAACTTTGTGGGAACAGTTTGGAGCTGGCCCCTTCCTCTTCCAACATGACTGTGCACCAGTGCACAAAGCAATGTCCATAAAGACATGGATGACAGAGTCTGGTGTGGATGAACTTGACTGACCTGCAGAGTCCTGACCTGAACCCGATAGAACCTTTTGGGATGAATTAGAGCGGAGACTGAGAGCCAGGCCTTCTCGTCCAACATCAGTGTGTGACCTCACAAATGCACTTCTGGAAGAATGGTCAAAAATTCCCATAAACACACTCCTAAACCTTGTGGACAGCCTTCCCAGAAGAGTTGAAGCTGTTATAGCTGCAAAGGGTGGCCCGACGTCATATTGAACCCTATGGATTAGGAATGGGATGTCAAGGCAGGTGAGCGAATACTTTTGGCAATATAGTGTGTGTATATATATATATATTATATATACAATTTTACAAAAATCACTCCAAAAAGGGGGGGGGTGACCCCCAATAATGCGCTTCTACTCTGTTAGCCTAAAGGCTGGGAAGGAGTGAGATGAATTAAAAAAAATTATTGTTTATTCCAAAAATAGTAAAATCAAGAAAAATCACAGAATAGGTGGTACTGCTGGCTAGTTAAATAATTAATATGCAGACAATGGCTTTTATTAAGGCACCTGTTTTGTTGACCTTATTATTGTTTTGGGTGTTTTTATTTTTTATTGTTAAAATAAATAAAGCGAAATCACAGATAAATAGGTGGTACTGCTGGCTAGTTAAATAAGATGCAAACAATGGCTTTTTGAGTCACTGGTTTTGTTGACTTTATCATTGTTTTGGGTCTTTTTATTTTTATTACGTTATTTTTTTTTTTGTGTGTGTGCTTTTATTGTCTATTAAAATAAGTGCTATGTTGAGGTCACTCCATCCCAGTCTTTATAAAGGCTAACAGAGTCCGTAAATAACTAAAAAGTATTTTCATGGTTTTTACATTGCAGAATTTGACGTTTGAAGAATTTGAAGTTGCGCTTGTATTGTTTTTATGTTTATAACATAATGCTTCATATTCGGTCTTACTCCCCTCTCCCACCCCCCCATTTTTTCTAATGTTTTCTATTTAAAGTTATTTTTATATAAATGTAGCAACTGTTTAACCTCGCGACCCTTCTGTCTGGAGTCTCGGGAAGATTCAATCAGAATTAGCTTTATGTCCTCCCCCTTTCTCTCCAGTCCATACATAAGATGACTGCGGTTGACCTTCTCTATCCATCAAATCGCTCGGTGGGGGCAGCCTATTGGTATTCTGCACCGGGATACTAATCCATAACATAAAATAATCCTTTTGAAAACGACCTCTTGGATGTGGGTTACATTTTGAAGAGCAAAACTAAAAAGTTCGACAAACACATTTCTGTTTTTAATGTAACGATGTCAGCCCGCCTAGCTTCTGTCTCCGTACATCAAATCGAGAGCTCCATTTGTCACGATGTATCAACCTGATGGTAAAAAACCAACTTGTACTGCTTTTACTGACATGTAGGGCAGGAAAACATCCATAGTTGATAGTCTAACGCAGTGGTTCCCAACCGCGGTCCTCAAGTACCCCCAACAGGCCAGGTTTTGAGGATCGCCTTGGGGAAATGCCAGACTGAATCCTGCAATCACTGAGCAGCAAATCATATCACCTGTGCTGTGCTTCAGCGATCGGGAAAACCTGACCTGTCGGGGGTACTTGAGGACCGCGGTTGGGAACCACTGGTCTAACACAAAGGTCATCACCCTTGGCCTTACAGATGTTTTGGAACTACCTTTCCGATGAAGCTCCTCCAACCTAATTAGTGGGAAAGCATCATAGAAGATGTAGACCTTAAAGATCTGTTGGGCCAAGGTTAATGGTCCTTGGAGTAATAGGTGCTTGAATTATTTGTGTCCTATTGAAGTGGGCAGCATTGCTTCATCGTGCACTCAAAGAATACAAGGATAGACTACTTCCTTGTTTTGGCACTAGGCCTTAATCATGCTTAACCTTGCAATATTGTAGTCCCACGGGTTGTCCAGTAAGAAACACACTCTTTTATTGAGTTACTGGTATCGTCTGCTGTGTGGATTGGCAAGTGAGTGGGGATTACGGACCCCTTTGAACACCCTGGGACTCCTCCTCCCCCCCCACCAACAACTGTGGGGCTTTCTCCGTAGCAGCCACGCTCTAACTTGGTACGTTGCACTCGGCTCCCTCATCATACTGCAGTTCTAGTGTTGGACGTCCTTCTTGTGGTGCTGCTTGGTTACAGTTGTGCGTGTGCGTAACGTCTATTGCTTCTAACCTGGTCTTTGGTCATTATTGTGAAACGAGTTGTCTTCTACTCATCTTACACGCGTCAAGTACAGTGAACATAAGGTGAATTCACTATTTGGGAACTGCCTTAGTTTCTGCCAAAGTTGACTATAGTAGCGCTCTTTGGGTTTCCACCATAGTTTTTGTCATAATGTAGCATAGTTTACACTTTCTACAGAAGAACAATGGTGGTGCCATAGGTCAGTGTTCAACGTTGTTGGCAGGAACCCCACCAGCCAGTGTTAGAATTTTCTCCTGTGGATAGCTGACGTTCACCATAGTAACAGAGATTTTTTTACAGTTGTTGGCAACAATGGTGAACCTCCGCAGTTAGTGAATTACCCGTTACAATAACACTTCCTTTTTGGGCTCAAAATCAAAGTACAAGTCTACCAAGATCATTCAGCAAAGTGGAATCTTCAGTTGAACAAACAGACTTTTATGTTCATGCTCGGAGGTCTCTCCCATCAGTCAACAACCTAATTTTTTTTGGGGTGGGGCGGGGTTGCTTAATCTTAACGGTTGCGTTGTCTGTTAAAGCATGACTGCGGAGTCGCAAAACACGAAACAATGGTTTTGTAGGTCGACGAAATCCGCACAGGGTTAGATTTCGCAAGAATACATCAGAACATGATTCATTTGTTTATCTTCAGATTACTGTTGGCTGTTGCTAAAGGATGTCACCAAGGAGAGCCAGATCTTGAAACCTGAGAACACGTTGTTCATATATTAAAGAGGTCAGGGCGCTGCATAACATGTTTATATAACTGATGTTGTAAAGAACTGATATGTAGGAGGCTATTTGTTTTTAGAGTCTTTGTTGCTTTATTTTCTGTTCTCCGATCGTAGGATTTTAGGTCCATCAGAAGATGATCCAAGAGCCAAGTAGTATGGAGGTCCTAGAATCTTACCGCTGACTCCTAAAATGTTTGTATCATTCTACGTAAATTTACAGAGGGCAAGCTTTTGTCAAAACCTTGGCTCCTATGTTTCCTTACTGGCTACGGAGTTGGAAGTAAAGTTGCCACACCCTGATGGATCTCCATGTCTTCTCTGAGATGACAAATTTAACCTGCAGTGAGCATTTTGGTAATGATCTTATTAAGTGCTCCTCTGGTTAATATTTATTCCCTGAGTTCTTGGGTCTCCATGGAGCGGGAGGACACCCACTTGTCCTTCCGAAGGTTCCAGAAGGAGACCATGAACGAAGAGGACGGTGTTGTCCTTTTGTACCTTTGGGAATCAGAGTCAAGTCTTTGTGGCCACTAATGGACCTGTTGGAATTCTCGAGCCTACACTACGAATAGAGGCTCGTCGTCGTATAAGCACTTCTTTGGCAGTTAAAGGAGTTTCTACGAAGTGTTTCACTCGATCTCCTCCCCAACACAACGCCTAATTTCACAGCAATGCACATTTACACTTCATGGCCCCGATGGCAGAGTCCCAACTTTCATTCTGCCACCAGGAAGATGTCAGACACACTGGCTTCTGTTCTGTTTTGCAGCCCCGACGTGCACAGCAACGGCTTGTTTGCTTGCTGGTACTGACAGCATTAACACTGTGCCGGCAGCTTTACTGAGTGGAACACTGGATATCTTTAGTATCTGCCATATGCAATGTATCATTTATTAAAGATGGGACTGAAATGTGTATATACATAAATCACCACTCAGACCTTGGCCGGGGACCTCATTCTGCAGCTAGAACTAAGTTGCATGGTATTTTTATTCAACATGACCCCTGTCATCGGAAATCCTTCTTACATGCATCCGTTTACAGGGCTCTACCCTACAGGGCTGGTATTTTATCACATTAAGCTATAGCAAACGCAGATGCAGTTACCACCTCAAACGAGGTTGCTTTTTCAGCTAAATAGTATCACAGCCTCAAGTTGTGTTTCAAGAAGCAGGTATTTTTTGGATCGATGATGGGTTGAGCAGACCTAAACTAAATTGATTTCAGAGTCTTGTGGTTTTTGGAATCTGGGGCAGAATTCCGTACAGCCGGAGTGGGGTATGCGGCAGCAGGGTCGTGAGTGAGAAGCTGCAAAGCGCCACTGAGGGGTATGCTGGACAATGCCATTGAGAAGAACACTGGGCCCTACAGTGTCCACTGAGACACATGGTGGGTAGCACAGTACTATTGAGGAGCGAGGAGCATAATGTGCAGCACCCGTGAGAAGTGGGGTGGGGCAGCACGGCGCCAGTGAGAAGCGGGGTGGGGCAGCGCGCAGCCAGTGAGGGACAGTGAGGGCAGAATGAGTGAGAAGTGGGGTAGGGTGGACTGTGCAGCGCCTGTGATGGCCAAGGTGGACAGTACGAGTAAGAAGTAGGGTAGTTAGTGCATCACCAGTGAGGAGCAGGGCAGGGTGGGCAGCACAGCACCAGTGAGGAGCAGGGCAGGGTGGGCAGCACAGCACCAGTGAGGGGCAGGGTGAGCAACATGAGTGAGAAGCAGGGTAGAGTGGGCGATGCAGCGGCTGTGAGGGGGCAGGGTGGACAGCACGAGTGAGAAGTGGGGTAGGCAGTGTATTGCCAGTGAGGAGCAGGGTAGGGTGGGCAGCAACAAAGTGCGCATTGCTGGAGCTGCGCAGCATGTTCATCACTGGTGTTGCTGCATTGCGTGCCCTCTCTTCATATTATCCCCTTACCTGCTGGCTTCAGGTTGCCAGCAATAAAATGCGCCTGCAGTTCAGGCAGAGTCCGATAACATTGTGGCTGCGATCTTAAGTGAACCCGGCCACTTAGCTGGGCACATTCGGCCTGAACGCCTGACTTTGCTTGCTTTGCTGCAGCGCCATCCAAGTCCTTGGCGATCGAGGCGAGAAAAGTTTTGTTGCTATCCGCTGGATCGATCCCAAATTGTGCGCTTAGTATATCCTTCACTATACCCCATGATTAGCCCGGGTCGTCGCCATCCTCATCATGAATGAAAAGGGAGAAACATCGATCTGACGCTCTACATTCAGCAGCGTAGGGATGAACTGCCTTAGTAATTAAAGAAAAACAGAAACTTTATTTTTTTCTCTTTTAGTGTGTGAAGGGCTTCTGGGAAAATGCCATTGCTTAAATATAGCCGCCCTCGCCGCCATTCATATAAACAGGAGAAAATTCTTTTGTGGATTATAGGATTAAAAAAAACTGAAGGGTGAGCCGAACTTTTTCCTAGAACTGGGAAGAGACGAAAAAAGAAAAAAAAAAAAAAAAAAAGAGATGGGGGGGGGGGGGGGAGAGAACTTCTGCGTCCTGTGCATTACTCAACTTGTTTTCTCCCTTAATTAAAGAGAGTGATTGAAAAATATTTCAGGGGATTAGCGGCACATTAGCAGCGAGTGATCAAATAACAAAGCGTTGGGAAATACTTGACCGTTCTTGTAGCAGAGCAAATTTTTACTTGTTATTTTTCTGTTCTTCGGCAAACCTCAACCGCCACAGAGGTGCTTTGAAACTCCATCAAAAGCCGGTGGGTGGAAAGCACCAGAAGCTGGGACATGCGGACAATACCGCGTCGTTTCTCTGCGTTATACTATGAGTGATATTTAGATTATGTTCTGCGCATGTTGTTAAATTTTTTTATTATTATTGTATTAAATTCTTCATTACTTTTATTTAAAATTTCTACTTTATTATTAATTTCTCCAGATATTTTTTTTTTTTTTTTCTGGGGAATTTCTAATATTTAACTTAATATCTACAGATTTTTTTTTATTATTTTGATTATTTTTTTAATTTCTCCAGTTATTAAATTCATTTATTTAAAAATTTGAAAATGTATTTTTCTAACTTCTCCAGATTTATTTTATGACTTTTTTTTTTATTTCTCCAGATGTTAATTAAATTTTTCTTTTTTTATTTGTTGTTTAAAATTTGTGATATTTTATTTATTTTTACCTTTATTTTAATTTCTCCAGACCAGTAGGTACATTTATAACTTTTTATTTTTAGATTTTTACCAGGCAAGATCTGTAGGAAACCACATCCATGGATGGGGATGGTTGCGAAGCCTTGTATCGGTGTTGTTGTTGTTGGACTTATTTATTTTTTATCCATAGAAACTGCAAATATCCTTCCTACAAGTAGGGGGGGGGTTAACAAACCCATATAAACTCAAGTGGACATGGAATATTGCTAGTGCTAACACGCAACATATAAACAACTGTATTACGAATTTATATTGAAGGACACTGCTTGGCCAAAAAAAATTAAAGTCCCCACCTGGATGTAACTCAGCCAATAAGTGCTCGCCTTCCATTGGATAATTACTGCAGTGATTAATATGTTTCAGCATAAAATGAGGTCATGTGACTCCCTGAATATATTGAATGAGCAGGTTTTTGCATCAATGGGTTTTTTCTCCCCTGATGGCACAGCGGGCATATTCCAAGATGGCAATGCCAGGATTCATCGGGCCCAAATTGTGCAAGAGTGGTTGAGGGAGCATGAGACCTCATTTTCACACATGGATTGGCCACCGCACAGTCCAGACCTTAACCCCATTGAGGTTAATCTTTGGGATAATGTGCTGGAGAAGACTTTACGCAGCGCCGCGACTCTCCCATCATCAATACAAGATCTTGGCCACAAATTAATGCCACTCTGGACGCAAATAAATGCTGTGACATCGCGTGAGCTTATCCACACGATGATGCAGCAAATTATTTATTTATACAGTATTTTAGCAGGAAGGATACATTGAGATTTCTCTCTTGTTCAGTATTTCCTGGGTTCAAGAACATTGAATTGTTGTAATAGGTACAAAAATACAAAGTAATAAAATGCAAGATATTAAAAAAACAACACAAATATACAGGTTAACAGAAAATAAATATGTAGGAAATAGTCATTATGTTACATGTTTACAGGTGCATTCTGTATATAGTCACTGTGTTACATGTTTACAGGTACATTCTGTATATAGTCACTGTGTTACATGTTTACAGGTGCATTCTGTATATAGTCACTATGTTACATGTTTACAGGTGCATTCTGTATATAGTCACTATGTTACATGTTTACAGGTGCATTCTGTATATAGTCACTGTTACATGTTTACAGGTACATTCTGTATATAGTCACTGTGTTACATGTTTACAGGTGCATTCTGTATATAGTCACTATGTTACATGTTTACAGGTGCATTCTGTATATAGTCACTGTGTTACAGGTTTACAGGTGCATTCTGTATATAGTCACTGTTACATGTTTGCAGGTGCATTCTGTATATAGTCACTGTGTTACATGTGATCTTAAGTAAACCCGGCCACTTAGCTGGGCACATTCGGCCTGAACGCCTGACTTTGCTTGCTTTGCTGCAGCGCCATCCAAGTCCTTGGCGATCTAGGTATGTCAATAGGGATCTCTTAAGTGACTTTAGGCTGGGGGAAGATTTGATGACATCTGGGAGGTTATTGCATATTTGTGGGGCTCTGTAGGAAAATGAGGATCGAGCCACTTTCTTTTTGTATTGTAAGTAAGGTGCAGGTCCTGGATTGGAGGTTATAGGATGAGGAAACTGCTGGGGGAAGCAGCCTATTCAGGTAGGGTGGCAGCTTCCCAGAAAAGCTCTTAAACACCAGGTTGGACAGGTGAAGGGTACGTCTAGATTCCAGCGACGGCCAGTTTAGCTCTTTTAACATGTCACAATGGTGGGTCATGTAGTTACATTGTAGCACAAAGCGGCAGAATGAGTTATACAATGTAGTAAGTTTATGAAGGTGCGTTTGCGGGGCGGCTGCATACACTACATCTCCGTATTCAATAGCCGGCATAAGCATTTGTACAATCTGCTTTCTTATTGCGGTGCTCAGGCAGGATTTGTTTCTGTACAGGGTACCTAGTTTGGGGTAAAGTTTAGATGAGCGTTTTTGCGAATGCTTTGCAGAATCACATCATAAGGCGCTTCAACCATATATCACGACGTGTGACACTTTTTTGGGTCGTTCCGAGTTGGCATGAGTAACTTTGCTCCATAGAATTAGTATGTTGAGAAATACCATTGAAACATTCTGGATCTGCCTCCTCTGGTGTCTTTAAAAAATAATGTAAAAGTAAAAAGCCTTTTGGCCATATGAAACCATTGTCAGCAAGCAGGGCATTAGAGAAGTGGTGCCTCCTGGTGGTCTTGGTAGGTAAAGCACGCAGTTATTACCTTTTAATCTATGCAGACAACAAAAACGATGTGTTTCCCTTCCTCGCATTAATCATTTATTGCTCGTCCGGGGACTTTGCTTGTAATAGCTTTCCTTTCTTATTTTGAGCAGCGGAAGGCCAATTTCTTCTCATTTTTCTCGTGCGAGTTAAACCTATTGATTAATACCTCTTTGAATAGATTGTTCTTTAGTGGCAATAGCAGCTTGTGTGATGGCTGGAAAAAAAAAAAACAATGGATTTTTGTCTTGTTTTCCTCAATTTCTTGCCTGTGTTAACAGATTTAATTTTTTTTGGTATTTTTTCCTTTTTATTTTTTTTCTGTAATTGCACTGTGTGGGTGGGTGTTGTTTTTTTATTATTATTTTTAGTATTGTTTTACTGTTTTTTTTTTGGGTTTTTTTCAGTTTTTAAATTTTTTTTACTTTTTTTTTATCATGCTAAATAAAACTTTTCTATACAAAATGTGTGAGAATCGACCCTCAGACGTCAAACTAATAGAGTTGTGACTTCATGAAGACCTTACGAATATATTAGAAAAATTGCTAAATTTAGTGGATTCTTAGTTCGCCGGTGCTTGTTGTTGAGTGAGGAGTCTTCACAGTTCAGAAGGATTGCATGTAATTCACGATGTTGTCGTTAAGGGTTAAAGGCATGAGTTTTGCTGCAGACTTGGTGTTTTCTGGCATAACGCTTTAGTTACGGTAACATGTCATATTTCAAATGCAGCTGGGGTCCATCCAATCTACTTGCTGCAGAGAAAATGGCCCGACTATTGATTTTCTCATGCTGTCCACCATATGTTTACTGGAGGAAACGCCAGAGTTTACATGAACGGCCCATCCTTTATAACACAGGCCGCTGCAAAGTACAAGGGCAAGTGATCTGATAATGCTTCACAGAGAAAAGACTTGCAGTAATAAAAGCTTTGATTCCTCCAAAGGTTTATAAAAAGGTTTATAAAACTGTTAAAAAAAAAACACCACCTCAATACCTGTAGAGATGCACAGCAATAAAATCCACACTCGTACACACCGCACATTGTAGAGCTCCACAGCAATAAAACCCATGCTCATACACCGCACATCACAGAGCTCCACAGCAATAAACCTCATATTACTGTGCAGTGTGTATGAGCACATCAGAGCTCCTCAGCAATAAAACACTCATACACACTGCACATTACTGTGAGATTTATTGCTGTGGAGTGCCGATACGCTTATACACACCGCACATTAGCATTACTGCAGTTTTTATTGTTGTGGAGCTCTGATACTCTCATACACACTGCACATTACTGAGTTTTATTGCTGTGGATCTCTGATACCATAATGTGCAGTGGGTATGAATGTGAGGTATATTGCTGTGGAGCTCAGTGATAAAGTAACGTGTGATGTTTATCAGTGTGAACTTTTATTGCCGTGGATTTTTCTTTTAATTTATGCCATCATTCTTTTTTCTCTTTAATTTTATTGCAGTGGAGTTCCGCGATAATCATACACCCTCCATCTTACTGCACCACTGTGCTCCACAGCAGTAAAACAAATAAAACCTCCTAAATAATAGAATAATAACAAGAGAGATACGTAGCAACAAGATTTACACTCGTATACATCAGACATTCCTGTGAAACAAAGCTCCACAGAAATAACATTCATTAATGTACAGTTTATGTGATCGTATCTCATAGCTCCACAGCATTAACACCAGGGCTTTTTTTTTCGGCAGATACTTGCCGGTACTCTGTACCGGCACCTCACCACTGAATACCGGCACCTCACCACTAGCCCGAAATAACAGAAGAGAGCATGATGCTCCTCCCTCCTGCAGTGGCAGGCAGAGAATCAGAAGCGCTCGGCAGCTCGTATCGCTCCTGAACGCTTCCGATTGTCAGGAGTGTATGTAGGGACCGATAACCCCCCCCCCTCTTTGCCCAGTAAGTGACAAGGGAGGGCTGGTTAAATAAAATCTCCCCTCTGTTTCCACAGTGCCCCAGCTCTGGCAGATGTGTGTAAACCTGCTGCACCCCCCTCTCTCTGCAGCCACTGAAACGTTGAACAGCATGGGCAGGGGGGTGCAGCATGTTTCCACACATATGCCAGAGCTGCGGATTGTCAGGCAAGCGGTGTGATCAGAGGAGCTGGCACTGTAAGGCAGTACAGGTGGCCGCCTAAGACCGCAAGACCAGGAGGGGGTGCAAAAAAAAATTTGAATCCCTGGTCACTTGCCTTGACAGGGATCCAAATTTGTAAACTATCTGTCTGGCGCTGTGTCCCTGCTGCTGCTCCTCTAAGATGCAGCCGGTGCCCAGCGAGCTACATTGTATCTGCCAGGTCAGAGAGCAGACTCCTCTGCGGTGCTGGATACGGAAGCCTGCGCGCTCTCTCCTCCTGGTCCCTTCCTCCTTGCTGGTGCCTACCCCCCCTCTGATGTCAAGAGGAGGGCATGCCAAAATAAGTCTACACTGCCGCCTTACCCACAGTCTCCCCAGCAGTTCCAGACAGTGTGTGATGCACCCTGGAAGGTGAGAAGGTGGAAATTTTAAGTCCTGGCTGCATTGCTCTGCGGGGACTCAGTGACAGGCCGGCCTCGGAACGAAGAAAAAAACTGCTGCTGCTTCAAAATACACTTCAAAACAGCATTTAAAAATATCGGCTCTGGCAACACAGGTATGTTCACCTGGTTCTGCTCTTACCACCATGTGGGGTTGTTCTCAAGGCAAGGTCAAACACCCTCTCATTGGAGTTACCCAATATTATTCAAACAGTACTTGGTGGATAATGGAGTTTTATTGCTGTGGAGCTCATACACGTTCCCCACACGTCATCCGCAAGCGGGAGGCCCCTCAAAGATACTCCCCTCTCTGTCCGGGGTCCCACGGCGTTCTGACTTCAGTGAAGTCAGATGCTGAATTTAAACCCCTCCCGACATCAATGACATAATCACGATGACGTCATTTCCAGGCAACCACCCGGCAATGCCGGGAGATTGCCTGAAAGGGAGGGGGGGATCAGTTCGGATCCCTCTCCCTCCCGATCGGGCGGGACCAGGGCCACAAGCCAGGCACCGCTTAAAAGGGGAGAGTCTTCCCTTTTAAGCAGTGCCTGGCTTTAACCCCTCAGACACCGGGTCGCGATGCGGTGCCGAATCGTGGCCTAGCTCCGGTGGGGGCTGCATCTTGGATGGCGTTTCCACCTCTGGGTTCCCCCTCGCCTCCTGACTTGATCGCAAATAGCACGATGATGTCAGATAGCCGGGGAACCCCTAGCTGCCCGGGGATTTCCCAAGGAAATATATATATATCTCCAGAACCGTGGCAGCTAGTGGTTATGGAGGGTGTGATTCGAAAGGTCTGAGCATGGCCTTTCGACTGATTTCAAACATGACCATGTTCAAAGTAAAAAAAATAAAATAAAAAAATAAATTAAAAGGTTTTTTTATTTGTGTTTTTATTAATGCAGCAATATTGTTCCCATTTCAATTATAATGTGAACAATGATGCTGCACTAATGATTTTTTCTATAGGGCGCATTTGCTAAAAATCACGTACTTCCCCCCCCCCAAATGTAACGAGTGTAATGGCGCAACCCCATAGAAAATATAACCGCAAACGCTCATGTGATAAAATGTGAAAAAAAACACTTTACTCGTTGTAGAAGATTAAAAATTCAAATTTTATTGCATTTTCGTTATAATATACAGGCAGGACATGACGTATACATATAAAAATGATATATTATGAATCTGAGTTAGCTGAAAAAAAATATTTCTGGGTCATATAAGAAAACACGGCTTATAATCGCGTTTAAACATGAGCAAAAGCGGTAAAAATGAGCTCCGCACACAGACGTGAAACCGCTCAGCAGTGAAGGGGTTAAAGTGCGGTGCGTATGAGTGCTTCATGAAGCTCCACAGCAATGAAACTGAAACAAAAAATGGACTAACTACAGAGATCCACAGCAATAAATTTATACACCCAGCACGTTACTGTATTGCAGAGATCCTCAGCAATAAATCACACAAGAATATGC
Organism: Leptobrachium leishanense; assembly: GCA_009667805.1. Lineage (NCBI taxonomy): Eukaryota > Metazoa > Chordata > Amphibia > Anura > Megophryidae > Leptobrachium > Leptobrachium leishanense. The sequence continues at coordinate 47,119,692 of CM019063.1, read as the reverse complement.
TGGTTTTTGCATTATTACACCCTAAAATTAATGTTCTAATTACATCAAATTGCACGCGGATCCGATAATCCTCTGTCTTTGACAGAGAGGTTTTCGGTTTGATTTTTTTTTTCCTTTTAATAAATGGTCTCTGTAATCTCTAAATGGCAGCTTTCTGAAGTTGTCAAACCGAATCCGTAATATTCCTGAGGCCGTTAAATACCGTAAAACATGTACGAGCAAAGCCGACCTTGTAATGACTAAGGGTTCTATTCACAAAGCACTGAAATTGAACACATTTTCCGTGCTTTGCATTTCTGCTCACTTCGGCGTTTCAATTTCGGCAAAAATTCGGTGAATTCACTATGGAATGCTCGACGTGTTTTGCCAAAATTGCTCGCCAAGTCCATTATCGGACGTCGGTGAAAAACGCTGAATTGTACTTATAACTTCCGAATTGGCATCGGCGGATTCCACCGAACTGTAGAAAATGTGTCTAAAAAAAAAAAAAAGGGTCCTTTTTAAAAAATAAGTTTTTTTTTCACCTTTTAAATAAGGGGTTATTCAATAAGCATCGAACTTGCCACCGATTTGTACTGAACGGTGAATTTCTTCCAAGACTTCTAGCAGCTTGACATGAAGGACCTAAATTGGAAAATGACCTCTCTAAAGAGCTTCAGAAATGCAGGTCTACACACACACCAACACTGTAGGGGGGGGACCTTTGGAACACCATATCTCCACCATAGGGTTTCCATAAGAAAGCCCCTTGGCAGCTAGGGGTTAAATCTAACACTGTCATTGCACCATACGCGATGAAGTCAGTGGGTGGGGAGAGGCCTCGTAGGCTTGGCTGACATCCAAGTCGGCAGCCACCTCCAGTAGAGGTCCGCAATCCGGTGTCGAATCGCGTACTGACTCCTTAGGGGTTAAAGAGAGGCAGTGCTGCAAAGGGCAGACTGTGCCCTTTCCAGCAGTGCCTCTTTTATCTCCTCCCAATCGAAAGGGAGAGGGGTCTGAAGTATCCACCCTCCTTTCAGGCGCTCTTCCGGCTTTGCCTTCGCTATGATGTCAGTGCACCGGGAAGGGGTGTAAAGGCTGTTTCTGACGTCAAGGAAGTCAGATCCCCGCTGGACCCTGGCGGGATAGGGGAGTATAGCCTGGGAGAGCCCCGCTAGCGGATGATGTGTGGGAAACATTCTCTGCATGTTATGGGAGACTCCCATGACGTTCCCCATGCGTCTTCTACAGTGAAGTGGTTAAACTGCAGGTCGATTTTTAATTATTTTTTTGCTCTTTTCCCCTGCATCGGCTGCTGAAAGCTCAATATTTCAGAGCATTCATCAGCCGATTTTATAGTTTTGGCTCTTTGGGCATTATGCCCACAGGGCCAAAACTTTAGGGGCACCTTCTGCAGCTCAAAAGCAAACGAATTTAATTTGCTTTTTGGCTGCAGTTCGAGTTATCTCGATATCGGGGCAGAAGATGGTGCCTTTGAAGCCCAAGATATGTCGATCTCAGTAGTGAAGGAGATTAGCTCCCTGTCTTCATTCAGCTGCCATCTCTTATCTAAAGATTCCCTCCATCTTATTAACTGTTAAATACTGTAGTATAGATAAGCCACAGAGGTAAAGAAAAACATTTTGTACAAAGTTTGGTAAATGTTGCATCATGGAAAAAACCAACAAAATAGAAACTGGAGATAAAAAAAACGATATTTTTCCTTTTTAAATGCAATTATTTCAAAGAAAACAAACTACAGCATGTGTTTTATAAGGTGGTTTTGTTTGTAACACAGTAAACTAGTTACATCTTCTGTAAGGCTGGGGTCCGACGAGCGCACTATGTGCGCCCATATTGACGTGCCTCCCGGCGTCTGTTGCAGCGTTGCGATGCTCCCGACTGGGCTGGCCACACGCTTTAGGGCGCGCACGAATTGTGTGCTGCGTCCGTTCAGAAAGCCTCCCTGTCGAAGTGCTACGACACATGGCTGCAAAGCGCGATCCATCATCGGAGGATCGAGCTGTGCAGTGCTGAGCGCACTAACTGTGCCCATCGAGCTAGCCAGACGGGCGTCAGAGTGGAAGGAATGTCCACGCTCACGGACGTTCCATCTGCTCTGCAAAACGCTCGTCTGACCCCGGCCTAAGTGGTAGTGTGCCGTTAAAACATGGGCTTTATTTCCCCCCCTTGCAAATTTAATTTAAAACAAAACCAGAAAAATCAATACAGAGTCTCGCTGTGAACGGCGCTGCACAAGCAATGAGGGTATCTTTGGACGCGTTGGTGTAATTGGCGGAAATGACAACCAGCACGGACTGCAGTGTTTGTGTGATGTGACTCCCTGTACTAACAGCTAATGGACTCTTTTTAAATACCCACAAAAGGGGCAAAAATGTTCCTGGATATCAGGGTGCGTCATATGTGACTACACCTTTTGAAACACTGGATGCTAATAGTTCGGTAAGGACGTGCCGGCATCTACGTCTCAGCCCCGTAATGGCTTGCTGAATCGATGCTGACACAGAAATATTGTATCTAAATCGATGTACGTATGTGACATTGGAGGCGAAATTAATTGAGATTATTGGAACACTCTACTCATCCTGACCACTTTATATTTATAAAGTGCTCTGGATGTGAGGCGTGTCACCCCTTCTCCCAGCTCCCCTGATCTGTCAGAAAAGCTGGACGTTTCCACCACCCCACTCAGCATCACCAGCAGCCGAGATTTTTGAGTTTTCCGACTGCCGGTCACCATGTCAGACACTAGTGTTGTCACACACAGAGAGCGGTCAACGTCACCCTCTGTGAGACCAATCGCTGTAGCGAGCGCTCTCAGAGAGACCGTGATGGATCAGATCCTTGCATGCGCGAGTGCGCACGTCCGTAGAGGTGCACAATCTGCGGTTAATACGCTATGGACGTGTGCACGGAAAAAAAATTGTTTTGTTTCGGATCATTTTGTTCTGTGGTTTTTTTTTTTCGGTTTGTTCGCTATGTTACCGTGATTCGTATTTTCGGGTAGATTCGGACGATCGCTAATTTATGTATTTAATTTTGGTACCTGTTGGTAGTTTTATTGTAGTACCGGCTGGTAGTTTTATTGTAGTACCGGCTGGTGGTTTTAGTGTAGTTTTATTGTAGAGGGAGACCTGAGCCGTGATTCAGGGGATATTTTAAAGGAAACAAAAGGGTTAAACCAGGAGGGTGCGGTTTGGAGGGATTAGTAGGGGTCAATGTATAATCCCTTGATTTCCTATCTTTTCCTTTTGTTTTAACCCTATAGTCTTTTAATGCAGGGTTTCCCAAACCTGTCCTCAGGACCCACTGACACGCCAGGTTTGACAGATAACTGTAGCACAGCACAAGTGATATAATGTACTGCTCTGTGATTGCAGTATTCAGTCAGCAGTTTCCCAAGGTGAGCTCCAAAATATGGCCTGGTTGAGGGTCCCTAGGTCAGGTTTGGGAAACACTGCTTTAATGTCTTTCCCCTAGCATGTAAATTCTACATCCTGCAGGGGGAGCACTTCCATGTGCCTCCCAAGGGTCTCGCGTGTGCCGTAAAACATGGCCGACTTGTCAGCCCCAGCAGAGACCACTGTTATTATTGTGATTTTTTTTTTTTTTTTAAAAATTTTTTGGTGTGTTTGTTACAGCCTTTGTTTTACATCTGGCCACGTCCATTTTTTTTCTTTCATCCCTTTTCATCACTTTCTGTGATTTGAAGCCAAGCGGCGTGAACGAGGTCTGCGCGCAGGCACAGCAGAGTTAATTAACCACGAAACTATATGCGATGCGCCTCTTCGTTTTTTCTTCTTCTTTCTAGATGCACCACGATTAAATATGAAAGTGAATGTCACAATGGTGCAGATGTTTTAAAATGACAGCAGACAGCAATTAGTGACATGGGAACCAGCTGCTTATCTCTCCAGATAAAGACTCTTAATAGGGAATTACACTCAAAGAGCCGCCGCACAGATGGATATGAAGAGGATTCAAAACGTGGCCATTTCAAATGAAAAGATACATTTTTATACAGGGGAAAAGATTGTGTGTGTAATACACAACGCCTGGCCCAAAAAAGTCACACACTGTAATATTTGGTTGCGTCGCCTTTTGCGGTGATTGCAGCACGCATTCGCCGCGGCATCGTGTCGATAAGCGCATGCGATGTCGCAACATTTATTTGTGTCCAGAGTGGCATTAATTTCTGGCCAAGATCTTATATTGATGATGGGAGAGTCGCAGCGCTGCGTAAAGTCTTCTCCAGTGCATTATCCCAAAGATTAACCTCAATGGGGTTAAGATCTGGACTGTGTGGTGGCCAATCCATGTGTGGAAATTATGTCTCATGCTCCCTCAACCACTCTTGCACAATTTGAGCCCGATGAATCCTGGCATTGCCATCTTGGAATATGCCCGCTGTGCCATCGGGGAGAAAAAAAATTGATGGAAAAACCCACTCATTCAGTATATTCTGGGAGTCACATGACCTCATTTTATGCTGAAACCTATTTGACTTAGCTTTATCCAGGTGGGAATTTTTTTGGTCAGACATTGGGCAGCATTACATATGTAACGGGTTTTTGTGTAGTCCCACAAATACCCCTGTGGTCCTTTACCTCAATTACCTTCAGTCGCTCTGCAAGCCGATCCTGAGCCTCTGCTACCTGGGAGTTGACTGCGGCAGTGCCTTCACCCAACTGGACATCAAAGCTTTGGATGTGAGATCCAGTTGGAAACCTATTTAAACAAGCAATAAAATCCACACAGAGCTGTCTTTTATAGAATTTTGTATTGCACAGCAAAACTCTATGCAAAAGTAAATGTAACAGTCTAAATAAACATTATGCAAGAGTCAGTATGAGTTTACCCACCCACAAACAATACTGCGGCCCACCTTAGTCTTTTCCCTAATGGAACCATAGGTAGGTGGTGCACATAGTTGGGGCCCAGGATGATTGGAATCCACTTCGTTATATGCAGTGATGTTCCAGGGATCAGAGAAGTCATAGACTGCTGCTCGCGTAACCAGTGTCAGAGTGTCCTGTTGTAAAACCAGGGGGAGAGGTCTCTGCTTACCACTCCAGTCTGTAATCAGGTTTGTCTAGGAAGGGGAGAAGCTGCTCCACTGGGATTCTTTCACTCTGCAGAACAATCACTGCCAGGAACAATTCTGTGCTTTGATCTGGATACAGAGTCTGCTGGAAGCCTTTATGCAGGATGCTTCAGCACTGGACACAGTACCCACAACTCTCAGCCACCATCGTCTTCCAGCTACCTCCTTCCTTCCTCTCTTGCAGCCCTGCCTCCAAACAAAAACCACAAAGTAAACAGAAGGTCGCCATCTGCTGGTTACTACATAGAAACTTCAGGGTAGTAGAATTACTGTAATCCAGGGGTTACACATACTTAACGCTAATGTTAGAGCTCAGCTGTGTGAGCGTTAGGTTAAGTGGCCCTAGCGCTATTATATTACCTTCCGAAAACTAATGGATTAAAAAACTTGTTAGAAATTCGGAGATTTCGCTTCCTATGTTTACTGTACTTTGCGCTCATTATGCTTAACATGGGGAGCGCAAAGAGTTAATTAGCGTTAGGATTACAAAGTCTTAATGCTAATTACGTCCCGCTGTGGTTAACTCAAAAGTTACCGAAAGCTAGGAGCTGGTGCTAACGGATTGCGCTCCTGCAGAATCCGTTATCGACACCTTCAAAACCCCCCAGAAATCAAATAATCACCTCTCATCCTGCGGCGAGAACCCTGGCCCTATCCACTGCTTCTGGCTGCCAGTAGCAGAATGAGACTGGGGAAAATTCCCCAATCTTTCTCCATGAATCACTCTGCCGATCTGCATGATCTCGCGTGAGGCAGGTCATGTGACCTGGCAGTCAAAGCCTCAATAGAGTACTATGGACTCCATGGAGAGGATGCTCAGAGTGGCCTCGCCACCTCGAGTATCCTGAGGCTTAGTGCTGCATTACAAGGCAGGCTGCTGAATTAGCGCCTGCCTCGTAATATGGTGCTAAAACGGGGGGACGCTAAGGAGAAACCTGCAGATGCACATTATACACCTTAGTGTCCCTGGTTTAGCGGCAGTATTGTAATAATGTCCAGTGTATATAACAAAATTAGATTAAAATCCTCCACTTGCACAAGAGAACCTATTGGGGGGAAAAACATTTTCACGTCTGAGTAGACTTGGTTTCCTCACGGACCTCTGCTCCCACACTTCCTGTATGTCACAGAGAATTCTGGGTAGGATGTGCAAAGGAAGTTCACAACTTCCCACTTTTTGCACCAAATGTCTGTAGCGCAGACACCCCACATGCCAGTGCAGTGCCATGCTAGGCAGTCTTTACCCCTTAGGTAACATCACTGCTCTATAACCGTGGAGACACCGGTTCGAATCCCAGCCAGAGCACCTCTCCAGTAAGTGTCCTTGGGCGAGACACCCCAACGGTACATACTCACCACCCAGGACACACTTTAAAATGAGAGAAATCTCAATGTATCCTTCCTGGTAAAATACTTTCTCAAAAAAAAAACTTTTTTTATGGTCCCCCTACATTGCCAGCTGTCCAATTGCCACCGTGAACTCAGGGAGTTGCCCTGATGCCAACGACGGCCATCAGTTTGCTGGGAAGAAAGGCGCTTTGTAAGGGGCCAGGATGCTGCTTGGGCGACAGGAAGTTGACGTTAAGGGCTTAACATAGATCGTGGGACAGAAAACCCTAAAAAGTCACTCCTGGATGGCCTTTTCGGGAAGCCTTTCTCCCACTGACGAGGCTACCAGCCTGAAATGTCTGACTGGTAATTAATGACTTTGTGTCGCTGCACATCCTATCTTATGCCTGAGGCCCTCTTCTATGTCATGTTAATTTTGCTTTTTTAATTTTAATAAAAAGATATTTTTTTTTTTTAAAAAAAAATTTAGCTTCCCATTACATACCGCTCTAAAAAAAAATCACTTTTTCAGAACAAACCTTTCCCTATGAAATTTTTAAAATATTTTGTTTAAAGAAATACCCCATAAAAATTAACAAGCTGTAAAAAGTTTATATATATTTATTTTAAAAATATATATTAATTTTTTATATATATATATATATATAATTATAAAATATTTTTATATGTACTTATTATTTATAAATATATTATATTATAAATATATTTTAAACAATTTATAGAAAATATATATATATGCCTCAAAATTTCCACTCGCCTGCTCGCATTTGGCGAGTGGGAATGCAGAGGCAGGGCAGGATAAGGGGTTAGGTGGGGCAACTAGTGGCAAGTAACTCTTAAGACCTGGCTAGTAGCTTGGGACTTGAAATTTTGAGCCCTGTATATATACATATATTTTTTTTTTTTTAAAAAGGTTAAATATTTTTAGAATATATATAATCAAAACGGTAACCCGCCACACGGAGACTGAGTAATAAGAAAAAAAATCCTTTTTTATTGATTCAACGTTTCAGGACGCACAGGGACTTTCATCAGTCCCTGTGCGGACTGAAACGTCGAATCAATAAAAAAGGATTTTTTTTTTTCTTATTACTCAGTCTCCGTGTGGCGTGTTACCGTTTTGAGTGTATAGTGGAGACCGCTTCCCAGCGCCGGCGCATGAATTCTCATGGATAACGTGGATAAGTGTATATATATTTTTATATAAATATGTATATATATTTTTATATAATGAATTCTCATAGCGTGATAAATGCTATCAATAAAATAAACACGTGCTCATCAGCGTTCGAAAGAAATGATGTAATGTCCCTAGCGCTTGGGTAAACTCTATAAATGTTTTGTTCCCTCCATTTAAGGGTTAGGTATGAAGAACAAAGGGTCAGAGGTTGAGATTCGTTAGTGGTTTTGGAGGAACAGGATGGGAGATGCATTCATTATGGATGATTTATGACTTGTCCTGTGCATGTCGGGCATTCAGTGTGCCGGTTGCATCAGGTGATTATTTTTCCTTTTTTTTTTTTTTCAGCCTCATGACTCACAGCACTAAAAATACTAATTGCTGACCGCGTTTATTTATAATAACCGTTGGATTTAAGTGCCGTGCCCCAGTTTGTGTATTTGTATTCAGTCATCGCTTTTCGGGCTGGAAGCTCGACGCTTACGGTAAACCGACGTTGCGCAACGAGAGGCTCATCTGCATTTCAACAGTTTGGGACCCCAGAGACCATCTCTGCATATACTTTAATGGCTTCGTGCCTTGGGGTAGAGCCGGGCGTCCTGAGAGTAATCTGCGGCAGCTGGAACGATAAAGTTTGCCCGTTATCGGAGATGGAAGCCATTATTAAGATGTCGACAGTGAGATTTTTTTTTTCTTTTCATTCTGGAGGCATTAGCGTGTATTATCTCTCGGTTTCTAGGGGTTAAAATTCAACATATGGACTACTGTCTCTTGTACTTTTTGGAATGCGTTTCAAGTCCTTGTTATGAATCTCAGCTGCCATTTTAAGATGATGTTTTATGAAGCGGTTTCTATGACAACTAAGAAATGTAGCCGTTTGAAATGACTTCCAAATGTTCCGAAAAGAAGAAAAATGAACAGATAAACCCCGTGTATAGAATGCATTGTCGCTCCGTTTAGGGACTGGGTCGAAGCTATTCTGGCTTTTGATCCAGCAGGATCAGGTTTGGCAATGATGTCCTTGTTGGATCTTGTCTGGCTTGGAATTTCTGGGACTTGTTGTCCTATATCGAGAAGACCAACACCTAGCTCCATTCCCTAGGCATCCGTGCTTGCAACGGCCAATGCGATGTTGGTATGTCTCTAGAGTTTAATGGACGGCCATGTCTTATCATTGGCTTAAGAGTTTATCCTACCTACCACCTACCTCTGCTTGCCGGGACCATTGCTGCCGACTACCTCTGAGAGGCAAGTTGACGTGGCCAATCCTGCTCTCTGTGGACACACGATCAATGTGTTTTGCTGTGTCATCGGCCACATAGGATTGTGGGCATGTCCACAAGAGATAGAGCACCACTCTTGGTCATGAAGGGGATAACCAATTAAATTTGAGTTTGATCTTTATTCATGAATTATTTTGTGTGTCTTTTTTTTCTTCTAATACTGTATTTTTTATTTTTTTTATAAAATTTTATAAAAGGCTATACAAAAAACACAAGAAGATGTTATAGATAAAATACAAAAGAAATTACGGGATAAAATTGGCAAAATATTCAGAAGTGAAACGAGCAGAAATACAAAGGCATGAATACGGCATCGGAGAAAAATCTTCTTGTAATTCACGTAATGAGAGATAAGGAAGAGAGGGAGAAAGAAAATATGGGGGGGCAAGGAAAGGGCAGTGGTGGACAGTTTGTGTATCTCAACATCTCACGGTAATGCTGGACACCTGAGCTAGGAGGTCCTGATCTGCAAGTACAGTTGTGTTCAAAATTATTCAACCCCCAATGCTGTAAAGGGTTTTAGGGAATTTAGTGTACATTTGTAATTGTATTCAGAATGAAATCCTACAAGGACTTTTTAAAGAACCATATGCAACTAAAATGACATCAATTGGTTTTGTAATACAGTAGTAAATGTTTCTTTTGTGAATTCTTCATTGACACAATTATTCAACCCCTTAAAGACTACCACTCTGAAGAACAGGTATTGAAAACACCTGTGGATGTCACGGAGCAGCAATAAAGCATAATAAGCACCAATTAGGCAGCTTTAAAAGGACTGTGATACTCAGCTCCTTCTAGACATTTACTGGTGTGGTTACAAACATGGTGAAGTCAAGAGAATGGTCCAGGAAGACAAGAGAAGAGGTGATTACTCTTCACAGGAAGGGCAATGGCTATAAGAAGATTGCAAAGATGTTAAACATACCAAGAAGACCAATAGGAAGCATCATTCGCAAATTCAAGGCAAAGGGCACTGTTGAAACGCTACCTGGTCGTGACAGAAAGAAGATGCTGACTTCGACTGCTGTGCGCTACCTGAAGCGTAGAGTGGAGAAAAGTCCCCGTGTGACTGCTGAGGAACTGAGAAAAGATTTGTCAGATGTGGGTACTGAAGTTTCAGCTCAGACAATACGACGCACACTGCGTAATCAAGGCCTCCATGCCAGAACTCCCAGGTGCACCCCCTTGCTGTCTCCAAAGAATAAGAAGAGTCGACTGCAGTATGCCAAAAGTCATGTGGACAAACCACAGACGTTTTGGGATAGTGTTCTGTGTACTGATGAAACAAAATTAGAACAGTTTGGGCCCATGGATCAACGCTATGTTTGGAGGAGGAAGAACAAGGCCTATGAAGAAAAGAACACCTTGCCTACTGTGAAGCATGGCGGGGGGGTCAATCATGCTTTGGGGCTGTTTTGCTTCTGCAGGTACAAGGAAGCTTCAGCGTGTGCAAGGTACCATGAATTCTCTTCAGTACCAGGAAATATTGGATGACAATGTGATGCAGTCCGTCACAAACCTGAGGCTTGGGAGACGTTGGACCTTTCAACAGGACAATGATCCCAAGCATACCTCCAAGTCCACTAGAGCATGGTTGCAGATTAAAGGCTGGAACATTTTGGAGTGGCCATCGCAGTCACCTGACTTAAATCCGATTGAGAACCTCTGGTGGGACTTAAAGACAGCAGTTGCAATGCGCAAGCCTAAGAATGTGACTGAACTGGAGGCTTTTGCCCATGACGAATGGACGAAGATACCCGTAGATCGCTGCAAGACACTTGTGTCAAGCTATGCTTCACGTTTAAAAGCTGTTATGACTGTAAAAGGATGTTGTACTAAGTACTAAGATTGAATGTCACTTGGGGGTTGAATAAAACTGATAATAATGTGAGCACAGAAAAGACATTTGTGGTTATTTCATTATAAATGTTATGTTATATTTGTCTGACCTACACGTGCCTCTTTGGTTTAATTGTAAGCAAGATGACTGAATGATCAAAATCAATGTCAAACTGGCCAAAACACTCAATTTCAGTGGGGGTTGAATAATTTTGAACACAACTGTAGATATATGGAGTGACATGCAGGTTTATGCGATTTTTACTTAAATTTTTTAAAAAAAGTTTGATGGACATAAATTAGGAAAATTATTACCATACCTCTTCTGTTCAAAAGGAAAGTCTGCAGACTTCTCCTTCCTGACCTCAACACATGGGCTTTACGTGCCAACGAAGCCTTGTACCATCTCTGTTGCTGCCTTGCACTCCTATGTATTAGACCTTTCCACGGCTGTCTTTTTTTCGTTTCAAATTCTTTTGTTGCGTTTTTTTTTTTTCCCATTCCGGAGCATTTCGTTGCGTTTTTTTTTTCCCCCGTTTCAGGTCATTTGGTATGTTACCACGATTCGTATTTTCGGATCGATCCAAAATTTCGGGTGGCCATTTTTCGTTTTTATGACTTTATTTTGTATTTTGGGTTGATTCGTATTTTGTTTTTAGGAGTTATTTCATTTTTTATTCGTTCTTTTGGAATGTGAAACTGATTTCTATAACTACTACAATAAAATGAAAAAAAAAAACATGTCGTACAAAATAATCTCTTAGGTTTCAATGTAAAAAATATTCCCTGTTATATAATTTTTTTTTTAAAAAAAAAAATAATAATTATTTGCAGCAAAAAGTCTCTTTATTTTTTAGTATTTTTTGGGTTAAATTTTAGGTTTCCTAATTTATTTCAAAGTAACGAGGCTTTTTTTTCTATGCTGAATGCAGTTGTATCATTTTCTTACAGTCCGGCAATGAATACTACTGTTTCAGCACCATAGTTTCGTAGCCCCACGAGGCTGCTGTCCATGGTACTGATTCAGAACCAATCTATGGTGCTGAAACATAGTATTCATTGCCGGACTGTAAGAAAATGATACAACTGCATTCAGCATAGAAAAAAAAGCCTTGTTACTTTGAAATAAATTAGGAAACCTAAAATTTAACCCAAAAAATGCCTTAAAAAAATAAACTTTGCTGCAAATGAAAAGAACAAACGTAAAATGGTTGAATAAATATTTAATAAACATGGGGATTTTTTTTCCCATTGAAACCTATAGGATTCGCTTGATTAAACCTGTCGAATGATCCACTGAAAATCCGGTTTAGAAGCTAGGGTTAGACGTTAGGGTTAGAAATTCTAACCCTAACGTCTAACCCCCAATTTCTAAAAACTGATTTTCAGTGGATCGTTCGACAGGTTTAATCAAGCGAATCCTATAGGTTTCAATGGGAAAAAAAATCTCCGTTTATATTCGTTTTGAATCCTTTCGCTCCATTTTTTTCTCTTTTTTGTTTTGGGCAATTTTCGTTCCGATATCTCGTTTCATTGTTTTCGTTATGCTACCCCGATTCATATTTTCAGGTGATTCGTTAATTCGGACGGCTGATTTTTCATTTTTCAGAAGCGAAACTCCTCCAAAAAACTTTTCGTCCGAATTTGTATTTGATACGAAGTGCACATGTCTACTATGTATCCTTGATACTTATTTGGCGAGTAAAAGTAGGGATAAATCTATGGAGTCTCTATTGCCATTTATAGGAATAAAGTTGGAAAATAATGAATGTAAATCAGAATATAGTCCATATTAATATGCAGTGTATGTTTAACCCCTTAGTGACCACGGACGTACTGTGTATGTCACGGGTAAAAGTCTCCTTTAGACCCGCTGACGTACATGGTACATCCTGGTCTCCTAACCTCCCTACCCTATACTCACCTTCCTTGCTGGGCTCCCGCGGTGGACTGGCAGGTTGGAAGCCTGCCCCGTCTTTTCAGGGAGCCCAGCAGGCGCAATGGCGTCATCAGGGTGCATGATGACCTCATCGCCAGGCGCATGCAAAAGGTGGAAGGGGAGGGGGGCTTTTCAGTGGTGTGTACCATTAAACCCCATTGTGGTTGAATCGCAATTCAAACCCGAAAGTGGCTGACATCTTGGATATCAGCCAAGTCTCCGGGTCACCCCCCACCCACTGACAATCTCACCATATGTGTGAGGATGTCAGTGGGCCAGTTAACCCCCTACCTGTTAAGTGGAGATCCTGATCCCTGCTAGAGGGTCATGTTTTATATCATTGGAGAGGCCTGATCATGGCTTTTCCAATGTTATCAAACATGACTAGGTTTGTTATAAAAACAAATTAAAAATAATAATTGCGGGGGTTTACTAAAATAGGACCTAGGCTGGCATTTAAAAATGATGAGCATAAAACAGCCAGATTGAGCTCAGCGCACAGAGGTGACATGGCTCAGCGGTGAAGATTTTTATCTCCGGTTTTCATTTTGTGGAATTTTCCCATGCTGCAACATTTGGCAAAATCTTAGCACAAGTTTTACTTTACAGCTGGGGTATAGGATAAAACCGTATTGAAGGAAGGGTCAATGGGTGGATGAGGGAATTATTAGAGAAGAAAAACTCCATTATATGCCATTGCCACACAGTGAGGAGCAAGTAATTGGTGAGGGGGGGGGGGGTTTATGACACAAAATCTCACACAATGGATGCTCCCAGTGACACATATAGAGGAAAATATCACACAATGGATGCACCCAGTGACACACATAGAGGAAAATCTCACACAATGGATGCACCCAGTGACACATATAGAGGAAAATATCACACAATGGATGCACCCAGTGACACATATAGAGGAAAATATCACACAATGGATGCACCCAGTGACACATATAGAGGAAAATATCACACAATGGATGCGCCCAATGACACATATAGAGGAAAATATCACACAATGGATGCACCCAGTGACACCTATAGAAAAAAATCTCACACAATGGATGCACCCAGTGACACATATAGAGAAAATATTTTCTTAACTAAACATACAAGAGGAAAACAAAACACATGTAAGATATCAGCAACATCAAATAAACACAATGACATTTCCTTTATGGGTGGTAGTGGCCCTTTAACAGGCCAGGATTTCATGTAAATGGCTAATTGATTTGAATGTAATGTTATTGAAGGTTCCTTCTTCCCCACCACCAGTCATTGAGTTCATCCACCAATAGTATCAGAGATATGACATGTTGTTTGACACTGATATCCTTAAATAGGTAATGTGTTTCAATAACCTTCTTTTTTTCTTGTTCCCCATAGGTACACGAAAAAGTTCAGAAGCTTTCTGGGATCCATTTCGACTCTTGGAAACCTACCAATATCACCACCGACACCTTACAACCAAAGCACCAGCAAAAAGGAAACCAGCTTCACGTTGATTGGTTAGCAAGCTCTGACAGTGCAAAATCAGTTAAAAAAAACTGCTTTTTGGATGCCGAATCCGGCAAAGATACAATGAATGTCAAAAAGAGTCCAAATGCAGAAGTGGGGCCGTCTTTCCTCAAATCTCAGTCAAAAAAATTGAATGTCAGTAGTCCTTGGAGTCAACTGTCCAATGCGAAAGATAGTTCGTCTAGCAATACCGTTTCACCAGTAAATAACATCTTGTCACTGTCTAACCATCCTACAGAGGGCTCGCAGTTAGATGACCAAAGAAAGGGGCCAACAGAACCATCGGAGCAACCCTCTGGAATTGTAAGAAGGAAGGTTGGTAGAAAGGACTTAAATCAGGCTACACAAATTAAAGATAATCAAAAATCCCAAGATCCCAAAAGTAATGATACTTCAGAAAATAAGAAGAAAGATAATCATACCACAGGTGATAATCCACCGGCAGCTCAACATCAGGATAGCTCCTCTAGCAATAGCGGTGAAAGCAAGGTAAGCAATACGAGGGTCTCAGCTCCTACTAAATCTACAGTGGTAGATCCACCTGCAAACAAAAGGAAAAAGAAATCTTGTGTAAAGGCTAATGTAGAGAAAAAAACGTCAGGTGAACAGCCATCGGGACACTTGGTCATCACTGAAGTAAGCATCCAAATGGCTGCCCAGCCTCAAGGTAACAAGAAGGAGAATAGAGTTGTAAAACAGGGTAAGGTTCTAAGCAACGAATCGCCAACAAAGTTGTCGGAGGTCAATGGGAGCGGGACAAAACATTTTGCGAACAGCATGACACGACTTCAGAAAGTCTCCACTCCGCCAATAACAAAAGCCATTACGGAAACTGTTAAATCTAGATCGCCCCAGTTACAACATCCAAAGTTTGCAGCCAAGAAGAGGTGGACATGTGGGAAACCCAGAATTAATGCTTGTCACGAGAGCTCCGTTGCGACATCTGAGAAAATTGTAATCGAGCCCCCGTCGGCTTACCCGATAACTCCATCCAGTCCTCTTTATACCAATACAGATAGCCTTACAGTGATCACGCCAGTGAAGAAGAAAAGAGGCAGGCCAAAGAAACAACCACTGCTTACTGTAGAGACCATTCACGAAGGAACGTCTACTAGTCCAGTAAGTCCGATCAACAGAGAGTTCCCGGGAGTAAAGAGAAGAAAAACCAGATACAATCTTTCCGAGACCGTTCAGATAACATCGGCTATAGAGAAATCTATCTGCAATTTGGAAATACACAGAAATGTTGGGAAGCTCAGAGTGCTCGACAAGAAAACCATTAAAACCATCAACAAGATGAAAACGCTCAAGAGGAAGAACATTTTAAACCAAATTCTGTCATGCTCCAACACCATGGCCTTGAAATCGAAATCCCAGCCTCAGTCTAATGCAATAGCGGCTGTAACCACAGCTCTTGATGCTAGATTAGGCAAGCAGATAAATGTTAGCAAGAGGGGAACAATCTACATCGGCAAGAAGAGGGGACGGAAGCCAAGAGCGGATCAAACCCCTCCACCACAGATTGAACGCAGAACAGCCATTAAACAGACAAGGCCTGTTCCTAGCCAGCCTGAAATTCCAACAGTGCCTTCAAACTTGCAGTCACTTGTGGCATCTACACCAGCAGCTTTTCATACACTTACACATTTAATGGGATCGAATGGAAATAATAGTCCTGCTAGCACTGATACAATATTTTCAGATTTAAAAACTATGCCAAATCTTCAGCCAATCGGTGCGCTTCCAACAAAAACCCAAAAGGGAATACATGGGACTACCTGGAAGTTATCTCCGCCAAGACTTATGGCTCATTCGCCGTCTCACCTGTGTGAGATCAGCTCGCTCAAAGAAGTCACGTTGTCCCCAATAAGCGAGTCGCACAGTGAGGAAACTATACCAAGTGACAGCGGGATTGGTACGGACAACAACAGTACGTCAGATCAAGCTGAGAAGAGCTCTGAATCGCGTAGAAGGTACTCTTTTGACTTCTGTGCTCTGGACAATCCAGAGGTTACGCCTTCTGACACCAGCACAAAGAGCAAGCATGGACATAGGCCTAAACATCTCATTGTTGATAACTTTCTCGTTCATGAAAGCGTCAAAAAGCCAAAGCACAAGAGAAAGCGGAAATGTTTGCCGAACAGGGATAACCTGCAGTTTCTTGCAGACCTCGACGAACTTATCAACAAATTTCAAGTATTCAGAATTTCACATAGAAGCTACACGTTCTACCATGAAAATCCTTACCCCAGTATATTCAGGATTAATTTTGATCACTATTACCCAGTGCCATATATTCAGTATGACCCATTGCTCTACCTTCGCAGGACTTCTGATATGAAATCTAAGAAAAAGCGTGGTAGACCTGCCAAAACCAATGACACCATGACGAAGGTGCCTTTTTTACAAGGGTTTGGGTACCCTGTTCCCAGTGGAAGTTACTATGCACCATATGGAATGCCTTACACATCAATGCCTATGATGAACCTTGGTTATTATGGTCAGTATCCAGCTCCTTTGTATCTGTCTCACACTCTTGGGGCAACGTCTCCATTTATGCGACCCTCTGTACCTCCACCACAGTTTCACACAACTTCTCACATGAAGATGTCTACTGCTGCCAAGCATAAAACAAAGCATGGTGTTCATCTTCAACCACCTGTAGGACTGGGGCTAGACAGTATGCAGTCATCTTTGACTCAAAAAACAGGAGGAGTTGGTCTTACGAGCAGTCGACTTCATAAACGAAAACACAAACATAAGCACAAGTATAAGGATGATTGTATTCTAGGAGGTCACAGCGATTTTGGCGGTCTCTTTTCAAGTAAGTCGACTAGCTTCTCAAGCCATGTGTTGAACGAAAAACTTATCCCTTCAGGCAAAGAACTTTCCTCTTTAAATGAGAAGAGCAAACACAAAGAACGACAGAAACACCAGCATTGTGAATCTGTGCAGAGAGGCTCAAAGAGCAGCTTTGAGGTGGACACGCTTTCGTCGCTGTCTCTTTCAGATGGCCAGCACTGGACACAATCTAAAGACAAAACAGACTTAACCACAGAACCCATGGATAGTTGTTTAAGAAAGTTTACGGGGAATAACTGTAATATAAGAGCAGATTCTTCGGACATTTTCACTGAAATGACTTCATCAAACGATAAGAGAGACTGTGATGGGAGTGTTGGTAAAAGATGGATATTCGAAGGTTTTGGGTCTTACAGAGAGAAGGACCTTCAGTCTTTTAGACTTGACAAGAGGAACAGAAACTGTTTTGACCTTGACGGATCAGGTAAGACCCAATTTCTGAACTTTCTTCTAAATGTAATGCCAATTGGCTTGTTTACATGCTTTTAAAGGATTTGTTGTTGAACTTTCAAGCAATCCAGTGTAACGAAGAGTAGATTTGATTACCAATTAGTAGTAAAATATGGAAATAAGACGATGTCATGAGTCATTGTTTTTGGATTTAGAAGAACGTACTTACACTGGTTTGGCTTTATACGTTTGGGAACCAAAATAGACAGAATTAAGTACAAGACTCTCTATGATCACAAAATCGGCTCTTGGCATCAATACTTGGTCTTTAGAGTGAACCTGTCATTGTCTACACAATTCTAGCTTAATTGATGGAAATTTAACATCTGTCTACGTATTGTAGAAGCTGAATGGATAAAAAATGCATAGATTTTGAGAAACGAACTGTCGCTCAGTCTAGCATGGTGAACTGACCATACTCAGCCAACAAAAGCTGGAGGTACGTCTCAAAGGTGGTTCTCCAGCTTATTGTTACCATTTAGTGACTGTCAACATGATCTTTTTTGAGATCCATGGACCACAGAGTCAATGACTTCCATCTCTGGCTCAGTGTTGATAACGGGGACCCATTAAAACCTTAAAATATAGACTCGGAGAATGCAGTCTTAATACACCCTTTTCAATTTAGAGCTCGATTTAATTCTATCGGCTCTTTTTCGGGGCTGAAAATTGGTGTGTATATGAGTTGAAAAAATACGGCCTGAGCTGACATTCGAAAAATGGAGCTGGTCCAAAAAGTTTAGCTGATAAACTGCCTGAAAAAGCTTATTTTCGTCCGGTGTCATACAGATCTATGCCTTTTAAACATGGCTATTGGAAAAACCTGATGTTTAAAAAAAATAATAATCCCCTCTATTATCCCCTCTATTTTTCTGCCTGACAATCCATTTATCGCCACCTTTCAGCATTTGTAATTGTTTTCTGAAACCGGCATACCGATAAATGCGAATCGAATCGATAAAGCCGATATTTCCATTGAAAAGTACAACCGCGAGAACAGATACTTGATCCGAATTTTCAATGGGAATCAAACCCGCCGGTAAACCCAGTTTTGAATCTTCAGATCTGAAAAATGGCCAAAAATCGTCTGAAAAAAGTCCAGTTTTCACCCATCGGGTTGAATTAAATAGAGCCTATTAAGAGAAATATTAATAAGCTGCTTCTCTGTTTTGGCCATGTATAGATTTAGATTAATGTACCGGCTGGGTGGAGTAGAGGTAATGTCACTGCTCTGCATGGAGAGAGCCTGTGGAGTCATGGGTTCGATCCCAGCGAGCAACCTCTCCAGTAAGTGTCCTTGGCAAGACACCTAACGGTACATACTCGCCACCCAGGACATACTTGAAAACAAGAGAAATCTTAATGTATCCTTCCTGGTAAAATCCTTTCTCAAAAAAAAAAAAAATGGAGCACCTCAACACCTTAATGTGTAGACTTTGAAGAAGAGCGTAGACGCAAGAACCTAAAGGACGATTTTCCAAGACAAGGGCGTACATTAATTAGAAAACGAAGTAAGTGGGTATTGAAGGACCATGCTACTTCTATTCTTTGGTCATTTGGCAGTCTTTACAGGCGATTTCATTTGTGCTTCCCATCATACGTCAATGGTTTCCATATGACCCACCCAAAAAAAAATATTTTTAATAATTTTTTTCTTGTAAAGCCTTCTTTTTATTATTTTAATGCTTTTTTAAAGATTGACAGATTTGTGCCTTAACCTCCTTTCTATCGGTTTTAAATACATATAGTCCAGTTTATCTATTTTATTTTCCTTTCCACTTTAGCGATGTCCTTTCGAATCTAATTACATCTAACTATTTTCATAATTAAAATCGAGGGCAGAGCGCTGCAAAACAGCCATTTAATGTTCACAGATAAAGTGCAGTTAATGCGGTCATTTGCTTTATAATGGCGACTCGTGTGCTCTTATGGTGCTCAGATGCCACGTTTTTTTTTCTGTTGCACAGTGTTCTCTTAATTATAATTTCGAGTTTAATTAAGAGAATTAAAGTTCATAATGAAATAACGAGCTGAAGAACTTTAAAAAAAAATTCTGTCTCTGCTCAGACCGTTAAGCATTCTGGGAAATGGGGGTTAGCGAGTAACTGAGTTTCATCACTGTTACTGTAGACTGTTAAATAGGGCTGCAACTAACGTACGCAAATTGCATACTTTTCGCACACAAGGTACACGAGCACCTGGTCACAGTGGTGGATTGATGCTGTGTGTGCAGCTTCAGCCCATGTCTGCTTTCTCCCCACCCAAACGCTGCTACAAGCGCTCAGATAGACATGATGATATACACATGAAAGCAGTGTGAGAAAGGGGGCACTCATTGCAGCCTGACCACTTTAGCTTATTAGAGTGTCCCTTTACAATAATTTCATGAACTGATCAGATGGAGGGTCCAGAGGAGGAAGGGAGTGAGTTTAGACAAGGGACTTACAGCAGGAAGCACCAGCGATCTGGCACCAATGGGAGCCCTCCTCTTCCCAAACCGCGAGGTCACGCTATACAAGGGGTGCCGCATCCCCAACAACAGACATAGAGAAAAAAGCAGGTCCTCAAGTGGATTAAAGTGCCGGTAAACTTTATTTTCAGGGGCAGCAGACCCTGCTCGTGAACGTCACATGTTCACGAGCAGGCTCTGCTGCCCCTGAGAATAAAGTTTACCGGCACTTCGATCCGCTTGAGGACCTGCTTTTTGGTTCTCTAGGCAAGAGACTTGACCAGAGTGTGGAAGGAAGTGGGTTTGGGCAAATGACCGGACCTGCATGTGGGAGGGAGTTTGTGAGAAAGGATCAGACCAAAGGGAGAGCAGGGCAGCTCCAGACCAAAGACGAGGTGACAGTCAGGATGAGGTGGTGGCACAGGACAACAGCAGAATCTGAGGTTATAACACTTAACTCATTCGGACTCTAATCGACAGCCGATTAATCGATGAGAATAGTTGACAACTATTTTCATTATCAATTAGTTGTCGATTAATCGACTAGATGTTTCAGCCCTACTGTTAAATACAGAGTAGTTCTTGGTTGAGGTGCAGAGAACGGGTTTTGGACCTATAAAATGATCGATTTTGTGTTTCTGACAATTTTGGCTAACATACAGGAATTCACTATTTAGTGAATGTTCACCATATTTTGCCGAAATTGGAGTCGCCAAAGCCGTTATCAGACATTGGAGAAAACCGCTGTATTGGCATTGGCGAATTCCACTGAAATGGAAAAAAAGTCTATTCTCCTAGTAGGATTCACCTGTTTAAACTTGTCGAATTGAAACACAGAAAATCAGGTAATTGCACTGCAATTTTGGTACAATTCGGCGTTCTGTGAATAGAAGACACAACAGTCTTTTGTGGGACAATTTTTGGTGCTGCCGAATTGTGGCGATTGTGACATCCCGTGAGCTTACACTCTAAGGGACAGGGGTCTGTGAAACAAATGGGAGCAGTGGGAAGGTGAAGCTGGTGACCAGAAAGAATATAGCAGGGATTACAGGGAAGGACCAGAAGCTTGGGTTTAGTAAGGATCGTCGAAGAGAAAAGTGGAAGCGACTGGAAAGGAGAGTTGAAATTAAGGACCAGGACTGGGTGGGAGAGTGGGTGAAACAGCAGAGTGGAGAAATGGAGTTCAGTCTGAGAGTGTGTGGATGATCTGATTGCTGTATGGAGAAAGTAAACCAGTGAGTTAGCAAGGGTGGCTTGGTTGTATTTACAACATTGGAAGAGGGGGAGAAAGAAGCAGAGAGGGAAAATTAAAAGACAACCAATCAGACGGAACCTCTTTAGAATGAACTTTGGTTCAAAGCTAACGACTGTAGCCTCAACCTGAACTGTCAATCCAGGCAGTTCATCTGACATGTCCTCAAATTCTCAGTATCCCAGGGAAATTGGGACCATGTGCGGGACTTGGTGGGTGGAGGTAGATCTGCCAGTCTTTCCAAAAGCACCTGGTAACGATTTGATGTTGATTTGCCCTAGAATGCCATTGACAGCCACGTCTCATCAAGGGATGGATATCTCCTCAAGATAAACACAATGTCTCTTCTCTTCATAAGAGATCAGACTTGCCTGCCGCAAGCACTGGACAATGTCCTCTGTGGATGTTGTTCCTGATAGGGGATCATCATGAAGCATGGTGTAATTTGCCCTCAGTAGCGCCAGTTACATGCTAACTAATCAGTTGACACTCAATCGACTGCAAGCAGTAAGCAGACAGCCATTCCATTCAGAGCTGTCACTCATGCCATGTCTGTGCCACCTGAAATAAGTGACCTTGAAACTGATAGGGAATCACTCAAATTTTTCAAATATATTAACCGTGAAAAACGTAGCACAGATATAGGAGGTAATTGCCTTTCAGGTCTCTCGGGTCTCTCCAACTTATATTGGTCATGACCAGGGCACTTTAGCAATATAAAATACAGGTCAGTGGACAACCCAGTGCTAGCAATAATGTGTGACTTTATTGGAGACAAAAACAATAAAACAGCGACGTTTCAGCCTTAATCTGCACGATTGAGGCCATGTGAGGCAGAGACATCGTTGTTTTGGTCTCCAATAAAGACCCGTGTTATTGCTAGCACTGGATTGCCCACTGACCTGTATTTTATATCATTATGTTTGGGAGAAGTGGCTGTCCTGCGGTGGTGCACTGTCCGGCCGTTAGGGGCTCTCGCTGCTCGTCACGCTCTGCTTTACTGTAGGTGCACGTTAACAGTGACATTATACATAGGTCTCCGGGAGCAGAAATCTTGACACATTTTCCTTAAATTTTTTTAAATTTTCATTGAATTCCCTAGGGAGATGGGTTCCAGGTCAATGGGAGTTGCAGGATGACTCTACTTGGCTGGCAATACTCTATACTGTGATTAAATTAACGTCTGAAAGGCATGTCTCGCCTGCTAGAGAATCGAGATTGTTGTAAAGTCACGGTGAAAGGTGAAGCCATTTGTATTGGCACAGAACGCCATGACATGTCTCTCTCCCTGTGTACTTTCCATCGCTTTGGTATTATGGGGACTTTTCTCGATCCCATGGAAAACGGGCAGATTATCATAAATCAAATAACTTAAAGGCATACTCTCAGAGGATGACGTCAGCATGCTCCGTGTGCTATGCTCCGTGTGCTATGCTCCGTGTGCTATGCTCCGTGTGCTATGCTCCGTGTGCTATGCTCCGTGTGCTATGCTCCGTGTGCTATGCTCCGTGTGCTATGCTCAGTGTGCTGACCTCACTGGTAACCATTAAATTCAAACTCCTGGTTGCTGGTGACCCTGGTTGGGGTGGAAGAAACTGCTACACTTTGCCCACCGTTTTCCCCCAGGCACTCCTCACTTCCTGGCCATATTAAAACTATAAAGTGGTCAGGATGAGAAGAGCGTCCCTATAATATTGATACGAGATAAATTCCCTTGGACGTGTTGGAGATCGTGGAGCACGTGGATTCTATGGCTCTGCCAACAGCTGTGCGTGCTTATCTATCAAGCCGTGTGTAAGTGTTATACAAGTGGCGTTAAGATTTCTAGCGTGTTTTACACCAGAAATAAATCACCACCAGTGAAACTGCTGAACGTATAAATAGGCATTATGACATTAATCAGAGTGAAGGGGTAGAGTAGGTTACATTACTCCTAGAGCGCTGCTACAGCTGGAAGTCCAGGTCGGCCGGCAGACCGTCATGGGAAATTTAACTAGCAAACATCTGCAATGCCAAGGGTTAGCGACCCGCCACTCTAAAGCTAGTAATTTAGTAGAAGCTAGGCATGGTGCCATAACTTCTATGTTGAACGGAACAAGACAGGATGCTTTAGGACACCGTAATAAATTAGTGTCGCTTAAACTAGGGCTTTGTCTGAATTCTGCCGTATAACGCAACCACAAACTTCGAAATCGTTGGGTTTGTGCTTTTATGGCTTTTTATTAAAGCCACGTTCACGTTTTTGTTCAAACAGATGTTGTGGTTTATGCTGTTGTGTAATGTTACTCTTCGGAAAGGATCATGTTAAGGCTGGCCCACATGGACATACAGGAGAGCGGCGAGAACGGACGTTCTTTGCGCCTGGATCCCCGTGTTGCCACCACCCTGTGTGCACCTTTGTACGCAACATTCTACAAAGCATGAGCCACTTATGGAGGCTTGCGTGACAAACATCATAGCACTTCGGCGTGGAGGTAAAATCCACTCCCCCAAGATAAAATTCCGCACCTTGCATCATGTGGTCCTCAAAGCTGATCCATCGAATCGCTACGGCAGACACCGGGAGGGGAGTCACAATGGATGCACTTTGTGTCGGTGCGTTCGTGTGACCCCCCCAGCTTGAACTGTATCCGTTTTACCGTGACTTAAAGTAGGAATACTAAACCATCACTCTAGTGCATCATGGCGCCCAGCCAGGGCATCCAATATTCAGTTCTTTGAGGGACCTACTAAAGAAGAGCTCGACCAACCCAATCTTAGAGATTTCTGAATTATTCAAATCTTTATTTGTAAACGTTACCTGGTTCTTTATAAATCTAGTCTCTTTCTTAAGGGGTTTTTCACAAAGCACGTTTCTTTCATTTTAACAACGTTGGATTTTCGTCAGTGAACTAGTTTGGCTTAAAGGGACACTAACACAAGCTAGCAAGATCAGTAATGCATTACGAACAAAACCACCTTATAAAACAAACTGCTGTTTTTTGTTTTTTTTTGTAATTGCATGTAAAAAGGGGAAAGAAAATGTCTCCCTCTTTTTTTTTTTTTTTTTATTGTCCCGTGAGGCAATATTTACCTAGTGTTTTTCTTCTGTGGTTTATCTAATCTACATGATTTAACAGTTAATGAAGTGGAGGAGTGAATGGTTAGATAACGCAGCAGGAGGTCTATTGTTCTCCAGACTACTCGAGATAAGAGTGTGTCTACCAAGCCCTTGATTTGTCAAGAACTGCTTTAACCAAAATCCGTTTCCAAACTTTATTTATTTATAAAGTATTTTAGCAGGAAGGATACATTGAGATTTCTCTCGTTTTCAAGTATGTTAAGTAATTTTTTCCCTATATTGGTAAATTGTAAATATTATAATTTTCATCCAATTTGAAGGACCCAGAATTGGGGCATACCAATTCTAGGCTACAGGTAGCCACGGGCTTACTAAAAATTATTCTGGCTCATACCTTTTTTTTTTTTATTTTTTTGTACTTTTTTCCATTTTGCTTTCTACCTTTTTAGTACTTGTTTTTTTCATTCTGTATTTTTTATTTCTGTGCCTTTTTTTTTATTTCGGCAATTTTTTTTATTTTTATATGCAAACCTTTTCGGCTGCCAGAAATGTATAGTCGACTCTTGTGAATATTTTTTTTTTCTGGCTCCAAAGTGCAGGACACGTTTGTCAAGCCCTGCTTTATAGCCCATAATTATTTTTGTTGTTATTACTTCTGCAGATTTTCTGTTCCAAATCCACCCTTTTGGATTTCTTCTGAAAAGTCGTCTTGAAATTGCATCAACAAAGCGACTTGCTAAAAGTATGAGATTTAGAGCTTTCCTCGGCCAGATGACTTGCTTTCCTACAATAAATATTTTCTTTTTTGGAACTCGCAATAAGTCATGTAAACTCTTTTTTTATATGTCTGAGAAGGGGGAAAGAAGTGTCTTATTTCAAGGAATGTACTTTGACTTCCAACATGCACAAGATTTGCAAATTGGTTGTACATTGTGTTCCTGGTTTCTCCCAGGATGGTATAAACGTCAACGCGTTTCACTATGCCTGTATATTTAGTATCTGCTATTTAAATGTTGCTGGTTTTTTGTTTGTTTGTTTGTTTGTTTGTTTTTTAATATTACACTTTTTGTTTTAAATCTTTTTATTTTTAAAAGGGAAAAACCAAAAGTCAAGTTGATTAATTTTCCAATACTAATTGAATTATATTTTTAATTCTCAAAATAATGGGACCGCTGTACGGGGGTTTTTCCGCGGACGTGATGCACGAACTCGGTGTTACTTCGAGCAGCAACTCACACACTGGGGCTACCCAAAGGCTGCCAGGGTGTGTGCCTTGGTCTGTTGCAGTTTTCGGGAGCTGGGTTCACGAGCAGTAGGACCGGTCCAAAGTGCCCCGAATCCGGAGATGCTAAAATCAAGAAGGCTACAAAAAAATCTGATTTTCGGAGTCTTAAAGGGATACTCTAGGCCAGTGGTCCCCAACCCTGGTCCTCAGGGCCCACTAACAGGCCAGATTTTGCAGATCACCATGGGGAAAAGCAGACTGAATCCTGCAATCACTGAGCAGCAAATCATAACACCTGTGCTGTGCTTCAGATATCTGGCAAACCTGGCCTGTTAGTGGGCCCTGAGGACCAGGGTTGGGGACCACTGCTCTAGGCAACATGACCACCTAAGCTTTTTTAGGTGGTCATGATGCCCTGAGTATGCCCTTGCCCCCTCCCTCCGCTCAGCCAATCGGCTAAAACAGCTGAGAGACGCGGAGGACTTTACTCCGCCCTCCCAGCTGTCAGCAGAGCGGGATTCATATTTCCCGCTTCTGCCGACTATTGCCGAGTAGGAGACGCCATCGCGCTTTCAGCTTTCAGCGCGTTGTCGTCTCCAACACCCCGCAGTAGCTGGCGGCAGCGGCTGAGGATTAGTGTTGCGCGCATCACTAATCAAAGAAGATGGAGCCGGGAGGAAGCCTGCTGATTGGCTGGTTTACGTGAGAGAAGCGCGCATGCGCGCTTCTCACGTAAACCATTAGCCAGGTTCAAGCACTAACAGGACGGGAGCGGAAGAGGAGGGGAGTATAAAAAAAAAAAAAGACGCCGTTGGAAACAAGTGTTTTTTAGGGTAAGTATTACAGTTAAAAAAATAAATAAAAAAATACTCAATAACTAGGTAGGGAATAGGTATATTTTAATGTAAAAAAAGGGGGGATTTTTGTCTAGAGTGTCCCTTTAAGTGGTGTTCAACCTGTATTATACAGTTTATTGCAATAGGATTTTTTTTTATTTGTAGTTCTTTTCTGTTTTAAGTAAGTCCCTTGTGAGTATATCGTTGTGTGTGTGTGTGTAATGGAGCAAAAAACACTTGTTAAATTAAGTTGATGACTTCTAAATGTTATTGTTTTGCACAAGTACACCACGTTCGTGATCATTTAGAGCAGTGGTTCCCAACCCTGGTCCTCAGATCCCCGTAACAAGTCTTCAGATATGTGAAGCACATGGATAGGATTTGCTGCTCAGTGATTGCAGGATTCCGTCTGTATTTCCACAAGGGAATCCTGAAAATCAGGCCTGTTATGGGGACCTGTGGACCAGGGTTGGGAACCATTGGTCTATAGTCCTGTATAAAGCTTCAACAACAGATGGCAAAATCGATAATTCTAAAAAGGAAAGCCTCTGACATACGGTTTAATCTGTTTGCTAAATATTGATCCGTTGTGGGCAAAAAGTATAGAAGCTGCAGGAATATCATGTTTCAAGCAGTTCATCTGTTAAAGTGATCCAAACATTTCTTTCTCAAATTATTTTAAGCCAAAAACTTAAACTGATGTTATTTTGCCCTCTCCGAGGTGAAATGATTATCCCTGGCAGATTGTTTGGGTTCCACCTCGGCAACTGACATCTTTTGAACATCACAACAAACCCTCAGTGAACTTTGCTGATAATAAAAAGCTACAGTGAGCTTATGATGTCAGCGGCCAATCAGATTCTGCGATCTGCTGTGCCACCTCCCAGGGTTCCACAGAGCAGGAAACAGGAAGTGGTGCTTTGAACTCTATTCTGATAACGCAGTGCGTCCTAGATTAATGTGTGGCCTTTATAAAAAGGGGGAAAAAATAGATTCACCTTTAAATACCCTTTGCCCAACTGTTAACGCGTTTCGCTCTTTTAAACTAATTGAAGGCATCCGTTTCTTACTTAAAGGGATATTCTAGTGGTTTTTGTACAGTTCCCCTAAGTGCAGCATGTTAGGCTAAGGTCAGACGAACGCAGTTTTAACGTGCGTTTAGCCGCACAAAATCACGGCCGTGCTAGCAGCAAACGACGTCCAATGCCGGGGAACATACGACGAACGGCCGCACGAAAGTTCGTCCGTGCAACGCAAGTGGCAAATGAATGCATTTTTTCGAGAACGTCAAACCGCTACTACTGACGTACAGAGTGCGCTGCGGCCGCATAGCGGCGTGTGTGCGTGATTAGGAGACGTCAGACGCTGCACACGTCCGGCCAACATAACGTCCAGACGCAGAAAGGGTTTTATTGATGATCCGTACAAAATCACGGACGAAAATGCGCATCGTATGACCGCTATCGCGTATTCCGTGAAAAATACGTCCATTCGTTCGAACGCACTTTTTCACGGACGACGCGAAAAATGCGTTCGTCTGACTCTAGCCTTAGAAATAAGCATTTTCTTAATTAACAAATCATTATTTCCTCCATTTGAGGTATTTCTAGTTAAAAGAAAAGTCTGCAGACTTCTCCTGTCTGACCTAAATACATGCACTACACTCGCCTTCTTCGTCCCTGATTGCCGACTCTGCCGTGCACACCTGTGCGAGTCAACTTGATTCCAATTATTTATTACTTTTCTCTAGATGTTCTTGGTTGTAGAGCTTGGTTTAATCTTTATTTGTATTATTATTGCATTTCCTATCTTTTCCCAAATATTACAGCTTCTGGAATAAAAAAGGCACATCAGAATGAATTAGCTGAAATATTTGACTTTGTTTTGTGATTTTTAAGGTTAAATCGTCAGGTTTTTTTAACCTACTAATTTCTCCGTATTTCTTGTATTTCTGTCTTTGTGTTTTTTATTTTTTAATATGGTCTTCCCAAACCGCGACTCGGGTTTCCAGAGATCGAAATGTAAAACAAAACACATGGCTGCGACTCCCAGTAGTACCTCGGCCCTGTAATTTTTTTATTTTTTTTTCGTCGAAGTCCAGAAGTACATGATAACAGAGGCATAGGAAATTGAAATTCTGTGTATAATACTCCCCCCACCCTCTCATTACTGAATGAGAATGTCTGGACCACAACGATACACAGACTGTCCAGCAATGGCTCCAAAATCTTTGATTTGACATGGGTGTGCACTGGACTTATTTATGGGATCTTTCCTGGAAAGCAACAAAATATTTGTCTATATAGAGTTGCAATTTAGTGGTTTCTGATATACAGAATATGTCAGCCGATAAGAACCTTTCGGCCCATCTAGTCTGCCCAATTACATGGATACTTTCCCTGGATTTATCTTTTATTTAGGATAGCCTTATGCCTATCCCATGCCTGCTTAAACTCTATCACTGGTTTAGCCTCTACACTTCTACTGAAAGGCTGTTACACCACTACTACTGGAAGCCTGTTCCTTGTATCCACCACCCTCTCAGTAAAATAATACAAACTGATGTTACTTTTAAACCTTTGCCCCTCTAATCTAAGACCATGTCCTCTTGCTTTGCCCCTCTAATCTAAGACTATGTCCTCTTGTTTTGCTACTTTGTTTCCTTTTAAATATACTCCCTTCCTCTACCTGGTTTGATTCCCTTTACGTATTTAAATGTTTCTATCTCGTTCTTCCAAGCTATACATGTTAAGATCATTAACCCTTTCCTGGTATCTTTTCTCCTTCAAGCTATACAGCATTTTAGTAGGTCCGTTCGCTGAACTCTAAGGTATCTATATTCTTCTGGAAATACGGTCTCCAGTACTGCACACAATACTCCAAGTGAGGTCTCACCAGTGCGCTGTACAACGGCATGAGTACTTCCCTCTTTCTACTAGAGATGTGCAATTCGTTTCGTTCCGAATTGAAATTCGGACGATATTCACCATTTTCGTATTTCAGGAGCATTTCCGAAAATGAAATATCGACCATCCGAAATGTCGAAACCATTCGATTCGGCGAGTCGGATCATTTTGGCGAGTCGGATCATTTTGGCGAGTCGGATCATTTTGGCGAGTCGGCTCATTTTGGCGAGTCGGATCATTTTGGCGAGTCGGATCATTTTGGCGAGTCGGATCATTTTGGCGAGTCGGATCATTTTGGCGAGTCGGATCATTTTGGCGAGTCGGATCATTTTGGCGAGTCGGATCATTATGGCGAGTCGGATCATTTTGGCGATTCGGATCATTTTGGCTATCCGGATCATTTCGGGTGATTTGAATCAGTTGGTTTTCCCTTTTTTTAGTTATTTAGTTTTTTTATTGCTTATTTAAGAATGGGAAGTAGATTACTACCAATAGAATGAAAGTTTCTTATTCTTTTTAGGATTTTTTAGACAATTTTTGGGTGAACTTTTAGGTTTCCTAACTTTTTTTAAAGAAACAAGGCTTTTTAACACATAGGTTTGTTAAACAATGCAGCATATGTATCCACACACTGCTGGGAAGCGCCTCTCTGCAGTATAATTAATGCAGCATATGAATCCACACACTGCTGGGAAGCACTTCTCTGCAGTATAATTAATGCAGCATATGAATCCACACACTGCTGGGAAGCGCCTCTCTGCAGTATAATTAATGCAGCATATGAATCCACACACTGCTGGGAAGCACCTCTCTGCAGTATAATTAATGCAGCATATGAATCCACACACTGCTGGGAAGCGCCTCTCTGCAGTATAATTAATACAGCATATGAATCCACACACTGCTGGGAAGCGCCTCTCTGCAGTATAATTAATGCAGCATATGAATCCACACACTGCTGGGAAGCGCCTCTCTGCAGTATAATTAATGCAGCATATGAATCCACACACTGCTGGGAAGCGCCTCTCTGCAGTATAATTAATGCAGCATATGAATCCACACACTGCTGGGAAGCACTTCTCTGCAGTATAATTAATGCAGCATATGAATCCACACACTGCTGGGAAGCGCCTCTCTGCAGTATAATTAATGCAGCATATGAATCCGCACACTGCTGGGAAGCACCTCTCTGCAGTATAATTAATGCAGCATATGAATCCGCACACTGCCGGGAGCTTCCTAGCAGTGTGTGGATTCATATGCTGCATTAATTATAACTCATAAAAAACTGGTCAAAAAATTAATCGATTCGAATCAATGAATCAATCTCCAGGGAGGTGCTTCCGGGCAGTGTGCGGATTTATATGCTGCATTAATTATACTGCAGAGAGGCGCTTCCCAGAAGTGTGTGGATTCATATGCTGCATTAATTATACTGCAGAGAGGTGCTTCCCAGCAGTGTGTAGATTCATATGCTGCATTAATTATACCGCAGAGAGGCGCTTCCCAGCAGTGTGTGGATTCATATGCTGCATTAATTATACTGCAGAGAGGCACTTCCCAGCAGTGTGTGGATTCATATGCTGCATTAATTATACTGCAGAGAGGCGCTTCCCAGCAGTGTGTGGATTCATATGCTGCATTAATTATACTACAGAGAGGTGCTTCCCAGCAGTGTGTGGATTCATATGCTGCATTATTTATACTGTAGAGGCGCTTCCCAGCAGTGCGCGGATTCATATGCTGCATTAATTATACTGCAGAGAGGTGCTTCCCAGCAGTGTGTGGATTCATATGCTGCATTAATTATACTGCAGAGAGGCGCTTCCCAGCAGTGTGTGGATTCATATGCTGCATTAATTATACGCAGAGAGGCGCTTCCCAGCAGTGTGTGGATTCATATGCTGCATTAATTATACTGCAGAGAGGCACTTCCCAGCAGTGTGTGGATTCATATGCTGCATTGAAACCTATGGGTTAAAAAAGTTAGGAAACCTAAAATTTCACCAAAAAAATGCCTAAAAAAAATCCTAAAATAATAATTAAGTAAAGAAATTTACATTGTATTGGTAGTAATCTACTAACCATTCTTAAATAAGCAATAAAAAAAATGAAATAACTCCTTAAAAAGCGAAAAATTAACTGATTCGAATCACCTAAAATGATCCGAATCACCGAATCGAAATGATCCGAAATGAAAGAAAAACTGTCTGAAATGGCCGAAATGAAAAAAAACCTGAAAAAAACCCAAATGAAAAAAAGTCATGCATATCCCTACTTTTAGTGAGAACAAGGAGGGAGTCTGTGAGGGTCCTGCGAACGAGCAACAGCACAATGGCCTGCTCTACGGTGGGTGCCCGCTCAGGTCTCACAAACAAGGTTTTAGCTTGATTGTGCCATTACAGGGATGAATTTTCCATATGCAAATCAGCCTGCTCTCACCCAGAAAGGGTGGCCAGTGCTGATTGCCAAGGACGTCATCCCTGCACGAGAGGTGCAGCAACCCCCGACGATCGTTTCGGCCTTATTGGGCCTCGTCAGGAGGGTATAGCTGACACCCCTCTAGGCACATCACAAACACCCCCCTTGTTTCTCACTGTAATTGTAAAGGGTCATCCAGACGTGGACCCCTTGCTTGATGTGCCTAGAGGGGTGTCAGCTATACCCTCCTGACGAGGCCCAATAAGTCCGAAACGATCGTCGGGGTTGCTGCACCTCTCGTGCAGGGATGACGTCCTTGGCAATCAGCACTGGCCACCCTTTCTGGGTGAGAGCAGGCTGATTTGCATATGGAAAATTCATCCCTGTAATGGCACAATCAAGCTAAAACCTTGTTTATGAGACCTGAGCGGGCACCCACCGTAGAGCAGGCCATTGTGCTGTTGCTCGTTCTCAGGACCCTCACAAACACCCCCCTTGTTTCTCACTATATCCCTACTTTCTACTGCTAATACCTCTCCCTACACAACCAAGCATTCTGCCAGCATTTCCTGCTGCTCGATTACATTGTCTACTTCCCCTTAGAACCTACTGCAATACTAACCCCTAAATCCCAACCCTCAGATGGATCAAATATTCTATTTTCAGCCCTTGGGTTTTTACGCCCATGATCTTTTGCCTAATTCGGTTCACTGTGTTTAAAACAAGCATTTTCCAAATTTGCATCCACTATTCATCCCCTATTCTTAGAAAGTTATTCTTCAATGCTGAAAGGTCAAGTGAACTGGATTGGTACAGTGGCAGCCAATCAGAGCTACCGTAGCAAAATCACATATGAGGCTGACAGCCATATTGGGCAGTGGTGTTTATAACGTACTAAACCTTCATAGAGTATTCAGGCACAAAGAACAGGTTGTAAGTAACCACGGGTGCCCTGGTGTTTAAAATTTATAGGTCTACGTAAAGTAAACAGACTTCATAATTGGAAATAAAGTATGTGCAGCAGGACTCAATGTTCTGAGAACTCCCCTGTTTAGGTCACTCTTTTGGCCCTAGCTTCTGCTGGGCAGCTCTTCTGGTGAGCAGCAGCTATTATAATGCCTTGCTCAGGAGGGCCTACCAAGGACCTATCCAAAGCTGCTTCCCTATGGCAAGGTAGCGATGATGCAAAAACAGGATTATAGCTGTACCCAAAACCAGAGGCAGGACTCTGAGTAAGGGTTAAAGACGAATGAAGCTTTATTACAATGTTCTTCTATACACAGGTTTAGGTGAGAAAGTAAGCCACACTGTCCCATCCCAACACTTCCCTCCTCAAGTGTGCATTCATAACATTACATCATCATTTCCTACTGCCCTCTAGCTGTCACGTTTCCACACATTCCAGCCCTGCTCCCTGGTGGCGAGAGTGATCCAGGCCAGCTCTTACCTTGTCTGGGCTATCCATTCCTCCTCCTCCGCTCCAGGAATTCTCCATAGCCACTCTAGCCTGAGATCACATGCTCTGCCCTGTCCTCTATAAATATCCAGTAACTTAATTTGCTCAGGGCTCTTGCATGGGTCATTGCTCCCTGAGGGTCTGTTAGTATATGCTCTTCTCTGTGATTCTTGTGTATGATGCTGGCCTGGTTCTGACTATTCTATTGCATTCTCCCTTTGCTCTGTATATTCATATTCTGTGTACCGACCCGTGGGTTGTCTGATTTCCCTCTCTGGTTTATGATCTCTGGCTTCCGTATGACTACCCGTACTGGATACTGACTTCGGCTATTGTTAACTACAACGTCTCTGGATTTGTCCCTTGTGTCCTGTCTCTTGTTCTGTGTTTCACCCAGCACTGAGGTTCTCTTCCCTTAGATTAGACGGCCATCCTAAGGACCGTATCCAGATTCAGGGTTCCCTTTAGTGTAGTGCTGGTTACCAGTCTGTTTTTGTCTCCTTTAACCCTTGCCCTTCCTATTGTCGTCTGTAACCTGTGGCCTAGTTCTGTTTAAGATGCGGCTATCCTGCCTAAAGGGCTAACCATCCCGCATAAAGGGCCCACCTTGGCTCATGACGGGTGCCCCCATGACACCAGCTGACCCTGAGAGTGTAATCCAAGCAGAATGAAGCTTTGTTACTGTGCTCTTTTATGCACAGGTTCAGGTGGGAAAATAAGTCACACAAGAGGTGGCACCCAAGTGTCCTCCCCATACTTCCAGCCTCAAGTGTGCTTTCTCAGCATTGCATCATCCTTTCCCTCTGCCCTCTCACTTACCCTGAGGGTGTAACCAAAATAGAATGATGCAACAGGGAGCAAACCTATAACTATATTCCACCTTGAATAAGCAAGTAATACTCACTGGTGAAAAGTAATTTGGGGCATATCGTTTAAGCAGTTGCTTCAGTTAGCATTGGAATAAAGACAATGCAGTTCAAAAGCACGCTATAAAACGGGGTTCCATTATTTTTTTGCATTACTGGTATTTGTTTTAGGAATTTAGACTTCTCTAGCACTGACGTTTACAACCTCAACACAGATGTTGACCCCCTCCCTCAAATGTGTTGCTCAACGTTTAAAAAAATTTAAAAAAGAAACTGCAAAAAAAATAAGATTGAAAATTTGCCTACTTCAGACACATTTCTTACAAGTTTCCTGGGGAGGGGACGGGGTTGTTGTACGGTTGTATAGATACCCCTGCGATGTAAGTCATTTTGGACTTTGGAAGAATGGGCATGGAGGCATATTTTGTAGGGTGCAGGATTTCTAATCCATATTGGCCCATTGCCCTCTCTTGTTTGCAGAATGTTGGTATAATTATGTTAGAATGCCATTGTCTATTACTATATGATGATCAGATTAGCCTTCCAGTAAACCTGCTCTAAGAAAGGTGTAAAATTCTGATTAACAGCTTCTCAAACATAATCTTCGTTGTAAAACAAACACTGCCTGTTTTAAACTGTAATCTATTTGTCAATCACGATCACCCATTGTCTTGACTCGTTTAGAAATGTTAAGTAATGTTTAATGTAAATGTCTACCTAATTTATTTATGTTT
The DNA here is from genome assembly GCA_009667805.1 of Leptobrachium leishanense. Taxonomy (NCBI): domain Eukaryota; kingdom Metazoa; phylum Chordata; class Amphibia; order Anura; family Megophryidae; genus Leptobrachium; species Leptobrachium leishanense. The sequence continues at coordinate 47,084,961 of CM019063.1, read as the reverse complement.
CATCTTCCAAAAAGTGAATGTTAGTGCAATTATCTGTTCAATCTGATTATGTCCCCCTAGAAGATGTTGAGATTTTGTGAATGTAAATTACCCCTGTTTGACCACATGAATATCTGTACTTGTCTCCTGATTAAAACCAGTTCCAGTCTAACCCTGAAAGACCTCAGATCTACAGCATCGTCTTATTCCTGGGGGATGCTAGCGGGCTCTAAGGACTGGAGGAAGGCACGGGAGTCTGCCTGGGTAGAACAGGGGGGGTGGGTCCTGCAAGGAAGCGGTATTGGCAGATGTGACCCTGTCGGGGTACAGAGATCTGTTAGAACACCCTCACACCATTTTATGTCCTTCAAAATGCTGCAGTGATTGCTTTTGAATGGTGCACCTCCATGTGTGATTTTGGTTATTTCTAAATTGTAAACGTCAACAAAATCGCTCATTATTTAAGTTTGGTCTTTCTTTTAAAATAAGTGTGACCGCATAAATGTGAAGGTAACTTGCCCCAAAAGAGCCTTGGTAGCAGGAGTTTTCCTCCAGGCTCTTGGCATTGCAGACAACTTTATAACTTCTTTTAGTACCTGCCAAAAAGTTTGTGTTCTTTTCCTTCCTATTATTTGAGCACCAGGTAAGACCTTGCCAAGTGTGCAACAAAGGAGAAAAAAGAAAAATAAACGGTTAACCGAAGGTCAATCATTTATGTTGTATCTAGGTTCTAAAGTGTCTCCGGTACCGAATGGGTTAATAGCCTGTGGCAAGTTCTAGTATTTTACGATTTGGCAAATAGTCGCTGTAACAAGCGATCTGTTAAGGAGTCTTAGAGAGGACGGTGTGTTCATTATCAAAGAGTTTGTGTTTTGCAATCTCTTGAATTCTCAAATATGTTTATTTTGGTAAGAGTCCTAGGACTCGGAATAATGCTTTCCGGAATTCTGCGGGAAAGAGGGGAAGGGGAAAAAAAGTACTTTTTGTAACAGAAAGGTATTTTTGCTCCTGGTAATTTTCCACGCAGAAATTAATTTCGGCTTCTCGGGCGTCGGGCCATCTTGTAGCGTGTTAGAAAAGAGCATCTGCCAGGCTAAGACCAAACCTAAATCCAAGTTTGTTTACTTGAGTACTCGCCTAGAAATCTTCAAAGTTGTTGTATTTGCTTTTTTTGTGTTTATAGATATTTTTTCGCCACAGCGAACCTTATGGAGGATGGTGGCTTCTAATCCGGTCAATCCATTGGTTGTTTTTAGTACTTAAAGGGACATTGCCACCAAAAATGAAACTTATTGTGTTTATTGATGTTGCTGATATCTTACATGTACTTTGTTTTTCTCTTCTAGGTTTAGTTAAGAAAATATTTTCCTCTATATGTGTCACTGGGTGCATCCATTGTGTGATATTTTCCTCTATAGGTGTCACTGGGTGCATCCATTGTGTGATATTTTCCTCTTTATGTGTCACTGGGTGCATCCATTGTGTGATATTTTCCTCTTTATGTGTCACTGGGTGCATCCATTGTGTGATATTTTCCTCTTTATGTGTCACTGGGTGCATCCATTGTGTGATATTTTCCTCTTTATGTGTCACTGGGTGCATCCATTGTGTGATATTTTCCTCTATAGGTGTCACTGGGTGCATCCATTGTGTGATAATTTCCTCTTTATGTGTCACTGGGTGCATCCATTGTGTGATATTTCCCTCTATATGTGTCACTGGGTGCATCCATTGTGTGATATCTTCCTCTATATGTGTCACTGGGTGCATCCATTGTGTGATATTTTGTGTCGTAAACTGCCCCCCCCCCAGTATCTCTCCACTTGCTCCTCTCTGTGTGGCTTTGGCCATAGAATGGAGTGAATGGGTCAGTCACCGACTCCCATCATTGTAATATGTGGGATGTATTCAAAGGACATCACCGGGGGGGGGGGGTAGGTAGGAGTATTTTTATTTTTTTAAGGTGTTTTTATTTGTAATGCGCCAGTAATCTAGCTACATCTTATGTAAATTGTAGTGTCCCTTTAAAACTTGCTTGGATCCCTTTATTGACACGCTTCTTGGCAAAGAATGGGTTTAATTGGTTCCGTTATTATTTATTATTTTAACCGCTTGACGCGGACAGGCGTGCTATGCACCCTGCGTCGTTCAGGCCTGCCTGCCTTCCTTCCTGCACTGCCCTGGTGTTAAGGAGTTTGTTACTCTGTTGGTTTGGAGGATGACTCTAGCTCCCTCTTTAAGATTTTCTATTGAAAAATAGGTACGTTAAATAACAGCAATCAGAAGAAAAAAAATAATACGCCCAATTTTTTGAAAAAATTGGGCGTAATTATTATTATTTTTTTTCTTATTTTGGTGTTATTTAACTTTTCTCCCTCATCGCGCACAACTCCTCGCTTCTCTGGGCCTCCCAGACCTGGAAGTTCCTGAAGGTTTTCTGTGCAATTTGTGCTCCTTTGCAACTTGCGTATCATAGGAGTGATGAATCGGAGCTGCACGCACATGTCCAGATCCGATCCATCAGCTGTATCTCTGAGGATGCACACTACAGCGATTGGTCGTAGAGGGCAACGTCGTCCGCTACCTGATTGGGACCGATCTAGTGACTAGTAGTGATGGGCCGAACACCCCCGTGTTCGGTTCGCATTCGAACACGAACGTTTGAAAAAGTTTGAATTCGAACACGAACCGAACTCAATGCAAGTCTATGGGACTCGAACGTTCGAATTCTAGACTGCCCTCCAAGAGGGCATATATGCAAGATATTTGCCATAAAAGGTGTTTGGGGGTCCGGGTAGTGCCCTGGGGGACAGGAAACAAGGAAAAAAGTAAAAAACATTTTTAAAAGAACAGTGATTTTTCCATGAAATAAAGGTTAAGAATAAAAACGAGCCGGGAGGCGGGCCTAAGTAATGGCCGCATTTTAAGACAGCTCCACTCGCAGAGGTTTTACATCTGTTGGCATCTGAGGCATCCCTGCCTGCCACGCCGCTGCCGACTAACTGATTGTCGCCCTCTTCATCCCCGGAGGTCCGTGGGCCAGATTTTGGCCGTTCCATACCCGCACGGCTGTGCGGGTGCGTGACCCCTCTGTAGGCCCGGACTGAAGCCTGACGCTGCGCTCGAGCGCGCTGCTATCGCGCTCGTTGGGGTGAGTGGGCAATTCCTTTACCCTCCGCTAACTCGGACCCCTGTGTTGAGGCGCCGGCTTCCTCATCTTGCGCTTCCTCAGCGCCGTTTGCTGGGGTCAGTTTGGCGGCACCTGGTCCGGCGCACGTGAACAGTTGCCGGAAGCTTCCGGCGGGAGTGCTCTCGCCCATCACCGTCCTCGGAGGGCTCAGTCCAGGACCCGTGTATCCCACTACCTACATGCCATCCTGCTGTGTTAAACAGGAGAACACTTAATAAGGCAGACTACCTTCTCTTTAGTTTTTGGGAGAGGGGGGAGGGGAAGGAAAAACCACATAAAACAAACAAAAAAAAAAAAAACGGAAGAAAAAGAGGGGGGGGGGGAAAGGAAAAAACCGCACAAAACAAAAACCAAAAGGAAAAAAGGGGGAGAAAAGAAGGGGAAAAACCACATAAAACAAGAAAACACTCTGGACGCTCTGCACTGTCCGTATATAATTTTTCTGGACACCCCACACTGTCTGTATATCACAACTTTTCTGGACGTCCCGCACTGTCTGTATCATAATTTTTCTGGACGTCCCGCACTGTCTGTATCATAATTTTTTCTGGACACCCCGAACTGTCTGTATCATAATTTTTCTGGACACCCCGAACTGTCTGTATCATAATTTTTGGACACTCCGCACTGTCTGTATCATAATTTTTCTGGACACTCCGCACTGTCTGTATCATAATTTTTCTGGACACCCCGAACTGTCTGTATCATAATTTTTCTGGACACTCCGCACTGTCTGTATCATAATTTTTCTGGACACTCCGCACTGTCTGTATCATAATTTTTGGACACTCCGCACTGTCTGTATCATAATTTTTGGACACCGACTGTCTGTATCATAATTTTTCTGGATGCTCCGCACTGTCTGTATCATAATTTTCTGGACACTCCACACTGTCTGTATCATAATTTTTGGACACTCCACACTGTCTGTATCATAATTTTTCTGGACACTCCACACTGTCTGTATCATAATTTTTCTGGACACTCCACACTGTCTGTATCATAATTTTTCTGGACACTCCACACTGTCTGTATCATAATTTTCTGGACACTCCACACTGTCTGTATCATATTTTTTTCTGGACACTCCGCACTGTCTGTATCATAATTTTTCTGGACATTCCGCACTGTCTGTATATCATTTTTCTGGACGCTCCACACTGTCTGTATATCAGAATTTCTCTGGACACTCCGCACTGTCTGTATATCATTTCTCTGGACGCTCCGCACTATCTGTATATCATTTTTTCCGGACACTCCCATTGTCTGCATATTACAGTTACCAGGCCTACGCCTCACCATGGATAAATTCGTGGCATCATCCACAAAAAGTTCAAAACGCCTTACAACCAAATCTCAGGGCAAAGGTACATCGGCCCCGACACGATCCCCGACTCACTCCACATCTGATCTGGGAAGCCCGCCCTCCAGCCCACACCTGAATACCCCTCCACCGCCCACTACTGTCATGCAGATGGCGGAATTCACAGCTATGCTCTCGCCATTGCTAGATGAAAAATTGGGCCGACTATCGACCGCCATTGACCTGGCGCTCTCCCAGCTCACCTCGCAAGCACAAAGACTGACTGAGGTGGAGGAGAGGGTGTCCACTCTGGAGGATGGACTGACCCCCCTCCAAACATCTGTGGAATCTCACGACTCGCTCCTTTCCTCCCTGATAGACAAAGTTGACGACCTAGAGAACAGGAGCCGTCGAAACAATTTAAGAATAGTGGGACTCCCTGAAGCCGTAAAAGGTCCTCAACTACACCACGTTGTGTCTTCATGGCTCCCCACAGCCCTGGGACTAGCGGATAATTCAACGCTGACTGTGGAACGGGTACATCGTCTGGGACCGGACCTTTCTCCATCATTAGGCCGCCCTCGCACTGTCATATTTAAACTGCTGAATTTCTCAGACAAAATCCGCATCATGCAGGCGTATAGGAAAGCCGGTACCCTAGAATACAATGGAACTACTTTACGCCTCTTCCAGGACTTCTCAGCATCTCTGGCGGCCCGTCGCAGGGCCTTCGCCCCTATCTGCTCCAAATTGGCGGCGGCTAATGTGCGGTTCACGCTCCAATACCCTGCTCGCTTGCGAGTTCACCTTCACGGCCAAGTCACCTTTTACGATTCACCAAACGACGCCTTGACCATATTGGAGGATGACACTGCACGTTCCCCCTCATCGACAACCACAAGGCAACGCTCATCGAACCCCCCAACCTGATTGTAGCTCCGACTCTACAACGGGCTCAGCGTGGTCCTAGGGATGCAATGGATCCCTACGACTTTTTCCCCTTTTGTTCGATTTTACTAACTCTCCGGTGCTGGACTCCACGGACAGGACTAGATCCAACCACGGTCCGAACCGTATGTTTACCACTCACCACCCGGATCCTTTTGGTTAATCTTGGTTATATTGTTTATGGTTCTTCTGTTTGTTTTCTGGTTCGTTTTGTTTCTTCCAGATGCAGGCACCCCTATGTTCCTGTTGGGTGCTTAATGTTTAAAATGTTTCTGATTAGCCTTTTGACTCATAGGCAGGAGGTGACGCTGGTTACTAATGTATATGGGGCTGTGGAGCAGATGCTGGGACGGTTCCCGGCCCCACTTAACAAATTGTTCTCGACGGTTAAGCTTAGAACCCGCTATTGGTATCCCCCATGACCCACGAAACTATGTCTGAAAGTACCCTTCCTATAGAACCACAGATTTTTACACGCAAATCGTTGAAACTGGTGTCCTGGAATGTGGAAGGCCTTAATTCGCCTATCAAAAGGAAAAAAGTACTACAATACTTGAAAAAGTTAGATCCTGACATAATTTTCCTACAGGAAACGCACTGGACTTCCCCAAACCAGTCACTACGCGCCCCCTGGATAGGCTTCCAGACATCATCCGTCCATACGCAGAAATCACGTGGTACCACTATCCTCCTCCACAAACGTCTCCCATACTCTGACTTGCTTGAGATTAATGACCCAGAAGGCAGATATACCTTTCTTGCCCTAACAGTGGGACAAGAACCCCTACAACTACTTAACATCTATGCTCCCAATAGCCCCAATCTCACTTTCTTTAAATCACTGTTACCATTACTCCATTTACACGACTCTTCCCATAGGATTGTGGGGGGTGATTTCAACGAGGTCCCAGACCCTATCTTAGACCGAGCGCCCAGTCGTACGATGGCTAGGGGACGTGCTCAACACACAGGCCCGACCTTCCTCAGGTCCCATTTTGACCTGGATGACGTGTGGCGCTCCCACCACCCTACGGGCAGGGATTTCACGTTTTACTCCGACCCGCACAAATCCTTTTCCCGCCTAGACCTTTTTCTGGTCTCAAGCTTACTTTCCAACCGTGCCCTACGGACAGACATTGGCCCAATAACTCTCACGGACCACGCACATATCACACTAGAAATCATATTGGAAACCCCGGTGCCCTATTCTAGGAATTGGCGCTTTCCTTCGCATCTCATGACCTCCGGTCTCTTCACCTCTCACGTTGAACTGGCATGGAATAATTACACAGACGATAACATTGAGCACGTCGACGACGTCAACCTTTTTTGGTCTGCGTCGAAGGCAGTGCTTCGGGGTCAAATAATGGAATATGCCGCTCGCACAAAAAAAGAGACTGCTAGACACCTCTCCGATGCCCACTCAGAGCTCCTTAGCAGCTATAGAGCTTATCTCTTAGACTCAACCTCCACGACCCTCCAAAAATACAAAAATGACAAGACGCGATACGACTCCCTGGCCACAGAACAGGCACACCGTACATGCCAACGTCAAAAACAGGCTCTGTTCCGCTTTGGCAACAAACAAGGTCGACTTCTTGCTAATTTGGTACGCTCCCAGACCCAGACTAGACCCTTAATTTCAAAACTCAAGACCTCAGACGGAACCATTCTTACCAAACCTAATGACATAGTGGATCACTTTCGTACCTACTTTGCGGACTTCTATAAGGCAGGCCCCGATGACTGTGCCGCCCAACTAAATCTTTTTCATACAGCCCAAATGCCTAAACTTTCCCCAGGAGAACGCGACGCACTCTCAGTACCCATCACACACGCCGAAATCAAAGCGACAATAACCTCACTTAAAAACGGAAAAACACCAGGCCCAGATGGCTTTGGGGCGGAATATTACAAACTCCTTTCTGGCCTGGTGATTCCCCACTTAGTTACGCTGTATAACAATATCCTGGGGGTGGGACCCCACCCCCGACCTTTAATGAGGCGCGGGTGGTGGTTCTCCCCAAACCGGGAAAAGACCCAACATTGGTAACCTCCTATCGTCCCATTGCACTACTAAATACTGACCTCAAAATACTGTCCTCCATCATGGCTCGCCGTCTTCAAAAACCTCTTGCACGCCTCATAGGGCCTCAACAAACGGGATTCCTTAATGGCCGCCATTCCACTACCAATATACGCAAAGCCATAGCGGCAATATGGTCATCTTCCCTCACGCCACAATCCTCAAACCTCTTACTGAGCTGTGACGCAGATAAGGCGTTCGATAGGATCTCATGGAATTATTTAATCAGATTTATTAAGTTTCATCATTTTGGTAAGACATTCTTAACACTTTTTCGTGCACTCTATCTTACGCCTTCCACTATGATCACAGCAAATGGACTCAACTCCGCCCCCTTTAACCTAGAGCGAGGAACTAGGCAAGGATGTCCTCTATCCCCGTTATTATTTAACCTGGCCCTAGAACCTCTAATACGTATCATAGAAATGTCCCAAACAATATCAGGAATTCATTTGTCCCCCACAGTAGTATTAAAAGTTGTAGCCTTTGCAGACGACTTGTTGATATTCCTTTCAGACCCCGCCTCCGCGATCCCCCCCTATTGAAGTTGTTTGACTCCTTCCATGTAGCCTCCGGCTTCCAAATCAACTACGCCAAGACAGTAGCTCTACCTCTAGGCCCCAAACCACAGGGTTCTTGGCTCCAGGGCTTTCCCTTCTCCTGGGCACCCTCGCCGTATATTAAATACTTGGGTATTATTCTACCGATTGACCTCTCCCGCTTATACAAACTCAACATAGACCCTCACTTAGCCCAAACAAAAGCACTTTTGGAGGCCTGGAGCTCACTTCCACTTTCTTACTTGGGGCGGGCCTCACTTATTAAAATGACCTTATTTCCCAAATTACTATACACTATACAAGTATTGCCTCTCCTACTGAAACCTAATGATCTTCAGTTATTCAACAGGTTGTACGCGTCCTTTATTTGGCAAGATAAGCGGGCACGTATACCACTCCTTAACCTCCAGCAACCGATAGCGAGGGGAGGTATCAACTTCCCCAATTTACTAGATTATAACCTAGCAGCACTATATCGTTACGTATCGGATTGGCTGAATGATACTTCCCGCTTCACAGCCTTACATGTGGAACAGGCGCTACTTCCTGCCTCCTCTTTACTAGCATTTCTTCACCAACACTCTCCCGCCATCCCCCTCCCCTACGCGATAACCCTTTGCTCTCCACGACGAAATTAGCTTGGGTCAGAATTCGTAAACGCCTCCAATTGTCCTGGCAAACATCCCTTTGGTCTCCTATCTTGCATAACCCTCACTTTCAAAATGCCTCCCCTGCTCCTATCTTTCGAACCCTGGCTCAACGAGGTTTTAGACTCCTACACCATTACCTAGATGGAGCATCAGGTCTGCCTTATTCTTACACAGCCTTGACAGAACGCATTGCCCCATTAACTATACACCCTGTTTATTACTTACAACTCAGACAGTTCCTTCTCGCACAACTGCACACCTTATCTCCCACTGATTTAACTAACCAGTTAGACACGCAATTACTCGTACATAGTTCATCTCCTCCCTCGACTTCAACCATTTACACACTTCTACAACATTCACTCCCCACCTCGAAACCCTGGAGGGCTATCTCTCGATGGGCCACTACTTTTCCAAACCTTACCCCCAACGACCTAGTGTCGGCTACTCTGGTATCAAGACGCACTCTCCCATCCGCCAATTATTGGGACATGTTTTATAGGATACTCCACCGAGCCTACATGGCGCCGGATAGAATGGCCCGTTCAGGACTATTACCTAACGCCAACTGTTTAAAATGCAATTTTTCCCCAGCCGACCTCCATCATTGTCTCTGGTCGTGCCCCTTTATTCAATTATTTTGGGACACCGTACGCCGATTCAGCTCCCAGGTTATCCGAATCGAGATTCCCTTCACACCTAACTGGGCTATTTTCAACTTACCAACTTCACAAACCCTTCAACCCCTCTCTAGATGCCACCGGTTTTGGTTAGGTCTCCTAGCAGCGACGGGCAAAAAGGCCATATTATCTCAATGGATATCCGGTACCCCTCCCTCATTCCGCATGATGTACGACAGAATCTATTCCATATTCTTGGCTGACTGGTCTGAGGCCTCACTACATCAGACTGAGAAAACTCAACAATTCTTTACCCACTGGTCCCCTTTTATTTGTGCCTTACCACCTGAGGTCAAAACCTCCCTACGAAACACGTTCTGCGATGCCCCATGGTATTCCCTACAAATGCTGCGGAACACCCCTCCGATCCCCTCAGATACCTCTAACCACTTGTTAGTTAACTTTCTTGCCTCCACTTCCCGGGATACCCTAACCCAGCCGTCCACCTCTGAGCTTTAAATGCTGACATTACCATGACACTTCGGTACTGGATTGTGATGTAATACTTTAATTAACACCGGAAACTGTGATTTTTTTTTTTTTTTTTTTTTTACATTATTACAGATTGTACATGATATGAAAAGGAAAAAAAAAAAAAAAAAAATGTTACCCCTTTTTCTGTAAATTCATCTTGATCTGAGACGAATAAAAATATGTTTAAAAAAAAAGAATAAAAACGAAAAATTCCTTCAAATATCGTACCTAGGAGGTCCCCAAAACCTGCCTGTGAAGTGGCGGATTTGTAGGATGTATAGAAACATTTAAAAAGAAAAAAATGACATTTCAAATGACGGCAAATGGTTTTCCTTTAATCTATTCATAAACAACTGCTTGGGGCGGCAGCCTGTATGAAAAGAGAAGACATTTTAGGACACGCAGAACAAGATTAGTGATTTTTTTTTGGGCTAAATTATGGTGAAACTTATGCAGGCTTTGGATGAAAGTAACAACGGTTGCATTAAAATTGCATGAGCATTAACATTTGCTGCGGCGTTAACCGCATATTTGTAACGATTCCCCAGGACAAACCTGGTAGGATCCCTGGTAACAGACCTCTAACCCTCCAATCCTTAGGATGGTCGGGACTCGGGACCACTAAACCTAACCCCTAGCAGCCACACAGGCCAGGAAGACAGCACCAACAATATACACCACAGACTGAAATCAATATATGTTTGTACTGCTCTATAGTATATGGCAGGATGGAAGCGCACCAGCAGTAACAAGCAGCGGAATATACTAGACAGGGGCGCAGAGCAAGAGTAGTTGTTATAACAAAACCGGGTCAGCAACGTTTAGGCACTTGTACTGCGCTACTGTATATGGTGAGAATCGGCGCACACCAGTAGCAGCAGGAGGCAAACCGAACAGGCAGGGAGTACACAGAGAGAATAGTCAAATGGCAGGCAAAGCCGGCAACAGATCGGGTCCTCAGAACAAGCAGGGTAAGTAACAAGTATACTTCTGAGAAGATACGCTATTAGTGTAGCGAGGAAGCCGGCTGCGCATTTTGCATCGCTCTCTACACTAATAGCGTATCTTCTCCGAAGCTTCACACAGCGCGCCGGTGTATGCAGCGTCTAACAGCGTGGGAGACGGGAGGCTGTGCTTGTTGGCGGATCCAGGAATAAGGTGAGTAATAGAAAGAAAAGAAAAAGTTTTATTTTATGTTCCTTGGGACATTTAATAATGTCCTCGGAATTTTTTATTTTTTTTTAGAAATGTCGCCTTACCTTAGCCTGGTGGTCAGTCAGTGGAGGCTCCCTGGATCCTGGTTGTTCGGGGGGCGGGGTCTGCCGTGGCCACAGGTGCAGTGGCTCCCTCCCTGCGCCACCTCTCTGCCACATGCACCCGGCCGAACTGCCCACACAGTCGCAGCTCTGTCATCCGGCGGCCGCATGCTACTCAAGGGATCCTTGGGAGGCCCTGGAGGGCTGCCCTCTACAGTGCCTGATTAGAGGGCCTCGTTTGCCTGATGTTTTAGCAACAAGATTGTTTTATCCCATAGGCTTCAATGTTAAAAATATTTCCATTTTAATTCAATATCTAATAAACCATTGCTTATAATATTCTGCAGTAAAAAGTCTCTTTATTCTTAGATTTTTTTAGGTTTTTTTAACCCTTTCGCTGCTGAGGCATTTCCCGCCTCTGTGCTGAGGTCATTTTTACTGATTTTGCTCATCATGTTTAAACGCGTTTTGAAGGCTTATTTTAGTATATGACCCAGACATATTATATATCGTCCTTTCCATCAGACTCGGCAGATTCATAATATGTCATTATTCTATGTATACGTCATGTCCTGTCTGTATATTCTAACAAAAAATGCAATAAAATATGAATTTTCAATCATTTACAACGTGTAAAGTGTTTTTTTTCACACTTTAACATGCGAGCAATTGCGGTTATATTTTGTATGGGGTGCGCTTGTTAAAAAAATTAGAGATGGGGTCTCGTTACATTTTTTTTTGGGGAAAATTACGCGATTTGTAACAAACGCACCGCATACAAAAAACGTTAGTGCAGCATCATTGTTCACATTATAATTGAAATGGGAACAATATTGCTGCATTAACAAACCAAAAAAAATTGTTTATTTTTTTTTATAATTTTTTTTAAATAGGTTTTTATTTTTTATTTTTTTTAAAAAACTTTTTTCATACTCATGTTTGGTATCGTTGGAACGGCCATGCTCTGGCCGATCCAACAATATCAAACATTAACCCCGAACTGCCACGGATCGTGAGATAGGAGGTTCCAATGAACCCCCTATCTCCACCATTGGTGGCAGATAGGGGTTAACTCCAGGACTGGCGTCATCGTGCTATGCACGATGACGCCAGTCCTCAGGGGGCATTCCCGGAAGCTCGGCCGACGATCCAGCCCCCACGGGGTTAATTCCAGGTACTGTTAGGAAGGGCAGGCTGTGCCCTTCCAAACGGTGCCTGGATTAACCCCCGCAACGCCGGCGATCGGGAGGGAGAGAGGTCCGAAGGACCTCCCCCCCTCCCTTTCAGGCGCCTCCTCCGCACATGCGGGGGGGGGGGCGCCTGAATTAGATGTCATCGCGCCGCCACGATGATATCTAATTCGGCTGCCGGCGGTTCCGGGTGCTGGGCTGACATCGAGGATGTCAGCCCGCACCGGGGGGCACAGTGATCGGCCGAAAATTACATACGATCTTAGGAACCAGAAAAGAGGTGTAGAAGGTCCTGCTCAGAGGAGCGTAAAGTTTATAAAGGGGATGGAGGTGGAGGTGAACACAAGGAGTTCTCTTTTTATTAGTGGTTAGGATTCACTAGTTCTAACGTTTGTATCAGAAATGGTGACGGACATGGTGGTAAAGCAAGATATGAAACCTATGATGATGTTGGAAGGGTGGGGAGAGAGGAGAATGGACAAGAATGTCATAGTCTGGGGGGGAACGGTGTTGAGGGATTTCTTGAAGCACTGGAGATTGGTGGGGAGTTGGATGGCAAGAGGGGTCAATCGATAGGACCAGTGATGCCCTTTAAGTTTGGAGGCGTAATTTAGCGGTGTGGGTGGAAACCGTAGACAGTGGTTTCTTGTAGAGCGGAGGGATCTAGAAGGGTTGTGCTTGTGGAGTATTAAAGACCTATAGGTAGAGTTCCTGAGGGTTTTGAATGTGAACGGTGGTACTTTATGGATCCATAAAGGAACCGGAAGCCAATGGAGGTTCTACCTTCGTCTCCTAAATTTCTGGAGGTTTTATTTTATATTTTTTCCTCCTAAGTCTATGTAAAAATTACTTGGCGGCCAAGAAATACAAAAAGTAAACAAAAAACTAAAGGCCAAGCTTGCTATCCGATTGTCAAACTGTGAAGTAAAGTGTTAGCCAATCCAGAGTTCACATTGTAATGCGTAACACTTCCAAACAAGCCAAGTGCGCAATGAAAAGGAGCAAACAGAACCCTCACAGGATTTCAACTAATAATCCTTATTTCATGCACGTTTCTAGCGTATTAAAATATCTAATACATTGCAACAGTGTCTTGGAAACTTATCTTCATTAATTCAAAATGGCCGCCTTTGCGAAGAGCCGACTTTTATTAGCATCTGAATATTTCACACTCGCCCACCTTTAAATCTGTAAAAAGCAGCCTTTTAATGTAGACCTTTTTGCATACAGTATTTTTCGTATTCATCATATCCTCCTTTTGGCATATTTGCCTCGGATTTGTTTACCTCTTTCCCCCATTTCTCAGAGGGATATGATTCACACATTTTCAGATTTATTTGAGCAAAACGTAATAAATATACTGCTTCAATTTTCACTGCTGGAACGCTGCCAGGGTTTTTAATGAATTTGGCCTGCGTTATTGAAGTGGTCTACGTTTTCCAAAGCTCCAGGCTCTGTTAAGATTATACACGTACTCGCACTATGTACCCCCCCCCTCCATCCGCCCACCCCATCCTCCCTCCCCGCGCTCCCCGCGCTCCCCGCGGACTGAATGACTCACACAAGACTGCAGCTTTCTTAGACTCTGCTCTGGTTAAAATTAGGAAAGGCCTTTATTATTCAAGGAAAGGAAGGCCGTCTCTGTATTTCATCAACCCTGCCAGCGTAGGCCATAGTTTTGTCAGTCTGCTAACCTGGCTTGCTGTGTTTGTACAAGGCTTGACCCACGCCGTGATTTCTATGCGAGGGCAGCAATAACACCATTGCGAAACACGGCGCGTTTTGGGATCTGCTGATCTTAATGCGTCTATCCTTTGTTTATTGAACACGCGCGTTTTTGTGTCTGATGACGTGCGTCACTATGAGAAACATGCGATGCCCGTTAATTTTATTTATGCAGCGGCTTAAAATAAGTTGGACGTCATGTTTATTATTAGGAACGCAAAAAATAATCCTTTAATAGACGGAAATGAAGAATATGGGAAGATGTGAAAGTGAAGTATTATCTCGAGGCGCTATGCGGATCAAATTGGGGTGCGCCTGGCCGGTATCGCCCATTGTCCGGTTTGGAGTTGCCTACTTTGATCTTCTAATATGTTCGAAACTAAAGTGGCACGGAAACTGTTTTATCTTTGTATTCAAGCAATTAAATATCTTGGGCACTATCATATGCCCTGAGCTAAGAAGGGAATGCCAAGGGGAAAGGTTTGCATTCGCATATCTTCCCTTGGCATCCCCGTTTTACCAATGGATTACAGGGCAGGCGCTGAATCCACAGCAATAAAACTCGCAGTACTATGCGGTGTGTATGAGCATATCACAGAGCTGCACAGCAATAAAACTCACGCTCCTACACACCGCACATTACTGTGAGTTTTATTGCTGTGCAGCTCTGTGATACACTCATACACACCGCACATTACTGTGAGTTTTAATGCTGTGCAGCTCTGTGATACGCTCATACACACCGCACATTACTGTGTGTTTTATTGCTGTGCAGCTCTGTGATACGCTCATACACACCACACATTACTGTGAGTTTTAATGCTGTGCAGCTCTGTGATATGCTCCTACACACCGCACATTACTGTGAGTTTTAATGCTGTGCAGCTCTGTGATATGCTCCTACACACCGCACATTACTGTGTGTTTTTATTGCTGTGCAGCTCTGTGATACGCTCATACACACCACACATTACTGTGAGTTTTAATGCTGTGCAGCTCTGTGATATGCTCCTACACACCGCACATTACTGTGTGTTTTATTGCTGTGCAGCTCTGTGATACGCTCATACACACCGCACATTACTGTGAGTTTTAATGCTGTGCAGCTCTGTGATATGCTCCTACACACCACACATTACTGTGAGTTTTAATGCTGTGCAGCTCTGTGATATGCTCCTACACACCGCACATTACTGTGTGTTTTTATTGCTGTGCAGCTCTGTGATACGCTCATACACACCACACATTACTGTGAGTTTTAATGCTGTGCAGCTCTGTGATCTGCTCCTACACACCGCACATTACTGTGTGTTTTTATTGCTGTGCAGCTCTGTGATACGCTCATACACACCGCACATTACTGTGAGTTTTAATGCTGTGCAGCTCTGTGATATGCTCATACACACCGCACATTACTGTGTGTTTTATTGCTGTGCAGCTCTGTGATACGCTCATACACTGCACATTACTGTATCACAGAGCTGCACAGCAATACAACTTAGTGATATGCAGTTGTGCATGAGAATATCACAGGGCTGCAAAGCCTTTTTACACCCCCAGACCTCGCTTTCTTTTTACACATCCCCAGCGGGCCCCTCACATTCTTCCCCTCCCAGGTCCCATTCCATTCTTTATTACCCCTCCCCCACCAGGTTCCTCACTTTCTTTTACCTCTCATCTTAATGACACATGCCCTGGGGTGGTGGTAGAAGAAAGTGAGGGGCCTGATGGTGGGTAATAAAGGATGGGTGGGCGTCTGTGGGGGAATGTGAGGGGCCTGCTGGTAAGGTGTCAAAAGAATGAGAGGAGCAAGGGGAATATCCATCTTCCGCCAAAATCTAACACTCCCTATCAAATGTCAAGATGATGTGTGTGAAGTGTGTCGGGCCTCTGCACTCAGTGCTGCTCTCTTGGCTCATCTCTTGGCTCCTCTGCCTGTCGTCTACCTCAGAGGCTGACTTGAGCGTGCTCGGGCCAGAAAGGGAATAAAATTTAGCAGTGGGCCATTGGCCTCCTCTGTGCAATGCGTGGGGACATCGTATCACATGGTGGGTGAGTCGCAACAGACTGATTGTAACAGACCAGCTCCGGATTGAGACTCAGAGTCCACTACCGGAGCTGAGAATTAAGAAACCAATGGCCAGTGCATGCTTGGGTGTGTACCTGAAACTGGGCCCCTACCAACCCATGAGCTCTTGTGCTATTTTTAATTTGTTTCAATTGTAAAGTGACCCAAAAATTAATGGGCCTACCGGGATTCCTCCCGGTATACTGTTAGGCCAGTCCGGCCCTGGATCTAATCCTCTACTCGTCAGCATTGCGTCCTGAACGAGACTTGAGACTGCTGTATCGGTCAGTGCAAACACAGAGCGTATGGTGTGATTTCCTTATGAGGAGTGCCCAAAGCTGGTTAGCTGGAAGCCCTGTGCTCCACCACAGGGGTCTGCTTCCCCAGAAGTTTGCTGAGAAAATCCAAACTGTAAGCAACACTGGTAAATTCCTGAATTCTAACTTGATCGAAGCACAAGCAGAGATATAATATGTAACGTCATACATGATTAGAGGAACACTAACACGAGCTGTAACTAGTTTACTCGTGCATTACAACCAAAACCACTTTATAAAACACATTATAAAACACACGCTGCTAGGTTAATTTTCTCTGTTTGAAGTAATTCCACATAAAAAGGGAAAATAAAGTTTAGTGGGTTTTTTTTAGCTCATGTTCCCGTTTTTTGGATTTTTCCCATGATGCAACATTTATCAAAATCTGTGCAAACGTTTTACTTTGTGGCTGTGCTTTATCATATACAGTTAAAGTTAAAAGTATTTATAAAGCACCAACAAGTTCCATAGCGCTGACAATTTAACAGTGGAGGAGGGGATGTTTACTATTGTTCTTCAGGCTAACTGAGATGACAGCTGGTAACTGAATGAGATAAGACAGGGAGCTTAAAAGCCTTCTAATCTACCCCCTGGTGATGTCCTTTGAATACATCCCACACAATACAATGATGTGAGTCGGCGACTGACCCATTCACTCCATTCTATGGCCAGTGCCACACAGTGAGGAGCAAGTGATGGAAAGATAGGGGGGGGGGGGTTACAACACAAAATATCACACAATGGATGCAGCCAGTGACACATATAGAGGAAAATATTTTCTTAACTAAACATACAAGAGAAAAACAAAGCACATGTTTTTATATCAGCAACAACAAATAAACACAATAAGGACATTTCATTTTTTTGTGGTACTGGCCCTTTAAAAATAAATCTCTTTCCAAATATATAGAGTAAATCAGCAAATGGATACAGGAATTGGAGAAGACTTTCGGGGGGGGGGAAAGTTTAATCCCCATAATAGATAAGTTCCATCTACATATTACAATGCAGAAGCATAAAGGCAAAGTGATAATAAACACCGAAAACACAAGAGATTCATTTTGGTTCTTTAAGGTTAATTAAGGCCAAAACCTAGACCAGCCATGTTTTCCGACACCTACAATTTATTCATGCCTATGGCCAGCACATGAAGAATGTGACCCTGCAGTATGTATAACTCATATGCGGCAGGTAAGAAATCAAAGAGGAAGAGCAGGTGCTCTTAACCAGGTAACGGACCCCCCCCCCCTGCAGGATATGAATTATACATGTTACAGGGCCGATCCTTCCCTGAGCCATCCCTCTTCATGACTTGGTAATAGGTGTCCTGGAAAATGTGGCTGATCTTGCAAACCAACTGAAACATCACATTTTATCTCTGCGTTTGCTTCCGTTGAGTTCTAATCCATGGAACTAACATTTGTTGTCCAGTTTGGCTTTTCAATATAAACGATATTGCTGTATTGGTCTATAATGCTGGTTTTGGGGTGAGATTCTTTATTTTCTATATAATCTTTTTTTTTTTTTTTTAATAGCATCTCTGCTTTTATATATATATTTTTTTTTCCTCATAAATTCTGCGAGGAGGAACGACGCAAAATACTCTGGCGTGTTAAATTGCCAGGCTCCTCGTGTTATCTGATGCTGATCTTCAGCATTATTGGGATTGGGGAAGAGGACACGTAAATCACTTGTATCTGACATGCCTCTGGACATCTAGCAGCGATCATTCTGAAGGAATGAGCACTCTGGTTTATTAACTAAGACTTCATCACAATCACCTCCGATCATCTAATTCCGTGGAGGTTTCCAGGCGCTCATCACGGTTTTATGATGTCCAAGTAAAGCGCTTGAACCAGAGATCTACGTAACCACGATTTAGGAGTTTGACATAGTGAGGTATAACTCATCTGTGTGAAGAAAAGTAAAGCAATTCACCTTTTTTTCTCTAAAAATAATCTCAACGTAAATCTTCTCTAAATTTAGATTTTTGAGTAATTGGCGGCCGGTCCAGTTCTGAATAGAACATAAATGGTTAGATATTTCTCTCCATCCACCTGACGCTGGATTAATGGAGATATGATAGAAACATTTAAATACGTAAAGGGAATCCACAAGGTAGAGGAAGGGAGTATATTTAACCACTTCGATGCTGAGGACGCGCTCAGCGCGTCCTCAGCATTCCCGCTGGTATGCGGAGGACGCGCTGAGCGCGTCCTCCCATTGGGGTCAGCGTTCGGCCGGGTTCCGGCCGATCGCTGGCCCCTCCGGTGCGGGCTGACATCCTGGATGTCAGCCCGGCATCCGGAACAGCAGCCGCCGGAATTTGGTGTCATCGCGGCAGCGCGATGACACCAAATTCAGGCGCCCCCCCGCATGTGCGGAGGAGGCGCCTGAAAGGGAGGGGGAGGTCCTTCGGACCTCTCTCCCTCCCGATCGGCGGCTCTGCGGGGGTTAACCCAGGCATCATTTGGAAGGCACAGCCTGCCCTTCCAAATGATGCCTGGCATTAACCCCTGGGGAGCTGGATCGCGAATCGGCGCTGAAAAGCGCCGGTTCGCGATCCTTTCCCGGAGCTGGCCGACATCTTGGATGTCGGCCAAGCCTCCGGGAACTCCCCTGAGGACTGGCGTCATCGTGCGTAGCACGATGACGCCAGTCCTAGAGTTAACCCTTAACTGCCACCAACGGTGGAGATAGGGAGTTCCAATGAACTCCCTATCTCCCGATCCGTGACAGTTAGGGGTTAAATTTTGGTATGGTTGGATCGGCCAGAGTATGGCCGTTCCAACGATACCAAACATGAAAGTGAAAAAAGTTGTAAAAAAAAAAATGAAAAATAAAAAAAAAAAAAAAAAATTAAAAAAAATATATAAAAAAAAATAAACACTTTTTTTTTTTTTTTTTGGTTTGTTAGTGTAGCAATATTGTTCCCATTTCAATTATAATGTGAACAATGATGCTGCACTAACGATTTTTGTATGCGGTGCGTTTGTTAAAAATAGTGTAATTTTCCCCAAAAAAAATGTAACGAGACCCCATCTCTAATTTTTTTAACAAGTGCACCCCATACAAAATATAACCGCAATTGCTCGCATGTTAAAATGTGAAAAAAAACACTTTACACATTGTAAATTATTGAAAATACATATTTTATTGCATTTTTTGTTATAATATACAGACATGACATAACGTATACATATAATAATGACATATTATGAATCTACCGAGTCTGACGGAAAGAACGATATATAATATGTCTGGGTCATATACTAAAATAAGCTTCAAAACACGTTTAAACATGATGCGCAAAACAGGTAAAAATGACCTCAGCACAGGGGCGGGAAAAGCCTCAGCAGCGAAAGGGTTAAAAGGAAACAAAGTAGCAAAACAAGAGGACATAGTGTTAGATTAGAGGGGCAAAGGTTTAAAAGTAACATCAGGAAGCATTATTTTACTGAGAGGGTGGTGGATACATGGAACAGTCTTCCAGTAGAAGTGGTAGAGGCCAAAACAGTAATTGAATTTAAACAGGCATGGGATAGGCAAAAGGCTATCCTAAACAAAAGATAAATCCAGGTAAAGTATCCATGTAATTGGGCAGACTAGATGGGCCGAAAGGTTCTTATCTGCCGACATTTTTCTATGTTTCTATGTTTCTAATGGGACACTCTACTCATCCTCACCACTTTATTGTTTCAAGTGGTCAGGATGTGAAGAGTGTCCCCATTCTCCCACCCTTCCAGCTCTGTCGATCTGGCGAAAAATGTTGGTTGAAGTCCAGGTGTTTCCTCCACATCGTATCACCAGCAGCCGGGATTTTGAATTTTACGGCTGCTGGTCACCAGATTGGTCACTAGTGATGTCAGCATGCCGACAGTGATCAGTCTTAGAGATACATCCGATGGATGGGATCTACTCATGCGTGGAGCTCCGATCCATCGTTCTGTGCAGGCACTACGGAACTTGCGTATATAAACTGCGCAAGTCCCATTGCGGAGGAAATTTGCGGTTCGTACGCTACACATGTTGGGCCCTATTACATTCTTCGCACACAATTGTGCGCAGGCGCAAAAATACATTACCGCGAGGGGCAAAACCCTTTGCGCTGAACGTCGTATTACGACATTCGCGCACAAAATGCGCGTTAACGTCTAACGCGAGTGACCCTGCGCGAACCCTTTGCGAGCGCAATTTAGTGCGCGCATCCTATACTTAACATTGTGAGCGCAAATGCGTTTGGGCGCTGGTGCGCGCATGGTATTACAATCTTAGCGCAAAATTTAACGCACAGTGTTTGCGCGCATAATTTTAACGTCTTTGAAAAGCTGGTGGCAACGGCAAATTGTAACAACCTGACCGTACCAAACTGCGGATTCACAACGGAGAACGTCGATGTGCAGGTTTTTTTTTTTTTTTTTTTACTCGATCCGTCAAAAATGACGGCCACTACCTTGTCTTCCGTCAGAACGTACGTCTGTTGTGCGCAGTCCACACAAAAATGACGGACTCCGCACAAAAATGACGGACTCGCGTCAAATATGATGGACTCGCGTCAAAAATGACGGACTCTGACGGACTCACTCACTCATTTTTGCACGTCGGTTTTACGAGCGCAATTTCCCGACGGATGAAAAAAATGCGCGAGGAATGTAATTCCAGTGGTGATTTTCGTGCGTTAACGCTTCACGCAAAAAACACGCGTTTAGCCTGCGTTAAGAATGTAATAGGGCCCGTTGTGTAGGAGAGCAAGTTGGCCAAAAAGCTTTGAGGACCTCAGACTTAAGAAGTCCCTGAACTGAAGAGGAGGAGCAACGTGCGGCGAGGGAGAAAAGGTGAGTAAAATCGTCTGAAATAAAAAATAATTGGGCAGAGGCTGTCGGCAGCATCTGCCCAATTATTTAAGGGCAAATAGAGGGAACTCCATTTTTCGATCTTATATCCCTTTAAATAAACGGAACAAAAACCTAACGTATTGTGGTGTTTTTGCTCATTCGTTTTTCGGTAACTGAATAATTGGAGCCAAGAAAGGAGTAATAGCACTCGACTGTTGAATAAATCCAATCACAGGTGCCATGCGTTCTGATGATGCTCAAGCCCCATACAGCAACATCAAGAAATGGACCAAGCACTCTGGATCAAGTAAGAGCTTTATTTCATGGGTGACACTACAACGTTTCGGCTCTGGCAAGAGCCTTTCTCAAGAGGAAGTGCTCATGCCAGAGTCCAAATGTTGTGGTGTCCTTCACAAAATAAAGCTCCAACCTCATCAAAGCAGAGTTCTCGGTCCATTCATCTATGTGTTAATATTTCTAGAACCACCACTACCGTCATTATTGGTATACAGAAATATATTAAAAATCTGATTTTTATCCCCATTTTATAAAATTTATTATTAAACATTTTACCCTCTACCCACTGGCGTGGATGAGGGGGTAAGTGGGACCAGTGGTTAAGCAAAGTGATTTGGATTCCTTGCAGTTGAACTCTCTACGGTATAACGAAACAAATCGATACTAATCCGTCAAGATGCAACATTCGGTTTGGATTAACTAATTTTTTAAACTAAACTAGCTTTTATCGTTATAAGTATTTATAAAATGCTAACAAGTTCCGTAGCGCTGTGCATCGGGTGAGACAGAACAAATATACATACAAGTTTAAACACAAAGAACTGTAGGAGAGAGGACCCTGCTCCAGAGCTTACAATCTGAGAGGAGAGGGTGGCACATTAGGTGAGGGTAACTGGAGAACATGAAGTAGCAGGGGTGCATTTGGGCTTGGTGGGAAGATGGTGCAAAAATTGTACAGTGGGGGAATCCTGGAGTGAGACGATAGGCTTCTGTAATGTGTTTTCAGAGACTTCTTGAAGGACTGGAGAGACGGGAGAGTATAATGTTGCAAGGGAGTTCCATATAAAGGGGGCAGCTCGGGAGAAGTTGGGGTGCGGGTATGTGAAGCTAATAGCATCAGATCATTGGCCGAGGGAAGTGGTCGGGACGTGATGTACCTGCTAAGAAGGGAGGAGATGTAGGCAGGGGCGCAGTTATGGAGAGCTTTGTACGTGAGCACCACTATTTTGAAATGGATTCTAAAAGAAACAGGGAGCCCGTGCAGAGATTGACAAAGGGGTGATGCGTGAGGTGAAGTGGATGAGCCTGGCACAGACTGCAGAGGGAGAATCCGGGATCTCTTAAGGCCAGACAGAAGGAGGTTACAGTAGTCGAGGCGGGAGATAAGAAGAGCTTGGATGAGCATTTTAGCAGAGTCCTGATTAAGAATGGGACGGATGTGTTCAATGTTTTTTAGGTGGAAGTAGCAGGATTTGGTTAGTGACTGAATGTGAGGAGTAAAGGAGAGATCCGACTCAGAGAGGAAGAAGTAATGGTGGTACCGTTCACCAGAGGGGAAATGGGCGCAGGAATGTTGGATTTAGAGGGAGGGAAGACTGTCGTCAGCATAGAGCTGATATTGGAGTCCATTCACACCTCTAGAACACATTGATCCACCTGTAACCAAACAGCTATACAGTCATAACGAGAGCTTTGATCTTCACTAGATTAAAATCTTTGTGTCTCGGTTTGAAGGAAAGAAAGTGGCAAGTGTGGCTTACAAACGATGACCATTGTATTTCTTCTTTTTCATAGGTCTAGCAAATCCCCACATGGTGAATAATAAAAATGACACTTCTTCCAACAACCTGTCTAAAAGGAAACCAGCAATGGGATCTCTGGCTGTGCCGGCCAATCAGCTGTTAAACTTCTTCTCATCATCTTCGGATACAGGTAATGTTACAGACGGGGAACTGTCTCCAAAATCTCTGAATTTCGGACTTATTATTATTATTATTATTATTCTTTATTTATAAAGCGCCAGCATATTCCGCAGCGCTGTACAATAAGCACAGTATAGACAGGGTTACAATACATTGAACAACATTTGACAAACAGTACAGGAGGAGATGAGGCCCTATTCCCGTAGGAACTCACAATCTGGGAGGGTTGGGGTTGGAAACAGGAGGAGAGGACTGTAAGGTGAGAGTGATTGATGGATGCGTCAGTGAGTTGGGTGGTAGGCTTCCCTAAATAGGAATGTTTTAAGGGAGCGTTTGAAGGAAGAGAAGTTAGGGGAAAGTCTGACAGTACGAGTGATAGCGTTCCAGAGAGTGGGGGCTGCGCGTGAGAAATCCTGCAGTGTATCATGGGAAGAGGTGATGCGGGGAGAAGCTAGGCGCAGGTCACTGTTTGACCTTAGGGAGCGGGCTGGGGTGTATTTGGTGATTAGTGAGGACAGGTAGTGGGGAGCTGAGTTAGTGAGGGTTTTGTAGGTAAGGATAAGGATTTTGAACTTAATTCTGCAGTGGATGGGGAGCCAGTGAAGGGACTCGCAGAGGGGAGCGGCAGAGACAGAGCAGCGGGTGAGGTGAATTAGCCTGGCAGAGGCGTTCAGGATGGATTGTAGGGGGAGAGGCGGGACAGAGGGAGGCCAGATAAGAGATTATTGCAATAGTCGAGTTGGGAGATTACCAGGGTGTGTATGAGTTGTTTTGTGGTGACAGCGGTAAGAAATGGCCGAATTCTGGAAATATTACGCAGTTGGTATCGGCAGGAGGAGGAAAGAGACTTGATGTGGGGGATGAAGGAAAGAGCAGAGTCAAGTGTAACTCCAAGACAGCGAACTTGGTTTGATGGGGAGATGGTGATACCCTCCACCGTGATAGAGAAGTCAGGAGGTGGGGAGGCATTGGAGGGAGGAATAAGCAGGAGTTCAGTCTTTGACATGTTGATCTTTAGGTGGTGGGAGGCCATCCAGGAGGAGATGCCAGATAAACAGTCACTGACTTTTGAAAGGACAAGGGGAGAGAGATCAGGGGTAGAGAGGTAGATCTGAGTGTCATCAGCGTAGAGGTGGTAATTAAAGCCAAAACTGTTGATGATTTTGCCCAGGGAGGAGGTGTAGATGGAAAAGAGCAGAGGACCAAGGACAGAGCCTTGAGGTGCACCAACAGATAAAGGCAATGAAGAGGAGGAGTTACCAGCAAAGGACACACAGAAGGACCTGTTGGATAAATAGGAGTCAACCCAAGCAAGTGCAGTGTCACCGAGACCCAGAGAGTTGAGGGTCTGTAGAAGAAGGGGGTGGTCAACAGTGTCAAAAGCAACCGAGAGGTCAAGCAGGATGAGAATAGAATAGTGGCCGTGTTTTTTAGCAGTTAGGAGGTCGTTGGTGACTTTGAGGGCAGTTTCAGTTGAGTGTAGGGGACGGAAGCCAGATTGATACAAACTGATGTAGATACCTTTTGGGGGGGTAGGTTTTTATATATATATACACACTTACAGTATATATGTATATCCCGTAAAAGAAAAACCAAAAAACATAGCACACAGTTAAATATATGTGTGTATAGAGTTTCTAGAAGGTTCTTGAAGCCAGATCTATTATCTCCCATATGTTTGACACCATCAGAATTTTTTGTTGTCACTTTTTTTCAAAATGGGGATCACCAAGCATGACGCAAAACATATTTATATCTTTTATCCTCAGTTCAAGCGCACTAATGTAATCTTTACTTATATTAACCCCTCGTTAATATTTTAAGTGCGGGTTCCCATAGCCCCTTGAAGTTAATTATTTTCCCAAAATATGGGTGTATGTATATAAATATATTTTTAAAGGGACACTACCACTAACATAAGCTGTATCTAAAGTACTTGTGTATTAAAACAAAACCACATTATAAAACACATGCTGCTGTTTTATTTATTTTTTCTTTGTAATTGCATGTAAAAAAGAAAAATAAAGTTCGGTTGTTTATCACCGGTTTCCATGTTGTTGATCTTTTTTTTATTTATTTTTTTCCCCATCATGCAACATTTACCAAAATCTTATGACAAATGTCACTTTACAACTGTGGTATAAATAAAGAAGTAGTGAAGAGGCAATTGGTGGGGAAGGGAATGTTTAGAAAAGGCTGCATGGGGTCTATTGTAGTGCCCAGTGACGCATATAGAGGAAAATATCACACAATGGATGCACCCAGCGACACGTATAGAGGAAAATATCACACAATGGATGCACCCAGTGACACGTATAGAGGAAAATATCACACAATGGATGCACCCAGTGACGCATATAGAGGAAAATATCACACAATGGATGCGCCCAGTGACACATATGGGAAAATATCACACAATGGATGCACCCAGTGACACATATAGAGGAAAATATCACACAATGGATGCACCCAGTGACACATATATAGGAAAATATCACACAATGGATGCGCCCAGTGACACATATAGAGGAAAATATCACACAATGGATGCACCCTGTGACACATATATAGGAAAATATCACACAATGGATGCGCCCAGTGACATATATAGGAAAATATCACACATGGATGCGCCCAGTGACACATATGGGAAAATATCACACAATGGATGCGCCCAGTGACACATATAGAGGAATATATCACACAATGGATGCACCCAGTGACACATATAGAGGAATATATCACACAATGAATGCACCCAGTGACACATATAGAGGAAAATATCACACAATGGATGCGCCCAGTGACACATATAGAGGAATATATCACACAATGAATGCACCCAGTGACACATATAGAGGAAAATATCACACAATGGATGCACCCAGTGACACATATAGAGGAAAATATCACACAATGGATGCACCCAGTGACACATATAGAGGAAAATATCACACAATGGATGCACCCAGTGACACATATAGAGGAAAATATCACACAATGGATGCACCCAGTGACACACATAGAGGTAAATATTTTCTTAACTAAACATGCAAGAGAAAAACAAATCACATGTAAGATATCAGCAACATCAAATAAACACAATAAGGACATTTCATTTTTTTTGTGGTAGTGGTCCTTTAATTACCGGAAAAATAATAATAAAAAAAAAATGATTGCCTAAAAAATAAGTATTTATTGGAAATAAAAAATAGACCCACTTAGAAATATTTTAACCCTCACACATGCCAGTTTAGTATTTAAATCACAACAATATGCAAAAAAAAATGTTCATGGTCAGCAGAAACAGAATACTAATTGAATCGTCCGTTTGTCTGTAGTCCAGATGTTGAGCTAATTTGCTGCGATTTGAAGGAAACGGTCTATGGGGAAAATTGCAGCGCTCCACTCCACGCACTTCGTCTTTATTAATAGAGACCTGGAAGAAAAAAAATCTTAAAAATAACAAATCTTTGTAGCGAGCCCAGCTGCTGAAGAAAAATATCAAGAATTTCCAAATGTTGCGTGCAGTGCCCTGCGGCAAAAAGCTGATACGCCGATAAAAGTATATAAGGAATTCGGGGTAATTAAAACCAAAGTTTCAAATCGAAATGACGCCCCTGCTTTACGTGCCCTTCTTGAGGGAGAAACAGGGGGGCTGTTCTCAACACGCGCAGAAATGTAATTTAGATTAAAATTAACGAGACACCGAGGGTAAGAAAGCCAGTGATCCAAAAGGATATTGACTCAAAACCAGATGTCTTTCCCTTTCCGGCTTTCTGATTTTCTAATGGCGCAGGCTTTCTGTAAATTTCATTACACATAAGTAGTGTCCCCTAACATCCTCAAACCCCTAGTTTCTAAAGATCTGAATTTAAAAAAAAAAAAAAAATTAATCTTTTGTCGCATTTGGTTAAACCCCATAGTGACCGGGTGGTTTTACGATTGGCCGAAAGTACCCGCTGCTGTTTTTACGTTTCTGCGCTGTTTGTGTTTAGAACGAAAGTAGAAGTGGTTTCAGTGGCGCAAAAAAAAAATTCTGAAAAGTGGTGGTAACTACTGTACATCGATGGTACGTAGAAAAAGTGCTTACACAGGCTAGATGGCAAGAGATACAGAAGATGATTCTGTGTAGAGGTAAGGGGGTTAAGAGCCCTAAAAAGAACGGTATTTCCCGCTTGGGATATAAGCACAGTCGAAAACCGACCAGTGGTAAAGTGCTACCGTGAATAAGAGGCTAGTATTGTGCAAAAGTGCAAACAAAGTGCATAAGTTGCAATTGCCACCTAAATTATTTATGTTGGCACTAATGGTGTGCCCATTACCTCGGACCTATATAGTTTTGGTTCAAAGAGCACACATCATAAAAAACAGTTCATGAAAAACAGTTCACGTAAACTCACGTCTTGTGCAAAATACAGAATAAAGTGCGTACAAGATATTATTATAATAAAGTGCAACAGTGTCTATAAATGCGAAGATGAGAGGGAGTAGTCCGTCAGTTCAAAGAACACGCACCATAGGAAACAGTTTGCATAAACGCACGTCTTGTGCAAAATACAAAATAAAGTGCGTACAAGATATTGTTGTTGAGAATGGTAAAGTGCGACAGTGTCTATAAATAGGAAGTAGTCTTGCGGGATATATGAAAAAGCTGCAGCTACAAAAAGGTGCACGTCGGAAGGGTAGACTATTTGTGAGTGGAGCATAGAGCTGGGTAAAGTCTATATAAATCTCATACTCTTAACATCCAGGCATATATGAGGGTCCGGGTGGGTATCTTCTCCTTGGAATCCTAGTCTTTGTGATCCTGGGAAAAAAATAGGAGATAATAGTACAGCACTGTTTGGACCCGTTGGCTACGATGTATATCAAATTGAAGGGGGTACTTACTCTTTCCAGAGCCTATATTATCCAGGCTCTGGTTCGGAGTATACTGGGCCAAATAAAGAGTGGCCTCTCCCCTTCTTTGATTTTCTCGTTCGCCTCAAATACAGGAAATTTGGAAAAACCGAGCGATCATAGCGTAACTTGAGACAATGGCCGAATGAATATAAGGTATAAATGGTCTCACTCACCGATGGTGGAGCCTTGTTGATTCAGGCTCAATTTCATGGCATGCAGTGCTCCTTAATCGGTGGGCACCATCACCTCTTTATCAGCTTGCAGGGGTCTCGAATGGACGAATGGAATGATGCTCGTGTCACACAAGAAAAAAGCTGGCTAGGCGTCTGGTATACAGTCCATTGAATAAACCATAGACTGAATTGGTAAAAAAAGGGGAATACTTTATTATAAAGGGTGTATACAGGGTATTCAGATTAGGGGGGAAGGATCAAAGGGGATACGCGTTTCGGCAGTTAAAATGCCTTCATCAGTCCCTAATTCAAAGAAAGAGGGGCCCCTTTTTTTTGGCCCAGTGTACTCCGAACCAGAGCCTGGATAATATAGGCTCTGGAAAGAGTAAGTACCCCCTTCAATTGATATATACATCGTAGCCAACGGGTCCAAACAGTGCTGTACTATTATCTCCTATTATTTTCCGAGGATCACAAAGACTAGGATTCCAAGGAGAAGATACCCACCCGGACCCCCATATACGCCTGGATGTTAAGATTTATATAGACTTTACCCAGCTCTATGCTCCACTCACAAATAGTCTACCCTTCCGACGTGCACCTTTTTGTAGCTGCGGCTTTTTCATATATCCCGCAAGACTACTTCCTATTTATAGACACTGTCGCACTTTACCATTGTCAACAACAATATCTTGTACGCACTTTATTTTGCACAAGACGTGCGTTTATGCAAACTGTTTCCTATGGTGCGTGTTCTTTGAACTGACGGATTACTCCCTCTCATCTTCGCATTTATAGACACTGTTGCACTTTATTATAATAATATCTTGTACGCACTTTATTCTGTATTTTGCACAAGACGTGAGTTTACGTGAACTGTTTTTGATGAACTGTTTTTTATGATGTGTGCTCTTTGAACCAAAACTATATTGGTCCGAGGTAATGGGCACACCATTAGTGCCAACATAAATAATTTAGGTGGCAATTGCAACTTATGCACTTTGTTTGCACTTTTGCACAATACTAGCCTCTTATTCACGGTAGCACTTTACCACTGGTCGGTTTTCGACTGTGCTTATATCCCAAGCGGGAAATACCGTTCTTTTTAGGGCTCTTAACCCCCTTACCTCTACACAGAATCATCTTCTGTATCTCTTGCCATCTAGCCTGTGTAAGCACTTTTTCTACGTACCATCGATGTACAGTAGTTACCACCACTTTTCAGAATTTTTATTTATTTTTTTGAGTCACTGAAATCACTTCTACTTTCGTACCTCTTTAAACACATTTCTGTCGAGGTTTTGTGTTCCTCTCTCAGTAGGCTGCATTTACACTTTAAATCACCATCTTAATTTGAATTTAGCACCTCCACTGTACCTCCTATATCTATGCTGTTTGTGTTTAGCTCTAATTTTCCTCTGAGGCTGGGGTCAGACGAGCGTAGTGTTCACGTCCGTGATTGCGCCTATAAGTACGTCCGTGATAGCATGACAGAAACCCCATTGGAGCCTGACACATGAAGTACGTCCGCACTGAACTGCGGACGCACAACGGCCACGGCCCACGGACGAAAGGCAGGCAAGAACGTACAACCCCTAGAACGGCCGCACAAAGTGCGCTGCGTCCGCAACGTCTGCATAGCTTTGTGTGTGAGTGATGGAACGTGGTCAGACGGACTGCATTTATACGTCCAGCATTTTTCACGGACAAAATGGTTTTGCTTTTTAATTTATTTTCCCTCCTACATCCGTCAAAAAATAAACGTCAGTGAATAAACGGACTGTGTGGCCACTACTGTGTCTTCCGTACTGACGTACGTCCGTGTGCACGGACGTACAGTCCGTAGAAATCACGTTCGTCTGACCCTAGCCTCAGTCGTTTATGGAACCCACACTTATTATATACAGATTTTTTTTTCACCATTAAATGGACTTTCTAAAGATACCATTATTTCCATCATATCGTGTAATTTACTATAAAAAAAATGAAATATGATGAAAAAATGGAAATAAAAACACTTGTTTTTGAAATTCAAAATCTACAATCGCCAAAAAAGACCACGACTAAATCGTTTTGAAATGTTGTCCTGAGATTAGAAATACCCAATTTTTCCTCTTTATTTTTTTTAACCCCTTCACTGCCGAGCAATTTCATCTCTGTGCGCTGAGCTCATTTTGACCGTTTTATGCTCATCCTGTTTAACCCTTTCGCTGCTGAGGCTTTTCCCGCCCCTGTGCTGAGGTCATTTTTTACCTGTTTTGCGCATCATGTTTAAACGTGTTTTGAAGGCTTATTTTAGTATATGACATCGACATATTATATATCGTTCTTTCCGTCAGACTCGGTAGATTCATAATATGTCATTATTATATGTATACGTTATGTCATGTTTGTATATTATAACAAAAAATGCAATAAAATATGTATTTTCAATAATTTACAGCGTGTAAAGTGTTTTTTTCCACATTTTAACATGCGAGCAATTGCGGATATATTTTGTATGGGGTGCGCTTGTTAAAAAAATTAGAGATGGGGTCTCGTTACATTTTTTTTTGGGGAAAATGACACCATTTTTAACAAACGCACCGCATACAAAAATCGTTAATGCAGCATCATTGTTCACATTATAATTGAAATGGGAACAATATTGCTGCATTAACAAAACAAAAAAAAAAAAAAAAAAGTGTTTATTTTTTTTTTATTATTTTTTTTTTTTAATTTTTTTTTATTTTTCTTTTTCTTTTTTTTTTTTTTTTACAATTTTTTTTACTTTCATGTTTGGTATCGTTGGAACGGCCATGCTCTGGCCGATCCAACGATATCAAAATTTAACCCCTAACTGCCACGGATCGGGAGATAGGGAGTTCATTGAACTCCCTATCTCCACACTTCGTGGCAGTTAGGGGTTAATGCTAGGACTGGCGTCATCGTGCTGCGCACGATGACGCCAGTCCTCTGGGGGAGTTCCCGGAAGCTTGGCCGACATCCAAGATGTCGGCCAGCTCCCGGGAAGGATCGCAAATCGGCGCTTTTCAGCGCCGATTTGCGATCCAGCTCCCCAGGGGTTAATGCCAGGCATCATTTGGAAGGGCAGGCTGTGCCCTTCCAAATGATGCCTGGGTTAAGCCCCTGTGAGCCGCCGATCGGGAGGGAGAGAGGTCCGAAGGACCTCCCCCCCCTCCCTTTCAGGCGCCTCCTCCGCACATGCGGGGGGGCGCCTGAATTATGTGTCATCGCGGGGGCGCGATGACACATAATAATGGCGGCCACTGCTCCGGATGCCGGGCTGACATCCAGGATGTCAGCCCGCACCGGAGGGGCCAGCGATCGGCCGGTACCCGGCCGAACGCTGACCCCAATGCGAGGACGCGCTCAGCGCGTCCTCCGCATACCAGGGGGAATGCTGAGGACGCGCTGAGCGCGTCCTTAGCATTCAAGTGGTTAAACATCAATTGAAGTCTTATTTTATTGTAGACAAAAAAAATATATTTTCTTTTACACCAAACCTAGTCATGTTTGGTATCATTGGGAAGGCCATGATCAGGCCTTTACAATGATTCCAAACATGACCCTCTAGCTTCCAGGGTTCGGGAGATACAGGGATTCAACTGATCCCCCTAACTCAGGTGTCAGCAACCTTGGCTCCCTGATGTTTTGGGAACTACATCTCCATTGATGCTCAGTCACCCATTAGGCAGACTGAGCCACAAGGGAAAAGTAGTTCCCAAAACATCAGGGAGCCAAGGTTGCTGACCCCTGCCCTAACTCCACTTGG
Organism: Leptobrachium leishanense; assembly: GCA_009667805.1. NCBI lineage: Eukaryota > Metazoa > Chordata > Amphibia > Anura > Megophryidae > Leptobrachium > Leptobrachium leishanense. The sequence continues at coordinate 47,052,907 of CM019063.1, read as the reverse complement.
CAGCTAGGGGTTAACTTGCCGGCTGACATCATCGCACATACGGTTGACGACATCAGTGGGAGGGGGTGACTCTGAGGCTTGGCTGACATCGAAGATATCAGCCACTTCCGGGTTCGAATCATGATCTGGCGCCTAAGGGGTTAAAGAGAGGCACCGCTGAAAAATGCAGACTCTGCCCTTTCCAGCGGTGTCTTTTTATTTTCTTTCTAACCCTAGCCGTGTGGGAGGGAGAGGCGTCCAATGGACCACTCCCCTTTCAGGGTGACTCCTGAGAGTGATGTCATCGCGTCAGCTGGCACCCATAAAACCGTTGGCTGACTTCAAGGAATTCATCTGACGCGGGAACCCGGCCAGAGAGGTGATTATAGGAAGGGAGGGGAGTTAAAGGACCATGACATACATAGTACGTCCTTGGTCCTTAAGAGGAATTTTCCCCAGGACGTACTATGTACGTCAGTGGTCCTTAAGGGGTTAAAATTTAATTTACACCACAATATTGGTATGTATCTCACAGAAAATATAAAAAATGCATTTGTATGTAAATGGACATAGTTGCAGACCTAATAGAAAGCAAATAAATTTACTAACGATTATCTTCACATTTGATTAGTTGACTGATTTATTTTTTCACTTAATTGATTCGACTAATAAAAATTTTGCTTAAAAGGAACATTATGTTAAAAATAAAATAACCCCTGCCTTCCCACAGTTTTTTTCAAAAGCAATTTGCGTAGTGTACATAACTTTAGTACGTTAATTTGCAAATTGCATACTTACCACTCATAAGGTACGCAAGCACCTGGTCACAGTGATGGATTGATGCTGCATACACAACTTAAACCCGCGTGCCGGACAAAATCCCGACAACCAGGTACCCAAATGTCAACATTCCGACGGCCAACTTCCAGACAGAACAAGTGCCTGGCATACCAAGTTCCCGACACAAACAGCTCTCCAACGGCCAACTTCCCGACGTTTATCCCTAAACGACTGAGGATTATGGTTAGGGGGTTATAGTTAACCATTGGGATGTTGGGAAGTTGGCTGCTGGGCACTTGGTCTGTCGGGGAGTTGTCTGTGTTGGGCACTTGATCTGATGGGAAGTTGGCCGCTGGGCACTTGGTCTGTCGGGGAGTTGTCTGTGTCGGACACTTGATCTGTTGGGAAGTTGGACGTTGGGAACCTGGTTGTCGGGATTTTGACCCAAACCCTTTAAACTCATGTCTGCTTTCTCCCCAAACAAACGCTGCTACGAGCACTCAGATAAACATGCTAGAGGGAAAGCAGGGTGAGAAGGGGGCACTCCATGCAGCCTGATCACTTTAATAGTATAAAGTGGTCAGGGTGCATAGAGTGTCCCTTTACAATAATTTTGTGAACAAACTGAGGCGGGTCCGGAGGTGGAAGGGAGAGTTTTTGATCAAGGGACTTGACCCGAGTGTGAGAGGGAGGGAGTTTGTGGGAAGGGACCAGACCAAAGGGAGAGAATGGCAGCTCCAGACCAAAGACAGGGTTGCAGGCAGGTTGGGGTGGTGGCACAGGACTCAAGCTAAAAATAAGGATAAAACCCCAGCAGTACAGTACCCATACCCAGTGGCAGTATCCCTGGGTTTGTGCTATAGTTCTGCTACCATTGCAAAACTGAATAAAAGCAAACTGGTTATATCTGACATAACCCTAGAACTAAATCATACTGAGTAAAGCACCAACACCTCTTCTCTAATCAGCTCCAAAGCAGAGTCTGATGTTATAACGTTTAACTCTGTCTGACTCTAAACCGTTTGTGCGGTACACAGATCGATTAATCGATAATGAGAATAGTTCACAACTATTGTAACTAAGTCAGTAGGTGCTCGCTTTCCATTGAATAATTACTGCAGTGATTAATAGGTTTCAGCATAAAATTAGGTCATGTGACTCCCTGAATATACTGAATGAGCAGGTTTTTCCATCAATGGGTCTTTTCTCCCCTGATGGCACAGCGGGCATATTCCAAGATGTCAATGCCAGGATTCATCGGGACCAAATTGTGCAAGAGTGGTTCAGGGAGCATGAGACATAATTTTCACACATGGATTGGCCACCGCACAGTCCAGACCTTAACCCCATTGAGGTTAATCTTTGGGATAATGTGCTGCTGAAGACTTTAAGCAGCGCCGCGACTCCTCCATCATCAATACAAGATCTTGGCCACAATTAATGTGACTCTGGATGCGAATAAATGCTGTGACGTTGCATGAGTTTATAGACACGATGCTGCTGCTAATGCGTGACACAATCACAGTTAAAGGCGACACAACCAAATATGATAGCATGTGACTTTTCTTTCTTTTCTCTGGCCAGGCAGTGTATAGTATTATTGACTTGTTGCTGTCATACACATTTTATTTTGTGTCTTAAAGTTGATTTCCTTTAATTCACCCAAAAGAATGCATAAAGTATTCTTCAGGTGAATTAAAACTATACATGAGCATCTGTGACCCCCTGAAAAGACCCTGGCGTTCATATGGATAGTGACCATTTAATGCCAAAGATTCAGCCCCACTGAAAAAGAAATCCAATATGGCTGCCTTGGCACTTCATTTCCAGCCCGCCCTCTTTGGGTAGCATCCTTCTGATTTGCATATGGTTCCTCTGTAATGGCACATCAAGATAAGACTTTGTGATACCTGAACGATGACCCACTGTAGGGCAGGTCACTTATGCTGTTGCCTGTTCTCAGGTCATTCCTGAACATCGTGATGTCCGTTCTCAGTGCCTTCACATACTTTTGCTTTATATGTATACGTGTGCATTTATTTTATAATTTTGTTAACATGCTTTTGTTTTCTTCTTTTCTCGAACAGCCAGCGCTTCACTTCGAAAACGGTTCAAGCGGTGCGAGATTGAAGCGATCCAGTGCGAAGTGAGGAAGATGTGCAACTACAACAAGATTCTCTCAACCAAAAAAAACATGGATCACGTAAATAAAATCCTGAAAGCCAAGCGATTACAGAGACAGGCGAAAACCGGCAATAACTTTGTGAAGAAGAAAAGGGGCCGCCCAAGGAAGCAGCCGGTCGTTTTCGACGACGATTCTAGAGACCAAATGCCAGTTCTGGAAAAATGCGTAGATCTCCCGAGCAAGCGAGGTCAGAAGGCTGGTTATCACCCTCTGCAGTTGGAAGTGAACCGGCGTGACGCTGTCATGGACACCATCGAAGCAGTAATACACATGGCGAGAGAAAACTCATCGTCTCGCGGGCCAAGAAATGGAAAGAGGAGATCCACCGTCGAGCAAGAGGTCAAGACGAAAAGGCACCGAAAGACCAGAAGAGGCGAATCAGTAAAGACTCAATAGGTTCTGAGAGACTGAAAATGCATTTTGGCAAACATATCAAGTCTGGCCACAGACGTTAAAGGGTACTTGGCTACCATAATAATGGCTGCATTAAAGACTCGTTTCGTTCCCCCCCCCCTTGAGTGCGAAAAGTTGCAACTCTGTTCAAATGGTTCTCTTGGCACTAGACTTTACGTCATTAGCTTTTCTTTCTTTTTGGTATAAAACCTGCATTTGCAATGTTATCAGTACTGATTAAACCTAAGGGATATGCAGAAATATAACATTTGCTTCCAAGGGAATTTTTAATGCATTAGTCTTTATTTCGAGACTCAGTGGATGTAATTAAATTAACTGAAGGTGTAATCAGTTAACTTCCACCAGTATTTAGAAACACGATGACCATGTATTTCATGGTTCTAAGCTTTTCCTGTTCTTGTTTATCATTTTTAATATTTTTGGGTTGGAGAAAGGGGTTGCCTTATTTCCCATATCCTCATACGACTTTCGGCACAGCGGTTTTCCTCCCCCCCCCCCCTAACGAATTCTCATTTCAGATAAGTACAATTCAAGTGATGTCCCTGAATCTTTTAGGTGTACAGCCCTAGCGTGTACACGTGTGGTATATGTATACGTGCGTATACACTCATTACACAGCGTCAACCAAACAGCAGTGGCAAATTAAAAGGCCAATTATTTTGTTTATTGTGCGTTGTGTTACACAGAACACAACTTTTCATCAACAACTATAGCTTTTAATTACCATGACCAAAATGAGTACTAAATTTTGAAGGTACCTACTAGGGTAGAAGGAAAAACCATCATTTTCCACAGCGTACTGCTGACATCTTTGTAATAATGTAGTGTCCTATCTCCGCAACTGGTGGTTCAAACATAAAGCAAGTGTTCTTATCTGGAAAGAAAATGATCAAAGGGTTACACCACTTCTATTTGTTTTCAAGCCACGTTGGAGATCCCGTTTCCAGCCGTTGGTTGCCTTAATTAAGTGACTTTTGTACATAATGTAAGTATAACGTTATCAGTCCGCATGGATGCAAACTGTCTGTGACGAATAGTCGTCTTTTTATTGGTCAGTTAGCCATTGTTCTAGCTTCTACAAAGTGTCAAAAGTTCTCGAAACTGTTACTGTGACCCTGCAAAGGCTTGGACAAGACACAGAACCTTTGGCATTGGTTTTTACATGTATAGGATGGTCTTAAAAAGTATCCAAACACAATATATAGTAGTATTTAGGTATAGCAAGTTAGTTTCCTTTTACCCTGTCAAGTCCATCTGTCAGGACCGTTCAGTTAGTTTAGACCATTGTGTCACGTCGTCGTTGAATCTCATGCTAGATCTCCATTACAATACCCCATGGAGGATCACTGGGTCATCTGCAAAAGTGCAAGACACCCATTTTTATATAATTTGTCCTGATGGGCCATCGTGACGCTCTTCTATCAGATCCATTAATGACTCAATGTTACGTACACCGGTTATAATTCGCAACAAGCAGTTTCGGCATCCACCATACGTTTGTTCTCTAAAGATCTTTTACACCTCAAGACTTATTTATAATGTATTTTAACCTTGAGCCCGCTGAAAGGTCAAATCGCTTCCTTATAGTTTCTGCTACAGACATGAGAGTTGTTTAATGTATTTTTTGAAATGGAAGGGGGTTTTAAATGTACTACTTTGAGAAGATATATATTGGGTTGAGGGGAGGCTAAGGGGTTGGGCGTTTTTCAAAGCAGTTCTGTTTTGCACTAAGCCAAAAATAAAAAAAATTACTGCCAGATATATCTTTGAAAACATAGTATTATTTTAATAGATCAGCAAGTGCAGAACTGTAGAGGTTAGTCCGTGTTAGAATAGCCTTTATATATCACCCACGTTGCCCAATGTAGTTTGTGGCATTTTTTTTTATTATAAATCTTTCATTCTTTACTTCTTCTTTTTTTTTTTTTTAATGGGATCCTTTTTAAATGAGCTCTTCCCTGGCATTCTGTGCTCCCCTTACTCGGGCCATTGTATAAGCCATCGTGACTGTCGGATGTACCTCTCGTACTCCTGTTCCGTAAAGTAAATTCGGTACATTATTATTAAAGTGAAGCTTTCATTTTATGCTTTATAATCCAGTATATGTATTCATCCAATAGAATATATACAGCTAATGGAATCCGGTGAAAATTTATCTTAGAAATCCACCCGACCCAATCGATATGACCGAGATTGGGTCCATTCGTCTTGGGTTAGCACGCTGATCTGCATTTCCTGATGGACAAGCTGAGTAGTTCTTAACGTCTTCCCCAGATTTTACCCCAAAGCTTTGCTATTCAGAGTTGCTCAGATCAAATTCCTGATACCCCCATCCCTAATAATTTTATACACGTACATCTGATAAAAGCAATACAGGAAAACAGTCCATACTCTAGAGAGGCTGAGTGCGCGGATGTGTTTAGCAGTAGACATGTAGGATTGTAGACCAATTCCATCATCGCGCAGAATTGTAGAGCATCACCTTGGACCATACTGTAACACAGGCATAACTTGGTTCCCATGGCTGCCTGATGTGGCTTCCTACAGTTTCAAAACAAAGTCTCGGTTTCCCTCATTCTTAGTCTTGTTTCCCCCATGATTTGGATGGAGTAGTTTGATATCACTCCTCAGGGGCAACCTTCATCAACGCCTATAAATCTGTCAAAATGTAGCTTGTAGCATTCAATCTTACTGTGTTTTCCGCTCCAGTTTTTGTAGGGTGGTGGAAGAAGCATCCAGATCCAATGGTCAGCGGCAAGGATGCTCAACGTTGGCCCTCCAGATGTTTTGGAATTACATTTCCTGCGCGGTTCTGTTGATTGAAAGAGTGGCCGAGCATCACTGGAGATGTAGTACTGAAACATCTGGAGAGCCAACGTTGAGCATTGTTTGGTCGACTGAGTGCACATGTCAATGATCGAATATAGGTTCAAACAGTGTTCTCCCATTTTCTTGTATTATTCAACAAGTTAATCCATGTCAAACTGCCTGGCTAAAACCAGATTTGGTATAATGTTCCTCTTTTGTTCTGAAGATGCAGATCCTTTCTCTAGGTACCAGTCAAAAATGTGGTAAACCCCATCAGACAGAGGTTGACATATAAGCTACAGTACCCAAAGTCTCTTTAACCTAGATTTTATGCCTCGGGAGTCTCTTATTTCATCGGGATTTAAGAAATTCTACAGCCCATGCATTGTGCCTAACTTATAAATATATATTTCATCTAAATGTCGCTTTCGTTTAGAAAAAGATGACCTGCATTGAGTTTAATTTGATCTTCTCGATAGTCAATACTCCTTTCAAGAAGGTGTAACCATGTACTAAATACATAAGGAACTATCGACTTGTCCAAACACGCATTTCATCCCACAGATATGTTAAAATGTTCCCCAGCAACTGGCTATAAGTACACTACAAAGAAACTAGAAAGCTATGTAATAAAATGGAGAAAAAAAAAAATAAATAAAAAAAAAAAAAACCTGCCAATTTGGTTAACATGGGCGTGCAGCAACCCCCATATTTGTATTTTTATTTTATTATTTTTTCATTAAGCTATTTCTTAAGTGATGCACATGAAATGTTATATATATGTATATAATTTTAAAAAAATGGGGCACAATATTGTTTTACAAGTCGTGCTGGCTAATTTTTAGTTTGTATTAATAAGTGGTTTCTAAAAGCCTTTTTTTAAAGTGTATTTGCATGTTCTACCTTGATTGTATGTAAACATATTTTAGAGCAAAAAAAAATGTATTTGTATTTTATTGAATATAGAGGCAAGAAAAAAAAACCTTGTACATTGTTTGAAATTGTTCTTTTTGTAACCGTTTTTATTCATGAAGCATTTTGTACATTTAAAAAAAATGGATACGGAATTGCAGTTCTATGATGCTTAGATACATCAGGCATGCTTTAATGTCATGCTCCTTCATGATTCTAGATGTTGGGTTTTTAAACCTTTTTTTTTTTTTCTTAAAGAAAGCTCAGTTTTTTTTTCAGCTACCAAATCAGGTTAGCGGTATAGAGCACTTAACAAAAAAGAAAAAAATAATCCTCTTCATATGTTATTCATTGTGTGAAATTAAATGAATTCAATTCAGATTCCATGGTGAATTTATTTATTTTGTGGCATTGTTGGGGTGTCGTTTGCATACCGTACGCCTTATGGGATTTTCAACTTTAAAAAAGTGGGATCTGTTTGATAAAATCACGTGTTACGACAGAACTTACGAGTGGGTAGCAGGTCAATTCTCTGCAATTAAACATTTAGACGATTAAATAAGCATGGAACCTACTGATTATTTTTTATCACCAATTATATGACGCCAACAGTTTCCACCGTGCTTTACAATAACCAATGGGATTGGGACAAAGTTAAAACAAACATTGGAACAGATACAAGAGATGCAATCTAAAGCAGTGGTTCCCAACCGCGGTCCTCAAATACCTTTAAGGTTTTAAGGATTCCCTTAGGGGAAATACAGACTGAATTCTGCAGTCACTGAGCAGCAAATCATATCACCTGTGCTGTGCTTCACATATCTGGAGAACCTGGGCTGTTAGAGGTACTTGAAGACCAGGGTTGGGAACCACTGATCTAAGGGATTAACTGCAAACACTCAATGGATTCTACAGTGATCAACCACAACATTAAAACCACTGCCAACAGAGTGACCAGCGCAATTATATGTTTACAGTGGCACCTGTCACAGGGTGGGATATATTGTCACAGGATGGGACATATTAGGAGCAAGTGAACAATCCGTTCTTAAATTTCATGTGTTGGAAGCCGAAAAATGGATGAAAAGAGATGAGTGACTGCGTCACGGGCTGAACAGATGGCCAGATGCCTGGGTCACAGCATCTCCAAAGCGGCAAGTCTTGTGGGGTGTTCCTGGTATGCAGTAGTTAGAATCTACCAAAGGTGGTGCAAGGGAGGAGAACTGGTGAAGTGGCATTGGGGCCATGGGCGCCCAAGGCTCATTGATGCACGTGGAGTGCGCAAGCTAGTCCGTCTGGTCCAATCACACACAGGAGCTATTGCAGCTCATAATGCTGGCCATGATAGAAAGGTGTCAGCACACACGTGACATGCACCACCTACCTAGAGATTGCTGCGGACCATGTAACCCCTCCATGGCAGTGGTGTTCCCTGATGGGCTCTTTCAGCACACACACTGTCAAGCTTTATGGTTTTTGCACAATTCCTCCGCTTGAAAAGGAACTTCAAACATCGTCGCTGGAAATAGTAACTGGATTCCACTCTTCATTCACTTGCATTTAAGTTTAATTTCAGTAAATTGGGTAGTAAATATAGTAGCTGTAGATTGATTAGGTGACTAGTTGAATAGGTGATGAATAGTGATTAGATGAATTAAAGTGAATAGATGATTAGATTAAATAGGTGAAAAACCTTAAACGGAAAGAAATAAAGAAATTGTATAAATACATTGCACATAAAGTTTGTTAATCATTAACTTCTGTGTCGGCTTCATATTTTACTAGCACACATTTCTAGAATATCATTACTGCCAAAATGTATTTTAACTTAAACCAGACATGAAATGAGCTATTATAAAGACTGCATGTGGAATCTCCTCACACTGAGCATGAAATAGATCTACAAGTTAACTGACTGCATTTATCGCTAAACTGGCTCAATTCCTTTCCTGTACATGAATTTGAAACCAATCCTTTTGCTCATCGGCTGCCACTCCAGGATCTGATGATGTTTGTAAATGTCTGTGCACTTTCTTATGTCCAGGATGCTGCATGGCATGGAGCTCTCAGATGGCCCCTCCCTTCCTCCACAGATTTCTCTCTGAAGCTGCTAGGAAGTCTGACCTCTGCTCTGATTGGCTGACCCTAAATGGAGCTGAATTGCATGCAGGGACTAGTAGTTCTCACAGACTTTTGCAGATTTGAATTACAGTCGTTTTATTATTCTACTTGCTTGTACATTAGCTGACCATTCTGTACCTCTGCAGTTTGACTTGACACACACAAACCAATTGAACATCTGTGGGATGTACCGGAACAACAGATTCATTCCATGGAGGCTCCACCTTGCAGGACATAAAGGATCTGCTGCTAATGTCTTGGTGCCAGATACCAAGGTACAAGGTTGTGGATACCTGCCACTAGACTCATAATTTATCTATAGATAAAAAAAGGAACCTGTTTTTCTATGCTCTCTCTGCATCCAGTTGGCTTTCATAATCTTTGACTGGAAAATATCACTTGGGAGACATTTATTAAAAATGGGGGGGGATTAAGTAATTTTGAATGAGAATCCTTCAACCACTATTGCTTCCTTTTCTGTATATCTGATGGAACACTGTGGAGACCCTGACATCTTCTCAAGGACCTAAAGGACTCTGCTGCCTGTTGACCATTTAGTGAGGCTTGCTGTCCAGTATTCACAAATCCAATGATAAGCTGATGGGATTTCTCTTACACTACCTCCTATTTATCCAATTTGCATATATCACAGGAGGAAGAATAGCATATGTTAGGTCTTTTGCTCGAGGTCCAATTTGTCTGCAGACCCCCTCTGTCAACTGTGGATCCAAAAATGCTTAAAGACTATATTGCTCTAATCATTGAGGAAACCACAGCAGGGGTTTTCTGTACGTTTTCACTGCTCGGGACGAAAAGGCCAGCATGCTGCATATAATATGCCAGCGACCACAAGTAAAATGGCTTTAGGCGATGATTGGCCTACACCATGTTTCATGTGGTGACGTCGCCACACATGTGCAACGCATCAAGTTCCCTCTTGCCATGACCTTCACCCTAGCTATGCTACTGAACCACAATGATGCAAGAGCAAGGTCGAGGTTTGTCAGAAAAATCACTCGTATGACTAAACGGATGAAAGATGCATTGATTTTCTACAGGAACTTGATCCTGCTGTGCCTTATCTCTTGGCAACAGCCGGAGACCAAAGAAGAGAAGAAAAAAGTCTCTGCTAATGTGGGATAGTGAAGAGTTCCTGTGTTCTATGCCATCTTTTTTTATGTTTTTATGGCGTGTCGATAGTCCACAGCATCTTCTAGGAACAAACATGAAATCCACAGGAGATCCAATACAAGGTACCAGATTAAAGTGTTTGACAAAGGTTTCCACAACAGATGACATAATATGCCATATAAGTCCAGAGACGGGGAACAAAAGTTGAAAAAGGGAAGAATTGTGAAAAGGGAAAAGAGAAGAGGGAGACTGCAAGATTAGGTAGCAATAGATATCTTCTGGTTCCAGTGATGATTCTCGATCTACCCATTATTCTTCATGAAATAGGAAGGAAGGCTTTACAGCAGGGGTATCGAACTGCAGCCTCACAGATGTTTCTGAACTACAACTCCCATGATTCTCTGACCATCTATTGCATTCAAAGATTTCTGGGAATAATAGGCCATTGATATCTGGGGGGGCACAGTTTGACAACCCCTGTTTACAGTATGCTCAATCCTCGGACCCCTCATTCTACAAAAGGTTGGAAGAGAATGTTGTACTATCACTAAGTTCATCATCTTTTAAATTTTAGTAATTTTCAACGAGAAGAGTGGGATATGATTGCCGCTGGTATTTGCCTACTACTAAGGTTAATTTTAGAAATCCATTTACTCTCTGACCTCGTAAAGTTCTGGTGAGGTTTCGATAGTAAGAAAACCCATGGATCAGGTCAAGGTGTTGTATCCAGATCATCATTATCTCTTCTTCCCGATCTTGGGTAAAAAGCCACCACCTATGATAATAAAACACACACCCCGAACCACAAAAACCTTCAGCATAAATCAGTATATGTTTAACCCATGTGACATAGAGCTGTTGGTGTTATGTACCACTGCTTGATACTCTTTATAAATTGTTCCTGATGTTGAACATACAGATTTCTTTGCACCTTCCCAAATGTCAAGTCAGTAATCTGACTCTAGAGTTTGGCCAAAGTCACGTTCCAACTTGGGGAATATGTGAGGATGGAAGGTCAGTGATGAATCTATGATGGATATCAATCCTTTTGGGTATTGTCCTATATAACATAAACAATCTATGGATGTGAGCACTATAATAATAGTAGAAGTTTCTTTGTTTGGAGAAGACCTAAAGCTTTTCATGTGGAGGTACTGAATAAAGACCCTTGGAGAAAGGTTTGGGTGAGCTGGCTGCCTGTCAAAGGACATTATGCTCCATCATCTCACAGATGCAATAAAAGCGAGCTCTGTTCAGTCAAGAAAAATGTATGGGCGACATGTTGGGTACAAAGGTCCTATTTCGTATAGAAACATTATTGAGGAAGGTGAATTGACCAAGGAACATTTTGGAAAGATGCAATCCATAACTGACATAAGACCTGTCTAGAATAGAAACATCGAAAATGTCGGCAGATATGAACCTTTCGGCCCATCTAGTCTGCCCAATTACATGGATACTTTACCTGGATTTATCTTTTGTTTAGGATAGCCTTATGCCTATCCCATGCCTGCTTAAATTCAATCACGGTTTTGGCCTCTACCACTTCTACTGGAAGGCTGTTCCATGTATCCACCACCCTCTCAGTAAAATAATGCTTTCTGATGTTACTTTTAAACCTTTGCCCCTCTAATCTAAGACTATGTCCTCTTGTTTTGCTACTTTGTTTCCTTTTAAATATACTCCCTTCCTCTACCTTGTGGATTCCCTTTACGTATTTAAATGTTTCTATCATATCTCCTCTGTCTCGTCTTTTTTCCAAGCTGTACATGTTAAGATCATTAAGCCTTTCCTGGTAACTTTTCTCCTTCAAGCCAAGAATGGGGTAACAAGTAGCACTGGAATCTCCATTTATCACCTCCCCCTCAGCAAGCTTCAATATGTGAAGGGCATAAAAAAAGAATGCAGAATGGGGAGTTGCACAATAGACCGTTTAGAATAATGAAGCATTCTTTCTGATCAGTAAACGAGCAGTGGACCATAGATCGACAATTTTTGTGTATGAAGATAGATGCACCATTACATTGAGTGTTCAGGCGGAGTGTATAGCAGGGAAGAGCGAATCGGCCAGTCGACATGATGCAAATCTAGAGATTCTTGTTTCCTGAAGCAGGGCAACCTCTACCTTGGGTCATAAAATAAGTCTGAAGAAGCGCGATACATCTAGCATAATCCAGAGACATTACGAGTCGAGACAAAGTGGGAACGACCTCTGAGGGCACCGATCTGCCCTGGAATAGTAACCAAAAAATGGGAAGAAAAATAAACGATAAGGTAAACAAACTCTGGGTTCTGTATTCACCTCAATAAGAATATCTATACATTCTACTGGGATTTTTGGAAACTGCATTGTTTATAACCTCATTATGATCTGTACAAATCCCCCATAAGCAGGAGATCGCACCATTTTATTATCTGTCTGTAGCACATTTACTGCATCTGACACAAAGGCCATGTATGCTGATGATGCAGACCCTGTGTGACATTCAGGGTTATTCAAAGAGACCTGAATTGTGGCCAAAAGGTAACCAAACAGTGAAAATCAGCGTACGGTTACCTTTCCTGGCCATTTGGCTATCCAGAGAGCAGGCAGTCTGCCAAATGTTGGCGAATTGCCTGCACATACAGTGCCTGTTCGAGGGCAGTGAAATCCCCATAGAGAAGCAATGCTTTGTCTATTCATAAAACACAAAACCAGCAGTGAAAAGTTGCCGAATTGCCCTGCTGTTCGGTGGTTTCATGCGGCAGATTTATTCAGGCGAATCCCATAGGCTTCAATGTTAAAAGTATTCCCCTTTTAATTCAGTATATAATAAACCGTTTATTATAATATTCTGCAGTAAAGAGTATCTTTATTTTTAGATTATTTTTTTTAGGATCTTTTACGCATTATTTTGCGAAATCTTTTTGATGTTTCTTTTTTTTTATCGTTTTTTCTTTTTTCTGTAACAGCCCTTTTTATTATCATTCATTGGATCTTATATGTAAATTTCAGACATTTTCGCTCAGTAGTTTCTTTTCAAACAGCGTTTCACTTTTCAAACATTCAAGCGTACTGTTTTGTTTTTTTCCCCCCCACTCCATTCGTCTGCGGTGTCGGGGTTTTACGGCGGCTGCTCTGCGCTGTGATCGGCGGCTGCTCGCGTTTCTCCAGCGTGTTCGGCGGGGTTAATCCAGATATTTTTGCCAGTTTCGGTGTGCCTTCGCTGGGTTTTGCGGTGAGTTTTCGCCGAGTTTGCGGCGGATTTCCCCTGCACTACGACGGCCCTGTGGTGCTTGCTGAATACACCGCAGGGTCGCCAAAATGGGATCGCCAAATCGTACCGAATTGAAGATAACGAAAAGTCTCCGAACGTGCGGTGACTTTTCGATTCTCTTTGAATATCCCTGAACTAGGGATGTGCGTTTCGGGTTTCGGAATTTCGGAATTTTCACGAAATTTCCCGATTCGGGTCTTTCGATTCGATCGAAATTCCGAAAATATTTAGATCCGAAAATGTCCGAATCGAAAAGGTTTTCCGAGTCGAAACGAAATTTTTCGGAATTTTCGAATGAACTTGAAATGTGTCAAATCGAAATCTATTGCTTTGAATTGAAACGAGAACAGACCTTCCAAAAAACGAAAAATTGTTCCGAAATCCGAAAAGTTTTCCGAGCCAAATCGAAAAATTTTCGGAATTTTCGAATGGACTTTGAAATGTGTCAAATCGAAATTTACTTTCCCTCTATATAGTCTATTCATGATTTCAGTTCCATTCGGGATTTCGGTTCCATTTCGGTAAGTCTGGACATCGTATTATTTAACTATTATCTGTTATATCGCTGATTCTGTAAAGTTTAATTTTTCCATGATCCGATAAGAATTTTCGTATTTTAATTCGACCGCGGGTCGCGCATGCGCGCGCGAATATCGTAACTTTATTGAGCACTTTTTATTGACAACTTTTGAACAAAATATTGTTGTTGTTATTATTCAACAAAATGGCCGCTGCGTCATCACCACAAGTACCAGTAGTACCCAGGAAAGTGAAGCGAGCCACAAATATGTCATTTGAGGAGATGTTGGAGCTTGTCCGCATCTTTGATGGCAAGGATTATGATTGTAGTAGGGGCCCGTACCGCAGGAAGAGTAACGCGAGAAAGGATCGGATCTTGGAGAAGCTACGCACCACAATTTTGGTGAATTTTGGGAAGGAACGCTCGAAGGATCAGCTGAGGAAACGCTGGTCCGATTTGAAGGTGCGGGAACAGAAGCAGCTGAGGCACCTCCGCCGCATCATAGCGAAACGTAAGTGTCACGTTATATTGTAAAGCGCTGCGCAAACTGTTGGCGCTATATAAATCCTGTATAATAATAATAATGTGCTTGCATGTGCTAATGTGCACAGAAATACGTTGATTTATCTAGTCCTTTTTTCATGCAATGTGATTGTGTATAGCTTTGCGTTTTACTTTTCACGACTCGCCATACAAGCATTTTTGCCATAGCTCTTCCTTTTTGTGATTTTACGTATTCGTGAAAATTGTGACATTTGATGTATGTAGATGAAGTTATAATGCTGGATTTCTTTTGGCACTGTGTGTATAGTCTGTAGTGTGCTGGGGGGGGTTGTTGTGATTGAGTGATGCATACGAGATGACCCGCAGCTTGCCCAATATTGGCTCCCACCTGCGCATCAACAAAAATCTCTGCGTCTCTGCTAAGTGGTAGTGTAGCACAACAAGGATGGGACATGTAGTTCTTCTGAAAGTGCATAACAGAGCTGCGTTCAATGCAGCTGCTGCAGCAGTGACACTGAATGCTTTAGATGCAAATTTCAAAACAAAATGGTGGATTTCTGTTGTTTCTGCAATATCCAGTTTTATTATTAGCAGAAACTGAAAGTGAAACTGAGGCTGAGGCATCTATAAAATAACTAAAAGCAGTCGCACAATGCGTTTTGTACGCACACAACACAAATAATAGTTTTTATTGAATAAAAACGTAATGTTTACTTCTGAAAAAAATATATAAATGAACGGTAATATATGTCTGTGTGCAATATATGTATGAGATGGGAGTAGTGGGGGGGTCAAGCTGAGGCCTGTTCAATACCTCAGCCGCTGCAAGTGCTAAGTTAGCAACTTGCCATTGAACGCCGTTCAACCGCTCAGCATGCTAACCTAGCACTTGCAGCGACCCGAGGAGATGCTGAGTGTGACGTTTTAAAGATGGCCGCCGCCATGAAGCAGTAACAATGCCGTACAGCAAGATGGCCGCCGCCTCGAAGCAAGCAATAATTCCGTACAGCAATGTTAATTTTGCGGTTTCTGTTCACCAAAGCACAAAATATTTATTTATTATTTCCCCCTGTACATAGACATATATTACAGTTCAAATTATATATTATTGTTTCAGAAGTAAACATAACGTTTATTCATTAAAAACGATCATTTGTGGTGTGTGCGTACATAACGGAATTGTGCTGACTGCTTCTCTTTATTATATTTTGTCCGAGTGTTCCGAAAAACAATCTGAATTTTTCATTAAGAAATCATCGGCCATTTTGGATTCAAAATTCGCATCCAAAGGGTTCAACGACACTGCTGCAGCAATTCAGCAGCTGCTGAGGTACTGAACAGGCCTCTGGTAGTGGGGTAGTGGAGGGGGTGTCGCAATACTTTCGGCAATATAGTGTATAGATATACCATTTTTTCCAGTCTGCATTATTTACGTGTTATTTTTTGAATTTGGCAGAAGACAGGAAGAAGGCCGCCGAATCTGCCCCGGCGGGCACCAGTGCCCCGGAGGAGGAGGAGGAGGAGGAACCACAGGCGTCCACCAGCGCTGGTATATACTGTTTTATTTTGCAACGACTTTTGGTCAAAAACAGAAACATTTTTTGTTTACTGTATTTTAATTAAATTTTTTTATGTATAGCACAAGAGGAGCAGGAGGAGGAAGAGGAGGAGGAAGAGGAGGAGGAGGAGGAAGAGGAAGAGAGGGAGCCAGAGGCCGCCAGTCCAGGTTTGTTTTTTTTTACTGTTGTATTTTGCATCGACTTTTGTTCAAAAATAAATCAGTTTTGTTGTTTACTGTATTTTTTATTTCTTTAATTTCTTACATATAGCCCTGGATATGCTGACGGTGGTCGTGGGGGATCAGTCGGAGGAGGAGGAGGAGCCTCAGGAAGCTGCCAGCTCTGGTATATACTACTGTTATATTTTTTCAAGACTTTCAGTCAAAAATAGAAACCTGCTTTACTTACTGTATTTTCCTTCTTTCATTTATTGGATATATCGAAGAAGCCAGACCGAGCAATCAGGAGGCAATTGGTCAGCAGCTTCGCCTGGCAGTCCGGACACTGGACAACGTCCAGGAACTGCTGCAGGTCCTCCGTGAGCAGCTAGTGACCACCGCGGACATGCTTGAGCGGCAGTAAGAAGAGCGACAAGTGCCTCAGCTGCTCCTGCTCGCCTGCTTTGGGTCGGACCAGCGTTTTCTGATCTGGTCCTTCGTACCGTCCTTCCCAAACACTCTAGGATGGTGGTGCGTAGCTTCTCTGTTCCGATCCTTTCTCAAATTACTCTTCCTGCGTAAGGGCCCTTACTGCAGTCATATTCCTTGTTATCGAAGATGCGGACCAGCTCCAACATCTCCTCAAATGCCAGTAATTATTATCGCCTGGCTTAGACTGGAAGATGTTTGTTTGTATGTTTGTTTGTGTTGTTTGTGCCCCCGTTGGGCAGTTTGCCATCCTTCCCCATGTAAATAAATTTTCTATTTTTTTATATATTTTCCTGTTGTGTGCGTTGCTTTACGTTAATAAGTTAATTATGTATTGCTTGGTTTCCAGTCCACACTGTTAAAATCATATGTACATAAATTTATTGACATTTCTATGGACCCTTTGTCATAAATTTGTCAACATATTTGTGGCCATGAATGTGACTGTGTAATTTTCACCCAAAAAAATATAACAAGTCCCCTTTTCAATTTTTTTAACAAACGCAACTCATAAAATATAACCGCAAACACTCGCATGATAAAATGTGAAAAAAACACTTTACACCTTGTAAAACAAACATTGAAAATTCTAATTTTATTGCATTTTTTTTTATAATATACAGACAGGACATGACGCATACATATGATAATGATATATTATGAATCATCTGCCGAGTCTGCCGGAAAGAACGATATATAACATGTCTGGGTCATATTATAAAATAAGGCTTCAAAACGCGTTTAAACAAGAGGAGCGAAACTGTTAAAAATTAGCTCAGCAGCAGAAGCAGTGCCGCACACAGGCGTGAAGGGAAGCCGTGAAATGCCTCAGCAGCGAAAGGGTTAATTTTTTTTTTGTCTGAAACCTTTAAATCATTTTATTTTTTTTTTAATTTCAGATCATTTTGATCAACTACTTTTTCCGTTTTAAAAACTTTTTGTTCTGGTTTTTATTTTTAAAGTCAGACCATTCGGGTCAGTTTACCGTTTTTTAAATAGTTTTGTTCTTTTTTTTTTGTTCCTTGGCTTTCATACCATTTTTTTAATGTGATTAAATAAATAAAGTTGTGAAATGTATATTCATAAGAAAAAAAGGATCTTTATTTAATAAAAAAAAACACGATAGAATCGCCAGAATTATCGTATCGACAGAATGAATTATCGGATCCGAAAAACAAACCAAAAATTTATTATAAAAAAATATATAAAGTATAAAAAAGTAAACCATAGTAGTTTACGCGTCAAAACGAATAGAGTTAGACAGCTTTGAAACGAGGAGAACAGACGTTCCGAAAAAAATGAAAAATTCCGAAATCACGAAAAGTTGATACAAAAAACCAGCAAACTGACCCGAAAATACGAAAAATGGTCGATATTCAAAAAAAAAATTTACACAATAAACGAGCCAAACCAAACCGAATCGAAACAGAAATCGGTTGAAACGAGCCGAATCAAAAATTTTAAACATCAGAACAAATCTAATCGAACCGAAAAAAAAATCAGTGCACAAGCCTATTAATATCTGACATCCCGATGTGAAACATCGGACTTTTGCATTAGATTTCGACCTTTTTTATTTTTTAACTTCTGGATAGTCGAAAATCGAAATCTATCCAAAAAGTCCCAATGTTTCACATCATTCTGAACTTTGTTTGGATAGAGTAAGTCCGTGGGCGTGCGGCCGTTAAATGTATATACCAGTGGCGTCGTAACATGGGGGCGGGGGTGCGGCCCGCACCAGGTGACACCCGCCTTTAGGGTGACACCGTCACCCTAAGGGCGGGTGTCTCACCCTCCGCCGCGTTTTTCACTCCCTGCGAGCGTCCGAAGCATGCAGCTTCGACGCTCGCCTGGAGGAAACACGTCACCAGCCAATCGCAGCTGGTCACGTGGCTCCCCCTGGCGAGCGCCCAAGCTCTGCGCCGCCGGACGCTCTGAGGGAGCGAAAAAGGCAGCGGAGGTGAGCTGGGGCCATTTTCATGAGGTGCTGGGGCATTCCATGTGCTGGGGCAAATCCATGAGGAGCTGGGGCATATCCATGAGGAGCTGGGGCATTCCATGTGCTGGGGCATATCCATGAGGAGCTGGGGCATTCCATGTGCTGGGGCATATCCACGAGGAGCTGGGGCATA
Source organism: Leptobrachium leishanense (assembly GCA_009667805.1). Taxonomy (NCBI): domain Eukaryota; kingdom Metazoa; phylum Chordata; class Amphibia; order Anura; family Megophryidae; genus Leptobrachium; species Leptobrachium leishanense. The sequence goes on along the minus strand of CM019063.1, from coordinate 47,033,958 downwards.
TCCACGAGGAGCTGGGGCAAATCCATGTGTGAGCTGGGGCATATCCACGAGGAGCTGGGGCAAATCCATGTGTGAACTGGGGCATGTCCACGAGGAGCTGGGGCATGTCCACGAGGAGCTGGGGCATGTCCACGAGGAGCTGGGGCATGTCCACGAGGAGCTGGGGCAATATCCATGAGGAGCTGGGGCATGTCCACGAGGAGCTGGGGCAATATCCATGAGGAGCTGGGGCATATCCATGAGGATGTCGGATGTCGGCCAAGCTTCCGGTAACTCCCCCTGAGGACTGGCGTCATCGTGCATAGCACGATGACGCCAGTCCTGGAGTTAACCCCAAGCTGCCACCAATGGTGGAGATAGGGGGTTCCAAAATGAACCCCCTATCTCCCGATCCATGGCAGCTAGGGGTTAAAGTTTGGTATTGTTGGATCAGCCAGAGCATGGCTGTTCCAACGATACCAAACACGAATGTGAAAAACGTTTGTAAAAAAATTAAAAAAATTATTTAAAAACATTTATAAAAATAATAAACAATTTTTTTTTCTTTTCTTGGTTTGTTAATGCAGAAATATTGTTCCCATTTCATTTATAATGTGAACAATGATGCTGCACTAACGATTTTTGTATGCGGTGCGTTTGTTAAAAATCGCGTAATTTTCCCCAAAAAAAAATGTAACGAGACCCCATCTCTAATTTTTTTAACAAGCGCACCCCATACAAAATATAACCGCAATTGCTCGCATGTTAAAATGTGAAAAAAAAACACTTTACACGTTGTAAATTATTGAAAATTCATATTTTATTGCATTTTTTGTTAGAATATACAGACAGGTCATGACGTATACATATAATAATGACATATTATGAATCTGCTGAGTCTGCCGGAAAGAACGATATATAATATGTCTGGGTCATATAATAAAATAAGCTTCAAAACGCGTTTAAACATGATGAGCAAAACCGCTAAAAATGAGCTCAGCACAGAGGTGTGAAAAGCCTCAGCAGCGAAAGGGTTAATTAAAAAAACACGATAGAATCGCCAGAATTATCGTATCGACAGAATGAATTATTGGATCCGAAAAACAAACCAAAAATGTATTATAAAAAATATATATAAGTAGTATTAAAAAAGTAAACCATAGTAGTTTTCATCAAAACGAATAGAGTTAGACAGCTTTGAAACGAGAACAGACGTTCCGAAAAACGAAAAATTGGCGATATGCCGAAACATGTACAATTCCGAAAAAACGAAAAGTTCAGAAATACGAAAAGTTCCGAAAAACGAAAAATTGACGATATGCCGAAAGCCATGTACAATTCCGAAAAACGGAAATTTTTCCGAAATAACGAAAAGTCGATACATAAACCTAGTGAAGTTACCCGAAAATACGAAAAATGGTCGAAATTCCGAAAAAATACATGTACCCGAAAACCGAATCGAACCGAACCGAATCGAAACAGAACGCAGTCGAAACGAGCCGAATCGAAAAGTTTGAAAAATCGAAAAATCGAATCGAATCGAATCGAAAAAAAAATCGGTGCACATCCCTACCCTGAACGTGCGACGTAAGGGATGCCATCTAGAGTTTACAACCTTTCGTCCCAGCAATATGTCTGTAAAGGACAAACGAGCATATTTACATTCTCTTAACTTTTTATCTAATTTCTGCAAGATTTCTATTCCGCCCTATATTTAATTGCTAACGTTACATCCCACGTTTGAAATAAACATATATTTTTTTTCAACAGAAAGAGCTTGGTAGTGAATGGGGTTAAATTACCGCCCCTCTAAATGTATTGTTACATTTTAGAACTTACCATGTAAACGACAACGTAAATTTTTATTATGACTCAATCTGCGGCTATTGGTGTGTGTTTATTGCTCAGCGTGAAATGCGTTTCGCTTACGTCTACTGACTTTATTAACGTTCACTATTATAACCTTTGCCTGGTTTTATGTAAAGCGAGCCGCATGATACGGATTGCTCCCACACAGAGACGATTGTTACTCCGTAGCGTTTCTCTCCTTGGTAAACTCAGCCGGGACCCGGAGCTTTAGCCGTAGCAGTGCTTGTCGTGTAAGGTCAAACGCAGTTCAATTAATCTTAATTACTTCCTGCCTAGTCTGACCCTTCACCAGAAGAGTCAACGGCCTTCCAATTGTTTTGTCCGCTACGGCCACCAACGCGGACATTTAATCTTCATTTGTTGCATTTCGAAAAAAAAAGAAACAAAACTGGCCTCTGCTAAATATAGACCTGCAGGATTCTTAATCGTTCGAGGAAATGTCCTGAAGTCGGCTAATGAGCCGCTTCCACGTTACATCGCCCGGGGATGAGCGCGGCGGTTGCAGAGATAAACTCAACTGCTTTCCGATGCTCCTTTTTAATTCGGTTCTTTATTAAAACCTAGAAAACGCACCTATTATGCTTCAGAAAACACGTTTATAGCTCATGTTGAGATTTCAGTCATATGGAATGTAAGCAATGACGACTCTAGAAACAATATGTAGGGGGGGACACATAATATAACACAGTCAAAACTGGAGGGGGGCGGAACACTAATAATTTTAGCCACTAATTGGGTTATTCAGAGAAAGGTGAAACTCTGGAGAACTTTGGAGAAGTGAAAATTCTAGGTCATAAATATTATCTCACTTTCCAATTCAGCTATTTGACCTAGAATTTTCACTTCTCCAACAGTTCTCCAGAGTTTCACCTTTCTCTGAATAACCCTGTATATATATATATATATATATGTATGTATACACTAAGTGGGCAGGTTATTATGACCATCTGACTTTTTAGGCAAATTAGCTATAATTTCACGCTGAAGTTGCTAGAGGGCCGGACCATTATAAATAGGGAAGCAGGTTGTTTACCACAACAGTAGAAGTGATTTTTTTTCTGAAGATATGGGTAAACAACGCTATTTAACAGCCTTTGAACGTGGGATGATTGTTGGCGCTCGGAGCCATGGGGCGAGTATCAGCAAAACAGCAGAATTTGTTAAATGTTCAAGAGCAGCTGTTGTTAAAGTGTTTAAAGACTCGACGGTCAGCCGAAAATCTGGGTCTGAACGTGCGAATTGTGGCCGTCAGCGACTAGTCAATGTTAGGGAAGAACGGAGAGTGATGAGACTGGTACAAGACAACAGAAGATCATCAGTGCATCAAATTACTGCGGATCTTAATCAAGGATCCTCTCAAAAGATCTCTGAACGCACTGTTCGCCGTACACTGCATCGTATGGGATATGGAAGCCGAAGGCCTGTTTGAACACCTTTGCTGTCTGCAGTTAACAAGATAAAACGTCTCCAATTCGCACAGGAACACAAGGATTGGACAGTCGAGCATTGGGAAAAAGTCATGTGGTCGGATGAATCACGTTTCCAGTTGCATCATGCAGATGGCAGAGTGAGAATTTGGCGGAAACAGCATGAAAGCAGCACCCCTCATGCATGAGTACAACCCTTCAAGTTGGTGGGAGCAGTGTTATGGTTTGGGGCCCTTTAATTCATGTGGAACAACGTCTGAATAGCACAACATACCAAAGCATCGTTGCTGATCAAGTTCATCCTATCATGTTGATGGCGTATCCCAATGGAGATGGCTTCTTCCAACAAGACAATGCGCCCTCATGCCACGGTGCTCGTATTGTGCAGGAGTGGTTTCAAAATCATGAGGGAGAATTTCCCTTGCTTAGGTGGCCCCCACAATCACCAGATCTCAATCCAACTGAGCATTTGTGGGATGAAGTTGAAAGAGCCATCAGGCAGATGCTTCCACAACCATCAAATCTCACAGAACTGGACAGTGCTATTCATCAGGCATGGTGTCAGATTCCTCGCATCACCTTTCAACATCTCGTGGAGTCAATGCCAAGAAGAATCGTCCCAGTATTGAAGGCAAAAGTTGGCCCAACCAGTACTGATGGGGTGGTCATAATAATCTGGCCACTCACTGTATATATTAGTGTGTGCATATATATATTTATATAAATATCTGACCGAAGTGAGTGCACAGTACACATTTTTGTAAATATTTTATAATATCTTTTCATGTGGCGACATTGAAGAAATGACACATTGTTACAATGTAAAGTAGTGAATGTGCACCTTGTGTAACAGTGTAACTTTACTGTCCCTCAAAATAACTCCACACACACAGCCATTACTGTCTAAACCGCTGCCAACAAAAGAGACTACACACCTAAGAGAAAATGTCCAAATTGGGCCCAAATAGCCATTTTTCCTCTCTGGTGTCATGTGACTCGTTAGTGTTACAAGGTCTCAGGACTGGGGAGCAGGTGTGTTAAATGTGGTGTTATCGCTCTCACTCTCTCATATTGGTCACTGGAAGTTCAACATGGCACCTCCTGGCAATGATCTCTCTGAGGATCTGAAAAAAAGAATTGTTGCTCTACATAAAGATGGTCTAGGCTATAAGAAGATTCCCAAGACCCTGAAACTGAGCTGCAGCACGGTGGCCAAGATCATACAGTGGTTTAACAGGACAGGATCCACTAAGAACAGGCCTCACCATGGTCGACCAAAGAAGTTGAGTGCAGGTGCTCAGTGTCATATGTCTTTTTCCCAAAGCCAACCTCTGGATATGAGTGTTGCCAGCATTGCTGCGGAGGTTGAAGGGGTGCTGGGTCAGCTTGTCCGTGCTCAGACCATAGGCCACACAGTGCATCAAATTGGTCTGCATGGCTGTTGTCCCAGAAGGAAGTCTCTTCTAAATATAATGCACAAGAAAGCACACAAACAGTTTGCTGAAGACGAGCAGACTAAGGACATGGATTACTGGAACCATGTCCTGTGTCTAATGAGACCAAGATTTACTTATTTGGTTCAGATGGTGTCAAGCGTGTGTGGCGGCAACCAGGTGAGAAATTAATAGACAAGCGTGTCATGCCTTCAGTCAAGCATGGTGGTGGGAGTGTGATGGTCTGCATGAGTGCTGCCGGCACTGGGGAGCTATAGTTCATTGATGGAACCATGAATGCCAACATGCACTGTGACATACTGAAGCTGAGCCTGATCTCCTCCTTTCAGAGACTGGGCCACAGGGCAGTATTCCAACATTATAACAACCCCAAAAAACACCTCCAAGACGACCACTGCCTCGCTAAAGAAGCTGAGGGTAAAGCAGATGGACTGGCCAAACATGTCTCCAGACCTAAACCCTATTGAGCATCTGTGGGGCATCCTCAAACGGAAGGTGGAGGAGCGCAAGGTCTCTAACATCCACCAGCTCCGTGATGACGTCATGGAGGAGTGGAAGAGGACTCCAGTGGCAACCGGTGAAGCTCTGGTGAACTCCATGACCAAGAGGGTTAAGGCAGTGCTGGAAAATAGTGGTGGTCAAACAAAATTTTGACACTTTGGGCCCAATTTGGAGATTTTCTCTTAAGGGTGTAGTCACTTTTGTTGGCAGCGGTTTAGACATTAATGGCTGCGTGTGTTGAGTTATTTTGAGGGACAGTAAAGTTACACGGTTACACAAGCTGCACATTCACTACTTTACATTGTAACAAAGTGTCATTTCTTCAGTGTCGCCACATGAAAAGATCTAATAAAATATCTCCAAAAATGTGAGGGGTGCACTCACTTCTGTGAGATACTGTATGGTCCTATCAATAATAATAAAAAGGTCTGTTCCAGGAAAAAAAAGCGCTATTTAAAAAAATCAGAAAAAACTATTTTGCCTATAAAATCCTAAAAAAATACACGATTTGCTGCAAATTCAAAGAATAAATGGTTAAATAGATATTGAGTAAAAACAGGAATATTTTTAACATTGTGAAACCTATAGGATTCGCCTTAATAAACCTGCCGAATGAAACCACCGAACATCAGGGCATTTCACTGACATTTCAGTGCTGTTCGGTGTCTCTGAATAGATTATTTATTTATTTATAATGTATTTTAGCAGGAAGGATACATTGAGATTTCTCTCGTTTTCAGTATGTCCTGGGTTCAAGAACATTGAAATGTTACAGTTACAGAAATACAAAGTAATACAATGCAAGATATTAAAAACAAAACACAAATCTACAGATTAACAGGAAATAAATATATTGACTATGTTACATGTTTGCAAGTGCATTCTGTATATAGTCACTATGTTACATGTTTACAGGCGCATTCTGTATATAGTCACTATGTTACATGTTTACAGGGGCATTCTGTATATAGTCACTATGTTACATGTTTACAGGCGCATTCTGTATATAGTCATTATGTTACATGTTTACAGGCGCATTCTGTATATAGTCACTATGTTACATGTTTACAGGTGCATTCTGTATATAGTCACTGTGTTACATGTTTACAGGTGCATTCTGTATATAGTCACTATGTTACATGTTTACAGGTGCATTTTGTATATAGTCACTATGTTACATGTTTACAGGTGCATTCTGTATATAGTCACTGTGTTACATGTTTACAGGTGCATTCTGTATATAGTCACTGTGTTACATGTTTACAGGTGCATGCTGTATATAGTCACTATGTTACATGTTTACAGGTGCAATCTGTATATAGTCAGTATGTTACATGTTTACAGGTGCATTCTGTATATAGTCACTATGTTACATGTTTACAGGTGCAATCTGTATATAGTCACTATGTTACATGTTTACAGGTGCATTCTGTATATAGTCACTGTGTTACATGTTTACAGGCGCATTCTGTATATAGTCACTGTGTTACATGTTTACAGGTGCATTCTGTATATAGTCACTGCGTTACATGTTTACTGGTGCATTCTGTATATAGTCATTGTGTTACATGTTTACAGGCGCATTCTGTATATAGTCACTGCGTTACATGTTTACAGGTGCATTCTGTATATAGTCACTGCGTTACATGTTTACAGGTGCATTCTGTATATAGTCATTGTGTTACATGTTTACAGGTGCATTCTGTATATAGTCACTATGTTACATGTTTTCAGGTGCATTCTGTATATAGTCACTGCGTTACATGTTTACAGGTGCATTCTGTATATAGTCACTGCGTTACATGTTTACAGGTGCATTCTGTATATAGTCATTGTGTTACATGTTTACAGGCGCATTCTGTATATAGTCACTGCGTTACATGTTTACTGGTGCATTCTGTATATAGTCACTGCGTTACATGTTTACAGGTGCATTCTGTATATAGTCATTGTGTTACATGTTTACAGGTGCATTCTGTATATAGTCACTATGTTACATGTTTTCAGGTGCATTCTGTATATAGTCACTGTGTTACATGTTTACAGGTGCATTCTGTATATAGTCACTATGTTACATGTTTACAGGTGCATTCTGTATATAGTCACTATGTTACAGGTGCATTCTGTATATAGTCACTGTTTTACATGTTTACAGGTGCATTCAGTATATAGTCACTATGTTACATGTTTACCGGTGCATTCTGTATGTAGTCACTGTGTTACATGTCTGCAAGCGTATTCTGTATATAGTTAGAAATCGAACACGAACACAATTTAGGTGCTTTTCATTTTGGCGCCTTTCAGCTAACTTCTGTAATTTAATTTCATTGAAAATTCGCTGAATTCACCATTTATCGAATGTTTACCGTATTTTGCCCGAAATGGAGTCATCGAACAAGTTAACGGACGTTGGTGATATAAGCGACGAATTTCACCGACATCGCCTCGGCAAATTCCACCGAATTGAAAAGAAAAAAGTCTCCTATACTCTTAGTAGAAGCTTAAATCAATAAAAATGTGTCTAAATAATAATAAAGTGCCTTTAAAAAATAATAAAAGGGTCTGTTATAAAGTAATAAAAATAAAAGAACAAAATGTCATTAAAATAATACAAAAATTTAAAAAAGGTATTATTAAAAAAAAGGGTTTATGTAACCAAAAAAAAAAACGTAATTGCGAAAATCCGCACCTACGGTGAAATTCACCATTCGGGGCAAACTGGGACGTTAGTGAATAACCGTCTTAGTTTCATATTAATGTTAAATTAAAACACTTTGTGTAGAAAACTTTAATAAGATGTTTATGCCAAAGTGAAACATTTAATGCGAGTTCTGTTCGGATTAACTATTTTGACCTTTTTTAAGGACAACGTGAAGTCCGGATACTTGATATAAATTAAATGACAAATGAAACAAAAAGTAAATTCAGGTAATTAACAAAAAATAGATCTATTGGCTGACGTAAAAGTGCTTGTAGAGTTCCTGAAGCGCACATGTTTATCTCTATATAGAGCAGACATAATTGAGGGTAATGATTAATGGTGTAATTGCTTGTACCTGGGCAGAAGAAGAATATTGTATAAACACGCTACGGGTTAGCTGTGTTCAAGTGCTACAAAAATAAAACTGATGATGCTCAACTGAGATTATCTTTTGATCATCGAAAATGTCAAGCACAGAAAAAAATATCTCAGAAGCCACAAAATAACAAATACATTCTTGAATGCACGAGACAAGAACGGTATTTTTTTTTTTTTAATTGAAAATTTAAGAAAATTATTTTATTTATTGCCTGGTTTTATACAATTTTGTTAGAGCAGCTTTTTTGGGTTTGTTTAGATATTTTTTTAATTTTTTGGTCAGGTCTATTCCTTCTCAATCCAAACCGTGTCAATGCCTAAAACATGTTCTAACATGGGGCTCAAAATTTACACTCGCCTACTCGCATTTGGCGAGTGGAAATTAAGTGAGGGCGAGTGGAAATTAAGTGAGGGCGAGTGGAAATGCACACACAGGCAGCACAATAAATTACACAGCACACTGGCAGGGGGTGGAGAGGAGCTTCCCTGCCTCCTCGCTTTGCTCACACTGGACTATGATAACTGGGTATACATGTATCTGGGTATCAATGTTATTTTTGTAACTTTATTCTAAATAAAACCTTTAACAGTGTAATTTCATAAGATAATTTAAGGGGGTGTGTTTAGGGGCGGAGTTAAGGGCTGGGTTGGAGTTAGGTAGATCAACTGGTGGCGAGTAACTCTTATGGCCTGGTTAGTAACTTGGGACTTGAAATTTTGAGCCCTGTTCTAACATATACAGTATCTGAGGCCGACTGAGCACTATGCTAATAGGCCGCTGCCTGAGGGCTCTAGAGTAGGAGGGGGCCCCATGAGAACTCCCTAAGGCTTGGTCAGGCCTGTCATTTCAGCGGGGACCAACGTCACAACAGATAAAAAATCATGTGGAAATAGTATCAGCAGATAGCTTTAACTGTATATATATATATATATATATACAGTCAGTTCCATAAATATTGGGACATCGACACAATTCTAACATCTTTGGCTCTATACACCACCACAATGGAGTTGGAATGAAACAAACACAATGTGCTTTAACTGCAGACTGTCAGCTTTAATTTGAGGGTATGTACATCCAACTCAGGTGAACGGTGTAGGACTTACAGCAGTTTGCAGATGTGCCTCTCACTTGTTAAGGGACCAAAAGTAATGGGACAGAATAATAATCATAAATCAAACTTTCCCTTCTTAATACTTGGTTGCAAATCTTTTGCAGTCAATCACAGCCTGAAGTCTGGAACGCATAGACATCACCAGACGCTGGGGTTCATCCCTGGTGATGCTCTGCCAGGCCTCTACTGCAACTGTCTTCAGTTCCTGCTTGTTCTTGGGGCATTTTCCCTTCAGTTTTGTCTTCAGCAAGTGAAATGCATGCTCAATGGGATTCAGGTCAGGTGATTGACTTGGCCATTGCATAACATTCAACTTCTGTCCCTTCAAAAACTCTTTGGTTGCTTTTGCAGTATGCTTTGATTCATTGTCCATCTGCACTGTGAAGTGCCGTCCAATGAGTTCTGCAGCATTTGGCTGAATGTGAGCAGATAATATTGCCCGAAACACTTCAGAATTCATCCTGCTGTTTTTGTCAGCAGTCACATCATCAATAAATACAAGAGAACCAGTTCCATTGGCAGCCATACATGCCCACGCCATGACACTACCACCACCATGCTTCACTGACGAGGTGGTATGCTTAGGATCATGAGCAGTTCCTTTCCTTCTCCATACTCTTCTCTTCCTATCACTCTGGTACAAGTTGATACTGGTCTCATCTGTCCATAGGATCTTGTGAAGGCTTTGTTAGGTGTTGTTTGGCAAACTCTAATCTGGCCGTCCTTTTTTGAGGCTCACCAATGGATTACATCTTGTGGTGAACCCTCTGTATTCACTCTGGTGAAGTCTTCTCTTGATTGTTGACCTTGACACACATACACCTACATCCTGGAGAGTGTTTTTGATCTGGCCAACTGTTGTGAAGGGTGTTTTCTTCACCAGGGAAAGAATTCTTCAGTCATCCACCACAGTTGTTTTCCGTGGTCTCCTGGGTCTTTTGGTGTTGCTGAGCTCACGGTGCGTTCCTTCTTTTTGAGAATGTTCCAAACAATTGTTTTGGCCACGCCTAATGTTCTTGCTATCTCTCTGATGGGTTTGTTTTGTTTCTTCAGTCTAATGATGGCTTGCTTCACTGATAGTGACAGCTCTTTGAATCTCATCTTGAGAATTGACAGCAACAGATTCCAAATGCAAATAGCACACTTGAAATGAACTCTGGGCCTTTTATCTGCACATTGTAATTGGGGTAATGAGGGAATATCACACACCTGGCCATGGAACAGCTGAGAAGCCAATTGTCCCATTACTTTTGGTCCCTTAACAAGTGAGAGGCACATCTGCAAATTGCTGTAAATCCTACACCGTTCACCTGAGTTGGATGTACATACCCTCAAATTAAAGCTGACAGTCTGCAGTTAAAGCACATTGTGTTTGTTTCATTCCAACTCCATTGTGGTGGTGTATAGAGCCAAAGATGGTAGAATTGTGTTGATGTCCCAATATTTATGGACCTGACTGTATATATATATATATATATCTGCCCCGATGTATGTCGCCATACCAGCCCCACTATAGTAAGTGATGGCTGCCGCATCGCAACAGAGACTTTATTTTCATTTTGAAAGTAGAGTGGAGAAATAAATTCTGTAATCCAACAATGTGCAAAAGCACAGTGCTTGTATGTGGTCAGGCAAACTGGGGGGCTCCCATGATCTTCTATTGCCCGGGAGGCCCAAGAATTGTCAGTTCGTCCCTCTACAGGATGCAGAGTGTTACGTTAGGTGGTATTTTTTTGTGTGGGCTTGTGATGACTTGGAGTTCTTTAGATTTGGAAAGAAATAAAGAGAGTACTACACCTTTTAAACAGAGTTACTGTAGCGGTAGCGGTAACGCTGCCACACGAGTAGCGTAGTTGAGATCTTTGAGGACAGAAGTATCTGCTTGAATAACACAAAAGGTATATAAATTACAGACTGTAACAAGGAGACACAAGAACTAACTGAATTGTCTTTAAGCTCTGAAGGTTTCGAGACCAACAGATTACCTAGGACACGCTCAAAAACAGCATACGTGAAATCACAGTCCGTGAAGTATTCAAGGTGCAGGGCAGTCAGATGCAGAAACCAATCGTTTTGGTACTTACAAGGACTAACTGAATGTTCTCTAAGCTCTGAAGGTTTCGAGACCAACACATTACCTAGGACACACTCAGAAACACCATACGTAGAACGACAATCCGTGAAGTATTGAAGGTGCAGGGCAGGAGAGAGTAGTCTAAGCCAAGCCGGGTCAAATAACAGGAGAAGGGATCTCATACAAGCAGGGTCGTCAACAGTAAAGTCAAATAAATTTAGAAGTAGCGGTGCGTGAAATAAACTCCACAACAGGGCGATGAGGCCATTCCTAGAGCCCTGTTTTAAAGCCTGTGGCTCCTGGTAACCACACCTGACCACGCCCCCTCAGATGCCGATCTGCCAGCAGCAAGTGCTGGCATCCGACCGTCCCCCTTCTTGCCCAGACCCCCCAGGGGGCACAGCGGGGGCTGAGGATGTAACAGTTACAACAGCATGGTTTATTGTGACAACAATTGCACCTTCTGGACACGTTATGATACAATGCGCCAAAAGGACACCTTTTCAAAGTGTTCCCAAGCAAAGGCGAAGCAAAGTTGCATTTGATGAAGAACAATGGCGAGTTCTACTACTGCCTTTTTTTTTGTTAAAATTGTACCGTACTAGCATCATTCTACTGATACTGGAATTAGTATTCATTTTTGTATTAGGGTTAGGGTTACATTAAGGGTTTTCCCTAACCAACCGATTCTGCTCTATTTTCACTTCAGTTTTAGACATCAGATTCTGCTCCTCTTTCTTTACATGCAACTTTAAATTTTTACAACAAAATTTCAAGATGTGTGTAGGTTTCTATATGTGGGTGTTTAGTGGTGATGGGGATAAAGAGTCATTTAAAGTGGTTTTCCATAAAACCACTGTTTCCAGCCAGTGGTTTAACCCTATAGTGACCAGGTGGTTTTACCATTGTCAGTACGAAAGTACTCACTGCTGTTTTTACATTTCTGCGCTGTTTTTGTTTAGCTCTAATTTTCCTCTTACTCATTTATGGAACAGTCACCCATATTATACACAGTTTTTCCCACCATTAACCCCATAGTGACCGGGCGGGTTTACGAAAATCCGTCCGAAAGTGCCCGCTGCTGTTTTTACGTTTCTGCGCTGTTTGTGTTTAGGTAAAATTTTCTCTCTTACTCATTTATGCAATCCACACATATTATACAAAGTTTTTCCCGCCATTAACTGGACTTTCTAACAATACCATTATTTCCATCATATCATATAATTTACTATAAAAAAATATGATGAAAAAATGGAAAAACCACACTTTTTCAAAATTTAAACCCCAAAATCTACAACCGCCAAAAATGACCCAGGCTAAATAGTTTTGAAATTTTGTCCTGAGATTAGAAATACCCAATTTTTACAAGTTTTTGCTTTTTAAACCCTTCACTGCTGATCTCATTCTGGCTGTTTTATGCACATCATTTTTAGATGCCAGCTTAAGTCCTATTTAATTAATCCCCCAGACAATTTTTTTTTGCAAAAAAAATCTATTTTTTTATTATTATTATTTTTTTATTTTTATTTACAACAAACCTGGTCATGTTTGGTATAATTGGAAAGGCCATGATCAGGCTTTTCCAATGATATCAAACATGCCCCTCTAGCTGCCACGGATCGGAAGACAGGGGGATTCTTTTGATCCCTCTCTATTTCCACTTTTCAGCTAGGGGGTTAACTGGCCCACTGACATCCTCACACATATGGTGAGGATGTCAGTGGGGGTGGTGACCCAGTGGCTTGTCAGCCACCTCTGGGTTTGAATTGCAATTCGGCAATGTAGGGGTTAATGTTATGCACCGCTGCAAAGGGGGAGACTCTACCCTTTCCGGTGTGCAATTTTTTTTTTCTAACTGAAACCCTCTCCTTCCTGATTTTTACAGCAGGCACCAGGTGGCACCTGGCGATGAAGTCATCACGCATTGTGATGATATCATCGCGTCTGCCGGGCCCCCTGAAAAGGCAGGGCAGGCTTCCAGCCTGTCAGACCGCCGCAGGAGCCCAGCGAGGAAGGTGAGTATCGGGAGGGAGAGAGGTTAGGGGACTCTGATGTACCATGTACATCTGTGGTTCTAAAGGAGAATTCCCGATCGTACATGGTACGTCAGCGGTCAGGAAGGGGTTAAATAGACTTTCGCAAGATACCATTATTTTCATCATATCTTAACCTCCCTGGCGGTCTATTTATTTAAAATTTTCTTGTCCTAAAGCGCTCAATTATTATTTTTTGTTTCCCCCCCCAACGGTATTCCTGAGTGTAGCTCGGGGTTAAATTCCTATGCTGGAAGCGGTAACCCTGAGCAACACTCGAGATGCTGCTGGATACATCACCTCTCCCTGCGCTCCCTAGATGTCCCCAGCTGTCTCCTCCGGCGATCGTGACCTCATACTTCCTGGTTTCCTCCACGCGAGAAGAAATCCAGGAAGTAAGGCTAAGGTCAGACGACCGCAGTTTTAACGTGCGTTTAGCCGCACGAAATCACGGCCGTGCTAGCAGCAAATGACGTCCAATGCCGGGGAACATACGACGAACGGCCGCACGAAAGTTCGTCCGTGCCACGCAAGTGGCAAACGAACGCATTTTTTCGAGAACGTCAAACCGCTACTACTGACATACAGAGTGCGCTGCGGCCGCATAGCGGCATGTTTGCGTGATTAGGAGAGGTCAGACGCTGCACACGTCCGGCCAACATAACGTGCACAGACCAAACACTTCCTGTCTTGTCTGGGTGTAGCTGCAAGTTGCGGTAGACAATGCCTGGGACTGACATCGACGTGGAGAGTCTGATCAATGCAGTGGCAGAGCATCCCGAGCTGTGGGACACGGCCTGCGACACCTACAAAGACCGACAGAAGAAGGCCAGTGCATTGGTTACAGTGTCCAGGGTGGTGTACCCAGAGTACGAGACGTGGTCTGATAAAGAGCAGAAGCTTCAGAGTGAGTAAATGATAATTTTATTGCATAGAATTCAATTGCATAGAACTTGAATGTAACATCAAACAAAATGGCATAACGAATTATTGTTGTCACTAAGGATGTGCGTTTCGGATTTTCGGAATTTAAATGACATTTCCCGATTCGTGTTTTCTGATGCAGCCGATTTCCCGAAAATTTTTAGATCCGAAAATGTCAGATCCGAAATGTTTTCCGAGCCGAAACGAAATATTTAAGAATTTTCGATTGCACTTGAAATGTGTCAAATCGAAATTTATTGCTTTGAAACGAGGAGAACAGATGTTCCGAAAAAACGAAAAATGTCCGAAATCACGAAAAGTCGATCCAAAAACGAGCAAAGTGACACGAAAATACGAAAAAAGGTCCATATTCCGAAGAAATGTACCCGAAAAACGAGTCGAACCGAATCGAATCGAAACAGGAATCAGTTGAAACGAGCCGAATCGAAAACTTTAAACATCCGAAAAATCGAACCGAAAAAAGAATCGGTGCACAAGCCTAGTTGTCACATGTCAAATGATGTCCACCTGCCATGGCACCTGCCCTGCATTGCTAGTGAAATAATTAGACAGAGCATCGCGAAACCTGTTAGTGTGTCTATTCATAGGTATTATGTCATCGTTAGCATACTCATCCAGACCCGTAACTGTGAGGGTATCTTCGAAATTAACCCCATCCCTTGCACGAACATAGTTATGTAGGATGCAGCAGCATTTTACTATATCCACACAGAAATCCACATTTACATCAAGTGGCCGATGAAAAATCCTCCACTTGCTGCTCAGTATGCCAAAGCTACACTCGACATACCGTCTCGCCCGCGACAGCCTGTAATTAAACACCCGCTTCTTCACAGTCAGGTGTGTCCCCGAGTATGGCCGCAGGAGATGTGTGGATAGGCCGAATGCCTTGTCACCCACGAAGGCATAGGGGACTGACACGTCGCTGCCAGGCAAAGGTGCGGGTCTGGGGATGTTCAGGTTCCCACCCTCAATATCATTCCACAGTGTTGAGTTCCGGAACAGTGTGGAGTCCGAGTCCTTGCCGTATGATCCGACATCCACATACACAAAATTATAGTTGGCATCTGCCACCGCCAGTAGGCCAATTGAAAAATAATGTTTATAATTTTGATACAGTGAGCCACTGTGCAGTGGCTTCACAATGCGGACATGTTTGCCGTCCACCGCTCCCAGGCAGTTGGGATAGTTCGCTCTCTCCCAGAATCCTGCTGTAATTGCCAGCCATGTCTCGACTGTGGGTGTTGGCAAACATTGGTCCTTCATGGTTTCCCATATTGTTTGGCAGACCTTGCGGACGATCTCACTAGCTGTCGATCTGCCAATGCGGAAGTTGTAATGCAGATCCTTCAAACTGCATCCACTAGCGAGATACCTAGAACATGAAAGAAGCTGTGTTATGATCACATCATATAAACCTAACCTTATGTCACTCTCATCATGTTTTGCAGCACATGAAGCAATCAATAAATGGCGCACGGTGAGGGACAATCATACCCGGGTCCTGAAAAAGGAGGCTGAAGCTGCTCGCTCTGGAGCTGGTGCAAAGAAGAGGCGCAGCTATTTGTATGCAGACCAACTGTCCTTCCTGAGGAAGAGCCAGGAGCCGCGCAACACCGTGAGCAGTATTGACCGGCCATCCACCTCTAGCTCACAAGAGCAAGACCTGCAGCCCGCAGGATCTGGCAGCTGCCAGGTGGAGGTCGAGCAGAGTGGTGCGGAGTCCCAGGTGGAGGATGTGGAGTCCGAACAGGTGCCGGGTACAGCACCCACAGACAGCACCAGTACAGCTCCCAGGAGGAAGAAGCCACCATCAGCTGATGCCGAGCAGGCCATGGTCGCATTCATGGAGGCGCACCATACACATCCACGCTGCATGGTCGCTGATTCCAAGGACATGTCCTTTTTTAATTCCTGTCTCTCCCTGCTCAACATGATGACCCCAGCGCAGAAGGTGGATTATCGCCGCCGAAGCCTGGACCTGATACACGAGATACTGTCCCATCCACAACAGGCACCTGTATATCACGGTGTCGTGCCACAATACCCCCATGGATATTCCCACCACTGCCAGGCGTTGGCTACCCACCCACCCATGTCCCCTGTTGCTGGGCCACCCCCGGAGCCAGAGTACTACCGCATCCATATGCACGGTCCTCATGACCCAGATGCTCCTCGGTATCATACCATGTGAAGTGTATCGTCTGTTCCTTTATGTTTGTCAGAGTTTATTCATGTTGTTCTACTATTTGTATTTTATTACCTTCATTGTACATGCAATAATATCTGTGTTTAATATGTTATTGTTATCTTCTGTCATATTATTCGGGACTAAATATTTTATTTGTTTCACATCGTTGTCCGTGTCATTACTCTTTCGTTACGTGTTCTGCAAGGTGATGCATGCGTGTGTGTGGGCATGTAACTACTGACCTACAATAGAGCCTCTGCACACCGAGCACATGTCTGATGACTGGCAGCGATGTCATGAATGCACGTGTTTGATAGTATTTACCGCAAAGTGAGGACCAGCATCTCCTCCGGTGGTATGGCAGCCCTCATGTTGGTGTCCCTCTTGGTCAGCGGCTCACGCACCTTCATCAACAGTTCATCAAAGGTGTGGATGGACATCCGCAGGTAGTTGAAGAACTTCACGGGGTCCCTCTCTCGCAGTGGCCTGTACAGTGTCACAAAGTAGCCATGCTTGTGTCTGGCAGTGTTGATTGGATGAACCCATGTTCGCCGTTGTCTTTGCTTCTTCAGGTACAGGTATCCCAGTGCAGCAAAAAGAAACACTTGGACTGCATCCATCTTGGAAAAATGCCACCATTCCCAAAATGCCTTTTTATACCCTTTCCCTTTATTTGATTCATTCTGCAATTGATTTGGTTGATCATATCTCTCTTCTTCCAGCTCCGTGAAACAAAACGTACGAAAATGCGCATCGTATGACCGCTATTGCGTATTCCGTGAAAGAATACGTCCATTCGTTCGACCGCACTTTTCACGGACGACGCAAAAAATGCGTTCGTCTGACCCTAGCCTTAAACACTGCGCTCACCGGAGGAGACTGCAGAGATCAGCGAGGGAGCGCAGGGAGAGGTGATGTATACAGCCCGAGTGTGTCTCGGGGTTACCGATTTCAGTGGTGAATTTTAACCCCGAGACACACTCGGGATAACCGTCAGGGGGATTAAAATTTACTATAAACTCTTTTATGAAAAAATGGAAAAACACACATTTTTAAAATTTGACCCCCAAAATCTACGGGCCATATTACAATTTTTTTTCCCGCGCAGTGTCCAGCGTTATCGTGCAAAAATTAACGTGATATTCAGATCCGAACGCATTTTCTCATCCGTCAAAAAATAACGTTAGTAAAAAAACACGCAAAACGAAGTGTAATACGCGCACAGTTACGTTGCGCATGTAAATCAGTGCGGGATTCAGCCAATCAGAATTAAGAACCTTAATTGACATCAATTCACCTTAATTGACTCACTAATGTTTTTGTGCCTGTCAAAATAAAGTATAGTAGAGTATACATGCTGCAGCAGTAAAACAAATATGCACAAATTCAAATTTTTTTTTGGGTATGTGTAGAATGTGTAACTATACTCTGCTGTATTATTTTTTTTTTTGGTGCTGGTGTTTTTCGTTTCGGCCAGGACGTTCATATTTGCAGTTAACACCAAGTTTTCAAAGACCTTAAAATTATGCGCGCAAACATGGTTCGTAGGAAGATGCGCATCTATTGAAATACCATCCGCTTAACGCATTTGCGCTCACAATGTTAAGTTTAGGACGCGCACAGTTCATCACGCTCGCGTAAGCCCATCCGCGTTAAACGATAACGCGCATCGTTTGCGCGAACGTTGAAATCCGACGTTCTGTGCAAATGGTTTTGTCCTCGCGCAAATGGGCATTTGCGTGTGCGCAAAACCGATGCGCGAGGAATGCAATATGGCCCGTCAACTGCCGAAAAAGTCCCATGCTAAATAGTTTCTAAATTTTGTCCTGAGTTTAGAAATACCCAGGGCTCTATTACATTCTCCGCGCAAATTCATACGTGCAGCGCAATTTTTTTTGCGCGCAGCATTAAACGGTAACGCGCGTAAATTAACGCTGGTATTACGATCCGAGCGCATTTTTTCATCCGTCAATAAATAACGCACGTAAAAAAGACGAGCAAAAACGAACGCAAATTAACACTGCGCGCACAAATCGGTGGGCAGACTGGCTGAATCGAGTGAAAAAACAATCAGAATTAAGAACCACAATTGTCTCCAGTTCAGTTTTTGCGCCTGTCAAAATCAATCTGAGTATACAGTGGCAAGAAAATGTATGTGAACCCTTTGGGATTACGTGGAGTTTTGCATGAATTGGTCATAAAATGTGCTCTGATCTTCATCTAAGTCACAACAATTTGAAAAACACAGTCTGCTTAAAATAAAACAACATAAACATATGTTTCCATGTGTTTATTGAACATAACTTGTAAACATTCACAGTGCAGGGTGGAAAAATTATGTGAACCCCTAGCCTAATGACTTCTCCAATCAGTGTGATATTATTGGATGTGTTGCTGAAAGCTGTCCTGCCCTTTAAAAACGCACACCAGTTTTGGGTTTACTGGTTTCAAGAAGCAATGCCTGATGTGAACCGTGCCTCGCAGAAAAGAGCTCTCAGAAGACCTACGATCAAGAATTGTTGACTTGCATGAAGCTGGAAAGGGTTACAAAAGTATCTCCAAAAGCATTGATGTTCATGTGTCCACGGTAAGACAGACTTTCTACAAATGGAGAAAGTTCAGCACTGTTGCTACTCTCCCTAGGCGTGGATGTCCTGTAAAGATGACTGCAAGAGCACAGAGCAGAATGCTTAATGAGGTAAAGAAGAATCCTAGAGTGTCAGCTAAAGCCTTACAGAAATCTCTGGCACATGCTACCATTTTTGTTGACACATCTACAATAAGGAAAACATTAAACAAGAATGGAGTACATGGAAGGACACCACGGAGGAAGCCATTGCTGTCCAAAAAGAATATTGCAGCAAGTTTGAAGTTTGCAAAAGAGCACCTGGATGTTCCACAGCACTACTGGCAAAATTTTCTGTGGACAGATGAAACCAAAATTGAGTTGTTTGGAAAAAACACACAACACTATGTGTGGAGAAAAAAAGGCACAGCACACCAACATCAAAACCTCATCCCCACTGTAAAACATGGCGGAGGGAGCATCATGGTTTGCGGCTGCTTTGCTGCCTCAGGGCCTGGACGGATTGTTGTCATTGATGGAAAAATGAATTCCAGAGTTTATCAAGACATTTTGCAGGAAAACGTAAGACCATCTGTCCGCCAACTGAAGCTCCGCAGAGAATGGGTGATGCAACAGGACAATGACCCAAAGCATACAAGTAATTCAACAAAAGAATGGCTTCAACAAAACAAAATACGCCTTCTGGAGTGGCCCAGTCAGAGTCCTGACCTCAACCCGATTGAAATGCTGTGGCATGACCTTAAGAGAGCGATTCTCACCAGACATCCCAAGAATATTGCTACACTGAAACAGTTTTGTGAAGAGGAGTGGTCCAAAATTACTCCAGATCGTTGTGCAGGTCTGATCTGCAACTACAGGAAACGTTTGGTTGAGGTTATTGCTGCCAAAGGAGGGTCAACCAGTTAAGTCCAAAGGTTCACATACTTTTTCCACCCTGCACTGTGAATGTTTACAGGTTGTGTTCAATATAAACCTGAAAACATATAATGTTTGTGTTGTATTATTTTAAGCAGACTGTGTTTTTCAAATTGTTGTGACTCAGATGAAGATCAGAGCACATTTTATGACCGATTCATGCAAAACTTTGCGTAATCCCAAAGGGTTCACATACTTTTTCTTGCCACTGTGTATGCTGCAGAAATAATAAAATCACACACAACTTCTCCATTTTATTGTTTGGGTATGTGTAGAATGTGTAACTATACTGTGCTGTATTTTTTTTTCGTGCTGGTGTATTTGGTTTCAGCCAGAACGTTCAGATTTGCAGTTACCACCAGCTTTTCAAAGACGCTAAAATTATGTGTGCAAACGTCGTTCGTAAAAAGTTGTGCATCGATTTGTAATACCAGCCGCGTACCAGCGCATGAATGCATTTGCACTCACAATGTTAGGTATGGGATGCGCGCACAAACTTTCGCTCGCGCAGGGTAACTCGCGTTAGACGTTAACGTGCATTTTGTGTGCGAACGTCGGAATTTGACTGTCAGCACAAAGGGTTTCTCCCCTTGCGTTAATGCGTTTTTGCGCATGCGCACATTTTTGCGCGAAGAATGTAATAGAGCCCCCAATGTTTACATGTTTTTACTTAGCCCCTTCACTGCTGAGCCATTTCATCTCTATGCTGAGCTCATTTTTAGAGTTTTCTGCTCATCATGTTTAAACACGACTTTAAGTCCTATTATAGTATACGACCCAGACAAAACCAATTTTAAAAAAACCCCATTAAATATATATATTTTTTTTACACCAAACCCGATCATGCTCTGGCCTTTCCAATGATCTCAAACTTGACCATCTAGCTGCCACCGATCAGGAGATATGGGAATCCAAAGAAACCCCTTAACTGCCCAACTGACGTCATTGCGTATAGGGTGATGACGTCAGTGAACGGGGGTGACCCTGGAGGCTTGGCTGACATCCAAGACGTCAGCCACCTCTTGGATCATGATCTGGCACCTAAGAGGTTAAAGAGAGGCATCACTGGAAAGGGCACACTCTGCCCTTTCCAACGATGCCTCTCTTTTTTTAAACTCTTGACTGATCAGGAGGAGGGGGGTCCAAATGATCCCCCTCCCTTTCAGGCTCTCTCCCAGCCATTTTGGGGGGTCACCTGAAGTTGACATTATCGCACCCAGCAATGACGTCAGTGCGACGGTCGGGATCCTTAAATCCAGAGGTCTAACTTCAATGAAGTCAGACCACTGCAGGACCTCGGCCAGAGAGGTAAGTATAAGTAGGGAGGGGGGTTAGAGGAACATGACGTCCTTGGTCCATAACGGTCTTTTTTTCCAGGACGTACCCTGTATGTCATTGGTCATTGGGGTTAATCACAAAGTCACTTAGTAGTAAAGGGATTGAAACACTGACCCTGTAATAATCTTGCGAAACCTCTACAGTTTTTCACTGAACCCTGTTGCAACATTTGCCGTCTGATCTTAATTGAATGTTTCTAATTACAGGTTTTATTTCATTTTAATAATTTTCGAGAACGTGGTTGTATGCACATTCGAGATTTATTCTTAGATTGATTAATAGTGACAACTGCATTTTAACTGCCCATAGCAATGATAGTCACATAGACATGTGAAATGTGTGATGAAGTAGTTTTATGTGAAAAAATGTTTTATAATAATATTTATATACTATTAAAAAAAAGTTACATTTATTTTAATTTGTATACTTTTTTACACTTATACTATTTTATGGGTATCACATATTTTATATTGCATGGCCAAAAAAACGTCTCCCCCTGGCTGTAACTCAGCCAATAGGTGCTCGCTTTCCATTGGATAATTACCGCAGTGATTAATATGTTTCAGCATAAAATGAGGTCATGTGACTCCCTGAATATACTGAATGAGCAGGTTTTTCCATCAATGGGTTTTTTCTCCCCTGATGGCACAGCGGGCATATTCCAAGATGGCAATGCCAGGATTCATCAGGATCAAACTGTGCAAGAGTGGTTCAGAGAGCAGGAGACATCATTTTCACACATGGATTGGCCACCGCACAGTCCAGACCTTAACCCCATTGAGGTTAATCTTTGGGATAATGTGCTGGAGAAGACTTTACGCAGCGCCACGACTCTCCCATCATCAATACAAGATCCTGGCCACAAATTAATGACACTCTGGACACGAATAAATGATGTAACGTTGGTGGATGTCCTATGAGTCACTATGGCCACGAAGGTCCATCCATGGTGCAAGGAAAGCTCACTATGCATCTCATATCCTGTCCCCAAAATCCCAGTGGCTAACCCTAACCCTACTCCCTAACCCCCTAAACCTAGCCCTAACCCCCTAAACCTAACCCCCTAAATCTAGCCCTAACCCCCTAAATCTAGCCCTAACCCCCTAAACTGAACCATAAACCCTAAGCCTAACTCCCTAAGGGTAGGGTGTTACTATTAGGGTTAGCCGCTGGGATTTTGGATTGCTGGAAGTTGTCTGTGTAGGGAACTTGGTATGTCCGGCACTATTTCTGTCTGGAAGTCGGCCGTCGGGATGTTGGCATTAGGGAACCTGGTTGTAGGGATTTTGTCCGGCACCCCATATTGATATAGGGTGAGGAACCACTTTGGTCCCATTGCTGACCTTGGTTTGTGGGTGTTATTGAGTATAGATAGGTGGTTTTACACCAGTACTGAGCCCATTGTTGATTTTCTTTTTCTTCTTTTTTGTTTATTTGTTCATTGATTACTGGTTCCATTAACCCCTTAACGATGGGCGGGTGTCTTCCGGCTGGCTAAATGCTGGTGAGGCGCACATGTGCCATTATGAGGTGCAGATTGCGTCCCGTCTCTCAGCAGACATGCGGCGCGCATCATTGGCTGCAGACGGATGGCCTAAATTCAGACTGTCCCCGTGCAGCCAATGATGCACGCAGGCTGCGGGGAGGGGCCGAGGTGGCCCCATTGAAGACAGCGGGGCATACCTGTACGCCCTCCGTCTTCAAAGCCCTTCCGCTGCCGGAACGGCATATTACGTCCTTTGGCGGTAAGGGGTTAATAAAGATCAGGTTGGATTCTTGCATGAATTTATGGAAAAGACTTTCCATTGACAAAAGACCCTCATCCTCTCCACTATAAGGGAACCTTCCGGTTTACTTTCATAAGTTTTTGCATGAACTGAAAAAAAACTAAAGTATATGAAATGTGTACGATATAATAATCTTGAATAACCTGAGGTATGAAAAGGTTTATGGTAACACCGAACATCTATGCACTGAAATTGGACCAATCATTTGTCTTCCTGTATGCAAACTTTTGTTACGAAACCCTGCAATCCCAAAAATGATAACTCGATCCTGCTTTGTAATGCATTGATGAGCAGTCATTTGCATATCAAACCCCATTTTCACACCTTTTTAAATCAGGGTTGATGTACCCCCCCCCCCCCCCCGCGGAGAAAGGAAATCCACTTTCTCCTCTGTTTCCAGCCACCATGGAGAGAGATAAAACAAGCTGCAAATAGCAGCCCCATACTCACTGTACCAAAAAGTTCAAACACTTTACTGCTGCATTCCAGCAGCCAGGGATTTGGCAGAATACAGGAAGAACTGTGGGGTCAGTCGCTGCTGTACAAGGATAAGATTCAGGGGGTTATAATAAGTGTAAATCCCTGTACAGTACATACACAGGCATTATGCAGCACATACAGATACAAGATGTTGCTGTAATTTCCATACACAGGCATTATGCAGCACATACAGATACAAGGTGTTGCTGTAATTGCCATACACAGGCATTATGCAGCACATACAGATACAAGGTGTTGCTGTAATTGCCATACACAGGCATTATGCAGCACATACAGATACAAGGTGTTGCTGTAATTGCCATACACAGGCATTATGCAGCACATACAGATACAAGGTGTTGCTGTAATTGCCATACACAGGCATTATGCAGCACATACAGATACAAGGTGTTGCTGTAATTGCCATACACAGGCATTATGCAGCACATACAGATACAAGGTGTTGCTGTAATTGCCATACACAGGCATTATGCAGCACATACAGATACAAGGTGTTGCTGTAATTGCCATACACAAGCATTATGCAGCACATACAGATACAAGGTGTTGCTGTAATTGCCATACACAGGCATTATGCAGCACATACAGATACAAGGTGTTGCTGTAATTACCATACACAGGCATTATGCAGCACATACAGATACAAGGTGTTGCTGTATTTGCCATACACATGCATTATGCAGCACATACAGATACTGCATTGCTAATAATCTCTTTCTGATCACTACAAATCCCCATAAGCAGGAGATCTCACCATCTTATTATCTGTCTGCAACATATTTACTGCATCTGACACAAAGGCCATTTCTGCCTGGATGCTGATAATGCAGACCCCGTGTGACATTGTGCCAGATAAGGGACGCCATCTAGATTTTAGAACCTTTCATCCCAAAAATGTTTCTGTAAGCGATAAACACACGTAGGATTAAAAAATAGAGCCAAATCACACTACATCATCTTTTAACCTCAGAAAAAACATTTCAATACAACATTTCTATTTCACCCTGTATTTATTTGTTATCGTCACATCCTTTGTTTCATATAAACGATAAGATATTTTGTTTTATATAAGTGCTTGGTAGCGAAGGGGTTAAGAAACAGGTATACTGCGATGGAAAAATGTACTGTGTGCCAGCCAATAGAACAAGCTGTAGCAAAAGAAATGGGAGCTTTAGAGGTGGCGCAGGACATCTTTGCACACCATTAATTAGGATGTTAATGTAAAGTGATGCGCTCAGTGCAGCGAGCAGGATCTAGTTATGTTCTTACGTCTCCTTTTATTGCATTAAATTAAGTATCTAGTGGAATCGGAGAAGTGTTAATTTTTTCGCTCTTACGATTTGCGAAGATGGTTTCATTAAAACTAAAACCTGTTTAAGCTGAAAGAAAAAACTAGTTACGTGGATATGAACACTAGTCAATTTTGTCCACTGCTGCTAAATATACACAAAGCAAGATCTTTGCCATTAACCCCTTCACTACTGCGATGGTGTATACACAAATCAACAGTAACAGACACAGCAGGCCGAGATCGTGTTAACACGACCTGGAGCTATGCTGAGTGATTGCAAACAAAATTAGTTTGTTGCGAATGAATTTCATTTGCATTTGGGCTCCAGAAGGCGCCCCCAAAGTTTTAACCATATTGGCATGATGCCCAAGGTGCTAAAACTGTCTAACCTCCCTGGTGGTAATCCCAAGGGTGGCTCAGGATTAATTTTTTTTTTTTTTTTATTGTAATAAATTTTTATTGTTTCATAAATTTTTAACAGAGTGAATGAAGTAGCATAAGATAAGTTGCTCCAAGACAGGTAATCACTTCGTAAATATGGATTCAGGGTTGATCGATAAGTAACAGCTGCTTAATTTGTGTAAGCGTGACTTTGAATCCAGTATTATGCATATAATTTACAGCATACAATATATAAAAGTTAACTAAAAGTATGAATTATATAGACATGAAACATATTCAAAACGTGTAAAGGGAAAGAGAGGGTAGGGGGTGGCAGGTTAAAGATAGCATGAGAGTCGGTGGCCACTGTGTAAGGCGTGTTATTTACACACGGGGGCGAGCCTCTGACCAGTAGAACCAGCGGCGCAAATGGACTGCGCTCGTGCCTGAGGCACTGTGTATTAGTTCTTCAATATCTTGGGTGGTATGTACCTCCTGAAGTCATTCGCGTATGGTAGGAACATTAGGGGTCTTCCAATGACGGGGCAACACAGCCTTGGCCGCATTTAATAAACGTATTTCAAGCGTGCGTTTGTAATCAGTGTGTTCCATAGGTGTGTGAAGCAATAACATAGCTGCCGGTGGTGAAGTCTGGGGGGGGTTCTGAGACCTTGCAAATGGTGCTGTGGACAGCTTGCCAGTATGGTTGGAGCAACGGGCAAGACCACCACATATGGAGTAGGTCCGCCTGTGGCGCCCTGCATTTCCAGCAGGAGCCGTTATGCTTGGGGTCAAACATTGCCAACCTTTTAGGCGGGCAGTACCACCTAGATAGGAGTTTGTAGGCCGTTTCCTGGGATTTGGTGGCGATGGAGCAGGACGTGGTGAGTAGGGTGATTTGGTCCCATTCCTCCTCCGTGAAGGACAGCTGGAGGTCTTCCTCCCATTTGGACCGATAGGAGGGTATGGGGTTCGTGAGGGATTGCAACAGCCCGTACATAACCGATATACCATGGGGCGGAGGATGTTTTCTCTGGGCTAGGGTTTCAAATAGGGTAAGAGGACGGGTGAATTGAGGTGGGGGGCTAATGAGCGCATGTAAGCCGTAAGCCGATGGAAATGAAATTTGGTCAGGAAAGACTGTGGCCAGGGCAGTGGAATGTCCTCAGGGGACTTAAAGGTGTTGCCGTCAATAAAGTTAGATGCCCGTATACAATGAGGTGCCTGCATTTGTTCAGTTGTGATTAGCCTCCGGGAGAATGCGGGTAGGTAACATAATGGTAGGAGGGGTGACGGCCTTGGGGCAATCTTGGTAGAGTTTTGTAACATCCTCCAGGTGCGGAGTGTAGCTGAGATAGTAGGGTGGTGGGACGCGGTATGTAGCATTTGTGCCGTTTAGCCAGGGAAGGGAAGCCAGTGGGGCATCTGCCAGTGTGCGTTCCAGAGGGATCCATAGCTTGGTGTCTGCGCCCGAAGTCCACTCAAGTATGCGCAACAAGTGTGCAGCTTGATAGTAGCGGCGGGCATGGGTAGTGCCAGTCCACCCGCGGATTTGGATGCGGTGAGCAACTCAAATCTGAGCCGTGGTCTGTGATTATTCCAGACAAATGTGTAAATTTAGACTGCAGGGACCTGAAGAATAAAGTGGGTACGGCTATTGGTAGTGTCTGGAACAAGTACAGCAGGCGTGGGAGTATGTTCATTTTAAGGACGTTAATGCGTCCGAACCACGTTACATGAGGAAAAGCCCATTTGGTGAGGTCAGCTGTGATGCTGTGCAGCAGTGGGAGGTAGTTTGCCTGATAAAGGTCAGATGTATCTGCGGTGAGGAAAATGCCTAAGTATTTAAGTGAGGATTTGCACCATCGGAAGGGGAATGAGGCTTGTAGCTGAGCGCGCATAGGGGGGGGACAGAAAGTCCTAAAATTTCTGATTTAGTCATGTTAATTTTATAATTGCTTAAAGAGCCATATTCTCGTAGTAAAGAGGTGAGGGCAGGGAGGGAGATCAATGGCTGGCGGATAAAGAATAACAGGTCATCGGCATACGCCGCCACTTTATGCCGGTGACCCGCCACCTCAATGCCGTGAATCGAGGGGTTAGTTCGGATTGCGTGCAAAAGGGGTTCGAGTGAGATTGCGAAAAGGAGAGGTGAGAGAGGGCATCCCTGTCTGGTGCCATTTCGGATATGAAAAGGGGTGGTGAGGGTGCCATTTAGGTTGATACGTGCTGTAGGGTCTGCATAAAGGGAACCAATCCATGCTAGCATGTTGGAGCCAAAACCCATCAGGATTAATTTTTAGTACCAAAAGCGGTAACCCCGAGCCATACTCGGGATTGTACTTACGCTTAGCGCTACCTCGAGCATCCTCAGGCTTAGTGCTGCATTAGGCTTAGGCTCAGGCTCAGCGCTGCGTTATGGGGCAGGCTGCTGGATTAGCGCCTGCCCCGTAATATGGATCTAAAACGGGGATGCTATGGAGAAACCTGCAGGCGCACATTATCCTCCTTAGCATCCCTGTTTTAGCGGCAGAATGTAATCCTGCCCTACATTTCTTGTTATGCCATAAAAGGCTTAAGATCAGTAGTTTAGGGTGTGCTCATATTTTCTGGAGAGGATAATAGGTAAAACTTGAGGTAGTGGAGGATTTGGGGGCTATAATGCACTTAAACAGGTTCTACTGAAAGTCGAATTGGTAGAAGTTCTCATGAATACGGTATTTTTTTACACATAAGATTTGTAATATGCTTAAAATCATAATCATTATATTTCTAATTAGTTTTTTAAGCATATTATACATCTTTATGTGTATAGCAATTAAATCGATATATAAATTTATGTTATGTTAATCTATAAGCGTATATATTATATTAATATTAAAAAATATAAGTGGTGTAACGTATGGATGCACTCACAAATTAATGATATATTTAAATATATAATATTATGCTTAATATCATAATCCTTTTATTTCTAACTAGTTTTTTAACCCCTTCACTGCTGAGCCATTTCACGGCTTAAAAAAAACACATTTTTCTTTTTTGTATTATTATTGTTATTTTTTTTTTGTACTATAAATATGGTCATGTTTGGTATCATTGGAAAGGCCATGCTCTGGCCTTTCTAGTGATACCAAACATGACCCTGCTACTGAAAACAGTCTGGAGATATGAACAAATGAACCTTTATCTCCACCGCTATCTTTCCTTAGTCAATGAGGACACGTCCTCAGCAGTGAAAGGGTTAAACAAATGTTATATAATATCTTTTTTCTGCAAGGTCCAAAATATAAAGATATTCTGACTTTTCTTAAGACTAATTAGGAATAAAATGATTATGATATTAAGCTTAATATTATTTATCTTTATGATTATTTTAATATATTAATTTATATTTACGTTATTATATAAATGTTCATATAAATATTAAACATATGTTGCATATAATTTATGCAACATATGGATGAATGCACTCACATTAATGATATAGTTAAATATATAATATAATGCTTAATATCATAATAATTTTATTTCTAGCTAGTTTTTTTAAACAAATGGTAGAATATCTTTATTTCTGCAAAGTCTATAATATAAAGATCAACAAATACGTAACTGGCGGCGCGATGGCAGTCGCTGTTGGATCTTGTGGTGGTTCTCTTTTGTAGTATCGTCCACATGTGATATGAAAAACAGTGAAGAAATACAATAGTGTAGACGAAACAAAATTATCGATAGAGATACATGTGATACTGCTCCCACTCACAAAGGAAGAGCCCCAACGCTGACTCTGAGTGGGTCAACACATTTGGTCATTTAATCCTGTTCTGAAGGAGGCGACCCACAACCCTCAAAGATGGTGGTCCTCTTCCGATGCATGAAGAGACATGTAAAGAAAGGAGAGACTTCCTTGCGTAGGTCTGTTGGAAGCTCAATTGAGGTACATATGAAGGGATTGCACTCACATGTGTTGGAGGTTATAGCCAAGCTCTGGGGTCAGACGCCTGTGGACTTGTTTAAGGTAAAGCCCATAGAAAACCTCTATAGTCAGCAACACACCAGGGACTGATGCAGATACAAAAATTTATTTGAACATAAAAACAAATAAAAAATATTAAAATGGATCAACTTGGCTCAGCCAGTATACCCAGACGCATTTCGCCACGTAACGTGGCTTCCTCAGTCGGTTTACAGGTAATAATGCAGATCACAATATATATTCACTTAATTACAATTTTAATTGTCCCCAGGTGTAATTTGCTGAATAGGCGTGCGATCCACGCCTCGAATCGACGAGATACAAGTGTCCTCCGCGGGTCCGCCATTTTGCACCTGCGCATTATCAGTGTTTGCGTTCCAGAGTGGGCATCCGCCATCTTGCGCATGCATGTTGTCTATCTTCCCTTTCCGATCGGCGTGTACAGCCCCAAGTCGCTTCCTTTATCTCTGGCAAACAAAGAAGCAGACTTATGGCTGGGATGTTAGTGGGACCAGATATCGACGTCCCCAAAGGATCTATCTTATGCCCTTCATAAATGAACGAATGGTACATGCATAAATAACAATGGACAGCCTTCTTTTTACATCTAAAGCCATCCTTAGTTCTGCGAGACCTCTTACACTCCACATTTATTGGACTTATTCATTTTGGATGCATGGAAGTAAATATATGATCAATATAACTCTACACAATGTGCGTGAAGATAATTTTAAATTCGAGTTGTGCAGTGTATATTACGTTGTTCCTAAACTCTTATTAATAGTATATTAAATACATTATAGTGATTTATAGTTACATCAGTATAGCCATATATTATATCACTATAATTTATTTAATATACTATTAATAAGAGTTTAGGAACAACGTAATATACACTGCACAACTCAAATTTAAAATTATCTTCACGCACATTGTGTAGAGTTATATTGATCATATATTTACTTCCATGCATCCAAAATGAATAAGTCCAATAAATGTGGAGTGTAAGAGGTCTCGCAGAACTAAGGATGGCTTTAGATGTAAAAAGAAGGCTGTCCATTGTTATTTATGCATGTACCATTCGTTCATTTATGAAGGGCATAAGATAGAGCCTTTGGGGACGTCGATATCTGGTCCCACTAACATCCCAGCCATAAGTCTGCTTCTTTGTTTGCCAGAGATAAAGGAAGCGACTTGGGGCTGTACACGCCGATCGGAAAGGGAAGATAGACAACATGCATGCGCAAGATGGCGGATGCCCACTCTGGAACGCAAACACTGATAATGCGCAGGCGCAAAATGGCGGACCCGCGGAGGACACTTGTATCTCGTCGATTCGAGGCGTGGACCGCACGCCTATTCAGCAAATTACACCTGGGGACAATTAAAATTGTAATTAAGAGAATATATATTGTGATCTGCATTATTACCTGTAAACCGACTGAGGAAGCCACGTTACGTGGCGAAACGCGTCTGGGTATACTGGCTGAGCCAGGTTGATCCATTTTAATATTTTTTATTTGTTTTTATGTTCAAATAAATTTTTGTATCTGCATCAGTCCCTGGTGTGTTGCTGACTATAGAGGTTTTCTATGGGCTTTACCTTAAACAAGTCCACAGGCGTCTGACCCCAGAGCTTGGCTATAAGTTCCAACACATGTGAGTGCGATCCCTTCATATGTACCTCAATTGTGCTTCCAACAGACCTACGCAAGGAAGTCTCTCCTTTCTTTACATGTCTCTTCATGCATCGGCATCGGAAGAGGACCACCATCTTTGAGGGTTGTGGGTCGCCTCCTTCAGAACAGGATTAAATGACCAAATGTGTTGACCCGCTCAGAGCCAGCGTTGGGGCTCTTCCTTTGTGAGTGGGAGCAGTATCACATGTATCTATCGATAATTTTGTTTCATCTACACTATTGTATTTCTTCACTGTTTTTCATATCACATGTGGACGGTACTACAAAAGAGAACCACCACAAGATCCAACAGCGACTGCCATCGCGCCACCAGTTACGTATTTGTTTTTCATTGCACACTGGTTTGGGGGAAACCACTGATTGCTGGCTGGCCTTGGAGATTTGGTGGCGGTACAGGCGGGGGCGCCTACCACTTTGGTTGTATTATAATATAAAGATATTCTAACTTTTCTGAAGACTAATTAGAAAAAAATGATTATGATCTTATGATATTAAGATTATGATATTAAGGAGATATGATAGAAACATTTAAATACGTAAAGGGAATCCACAAGGTAGAGGAAAGGAGTATATTTAAAAGGAAACAAGTAGCAAAACAAGAGGACATAGTCTTAGATTAGAGGGGCAAAGGTTTAAAAGTAACATCAGGAAGCATTATTTTACTGAGAGGGTGGTGGATACATGGAACAGTCTTCCAGTAGAAGTGGTAGAGGCCAAAACAGTAATTGAATTTAAGCAAGCATGGGATAGGCATAAGGCTATCCTAAACAAAAGATAAATCCAGGTAAAGTATCCATGTAATTGGGCAGGCTAGATGGGCCGAAAGGTTCTTATCTGCCGACATTTTTCTATGTTTCTATGTTTCTATAAATTTATGATTTATATTAATATATTTATTTATACATTAAAAAAAACAGAAGTCAACCTGCACAGGACCACCGTTAGTATGGAGCATGCCTGGGTGCAAAAATCCAAGATAATACGAAATCCACAGAGAAGGACGCACTCCAGGCATTTAGAGACAATTTCTCTTACAAACCTGTAGCAAAACATTTTTTACAACTCCGGCATCAATTGTCATCCCTCAGGTTTATTGCAATCGACCATGTTCCCCCTTTACTGAGAGGTGGTAATTGCTCGAAGATCCTTTTACAACGTGAGACCTTCTGGATCAGGACTTTGGACACATTATCCCTTAAGGGTCTTAATGAATATATTTCCTTTACTTAATTTTTATAGGATCGTGTAAACTAATTACATGTTTTCATTCTTAACATTTTTTACACTGTTGCATGTTCTATCACGACACTCATCATATCTAGTGATGGGCCGAACACCCCCGTGTTCGGTTCGCATTCGAACTTGAACATTTGTGTCATGCCCGCTCCACGGCCCACTCCCGGTCTGGACCGCCATGCTGGGAGAGGTGCTCTACTCACCTGAGAGCCCTCGTGGCGCGTTGCTCCAAGTTCCTGGTCTGCAGGATGGAGAGGGAGAGCCAGGAGACGCCCCACGCCGCCGGCTGAATCCGAGTACTGAAGAGGAAAGTGCGCACGCGCGAGAACAAACTCTCCTAAGTAATACAAAACCTGGTACTCTGGCGCCCTCGGCTGGCCGATTAGGGGTACTGCTTGACACCTGTTCTGGAGATCCTCATGTACCTCCCATTGACCTACCAAAGATTCAGGTACCTCAACTCCACCTACAATACCCAGGTGAAAGATATTTCCATGATCCTATGAACCCTATTTAAATCCGCCTTCCTTCCCAGCACATTAACCAGGTTCTACTGTGCCTTCCGCCTCAGTTTCCTAGTACTCCTCGTATTCCTTGACCACGTTGCCTTCAACCCTTCGACCCGGATTGTGCCACTGACTACGCCGCCTTCTTCAACCCTTCGACCCGGATTGTGCCACCGACTACGCCGCCTTCTTCGACCCGGATTGTGCCACCGACTACGCCGCCTTCTTCGACCCGGATTGTGCCACCGACTACGCCGCCTTCTTCAACCCTTGACCCAGATTGTACCACCGACTACGCCGCCTTCTTCAACCCTTCGACCCGGATTGTGCCACCGACTACGCCACCTTCTTCAACCCTTCGACCCGGATTGTGCCACCGACTACGCCGCCTTCTTCAACCCTTCGACCCGGATTGTGCCACCGACTACGCCGCCTTCTTCAACCCGGATTGTGCCACCGACTACGCCATCATCCTCGTTATTACCCGTTGTTCTTTTCTGGGACTTGCTTTACGAATTCCATTCCGACCTTTTGACTGTAGTATTTTCTGGACTTCAGTTACTATTCATGATTCACTAAAGATTGCTTTATTCTCCATCGTCTCCTGACTTCCTTACCCGCAGCTTGCCATTGGGTTCCATACTCACACTTCACAGGGGACTCAAACCCTGCATTACAGAAGAACCTGGTTCATCATGGAACCCGCAAGCACAGCTCAAGTTCTTGCTATTCTCACTGAACAGATGGCCGCCCTAGCCAAGATGGTGCAGACCCTACAGACCAGCCAAGAGACCTTGCTCCACAGAGAGAGAAGTCGTGCCGAGGCCACGGCACTACCTCCTTCACCCTCCGGCTCCACCATCCAACAAGCCGAATTCCTCACTCCAGAACCCAGAGCCAACACACGTGAACGGTTTTCCAGTGATCGCACAAGGTACCGTACCTTTATTACCGCCTGTGAACTTATGTTCTCTCTTTGTCCCCGTACTTATGGATCCGACTCCGTGAAGGTGCGTTCAGCCATCTCGTTGATGTCTGGAGCTCCACAGGGCTGGGCCTTTCAACTCCTACGTGAAGGGAGCCCTCTTCTATCCTCCTGGAATTCCTTTGTCCAAGCCATGAACCCCATTTATGACGACCCTCTGCGTTCATCAACCGCATTATCCACCATTCAGCATCTGCGACAAGGACGACGACCAGTGGAGGAGTACATCTCCGAATTTTGAGCTGTGGCTGCAGATACAGGCCTGAACGACGTATTATTATTATTATTCTTTATTTATAAAGCGCCAGCATATTCCGCAGACGTAGGTCTTAGAGATCATTTCCGTCACGGCCTCTCTGATCAACTAAAGGATGAACTGGCCCGAATAGGGGTACCCACAACATTGGACTCCATGATCCTGCAATCTCTAACCCTGGACCAACGTTTCAGAGAACGACGTCAGGAGGGAATGGCCGCCGCTCCTTCCTTACCTGCCTGGCGGTCTGAAACTCCATCTACGACCTCTGTCAGACCTCCCAACTCCACTCCGTCACTCCCCGAACCTATGGAGATTGGTTTAGCATGAGGTCCCCTGTCCTCTGCTGAACGAAGCAGACGGCGCACTCAAAACCTCTGCCTGTACTGCGGTCAGCCCGGTCACCTCCTACGTGGCTGCCCTATACGACCACCACTTCCTTCCGACGGAGGTAAGAACCATCCTTCCTTAACTTCACTACAATGTGTATTTGGTTCTACCTCCGCTCATCTGACCATTCCTGTCATCCTGCAGTGGGGAGATAGAAGTGTGAACGTGTCCGCCATCATAGACTCCGGAGCTAGTAACAACTTGTTCGACCTCACCCTCGCTACCTCCCTAGCAGTTCCTACATGACCAAAGACGAATCCCACGCCTTTACAAATGGTCGACGGAAGCACGCTACGTACCGGTCCCATCACCCATGAAACCACTCCTCTGTTGCTGCTCATCGGAACCAAGCACCAAGAGCATCTTCAATGGGACATTGTACCTTCCCCTTTGTTCCCTCTGGTTTTAGGGCTTCCTTGGCTCCGTACCCACAACCCTTCCATCGACTGGTCCTCCAATACCATCTCTTTTCCCTCTCATCAGTGTCAACACTTCTGTATGAACGGGCCTACCACTGAAAAGATCGTTTTTTCTACCTACCCAGCTTCTGAACTACCGGTCAAATATTCGGACTTCCAAGATGTGTTTGAGAAGAAAGGGGCTGACACGCTACCCCCACACAGAGAATACAATTGCCCTATCGACCTCCTTCCGGGAGCACCCATACCCCATGGGCGCATTTACAACTTGTCCATTCCTGAATCCCAATCCTTGAATGAGTATATTGAAGACGGGCTCCAAAAAGGATTCATACGCCACTCCACTTCACCTGCCGGGGCCGGTATCTTCTTTGTTGGGAAAAGAGATGGTGGACTCCGACCATGCGTTGACTACAGAGCATTGAACGCAATCACGGTACGTAACCGTTACCCGTTACCACTGATCCCCGAGCTACTGGATCGAGTGAAGGATGCTTGTATCTTCACTAAAATCGATCTCCGAGGAGCCTATAATTTGGTGCGAATGAGACGAGGGGACGAGTGGAAAACCGCCTTCCGTTCTCGATACGGTCACTTTGAGTATCGCGTCATGCCGTTCGGCTTGTGCAACGCCCCAGCCGCCTTTCAACACTTTCTCAATGATATCTTTCGTGACATCCTGGATACCTTCCTGGTGATTTACTTGGATGATCTACTGATATTCTCCCGTTCTCTCCAAGAGCACGAACAACATGTCCGACTCGTCCTGTCTCACCTCCGCCAACACAAATTATATGGAAAGATCGAAAAAGCACCTTCGAAACACCATCCATCGAGTTTCTGGGATACATCCTGTCACCAGGGCACGTCGAGATGGATAAAACCAAAGTCAAGGCCATCCTCGATTGGCCAACACCCAAAGACAAAAAGGCGGTCCAACAATTCATGGGGTTTGCCAACTTCTACCGACGCTTCATCCGATCCTTCTCACACCTTAGCGCACCCATTACATCACTAACCAAAAGGACGTGCGATTTCAATGGTCTACGGAGGCTCAGCAGGCCTTCGAAAGACTTAAGGAGAGCTTCACCCAAGCACCCGTTCTAAAACAGCCTGAGATTCACCTTCCATACTACTTAGAGACAGATGCCTCCGACATTGCTTTAGGAGCAATCTTATCCCAGAAATCCGGGGACAAGAAACTCCTGCATCCGGTAGCCTTTTACTCCAGACGCCTCAGTTCCGCCGGACGAAACTACAACATAGTTGAGAAAGAGTTGCGAGCGATTTAAAAATGCTCTCGAAGAATGGAGACACCTTCTCGAAGGAGCAACACATCCGGTAACAGTTTTCACTGACCATCACAACCTGGAATATCTCCGTACCACCAAAAGACTCCGACCCCGACAGGCCAGGTGGGCACTTTTTTTCTCGTTTCTCGCTACTCATCACATATCGACCTGGAACAAGAAATGGAAAGGTGGATGCCCTCTCCCGTCAATACGACTCCAGTACCCCCACTACCACAATCCCAAACGACACTATCCTGCCTGACGGCTTCTTCTGTGCCACAAAAGACACTCTAATGGAACATATACGAAGGCACAGTCGACATCCACCAACTAACATCCAGGGACTCGTTCCCATTGAAGGATTCCTGTACCACGAGAAACAGATATATGCGCCTCTTGAAACTCGACTACAAGTACTACAACATGCTCACGATATCCCAGCATCCGGACATGGGGGTGTCAAGAAGACCATAAACGCCGTACAACGATACTTTTGGTGGCCATCCGTCAAGAAGGACGTTGCCGCCTTTGTCCTTTCCTGTCCTGTCTGTGCACGTAACAAACAACCACGAGTTCGTCCTGCCGGTCTTCTACAACCCCTGGCGCTTCCACTACATCCATGGAAAGACCTCTCGATGGATTTCATCGTGGACCTACCTCCCTCACGTCAACACACAACTATCTTTGTAGTGGTGGACCGCTGTACCAAGTTGGCCCACTTCATACCAGCGATGGGCCTCCCTACTGCTGCTCACACGGCTACCCTCTTTATCAGAGAAATATTCCGACTTCATGGCATCCCTCATTCCATCGTCTCAGACAGGGGATCCCAATTCACTTCTCGCTTCTGGTCTCAGATGTGTCGTAGCCTAAAAATTATTAGGTGTCTCTCTTCTGCATTTCATCCCCAGAGCAACGGTCAAACTGAACGGATGAACCAGACGCTGGAACAGTACCTTCGCTGTTACACCACACATCTCCAAGACGACTGGCTGGACATTTTGCCGCTCGCTGAATTCGCCTATAATAACCAGGTACATTCGTCAACTCACGTTTTTATGCCAACTATGGATACCATCCTGATATTCTACCTGACATACCTCTCAACACTCCTGTTCCTGAAGTATCAAACCGACTAAGAACCCTATGCCTCCAGTTACGGACATTACGCCAACAACTACAACTGGCTCAAGATAACCAAAAGAAGTATGCAAACCGTAACCGAAGACCAGCTCCGCAATACGCACCCGGAGACAAAGTGTTGCTGTCCACTGCCCATCTCCGATTAGACTGCCCGTCTAAGAAACTGGGGCCTCGCTTCATCGGCCCGTTCCAGGTCCTCAAAATGGTCAATCCTGTGGCTGCTCATTTAATTCTTCCTTCCTCCTACAGGATTCACCCTGTTTTTCATATCTCCCTCCTAAAGTCTTGGCGTGAAAATCCTTTTCCTGGACGTCACACCGACCCGGCCAATCCCGTGTCCGTGTCCGGAGAAGAGGAATACGAGGTTTCAAAGATCCTGGATTCCCGGCTTCGTTATGGCAAGTTGGAATACCTACTTCACTGGAAGGGTTACGGTCCCGAAGACCAATCCTGGGAACCTGACGCCAATATTCATGCTCCAGCAAAGGTTCGTGCTTTTCACCTTCGTTACCCCTCCAAGCCATCGGTAAGGCGCACCCAGGGGTCGCGCCTTGGTGGGGGGTCCTGTCATGCCCCGCTCCACGGCCCACTCCCGGTCCAGACCGCCATGCTGGGAGAGGTGCTCTACTCACCTGAGAGCCCTCGTGGCGCGTTGCTCCAAGTTCCTGGTCTGCAGGATGGAGCGGGAGAGCCAGGAGATGCCCCACGCCGCCGGCTGAATCCGAGTACTGAAGAGGAAAGTGCGCACGCGCGAGAACAAACTCTCCTAAGTAATACAAAACCTGGTACTCTGGCGCCCTCGGCTGGCCGATTAGGGGTACTGCTTGACACCTGTTCTGGAGATCCTCATGTACCTCCCATTGACCTACCAAAGATTCAGGTACCTCAACTCCACCTACAATACCCAGGTGAAAGATATTTCCATGATCCTATGAACCCTATTTAAATCCGCCTTCCTTCCCAGCACATTAACCAGGTTCTACTGTGCCTTCCGCCCCAGTTTCCTAGTACTCCTCGTATTCCTTGACCACGTTGCCTTCAACCCTTCGACCCGGATTGTGCCACCGACTACGCCGCCTTCTTCGACCCGGATTGTGCCACCGACTACGCCGCCTTCTTCAACCCTTCGACCCGGATTGTGCCACCGACTACGCCGCCTTCTTCAACCCTTCGACCCGGATTGTGCCACCGACTACGCCGCCTTCTTCAACCCTTGACCCGGATTGTACCACCGACTACGCCGCCTTCTTCAACCCTTCGACCCGGATTGTGCCACCGACTACGCCATCATCCTCGTTATTACCCGTTGTTCTTTTCTGGGACTTGCTTTACGAATTCCATTCCGACCTTTTGACTGTAGTATTTTCTGGACTTCAGTTACTATTCATGATTCACTAAAGATTGCTTTATTCTCCATCGTCTCCAGATTTCCTTACCCGCAGCTTGCCATTGGGTTCCATACTCACACTTCACAGGGGACTCAAACCCTGCATTACAATTTGAAAAAGTTTGAATTCAAACGCGAACACGATTCGAACGCAATGCAAGTCAATGGGGCTCAAAAGTTCGAAAATCAAGGTCCCTCCAGAAAGCATATATGCAAGATATTGGTAATAAAAGGTGTAGGGGGTCCGGGTACTGCCCTGGGGGACAGAAAACAATGAAAAATAAAAAAATTTGCATTTTTAACCAAAAAACCTTTTTTGAGCCATTTCACCGCTGTGCGCTGAGCTAATTTTTACCGCTTTTGCTCATGTTTAAACGCGATTTGAAGCCATGGAAAATGTTTGAGCAACAACGAGTGAGAAAAATTGTGATCTTAACCCAAACGTTAACGCTCACTTGCGGAGCATTAACGTTTTCTGCGGCGTTCACCGCATATTTGTAACGATTCCCCAGGACAGACCTGGTAGGAACCCTGGTAACAGACCTCAAACCCTCCGATCCTTAGGATGGTCCGGACCACTAAACCTAACCTCTAGCAGCCACACAGGCCAGGGAGACAGCACCAGCAATATACACCACAGACTGAGGTCAATATACGTTTGTACTGAGCTATAGTGTATGGCAGGATGGAAGCGCACCAGCAGTAACAAGCAGCAGATATACCAGACAGGGGCACAGAGCGAGAGTAGTCGTTATAACAAAACCGGGTCAGCAACGTTTAGGCACTTTGCAGTACTGCGCTGCTGTATATGGTGAGAATCGGCGCACACAGGTAGCAACAGGAGGCAAACAGAACAGGCAGGGAGTACACAGAGAGAATAGTCAAATGGCAGGCAAAGTCGACAACAGACCGAGTCCTCAGAACCAGCAGAGTCAGTGACAAGTATACAAACTGATTCGGTAAGCTAGCGATGCGGGAATGAAACTCCACGGGAAGGCAAGGTGTACAGTGCGCGCTCCTGATTTAAAGGTCCGCATCATCATGCCGCGCCCTGCCCCCTGATCACTCACAGATGCACCGGAGCTCCCGGAATTCGGACAGCTGGTGGCACCATGCGTCTGGGGCCCCCCCGATCGCCACCCGGGGCCCTGGATGTCACAATATTACAATCCAAATGCAAACGGGTTAAGTAACCAAATTTGTAAGAAGAATAATTAATGCAGCATATGAATCCTCACACTGCCGCGCATTTTGCATCGCTCCCTCTACACTAATAGCGCATCTTCTCAGAAGCTGCACACAGCGCGCCAGGAGGGGCGGATCCAGGGGGGGGGCAACGGGGCAATTGCCCCCCCGAGATTTGAGCCGGGGACCCAGATGCCGCGGGCAGCGCAGGAGCGCCTGCCCGGTCCTGAAGAGTGCGTCCTTGTAAAGGGGATGCGGCTGCGTGCAGGCGCAGCCGGTCACGTGGTCCGGCTAATCAGGTGGTACTGAGTCTCTGTACCACCTGACTGGCCGGACCGCGTGACCTGCGCACGCACGCAGCCGCCTCCCTTTACAAGGACGCACTCTTCAGGACCGGGCAGGCGCTCCTGCGCTGCCCGGCGGCATCTGGGTCCCCTGAACACCGGAGCTGGAGGCCTGGAGCAATATCCAGGTGAGAGCTGGGCAAATCCATGAGCTGGGGGTAAATCCATGAGCTGGGTAAATCCATGAGCTGGGCAAATCCATGAGCAGGGGGCAAATCCATGAGCAGGGGGCAAATCCATGAGCTGGGGGGCAAATCCATGAGCTGGGGGTAAATCCATGAGCTGGGGGTAAATCCATGAGCTGGGCAAATCCATGAGCTGGGGTAAATCCATGAGCTGGGGCAAATCCATGAGCTGGGGCAAATCCATGAGCAGGGGGCAAATCCATGAGCTGGGGGCAAATCCATGAGCTGGGGGCAAATCCATGAGCTGGGGGCAAATCCATGAGCAGGGGGCAAATCCATGAGCAGGGGGCAAATCCATGACCTGGGGGCAAATCCATGAGCTGGGGGCAAATCCATGAGCTGGGGGCAAATCCATGAGCAGGGGGCAAATCCATGAGCAGGGGGCAAATCCATGAGCAGGGGGCAAATCCATGAGCTGGGCAAATCCATGACCTGGGGGCAAATCCATTACCTGGGGCAAATCCATGACCTGGGGGCAAATCCATGAGCTGGGCAAATCCATGAGCTGGGCAAATCCATGAGCTGGTGGCAAATCCATGAGCTGGGGGCAATCCATGAGCTGGG
Source organism: Leptobrachium leishanense (assembly GCA_009667805.1). Classification (NCBI taxonomy): domain Eukaryota; kingdom Metazoa; phylum Chordata; class Amphibia; order Anura; family Megophryidae; genus Leptobrachium; species Leptobrachium leishanense. Next base: position 46,992,923 of record CM019063.1, on the reverse strand, counting down.
GCAAATCCATGACCTGGGGGCAAATCCATGAGCTGGGCAAATCCATGACCTGGGGGCAAATCCATGACCTGGGGGCAAATCCATGAGCTGGGCAAATCCATGAGCTGGGGGCAAATCCATGAGCTGGGCAAATCCATGACCTGGGGGCAAATCCATGACCTGGGCAAATCCATGAGCTGGGGGTAAATCCATGAGCTGGGGCAAATCCATGAGCTGGGGGCAAATCCATGTGTGAGCTGGGGGCTCTCTGCTCCTCTAGATTGTAAACTCCTGGGTGCCCTCTGCTCCTCTAGATTGTAAGCTCCTGGGTGCCCTCTGCTCCTCTAGATTGTAAACTCCTGGGTGCCCTCTGCTTTTCTAGATTGTAAACTCCTGTGAGCCGGGCCCTCTGCTCCTCTAGATTGTAAGCTCCTATGAGCCGGCCCTCTGCTCCTCTAGATTGTAAGCTCCTGTGAGCCGGGCCCTCTGTAAATTCTCGTGAGTCGGACTCTCTGCTAAAACACCTTATTTTCTGTCAGTGCCCCTCCCGAGACTAGTCTCTGGATCCGCCCCTGCGCGCCAGTGTATGCAGCTTCTAACAGCGTGGGAGACGGGAGGCTGCGCTTGTGTAACAACTGGGGGGGGACCTGACTAGACATGGACAGGAGGTTATGAGCTATAGAAGCAGTGACTAGGCGTGAACAGACATAAACTTAATGAGTAAATAAAGGAATTTATTAACAACACTAAGTAACAAAGAGGAACCAATATAAACAGACAGCAGAAATCTAGAACACAATACACATGAAACGAGACCAGGGAACTTAAGCAAAACAAAAACATAAAGCATAGATGCAGACCTGAACTAAATACACAATGAATAGTAGACTATACCTGACAAAGAATACAAGAACTGAGGAAACATAAGCAGGATCAGAATAAGGCTTGAACTCAAAGGGAAAACAGAACCGACTACACTAGACTAGAACATGAATTAACTAGAGGCTCGAATCAGAGACAATACCTATCAGAACTGAGCTCCAGAACAAATGAGGCAGCGTCCTACTTTGGGCGCTGCCTGCTTTTAAGCACATGAGTTGAATTGACTATGGAGTCCAGGTGTGTATCCATGGCATGAATCCAAAAAGAAACTGAATGTCCAGACTTGATGCAGATTACCTAGAAACCAGAGGTGGCGCCAGATCCACAGAAAGTCCAGATACTCACTGGCAAAGTCCACCTCTGCCAGAGGGGGCGCAGGACGTCACAGATTGTTGGTGGATCCAGGAATCAGGTGAGTAGTAGAAAGAAAAAAAAAGTTTTATTTTATGTTCCCGGGGACATTTAAAAATGTCCTCAGATTTTTTTTTTTTTTTTAGAAATGTGTCGCCTTACCTTAGCCTGGTGGTCAGTGGGGGCTCCCTGGATCCTGGTTGTGGTGGTGGGGGGGGGGTCTGCCATGGACGCAGGTGCAGTGGCTCCCTCCCTGCGCCGCCTCTCTGCCACATGCACCCGGCCGAACTACCCGCACATTCGCAGCTCTGTCATCCGGCGGCCGCATGCTACTCAAGGGATCCTTGGGAGGCCCTGGAGGGCTGCCCTCTACAGTGCCTGATTAGAGGGCCTCGTCTGCCTGATGTTTTAGCAACAAGATTGTTTTATCCCATAGGCTTCAATGTTAAAAATATTCCCGTTTTAACTCAATATCTAATAAACCGGTGCTTCAGTATTAGACATATCACACCATAATACTATAGATACAGTATATTACATATTTCACATAGGATCACACATATATCACAGCCATTAACAGGCTTCTATTTTTTTCACTTTATTAGTCGTCTCATTTTCCATTATATATTTCTTATTCTTTGAGCCATAGCACTTGTCTTATGTCACACATATGTTTCCAGATTCCCATGTTTTCCCTTATTAGCTTTATGAGTATGACATGCTCCCCACTGTTTTCATTGACCATATCAGCAGACTCGCTCTCACCATGTCAATTTTAGCAACCCGTTGGTATGGACACGTCTCCCTAGCAACTGTTGCTTGCGAGCGCTTCCGCAGCGGATTATCAACGTCATCATTATGCGTGCATGACCGCGGGTGAACGCCATGCCCTATGGGGATCGGGCGATCCACACGGCACAAGCTGGGTAAGTGATTCATTGATGTCTTTTACATTCATGTATAAATATATCACTTATGTTTGATGCCCATTACCTTGATAAAGGCCCCTGAGTGAGCCGAAATGTCGGTCAGTGCGATTGTGCACTTTTTAATGCGTCTCCAATAAAGCATAATTTTTTACTTAATTTCCTAAATCCTGGAGTGCGTCCTTCTCTGTGGATTAATTATATATTAATATATGATTTATTATTTTTATATTAACATATTTATATTAATATATGATTATATTAATATATTTATATTTACGTTAATATATAAATGTTTATATAAATACTAAATATATGTTACATATAATTTATGCAACGCATGGATGCACTCGCATTAATGATATATTTAAAGATATATATAATGTTAGGCTTAATATCATAATCAATTTATTTCTAACTAGTTTTTACACAAATGTTAGAATATCTTTATATTTCTATAAAGTCTAAAATATAAAGATATACTGACTTTTCTTAAGACTAATTACAAATTATTATGATTTTAAGCTTAATATTTATCTTTTTGATTTATATTAATATAATCTATATATATATATAAACGCGAAAGTCCGGACTGACTGACTGACTGATTGATTCATCAACGCCCAGCTGAAACCGTTTAACCTAGGAATGTGAAATTTTGAAGGTGCACTGTTTTTATGATGTAGGCACCCACTAAGGAAGGATTTTTGGAAACTCTGCCCCTAAGGGGGTGAAAAAGGGGGTTGAATATTTTAAACAGGATACCTATAGCTCAAAAACAGAAGATGTTACAGATGTGAAAATCGGTATTTAGATTCTTCTTGGAAAATAAAAAAACACATAATTTACCATTTTTCAAAAATTCGACTGGGGGGCAAAAAAAGGGGGGTTGAATATTTAAAATATTTTAAACAGGGTACCTATATCTTAAAAACAGAAGATGGTACAGACGTGAAAATCGGTATTTAGATTCATCTTGACAAATAAAAAAACACGTATTTTACCATTTTCTGAAAATTCCTTGGGGGGGCAAAAAGGGGGGTTGAATACTTTTATCATAAACGCCAAAGTCCTGACTGACTCATCAACGCCCAGCTGAAACTGTTTAACCTAGGAATGGGAAATTTTGAAGGTGCACTGTTTTTATGATGTAGGCACCCACTAAGGAAGGATTTTTGGAAACTCTGCCCCTAAGGGGGTGAAAAAGGGGGTTGAATATTTTAAACATGATACCTATAGCTCAAAAACAGAAGATGCTACAGATGTGAAAATCGGTATTTAGATTCTTCTAAAAAAATAAAAAAAACACGTATTTTACAGTTTTTCAAAAATTCAACTGGGGGGCAAAAAAAGGGGGTTGAATATTTAAAATATTTTAAACAGGATACCTATATCTTAAAACCAGAAGATGGTACAGATGTGAAAATCGGTATTTAGATTCATCTTGACAAATAAAAAAACACGTATTTTACCATTTTCTGAAAATTCCTTGGGGGGCAAAAAGGGGGATTGAATACTTTTTTCATAAACGCGAAAGTCCTGACTGACTGACTGACTCATCAATGCTCAGCTGAAACCGTTTAACCTAGGAATGTGAAATTTTGAAGGTGCACTGTTTTTATGATGTGGGCACCCACTAAGGAAGCATTTTTGGAAAATCCACCCATAAGGGGGTGAAAAAGGGGGTTGAATATTTTAAACAGGATACCTATAGATCAAAAACAGAAGATGTTACAGTCCTGAAAATTGGTATTTAGATTTGTCTTGAAAAATAAAACAACACGTATTTTACCATGTTCTGAAAATTCCTTGGGGGGGGCAAAAACAGGGGTTGAATACTTTTATCAGTATACCTATATTTCAAAAACCGAAGATGTTACGGGTGTGAAATTTGGTATTTACAATCTTTGTGAAAAAAACCAAACATGTTTTTTGCCATTTTCCACGAATCCAATTGGGGGGGTCGGGGGAAAGGGCTCTGAATATTTTATCATTATACCTATATTTCAAAAACCAAAGATGTTACAGACGTGAAATTTGGTATTTACAATCTTCTTGAAAAATAAAAACAGGTGTTTTACCATTTTCCAAAAATCCCAGATGGGGATGAAAAAAAGGGGGGCTGAATACTTTTAAACAGGATACCTATAGCTCAAAAACAGAAGATGTTACATACGTGAAAATTGGTATTTAGATTCGTCTTGAGAAACAAAAAACACCTATTTTACCATTTTCCAAAAATTCAGTGGAAGGGGCAAAAAGGGGGGGTTGAATACTTTTATCAGTATAGCTATATTTCAAAAACCAAATATTTTACAGGTGTGACATTTGGTATTTACAATCTTTGTGAAAAAAAACAAACATGTGCTTTGCCATTTTCCACAAATCCAAATAAGGGGGGGGGGGGTCAAGGGAAAGGGGTCTGAATACTTTTATCAGTATATCTATAATTCAAAAACCAAGATGTTACAGGTGTGAAGTTTGGTAATTACAATCTTTTGAAAATAAAGAAACACGTGTTTTACCACTTTCCAAAAATCCAAGTGGGGGGGTAAAAAAAAGGGGGTGAATACTTTTAAACAGGATACCTACATCTCAAAAACAGAAGATGTTACAGATGTGAAAATTGGTATTTAGATTTGTCTTGAGAAACAAAAAAACATCTATTTTACCCTTTTTCAAAAATCCTGTGGGAGGGGGAAAAAAGGGGGGTTGAATACTTTTATCAGTATACCTATATTTCCAAAAACCAAAGATGTTACAGGTGTGAAATCTGGCACTTCTAATCTTCTTGAAAAATAAAAAAACACATGTTTTACCATTTTCCAAGAATCCCACGAGGTGGGTGAAAAAAGGGGGGTGAATACTTTTCAACAGGATACCTATATCTCAAAAACAGAAGATGTTACAGACGTGAAAATTGGTATTTAGATTTGTCTTGAAAATAAAAAAACACGTATTTTACCATTTTCCAAAAATCCAGTAGGGGGGGCAAAAAGGGGGATGAATACCTTTATCACTATACCTATATTTCAAAAACCAAAGATGTTACAGGTGTGAAATTTGGTATTTACAATCTTCTTGAAAAATAAAAAAACACATGTTTTACCATTTTCCAAAAATCCAGTTAAGGGGGGTGGGGGAAAGGGATGTGAATACTTTTATCAGTATACCTATATTTCAAAAACCAAAGATGTTACAGGTGTGAAATTTGGCACTTACGTTCTTCTTGAAAAATAAAAAAACACGTGTTTTACAATTTTCCAAAAATCCCAAGTGGGGGGGAAGGGGGGTTCTACCAAAAAAACCTCAAGTTTCTTTTAAAAAACTATTTCAACAAATCCTAAAATCCATGCGAGCAAAGCCGCGGGCAAAAGCTAGTAATATATATTTACGTTAATATATAAATGTCTATATAAATATTAAATACAGTAAATGTTACATATAATTTATACAACGTGTGGATGCACTCGCATTAATGATATATTTAAAGATATATAATGTTAGGCTTAATATCATAATCATTTTATTTATAACTAGTTTTTACACAAATGTTAGAATATCTTTATATTTCTACAAAGTCTAAAATATAAAGATATTCTGACTTTTCCTAAGACTAATTAGAAATTATTATGATTTTAAGCTTAATATTTATCTTTTTAATTATATTAATATAATAATATATATTTACGTTAATATATAAATGTCCTTTAAATTACCTTGAAAAAGGCTCCTGTGAGGGCCCGAAACATCGGCTGGTGCCATTGGGCACAATATTTTAATGCATACTTAATAAATCATCGTTTTTTTATTCTGTGACCTAAGTCCTGGAGTGCGTCCTATACTTGAAGACTTCAATATATAAATGTCTATATAAATATTAAATATATGTTACATATAATTTATGCAACGTGTGGATGCACTCGCATTAAAGATATAATATTATGCTTAATATCATAATCATTTTATTTCTAATTAGTTTTTTTCTCAAAAATGTCAGGATATCTTTATACAGTAAGCAATAATCTTTTGCTTCTAAGTTATAATTCTCAAATAAAATGTTAGAACTCACAAATGCTACAAGGTGCACTTAATGAGACAGCGTGATTATTGGATTAACACACCAATTAAATTGAGAATTTCAAAAGATGTTCCTAATTAGAGTTCAAATGTTTAAAGGTTTTATGGAGGGGATCGTCGCATCTACTCCTCCTGGGAGACGGAGCGAGCAAAACCGAATGGACTTTTTTTTTGTAATGAGTGGTGTAACGGATTTTATTAAGTGTAATAATTTATTATTTTTTTTATCTTTCTAGACTTTAATATATTCTGAAAGTCTTTTGTGACTAAAGGAAAACCTTTGAAACTGACAGCTTTAATGAAATGCTAAGCCAAGCTGTAACTATATGCGTGTGGCTAAGTGCAATGACAATTACTCGCCTGCCTTTTAAAACGAACCCTCCTTTGACCTTTAGAGTGTATTATTTTTCGAATGCCCTTCTGATTGTCTCCGCGCTTTATAAAATCCACGGTGTTTATTATCCATGGATATTTTCAAAAGTCGCTAAATTTAAAGAGAGATTATGATTGTGAAAATAGCATATCTAATGTTACCCTTTATTACACTTTTATTACCCTTTTACGACTGTCAGAGCAGTGGGTTTGGAAATGACTGGCATTTCGGTGTTGCTGATCTGTCGTCAGATGATGAGATTGTTGAATCCGAGCCATTGAGCAAGCCAAGGCCAATATCTTACGGGACACAGGCAAACTGGGGGAGGATTCCCCATCTGACCCATATAATAGATTTGATATGGTGCCGGCCTGTAATGGTTTTGGTAGGTCTCTGGAATAACCCAGACACCAAACCAAGAACCCTTTATGCCAAGAGCGGTACCAGCTCTTAATATGGTTGAGCATCACAATAATGGCAACAAAGGAGAGACCTAATGCAGTAAATGAAAACACACAGCTAATCCTCGCCTCCGGTCCTTAGTGTGGCCGGATATAAATAGACAAACCAAAGTGGCACAAATAATGCCAAATAGGGCAAAGGTAGAGAAACAAGCCCATTAACAATAGTACTGAATAGTATATTGGAGACAGAGTATCACTCAATCAAGTAAAGTAGCTAAGGTCAGAGGGAAACAGTATTACACACAGGGCTGCCATCAGGGCGGTACAGAGTATGATGCTGTTCCAGGTCCAAGGACCTCAGGGGGCCCGGCGGCAGCTGAGAACCCTTGGGATGTAACCTAAATTCCCCACCTCTTCTCTCAAGGCCACCCCCGATGACGTGCTGCCTCTAAAGACAGGCAGGGTGATTGGCAGGTTTTTAACATGGAGCAGGCACTGTGAAGGACAGCCGAGGGGGTCCCTAATAGCTTGTTATCAGCATCTTGTTGAGGACCCCTCGGCTCTTTGGACAGTACCTGCTCCATGGCGCTATGAGCTGCCAATCATCCTGTCAGTCTTGAAAGGCAGCACTTTGTGCAGGGAGGCCCGACACAAAGAATGAGGTAGGGGATTTAGGGGTTATGGGGGCTGATGGCCAGGCTTAAGGTTATGGGTACCCTTTAGCCAAGTGTAATGGTGGATTATGTGGACCTGTAGGCAAATGGGAACAGCTTGGCTAAGGGTGGCTGAGGGTGTTATGAGGGACCTGGTGACTATTGGGGTGTTTGGGAGGTTATGGGGACCTGGGCAATGGGGGCATTGTGGCTAAAGGGGCACCTGATGGAATTATGGGGTCATGGTGGTTGAGAGTCTGGGGAGGTTATGAGGACCTGGGCTGAGGAGACATTGTGGCTAAGGGGGATGGCGGATTATGGGGACCTGGGCTAATGGGTCATTGTGGATAAGTGGACTGGGGTCATGGGGGACCTGGTGGCTAAGGTGTTATGGAGACCTGGCGGTTAAGGGTGACTGATAATTATGGGGACCTAAGCAAATGGGGATGGGGGCTTGGGAAATTATGGAGACCTGGGGGCTAACGGGGGCTTGAAAAGGTAATTTGGGTTATGAGGACCTGGGTTAAGGGGGCAGGGAGTTTGGGCCTTTAAGGGGACCTGCTGTCTAACACGCAATGAGGGGTTCTAACAAATTGTGATTTTACATTAAAAATAAAATATGAACCATGTTACACTATAACACAACATGCACACGTTACACACACTTTGCACTCATCATGCACACGTTATACAGACACATTATATACAGCCAACATATTTTGTTAAAAATATTTGTGTGTCTGTAATTTGGGGAGAGGGGGGTGTCCAGGTCAAGCAGAGTGAGAGGTTTTTTGGAGGTGGGAATGTTTTACAAGGGGTCCCCTTTCAGTTGTCCTATAAGGGGCCCCAAAATTTCTGATGTCAGCCCTGATCACAAAATCGAGTAAATGTAGCATAGGTCAAACACGGAAAGTCAGGAAACAGAGAGTGGGCACACTAGTCCAGGAGAATCACGATTGGGCAATACAAGACAGAGTCTGTCTTAAATAGTGTTCATCTATGACCTCCTGATTGGTCAGCATCATCAGACTATGTCAAAACATACAGGATACGAGTGAGGCACGTGTGTCGGCGTGCTGAGAATGGCGCAGTACAAGCATGGAAATAAATGAGGCGGCCGATGTCAGAATCACTAGCAGTTCGAGGTAACTGCCTAAGTAAAGGTCATCTGCTGGATCCTGGGCAGCCAGAAAGTCTTGCACCCCAGTAGCCCTGACACAGTCAGGGGGAAACCATATGATCACTCATAACGTCCCATTACTACTGTAAGACTGGATAGTACTCCAATGACCTATCCTTTTCAATCTAACTGTAATTTATTTATTTTACCCTAAATTTCATATTCTAAGTTCAAGTTATTTTTTAGGAAATTGGGGGTGGGGGGTAGGATAAGGATTTTGTTAGTCATTAAATTAAAAAGTATGAGGCACACACAAAACAAAATCACTTTCTTATCTATTTTTGATACTGAATAAAGAAATATACAGTGGCAAGAAAAAGTATGTGAACCCTTTGGGATTACGTGGAGTTTTGCATGAATTGGTCATAAAATGTGCTCTGATCTTCATCTAAGTCACAACAATTTGAAAAACACAGTCTGCTTAAAATAATACAACACAAACATTATATGTTTTCATGTGTTTATTGAACATAACATGCAAACATTCACAGTGCAGGGTGGAAAAAGTATGTGAACCCCTAGCCTAATGACTTCTCCAATCAGTGTGATATTATTGGATGTGTTGCTGAAAGCTGTCCTGCCCTTTAAATACACACACCAGTTTTGGGTTTACTGGTTTCAAGAAGCACTGCCTGATGTGAACCATGCCTCGCAGAAAAGAGCTCTCAGAAGACCTACGATCAAGAATTGTTGACTTGCATGAAGCTGGAAAGGGTTAGAAAAGTATCTCCAAAAGCATTGATGTTCATGTGTCCACGGTAAGACAGACGTCTACAAATGGAGAAAGTTCAGCACTGTTGCTACTCTCCCTAGGCGTGGTCGTCCTGTAAAGATGACTGCAAGAGCACAGCGCAGAATGCTTAATGAGGTAAAGAAGAATCCTAGAGTGTCAGCTAAAGACTTACAGAAATCTCTGGCACATGCTAACATTTTTGTTGACATCTACAATAAGGAAAACATTAATCAAGAATGGAGTACATGGGAGGACACCACGGAGGAAGCCATTGCTGTCCAAAAAGAATATTGCAACACGTTTGAAGGTTGCAAAAGAGCACCTGGATGTTCCACAGCACTACTGGCAAAATATTCTGTGGACAGATGAAACCAAAATTGAGTTGTTTGGAAAAAACACACAACACTATGTGTGGAGAAAAAAAGGCACAGCACACCAACATCAAAACCTCATCCCCACTGTAAAACATGGCAGAGGGAGCATCATGGTTTGGGGCTGCTTTGCTGCCTCAGGGCCTGGACGGATTGTTGTCATTGATGGAAAAATGAATTCCAGAGTTTATCAAGACATTTTGCAGGAAAACGTAAGACCATCTGTCTGCCAACTGAAACTCCGCAGAGGATGGGTGATGCAACAGGACAATGACCCAAAGCATACAAGTAATTCAACAAAAGAATGGCTTCAATAAAACAAAATACGCCTTCTGGAGTGGCCCAGTCAGAGTCCTGACCTCAACCCGATTGAAATGCTGTGGCATGACCTTAAGAGAGCGATTCACACCAGACATCCCAAGAATATTGCTACACTGAAACAGTTTTGTGAAGAGGAGTGGTCCAAAATTACTCCAGATCGTTGTGCAGGTCTGATCTGCAACTACAGGAAACGTTTGGTTGAGGTTATTGCTGCCAAAGGAGGGTCAACCAGTTATTAAGTCCAAAGGTTCACATACTTTTTCCACCCTGCACTGTGAAAGTTTACATGTGCTGTTCAATAAAAACATGAAAACATATAATGTTTGGGTTGTATTATTTTAAGCAGACTGTGTTTTTCAAATTGTTGTGACTTAGATGAAGATCAGAGCACATTTTATGACCAATTCATGCAAAACTCCACGTAATCCCAAAGGGTTCACATACTTTTTCTTGCCACTGTATGTACATTTAGGATACCGCAAGAAAGCCCATTTTGTTCTATTAAAAATATCTATCATATATATATATATACAGTCAGGTCCCGAAATATTGGGACATCGACACAATTCTAACATCTTTGGCTCTATACACCACCACAATGGAGTTGGAATGAAACAAACACAATGTGCTGTAACTGCAGACTGTCAGCTTTAATTTGAGGGTATGTACATCCAACTCAGGTGAACGGTGTAGGACTTACAGCAGTTTGCAGATGTGCCTCCCACTTGTTAAGGTACCAAAGGTAATGGGACAATTGGCTTCTCAGCTGTTCCATGGCCAGGTGTGTGATATTCCCTCATTACCCCCATTACCCCAATTACAAAGTGCAGATAAAAGGCCCAGAGTTCATTTCAAGTGTGCTATCTGCATTTGGAATCTGTTGCTGTCAACATGAGATCCAAAGTGCTGTCACTATCAGTGAAACAAGCCATCATTAGTCTGAAGAAACAAAACAAACCCATCAGAGAGATAGCAAGAACATTAGGCGTGGCCAAAACAACTGTTTGGAACATTCTCAAAAAGCAGGAACGCACCGGTGAGCTCAACAACACCAAAAGACCCGGGAGACCACAGAAAACACAGAAAACACCATGATCAAGTTAACTCGATCTTTGAAAGCGCCTGCAGGTGCATGAGATTGATTTACCTATATCTGGTCATTTTCTACAGCAATGCAAAGGAATTTCACTTATTGCAAACGTAATTCATTTGCGAATGGGCTCCAGAAAGTGCCCCTAACTTTTCAACACATCAGACATGACAGCCGGTGTGCTGAATCAGTTTCATCAACCTGTAGATCTGTTTTTCTTTCAAAGAAACACGGAGCTCCACCTACCTATTATACATGTAGTAGCACTTTTTGGACAGCAGGTGGCTGCCTTTCAAATAATCTTATGGTCTGAAAAAATGTAATGTATGATTGGTACAGATATTTTTACAGTGCATTGGGCAGGGCCAGATTCACCTCTGAAGAGCCTGCCCTGTAGGACTCTGGAGCCCCCCCCCCCACACACACACACACAAAATGGAAAAATCGGGGAGATACTCTTGTAATTTTTATTTTGGGGCAAACAAAATATACAGTTAGCATTTTAAAGGAAAAATATATTTTTTATTTTATATTTTGTTCTTTGCTCTGTAAAACTAGAAATAAAGAAAATATTAAAAATATCTTTTAAAAATTGTTTTGTTACAATTTTTCTAATTTTTTTAATTTTTTTAATTTAAATTGATGATTAAAATTATTTTTTTACAGAGAAAGGAGTGGGGTGGTGGTTGTTAGTGGTATGTTTTTGAATGCAAAAATTGTGTATTAACCCCATAGTGACCGGGCGATTTGTTTAAAAAAGTCCGCCCTTTAGTGCCCGCTGCTGTTTTTACGTTTCTGCACTGTATGTGTTTAGGTCTAATATTCCTCTTACTTGTTTATGCAACCCACACATATTATATACCGTTTTTCCCGCCATTAAATGGACTTTCTAAGGATACTATTATTTCCACAGTATCGTCTAATTTACTATAAAAAAAAAATGAAATATGATGAACAAAATGGAAAAAACACACTTTTTTAAAATTTAAACCCCAAAATCTAAGGCTAAATAGTTTCAAAATTTTGTCCTGAGAATAGAAAGACCCAATTTTTACATGTTTTTGCTTTTTAACCCCTTCACAGCTGAGGCATTTTACCTCTGTGCGCTGAGCTAATTTTGACCATTTATGCTCATCATTTTTAAAATCCCAGCCTAGATCCTATTTTAGTAAACCACCCCCCAGGCAATTTTTTTTTTTTTTAAATGAAATCTCTTTTTTTTTTTTTTTTTTATTATTTTCTTTAAAATTTATTTTTACACCAAACCTGGTCATGTTTGGTATCGTTGGAAAGGCCATGATCATGCCTTTCTAATGATATAAACCATGACGCTCTAGCTGCCACTATCTCTACTTGGCAGTTAGGGGGTTAACTGGCCCACTGACATCCTCACACATATGGTGAGGATGTCAGTGGGTGGGGGTGACCCAGAGGCTTGGCTGACATCCAAGATGTCAGCCAACTCTATGTTGACTCGCTATCCGGTAGCAAAATAGTTAATGCTGTACACCGCTGAAAAGGGGAGACTCTCCCCTTTCCAGCAGTGCAATTTGTTTTTTCTATCTTACATCATTGGGGAGATAGAGGGCTCCAAAGCAGCCCCCCTCCCCTTCCTGCTTTTTAGTGCAGGCGCCGGAGGGTGCCTGCTGATGATTTCATCACGCAGTGTGATTATGTCATCACACCTGCTGGCCCCCCTAAAAAGACGGGGCAGGCTGCCAGCCGGCAAGAGCGGTAAGTATTGGGCGGGAGGGAGGTTAGGAGAACCCTGACATACCATGTAGGTCCCCGGGTCGAAGGGAGACTTTCCGATCGGACGTACATGGTACGTCAGCAGTTGGGAAGGGTTAAGGTTTTTTGGGGTGTATAGGGGTTAAAAAACAGCTTTTCATTTTGCCATGTCTTTCTTCAGTTACATTAGTTATCTTTCAGCGATCATTTTTTAAAATTTAGGGTTTTTTCAGAGAGCACCGAAATGTCGCTGAGATTTCAGAAAAAGACGACGAACACAGTGCAGACCAACTGCCGACCAGCTGACAAACAGGGTAAAACAAACCAAAAAAAACCGATTGAAAGTGTCAAAATTGAAACGCTGTTTGCAAAAAAACTACTGGACGAAATTCCCTGGAATTAACATATAAGATCCTATGAAAGATAATAAAAAGGTCTGTTACAGAAAAAGAGAAAAGACTCTATTAAAGAAAACAAACGGAAAAAAAAATTCTCCAAAAAAAATGCCTTAAAAGATCCTAAAAAAAATCTGTAAATAAAGAGACTTTTTATTGCAGATTCAAAGAATAAACTGTTTGTTAGATATTGGATAAAAATAGGAATATTTTTAATATTGAAGCCAATGGGATTCGCCTGAATAAACCTGCCGAATTAAATCACTGAACATCAGAGAATTTTCGACAATTTTTCACTCTCTGTTCGGTGTTCTCTGAATAGATTAACTACTGCTTCTCTATGGAAACTTTCACTGTCGTCGAACAGTCACTGTATTTGCAGGCAGTTCGCCAAAAAGAGCTGCCTGCTTTCTGAATGGCCACAAAAGTGCACCGTACGGGGACATTCACTGTTTGGTGCCATTTCGGCTCTCTCTGAATAACCCCGTTAGTAATGTTTACAAAATATCCCAGGTCATAACGTATGTGTGTATCAGTATATATAGTGCCAGCTCACATATGATGTTTTTAAGTCGTATAAGGTCCATTGATTAATTTGTTTTTGTGCGTAGCTTTCACGATGGACATAAAACCGCTAGTATTCTCCATGGAGTAGATTAGAATTACCAAATATTTCTCTTACAAGACCATAATCTGGAGCCTAAGCATGGCAGTGAGCTGTTTCGTAGCTTTCTCGTGCTGCAAAGTACTCTAATTTCAAATCAAATATACTTTTCAAAGGATCAATATGGCTCATGTTCCGTTTCAGCTCCTTAATCTTCTCTTCTTTACTCTTTTCTGAGAAGTGCTTTGAGAAAACAACTTCTATCCAAAAAGTGTGGAATCATTTTATTTCTTGGTTAAATCCTTTTGATATTAAATATTATTTCATTCTTATTATAAAGAAATTACACCCAGGGGCATTATCCTTTAACACCTGAACGCTTTAAAAAAATAATTGTTTATGACCCATTTACTGTGGACAACACACATGAAGACGTCATCATGTTGCTCTGCTGTGTGTGGGGTCCCCCAGATGACGTTGCCACTTTGCATCAACTGGTGATTTTTTCAGTCAATCCAACTGATGTCCCACGGAGGTCTGACTTTCTGAAAGTCAGACCTCGATGTGGAACTATACTGGGTGCACATGGGTGCGATAGTGTAAAAAACAAAGACCAGCAAGCACTGGCTGCAAAATGTCCTCCTCAGTTCAGCTCAGGTTTGCCAGTTATCTTACGCACAGTACAGGTGATATGATTAGGAAAGGATAGCCTAATCAGGCTGTGATCTGATAAAGCCTCAATTAGCGGCGAAACGCATCGATTGGTCATGCCAGCCCCTTTTAACAGGTTTTCTTGTTTGTGACTGAACTACCTTTTCAATATCCCTATGTTCCACTCCTTACCCTACTTCTGATCAGTGGTGTATAGTAGGCGGCACGAACCGCTAAGGTACAGTTAACATAGAAACATATTATTATTATTATTATTCTTTATTTATAAAGTGCCAGCATATTCCGCAGCGCTGTACAATAAACACAGTATAGACAGGGTTACAATACATTGAACAACATTTGACAAACAGTACAGGAGGAGATGAGGGCCCTATTCCCGTAGTGTTTAAACTAACACTAGAAAAGTACACGTCACAATATATTCCACTGGTTAATAAATATAAAAGAAACAGACTGAAACCAATGTGGCTAGTAGGAAGGTAACTAAGGAAATGAAAAAAAAAGAAGGCATTTAAAGCTTTTAAATTTGATAAATCTGAGGCATCCTATAAAGCATATAGGGCAGCCAATAAAGCATGTAAAAATGCAATTAGATGGGCTAAACTAGAAAATGAAAAAGAAATAGCAAAAGAGAGCAAGACATAGAAACATAGAAACATAGAAAAATGTCGGCAGATAAGAACCTTTCGGCCCATCTAGTCTGCCCAATTACATGGATACTTTACCTGGATTTATCTTTTGTTTAGGGTAGCCTTATGCCTATCCCATGCTTGCTTAAATTCAATTACTGTTTTGGCCTCTACCACTTCAACTGGAAGACTGTTCCATGTATCCACCACCCTCTCAGTAAAATAATGCTTCCTGATGTTACTTTTAAACCTTTGCCCCTCTAATCTAAGACTATGTCCTCTTGTTTTGCTATTTTGTTTCCTTTTAAATATACTCCCTTCCTCTACCTTGTGGATTCCCTTTACGTATTTAAATGTTTCTATCATATCTCCTCTGTCTCGTCTTTTTTCCAAGCTGTACATGTTAAGATCATTAACCTTTCCTGGTAACTTTTCTCCTTCAAGCCGTACACCATTTTAGTAGCCCTTCTCTGAACTCTCTCTAAGATGTCTATATCCTTCTGGAGATACGGTCTCCAGTACTGCACACAGTACTCCAAGTGAGGTCTCACCAGTGCTCTGTACAGTGGCATGAGCACTTCCCTTTTCCTACTGCTAATACCTCTCCCTACACAACCAAGCATTCTGCTAGCATTTCCTGCTGCTCTATTACATTGACTACTTACCCTTAGATCCTCTGAAATAATGACCCCTAAATCCCTTTCCTCAGATGTTGAGGTTAGGACTGTATCAAATATTCTATATTCAGCCCTTGGGTTTTTACGTCCCAGGTGCATTATCTTGCACTTATCCACATTAAAACTCAATTGCCACAACTCCGACCATTTTTTTAGTTTACCTAAATCATTTGTCATTTGGCTGATCCCTCCAGGAACGTCAACCCTGTTGCAAATCTTTGTGTCATCAGCAAAAAGACATACTTTTCCATTAATACCTTCTGCAATATCACTAATAAAAATATTAAAGAGAATGGGTCCAAGTACTGACCCCTGAGGTACCCACTGGTAACAAGACCTTGTGCCGAATAAACTCCATTTACCACAACCCTCTGTTGTCTGTCACTCAGCCACTACCTAATCCAGTCAACAATATTGGAATCTAAACTCAAAGATTGCAATTTATTGATAAGCCTTCTATGCGGAACAGTATCAAAAGCCTTACTGAAATCTAAATAAGCAATGTCTACTGCACCACCTGTGTCTATTATTTTTGTTACCCAATCAAAAAAATCAATTAGATTAGTTTGGCATGATCTCCCTGAGGTAAACCCATGTTGTTTCTGATCCTGTAATCTATGTGTTTTTAGATGTTCAACAATCCTTTCCTTTAACATGGTTTCCATTAATTTCCCCACTACTGACGTAAGACTAACTGGCCTATAGTTCCCCGATTCCTCCCTACTACCCTTCTTGTAAATGGGCACAACATTTGCTAATTTCCAGTCTTCTGGGACGACTCCCGTTAACAAGGATAGACCAACCCTAAAAGATTCTTTAGGTACATAAATTCTAAAAAACCCAAGAGTGAAAATGTAGGTTCACTAAAATCTGAGTCAGGGCTATTGTTAACTGAAGATCAGGATAAAGCAGAAATTTTAAATGATTATTTTCTTCAGTATTTATCAAAGAGAAACCTATAACAGGAGACATGAAATTCATTAATAAAAACTTACTAATACAAAGTGACTGGTTGACTCAGGACAAGGTTTTACACAAATTAAACAATGTGAATGTTAATAAAGCCCCAGGGCCAGATGGAATTCACCCGCGAGTACTGAGAGAGCTATGTGTTGAAATATGTAAACCTCTGTTCTTAATCTTTCAAGATTCTTTTCTATCAGGAATAGTACCAGAGGATTGGAGAAAAGCTGACGTGGTCCCTATATTTAAGAAAGGTTTAAAATTTGTGCCTGGGAATTATAGACCTGTGAGCTTAACATCTGTGGCTGGGAAAGTATTTGAGGGGTTACTAAGGGATAGTATTCAGGAATTTATTGGGAGGTATAATGTAATTGGCAAAAATCAGCATGGTTTCATGAAACACAGATCATGTCAGACTAACCTAATTACGTTCTATGAGGAAGTAAGTAGAAGTATAGATCAGGGGGTCGCAGTGGATGTGATTTACTTAGATTTTGCCAAAGCTTTCGACACAGTTCCACACAAAAGGTTACTATTTAAATTAAGAAAAAATGGTCTAGATGAAAATACTTGTTCTTGGATAGAAAACTGGCTAAAAGATAGGGTACAGAGAGTGGTCATAAATGGTACATTTTCAAGATGGACACCAGTGGTAAGTGGTGTCCCTCAGGGGTCTGTTATAGGACCAATACTATTCAATTTATTTATAAATGACCTTGAGATAGGCATTGAAAGTCATGTATCAGTGTTTGCAGATGACACAAAGCTAGGAAAAGTAATACAATGTGAGCAGGATGTTACTTCGCTGCAGAGGGATTTAGATAGATTGGGGGACTGGGCACTTAAATGGCAGATGAAATTTAATCTAGATAAATGTAAAGTTATGCACTTTGGAGTGAAGAACAAACAAGCAACTTATACCCTAAATGGTACGGAGTTAGGGAAATCCAAGCAGGAGAAGGATTTGGGAATATTCATAGACTTCAAACAATGTAACAATGTGCAATGTCAAACAGCAGCCGCCAAGGCCAGCAAAGTACTGGCATGCATTAAAAGGGGAGTTCACTCACGGGATGAAAACATAATTTTGCCTCTGTATAAATCAATGGTCAGGCCGCACCTTGAATATGCCGTGCAATTTTGGGCACCTGTCTTAAAAAAAGATATTATATCGCTAGAAAAAGTGCAGAGACGGGCAACTAAATTAATAAGGGGGATGGAAGGGTTAAGTTATGAGGAAAGACTAACAAGCTTAAACCTGTTTAGTTTAGAGAAAAGGCGCCTTAGAGGGGATCTGATAACCTTATATAAATATATACGGGGCCATTATCAACCATTGTCTGATAACCTATTCATTAACAGGACTATACATAGGACAAGGGGTCATCCATTTAGACTGGAAGAAAGAAAATTTAGGTTAAAGCATAGGAAGGGTTATTTTACGGTGAGAACAATAAAGCTGTGGAATTCTCTGCCTGTTGAGGTGGTTGGGTCAGAGTCTGTACAGACTTTTAAAAAATGACTGGATGACTTCCTGCAGACACAGAATATTAAGGGTTATAATATTTAATATGTGGGTAAAAGCTTCTTGATCCAAGGAGAAATCTGACTGCCATTCTGGGGTCAAGAAGGAATTTTTTCCCAGTATGTTGCATATTGGCAAGCATTCAGACTGGGTTTTTTGCCTTCTTTTGGATCAACAGCAGTAGGTTATGTGGGAGAGGCTGAACCCGATGGACGCATGTCTTTTTTCAGCCTATATAACTATGTAACTATGTAACTCACAATCTGGGAGGGTTGGGGTTGGAAACAGGAGGAGAGGACTGTAAGGTGAGAGTGATTGATGGTTGTGTCAGTGAGTTGGGTGGTAGGCTTCCCTAAATAGGAACGTTTTCAGGGAGCGTTTGAAGGAAGAGAAGTTAGAGGAAAGTCTGACAGTACGAGGGAGAGCGTTCCAGAGAGTGGGGGCTGCACGTGTGAAGTCCTGCAGTGTATCATGGGAAGAGGTGATGCGGGGAGAAGCTAGGCGCAGGTCACTGTTTGACCTTAGGGAGCGGGCTGGGGTGTATTTGGTGATTAGTGAGGACAGGTAGTGGGGAGCTGAGTTAGTGAGGGTTTTGTAGGTAAGGATATGGATTTTGAACTTAATTCTGCAGTGGATGGGGAGCCAGTGAAGGGACTCGCAGAGGGGAGCGGCAGAGACAGAGCGGCGGGTGAAGTGAATTAGCCTGGCGGAGGCGTTCAGGATGGATTGTAGGGGGGAGAGGCGGGACAGAGGGAGGCCAGATAATAGATTATTGCAATAGTCGAGTCGGGAGATTACCAGGGCGTGTATGAGTTGTTTTGTGGTGACAGCGGTAAGAAACATAGAAAAATGTCGGCAGATAAGAACCTTTCGGCCCATCTAGTCTGCCCAATTACATGGATACTTTACCTGGATTTATCTTTTGTTTAGGATAGCCTTATGCCTATTAGACATGTGCATTCGTTTTAGTACTAAAACGATTTAGTCCGAATTTTGGGATAATTTAGTTTTCATATGACTCAAGAGAAACGAAACTGCTCAGAACAAAAAACGAAAGAAACTAAAATAAAATGCACTACATTTTAGTTTCAGTCCTTTTTGTGATATTACATTGATGAGTGAAGGAGACCAGCAATGAAGAGCGCAACATCGCAACATCCGAAGTTCTGCACCCTCCACATGCCAATGCAGTAGGAAGTTCTATACAGAGAGGGGCATTAATTAATGCAGGAGGATGTTCTGTACATTATACAGATAGGGGTATTAATGCAGGAGGATGTTATATACATTATACAGAGAAAGGTATAAATTGAGGAGGATGTTCTATACAGAGAGGGACATTAATTAATTCAGGAGGATGTTCTATACAGAGAGGGACATTAATTAATTCAGGAGGATGTTCTATATATTATACAGAGAGGGGTATTAATTAATGCAGGAGGATGTTCTAAACATTATACAGAGAGGAGCCTTTTTTTTTAGCCCTTTAAATCCAGTGGCTGTGAGCACTGAGATCGGCTGCTTGTTACATTATCTCTCAGTACAATGTATCAGGCTCAGCTGTTACAGTAACTGACTGTAACAGCGCTCAGAGTTTCAGTAAAACAAGGAAATAATATTCTTCTAATCTCTTATATATAAAAATATTATTTACTAGTTTTACTGAAACTCTGAGCACTGTGATGAGCAGCAGTCAGTTACTGTAACAGCTTTGCCTGACACGGGGCAGTATTACAATGTTGGTGCTAACTTAACCAGAGCTGTTGTAAACTGAAAACCTCCATAGGCGCCACTACAATAGTAATTGTATCCACTGGTTTTCGGATGAAAGAAATTAGTTTTCATACTAAAGAACTGAAAACGAATTTCTTTAGCAACTAAATAAATTGCATTTTAGGACTAATCCATTAGTTCAAAACGAAATTTTGTGCTGTGCACATGTCTAATGCCTATCCCATGCTTGCTTAAATTCAATCACTGTTAACCCTTGCTTCATTTCACATCCTAGTCTTTGGAATTATCATACACTCTGTTTATATAAAAAAATTTTTTAGGATGCACTGCATTATGGGCTATTGAGCATTTTTTCCTATATGGTTTCTATACACCTACTGATGGTTAATATTTTATATGACTTGTGTCATCTCAGGAGTATAAGGTTATGAAGAAATTCACTGGTAGATTAATTAATTGTTTTTCTCACAATCTATTTGAAAACAATGGTAATTTCCAACGCCAGAGGTGTATAGCAGGAGATTTTTCTTTTCAGGTGATATGAATTACTGCTCAGTGATTGCAGGATCAAGTCTACATTTACCTAGATGAATACTTAAAACCGAGCCTGTTAGGGATACCTGAAGAACAGGGTTGAGGAACTTGGCCTTTGACGATGAGTTGGGGTTCTTTACACCGCTGTATCTCATCATCAGTATGGACTTTCACCAAAAATGACTGATTGCTGAAAAGGTCAAAATCTGACCTTTCAAATAATACTAAATATGACTAATTAAAATGTCAAATAATAATTATTTTGTTTTCTTTGCTCGCTTTTCACTTATAAAACAAACAACGGCACTGCAATAACTCACCTTCCGATTTCCCATGCCAGAAGGAAATATGGAGGAGATGATGCAGTGCATTATTATGCACTGTTTCGTCTAAGGCTGGGGTCAGACGAGCGTAGTGTTCACCTCCGTGATTGCGCCTAAAAGTACGTCCGTGATAGCATTACAGAAAGCCCATTGGAGCCTGACACATGAAGTATGTCCGCACTGAACTGCGGACGCACAACGGCCGCAGCCCACGTACGCAAGGCAGGCAAGAACGTACAACTCCTAGAACGGCCGCACAAAGTGCGCTGCGTCCGCAACGTCCGCATAGCTTTGTGTGTGAGTGATGGAACGTGGTCAGACGTGCATTTATACGTGCAGCATTTTTTTCACGGACAAAATGGTTTTGATTTTTAATTTATTTTCTCTCCTACATCCGTCAAAATATACATCAGTAAATAAACGGACTGTGTGGCCACTACTGTGTCTACCGTACTGACGTACGTCCGTGTGCAAGGACGTACAGTCCGTAGAAATCACGCTCGTCTGACCCTAGCCTTAAACACAGGTTTCTGCAATGCTGGGTGGAGAGTCAGGGGTTTATTTGGATTCCTATTCTATATTTGCTACAAGATAAAGTGAGGTGTCATTGGATCAATCAGGATATGGCCATTCCAATGATTACCAAACATAACCAAGTAATGTGTAAAAAAAAATTTAAGAAAGTGAGAAAAAAATAAACAGAAAATATACTTTATAGAGAAAACTGATACCAGCTGATGAAGCCACATGTTTGTAAAGCGAAACGCGTTCTGGTAGATGAATACAGTTTTTAGCAAATAAAGTGCTTATTATTACATTGTTCTGCTGCTCAGATCATTTTTGAAGATGGTTTAGGTGAGTTTCTACCTAAAATTCCACTGGCGTGAAAATAAGAGACAGAGGGGTGTATCCTGGTTTCTCTCTGCTAGAGTCGGTTGTGGGCTCATTCAATTATGAGTTTTACTTTACACCTGTTGGTAAGTCAATACACACTTTTCAGACATACTGCGCAAATATTATATTCCTTCTATTGTATTCTGCTCCATACATCTGTTGAAGAAAGCTGACTACCAAGGACTGACCTATTTACTAATAAGATCTTATCGTCTCTCCATGGATAGGTATGTATAACTTTTTCTTTGGACATGTATATCCGCATTTAACCCTAGCTTACAAAATATCCTTTATTTTTCTTTTTTTTTAAGGCAGCAGCATTGTACATTTTCACTTATAAAGTGAACAATGCCACTGCATTAATGCTTCTTTTAATTTCCCATGCCAGGAGCAACTAAGGCGAAAATGACACTGAGCGGTATTATGCACTGTTTCATCTAAGGCTGGGGTCAGACGAGCGCATTTTGGACGGACTGTGCGTCCGTGCAGTACGGACGTACTTTCTGACTGACGACAAGGTAGTGGCCACACAGTCGTGTTTTTCACTGACGTATTTTTTGACTGATGTAGCAGGGAACATAAATTACAATTAAAAAACATTCTGTCCGTCAAAAATTCTGGACGTATAAATGCTGGACGTATAAATGCTGGACGTATAAATGCAGTCCATCTGACCACGCTCCATCACTCACACACAAAGCTATGCAGACGTTGTGGACGTGGCGCACTCCGCACGTCCGTTCTAGCAGTATTACGTTCTTGCCTAACCTGCGTCCGTTTGCAGCGTCCGTCAGCCTCCACACTTCCGTGTGGACGTACTTCGTGTGAGGGGCTCCATTTAACACAATTGTATGCTATCACGGACGTACTTATGTGCGGGCAACACGGACGTTAACACTGCGTTTGTCTCACCCCAGCCTAAAACGTAAGCTGTAGCATGACTGGGAGGAGAGGCAGGAGTCTGGCCTTTTCTATGATACCAAACATAACCATGTAATGTTTAAACATAAAAAAACAATTCCTTTTATTTTTGTTTTTTTTGTTCTAAAGGAGTGGCGTTGTCCACTACTCACTTAAAAAGTAGACAATGCCACTGCTGTTACTCACCGTTTCATTCCCCATGCCAAGAGAAAGTTCAGTGTTTTATACATGGTGGTATTAATTATGAAAAACAATGCACCTAAATAAAATATTGTAAATATTTTTTTAAAATTTTGGTTAAAATTGCGAAAAAATATTGAAGAATGCGGTAACAGGTATCTTCGTTTCTGATGGGTTTTTTTTCCACAAAAAATTGTGTACCTTATAGAAAGTGTACCATTAAAAAGGTTTGGATGATAAAATGTAGACAAATAAATTTTCATGCTGGATATGATTTGAAATATGAATATAAAATATATATTTTTTTTTGATTTTGCGTTATGGTACTCAGCATACATATACTGTGTACATAATAATGGCATATTTTGAATCTGAAGAATTCGCTTAAAATTAACCCAATATATAGTATGTCTGGGTCCTTCAATAAAACACGACTTCAAGTCACGGTAATCTTGAATGATACACAAAAAATGGTGAAAACAAGGTCAACACACAGGAGGCGAAATGACACAGCAGCGATAGGGTTAAAGGTTAAGGAATTATTTCCTACTTCATCTGATTTATCTTCTAAGAGAAGTTTGGAGCTGAATCAACATAGAATGTTTCACCATTCTTCTTTGCATGTTGTGCGTGCATTTTCTTGTGCGTTTCTGTTACTTTCTTATTTTTATATGTGACAGGCCCCATGGATTACTCCTTGTATGACAGTTTGCTTAGGGCACATCCGTGGCTTAAGTGGGATTCACAATTCTCAATGACAGTGCATGTCATATTTTATCATTCTGTATTCATTTTTACAGAAGAAACTGCAGTAATCCTTCTAAAAAAATAAATAAAAAAAATGTGGTGGTGTTGTGCTCAAAATAGATAATGAAAGCTTCACCATAACTGACATTTCTCCTATATACAGTATATCAAACAAAAAGAAAAACATTAGATAGCAATGATATATATATATATATATATATATAATAAAGTTTATCATTGCAGAGGTCATTTACACATCCCAGCAAATCAAAAAACTGTATCACAGAGCTCCTGTGCAACATTTTCCATATGCAGCAAGGAACTCTGGGTAAAATATGCAAATTACATCTGTAATTTCAAATTTTTGCATCCTTAGTCTGTGCCAATTAGTCAATGCCATTCCATACTAGATGGCTTTAATTAGCAGAGATCAGTATATGCAACTGGTCACAGCCACTCCTGGACAGCTGTTTTGCGTTTATTGTACCCTCATCAGCAGGAGCTAGGCATGACCAGTTGCAGTTTGATGCTTAACCCGTAGGGCAAATCAATTCTCATTTAAGTTATGGTGAAGGGCAAAAAATAAGATTAAAAGCCTCCCCACGGCAAATAATAAAGTTTATTATTGCAGGGATCATTTACACATCCCAGCAATTCAAAGAACCGCATCACAGAGCTCATGTGCTACATTCCCCATATGCAGCACAGACTCTGGGTAAAATATGCAAATGATGCCTGTAATTTCAATTTTTTTTGCATCCTGGTTCTGTTTTCTCACAGAACCCTCCAATCAATGCCACGTCATACCAGATGGCTTTTATTAGCAGAGATCCGGTTTATGCAACTGGTCACAGCCAGTCCTGGACAGCTGTTTTGGTTTTCTTGTATCCTCATCAGCAGGAGCTAGGCATGACTATATATATATATATATATATATATATACACAAAATCATCCAAGGAAATCTGCACAGTCTCAAAGTTTTAAATGTTTTTATGCCACGGTGCTAAAGGTTCCAAAAGATTGCATACAAAAAATGTCGTATAAAGGACCGCACTAAACAAATTTTATTCAAAGATACATTAAGAACAACCAACGTTTTGGCTCATACGTGAGACTTTTTCAACCTTGAAAAAGGCTCATGTATGGGCCCGAAACGTCGGTTGTTTTTAAAGTATCTATGAAAAATTTTTGTTGTTTTTTTCAAACCTCGAGTGCGGTCCTTTATATGACATATGACATATATATATATATATATATATATATATAAAATATCTCAGCGGGTTAATCGGTGGCTTTCAGCAGATCAAATCGGTGCACTCCGGGGACTCTGCGGTGAATGCCGAATTCACAGCATGGTCAGCGAATTGAGCTCGCCAAAGTGTGCAGAATGAAATTTCGGTGCTCTTTGAATAACCTCTTTAGGAATCTTGTTGGACCTAAAAAATAATCCCCCTGCATAAATATATTAATATTTCCCTTGTGAAGATGGTGACAGACACTTAGCATTCTATATGCTGATCCACGGACATACTGCAGAATCACAGAAATTAGACATGTGCAATTCGTTTCATTCTGAATCCAAATTCAGACGAAAATCACCATTTTCTTTTTTCGGGAGCATTTCCGAAAACTAAAATCAGCCGTCCGAAATTTCGAATTGATCCGAAATTGCGAATCGCGGTAAACAAACAAATGAAATCAATTCGAAATGGAACCGAAACAAAAGAAAATAGAACAAAAATGATAAGAAATGCTAAAAAGGAAAGAGGAAGCGCCTCTCTGCAGTATAATTAATGCAGCATATGAATCCACACACTGCTGGGAAGCACTTCTCTGCAGTATAATTAATGCAGCATATGAATCCACACACTGCTGGGAAGCGCCTCTCTGCAGTATAATTAATGCAGCATATGAATCCTCACACTGCTGGGAAGCGCCTCTCTGCAGTATAATTAATGCAGCATATGAATCCTCACACTGCTGGGAAGCGCCTCTCTGCGGTATAATTAATGCAGCATATGAATCCACACACTGCTGGGAAGCACCTCTCTGCAGTATAATTAATGCAGCATATGAATCCGCACACTGCTGGGAAGCGCCTCTCTGCAGTATAATTAATGCAGCATATGAATCCGCACACTGCTGGGAAGCGCCTCTCTGCAGTATAATTAATGCAGCATATGAATCCACACACTGCTGGGAAGCACCTCTCTGCAGTATAATTAATGCAGCATATGAATCCTCACACTGCTGGGAAGCGCCTCTCTGCGGTATAATTAATGCAGCATATGAATCCACACACTGCTGGGAAGCACCTCTCTGCAGTATAATTAATGCAGCATATGAATCCGCACACTGCTGGGAAGCGCCTCTCTGCAGTATAATTAATGCAGCATATGAATCCACACACTGCTGGGAAGCGCCTCTCTGCAGTATAATTAATGCAGCATATGAATCCACACACTGCTGGGAAGCGCCTCTCTGCAGTATAATTAATGCAGCATATGAATCCACACACTGCTGGGAAGCACCTCTCTGCAGTATAATTAATGCAGCATATGAATCCACACACTGCTGGGAAGCACCTCTCTGCGTATAATTAATGCAGCATATGAATCCACACACTGCTGGGAAGCGCCTCTCTGCGTATAATTAATGCAGCATATAATCCACACACTGCTGGGAAGCGCCTCTCTGCAGTATAATTAATGCAGCATATGAATCCACACACTGCTGGAAGCGCCTCTCTGCAGTATAATTAATGCAGCATATGAATCCACACACTGCTGGGAAGCGCCTCTCTGCAGTATAATTAATGCAGCATATGAATCCACACACTGCTGGGAAGCGCCTCTCTGCAGTATAATTAATGCAGCATATTAATCCACACACTGCTGGGAAGCGCCTCTGTGCAGTATAATTAATGCAGCATATGAATCCACACACTGCTGGGAACAAGGGCCTCTCTGCAGTATAATTAATGCAGCATATAAATCCACACACTGCTGGGAAGCGCCTCTCTGCAGTATAATTAATGCAGCATATGAATCCACACACTGCTGGGAACAAGGGCCTCTCTGCAGTATAATTAATGCAGCATATGAATCCACACACTGCTGGGAAGCGCCTCAACGGAAAGTATAATTGATGCAGCATATGAATCCGCACACTGCTGGGAAGCACCTCTCTGCCGTATAATTAATGGAGCATATGAATCCGCACACTGCTGGGAAGCACCTCTCTGCAGTATAATTAATGCAGCATATGAATCCACACACTGTGGGGAAGCACCTCTCTGCGGTATAATTAATGCAGCATATGAATCCACACACTGCGGGGAAGCGCCTCTCTGCAGTATAATTAATGCAGCATTTGAATCCACACACTGCGGGGAAGCACCTCTCTGCGGTATAATTAATGCAGCATATGAATCCACACACTGCGGGGAAGCGCCTCTCTGCAGTATAATTAATGCAGCATATGAATCCACACACTGCTGGGAAGCGCCTCTCTGCAGTATAATTAATGCAGCATATGAATCCACACACTGCTGGGAAGCACCTCTCTGCAGTATAATTAATGCAGCATATGAATCCACACACTGCTGGGAAGCGCCTCTCTGCAGTATAATAATGCAACATATGAATCCACACACTGCTGGGAAACGCCTCTCTGCAGTATAATTAATGCAACATATGAATCCGCACACTGCTGGGACGCACCTCTCTGCGGTATAATTAATGCAGCATATGAATCCACACACTGTGGGGAAGCGCCTCTCTGCAGTATAATTAATGCAGCATATGAATCCACACACTGCTGGGAAGCACCTCTCTGCAGTATAATTAATGCAGCATATGAATCCACACACTGCTGGGAAGCACCTCTCTGCAGTATAATTAATGCAGCATATGAATCCACACACTGCGGGGAAACACCTCTCTGCGGTATAATTAATGCAGCATATGAATCCACACACTACGGGGAAGTGCCTCTCTGCAGTATAATTAATGCAGCATATGAATCCACACACTGCTGGGAAGCGCCTCTCTGCAGTATAATTAATGCAGCATATGAATCCACACACTGCGGGGAAGTGCCTCTCTGCAGTATAATTAATGCAGCATATGAATACGCACACTGCTGGGAAGCGCCTCTCTGCGGTATAATTAATGCAGCATATGAATCCACACACTGTGGGGAAGCGCCTCTCTGCAGTATAATTAATGCAGCATATGAATCCACACACTGCTGGGAAGCACCTCTCTGCAGTATAATTAATGCAGCATATGAATCCACACACTGCTGGGAAGCACCTCTCTGCAGTATAATTAATGCAGCATGTGAATCCACACACTGCGGGGAAACACCTCTCTGCGGTATAATTAATGCAGCATATGAATCCACACACTACGGGGAAGTGCCTCTCTGCAGTATAATTAATGCAGCATATGAATCCACACACTGCTGGGAAGCGCCTCTCTGCAGTATAATTAATGCAGCATATGAATCCACACACTGCGGGGAAGAGCCTCTCTGCAGTATAATTAATGCAGCATATGAATACGCACACTGCTGGGAAGCGCCTCTCTGTGGTATAATTAATGCAGCATATGAATCCACACACTGCTGGGAAGCGCCTCTCTGCAGTATAATAATACAACATATGAATCTACACACTGCTGGGAAACGCCTCTCTGCAGTATAATTAATGCAGCATATGAATCCACACACTGCTGGGAAGCGCCTCTCTGCAGTATAATTAATGCAGCATATGAATCCACACACTGCTGGGAAGCGCCTCTCTGCAGTATAATTAATGCAGCATATGAATCCACACACTGCGGGGAAGCACCTCTCTGCAGTATAATTAATGCAGCATATGAATCCACACACTGCTGGGAAGCGCCTCTCTACAGTATAATTATTGCAGCATATGAATCCACACACTGCTGGGAAGAGTCTCTCTGCAGTATAATTAATGCAGCATATGAATCCACACACTGCGGGGAAGCACCTCTCTGCAGTATAATTTGCTTGAGCTTGGGAAGCCTTCTAAGTGAAGTCTTCAAAGTGAGCACTTACAGGAGATCTTCTGGTGAGTGATTTTGATTTTTGTTTCAAACAGATCTTTTCTATTCATCTTAAGGTTTTAAGTTAGGTCTGGTGAGTAAATTAGGTTAGGCTGGTGACTCATTTTCATACTGATTAGCATACAATTGGAATCAATTGGGTGGTATTTGCTTCAGGTTTAGCTTGTCCACTTCTTGCTGGGGGAGGTGTACTTAGGTGAATATATAAAGGTTGGGGATATTAGCTTGGTATAATTGAGCTTGGGAAGCCTTCTAAGTGAAGTCTTCAAAGTGAGCACTTACAGGAGATCTTCTGGAGATACTCTGGAGGTAGTCTGAGGTAGACAGGAGGTAGAAAACCTACAAAAAGGTAAGATTTGATGGTTTTAAATCCATTCTTTTATAATGGCAGGCTTGGTCCAGTGTAAGAGCTGTCATGCATTTGTTTTTAGATCCAATTTTTGGAGGTTTGGAGTGTGCCTGATATGTAGGCAGCTCTCTTTATTGCAGCAGGAAATTGCCTGTTTGAAGTCTGAGATTTGTAAATTATCTGTTAGAGAAACTCAGGCTATGACTGTTACTAAGCCACTGCCGCAGAGGCCTCCTAGGAGCGGCAGATGGACTACTGTAGGATCTGGTAGATTTAGAGTTGTGGATAGAAGGCATGTCCCACAATCTGTGGCTCTTCTTAATTCTTTTGAGGCACTTTCAGAGTGTAGTGGTAAGATGGATGTAGGCTCAGACACCATAGTTGAGGAACCACCATCCACTATGCCTAAGGTATGCAGCACTGCAACCAAGGACAAAAATGAAAAGGTGGGACTTGATAAAAGGCAATTGTTGCTGGGTGATTCTATCATAAGAGGTGTTGAGCTGGAGAGTAGTGGTTTGGTGAGATGTCTTCCTGGGGCTACTGCTCGTAGAGACAAGAGACGTATTCTCAATATTGTCAAACAAGCAAAGCAACAAGGGGAAGTGGACGTTCTAGTCCATCTAGGGACAAATGACTTGGCTAGCAATGAGGTTTCTGAGATTAAGGAAGATTTTTGTGTTCTTGGAGGTGAAATACAGCAGATTGCATCCACTGTGTCATTCTCTGAAGTTTTGCCTGTGCATAACATTCAAGATAGGCAGATGCGCAATAGGGAATTCAATTTGTGGCTTCGGGAATGGTGTTGGGAGCAAGGTTTTGGCTTTGTGTCCCATGATAGCTCTAATTGGAGCAGAAAGGAACTGTATAAAAAAGATGGTTTGCATCTTACTCATAGGGGAACATATGTTCTCAGTGAGAAGTTCAAAGGTTTCGCAAAGAAATATTTAAACTAGGAGGGGGGACAAAACGGTAAAAAACAACCTGCCCGATTGTCCCCCAAAACTAAATCGGAGGGTGCAAGCAACATGCGAGGTAAAAAATGACAAGCTCAGAGTCGTGTCTACAAATGCTCGCAGTTTAGTCAATAAAATCAATGAACTAGAGGCAATGATGGCAGCTGAAAAAGTAGATTTAGTGGCGGTTACTGAGACATGGTTCAGTGAGAAAAATAACTGGGACATAACAATACCGGGGTACTCTTTATATAGAAAAGACAGAGAAGGTAGGAAAGGAGGAGGAGTGGCCCTGTATGTGAAAAACATAAAAACGAACCAAATAAAAGTGAGCGAGGTGAACATAGAGTCAGTTTGGGTTACGCTAACATTTGGCAATCATACAGTAGCTCGTGTAGGTGTGATCTATAGACCCCCTGGACAAGCAGAAGAACTAGATAATCTGCTGGTTGAGGAAATAGCCAAAATGGCAATGAAGGGGGAGGTTATTATCATGGGGGACTTTAATCTTCCTGATGTGAACTGGAAAACCAAAACAGCTGGGTGCACCAGGAGTACAAATATTCTAAACTCCCTACTGGGATTATCTCTAACACAAGTAGTTGAGGAGCCGACCCGTAAAGAGGCCATATTGGATTTAATACTCACAAATGGAGGTTTGGTATCGGACATTGTTGTCGGTGAAAATTTGGGATCTAGTGATCACCAGTCAGTATGGTTTAATATAACAACAGGGATGGAGCCGCACCACACAAGAACGAAAGTTTTAGACTTTAAAAAACAGATTTTTCTAAAATGAGATTTTGTGTGAAGGAGTCATTATCAGACTGGAGGAGTTTAAAGGGAGTCCAGGAGAAATGGGATTATTTAAAGGAAGCATTATTGAAGGCCACAGGAAATTGCATTCAGCTTGTTAGCAAAAACAAAAAAGGGAAGAAACCACTGTGGTACTCTGCAGAAGTGGCCAAAATAGTGAAGAACAAAAAGAGAGCATTCAATAATTATAAAAAAACTCAGAGTGAAGAAGATAGGAAAACCTATAAAATTAGGCAGAAAGAGGCAAAGCAATTTATAATAGCTTCCAAAGCACACGCAGAAGAGAAAATAGCTCAGTCAGTAAAAAAGGGGGACAAAACATTTTTTAGATACATAAATGAGAAAAGAAAAGTAAAACAAGGATTAGTTACATTAAAAACAAAGGAAGGAAGGTATGTAGAAGAGGATAAATGTCTCGCTGACTGCCTCAATGAATATTTTTGTTCAGTCTTTGCAGAAGAAAAGGAAGGAAAGGGACCTCAGTTAGGAGAGAACACTAAAGAGACATTTACATATCAGTTTACAGAGGAGGAGGTTCTAAAGCAGCTGTCTAAAGTAAAGACAAATAAGTCAATGGGGCCTGATGGGATCCACCCTAATTTATTAAAAGAGCTCAGTGATGTAATAGCAAAACCATTAACAGATTTATTTAACCAATCCTTGTTAACGGGAGTCGTCCCAGAAGACTGTAAATTAGCAAATGTTGTGCCCATTTACAAGAAGGGTAGTAGGGAGGAATCGGGGAACTATAGGCCAGTTAGTCTTACGTCAGTAGTGGGGAAATTAATGGAAACCATGTTAAAGGAAAGGATTGTTGAACATCTAAAAACACATAGATTACAGGATCAGAAACAACATGGGTTTACCTCAGGGAGATCATGCCAAACTAATCTTATTGATTTTTTTGATTGGGTAACAAAAATAATAGACACAGGTGGTGCAGTAGACATTGCTTATTTAGATTTCAGTAAGGCTTTTGATACTGTTCCGCATAGAAGGCTTATCAATAAATTGCAATCTTTGAGCTTGGATTCCAATATTGTTGACTGGATTAGGCAGTGGCTGAGTGACAGACAACAGAGGGTTGTGGTAAATGGAGTTTATTCGGCGCAAGGTCTTGTTACCAATGGGGTACCTCAGGGGTCAGTACTTGGACCCATTCTCTTTAATATTTTTATTAGTGATATTGCAGAAGGTATTAATGGAAAAGTATGTCTTTTTGCTGATGACACTAAGATTTGCAACAGGGTTGACGTTCCTGGAGGGATCAGCCAAATGACAAATGATTTAGGTAAACTAAAAAAATGGTCGGAGTTGTGGCAATTGAGTTTTTATGTGGATAAGTGCAAGATAATGCACCTGGGACGTAAAAACCCAAGGGCTGAATATAGAATATTTGATACAGTCCTAACCTCAACATCTGAGGAAAGGGATTTAGGGGTCATTATTTCAGAGGATCTAAGGGTAAATAGTCAATGTAATAGAGCAGCAGGAAATGCTGGCAGAATGCTTGGAAATGCTGGCAGAATGCTTGGTTGTGTAGGGAGAGGTATTAGCAGTAGGAAAAGGGAACTGCTCATGCCACTGTACAGAGCACTGGTGAGACCTCACTTGGAGTACTGTGTGCAGTACTGGAGACCGTATCTCCAGAAGGATATAGACATCTTAGAGAGAGTTCAGAGAAGGGCTACTAAAATGGTGTACGGCTTGAAGGAGAAAAGTTACCAGGAAAGGCTTAATGATCTTAACATGTACAGCTTGGAAAAAAGACGAGACAGAGGAGATATGATAGAAACATTTAAATACGTAAAGGGAATCCACAAGGTAGAGGAAGGGAGTATATTTAAACGGAAACAAAATAGCAAAACAAGAGGACATAGTCTTAGATTAGAGGGGCAAAGGTTTAAAAGTAACATCAGGAAGCATTATTTTACTGAGAGGGTGGTGGATACATGGAACAGTCTTCCAGTAGAAGTGGTAGAGGCCAAAACAGTAATTGAATTTAAGCAAGCATGGGATAGGCATAAGGCTATCCTAAACAAAAGATGACCCAGGACATACTTGAAAACGAGAGAAATCTCAATGTATCCTTCCTGGTAAAATCCTTTTATAAATAAAATAAATCCAGGTAAAGTATCCATGTAATTGGGCAGACTAGATGGGCCGAAAGGTTCTTATCTGCCGACATTTTTCTATGTTTCTATAATTAATGCAGCATATGAATCCACACACTGCTGGGAAGCACCTCTCTGCAGTATAATTAATGCAGCATATGAATCCACACACTGCGGGGAAGCGCCTCTCTGCAGTATAATTAATGCAGCATATGAATCCACACACTGCGGGGAAGCGCCATCAGATATGTTGCATTGAAACCTATGGAGAAAAAAGTCTTGTTTCTTTAAAATAAGAGGGTCAGACTAGCGCACTTTAAACGTGCGTTCTGGCTCACTTAATTACGGCCACACTAGCAGCAAATGACAGGCAATGACGGCCAATATACGAAGTACGGTCGCACGAAAGTCCGGCCGCGCAACGCGAGTGGCAAACGAACGCATTTTGTCGAACGTCAAACCGCTAGTACGGTCGTACAGAGTGCGCTGCGGCTGCATAGCGGCGTGTGTGCGTGATTTTGAGATGTCAGACACTGCTAATGTCCGGCCAACATAACGTCCAGATGCAAAAAGTGTTTTATTGATGATCCGTACAAAATCACGAACGCAAATGCGCATCGTATGACCGCTATCGCGTACTCCGTGAAAAAATGCGTCCATTCGTTTGAACGCACTTTTTCACAGACAACGCGAAAATGCGGTCGTCTGACCCTAACCTAAGAGTTAGGGAAACTAAAATTTCACCCACAAGATCCCAAACAATGCTTAAAAAATCCTATTAAATAATTAAATTTAATGGCTTATTGCTGCAAGTGAAAAAAATAAACGGCTTACGAAATATTTAATAAAAACGCAAATATTTTCTTACATTGAAACCTATGGGGATAAAATGCCTCGTTTCTTTAAAATAAATTAGGAAACCTAATCTTTCACCCAAAAAATCCTAAAAAACAGTAGTAAAATAGTAAAAAGTAAAGACACTTCCATTTTATTGGTAGTAATCTATTTCCAATTCTGAAATAACTCATAAAAACGAAATACAAATCAATACAAAATAACTCATAAAAATAAAAAACTATCAGGGTTATCCAAAGAGATCCGAATTGCTTGAGAAAGGTAACCGAATGCTGAAAATCAGCGTTCGGTTACCTTTCCTGGCCATTCGGCTATCCAGAGAGCGAATTGCCTGAACATACGGTGCCTGTTCGGTTCCTGTTCGAGGGCAGTGAAATCCCCATGAAAATGCACTGCTTCGGCTATTCAGAGAACACAAACCAGCAGTGAAAGGTTCCCCTAATGCCCTGCCATTCAGTGGTTTAATTCGGCAAGTTTATTCAGGAGAATCCCATAGACTTCAATGTTAAAAATATTCCCGTTTTAATTCAATATCTAATAAACCGTTCATTATAAAATTCTGCAGCAAAAAGTCTCTGTATTTATAGATTTTTTAGGATACTTTAAGCATTTTTCAGATTTTTTTTATTTTTTCAAAAAAGTCCGATTTTTTTTTTTTTTTTTTTTTTTTCAGTTAACTTATTTTTTTTGTAACAGCCCTCTTTATGATCATTCCCTGGACCTCCTGTGAAAATTTCAGACATTTTCGCTCAGTAGTTTCTTTGCAAACAGCGTTTCTTTTTCCCAGATTCATACAAATGGTTTTTCTAATTTATTCACTGCCTGCTCTACGTCACAGCTGCTTCGGCTCTGTGTCATTCGGCTCATGTTCGGCTCCTGTTCGGCTTTTTCGAAGGTTAATCCAGATGTTTTTGCTTGTTTTCAGCATGCATTCGGTTAGTGTTCGTCAGGTTTTCGGCAGCTTTTCCCTGCAATTCGGGGACCCTGTGCTGTTTGCTGAATACACCGCAGGGTCACCGAAATGCAATCGGCAAAAGGAACCGAATTGAAGAGAACGAAAAGTCACCGAACGTGCGGTGACTTTTCGAATCTCTTTGGATAACCCTGTAAGTGATCCAAAAAACAAAAAACCCCTTAAAAGCGGAAAATGAATCGATCCGAAATTCTGAAACGAAATGGAACGAAACGAAAAAAAAGTCATGCACATCTCTAACCGAAATATAAGGGTAGATTTTCTTTTATTAGCATATATTTTCTCCTTATTCTTTCCTTTTTGTTTGTCTTGGTTAAGTTTTAGCACAGATACACATCTCATACTCACATTTAACCCTATTACCGTAATATACTTTACACGTTGTAAATTTTTGAAAATTCGAATTTTATTGCATGTTTTGTTATAATATACAGACATGACATAACATATACATTTAATAATGACATATGAATCTGCCGAGTCTGCCGGAAAGAACGATATATAATATGTCTTGGTCATATAATAAAATAAGGCTTCAAAACGCATTTCAACATGATGAGCGAAACCGGTAAAAATGAGCTCAGCACACAGGCGTGAAATGGCTCAGCAGCGAAAGGGTTAATAAACGCAAATGTTGCGATGATTGTTAATCTATCAGGGTAATTCAAAGGGTAATTGCTTGAGAAAGGTAACCAAACGCTGAAAATCAGCGTTCGGTTACCTTTCTTGTCCATTCGGCTATCCAGAGAGCAGGCATTTTGCCAAATCCTGGCGAATTGCCTGCACATACGGTGCCTGTTCGGTGCCTGTTCGAGAGCAGTGAAATCCCCATGAAAAAGCACTGCTTCGGCTATTCAGAGAACGAAAACCAGCAGTGAAAGGTTCCCGAAATGCCCTGTCATTCGGTGGTTTAATTCGGCAAATTTATTCAGGCGAATCCCATAGGCTTCAATGTTAAAAATATTCCTATTTTAATTCAATATCTAATAAACCGTTTATTATAAAATTCTGCAGTAAAGAGTCTCTTTATTTATAGATTTTTTTAGGATATTTTAAGCATTTTTCAGATTTTTTTTTTTTTTTAAAAGTCCGATTTTTTTTGATTTTTTTTTTTTAAGTTTACTTATTTTTTCTGTAACAGCCCTTTTTATTATCATTCATTGGATCTTATATGTAAATTTCAGACATTTTCGCTCAGTAGTTTCTTTGCAAACAGCGTTTCACTTTTCAAACATTCAAGCAAACTGTTTTCCTAATTTATTCACTTCACTCTGTCTGGTCTCGGCTTTCTCGGGTTTTTCCGGCGGCTTCGCTGCAGGTGATCGGCTCCTGCTCTGGTTTTTCCGTGGTTTTCAGCAGGTTAATCCAGATGTTTTTGTGGGTTTTCGGCGTGCATTCGCTGGGTTTTACGGTTCGTTTTCGTCAGGGTTGCGGTAGCTTTTCCCTGCAATTCGGGGACCCTGTTGTGTTTGCTGAATACACCGCAGGGTCACCGAAATGGGATCGGCAAAAGGAACCGAATTTAACCCCTTAAGGACCTCTGACGTACCCTGTACGTCCTGTACTCGGGTCTCCCTTAGACCCGCGGACATACAGGGTACGTCAGCGGCGCCAAATCCCCCTCCCGCCCGATACTCCCCTCCCTCGTCGGATCCCACAGCGATCTGGCAGGGAGGAAGGCTGCCCATGTGATTTACATGGGCAGGCGAGGCTGATGACGTCGCCACGCTGCTTGGTGACGTCATCAGAAGGTGCCCCCATGTGTTTCAATGGAGGGGAGGGGGGGCTCCTTCGGAGCCCTCTATCTCCCCAACCATTGAAGCTAGGGAGATGCCGTTTGCACCGCTGGAGAGGGGAGAGCCTCCCCTGTCCAGCGGTGTATGGCTTTAACAGTTTCGCCGCCGGATCGCTTTTCGGCGCCAATTGGCGCCAAAACGCGATTCAAACCTGGAGGGGGCTGACATCTTGGATGTCAGCCAAGCCTCCAGGTCCCCCCCCACCCACTGACAACCTCACCATATGTGTGAGGATGTCAGTGGGCCAGTTAACCCTCTAGCTGCCATGTAGAGATAAGGGGATCCTAAGGATCCCTTTATCTCCCGATCCATGGCAGCTGGATGGTCATATTTGCCATCATTTAAAAGGCCTGATTATGGCCTTTCAAATGATACCAAACATGACCAGGTTTGGTTTTAAAAAAAAAAAATTCAAAAAAAATTAAATAAAATAAAAAAATGTTTTTTTTTTTTTTAATTTTTTTTGTCTGGGGGAGTTTAATTAAATAGGACCTAGGCTGTCATCTAAAAATAATTAGCACAAAATGGTCAGAATGAGCGCAGCGCACATAGGTGAACTGTCTCAGCAGTGAAGGGGTTAAAATTGGGTATTTCTAGTCTCGGGACAAAATTTTGAACCTATTTAGCCGGGGTCTTTTTGGGTGGTTGTAGATTTTGGGGATTAAATTACGAAAAAGTGTGTTTTTACCATTTTTTTTCCTCATATTTCATATTTTTTTTTTATAGTAAATTATTCGATATGATGGAAATAATGGTATTTCTAGAAAGTCCATTTAATGGCGGGAAAAAGGGTGTATAATATGTGTGGGTCGAATAAACGAGTAAGAGGAAAAATTGTCCTAAACACTAACAGCGCAGAAACGTAAAAACAGCAGCGGTCACTAAAAGACGGATTTGTGTAAAACCGCCCGGTCACTAAGGGGTTAAGAGAACGAAAAGTCACCGAACGTGCTGTGACTTTTCGAATCTCTTTGAATAACCCTGTAAGTGATCCGAAAAACAAAAAAAACCTTAAAAGCGGAAAACGAATCGATCCGAAATTCTGAATCGAAACGAAATGGAACGAAACGACACAAGAAACGGCCCGAAAAAACCCAAAACGAAAAAAAAGTCATGCACATCTCTAACGGAAATATAAGGGTAGATTTTCTTTTATTAGCATATATTTTCTCCTTATTTCTTATTCTTTCCTTTTTGTTTGTCTTGGTTAAGTTTTAGCACAGATACACATCTCATACTCACGTTTAACCCTATCACCGTAATATACTTCTAATTGACAGACTTAACTTTAGAGACATTATAATTTATGCTATCGGTAACAAAGAATGAGCAATAAAAAAAATATTTTAATACCTTAATTTGATTAATTTATATATTTTTTTCCTATATATCCTTCTATCTCCACAACTCACAGGTTTTAACTCAAACAGCAGTTTTTTTTTATAAACGCAAATGTTGCTATGATTGTGAATCGATGTGACCTTTCGGTCATGGAGCGAAAGAACAGATTATTATTATTATTATTATTATTATAGATGTGTAATTCAACTCTAATTAACCGGAATGGAATTTACCAAATTTTTACATTCTTTTCGATATTACTCTCGACGGGCTGGATGAGCAGGGTTTAAAAGTTTACGCCAGGAAAGAAGAAATGATAATGAAATGAAAAAAGTATCACCGATAAAAACCCATAAGACCAGCATAGACTTGTGCACCGATTTTTTTTTTTCGGTTCGGTTCGTTCGTATTTTGTAAATGTTCGTTTCGGCTCGTTCCGACCGATTTCCGTTTCGGTTCGTTTCTTTTTCGTATCGACTTTTTTCGTAATTTCGTAAATTTTCGTGTTTTTCGGAACGTCTGTTCTCCTCGTTTCAAAGTGTCTATTCGTTCTGACGTAAACTAATGGTTTTTCGGATCCGATATTTCTGTCGATACGATAATTCTGTCGATACGATAATTCTGCCATTGAGATTTCTCATGTTTTACAAGAAGGATACATTGAGATTTCCCATGTTTTACAAGAAGGATACATTGAGATTTCTCTGATTTTCCAGGAAGGATACATTGAGATTTCTCTGATTTTCCAGGAAGGATACATTGAGATGGGAATGATACAAAATTACAGAATCAGCGATATAACCAAAAAATATGTTGTCCGAAATTACTGAAATGGAACCGAAATCAAGAATGGAGCCAAAATTACGAATGGAACGAAAAGGATTTTCGATTTTACACATTTCTAGTCCATTTGAAAATTCCGAACAAATTTTCGTTTCGTTTCGTAATTTTTCGTTTTCGGAAAATTCGGATCTGACACTGTTCGTAAAATCGGCTGAATCCGAATGCACGAATCGGGAAATTTCGTGAAAATTCCGAAAACCCGAAACGCATATCCCTAAGCGATACAACATTCAGAATTACTGCGTGAGACGTCGCTATCAAAAAGGAACTGCAAGATGCTGCATGAAAAGACACAAAGTGCTTCTTGGTAATGCAATATTTAACCCCTTCACTGCCAAGTGCTTTTTGTTTAAAAAATATTTATCACGGCTTTCAGTTGAAACACGGGATGCGAATTTAACAATTAAACCCATCACTGCTGAGGCATTTCACCGCTGTGTGCAGAGTTATTTTTTACCGCTTTTGCTCATCATGTTTAAACGCGATTCGAAGTCACGTTTTATTATACGACCCAGACATATTATATATCTTTTTTTTCGACAGATTCGTAATATATCATTATTATATGTATTTGTCATTCCCTGCCAGAATGCTGTAACAAAAAATATGTATTTCCATTAAAATTTCAACCATCTACACCGTGTAAAAAGATTCTTTTCACATTTTATCATCTGAGTCTTCGCAGTTATATATTTAATGGGTATACTTGGGGGGAAAAAATTAGATCTAGGAGGGAACTCATTACTTTCTTTGCATGAGAAATTACGTGATTTTAGCTCAAACTGAAAAAAAGTCGTTAGTGCAGCATCATTGTTCACATTATGACTGAAATGTGAATAATGGCGCTGCATTAAAAAAAATGACATTTTTATTTATTTTTTTATTTGTTATTATTATTTTTATTGTTACTTGTAACCTGGTCATGTTTGGTATCATTGGCAAGGCCATGCTCTGGTCTTTCCAATGATACCAAATATGATCATCTAACTTCCACCGATAGGGATGTGCGGAGGTCTAAAGGACCACCCTATCTCCACCATAGGGTTTCCATAGGGAAACCCCTTGCCATCTAGGGTTAATTCTCCAACTGATGCCATCGCGCCATGCTGCCTCTTTTTTACTAATATCTCCCCCTGATCCAAAGGACCCCCCCCTCCTTTCAGGAGTTCTTCTGGCTTTGTCAGGGGGCGCCTGAAACTGATGTCCTCGTGCCCGTTGCGATGAAGTCAGTGCACTGGGAGGGGGTATAAAAGAGAGGTCTGATTTCAAGGAAGTCAGACCACCGTGGGACACCGGACGGAGAGGTAATTATTCGGTGGGGTGGGACCCCCGGAAGGAGAGGTAAGTATTCAGTGGGAGAGCCCCCTTAAGGGTGATGAGTGGGGAACGTCCTCCACATATAGCAGGGAATCCCCATGATGTTTCCCACATGTCTTCTGCAGGGAAGGGGTTAAATATAGGGTAAAATAAAACATTTGCACAGAAAGGGTTATTTTGAGAAAATAAATGACATATGTTCATTTTCTATTCTTCATGTATACTTTGTCCTTTACAGAAATATTACAGGAATGAAAGGTTCTAAACGCTAGATGGTGTCCATTATGTTTCACATTTTCACTATGTAAATCGTATTGTATATAAAGAAATGTATTGTTGACGGTTGGCAGCAACAAGAGCATTGTCTATCTGACTCGCTTCAGATTTTTAAGGAGGACCATGGTGAACACATGAGCCCTTTGTTTTGGTATTATATACTTGCGGACATGCTTTTTTAAAATTCTATAGATTTTGACACTTTGCTATTTGCCTTATCGTCATCATCTCCATCATTGATCGCCTGCAATTATGCTATTTCTATCATCTAGATATCACACGTTGCCTAAGGGGTTATACTGACACTACCCAAGCAGTTACACCATATCAGGTCAACCAACTTTAGGAGCGAGTAAAAGGGGGAATGACCGGGATGTGATTTGCATCATCGTGTCACAGCCATGCCTCCAAAGGGGTGTATCACATTGGTCAATGTGCTGCAGGATGATCAGCTGTCCTGCTGAGCAACCAATCAGGGCTGCACATACATGAGCTCAGCTTGCAGCGCTTGTGTATCAGCTTCAAAAACTCTGATTTTAACATTTTATGCACTGCAAGAGCCAATAAAATGTGCACAACGCATGATTTCTATCAGGCTTCCCTAAAAAATGGGCAAGTGTTTGAGAAGAAGGGGAGAAAATCATGTGTCACAATGGACAGTGTGACTTGGCAGGTGGGCCATGTATATATAAAATGAGGTTGGAAAACAAAAAAATTATGCTAACTCGCCACCAATCTCTATACATGTTTCAAGCGGTGCACCCACTTCTCAAAACACCCCCGAAAATCATCTTCTGTCAATGTAGCTTTATCTCTATCTCCAGACTTCTCATCTTTGAATGTAATGAGGAACACTTTGGCAAACTCAACTCGAACTGTTTTTTGTTCTGCGTTCAACAATTGCAGACCGCAGTGGGCCCACTTCTTGGTGAAGTCCAACTCGTCGTGACAAATCCTCCACATGACTGTTTTTGGAATGTCCATCTCTTCCACAAGATTTTGAGAATGGTTTGAGGTTCTCAATCCAGAAATTCCTTCACTTTGGCCATCATGGTCTCATCCATGGACATGGGGTTCTCCTTCTCTTGGTTCATCACAGACGTCAAAATGTCCAGACTTGAATCTGTTAAACCACTTGTGGACCTTCTGGAGACTTGGAGCTTCATCACTAAGATGGGTTCTGCGGTCTTCAAAGCACTGTGTCACAGAGGAATCACAATGAAATTGGTGTAGCACTTTTATGTGCCGCCAACGGACACTTTTTGAGTCCCATCGTGTCTCCATGATCATCTGTGAGGATAGCAATTTTTTTTTACAAATAGTAGAGGGGTTAGGCTTCCTTTAAAAAAAATTGAGTTAACATCATTATTTCATTTAACCTTACTTTTGGATCTCCTCTTATTTAAGTGTTGCTGTTGTCAGTTGCAAAGTTGTGTCTGACCCATTGCAACCCCATGGACAACGTTCCGCCAGGCCTTCCTGTCCTCTACCATCTTCAGGAGTCCATTTAAGCTCACGCCTACTTCAGTGACTCCATCCAGCCACCTCATTCTCTGTCGACCCCTTCTTCTTTTGCCCTCAATCTTTCCCAGCAGTCGACTCTTCTCCAGTAAGTCCTTCCTTCTCATTAGGTGACCCAAATATAGGACTTTTATCTTCAGGATCTGGCCTTCTAAAGAGCAGTCTGGGTTGATCTTCTCTAGGACTGACCGGTTTGATCGCCTTGCAGTTCAAGGGACTCGCAGGAGTCTTTTCCAGCACCATTGTTCAAAGACCTCAATTCTTTGTATATTTATATTTATATTCTTTGTATTATTTATATAAGTGTAGGGTATTAAATAGATTATGTTATTCTGCTTCCCTAAGCAAAGCTGTGAGCAGTGGCGTAACTACCAGGGGTGCAGCGGGTGCCACTGCACCCGGGTCCCTGAATGCGGGGGCCCACAACTGGATGGGTGGGGGGCCGGACTAGCCCTGCTTGCCCCACAGTTCAGACAGGGGTCAGGCACCTGGTCTCCCATTTGATCGGCAGCATGTGGGATCAAACTCCCACACGCTGTGCCAGAAGTAAAGGCCCTGCCAGCAGTGCCGGGGGAAGAGGAGGAGGAAGAAGAGGACAGCTGCTCACATGGGGATGTGCTGGCCCCGCCCCTTCCCCCTCCACAGCCATGCAAAGCAGAGCCTCCCTGCTGTGCTGGAAGTGTCCAGCACGTGCAGGAAGGGGAAGTGGAGAGAGTGGAGACCATACTTACCTATGGTAAGTATGTAACAAGCTGGGGTGGGTTGTTTGTGTGTGAGTGAGCAGAGGCTGGCTAATTACTGGGGTCTGATGCTGGCTAATTACTTGGGATCTGATACTGGCTGGTTAATTACTGAGGCCTGATACTGGGTGTCTGATATCTGGGGCCTGCAAGGGTGGGTCTTGAAGGCGCAGGGAGTACTGGTACGCCCCACTGACTTCAATGGCCCGCCTCAACCCCTCCCCACAGCCAACGAGGGGGGGGGGCCCTTCATGGATTCTTGCACCAGGTCCCTGAGGTTTCTAGTTACGCCTCTGGCTGTGAGGCGTGGGTGCTTTAGACTAGCTGAAGTCTGTATTTGACCAGTACTCACACGATGAAGTTCAGCAGATAGCTTCAACTCAGAAAAACTGACACATAGAAAGATGAATCCAGTTGAAGAATTTAATGATCAGACTGACAATCTTATTAGTGTACAGCTATGCAGGTAAAAAGACTTTAGTTTGTCCAGCAGTGATCACAGAATGGCTGCTAACAACAAGACACTGAGCAGAGGGGTGGGAACTAGCTGTATACAGAAAAGCTAGGGAAACCCAGAAGGGACAAAATAGCTATGAAATCAATAGCATGTAAGCAGCATGTAAGGCAGATTCAACATAAAACAGAAAAATATAAAATAAATCTTAAATCATGGGGCATGACATAAATATTCTACATATCTCATTGTAGAACTGGATGGAAATATGCTGTTGTATAGCTGGACGGTCCGTCCTCTGCTATGCTTCTTAGTACGTGAATGGCATGCACACTGCCTCGTGTATTCATAGTAGTTTATATAAAAAAGTGTTCCTGCTTT
The DNA here is from genome assembly GCA_009667805.1 of Leptobrachium leishanense. NCBI lineage: Eukaryota > Metazoa > Chordata > Amphibia > Anura > Megophryidae > Leptobrachium > Leptobrachium leishanense. The sequence continues at coordinate 46,949,225 of CM019063.1, read as the reverse complement.
TAAATCTTAAGAAACTGCTGCTGTTGAAGTTTATTTCCCCCCCCAAGTCTCAATGGATAAAGACCTAATATGTGTACAGTTCTTTGAACGAACAGGATGTCAGAGAGCTGGTTCACACCTAATGTCCACGCTATGCATCTTTGAAGCCTGTACACAGTCATGAAATATTAAACAAAACATATAAACAAGAAGCCTCCTTTGATAATATAACACAATGCAACGCAACACAACCCGGTTATTTGTCATTCACGAATCTACTCATAATATCCAAGACGTCGATTTTGTGATTTAGTAAATAATATTATTTTTTATATATATATATATATATACATATATTTTGCAATTTATTATATAAATATATATATTGCAATTATTCTTTATTACACGAATTATAATTATTAAAAAAACAAGATAGTAGATAATGCTGCTAAAAACAATCTCTATATGTCGCAACTCTGCAAATACCGAATGTAGAATTCGCCCGGGAATCAACGCTCCATTTTCAATATTGTTTTCATGCTCCTCTGATTTTTTATTTTATTTTATTTTTTTTATACATTTTGAGTCAATGTCTATTTATTGCATTGACTGTATTTGGCAGAGATCCATTCAGACAATAAATGACTTCTACCTGGTAAAAGATGATGTGAAAAATCGGATGAACCTCCTCGTCGCTTGCTGAAGTGCAAAGCCCTGTGAAATTGAAAGAAAGTAACCATTTACGTCTTTACATACTGTAATGGAACGGCCGCAAATCGAAAAAAGAAACACAAAGTCTGTGCACGGCGCGCGCGTCGCCCCAGCAAGCTGAAACCACTTATCTGCAGATTATTTTTCTATACCAGGTGATTCTTTGCGAGATCTGCATGCCGTGTAATACATGTATTATCAAGATAGGTAGTTCACCCATGAAATCAAGTGTTTGAAATGTTGATTTTTTTCTGAAATTGGTCCATTTAGCATTATTATAATTATTATACTTTATTTATATAGCTCCAACGTATTTTACAGTGCTTGCACAGAAAAAAAAGTTATCCTTGTGGCGCAAATATATATATAATATATATATATATATACATATATTTTGCAATTTATTATATAAATATATATATTGCAATTATTCTTTATTACACGAATTATAATTATTAAAAAAACAAGATAGTAGATAATGCTGCTAAAAACAATCTCTATATGTCGCAACTCTGCAAATACCGAATGTAGAATTCGCCCGGGAATCAACGCTCCATTTTCAATATTGTTTTCATGCTCCTCTGATTTTTTATTTTATTTTATTTTTTTATACATTTTGAGTCAATGTCTATTTATTGCATTGACTGTATTTGGCAGAGATCCATTCAGACAATAAATGACTTCTACCTGGTAAAAGATGATGTGAAAAATCGGATGAACCTCCTCGTCGCTTGCTGAAGTGCAAAGCCCTGTGAAATTGAAAGAAAGTAACCATTTACGTCTTTACATACTGTAATGGAACGGCCGCAAATCGAAAAAAAGAAACACAAAGTCTGTGCACGGCGCGCGCGTCGCCCCAGCAAGCTGAAACCACTTATCTGCAGATTATTTTTCTATACCAGGTGATTCTTTGCGAGATCTGCATGCCGTGTAATACATGTATTATCAAGATAGGTAGTTCACCCATGAAATCAAGTGTTTGAAATGTTGATTTTTTTCTGAAATTGGTCCATTTAGCATTATTATAATTATTATACTTTATTTATATAGCTCCAACGTATTTTACAGTGCTTGCACAGAAAAAAAAGTTATCCTTGTGGCGCAAATATATATATATATATATATATATCAGTGATGTGCGGTGAGGTCACTGGCTGGTGAGGCACAGGCTAGTATCAGAGCCAGATATACACAGGTTACGTAGGTTCAGGTTCAGCGCTCCCCAGGATCTGGCTGCTCTCAGTGCTCCCCGAGGATCTGAGTTGTCCACTCCAGACAGCCGACTGTCACACTGAGGCCACACCCCGAGCAAACCCCTGTGCGAGACAAGACAAACACATGACTGTACTGCGTACCTTTCAGTCTTTATTGTATGGCCTAGACCAATTGTGCTTTCCCATTGGTCCAAGCTATTCCATTGCTTTCCCAGTGCCTCTGAGGCACTGGGAGAGCAATGTTCAGCAAGTGGGCAGTGCTCGGACGTCTGTTCATTGAACAGACAAGCCACGCTGCAGACTTTGTGGCAGCCTATGCAAATTGCATAGGGCCGGCTCGGGCTGCTGCATGAAGGGGCAAAAAAATCCCGCGGCACGCGCAGAGGATGGATGACGGCGGGGGAACGCGGAGCAGGTGAGTTTTTTATTATTTCAGCAGCACCTAATGGCAGGTGACACCCCTGACAGCATGTCCCTGATATATATGTAGTTAATTCTTGTACAAGTGCTAAGTTCACACCTAAAAGTGAAAAAAACTGTTGTGATCCAGCACGTCACAGGACACGATAGCACAGTCATTAGGCTGACTGAGCCACATGGGAAATGTAGTTCACAAGACATCAGGAGCCAAGGTTGCTGACCCCTGCTCTAGGGAAAATCACTCCACAGTCTCTTTCTCACTTGCACAGTTTATTCATGCAGCTTTCCCAAATTAAACAAAAATACAACAGAACAAAAAACCTAGCTCATCTGAGCTCTAACCTCTCTTGTTTTAACCTAGGGCTCTATCACCTCCTTAACGCTAGCATTCACATAAATGAGCGTTAGCGCCTTTTTTCCTTGAGGTGATAGCGTTACGCCTGCATCACCTCCCGATCGCTAACAGGTTAAAAGAAACAGCGAATCGGTATTAGTGCTTTTTAGCGCCAGCTTGCTGTACTTTGCACTCCCTACGCTTAACATGGGGAGAGCAAAGTGTAAGCAAAGTCCCAACGCTAGTTACTCACATCTGTCACTATCTCAAAAAGTTTGCTACAGCTGCTACGGAATCAGTTATGCCCAGCCGTAAGCCCCCCTCCTAAATCAAATACTCACCTCTCATCCCTGTGGCAAGAACGGCGGTCCGATCCGCCGCTTCTGGCTACTGGGAGCAGAGTGAGACTGGGAAAAAAAGTCCTCCCTCCGCAATCACTCCGCCAACCTGTAGGATCTTGCGAGAGGTGAGATCCTGCCGGTCATGGGATGCTGCCGATCATGTGACCCAGCAGCAGAAACCTCCACAGAGTCCTATGGTGCTTTAGCGCTGCCCCGAGCATCCAGGACCCTAGCGGCCACTATGAGGCTGCTGGACTCAGCCCCTGCCCCGTAATCTAATGGTAAACCTGGGACACAAAGGGGAAATTAGCGCTAATTTTTCTCCTTAACGTCCCAGTTTTAGCAATGGCCAGGTGGTCGGGCCCCTCTCACACTGCCAGCCTCAGGCTGGGTTACACCACGGCGTAGCGTAATCCGCGCAATGCGCCGCGTTTTTTTTACACGCGGTCGCGCATACAAAAAAAACGGCGCCAAGCGAACGTGCGTTGCAGCGCGTTCGCGGCTATGCATATGCGCAACGCGCGCGGCTATTGCCGAAAGAAGTCCCGGACTTCTTTTTGCGTCGGCCTTTTAAAGCGCATTCCTGCGCGCTTTAAAACGCTTAGGTGTGACATGCCCACATAGGCAATCATGGAATTTCATGTTTAAGCGTTTACAGCGCGCAGGAGCGCGCTGTAAAACGCTAGGTGAACCCAGCCTCAGAGCTCACCTTGCTCTCTATTCCGCGTTCTCCCTGTTTCCCCCATGCTGGAAATACTTACCCTGATTAGCAGCAGGTGGGGGGATACAGATACTGACTGTGATTTAAGGCTGGGGTCAGACGAGCGCACTTCAGAGTGGAAGGAACATAAGTGAGAGTGGACGTTCCTTCCACTCGACGCGCGTCTGTCCACCTCACTGAATGCAGTTAGTGCACTCAGCGCTGCAAGGCTTGATCCTCCTATGAAGGCAGGCGCTTTGCAGCCCATTCAACGCGCGTCCTAGTGCTTCGACGGGGAGGCTTTGTGCACGGACGCTTGCAGCACGTGCAATTTGTGCACGCGCTACAGCGTTTGACCGGCCCCGTCACAACGCTGCGAAGGACGCCGGGGGGCACCTCAGTACGGGCGCACCTAGTGCACTCATCTGATCCTGACCTAAGACGTGAATGTGTATTTCTTTTTTTTTTTTTTAATTTACGTTTTTATTTTGTAAATAAGTCATCAGACAAGAGAAAATATGGGCCACGCAGAGCCACAAGTCATCAGTAACCTAAGCGCATCTTGAGAAATGAAAAAATTAAATGAAACAGTAAAGTAAAAGGCAGTCGCAATAAAAAACTCTGCAAGGTGAAAAGGGTTGCGCAGGACCAAAACATGTCATCTTAGAGAAGCACTGCAAGAATACATTATACATAAACGCATAGAATATGAGCATCAGTAATAATAATTAGTCAGCCGAGAAATAAAAGAAATAAAAAAATAATAATAATAATAAAAAAAGGGGGGGGGAAAACTCTACGAGAAAAACAAAAAGAGTCTGCATAGCTTAAAATGGGGGAAACGAGTCAGCAAAGGGGTACCGCGGTGTGAAAGAAAATATAAAGTTAAAGAATAAAAAAGGGGGGAAGGGGGATGCCTTCATCCAGTGTCCCAAAATGACAGTGGATCTATAGCAGGTAGGGTGATGCTGAGTAGGCCCGGTACGTCAGGCAAAAAAGCAGGCACGAAATCCACTTCTGACCCGCAGGCATCGCTCGGTGTATCCATATATAAGGCTGGAAGGGCGACTCCACTGGGCATGGGCACTCCACTAACAGCCCATCGAGCGGGCAATCCCCAGACATCGCCAGCCGCTGTAGGCACCATGATGCGGGATCCAGAGCACAGTCCAGACCCGCTGTTAGACGGGGCTCCCAGCATCACCTTTGCAGAGGATGCAGCTGGACACAGGGCAGGCATCTCAGGGGCCATCATCCCGACTCCAATCTCGTCTGGTACTAGCGCATCCCTGCCACTCAGGTGCGACAGGGGATCCTCCAGCAGCGCCACGTGCAGACCCTGCACTGTGCAGTCCTCTCCATCCGTCTCGTGCACCCAATCCACAGCAGACAAGTATATCTCTGGGGCACTGCAATAGTACTCAGCTGTGGCCTCCGTCCAACCCGTAGCGCAGCCATCAAACGACGCCAGGAGCCGCGAGTAAGCGGGCTCCCGTCGTCCTCCGGTAACAGCTGCAGGCATTCCTCTAGATCCCCCAGGGCAGCCTCCAGGCCTCTGGTGGGGGGGACATGATGGCCACCACCATGCCACATGCTGCTCCCGCCAGCCCTGCCGAGTGGGTAGCCGCGTTCTGAGGAGGATGGGGCCTTCCATCCCCCGATCTTGCGACAGTCAACCACCCAGGTTAGGAAACCGCACTGAGGGAGGCTCTGCTAAGGCTAATCCAGAAGACAGGCCCCAAAATGGCTGCTGGCCGGACACTGCAGCCAGGAGACAAGGTCACAAAAAAACTCCTCCAAGCTGTGGAGGGGGGACCAGACAGGCTCCAGAGCGCATTTACCTGGTGGCCAGCCGCGCCGGGAATCCTGTATGGGGTATCCAAAGGGGGAATCTGAGACGAAACCGTCTATATCTACGATTACAGTCAGAGCTCTGCTAAGGCACGTCTGTACCCGAGCACAGCCAGCCACGCCCCCGTGAATGTGTATTTCACAATAAAGTGCAAACAATATCATTTGTGTATTGGGATTTTGTTACAGAGTTCTACAAATAAATGGCTAAAATCGTCCTAAAGTGCTTATTGTGCCCGTGTTTGTTCTAGGCAGAAAAAATACTTATATTGCAGTGTTGGTATAGTTGCTGTGAACTCATCTGGTTCCACTACTGCCTCAAATGAGATAAAATAATAAGAAAAACTACATAGTGCAATATTGTCTGTCCATAAAAAATAAATTCGCAATTCAAGTGATAGAAAGAACATGACTCACATGTTCTAGAGCCTCACTATCCCGGCTCTAGTTTACGCCCATTCAGCCAAATATAGGGTGGCGTAGCCCTTATTTTGCAGGGTTGGTACTCAGAGCATGGAACATAAAAGGAACATAGAATATCCACTCGGCATAATGTGTTCACAATGTGTATATTTAAATGGTAAATATTATGCTCACTGTAGTTGGGAACCTTCTGTTATAATGGCTCAAGGTATATCGCATTGACGCCCTTCCTGGGCATCTAACCCTATGCTGTGTCTCCACCTTATGTTGTTCTGAGTGGTTTTGAGGTCTCCCAAAATTATTATTATTATCATCATTTATATAGCGCCAACAGTTTCCGCATCACTTTACAATAACCAAAGGGAACAAGATACAGATAAACAGACATAGGATGGAAACACTAGGGGCCCTATTACAATCTTCGCGTTAAAACGCTCGTGCAACACGTGAATTTGTGTGCCAAGCGATAAACGTTAACGCCCGTAAATCAACACTACAATCCTCGTGCATTTTTCATCCGTCAAGCAATGACGCGCGTTAAACGGAATCGCACAAATGCGCACGCAGTAACATTGCGCGCAGAAATCATTGTGCAGCCTGGTTGCATCGGGTGAAAAAAACAATAAGAATTAAGAACCACAATTATCTCACGTTAAGTTTTTGCGCCTGTAAAAGTTAATCTGAGCATACAATCAGGTACAGAAATATTGGGACATCGACACAATTCTAACATCTTTGGCTCTATACACCACCACAATGGAGTTGGAATGAAATAAACACAATGTGCTTTACCTGCAGACTGTCAGCTTTAATTTGAGGGTATGTACATCCAACTCAGGTGAACGGTGTAGGACTTACAGCAGTTTGCAGATGTGCCTCCCACTTGTTAAGGGACCAAAGGTAATGGGACAATTGGCTTCTCAGCTGTTCCATGGCCAGGTATGTGATATTCCCTCATTACCCCAATTACAATGTGCAGATAAAAGGCCCAGAGTTCATTTCAAGTGTGCTATTTGCATTTGGAATCTGTTGCTGTCAACTCTCAAGATGAGATCCAAAGAGCTGTCACTATCATTGAAGCAAGCCATCATTAGGCTGAAGAAACAAAACAAACCCATCAGAGAGATAGCAAGAACATTAGGTGTGGCCAAAACAACTGAAAGAAGGTCAAAAAGAAGGAACCCACCGGTGAGCTCAGCAACACCAAAAGACCCGGGAGACCACGGAAAACAACTGTGGTGGATGACCGAAGAATTCTTTCCCTGGTGAAGAAAACACCCTTCACAGTAGTTGGCCAGATCAAGAACACTCTCCAGGAGGTAGATGTATGTGTGTCAAAGTCAACAATCAAGAGAAGACTTCACCAGAGTGAATACAGAGGGTTCACCACAAGATGTAAACCATTGGTGAGCCTCAAAGACAGGAAGGCCAGATTAGAGTTTGCCAAACAACACCTAACAAAGCCTTCACAGTTCTGGAACAAGATCCTATGGACAGATGAGACCAAGATCAACTTGTACCAGAGTGATGGGACGAGAAGAGTATATAGAAGGAAAGGAACTGCTCATGATCCTAAGCATACCACCTCATCAGTGAAGCATGGTGGTGGTAGTGTCATGGCGTGGGCATGTATGGCTGCCAATGGAACTGGTTCTCTTGTATTTATTGATGATGTGACTGTTGACAAAAGCAGCAGGATGAATTCTGAAGTGTTTTGGGCAATATTATCTGCTTACATTAAGTCAAATGCTGCAGAACTCATTGGATGGCACTTCACAATGCAGATGGACAATGACCCAAAGCATACTGCAAAAGCAACCAAAGAGTTTTTGAAGGGACAGAAGTGGAATGTTATGCAATGGCCAAGTCAATCACTTGACCTGAATCCCATTGAGCATGCATTTCACCTGCTGAAGACAAAACTGAAGGGAAAATGCCCCAAGAACAAGCAGGAACTGAAGACAGTTGCAGTAGAGGCCTGGCAGAGCATCACCAGGGATGAAACCCAGCGTCTGGTGATGTCTATGCGTTCCAGACTTCAGGCTGTGATTGACTGCAAAGGATTTGCAACCAAGTATTAAGAAGGGAAAGTTTGATTTATGATTATTATTCTGTCCCATTATCTTTGGTCCCTTAACAAGTGGGAGACACATCTGCAAACTGCTGTAAGTCCTACACCGTTCACCTGAGTTGGATGTACATACCCTCAAATTTAAGCTGACAGTCTGCAGTTAAAGCACATTGTGTTTGTTTCATTCCAACTCCATTGTGGTGGTGTATAGAGCCAAAGATGTTCGAATTGTGTCGATGTCCCAATATTTCTGGACCTGACTGTATATACTTACCTATCGTCCTGGATCCAAGAATGCTAAGGCAGATGCCTCGTCCAGGCAGTATGAAACGTGCAAGCATCATGTCTTTGACCAAAGCCCGATTATTCCTCAAGAGAGGATTTTCGCTACCACTATGAATACTGTGTCTTCTCCACTGCTTGATAGATTGCAGTCTGGTCAATATACTGCTCCAGCTGATAAGCCACCCTGTAAACTCTTCGTTCCTGAAGAGGAAAGAGTACAGGTTATGTCAGTTTACCATGATACCAAACCTTTTGGGCATATGGGGATAACAAAAACCATGGTTACATAAGAAAACCAATTCTGGTTGCCAGGGATGTGAATTTTTTTTACCGATTACATTGCTACATGTGAAGTATGTTGCAGAAGCAAAAACCCCAAATCCTTGCCCATTGGGTTACTCCAGCCTTTGCCTGTTCCTGAGAGACCATGGGCACAATTGTCCATTGGATTTTATCACAGATCTTTCTGTATCCCATGGTAATACGGTTATACTTACCATTGTTGATAGATTTTCCAAGATGGTTCATTTCGTGCCTCTTGCCAAGGTACCCTCCGCCATGGAATTGGTGCCAGTCTTCATCCAGAATGTTGTTAAGCTTCATGGGGTCCCTCTGGGTATTATGTCCGACAGAGGCACTCAATTTGTATCCCGGTTCTGGAGAGGGTTCTGTGTAAATATGGGTATACAATTAAGCTTCTTCTCTGTCTATCATCCCCAGACAAATGGGGCAGCTGAGAGGGTCAATCAAAATGTCGAACAATATCTACGATGCTTTGTATTTGAAAAACATAATGAGTGGTCTGACCTCTTGCCATGGGTAGTATATGCTCTGAACAATGCAGTCAGCGAAACCACGGGTCATTCACCTTTTCATACATTGTATGGTTTCGATCCTCCTGTGCTTCCCTCTAGTTTTCAGGACACCACCTTGCCTGCTCTGGATGAGCATCTTGCCTCGTTAAAAGGGGATATGGGAGAAAGTAAAAGAGGCCATGGAGAGTCCAGTATCAAAAAACAAAAGGAGAAAGCAGAAGACATAGAAGGTCTGCCCCAGTATATACAGTGGGAGGTAAGGTCTGGGTTTCCACACGCAATATCAAACTCCTGGTTCCTTCTATGAAAATGGCCCCCAGGTACATTGGTCCATATAAAATCTTGTGCAGTGTGAACCCTGTATCTTATGCCTTGGCACTACCCCACATCTACACATCCACAATGTGTTCCATGTTAGCCTCCTCAAGCCTCCTATATGCAACAGGTACACCAGGGTCAACGTGCTCCCTCCACCTGTTCAGTCCCAAGGAGAGGAGGAGTATGAGGTCCATGCCATCCTGAAGTCTCGTAGGGTCAGGGGTGGTTTACAGTACCTGGTTGACTGGGAAGGGTGCGGTCCTGAGGATAGGGCTTGGTTACCAGCCAGTGAAGGCCATGCACCTCGTCTGGTACGCCAGTTCCATGCTTCCCATTCCTCTGCACCTGGTGGTCGGCTGGTTGTGTTCTACAGCGAGCTGCTGGATATAATGCTTCCTACAAAGTGTGTGTTATACAGAGAGCTGCTGAATAGACTAAAAATCCAGCAGCTCTCTGTATAGCACACACAGTGTAGGAATCATTATATCCAGCAACTCTCTGTATAGCACCCACTTTGTAGGAAGCATTACCTTACCCTGACTTACAAAGCTGTCACTAACTCAGCTCCCCACTACTTGTCCTCATTTATCACAAAATACACCCCAGCCCGCTCCCTAAGATCAAACAGTGACCTGCACCTAGCTTCTCCCCGCATCACCTCTTCCCATGATAGACTACAGGATTTCTCGCGCGCAGCCCCCATCCTCTGGAACGCTCTCCCTTGTACGGTCAGACTTTCCCCTAGTTTCCCTTCCTTCAAACGCTCCCTTAAGACATTCCTATTCAGGCAAGCCTACCACCCAACTCACTAATACACCTCACTCCCCAACCAGCCCATCACTCTCCCTTGCAGTCCATCACTCTCACCTTGCAGTCCTCTCCTCCTGTTTCCACCCCCAGCCCTTCTAGATTGTAAGTTCCCACGGGAAGAGGGCCCTTGTTTCCCCCGTTTTCCTCCTGGTTTATCAAAATGTTGTTCAATGTATTGTACCCCTGTCTATGTTGTGCCCATTGTACAGCGCTGCGGAATATACTGGTGCTATATAAATAAAGTATAATAATAATAATCCTAAACCAAAAAAGTAACCCTAACCCTAACAAATATCTGGTATCGATGGAGTGCGATAAGGGAATATATGACCTCTTCACAATTTTCTAAATCGATCCAATATTGGTCCAAATATGAAAATTACCAGATCCAAAGCTTTTGGATTCCAAATCTCTGAAAATGTTGCGATTTACAAGTCTATCGCTTTGAAAACATATTCATTTAGTGACTTAGACCGGCACTAAGAACAAATTTCCAGTCGAACCCCTGAATTCTATATTTTTCTTGCAAATAAAAATAGTAAATTGATTTATTTTCTTTAAACCAGAAAGTATTTTCACCACACAGGAAACTTTCAGCATCAACCAATCCCCCCCTCTTTTTTTATTTCCTTTATGCATATATAATAGCACCAATTAGCGGATCTTGCTGCCTGCTTCTTAATCTGGCACGGTTGATCATTCCGGGAAACAGTCAGCGCTCTAATTGACGTGAAGTATCTGCAAAAATATGTCTTTTGCCGCAACCCCTGTCAAAGGCGCATTGATATGCTAATGGTCTAAAGCCAGCGCGATCGCATCATAAAGGGGGACGCTGGAAATTGAATTATTTCGGTTTCAGAACCTAAATCGAGTGATCTCTCTATGTATCTGTGACTAACAAGGTGCTACACTTCGGATGGATAAACAGCTGCGCTCGCCTGTTGCTATGGAAACTACTTCACTCATACAATTGCGCTAGTGATGAAGTCATTAGAAATGTGAAATCTACTTTCAGGCTGTCAAGAATATACTCCAGGAACGTTTTAGTAGCATTAAGTGGAGCCTATTCATTTACATAATTTAGCCTTTTACATATGACATTAAGGCTCACGGAAACAATACATTATTGCTGCGACGGCGCTTATATATATAGATATATATTTATAAAAAGTGGGTATTTTGAATTAAGCGTGCGCAGAGGGTACATGGCTTCCTTTCCTCCTAGGTATTCTGCTGTGTACTTATTTATTTATTATGCTGGCCTCCAAAAAAAAAAAGGAGCAATGCAAGCACAGGAATGCATAATATTATCTGTAAGAAAAAAATTGATAAGACCCCCCTTCACTGCCACCATTTCAACCATGTACACTGAGCGCATTTTTACCATTTTTTGCTCATCATGTTTAAACGTGATTCAAAGTCACATTTTATTATGCAACCCAGACAAATTATATATCCTTTTTTGGCAGACTCTGCAGATTCATAATATATCATTATTATGTATATACGTCATGTCCTGCCATTATGCTCTAACAAAAAATGTTAAAATAAATGAGAATTTCCAACCATCTACAGCGTGTAAAATAATTTTTTCACATTTTAGCACATTTTAAATGGTTTAAATTTTTTCAATTATTTTTTACTTGTAACTTGTTCATGTTTGGTATCATTGGAAAGGTCATGCTTCCAATGATACTAACCATGACCCTCTAGCTGCCACCTATCGAGAGAGATATGGGGGTCCAAAGGACCCCTGCGCTTCCTCTCTTTAACTAATATCTCCTCCTGATCAGGAGGGAGAAGGGTCCAAAGAACCCCCTTCTTTCAGGCACTCTTCCGGCTTTGCCGTGGTGTGCCTGAAATTGACATCATGGCGCCCGTCGCAATGACATCAGTGCGCTGGGAGGGGGCATAAAAGAGGGGTCTGACTTCAAGGAAGTCAGACCACCGCGGGACCCCGGAGGGGGAGGTGTGTATAAGGAGGGCAAGTCCCCTATCGCATGATATGTGGGGAACGTCGTCCGCATATGTCCTCATGATGTTCTCAATATGTCTTCCACATCCAAGGGGTTAAAGGGCCAGTACCACCAAAAAATGAACTGTCCTTATTGTGTTTATGTGATGTTGCTGATATCATATTTTCCTCTGTGTCACTGGGCGCATCCATTGCGTGATACTTTGTGTTGTAAACTTCCTCCCACCACAGTATCTTTCCATCACTTGCTGCTCACTGTGTGGTTTTGGCCACAGAATGGAGTGAATGGGTCAGTCACCGACTCACATCATTGTATTGTGTGGGATATATTCAAGGGGGGGGGGTAGATTAGAAGTATTTTAAGCTCCCTGTCTTCTCTCAATCAGCTACTTATGTGGGGTAGCTTGGAGAACACAATATGCCCCCTGCAGCTTCATCTAAACTATCCCTCCTCCAACTCAGTAGCTGTTAAATCCTGTAGATTAGATAAATTTATAACAGTAGAGTAAAACTGTTGGACAGAGATTGGTAAGTGTTGCATCATTGGAAAAATCCACAAAATGGAAACAGGATATAGAAACCTAATTTTATTGTTGCTTTTTACATGCAGATACTTCAAACAAAGAAAAAAAATCTGCAGCATGTGTTTTATAATGTGGTTTTATTTGTTTTGCACAGTAATCTAGCTACAGCTTATGTAAGTGATAGTGTCCCATTAAATAGAGTGCAAGGTGTGTTGGGGGGGGGGTTGCGCGTGGATTTCCAGCTTCAATCATCAGCATTTTATTAGATAGGTTAGGACTGTCAAACTATGGCCCCCTAGATGTTTGTGAACTACAACTCCCATGATACCCCGGACATCTGTTGCATGGAAAATATTCTGGGATTTGAAGGCATCTACATCTGGGGGGGGGCATGATTTTGACAGCTCTGATCTAGGCAATGCAAGATGTGTAGAAACATTTAATGGTCTCGCACACTGGGAAGCTTTGTACAAAGAGGTTTCATCAGCGAAGCTGGAGGTCCTATCCCAACCGAGTCCTTAGCATTAATGAGTTCGCCGTTAAGATTAACAGCCCACCACTCGTTCCCTTGGTGTCCTGGATGAGCCGCGGTAGCTCAGTTGTTACGGTTGCTTCATCAAATCTTTTAGCACAGACTAAAGGGGTTATTCAGAGAGCAATTCGGTGCGTTTTCGTTCGGAGAACTTTGGCGAGTCAAGTTCGCCTACCCTGCGGTGAATTCAGCATTCACCGCAAGGGGCCCCGAAGTGTGCCAAATCGACCCGCCAAACGCATCCGATAAACTGCCGAATCAATTGGATAACTGACGAAAAAATGCCGAATTGATACGTAAAACCTCCGAACAAATCGAAAAACTGCCAAAAAAAATCACCAAAAAGTCGCCGAAAAATCACAGAATCAATCCAGTAAACCGCCGAACGGCACTGGAAAAAGCCAACCAGCTGCTGAAAAAACCAACCAGCCGCCAAACGGGGAAAAAAAAAAAAACAACAGAAAAAAAACAACTTTTAGGCTAGGGTCAGACGAACGCATTTTTCACGTTGTCCGTGAAAAAGTGCGTTCGAACGAATGGACGTATTTTTTCACGGAATACGCGATAGCGGTCATACGATGCGCATTTACGTCCGTGATTTTGTACGGATCATCAATAAAACCCTTTTTGCGTCTGGACGTTTTGTTGGCCGGACATGAGCAGCGTCTGACGTCTCCTAATCACACACACACGCCGCTATGCCGCAGCGCACTCTGTACGTCCGTACTAGCGGTTTGACGTTCTCGAAAAAATGCGTTCGTTTGCCACTTGCGTTGAACGGATTAACTTTCGTGCGGCCGTTCTTCGTATGCTGCCCGGCATTGGACGTCATTTGCTGCTAGCACGGCCGTGATTTCGTGCGGCTAAACGCACGTTAAAACTGCGTTCGTCTGACCCCAGCCTTAACCCTTTCGCTGCTGAGCCATTTCATGTCTGTGTGCTGAGGTTATTTTTACTGGTTTCGCTCATCATGTTTAAATGCGTTTTGAAGCCAAATATTATTATATGACCCAGACATATTATATATCGTTCTTTCCGGCAGACTCGGCAGATTGATAATATATCATTATTATATGTATACGTCATGTTCTGTCTTTATATTATAACAAATGCAATGAACAAATGCAACAAAATGCAATAAAAAATTTATTTTCAATAATTTACAATGTGTAAAGTGTTTTCTTTCACATTTTAACATGCGAGCGTTTGCGGTTATATTTTCTATGGGTTGTGCTTGTTAAAAAAATTTGAAATGGAGACTCGTTACATATTTTTTGGGGGAAAATCACGCGATTTTTAACAAACGCACCCCATACAAAAATCGTTAGTGCAACATCATTGTTCACATTATAATTGAAATGGGAACAATATTGCTGCATTAACAAAAACAAAACAAAACAAACAATTTTTTTTTTAATTTAATTTTTTTTTTCTTCTTATCTTTTAACATGATCATGTTTGATATGGTTGGAAAGGCCATGCTCTGGCCGATCCAACGATACCAAACATTAACTCCTAGCTGCCACGGATCGGGAGATGGGGGTTCATTGGAACCACCTCTCTCCACCATTGGTGGCAGCTAGAGGTTAACTCTAGAACTGACGCCATTGCGCTATGCACGATGATGCCAGATGTCAGGGGGAGATCCCGGAAGCTTACTCGACATCCAAGATGTCGGCCAGCTCTGGGAGAGGATTGCTATCTGGCGCTTTTTGGTGCCGAATAGCGATCCGGTCCCCAAGGGGTTAAAGCCAGGCACTGTTTGGAAGGGCAGGCTGTGCCCTTCCGAATGATGCCTGGCTTTCAGTGCTGCCCCGCACGGAAGGGGAGGGAGAGAGGTCCAAAAGGACCTCCCCCCCCCTCCCTTTCAGGTACCTTCCCTGCACTCCCTGGGGGGGGGCTGAAATAGATGTCATCCTCCGCATCCTCCGCATGGAAAGGGTTAAAACATGTTTCAAAAGAAAGTAATGCATAAAAATGTCTGGTGTTATATATATAAGGTTGCATCAATAACAATAAAAAGGTGTGTTACGGAATAAAAAAAATAATCAAAGATTTCGCACAAAAAATCCCGAAAAATGCTTAAAAAAATTTGAATAAATAATGAGACTTTTTGCTGCAAATTAAAAGAATAAACGGTTGAATAAATATTTTAAAAAAACGGGATTCTTTTTTACATTGAAACCCAACCCAGAAATCAGATAATTTTGCCAACTTTTCACACCTGTTCGGTGTCTCTGAATAGATTAATCATTACTTCTCTCACTGCCGTCGAACAGGCACCGTATTTCGCTGACAATTCACTAATATGTGGCAAATCGCCAGCTTTCTGAACAGCCGAAATGCCACGAAATTGCACCATGCGGGGAAATACAGCGTTTGGAGCATTTTGGTGGCCAATTCAGTGCTCTTTGAATAATAATAATTAAAGTAATAAAACTCTAAAAAAATCCTCATGTGAAGAAGAGTGTGTCCTGTCGTTGCAAACCTGACCCTGTGATAGCATGTACAGTATACAGGCTTACAAAGTCCTAACGCTGATTAACGTCCGGCTGCGGTTAACTTGACAGTTAACCACAGCCTGGAACTGGTGCTAACGGATCCCGCTGCTGCAGAATCCATCAACACCAGCAAACCCCCCAAATGAATCAGATACTCACCTCTAATTCCGCAGTGAGGACCACGGCTCCAACCACCTCCTCTGTCCGCCGGGAGCAGGGAGAGACTGGGGGAAAAAGTCCCCCAATCTCCCTCTGCACATCACTACACCGACCTGCCCGATCTTGCAATGCGAGAACCGGCAGGTCATGTGACCGCGGCATCTACCTCAATTGAGTCCTATGGACTCCATGGAGGGGATGCGTGCGGCGGCGCTTAGCACTGTCGTGCACATCCCGGGACTTAGCGCCGCATTATGATGCAGGCAGCTTTTCTAGCGCCTGCATCGTAATATCACGCTAAAACGGGAGCGCAAAGGAGAAACCTGCAGTAGGCTTGTGCACCGATTTTTTTTTTTCGGTTCGATTCGTTCGGATGTTTAAACTTTTCGATTCGGCTCGTTTCGACCGATTTCTGTTTCGATTCAGTTCGGTTCGACTCGTTTTTCGTGTACATTTTTTTTTCCGAATATCGACCATTTTTAGTATTTTCGGGTCACTTTGCTCGTTTTTTGTATCGACTTTTTGTGATTTCGGAAATTTTCATTTTTTTCGGAACGTCTGTTCTCCTCGTTTCAAAGTGTCTAACTCTATTCGTTTTGACGTAAACTACTATGGTTTACTTTTTTATACTTTATATATATTTATATAATAAATTTTTGGTTTGTTTTTCGGATCCGATAATTCATTCTGTCGATACGATAATTCTGGCGATTCTATCGTGGGTTTTTTTTATTAAATAAAGATCCTTTTTTTCTTATGAATATACATTTCACAACTTTATTTAATCATATTAAAATAGTATGAAAGCCAAGGAACAAAAAAAATGAACAAAACGATTTAAAAAACGCTAAACTGACCCGAATGCCACAAGAAACAAGTGATACGCATTTACAAATACAAAATTTACAGAATCAGCGATATAACCGATAATAGTTAAATATATGATTTCCAGAATTACCGAAATGGAACCGAAATCACGAATGGAACCGAAATCATGAAAAGAGCAAAAATAAATTTCGATTTGACACATTTCAAGTCCATTCGAAAATTCCGAAATTTTTTCGTTTCGGCTCGGAAAACTTTTCGGATCTGTCAGTTTTCGGGTCCGATCCAATTCAGAAATTCGGCCGAATCCGAAGACACGAATCGGGAAATTTCGTGAAAATTCCGAAACCCGAAACGCACATCCCTAACCTGCAGTGCAGGCACAGGTTTTTCTCCCTAGCGTCCCTGTTTTAGCGTTAATAATAATGCCCTCCAAGTAGACATGTGCACAGCACAAAATTTCGTTTTGAACTAATGAATTAATCCTAAAATGCAATTTATTTAGTTGCTAAAGAAATTCGTTTTCAGTTCTTTAGTATGAAAACTAATTTCATTCATCCGAAAACCAGCGGATACAATTATTATTGTAGTGGTGGCTCCTCAGAGGGCTGAGATCGCTGCTTGTTACAGTATCTCTCACTCTCAGCACAATGTGGGCCATATTACATAGTTGGTGCTAACTTAACCAGAGCTGTTGTAAACTTCCCAGAGCCATTATAGCCTATAAAGGTTTTCAGTTTACAACAGCTCTGGTTAAGTTAGCACCAACATTGTAATACTGCCCTGTGTCAGGAAAAGCTGTTACAGTAACTGACTGCTGCTCATCACAGCGCTCAGAGTTTCGGTAAAACTAGTAAATAATATTTTTATATATATAAGAGGTTAGAACAATATTATTTCCTTGTTTTACTGAAACTCTGAGTGTTGTTACAGTCAGTTACTGTAACAACTGAGCCTGATACATTGTACTGAGAGATAATATAACAAGCAGCCGATCTCAGCGCTCACAGCCACTGAATTTAAAGGGCTAAAAAAAAAAAGGCTCCTCTCTGTATAATGTTTAGAACATCCTCCTGCATTAATTAATACCCCTCTCTGTATAATGTATAGAAAATCCTCCTGAATTAATTAATGTCCCTCTCTGTATAGAACATCCTCCTCAATTTATACCTTTCTCTGGATAATGTATATAACATCCTCCTGCATTAATACCCCTCTCTGTATAATGTATAGAACATCCTCCTGCATTAATTAATGACCCTCTCTGTATAGAACATCCTACTGCATTGGCATGTGGAGGGTGCAGAACTTCGGATGTTGCGCTCTTCATTGCTGGTCTCCTTCACTCATCAATGTAATATCACAAAAAGGACTGAAACTAAAATGTAGTGCATTTTATTTTAGTTTCTTTCGTTTTTGTACTGAGCAGTTTCGTATCTCTTGAGTCATACGAAAACTAAATTATCCCAAAATTCGGACTAAATCGTTTTAGTACTAAAACGAATGCACATGTCTACCTCCAAGTATTAGTAGTTAGGATTAGGAATAAACCGAACAATTTTGAAAGTTCGAGTTCGAACTCGAAAATGAACCGAACTCAATGCAAGTCAATGGGACTCAAAAGTTCGGTTTTTAGAGTGCCCTGCCAGAGGGCATATATGCAAGATATTTTCCATAAAAAGGTGTATGGGGGTCTGGGTAGTGCCCTGGGGGACAGGAAACAAGGACAAAAAGTAAAAAAAAAAACATTTTTAAAGGGACAGTGAGTTTTCCATGAAATAAGGGTTAAAAATAAAAACGAAAAATTCCTTCAAATATCGTGCCTAGGAGGTCCCCATAACCTGCCCGTGAAGTGGCAGATTTGTAGGATGTATAGAAACATTTAAAAACAAAAAAATGAAGTTTCAAATTACGGTAAACGGTTTTCCTTTAATCTATTCATAAACAACTGCTTGGGGCGGCAGTCTGTATTAAAAGAGGAGACCTTTTAGGACACGCAGAACAAGTTTAGTGATTTTTTGGCTAAATTATGGTGAAACTTATGCAGGCTTTGGATGAAAGTAACAATAGGTGCCGTCACACCGTAACCCCTCTGTGATATTGTGGAAGAGTGCAGGGTTGGACCCTGCGGTTCAAAAAATGTAAATGATATAAATCTGGCACAGGCATCAGTGCAACCAAATAATGTGCCTTTCATGGCAGCAAGTGCCTTCACACCATAACCCTTTTGTGGTATTGTGGAAGAGTGCAGGGTTGGACCCTGCGGTTCAAAAAATTAAAATAATATAAATCTGGTAATGGCGTCAGTGCACCCAAATAATGTACCTTTTATGGCAGCAAGTGCCTTCACACCGTAACACTTTTGTGGTATTGTGGAAGAGTTCAGTGCTGGAGGTTTTCTGAATGCAGAAGAGATCCCCGATCTATTCTGTTACGTCAGCATCAGGGGATTGATAGCTGCTGATCCAGGACTGATTCATTTTTATAAATGTCAGCCGGTCTACAGAGTCGGTGGACAGACGCACTCTTTTGTCTGTGACAAAACCTCCAGCGGCACTGAACATCCTTTCAGAAAGCACACTGGATGAAGGGCAACCTAGTAGCTGCATAGCATATTGGCTAAGTTCTGGCCAGTGATCCAATCTCAACACCCAGTAAGCCAGTGGATCATCTGCTGGAAAGGTAACCAGGTCTGCCCTTGCCCCTAGGTAGTCCAGCACCATACGGTGAAGACGCTGGCAATGGATGCCTACATTTGACGTCCATGGGTGTCGTGGACTAAAAAAATTTAAAAAGGAATCAGTCAAGCGGCCCCGGCCTTCACCACTATTCCTCTGATTATCCGCAGCCTCAGAAGCACCTGTGTCATCACTTGGTAACCTACCAGTGCCTGGAAAGGTGTTACACAAGTGTCGCTTTAGAGCGTCCTCAAGTTTTTTTCATCCTGTCCTCCCTCTGTGCGGGCAGGATGAGCTCTGCAACTTTACCCTTTTATCCTGGATCAAGAAGGCTTGCCAACCAGTAATGATCCCTCTCCTTGATAGCACGAATCCTGGGGTCCTTTACCAGGCTTTTCAGGATAAGGGAGCCCATGCAGCGTAGGTTGGAGGTGGCATTAGCTTCCTGGTCAATGAAGAGGATGACCCCATCATGCACTTCCTCCTCCCAGCCACATACTAGTCCTTGGGTTTCTGGGCACACAAAACCCTCCTTTGAGGAATCCCCACCTTCAATGCCCCCACTACTTAAATATTCCTCCTCCTCCTCCTCATCCTCTTCCTGTGTGATCTGAGGAGGACCCGCTGGAATGCTGTCTGCGGAAAGACTGTGTAAGGTCCTGGTGGCCCTGACCCCCTGGCGCCCCCTTTGGTTCCACATCCTGCAGGCCGCCTGCAGGTTCCAGGACATCTGTAATGACTTTTCACATCATGAACTCTAACGTTCTGGCCAGGGAGACTCACCTGCCCTTCATCTTCCCTAATTTCTCCATCATATAAGGGAGTCCCACCCTTTCCTCTGGACTTCCACATTGAAGTTGCTGACTGCAAAATCTATCTGCCAAGCTCCCTGAAACCTCCTGATCATCTCCTGACTTCTTCAACCAAAGACTCCAAGGACCCTCTGTTATTTTCTGGACATTCATCTGCTTCATATACCGGTACCCTCCCATCCTGCTCCCCTTCTGCCCCCCATCTAGGACCCCCCGTGTACCAGACCCTTTGCTTAACCTTGACCATTCCATTGCCTGTTCCTTGTCTGATTCTATGCTACCGTGTTTATATACAATAAACACCCTTTGTGATCCTGAACCTGCCTCCATCACTGCATCCTGAATGTGGAAGTCCAAACCCTGTGAGCCCGCGGTGATAGTCACCCATATACAAAGACTGAAAGATGCCAACCAGGAGATCCAGCAGCACCTGCACTCTTTATTGGAGTATCTGCAGCAGACCTTAAAGGACACGTCGACTAAGGTGTGCATTCCAGTTCCAAAAGGAGCTCGAGGACCCCTAACCGAAAAGGAGAAGGCAAGAAGAGCACAAGATTTGTGTTTTTATTGTGGAGATAGCTGGCATAGAATATCTGCCTGCCCAATGCGCCCACCCAAGCCAGAGACAAAAAATCTTGACAAACCTGCTTCTACGAGGCCTATTCAGACTGCCTACATAGGCACCTGTGTCTACACTTCACCTTCGGTTCCTGGTTTACCTAAGAAACCAAAGCCTTGCCGGTTCCCCATGGTCAAGTTCCGCCAGACCTCAGTGTCCAAGGTTGCTGCCCTGCAACTCGAGCAATCCTCCAGGCCAGCTGCCCTACAGCTTGAGCAACCCTCCAGGCTAGCTGCCCTGCAGCTCGAGCAACCCTCCGGGCTAGCTGCCCTGCAGCTCGAGCAACCCTCCAGGCCAGCTGCCCTGCAACTCGAGCAACCCTCCGGGCTAGCTGCCCTGCAACTCAAGCAACCCTCTGGGCTAGCTGCCCTGCAACTCGAGCAACCCTCCGGGCTAGCTGCCCTGCAGCTCGAGCAACCCTCCAGGCCAGCTGCCCTGCAGCTCGAGCAACCCTCCAGGTCAGCTGCCCTGCAGCTCGAGCAACCCTCCGGGCCAGCTGCCCTGCAGCTCGAGCAACCCTCCGAGCTCGCTGCCCTCCATCCCGCAGGATCCCAAGAGTCTGCTTCCCTGCAACCCGCAGGATCCCAAGAGTCTGCTTCCCTGCAACCTGCAGGATCCCAAGAGTCTGCTTCCCTGCAACCCGCAGGATCTCAAGAGGTCGCTGCCCTGCATCCTGCAGGATCTCCTGAGCTGTCGCCGCCGCCGTAAGGCCAAGCCGCTCACTGCCCAGCAAGAGCCGTGCTGTACCCAGGTCGCCACAGAGCCATGCAGTACCCAGGTTGCTCAAGAGCCATGCAGTACCCAGGTTGCTCAAGAGCCGTGCAGTACCCAGGTCGCTCAAGAGCCGTGCAGTACCCAGGTCGTTGCCGAGGTTGCTGCCACCCCATGCTGTGCCGAGGTCCTCGCCGAGGTTGCTGCCATACCAGGTAGTGCCGAGGCCACCGCCGTGAAGCCATGCAGTGCCGGGATCCATTCCCCGCAGGGCGCTGCCCTGCCAGTCCCCACCAAGGGCGCTGCCCTGCCGGTCCCCACCAAGGGCGCTGCCCCACCGGTCCCCTCCAAGGGCGCTGCCCCACCGGTCCTTTCCAAGGGCGCTGCCCCACCGGTCCCCTCCAAGGGCGCTGCCCCACCGGTCCTTTCCAAGGGCGCTGCCCCACCAGTCCCCTCCAAGGGTGCTGCCCCCCCGGTCCCCTCCAAGGGCGCTGCCCCAAAGGTCTTCTCCAAGGGCGCTGTCCCACCAGTCTTCTCCAAGGACGCTGACCCACCAGTCCACGCCAAGTGTGCATGGAAGAGTTGTGTCACCAAGAGGATCAACACCCCTGAAGGCACCATTGCTATGGAACCCTTGCCACCGGAGTTTATCTACGGTTCAAACGGGACTGTAGTCAGATGCGCAGACCTGCAGGTGTTTTCAAATGCCGAGCGTGCCTGGAGATCGCTTCGCAGTGGCGAAGCTCTGCCCAACCCTGGTCACCATGATCATTATTCTACCCTCCAATGGTGCAATGCCTATCTGTCCCATAATCTGCCAGTGTGACCCTGACCTCGCCCTGGGCCGTCCGGAGTCTGGCCCTTATAGGGGGGCTCTGTAAGGTCCTGGTGGCCCTGACCCCCCCCCCCCCGGCGCCCCCTTTGGTTCCACATCCTGCAGGTTCCAGGACTTCTGTAATGACTTTTCACATCATGAACTCTAACGTTCTGGCCAGGGAGACTAACCTGCCCTTCATCTTCCCTAATTTCTCCATCATATAAGGGAGTCCCACCCTTTCCTCTGGACTTCCACATAGGTTTTGCAGTCAGCAACTTCAATCTGCCAAGCTCCCTGAAACCTCCTGATCATCTCCTGACTTCTTCAACCAAAGACTCCAAGGACCCTCTGTTATTTTCTGGACAGTCATCTGCTTCATATACCGGTACCAGACCCTTTGCTTAACCCTGACCATTCCATTGCCTGTTCCTTGTCTGATTCTATGCTACCGTGTTTATATACAATAAACACCCTTTGTGATCCTGAACCTACCTCCAACACTGCATCCTGGGCTCACAACCCCATCCTACTACACCCACCGCAGTCAAACCCTTACAGACTGGGGCCTTCAGAGCTGGGGAAGGCCTCCTCTTCCTCCCGCTGCTCTGCCTCTAGAGCCACATCTATAATTCCCCGCAGAGTGTGCTCCAGCAGGAACACTAAAGGAATTGTGTCACTGATGCATGCACTGTCCCTGCTCACCATCCTCATTGCCTCCTCAAATGGTGACAGTACAGTGCATGCATCCTTGATCATCAGCCACTGCGGGGGGGGGAAACAAGTTGACCTGAACCTGTCATTGTGCCATACTCACACAGGTACTCGTTGATGGCCCTCTGCTACTTGTGCAGACGCTGCAGCATTGCTAATGTCGAGTTCCACCTGGTGGGCATGTCACAGATCAGACGGTTTGTGGGAAGGTGGAATTCTCTTAGAATTTCTGCCATGCGAATACTTGCTGGGAATGACCGTCTGAAGTGGCTGCAGACTTTTCTGGCCTGGCTGAGAAGCTCTGCCAGCCCTGGGTACCTGGTTAGGAAATGCTGTACCACCAGATTTAGGACGTGTGCTAGGCATGGTACATGCGTCAACTTACCCAGGTGTAGAGCGGAGAGAAGGTTGCTGCCATTATCACAGACGACCATTCCCAGCTGAAGCTGGTGTGGTGTTAACCATCTCTGCACCTGCCCCTGCAGAGCTGACAGAATTTCTGGCCCGGTGTGGCTTCTGTCCCCTAAACAAACCAGCTCAAGCACAGTATGACATCTTTTTGCTTGAGCCATTGCGTAGTCCCTGCCACTTAAACTCGGTTTAACTGCTACTTCGCCAGAGACAGAGAAGGAGGAGGAGGAAGAGGGAGAGGTGGTGGTGGAGCAGACAGACCTCATACAAGCAGCTTTCTGGAGGCGTGGTGGATGAACAAGCGCCAGCACAGAGCCCCGTCTTGGATCCCTCCCAGCTGCAATCAGAGTTACCCAGTGTGCCGTGAATGACATGTAACGGCCCTGTCCATGCTTGCTGGACCACATGTCTAAAGTCACATGCACCTTGCTGCTGACTGCCTTTCCCAATGACTCGTAAACATTGTCTTCCACGTGCTGGTATAGTGCTGGAATTGCCTTCCGTGAAAAGTAATGGTGTTTTGGAACATGCCACTGTGATACAGCCCATTCAGCAAATTCACGGAAGGGAGCAGAGTCCACCAGCTGGAAAGGCAGCAGCTGCAATGCGAGTAATTTTGCTAAGCTG
Source organism: Leptobrachium leishanense (assembly GCA_009667805.1). Classification (NCBI taxonomy): domain Eukaryota; kingdom Metazoa; phylum Chordata; class Amphibia; order Anura; family Megophryidae; genus Leptobrachium; species Leptobrachium leishanense. Next base: position 46,925,051 of record CM019063.1, on the reverse strand, counting down.
GCATTTTGACGCTGTGCTTGGATGGTTGGGACTTTATTTTTTCTTACACTGCAGCAGCTGGAGCAGCGTAATCTGACTGCGTAAATCTTCAACTGCTGGGATGTCACATTGTGAGGAAGGACCTGGTACATCCATTACTGTAGCATCATCCCTGTCAGTGGAGGTTGGAGTCAACTGGAACGCTCTCCCTCGTACTGTCAGACTTTCCCCTAACTTCTCTTCCTTCAAACGCTCCCTTAAAACGTTCCTATTTAGGGAAGCCTACCACCCAACTCACTGACGCAATCATCAATCACTCTAACCTTACAGTCCTCTCCTCCTGTTTCCAACCCCAACCCTCCCAGATTGTGAGTTCCTACGGGAATAGGGCCCTCATCTCCTCCTGTACTGTTTGTCAAATGTTGTTCAATGTATTGTAACCCTGTCTATACTGTGCTTATTGTACAGCGCTGCGGAATATGCTGGCGCTTTATAAATAAAGAATAATAATAAATAAAGAATAATAATAATGACATGGCAGGACATATAGTGGGGGTAGAGACAGATGAGGAGGACCTAGGCAACGGGATGTGTGGCAGGTGGTCATATGTCACCTCAAGCACGTAGTACCCAAGTGTCCGGTGTCTTTTCCATGCTTGAGCCTCATCTGACATAGATTACAAATAGCAATGGTGGGGTCTGCTGCACATTTCTTAAAGAACTCCCAGACAGCAGAGTTCCTGTATGTGTGCTTTGAGACAACAGCGCTCTGCACCTGAGCAGCTCTGACATCTGATGCCTGGCTAGTGCTACAGTTGGTCATAGAGGACGTTGTGCCTCGTGTTTGTTGTGCCTCCTCCTCCTCACTTGACTCCTCTGTTCGATCAGGCACCCAGGTGGAGTCAGTGACCTCATCATCAATGTCATCACCCCCTATCTCCTCGTCACTGGAGCCAACTTGGCAGTATGCTGCAGCTGCTGGGACAACATGAGTGCCAGTTATTTGTGTGTCATCACTGGCACTCCCTTCCTCTAAATTCATTATATTCCCTTCCTCAACCTCAGAGATTGAATTAGAGCACTGTAGTTGCTGCGCATCCTCAAGCAGCATGTCACTGTCATTGTAGTCAAACAATTCAGCTGACTCCTCCGTGTGTGATAGTGAGGCTACGGCAGGAGTAGCTGTGGATATGGAGGCTGCATTAGATGCTTTGGCAGTTGAGGTGGACTGTAAAGCACTACAAGCCTGGCTGGCAGAGGACTGGGAAGATGAGGATGGCCTTGTTAGCCAATCCACCAAATCCTCTGTTTATTGCTGCTGTTTAAGACGGCCAGCACCAGTTAGAAAGGACAAGCGTGCCCCTGCAGAGGATGCACCACGTCCACGATGACCAGAGGTGCAGCCTGCCGACACAGAGGCTGCTTGCCCTCTTATCTGTGCTTGGGAGCGTCTGCCTGTCCTTTTTGGTCTTTCTGACATGGTGAGTGATAGATATATAGATTAAATATATACGGAACTCTGATTTAACTCTGTTATAAAAATTGGAGATATGCTGCAGAACTCTGATTCAACTCTGGTATAAAGATTAAAGATTTCCAGAACTCTGGTATAACTCAGTGAGACACCCTGATAGCTGGCAGCCAGTGACAAGACACCGATTACAATTCCCAGAAACCTCCTATAAATCAGTGAGACCCCCTGATGGGTGGCAGTGACAAGACACAGATTCCCACAATTCCCAGATATTTGTAGATATTACTGACCCCCCCAAAATACTGGGTGTCAGTGAGAACACACAGATTAGAACAATTCCCAGATATTTTGTAGAAATGAGACCCCCCCCAGTAGCTGGTGGCAGACTGGCAGTGAGAACACACACTAACACAAGAACAATCTCCTCTCAAACACGTGCTGAAGCGCTGTGTGAAGCCTTATATAGTGTGCTGTGGGACTTAGCTCTGTGAGCCCATGATTGGGCAAAATTTGCCCATAGTCTTGAACCTGTCTTGCACCTGACCTGTGGTCAGGTGCAAGGCTGTAGCCAATTACAAGCTTCAGGCCAGTGGGAAAATGCATTGTGGTCCATTGTGGGCGAACACATGGAAATGTTCGTAGTTCGCGAACAGGCGATGTTCGAATCGAACTCCGAACCGAACAGCTTATCCCTAGTTAGGATGTAGGTGCATCGGTACTGTGCTCGGTCTAGTAATATGGGGTAGATATGGGGCCAGATATAGAATATCGACAATTTACACCCAAGCCTGCAATTTGGTAAAATATAATTGTTACATTGGTGTTAGTTCAGGGGGGATGTTAGCTATAGGTGATATATTTTATAACAGCATTCGTAATTAGGGGGGTTGTTCAGAGAGCACTGAAATGTCTCCGACATTTTGGTGCCCTCTCGGTACCTGCGCTTCCCTGCACTTTGGGGAATCAAAGTTCCCCACCCTGCGGTGTATTTAGCAAGAACCACAGGACCCCGGTGTGCAGGGAAAAAATGCCGCCAACACGCCAAAAAGCCACTGAAAACCCACCGGAACCACCAGAAAAACCATGCCAAACATGTCAGAAAAAGCAGACGAGCCGCCGATCACAGCACAGAGCAGTCGCCAAAAAAATGCAACTAGCAGATGACAGGGGTAAAAAAAAAAGTTTGTTTGAAAGTTTCACAATTGAAACGCTGTTTGCAAAAAAAACTACTGAACAAACGAAAATGTCTGGAATTTACATATAAGATCCAATGAATGATAATAAAAAGGTCTGTGAAGGAAAAATAAAAAACGATTAAAATAAAAAAACGATTTAAACAAAAAAACGGAAAAAGAATTTGCCAGAAAAATGCTTAAAAGATCCTAAAAAAAACTATAAATAAAGAGACTTTTTGCTGCAGAATGAAATAATAAACAAATTATTAGATATTGAATTAAAACGGGAATATTTTTAACATTGAAACCTATGGGATTTGCCGGAATACACCTGACGAATGAAACCACCGAACAGCAGAGCATTTCCCTGCTGTTCAGTGTCTGTGAATAGATTAACCATTGCTTCTCTTTGGGGGATTTCACTGCCCTCGTACAGGCACCGTACGTGCAGGCAATTCGCCAAAATTTGGTGAATTCCCTCCTCTCCGAATGGCCAAAAAATGTCACCATACATTGAATTTCAGTGTCCGGTTACATTTCGGGGCCAGATCGGCTCTCTGAATAACCCCTTATGACTTACAATTAAAACCCACCATATAGCTAGTGAATACCGTGGCAATTATATGTAAACTGAGAAAGTAGAAGCTATGGTGATATGCTGATACATAAAAGATGTTATACCGAGATCATTAACATAAAAATCAATGGGATCGTGAACGATTTTTCTTGGTTATGGATTATATGTTAATATCATTGCTCCATGATGGCTAATCATCCGTTAATGATCTCTTTCAGTCGTTTATTGTCTGTCTATAGCTGCACAGGTCGTAGGACATAGAAGTTGTGTCCTGGGTTGCCAGGTCGCTTTGCACGTCATCCCGCCGTGACGGGAGTAGGCTCATGCGTACTGGGTGAATGAGGACACCGACTCGAAGGGAGTGTTGGAAATGTTATATATTTGTTTTATATTTGAGTACTTTGTTTGTATACATCCTCAGGAAAGCTCCTAAACGGAGCTGAAACGTTGACCCCCACAGGAGAATAAAGTAATACTTTGCAGCCCCGGAGTACCGCAATGTTATTCCTTTCATCTGTCATATTTATATATGTCTTTGTGCGTGTGTGTGTTTGCACTGCAGCTAAGCAGTGGGATGTGGTGAAAAAAAAAACACCTTTTCAGCCTTTCAGAGTTAATATTTGACACATCCTTTTTATTTGAACAACCCTCCCCCCTGAAAGCCACCCTAGATTGAGCTGTCAATCCAACAGCCTACTAGATATTTAATCCATCCCACGAAAGAAAGGAAGCAGAAAACATGGCCCCCTCCATGAGAAGAACTTGGCGAGTAGGAGCTACAAAGACTCCACTGGAAGTTGTAAAATAAAAAGGATCGATTAAGCTACAACAAAACACGTATCAAAAATCTTTATAACAGACGGCGGAGCACTTTAAATTGCAGAAAACAATTAAATCAATTTTCATTTCCACTTGCAACACTACAAAACCTGGAAACATCCAAAGCCTGAATATTTATGGAAGGTGATGTAAATATCTCTAAACTATGCATCAAATCAAGAACAGCCGCGTCAGGATAGCCTCGCGTTGTCAAATCAAACTAGAGACATGTCATTTGTTATTTTACAAGGGGCATGTTTTATATTTAGCCATCATTGAATATGCACATAATCTATGCCGAATTTTAACCGAAACGCTTATTAGCTTCATTGTGCTTATGGATTCCTCACAGTCAGATATTCAATTTTTATGACTACATCCCTCTAGACTCCTGCACTAATTATGGATTTTTTCCCCTCTCTCATACATGTGATTACTATTGATTGCATTTTGCTTGTGATGCTATATGAATGTCTCGCATATTAGATTATTTATGATTTATTACTCATAGAAGCACTCTTACCTGCCTATTCATTTGGCTGCTAGCTTTCGGCAAGCTGCGGAGTTGCAGTTTCGATGCAAGATTAAATTTGCTGCTGCTTATTTTCAATAATGTGCACCGTTTATTTATTTTATACTCAAAGGGACAATGTAAACTCAACCCACCTTGATACAAAAGCACTTCAGAGATAATGCATGTAAAGGTTGCGAAAAAGTATATTAAAGGGACACTCTACTCGTCGTGGCCAGGATGTGAGGAGTTCCCCATTCTCCTTTCCCTTCCTTCTACTCTGATCTGGTGAAATTGTGGAGTCTCCTCCATCCCACCAGCAATTGGGATTTTATTAATTTCCCGACTGCTGGTCACCAGATCGGTCCCCAGTGATGTCACAAACCAGAAGTATGCCGACATCACCCTCTGAGACCACCCACTGTAGTGAGTGGTTTCTGAGAGGCAGCGATGGATCGCAGCTGTGCATGCAGCTCCGATCCATTGTTCTGGGCAGGCGCTGCTGAACTTGCGTATATAAAGTATGCAAGCCCCATAGTGTTGTGCAATTTGCGGTTCGTACGCTACGCAAGTTGCATAGGAGCACAAATTGCGCAGAAAAGCTTCACAGATTTCCAGGTTTGGGAGTCCTTGAGCTGTATGCGGCGAGGGAGAAAAGGTGAGTAAAATCACCTTAAATAAAAAACAAAATAATCGGGCAGAGGCTGACAGCAGTATTTGTCAATTATTTAAGGGCAAAATAAGGAAACTCAATTTTTCAATAAATTACTTCTTTAAAATTAAAAAGAGAATTGGAAAGCTTCTAACCTGTGGACCTTGCTGGAGCTTCTGAAGAGTCCCAGAAGTTTCAGAAAATTCTCAGCAAACACCATTTTTTTCCTATTAATCACTTGCCCCGCAGGCTCTGAGGCTTTCCTTTGGCCTGCCTCCCTTTCTGGCGGGCTGGGCACGTCATTCGCTGGCGTGGGATCGCCTGATTTCAGACAGTCCTGCAGCAGCCAATGACGTGTTTGGCGTGTGAACATTGGGGGTGGGACGTAGGTGGGCATGTGGAGCCAGTGGGGAGCCAATGAGTTTCGTGTGGAAGAATTTGACTGGACAGAGCTCTGGCATCTACCTCATCTGACACCTTAGTGATGAACTGGAACGGAGATTACGAACTAGGCCTGCTTGTCCAACATCAGCACCTGACCTCACAAATACTCTACTTGATGAATGGGCAAACATCCCTCAAACACACCCCAAAATCTTGTGGAAAGCCGTTCCCAGAAGAAAGGAAGCTGTTATAGTTGCAAAGGGGAAAGGGACCAACTCCATATTTATGTCTATGTATTTCCAATGCCATGGAACCCCTGTTGGTGTAATGGTCAGGGGTCTCAATACCTTTTTATATATATATATATATAATTTTTTTAATAAAACATATAATGAATTGAACCTCAACGATGGAAGTTGTGGGTTTGGGAAGAGATAGAATGTGATGAACACGACTTAATGGCAACTCTTGGTCAACTGGGGGGAGGTTTGGATTCTCATGCTTGAATGTGCAGTCTTTACGCTGTCATAACACAGGCCAGCTGGGGGAACCTTCAATCTCACCAATGTCAATGGCCTTCTGGACATTTGGCCGGTTTGCCCAATAGAACTGTCGTATCGATGATAAACATATTTAGAAGATAATTTATGTGCAATACAAAATCCGTCACACACGTTGATGTAGAATCCAATATTGTTCCTCCAACACGTGCGTCAGAGATATGTGACAAAATATGTTCTGTTTGTTTTAATATTTCCTTTTATTAAACTTTATATAGGTTAGGGGGCCAAGCTATGTTCCTTTGAACATGTCTTCGGTTGACGACCCTTTGCGGAAGTAGTACGAGTTACATTTTTAGCTTTTAATAGTAGGTTTATGGAGTTTTGCAGCAGAAAAGAGATTTTCAGGTCAAGTGTAAACCGTGAAAGCAAAGCAGTGCAATGTTCTCCCCTGCGTCACTCAAAGAGTTATGTAGTAGTGAGACTCATTAAATTGCCTCGGAAGTTTAATGGGACCAACAAGCAAGCTGATAGGTTTCCCTGAAGGCATCATTTTGAGGGAGTACTTAATTGGTAAACATTAAGCTATTCCAAAATGTCTTGAGTGAGTGCCGTGCTTAGCCCATAATAAATTAACAATTACGGAAGTCGGCGGCGTGCGATGTAATCTTTGAAGTACTGTACGGTTAATTAAAATTATAGTATGTTATTTTTTTTCCAGTCGTTCTCTTGGGCTCAGATAATTATCTCGGCAGATAATTATCAGATATAAGCACTTGTAATCCACACATACATGGACGTTTAAATACCTATTGTTGGAAGTCTATGTTTAAGAAAAGATGTTCCTCAAAACACAGTTAAGGCTATCATACAGAAACCGTAGGGATCCTGCCAAGTTAATTGTTTCTTCCCAGGCAGCTCTCTTAGTTAACAACATTCACATTAGGATTCTCAGTTATTATTTGAAACGATGTGTTTAACGGCTAACTGTCGGCTTGTAATTTCAGCACTTCGTCAAATTACAAGATATTCATTGGAATAGCCCTATCAAAATTTTGTTCGGAGCACCTGTACATTCCAAGGTCAATTGTGATGACTCTGTTTGGGCCGTGTTGCTAAAGTTGTAATCCTACCAGCAGTTACTGTTCGGGTTCCAGTCAGTTCAGAGGAGCGGAGTCTGTAGATATTGTGTTATGACATGAGACCATGAACAAGCCAATAATCGAGGCCTTCATGGACTTGGGAAGGTTTTCAGAGCATTGGTTCCGTTAACCCGTGACTCATAATCTTGCCCCTAGTGTCTTTGGCAACATTCTTTGTACTACGTATGGCATCAAGTGTTTATTAACAAATCTCTGATACTGAATAACGTTTTGGTGCTTTTCATTTCTGCAGGATTTCTGTTCTCTTCAGTGACTCCATTTTTGAAATTTCAGGGAATTTACTATTTATCAACTGTCCACTGTAGTTTATCGAAAATGGTGTCACCCAAGCAGTTATCAGACGTTGGCAAAAACCACCAATAACTGTCAATAAGCACCCAATTGGCATCAACGAAATCCACCGAACTAAAAAAAAGGAAGTCTCCTATTCTCCTAATAGGAGTTTAACCACTTGAGCGCGTAGGACGTGCAGGGAGCGTCCTCCCGTTTCACTCCTGTGCACAGAGGATGCCCCCTGCACGTCCTCACCTTGCTCTGGTTCGGCGCCTACCTGGTGTCGAACAGGAGCTTCAACCACAACGAGCTGACATGTTGCATGTCAGAATTAGAGGTTTTTGTTTACTTGAATGGCCATTGAAGTTTTAATCCCGCCTGCTACGCCAAGGCACCTCTAATAAGGCGAGACCTATCTAATGAACCCAAAAAACGGCTCCCTGAGCAAGCACATACGCTCATGCTGTTTATCAGTCATGAGACAAACTGGTGGGTTTTCTTTTATACCCTCCCCAGAAAAATTCCACTTTGGGATTGAAAACAAAACCACGGTACAGGACAGCTGCAATGATGACCTGGCTGGAAACACGACAAAATATACATAGATACAAGAAAATGGTGTTGTGCATGAGCCCTACCAGGGCGGCTGCAACAACCAACCCAGTAACATGTATAAAACATAAAAAGAAAATAATGATGTCATCTGCGCTTATCCCTATTGCACCATGGGCAACAAAACACAATTAGAGGTTTTTGTTTACTTGAAAAGAAAAGAAAACCCACCAGTTTGTCTCATGACTGAGTAACAGCATGAGCGTATGTGGTTGCTCAGGGAGCAGCTTTTTGGCTTCATTAGATAGGACTCGCCTTACTGGAGGTGCCTTGGCGTGGCAGGCAGGCTTAAAACTTCAATGGCCATTCAAGTAAACAAAAACCTCTAATTTTGTTTTGTTTCACACTGTGTTATAGGGATAAGCGCAGATGATATCTTTTTTTCTTGTTATGTTTTATACATATACGTCTTGTTGCAGCCGCCCAGGTAGGGCTCAGGCGGACACCATTTTCCTGTATCTATGTTGCATGTCAGGATGAGTAGAGTGACCCGTAAAAAAAAAAAAATAGGAATAATTTTGGAAAGTCAGCCCAGTGCTGATACTGCATACGAATAAAAAACACTGGGCATTATTACAATACTTATATGTATCTTGATCAATAAAAATTGCTATCAGGATCTTGGTGTCTCTCATATATCAGCAGACCATAGTTTGGTACATATAACAAAATATAAAAATACACAATGGAGAAGTGAAACATCATTCATTGCATTTTATTTATAGTATATATTTGATATACTTCACCATTGTGTATTTTTTTATTTTGTTTTATGTACCAAAATATGGTCTGCTGATTAGTGATGAGCCGAACACCCCCGTGTTCGGTTTGAGTTCAAACTCGAACACGAACCGAACTCAATGGGACTCGAAAGCTAGATTTTTAGAGTGACCTCCAAGAGGGGATATATGCAAGATATTTGCCATAAAAGGTGTATGGGGGTCTGGGTAGTGCCCTGGGGGACAGGAAACAAGGACAAAAAGTAAAAAAAAAAAAACGTTTTTAAAGGAACAGTGAATTTTCCATGAAATAAAGGTTAAGAATAAAAATGAAAAAATCCTTTAAATATTGTGCCTAGGAGGTCCCCATAACCTGCCTGTGAAGTGGCAGATTTGTAGGATGTATAGAAACATTTAAAAACATAAAAATGACATTTCAAATGACGGTAAATGTTTTTCTTTTAATCTATTCAAAACAACTGCTTGGGGCGGCAGCCTGTATTAAAAGAGGAGACCTTTTAGGACACGCAGAACAAGTTTAGTGATTTTTTGGCTAAATTATGGTGAAACTTATGCAGGCTTTGGATGAAAGTAACAATAGGTGCTTTAAAATTGGGCCTTTAGTGTCGGCAAAAGTGCCGTCACACCGTGACCCCTCTGTGGTATTGTGGAAGAGTGCAATACTAAAATGATATGAATCTGGTATAGGCGTCAGTGGCAGTGCACCCAAATATTGTGCCTTTGGTGGCAGCAAGTGGCTTCACACTGTAAGTAACCCCTCTGTGGTATTGTGGAAAAGTGCAGGGTTGGACCCTGCGGTCCAATATTACAATGATATGAATCTGGTATAGGCGTCAGTGGCAGTGCACCCAAATATTGTGCCTTTGGTGGCAGCAAGTGCCTTCACAGCGTAACTAACCCCTCTGTGGTATTGTGGAAGAGTGCAGGGTTGAACCTGTCCTTGTGCCATACTCACACAGGTACTCATTGATGGCCCTCTGCTGCTTGTGCAGACGCAGCAGCATTGCTAATGTTGAGTTCCACCTGGTGGGCATGTCACAGATCAGACGGTTTGTGGGAAGGTGGAATTCTCTTTGAATTTCTGCCAGGCGAACAATTGCTGGGAATGACCATCTAAAGTGGCTACAGATTTTTCTGGCCTGGCTGAGAAGCTCTGCCAGCCTTGGGTACCTGGTTAGGAAACGCTGTACCACCAGATTTAGGACATGTGCTAGGCATGGTACATGTGTCAACTTACCCTGGCGTAGGGCGGAGAGAAGGTTGCTGCCATTATCACAGACGACCATTCCCAGATGAAGCTGGTGTGGTGTTAACCATCTCTGCACCTGCCCCTGCAGAGCTGACAGAATTTCTGGCCCGGTGTGGCTCCTATCCCCTAAACAAACCAGCTCAAGCACAGTATGGCATCTTTTTGCTTGAGCCATTGCGTAGCCCCTGCCACGCGTCAGTTTAACTGCCACTTCGCCAGACACAGAGAAGGAGGAGGAGGAAAAGGTGGTGGAGCAGACAGACCTCATACAAGCAGCTTTCTGGAGGCGTGGTGGATGAACAAGCTCCAGCACAGAGCCCCGTCCTGGATCCCTCCCAGCTACAATGAGAGTTACCCAGTGTGCCATGAAGGAAATGTAACGGCCCTGTCCATGCTTGCTGGACCATGTGTCTAAAGTCATGTGCACCTTGCTGCTGACTGCCTTTCCCAATGACTCGATAACATTGTCTTCCACATGCTGGTATAGTGCTGCAGTGGCCGTCCGTGAAAATAAATAGGCGTTTTGGAACCTGCCACTGTTGTACAGCTCATTCAGCAAATTCACGGAAGGAAGCCTAGTCCACCAGCTGGAAAGGCAGCAGCTGTAATGTGAGTAATTTTGCTAAGCTGGCATTTAGGTGCTGTGCTTGGGGATGGTTGGGACTATATTTTTTCTTACACTGCAGCAGCTGGGGCAACGTAATCTGACTGCGTAAATCTTCAGCTGATGGGATGCTGTTACATTCTGAGAAAGGACCTGGTACACCCATTACTGTAGCATCATCCCTGTCAGTGGAGGTTGTAGGCAATGACATGGCAGGACATATAGTGGGGTTAGAGACAGATGAGGAGGAGAAGGACCTATGCAAAAGTGTTGTGCAATGGGATGTGTGGCAGGTGGTCATATGTCGCCTCAAGCATGTGGTACCCAAACGTGGGATGTCTTTCCCACGTTTGATCCTCATCTGACATAGATTACAAATAGCAATGTTGCGGTCTGCTGCACATTTCTTAAAGAACTCCCAGGCAGCAGACTTCCTCTACATGTGCTTTGAGACAACAGTGCTCTGCACCTGAGCAGCTGTGACTTCTGATGCCTTGGACTGGCTACGGTTGGTCATAGAGGACGTTCTGCCTCGTTTTTGTTGTGCCTCCTCCTCCCTTGACTCCTCTGTTCGATCAGGCACCCAGGTGGAGTCAGTGACCTCATCATCGTCATCACCCCCTATGCTGCAGCTGCTGGGGGAACATGAGTGCCAGTTCTTTGTGTGTCACTGGCACTCATGTGTGTGTCCCTCTAGGCTGGTTATACTCCCTTCCTCAACCTCAGAGTTTGAATCAGAGCACTGGAGGAGTTGCTGCGCATCCTCAAGCAGCATGTCACTGTCATTGTAGTCAAACAATTCAGCTGACTCCTCCGTGTATGATGGTGAGGCTACGGCAGGAGTAGCTGTGGACATGGAGGCTGAATTAGCTGTTTTGGCAGCTGAGGTGGACTGTAAACCACTACAAGCCTGGCTGGCAGAGGACTGGGAGGATGAAGATGGCCTGGTTAGCCAATCCTCCAAATCCTCTATGTTGCTGCTGCTTAAGATGGCCAGTACCAGTTAGAAACAAGGACAAGCGTGCCCCTGAAGAGGATGCACCACGTCCACGACGACCAGGGGCACAGCCTTCTGACACAGAGGCTGCTTGCCCTCTTTATCTGTGTCTAGGAGCGTCTGCCTGTCCTTTTTGGTCTTTCTGACATGGTGAGTGATATATAGATTAAAGATATACAGAACTCTGATTCAATTCTGTTATAAAAATTGGAGATATGCAGAACTCTGATTCAACTGTGTTATCTAGATTAAAGATTTCCAGAACTCTGGTATAACTCAGTGAAACATCAGGGCCAAATAAGGCTCCGCCTGCCCCAAAATAAACTTAGCGGTCTGAACCGCTCGCTCCGCCATCCCATTAGCCTGCGGGTAATGCGGACTGGAAGTCGTGTGACGGAAATCATAATCCTTCCCAAAAGAAGCGAACTCTTTAGAGGCGAACTGCATACCATTGTCACTCACCAACTCCGACGGGATACCCCACCTGGCAAACATGCTTTTCAGACGGACGATCACAGTAGCACTGGTCGCCTCACCCAGTGGCGCGAGCTCAAGGTATCTGGAGTAGTAGTCCACAACAACTAAGTATTTCCTCCCTTTTAGTTCGCACAGATCCGCAGCTATCTTCTGCCATGGACCCGCAGGTAGGGGGGTGGAAAGTAAAGGCTCACGTCTCTGTGTAGGTCGACGTTCTCTGCAGAAGGCACATCTCGAGATGAAATCAGCAATGTCAGCGCTAATCCCAGGCCACCACACAGCAGACGACGCCCTCTCCCTACACTTGGAAACCCCCTTGGAATCCGCCGTAGCATGTCTTGACGCAGACTTTTCGGAATAACAATGCGGTCTTGAAAAAACACTAAGCCGTCCATTTCAGTAAGGTACGCTCTCTCGGACTGGAACGCACTCAGAGACCACCACGCAGCACGACTCTCCGGCCAGCCGTCTCTTACATAGCTGATAACTTCTTGAAGGACAACATCCAGGTGCGTCTCTCTCTTAATCTGTTCCAATCTCCCCGAAGAGATGGACTTGGAGGCTAAGATCGAATCCACATACACCTTCACGTCCGACTCTGTCGACGAATCACCCTCAGCAGCCAGCGGGAGTCTGGAGAGGGTATCTGCCACCACCAGCTGTTTTCCCGGTACATGCACAGCTCTAACATTAAGCCTAAGTAGTCTCATTAAGAGTCTCTGGCATCTCAGAGGCGCCTTGTCGATATCATAAGAATTAATAAGAGGAACTAGTGGCTTGTGGTCAGTCTCCAGACTGAACTCCTCCAAACCCACCAGATAACGGTGGAAGCGTTCGTAGGCCCAGACTCCGGCCAAACACTCTTTTTCAATTTGTGCATAACGTCTCTCTGCTGCTGTTAAGGTGCGAGAACAATAGGCAATAGGGTGTAGTTAACCCTCATTCAGCTGCAGAAGGGCCGCTCCCAACCCGTAGCTACTAGCATCTGCGCTAACCACAGTCTTCTTGCAGGGGTCATAGTACCCCAACACCGGAGCGGATCCCAGCATGGACTTGACTCGTGCTAAGGCCTCCTCCTGTGGAGGTCCCCATATCCAGGCGACATCTTTCTTTAACAATTCTGTGACCGGATGTAACACCGAGGACAACTCCGGTAGAAACTTCCCCACATAATTCACAAGGCCCAGTACTGGTCTCAGTTCATTCACATCGGAAGGGCTTTTCATTTTCTCAATAGCGAGAACCTTGCTGGCGTCTGGCTTAACCCCCTCCCCACTAATAATATGGCCAAAATAACACAGTTCTGGTTTCCCAAAGTGGCACTTCTCCTTATTTAGCCTCAGGCCAGATTCCTTGACGGTTTGCAGCACACAAAGCAGTCGCCGGTCGTGCTCCTCCTTAGTGGACCCATACACAAGGATATCGTCCATAACTACCACAGTACCCTCATGGTCTCTCAACAGGGAACTCATCTCTCTCTGGAAGATCTCCGGGGCCGAAGATATCCCGAAGGGGAGTCTGCGGAAGCAAAACCGACCTACCGGAGTAATGAAGGTCGTCAGTTTCTGGCTCTCTGGGTCAAGGGGTATCTGCCAGAACCCACTGGAAGCGTCGAGCGTGGAAAAGAAGTTAGCCCCCGACAACTGAGGAGCAATATCTTCCAATGTCGGCATGACATATCTCTCCCTCCTAACGGCTTCGTTCAGACGTTTCAAATCCACACAAATACGAACTTTCCCATTCTTTTTAGCGACCGGTACAATGGGCGCACACCAGTCAGTAGCTTCTGTGACAGCCTCGATAACCCCCATCTTTTCCATCCGCAGAAGCTCGCACTCCACCTTCGGCAAAAGCGGAAATGGAATCCTACGAGGCGTAGTAAGGCTATAAGGGACAGCCTCAGGTTTGAGCTTTATACGGACCGGCTCACAGTTCAGCAACCCCAGGTCTCCAAACACATCCTCAGTGACTTCGTACACTCTTGCAACAAGGCCCAGACTGCAGGCTGCTTTCCGACTCAGAAGGTTATTCACACACAATCCTCTGATCACGTACACCCACATCGATATTTTTCGCTCCCGGTACTCACAGTCAGCAAGGAACCTGCCGATGCAATCAATGCGACCTCCCGGACTATGAACTTGAATCGTAACGTTTTTCAGCTCCGGACGTCGAGGTAGCTTTGAGAATGTCACAAAGGAAATAACTGTAATGTCTGCTCCGGTATCAATCTTAAAGGCAACTCTTTCACCCAACATCGTGAGTGTAACACGCCAATCCTCGACAGAGCCGGACTGTTCAGTCACCGATCCTATAAAGGACAGTTCTGGCGTCTCCTGATCACTGTCCAGACACATCTCTCTCACAGACTCTGATTTACAAACCACCTCAAAATGGCCGGCGCGGTTGCACTTCCTGCACCTCTTGTCTATAGCAGGGCACCGCTTGTGAAAGCAGGCTCTCTCGTGAATCACATTTCTTCTGGGCACAAAATGGGCGCTGAGCTTATCCACGACTTTATCAAAGTCCATCTCTTCCCCAGCGCTGAACTGAAAAGTACCGTAAATCGGCTCCACGTCTCTCCCCATAGCGTATAAAAGGGAATTAACCTGCACCTCACCAGGCTCCTTATCCAGCTTCGAAGCGATCCTGAAGCGTGCAAACCTTTGGCGCCAAGCAGGCCATGCAGCAGGCTGAGAGAAATCGAAGGGTTCCGGAGGAGAGAATTTAGACATCTTCACAGATCAAAATGGATACGCAGGGAAACACTTCTGACACCATGTCATGAAAAGAGTAGACTCAGTGGGTTGGTTTATAGTTGTTGATTTATTCAGCATAACATCGGATAGAGGAGACACATACAGTACGTCCCGCTAGCATGGCATCCCAGCAGACACTGCCTGGTACCGCCCCCACCCTTCCTGTCATGTGACTCCGCTCTCACCACAACCATTTCCAGATATCTGCTAGAAGTGAGACCCCCCAATAGCTGCTGGCAGTGAGAACACACAGATTACAACAATTCCCAGATATCTTGTAGAAGTGAGACCCCCACAATAGCTGCTGGCAGTGAGAACACACAGATTACAACAATTCCCAGATATCTTGTAGAAGTGAGACCCCCCCTTTAGCTGCTGTCAGTGAGAACACACACTAACGGAACAATCTCCTCTCAAAAAACACGTGCTGGGGCTGCCTTATATAGTGTGCTGCGGGACTTAGCTCTGTGAGCCCATGATTGGGCAAAATTTGCCCAATCAGGACTCTGAGCCGTGATTGACATAGTCTTGCACCTGTCTTGCACCTGACCTGTGGTCAGGTGCAAGGCTGTAGCCAATTACAAGCTTCAGGCCAGTGGAAAAGTGCATTGTGGGCGAACTCGAACCGAAGATGCGGAAATGTTTGGAGTTCGCGAACAGCCGAACGGCCGATGTTTTATGCGAACTCCGAACAGATCGAACCGAACAGCTCATCCCTACTGCTGATCTATGAGAGACACCAAGATCTTGATAGCAATTTTTATTGCGCTGATCAAGATACGTATATGTTTTTTTCATTCACCTGGTATAGGGAAGACCACTGTGTTTGATCGAGCTTTTGGGAGATTGGTGGTGGACGTGATTTGTGACGCTGACCTGCTTGTTTTATATTATTACAATACTGCCGCTAAAACAGGGACACTAAGGAGAAAAACCTGAACCTGCATTTTTCTCCTTAGCTTCCCCGTTTTAGCTCCTGATTCAGCAGCCTACCCCATAATGCAGCGTTAAGCGTCAGGACAGTCGAGGTAGCACTAAAGCACGGCCCCGAGCATCCTCTCAATTTTGAGTTAACCGCCACTTTGAGTAATTAGCGTTAGGACTTTGTAATCCTAACGCTAATTAAAGGGACATGCATGCTTTGCTAGTGTGCTTTTAAAAACATGCAATGCCTTTTGAATGAGTCAGTAGTGTCATTCAGCAGGCATAAAAAGCAAGTAAATATTATATTTTTGAAATATTTACCTGATCTTCTTTCTTGGTGTTTTCCACACCCACCTCAGGAGACATTTTAGGCTAACCAATCAGTGCCTATACATTGGTATACCTAAAAAAAACCACAGAGCATGTGTATCTGAGTTGCTCCTCCTCCCTCCTGCACTGTGGGCTGAGGGGAGGGCAAGGCTGAACTTTCACCCCCAGCTACTGCAGAGACAGGGAAGGAAAGAAATCCATACACACAAGGAGAAAAAGAGACAGCAGAGAGACGGACAGCAAAGACGAGCACAGAGATACAGCAAGAAATGGTAAAGAGAGAAACACAGCGAGATAAAGCAGAGAGAGAGCACAAGAAAAGGTATGGTGAGAGAGAGCGTACAAGAGACAGACAGCAGAAGAAAGAGTGAGAGGGGTGACTGTGTGAGGGACTTTGAGTGAGACAGTGAGTATGTAAATCTTGGAAGAGCGCAAGTGAGCGTGTCAATGGGTGAGTGAGTCTGTGTGTGAGAGGGTGGGTGTGTGCAGGGCCGCCATCAGGGCATTACGCCCCATGCTGCCGTAAGGGGCCCGGGACGCCGGGGCACGGGGGGGTTCCCGGGCCCCCCGACGGCAGCGGCGTCGCCCTTTAACAGCTCCAGTATCGGACTCGATGAGTCTGAATCCGGAGCTGCGTCTCTGCTGCAGGAGCCGGAGGAGACACTGTGTCTCCTCCGGCTCCTGGCAGCTTCACTTCCTGGCTGGGCAGGGCCAAGCAGCGTGTGAGGGCCTCCCAAGCACGTTGCTTTGGCTCTGCCCCGCCACTCAGTGAAGCTGCGCGCTGGAGCTGGAGGGGCCGGGAAGAAGAAGATTAAAGAAAAGGTGAAGAAAAGACGAGCTGAAGAGCAGAAGAAAAGAAGATAGAAGAAAAGAAGACAGCGGAGTGGTGAGCCAGGGCCCAGACCCCAAGGCCCAGACCCCAAGGCCCAGACCCCAGGGCCCAGACCCCAAGGCCCAGACCCCAAAGCCCAGACCCCAAGGCCCAGACCCTAGGGCCCAGACCCTAAGGCCCAGACCCCAGGACCCAGGGCCCAGACCCTAAGGCCCAGACCCAGGGCCCAGACCCCTAGGCCCAAACCCAGACCCCTAGGCCCAAACCCAGGGCCCAGACCCCAGGTCCCAGACCCTAAGGCCCAGACCCAGGGCCCAGACCCCAAGGCCCAGACCCCAAGGCCCAGACCCCAAGGCCCAGGGCCCAGACCCCAGGGCCCAGACCCTAGGGCCCAGAACCCAGGGCCCAGACCCTAAGGCCCAGACCCAGGGCCCAGACCCCTAGGTCCAGACCCAGGGCCCAGAACCCAAGGCCCAAACCCAGGGCCCAGACCCCAGACCCTAAGGCCCAGACCCAGGGCCCAGACCCCAAGGCCCAGACCCCAAGGCCCAGACCCCAAACCCAGGGCCCAGACCCCAAGGCCCAGACCCTAAGGCCCAGACCCCAAGGCCCAGGGCCCAGACCCCAGGGCCCAGACCCTAGGGCCCAGAACCCAGGGCCCAGAACCCTAGGTCCAGACCCAGGGCCCAGAACCCAAGGCCCAAACCCAGGGCCCAGACCCCAGACCCTAAGGCCCAGACCCAGGGCCCAGACCCCAAGGCCCAGACCCCAAGGCCCAGACCCCAAACCCAGGGCCCAGACCCCAAGGCCCAGACCCTAAGGCCCAGACCCAGACCCAGGGCCCACGGCCCAGACCCCTAGGCCCAAACCCAGACCCCTAGGCCAAAACCCAGGGCCCAGACCCCAGGACCCAGACCCTAAGGGCCAGACCCAGGGCCAGACCCCAAGGCCCAGACCCCAAGGCCCAGACCCCAAGAACCAGACCCCAAGACCCAGACCCCAGAACCCTAGGCCCAGACCCCTAGGCCCAGACCCAGGGCCAAGACCCCAAACCCAGGGCCCAGACCCCTGGGCCCGGACCCCAAGACCCAGGGCCCAGACCCCTAGGCCCAAACCCAGGGCCCAGACCCCTAGGCCCAAACCCAGGGCCCAGACCCCAAGGCCCAGACCCAGGGCCCAGACCCCAAGGCCCAGACCCCAAACCCAGGGCCTAGGCCCAAACCCAGACCCCAAGGCCCAGACCCCAGGGCCCAGACCCTAGAGCCCAGACCCTAGGGCCCAGACCCCAGGGCCCAGACCCCAAGGTCCAGGACCCAGACCCTAAGGCCCAGACCCCAGGGCCCAGACCAAGGCCCAGACCCTAGGGCCCAGACCCCAAGACCCTAAGGCCCAGACCCAGGGCCTAGACCCCAAGGCCCAGACCCAGACCCCAAGGCCCAGACCCTAAGGCCCAGACCCAGGGCCTAGACCCCAAGGCCCAGACCCATAACCCAAGGCCCAGACCCCTAGGCCCAAACCCAGGGCCCAGACCCCAAGGCCCAGACCCCAAGGCCCAGACCCCAAGGCCCAGACCCCAAGGCCCAGACCCAGTGCCCAGACCCCCAGGGCCCAGACCCCAAGGGCCAAGGCCCAGAGACCACGGCCCAGACCAAGCCCCAAGGCCCAGGGACCAGAGCCCAGACCCAGGGCCCAGACCCCAGGCCAGACTCAGGGCCCAGACCCCAGGCCAGACCCAGGGACCAGGCCCAGCCTAGATCCAGGGCCCAGACCTCAGGGACCAGACCCCAAGGCCCAGTCCCAGGGACCAGACCCAGGGCCCAGACCAGACCCCAAGGCCCAGGGACCAGACCCAGACCCAAAGGCCATCATACACTGCCCGTTTCTGTGAGATTTATTGCTGTGGATTCTGTGATATGTTCAGACACACCGCTCATTACTGTGAGTTTTATTGCTGTGGATACTGTGATACGCTAATACACACTGCACATTACTGGGAGTTTTATTGCTGTGGTGCTATGTTATGTCCTTTTTTTTTTTTTTGAAGGGGGAGAAAAGCTGTTAGAGGTTGATGGAGTGCCCTGGGGGCCCCATCGTGAGTTTTGGTAAGGGGCCCCATCATTTCTGATGGCTGCCCTGGGTGTGTGAGCGAGTCAGCGGTGAGTGTGTTTCGCTTTCACAGATGCAGAGATGCTAATATTCAGTTCCTCGGTTTCCCCAGTCTGAGGTGCTGAGCTGCACAGCTTGCGTTAGTTCATACAGTCACAATCTGAGGTCCTGAGCTGCACAGCTTGTGTTAGTTCATACAGTCACAGGTATTTAAAATGTGCTAGTACGTTCCATAGCATTGTACAATGGGAGAGGCAGATTAACAAATGTCCATACAAGTTGAACACCCAGAACAGTAGGAGAGAGGACCCTGCCCAAGAGTTTACAATCTAAAAGGAGAGGTTAGAATCTAACTAGGTGAGGGTAATAGCTGAGTATTTGAAGTAGTGGGATGCATTTGGGGCTGTGGTCAAGACAGAGCAATAAATGTAGTTCATGTGAAACTTTGATTTGGTATAATTTGGTTATTTCCCCTTAAAAATAAGGATTAATAACCAATCAATGAATATACATCTTAACAAATATATAGCGCGTTATCCAAAGTTCTTTTGAGGCTATCTAGATATTTTTAGACACAATAAAATTATTAAAGATGATTAGAGACTGCGTAACGGTAAAACAATTTAAATAAAAATTTATTCACACCGTCAAGTTTCATACAATCATAGATTATTAACTGATCAGCAAGATACAATATTAAAAGTAATTATAGATAGTGATTAGTAGCAATACTGCGACACGCAATAATCTAATGGACAAACAGTTTACATTTATAGACCGCACCACACATATGCACAAATCAATTCTTAGACACCAAGTTCTATTCTACCCACTTAAACCTCTCCCTTTATAAAACAATCCTCAACCTGGCTAAAAAAACTCAGTTACTGGGCATCACCTGCAGTACAATTTATTATTGTGGGGGCCGATTCACTAAATGCAGCTTCCTTCAGGGAGATACATAACACACTCGATAGGTAGACTATATCTTCCACAGATTAATCACAGCATCAATACTCAGCAATTCTTTCAGCATGAGTTAACAAAAACTTCCTATTGACTTAACATACATTCAATAGAAATGGCTGCAATATGTAGGATTGGGTTATGTTTGTTTTACTCTAATGGCGGCTGGTGGTAACTTGATATATAAAAGCTATTTCTCAGTTCCAGCTTATCTCAATATGGGGACAAAATTTATCTTTAGATGTCCAAATCCAGCATTCTTGGACTATAAATAATTTCAATAAATTAGGGGAGCAACAAGGCCGCCCGTAATAGTTTTTCTTAGCGCTCCTCTGCAGTGGAGCGGAAAGGCTAACTATTCTGCTGTTTAGGCTTCAACAGCCAAATAATTCATTTATATTCCTTAAATAGGTGATGGACATATGCCAATGCAATTAGGAAATAGATATCAAGTTAAAATTATTCAATTATACTTTACCATCTGGTAGTGAAGATAGAGTGGTGTAAGAGGATTTGGGTGCAGTCTGGTCTTAGTGGAGTCGTGGGGTGGCTGTGATGGTAGCTGGCCCTTTCTTCCCTTCTTTCCTTCGTTTAAAACTCACCCCCTTTTATGTCATAGATTTCTTTATCTAAAGACTGGTCTACAAGGGAGTAGCTTGACATTGTGATTGGTGGGTCGTATTATTCTTTTCCCCAATATTTAACTAGGTGCTCCTGGTACCTGTCCAGCAGAGGTCTCCCTAAAATCAAAATCCTAACTTTGGAGTTTCTCATATCTTACGGACCCAAAATCCTAAAGGAATTTCTTATTATATATGACCAGGTAATAATAACCTAATATATACAAGTATCCTATGAAGCATCTACCCATATTATTATTATTATTATTCTTTATTTATAAAGCGCCAGCATATTTCGCCACGGCGTGCATGCACGATACACTCGTTATTTATATCTAGAGATATGTGTGTATGAGATAATTTTGCAGGCAGGCATCAATGTTTCGTGATATTCCTTAAGATTCATTCATTCGTGATATATTCCTTAAAATTCATTCATAATTAACAGGTTTATTCTACTGTTTAGTTACTTAATAATCAATTAAATGTGGTATGGGCTTTCATAAAATATCAGTACCATGTTTATCTATTATAACTTACCACATAAGGCAAATATTCAAATACCACCTAGTCGGATTGTATAATATAATGTTACAGATCATATTGCCTATAGTGTCGTATGTCTTTACAAACTTGATTTGTAGGTAATATCACTGCTACATAATTTTTTTTTTTTACAGTTTATGCAATTCACCATTGTCCAAGGTTCGCATGGCTACAGAGCTTTGATGTGACCAACTTAAAATGCCCTTGAATACATACACTAGGTTTCGCTCAGCCAG
The DNA here is from genome assembly GCA_009667805.1 of Leptobrachium leishanense. Lineage (NCBI taxonomy): Eukaryota > Metazoa > Chordata > Amphibia > Anura > Megophryidae > Leptobrachium > Leptobrachium leishanense. The sequence continues at coordinate 46,903,546 of CM019063.1, read as the reverse complement.
GTGTCCATTGTACACGTTGACTTCAAGACAACGCAATTTAATATAGCTTCCTCAACATCTTGGTTTTTACAACCCGAATTGCCCCAGAAAGTTATTTCTCCCAGTCTCTGAACAATACATTGATGCTTCCTTTTATCTAATCTGATGAAAGGGAATCCTTGTTGAGATATGCTAATGAATTTGTGAGGTCCATTGTCTGGAAAGCTCAGCTTGGTTAAATTTTAACACCAGGTAAACAGATTGTCTGTTTGAAAGAAATTCCTGGCCCTCCTTTAAACAGTCCTTCTGAAAATATGAAGAATTATACAAATTTCATATCTGAAATGACCTAACAGGTGCAAAAATGGGTTTGAGTAGTGGGCAGGAGGAGGTGGGGAATATTCAGGAAGTATGAGCTGAAGAAACATCCCTAGCTGAGGGGCGTCGCCGGAGAAGATGAAATGACAGATTTTAAAGCAAGAAAATAAAAAAAAATACACATTTTTAAAACCTTTTTTGATTTATTCTAGTTTGTCTATAGGTATAAAAGTGTTTAAATGTCAATTTAAAAAAACTTTTTCTAGACAAGCATACATATCCCTTTGCGCTCCCAATGTTAGCGCATAGGGAGTGCAAAGTACAGTAAACTCTCGCAATCTCCGATTCGCTAAAATTTTTTAACCCATTAGCGTCGGGGTGTAATATGGTCAGCCCGTGCTAGGGCCACTTAACCTAACGTTAACTCTCACACCAGGGGCGTACCTAGAACATTTGGCACCCGGGGCGGATCCTATATTTGGCACCCGCCCCCCCCCCCGCAACTTTAAAATGTAAAAAAAAAAAACACACTTCTTTTTTGAATGTTTTCAAAAATATTTTTAGTTATAGCATTCTGGCAGGACGTGACGTATACATATAATAATGATATATTATGAATTTGCCAATGGTGGATCATTCATGCGTCCTCTGTGCTGTGCAATAAGGGGCGAGTGTAGATACTTTTTGAATAATTGTTATTTTAAAGTATTAGTGAAATCTCAATGTATCCCTCCTGGTAAAATACTTTGCAAAAAAAAAAATATATATATATTTTTTTTAGGGCGTCATCCTAGGGGGTGGTGTCACCCGAAAATTTTGTGAAATCTCAATGTATCCTTCTTGGTAAAATACTTTGCAAAAGTAAAAAATTTTTTTTTTTTATGGTGTCACCCTAGGGGGTTGTGTCACTCGGTGCGGCCCGACCCCTCGCCTCCCCCTAGGTACGCCCCTGGCTCACACAGCTGAGCACTAACGTTAGAGTTAAGAATGTAATACTGCCCACTGATATCAGGTACTGTATGTTTTTCCCCTATACTATACTATACTACACTATACAGAAAATATATTTTTTTAGGAGAAATAGATTGTATTCATATTTGTCATGTATAAAGTGCTGCTGTTGTCTTCTGACAATGACAGGCAATTATTTTCTTACCATTTCACGGACCAATCTCACTGCATAAACCTCCGAGCCATAAATTTAGTGTAGGCCCTTTTGTGTCACCCTGGTCAGCGGGCCACTGTATTGTAACTCATTTTTTGTCAGTTTGATGAAATAAGTGGGCAGCATCCTATAAACTATTCCATTTAAGTTTTAGCTTTATATTTATATTAAATAAGCTGGCTATTTATGTCTTGTGACCCGCAGGGGTATGCAATCACGATAAATCATTTTCAAGGCTAGGGGAAAAAATGGACGTAGTAAAACGGGTTAAATAGCCAGTTAACCTTATTATTGCTGGCCTTTAGAACTTGCTTAAAACTCAAGACGTATATTAAAACGTACTGTGGATTTAAAATATGGTTCGACAATGGAAATGAGTTATAAGATCATGCCTGGACTCCGCGATTGAAGAACAGAGAGCCCGTTTTTTGCACTTAAATAATTGGTAAGATACTTTTTTATAAATATGCACAAATAGCGGTTTCGCGCTGTGATGTAAGTCACTTTGGACTTGGGGTGTATGAGCATGGAGGCATATTTGTAGGGTGCAGGCCCCATAGTCAATATTAGTTCATCGCCTTCTCATGTGCAGAATGTTTGTGTAATATGTGATTATGCAAGAATGCTATTGTCTATCTGTTTATTGTCTGGTCCATGTGTATCTGTTTATCTGCTACATATTTGAGGAGTTGTTAATTCTCTTTGTCAGGCAACACTGTCACATTATCTGATTCTTGTTACAATGGTTTATATAGTTACTGTGTGGTCACTAATTGTTAATATATGTAACTTCACTCGGTTATCTTAACCCATTCACCACCAATGCTTTTTGTGGAAAAAAATATTATCATTACATTTATTTAAAACCTGGGATTCATAGTAAACATATTTTTCTATGTACATATAATATGTATTATTAAAACAAAGTATATTTGTCCATTTTACATTTTTCATGTATTCATTTATCCTTTAATGAAATATCGCTGGGATGAAAGGTTCTAAACTCTAGATGGCGTCCCTTGTCTGGCACAATGTCACACGGGGTCTGCATTACCAGCATACAGGCAGAAATGGCCTTTGTGTCAGATGCAGTAAATGTGCTGCAGACAGATAATAAAATGGTGAGATCTCCTTCTTATGGTGGTTTGTAGTGATCAGAATGAGATTATTAGCAATGCAATATCTGTATGTGCTGCATAATGCCTGTGTATGGCAAGTACAGCAACACCTTGTATCTGTACTGTACAGGGATTTTCACTCATTATAACCCTCTGAATCTTATCCCTGTACGGCAGTGACTGACCCCACAGCTCTCCCTGTATTCTACCCTCTCCCTGGCTGCTGTAATGCATCAGTAAAGTTTGTTGAACTACATGGTAGTGCACTATGAACTAGTGCACATTTGATTACAGAAAGAAAAATTGCAAGATTTATAGAACGTACTATAGTTTAAGTATGTACTGTATATCCTACTCTTACCCTTAAATATCTATTAGCTGTGGAGCAAAGACTTTATGAGAGGTAAAAGCACATCATGATGGCTTAAACGACCCAATTAATCTTATATAAATGATAATATATAATAAAATTATATATATATAAATGAATGAAGAATTATTCTTGTGACTTAAAAAAATGTGCATAAATTCGATACCTGTGCCAGCAGTAGTTAATCAGCCCATAGAACCTGGTAAATGCAAAGGGAACCAAATATTGACCTTAATTCTCACAATACAGTCCTTTCTGTTTATCAGATCATCACACGTACCTCCTAGTGATGATAATAATCCTAACCGTTACAATATGTTCCCCTGTATATTTGTTGCTTAGTAACCTATGTACAAAAATATAAATATTACATGAAAAGCAGAATGAGACAATCTTTGTCATATAATGAAAATCCTTATGTTTGTCTGCCCAAAGCCAATTAAAGTTCAATAAAATGCAATAAAAATATTCTGTCGAGTCTGTGAATCACATTAAATTTGGAGCACTCCCTGTTTTTATTTTATTTTATTATATTTTATTTTAAATCTAAAATGTCTGTGTCACTTTCGTTACTTTGGCCCAGAATAACTTCTTCAATAATTCAATTATTTCAGAAACTTTCCCGCTGAGTTCTGACTGGTTTACTGTATGAACGACACCACCTGCTGGTCCTGAAAATTTTGATTGCTCCCTTAAAATGCTTCCGATAATGGCACGTGGCGTCGAATTCAGTGGCCTTCAAATAGAGCATCTTTTTCCTGAAACGCCACCATATATATTGATCAATTTTGAGCACGTTAAAAAGGTGGCAATGTTAGTATTGGATGGATATTGCTCTGACTCTACAACACGTGTCGTATGATTGACGATAGTTACTGATGTGGGTTAATTGTCCAATGTTGAAAAGTAAATTGATATGACGGTTCTTTTTTTTGTTGTAAATTTTCCTTTATTTTCTTTTTTAAGGACTACATTTTTAGATGTGGTCTGGTGCATATGTAGGTCCTACTGCCAATGAGGTACATTGACATTCTGGCAGCTGGCTGGCTTATACTTGTTATCTGTGTGTATAAATATTAGACATGTGCATTCGTTTTAGTACTAAAACGATTTAGTCCGAATTTTAGGATAATTTAGTTTTCGTATGACTCAAGAGATACTAAACTGCTCAGTACAAAAAACGAAAGAAACTAAAATAAAATGGACTACATTTTAGTTTCAGTCCTTTTTGTGATATTACATTGAGTGAAGAAGACCAGCAATGAAGAGCGCAACATCGCAAAGCTACAGAAAAGGTTTGTGTGTGTAATCCTTCCCGACCCAAAAATCTGACAGTGATAGAGCTCCAGAATATTCACTCGCAGCACAGACAGCCAGCACAGGAGAGGAAACCTTTACTTAACCCTTGCATGTCTATGAGCAGACGAGATGATAAAAGCAGCTGGAGAAGGAAAACATTCAAATAAATCACACTGAAAGCTAATGACAGAGGAGGGCTGGATAGTAAAACCCTGTTGATAACAAGCAGCGCTGGGAGAAGAGAGGGACTTTATAAAATGTGTGTTATCTCCCCTCCCACTCTGCATAATAGGGGCTTAGGTCTGATACATTTTATATTATTCAGGAGCATTATCTCCCTTTCCTCATCTATAATACACGTTTTATATAAAGTCCCTCTCCTCTCCCAGTGCTGCTTGTTATAAAGGTTCTTTTTACGTCTGATACATTTAGTATCCAGCTCTCACAGTTACTCTGTCATTATGAGCCTTCAGTGTGATTTATTTGAATGTTTTCCCTGGATTTAAAGTGCTTTATTTTATTATAAAAATAAATTTGAACCAGTCATCTCTTCTCTGAGCTTTCAGACCGATTTACGTTACTATTTTCCCTCTCCACTGCTTTTATATTCCTGTGTCTCCCCCACAGAGATACAAAGTTTAAGTAAAAGTTCCCTCTCCTGTGCTGGATAAGCATTGCATTCCGAAGTTCTGCACCCTCCACATGCCAATGCAGTAGGTCCTACTGAGTAGGATGTTCTATACAGAGAGGGACATTAATTAATGCAGACGGATGTTCTATACATTATACAGAGAGGAGCCTTTTTATTTTAGCCCTTTAAATCCAGTGGCTGTGAGCGCTGAGATCGGCTGCTTGTTATATTATCTCTCAGTACAATGTATCAGGCTCAGCTGTTACAGTAACTGACTGTTACAGCGCTCCGAGTTTCAGTAAAACAAGAAAATAATATTGTTATAACCTCTTATATATAAAAATATTATTTACTAGTTTTACAGAAACTCTGAGCGCTGTGATGAGCAGCAGTCAGTTACTGTAACAGCTTTGCCTGACACATTGTGCTGTGAGTGAGAGATACTGTAACAAGCAGCGATCTCAGCCCTCTGAGGAGCCACTACCATAGTAATTGTATCCACTGGTTTTCGGATGAATGAAATTAGTTTTCATACTAAAGAACTGAAAACAAATTTCTTTAGCAACTAAATAAATTGCAATTTAGGACTAATCCATTAGTTCAAAATGAAATTTTGTGCTGTGCACATGTCTAATAAATATATATATATTCGTATGTGACAGAAGTGAGTACACCCCTCACATTTTTGTAAATATTTTATTTAGGGCCGGTACTGATTAAAATTTTCGTGTTCAATTAATAATTTTTTTTTAATCGATTTCATTTCGATTAATTATGACGCACATACAGATCCAACTACTTTTAGCTGATCTGCTTGGGTCTTGGGCCCTGGGTCCTGGATCTGAGCCCTGGGTCTTGGGTCTGGGTCTGAGCCCTGTGTCTTGAGCCCTGGGTCTTGGGTCTGGGCCCTGGGCCTTGAGTCTGGGCCCTGGGTCTTGGGTCTGGGCCTTGGGCCCTGGGTCCTGGGTCTGAGTCCTGGGTCTGGGCCCTGGGGCTTGGGTCTGGGCCCTGGGTCTTGGGTCTGGGCCTTGGGCCTGGCCCTTGGGTCCTGGTTCTTGGGGTCTGGGTCTTGGGGTCTAGGCCCTGGGTCTTGTCTGGGGCCTGGTGTATGCCTGGGGTCTGGTATGTGCCTGGCGTCTGGGCCCTGCTGGGGTTTGGCTGTGTCCTAGGCTGGACTGAGACAGGCAGCACCATACTCACCGCTCCTCCGCTGCCTTCTTGTCTGCCGTCTTCTTCCTGCGCCAGTTGCTGTGTGTGACGCGTGCGTCACACGCTTCACACACGTGACTGGAGGGTGGTGCCAAAGCACACTGCTGTAAGGCCACCCAGGGCCCTGGGAAGCCAGTACAGCTCCGGATTCCGACTCCTAGAGTCCGATACCGGAGCTGATGGGCCCCCCTGATCAAAATAAATTTAATCGATCAAAAATGTTAACGATTAATTGATTAATTTTCGCAGCCCTAATTTTATTATATCTTTTCATGTGACAACACAGAAGAAATGACACTTTGTTACAATGTAAAGTAGTGAGTGTACAGCTTCTATAACAGTGTAAATTTATTGTCCCTCAAAATAAATCAACACACAGCCATTTACCTCCCTGGCGTTTTTCCAGAGTGTGACTCAGGGTTAAATTTCACCGTTGAAAGTAGAAACCCCGAGCCACACTCGGGCTGGATACATACCTTTACCTTCGCTCCTTCGCTGACCGCCAAAATCGCATTCTCCTTAAGCACTGCCTGATGTGAACCATGCCTCGCAGAAAAGAGATCTCAGAAGACCTACGATCAAGAATTGTTGACTTGCATGAAGCTGGAAAGGGTTACAAAAGTATCTCCAAAAGCCTTGATGTTCATGTGTCCACGGTAAAACAGACTGTCTACAAATGGAGAAAGTTCAGCACTGCTGCTACTCTCCCTAGGCGTGGTCATCCCGTAAAGATGACTGCAAGAGCACAGCGCAGAATGCTTAATGAGGTAAAGAAGAATCCTAGAGTGTCAGCTAAAGATTTACAGAAATCCCTGGCACATGCTAACATTTTTGTTGACACATCTACAATAAGGAAAACATTAAACAAGAATGGAGTACATCGGAGGACACCACGGAGGAAGCCATTGCTGTCCAAAAAGAATATTGCAGCACGTTTGAAGTTTGAAAAAGAGCACCTGGATGTTCCACAGCACTACTGGCAAAATATTCTGTGGGCAGATGAAACCAAAATTGAGTTGTTCGGAAAAAACACACAACACTATGTGTGGAGAAAAAAAGGCACAGCACACCATCATCAAAACCTCATCCCCACTGTAAAACATGGCGGAGGGAGCATCATGGTTTGGGGCTGCTTTGCTGCCTCAGGGCCTGGACGGATTGTTGTCATTGATGGAAAAATGAATTCCAGAGTTTATCAAGACATTTTGCAGGAAAACGTAAGACCATCTGTCCGCCAACTGAAGCTCCGCAGAGGATGGGTGATGCGACAGGAAAATGACCCAAAGCATACAAGTAATTCAACAAAAGAATGGCTTCAACAAAACAAAATACGCCTTCTGGAGTGGCCCAGTCAGAGTCCTGACTTCAACCCGATTGAAATGCTGTGGCATGACTTTAAGAGAGCGATTCAATATCAGACATCCCAAAAATATTGCTACACTGAAACAGTTTTGTGAAGAGGAGTGGTCCAAAATTACTCCAGATCGTTGTGCAGGTCTGATCTGCAACTACAGGAAACGATTGGTTGAGGTTATTGCTGCCAAAGGAGGGTCAACCAGTTATTAAGTCCAAAGTTCAAATACGTTTTCCACCCTGCACTGTGAATGTTTACATGTTCTGTTAAATAAACACATGAAAACATATAATGTTTGTGTTGTATTATTTTAAGCAGACTGTGTTATTCAAATTGTTGTGACTTAGATGAAGATCAGAGCACATTTTATTACCAATTCATGCAAAACTCCACGTAATCCCAAAGGGTTCACATACTTTTTCTTTCCACTATATATATATATATATATATATATATATAAAATACATGTAATCTTCCATGTCTGCCCAAAACTTATTTCCTAAATTAAAATTATTATTTGCAGACCATCCATTTCTTGATGTCCTACGTTCTATACCCCATTCCAAGCTGCATAACATCTGACTTTTTTTTTTAAAGAACACGTCCAGTTTTCAATTTTATATGCTAGACATCAAAGCTGGCAAACAGATGGCTTTTTAAACTTCATACGCGCGTCTTTGAAGTAGCAGGAAAGATTGCTTGTCAAACTGATATCCAATTTGGAGCAGCGAATCTCACTTTAGCAAAATCGTATCTATACTTCACTCTCGCTGAAGGAACCTCAAAAACGCGTCTCGTCTCGGATGAATCCCGCTTTAAATTCCCATTTTCTTTCCGACTCCGGAGTTGAGGTCACATAGGTGCGAATCTCCTAAAAGCAAACCTCTTTTTTTTTTTCCGCTATCTTGTTCCCAGCCGCGCCGGTGCGTTTCGGTTTAAACATCAGACGGTTCCTGTAAGAACCGTTTAGAGAGGAGGAAAAAATGACAGGAAAATAGAATAAAGTATTTGTCATGCTATTTTGTCATGTCTGTCGCTTTGCCGCGCCGTTCTGTTTATATATAAAACAATATCCATCATTTTGTTTTGCGCGCGCCGTGCATTTACAGAAAATATTGAACTTTATAATGTGCTCGATACCTTTCGCGATTCGCTCTGTCAGTAGTAAATTATTATTACATCACAAACGAACTCCTTGAAACAATTTCGGTAAATTGTATTTTACCTGCAATTTAAGTAAGTTTTGAAGCGGTGGAACAAAACATTACCGTATCGATTCCGGGGTAAAAGACTGGAAAAAAAAAAGTTATTACGCTATATCTAAGAACAAATGTGATCCAAAATCAATACAAAATACATCACGTTTATCAATGGCCAGCTCATACGGCCGTTAAGATTATCCTTTCATCAATAATTTTTTATATACTTTACTGGAGAGGTTTTCTGGTTGTCGGCTATTATTTTTCAGTAATATTTCCAGGAATAAGATGATTTGGTAAATTATATATACGAGAACAGAGTATGTTCTGCTACAGAGGGATTTCTGAGCGGTAGAGCGCACATCTATTTATTGTTTCTAAAACATATATTACGTTCTGTAGTTTTTGTTGGGGACTTTTTTTGTTCTTTGGCGAATAGAGCAGAAAAATCTATAAAAAAATACTTGTTTTAAACACTGAACTACCAAGCGATTAACCGTACGACAAGAAATATTATTTATAAACAATAAAATATGTAGGGCCCTATTACATTCTTCACGCAAAAACGCACGCAGAATGCGTGAATTTGTGCGCCAAGCCTTAAACATTAACGTGCGTAAATCAACGCTGGTATTACAATCCGAGCGCATTTTTTCATCCGTCAAAAATAACGCGCGTAAAACGGACACGCAACGTTGCGTGCAGAAATCAGTGTGCGGACTGTTTTGTCACGCGATTCAGCCAATCAGAATTTACAGTTGTGTTCAAAATTATTCAACCCCCAATGCTGTAAAGGGTTTTAGGGAATTTAGTGTACATTTGTAATTGTATTCAGAATGAAATCCTACAAGGACTTTTTAAAGAACCGTATGCAACTAAAATGACATCAAATGGTTTTATAAAACAGTAGTAAATGTTTCTTTTGTGAATTCTTCATTGACACAATTATTCAACCCCTTAAAGACTACCACTCTGAAGAACAGAGGTTCATTCAAGTGTTTTCAATCAGGTATTGAAAACACCTGTGGATGTCACGGAGCAGCAATAAAGCATAATAAGCACCAATTAGGCAGCTTTAAAATGACTGTGATACTCAGCTCCTTCTAGACATTTACTGGTGTGGTTACAAACATGGTGAAGTCAAGAGAATGGTCCAGGAAGACAAGAGAAGAGGTGATTACTCTTCACAGGAAGGGCAATGGCTATAAGAAGATTGCAAAGATGTTAAACATACCAAGAGAGACCATAGGAAGCATCATTCGCAAATTCAAGGCAAAGGGCACTGTTGAAACGCTACCTGGTCGTGGCAGAAAGAAGATGCTGACTTCGACTGCTGTGCGCTACCTGAAGCATAGAGTGGAGAAAAGTCCCCGTGTGACTGCTGAGGAACTGAGAAAAGATTTGTCAGATGTGGGTACTGAAGTTTCAGCTCAGACAATACGGCGCACACTGCATAATGAAGGCCTCCATGCCAGAATTCCCAGGCGCACCCCCTTGCTGTCTCCAAAGAATAAGAAGAGTCGACTGCAGTATGCCAAAAGTCATGTGGACAAAGCACAGAAGTTTTGGGATAGTGTTCTGTGGACTGATGAAAAAAATTAGAACTGTTTGGGCCCATGGATCAACGCTATGTTTGGAGGAGGAAGAACAAGGCCTATGAAGAAAAGAACACCTTGCCTACTGTGAAGCATGGCGGGGGGTCAATCATTCTTTGGGGCTGTTTTGCTTCTGCAGGTACAGGGAAGCTTCAGCGTGTGCAAGGTACCATGAATTCTCTTCAGTACCAGGAGATATTGGATGACAATGTGATGCAGTCCGTCACAAACCTGAGGCTTGGGAGACGTTGGACCTTTCAACAGGACATATGATTCCAAGCATACCTCCAAGTCCACTAGAGCATGGTTGCAGATTAAAGGCTGGAACATTTTGGAGTGGCCATCGCAGTCACCTGACTTAAATCCCATTGAGAACCTCTGGTGGGACTTAAAGAAATCAGTTGCAATGCGCAAGCCTAAGAATGTGACTGAACTGGAGTCTTTTGCCCATGACGAATGGGCGAAGATACCGTAGATCGCTGCAAGACACTTGTGTCAAGCTATGCTTCACGTTTAAAAGCTGTTATAACTGTAAAAGGATGTTGTACTAAGTACTAAGATTGAATGTCACTTGGGGGTTGAATAAAACTGATAATGATGTGAGCACAGAAAAGACATTTGTGGTTATTTCATTATAAATGTTATGTTATATTTGTCTGACCTACACGTGCCTCTTTGATTTAATTGTAAGCAAGATGACTGAATGATCAAAATCTATGTCAAACTGGCCAAAACACTCAATTTCAGTGGGGGTTGAATAATTTTGAACACAACTGTAGATCCACAATTGGCTCACGTTAAGTTTTTGCGCCTGTCAAAGTCAATCTGCGCATATATGCTGCATCAATTAAAAAAAACACGCACAACTTCTCAAATTTATTGGTTTGGGTATGTGTAGAATGTGTAACTATACTTTGCTGCGTATTTTTTTTTTGGGCTGGTGTATTTGGGTTCGGCCAGGACGGTCAGATTTTCCATTAACACCAGCTTTCAGGAGTTGCTAAAATTATGCGCGCAAAGGCTGTGCGTTACAAACTGCGCATAGATTGTAATACCATCCGCGTACCAGCGCACAAACGCATTTGCGCTCACAATGTTAAGTATAGGACACGCAACGTACAGTAAGCTCGCGCAGCGTTCACGCAGGTTCACCCGCGGTAGACATATACGCACATTTGTTGCACTGACATTGTAATACGACGTTTAGCACAAAGAGTTTTACCCCTCGCGTTAATGCGTTTTTGCGCGAAGATTGTAATATGGCCCGTAATATATTAATATTTTTATTGATGCAACAAAATTTAATTTCTGGACTGAAACCGAAAATACAGGATGTGCTCAGACGAAAACTGAAACCGATTTATGTGTATGACTCGGGAAAAAAAATACGTAGTTGGCGTCTGGTGACAATACCCAAAAAGAAGTCCTCATCCCTTCAACCTCGCCCATCAACAAACAATCAAATTAAATAAATAACAATACAAAATTATTAGAAAATTATTTTATTACTAATAAACTTACCATCAATACATTTGCGAAGGGCTTGGGACCTTTTTTTTTCTCCCACACCATTACTCCTGTCTGTATACTGGGCTTTCTCACAGCAGCGGCACGTCGGCATGGTGATGTCACACGTGGAGGTGGAGCACAGGAAGTAGGAGAAGATGCAGTTCTGCCAATACGTTTCGGCCAATACGTTTCAGCCCCTGAAATTTCCGTGCACCCCCTAATTATTTTGAATTTAACATAGAGCTAATATGCAATAATGGTCTCTTGTCGATGACCTTGTGAGATCAGTCATCCTGACGCTTGGGTCATGTGACATGCAATAGTATATATGGAGGCCACCACGGCCAACTTCTTTCCTGGTGGCTACACCCATTAGCAGTCTGGGGTTACGCTTCTTTTTTATGCAGAGGAGGTTGCCTTGGCATTTCAGTCCTGGCCTCCCTTTCCGAGTGATAGCAGATTGACTGGCATATGGTATTGTCTTCACTGTAATGGTGTCATTGAGCTAAAACCTTGTGAGACCTTAGCGGGATTCACCATAAAGAAGGACACCAGTACTTCTGCCTGTGCTCAGGGCCCTCTCAAACATTGTTTTTGCTCACTTTAATGTACAGAGTAATCCAGATGTCGACTCCTTGCTCATGGTGTCCATTGAGGTATCTACTGTACCCTCCTGGCTGTTTCCATGATGTTTAGAGTGTCACTTGTCCCCTTGATATATGTCTAATCCCTGTATGTAGATTAGCTAGCCTACACTGCCAGTCTTTGAAGTGGCCGCACTTCTACCTATATGGTCATCTGACCATAGAACCCGATCCCAAGTGAAGTTCCAGTAGTGTCTGGCAAAACTGCAAACACTTGACTTTGTTTATGGAAGAAAGTGGAGAATTTTTTCTTGAAACCGTTCCAAACAACTTGTGATGATGTAAGTGACGTCGGATTTAAGTTTTGGAGACTTTCAGAACCCAAGACACAATTAATTTCTACAATTCTCCAGCTGTGATCCTTGGAGATTTTTGTTGGTCACTCGAAGCATCCTCTTCATATTCCATAGATACTTTTTAATTTTTAGAAAGGGTTTTACCAGGAAGGATACATTGAGATTTCTCTCGCTTTCAAGTATGTCCTGGGTGGCGAGTATGTACCGTTAGGTGTCTTTACTGGGGAGGTGCTCATCGGGATCGAACCCATGTCTCCACAGGCTCTCTCCATGCAGAGCAGTGATGTTCTTGAACCTAGGACATACTTGAAAACGAGAGAAATCTCAATGTATCCTTCCTGCTAAAATACTTTATAAATAAATAAATGTTACTCCACCCAGCTTTACAGACATATGTCCTCTTCTAGGCGGATTCATAAAATTTCCAGTTGACTGGAACTTCCTAATGATTGCTCTGATGGTGGAAATGGGCATTTTCAATGCTTTTGCTATTTTCTTACACTTCCCCACTTATGAAGCTCAACAACCGACTGCCACATGTCACAGCGATATTTCTTGCTTTTACTCATTACGATGAATGAGTAAGGAAATTTTTTGGCCTATGTGTTACCTCATATTTATTTCCCTGTGAAACAGGAAGTCATGGTTTAACAACTTCCTGTTCCCAGTCACGCAGGTTTACTAAAACATGTAAAATATCACAGGTAATATACTTCAAATAGATTTTTCTAATATGAATTCATAGGGGTGCCAATAATTCTGACACACATATATTTAACAAAGGCTTATTTTTTGCATGAATCTGTGTTGTGTTGATATCCATGAGAGCAGAATGTGTGTTTGTGTATTTTTGAACAAAAGATCTAATGGTTAAACAAGAAAGACAATTTTCTCAGCCTTCTCTGCTCATATTTACCAAGAGTGCCTTACAACACTCAATAACACACACACACACACAAACCCACCAAGGACAATCCAAACTCTGAACAAACCAGCTTAATTCCCAACCATGGCCTGTCTTTTACATACTATATGCATCTTGGTTGGACCCCACCCATCTCTATACTTAACCATGTCCCTTCCAATGTTGTTTTTCACCCTTGGACAGTCTGTCCTTGGAGCAGGTGCTCTGTATTCATCTTAAAAGTCAAAACCGAAGTCATTATATAACAAGCATACTCAACAATTTAAAGACAAGCATGATGTGGCTGATAGTAAATGTATCTATTGAATTATTCAAGAATAAACCTTTAACATATATAATAGTAATAATGTGCAAACTAAATGTGTACTGGTAACCCCAGACATGTCTGCTTTAAGATAATATTGATTCACGGAACCAGGTCATATATAGAAGAGAGCAATTTCTGTGTCTGTATTAATGTGCGTCCGCCAACTGTTATAGAGATAATCCAGTAAAGCTTTTTATTTTACACCTTCCAGTGGAGTTTTGTGAGTTTTTGTAGCTCCTAATCTGCCTGCTCATGGAGGCGGCCATGATTTTTTTCCCCTCTTTTTCATGGGAGGGATTAAACATCTAAATTGTGTGATTGACAGCTCAGGCCAGGATGGCTCAGAGGGGGTGTGGGGGCATTCAGATAGCAAGAATTCTTTTGAAATTTACTCTGAAAGGACGAAAAGGTTTTTTCCCCATCCCACTGCTTAGCTGCACCACACACATGTACATTTATATACCCCCTCCGTTCCTCAGAGAAATTAGATTTCTTTAGCTGATACTTCCAGGGGGAAACACTGCACTGCAGGAAAGGGATAACAGTTGAACCTTATCAAGCATCCAGCATCCCTATCTGTTCAGAAGGTCTGTATTGATTTTTATTTCAGCGGCATCCTCTGAGGAGTGTTTCCTGCTGTGAGTGCCATACATCCCTCCCATGGGAAATACATCATGCGGCATGCCGCAGCACAGAGAGCAAACAGGAAGCTCAAGGAGATTTCTTTACAAGGTTTTTCTGAAAAAACGCTCCCTCTGTCAGCAGTTTGGCCAACACAATGTATAACACAATGTCTAGACCGATTTGGGAAAACTTTCAAAAGAGCTAAAGTTGTTTTGGGCGCGATTGGTGCACTTTAAGTAGCAATACAAAAAGATGAATGTGTATTATGTTCCCACTTTTATTATTTCCCATCAATAATTCTTGCAAAAAAGTTATTTTCACTACAATAGCCCAATTAGCACCATGAACAATCAAGCGTGTTTTCTGATGTCTCAGTAAGCATGCGTAGGGGATCCGCATGGGTTTTTGGGTTCGCCCAGTTGCATCCATTATGAATCCCAATGTTTGCAAATAAAAAGAAACAAACAATTTCCGTTGTTTGTTTCTTTTCCCACTGAATGGCAGCAGGACCCTGTAACTAATGAGAACGCTGTCACCTAAATTTCCATTGTTTTAAGAGCAAGTGTCTGCTGACAGTTCCCTTTCAGGCATGAATGATGAAAGGGAAATATCACACCGCCTCATCTGGCCAGCTTGCTGAGAGCTAATGAGCCTGAGGCTGCAGCTATCTTCACAACACTTATATGACCTTATGCCTGTTAATACACATGGAAGCAGTGAAAAATATACTGCCGCTTCCTGCAAAACCCCGGGAAAAGAAAAGGGAGAATACACAGCACGGCGGTACATCATTTTATGTTTATTTCATGCATAAAAAATGATTATACTCACATATACCTCATTGCTACTGTAAACCAAATATAAATTCATTGTATCACATCCATACATCTATAATAAAAATTACCTCCCGTCACACGCTGCCAGAAGACATGTGCATGGTGCTCTGTAACTGTAAGGGTTATTCACTAACCTCCGAATTGGCACCGAAATTACACCGAACAGTACATTTCACCGTAGGTGCAATTTCAGGTCAATTCGTCTGTTTACTAAACTGTCAATTTGCCAAATACAGGCGAATTTGCAGCGAAATATGGTGCAATTCACCAGCACCGAAATTGGCCCATATTCACCAAACACCGAATTGTATCAAAAATACGTAAAAATACCCTGATTTTCAGTGTTTCAATTTGACAGGCTTAAACAGGCGACTCCCGTAGGTTTTAATTTAATAAATCTTTTCAAATATCATTTTTTTAAAAAAAAAAAATAAACTAAAGACTGTTTGAGTGTTTGTTCTTTATAGTTTTTTGCAAAAGCCCTTTTTATTTTCTTAATAAAACCATTTTGTTTTTTTAGACTATTTTTTAACAAAACCTTTTTCTTATTGTTTAAAGGACCTTTTATATTGTTTGGATACATTTTTACTTAATTTTTATTGATTTAAGCTCCTATTAGGAGAATAGAAGACTTCTTTTTTTCTCAGTTCGGTGGAATTCGCCGATACCAATTCCGCAGTAATCACCCCGCCCCACCCACTGACAGTGTCGCCATATGTGCGATGACGACAGTGGGCCAGTTAACCTCATAGATCAGGGGTCAGCAACCTTGGCTCCTTGATGTTTTGGGAACTACATCTCCCACGATGCTCAGTCACCCTTTAGGCTGACTGGGCCACATGGGAACTGTAGTTCCCAAAACATCAGGGAGCCAAAGTTGCTGACCTCTGCCCTAGATGGATCGCTATATCTCCCGATCCGATACAAAGCTAGAGGGTCATGTTTGGAGTTACACTTGACTCTGCTCTTTCCTTCATCCCCCACATCAAGTCTCTTTCCTCCTCCTGCCGATACCAACTGCGTAATATTTACAGAATTCGGCCATTTCTTACCGCTGTCGCCACAAAACAACTCATACACGCCCTGGTAATCTCCCGACTCGACTATTGCAATAATCTCTTATCTGGCCTCCCTCTGTCCCGCCTCTCCCCCCTACAATCCATCCTGAACGCCTCCGCCAGGCTAATTCACCTCACCTGCCGCTCTGTCTCTGCCGCTCCCCTCTGCGAGTCCCTTCACTGGCTCCCCATCCACTGCAGAATTAAGTTCAAAATCCTTATCCTTACCTACAAAACCCTCACTAACTCAGCTCCCCACTACCTGTCCTCACTAATCACCAAATACACCCCAGCCCGCTCCCTAAGGTCAAACAGTGACCTGCGCCTAGCTTCTCCCCGCATCACCTCTTCCCATGATAGACTGCAGGATTTCTCACGCGCAGCCCCACTCTCTGGAACGCTCTCCCTCGTACTGTCAGACTTTCCCCTAACTTCTCTTCCTTCAAACGCTCCCTTAAAACATTCCTATTTAGGGAAGCCTACCACCCAACTCACTGACGCAACCATCAATCACTCTCACCTTACAGTCCTCTCCTCCTGTTTCCAACCCCAACCCTCCAGATTGTGAGTTCCTACGGGAATAGGGCCCTCATCTCCTCCTGTACTGTTTGTCAAATGTTGTTCAATGTATTGTAACCCTGTCTATACTGTGCTTATTGTACAGCGCTGCGGAATATGCTGGCGCTTTATAAATAAAGAATAATAATAATAATAATCATGGCCTTTCCAATGATGCGAAAAATGACTAGGTTTGGTGTAAAATTAATTTAAAAAATAATAATAAAAAAAATTTTTTTTTTTTTTTTTTTTTAAATTGTCTTGGGTATAGTAAAATAGGACGTCAACTGGCGTATAAACATGATTAGCATAAAACGGTGAAAATGAGCTCAGCACACAGAGGTGAATTGGCTTAGCAGTGAAAGGGGCTAAAAAGCAAAAACATGTAAAAATTGGGTATTTCTAATATCTGGACAAAATGTAGCTGGGGTAATTTTTGGAGGTAGTAGATTTTGAAAAATTTAGGTTTTTCCATTTTTTTCAATATATTTCATATTTTTTTATAGTAAATTATAAGATATGATGAAAATAATGGTATCTTTAAAAAGTCCATTTAATGGCGAGAAAAACGGTTTATAATATGTGTGGGTTGAATAAATGAGTAAGAGGAAAATTTGACCTAAACACAAACCGCACAGAAACGAAAAAACAGCAGCGGGCACTTTCGGACAGACCATCGTAAAACAGTCCGTCACTATGGGGTTAAATATTATTATGTTTTGACCAGAAGTTGGGATTGCGTAAAAAAAAAACCTTTGCAGATGCCGGATCTATAACCATTTATCCATCTCCTGACAGTTAACGTGGCTCTCTAACTGCATGAATAAGCAAGCACCAATGGTGTCCACGGAGGGACAATTACAGATGAGCAAACCTCCCGCGGTTTATATTATTTGGCCACACCGCACGATGACTGCAAGATCAGTATCTCAAATACCAGCAATTAGTTATGCGAGCGGCTCATCGGTATAGACGCGGGCGCCGGTGCGGAACGGGAAGAACTCATCTCGATGTTGTGCGTCATGTTTTTACATTTTTTTTTCTCCTGGAGAACTTATGCGTTATAAAGCTTACTGTGAATAAAAAATAACTGAGATATAAATAAGAACCGTCAGAAACTAGATGTTAAAAGAAAAGGAAACTGTGTCGATCATACGGCGTTATAGTTACGTAGTTACGTTATTGGCCGGGAATGTGGATTGAAATTCCAATGGGTTCAGACTTTATTATATCCGTTGTTGCTGCTGATCAAAAGGAAGGTGGAAAAAACTGATGTCTTTTCCAGCTATGTCACATAAAGGGGGAATAATCCTTATGGACTCCACAATGACAGCCAGATTCCTCCACTGAGTAACATGTTACCGCGCATATTAGGCCGATGCCAGATGAGCGCACTAGGTGCACCGGTACTGATGTGCCTACCAGTGTCCGTTGCGGTGTTGTGACAATGCAACAGGGCCAGTCACAAAGCTTCCCCGTCAAAACGCTAGACACTCGATGACGTGGCTGCAAAGCGGGATCCTCCATAGGAGGATGGAGCCTTGCAGCACTAGGCGCACTAACTGCGCTCAGCGTGGTGGCCAGTGGAAGCAAGCACCAATGGTGGCCCACTCTCACGGACATTTCTATCACTCTCCAAAGACGCTCGTCTGACCCCGGCCTTAACTGTTGCATCACTGACTATTCTGTTTTTTTGTGACGTGTACTTTGTGCAATCCTGTTAATAAGCAGGTCATTATAGATCTGGTTTTACCTTCCCTGTATACCTTTACAAAGGGGTTATCGGACGAAAATTATGATATTGCAGTGCCGACAAATTCTATATTTTCTCAAACTTAATATCCAAACGGCAACAGAAGAAGCGTTACGATGCAGTTTCTCCTGCTGATGTCGGCACTGCACTATCGCCGATTTCCATCGGTATTTGCAACGCTAGAAACCACCATTGCCTAATGCAGTGGTTCCCAACCATGGTCCTCAAGAACCCCGAACAGGCCAGGTTTTAAGGATTCCCTTGGGGAAATTCAGACTTAATCCTGCAATCACTGAGAAGCAAATCGTATCACCTGTGCTGTGCTTCACTTATCCTGTAAACCTGGCCTGTTAGGGGTACTTGAGGACAACGGTTGGGAACCACTGGCCTAGTGGATAACACCTTTACTGATCATTATACCCTTCTAATTCGCCTTTTCTCTAAAGTAAACAAACACAATGTAAACCCTTCTACATATAGGGATTTCCTCAGTTCCCCCTATTGATTTTGAAGGTGTCTCTGCACTCAGATCAGGTGATTAAAGTTCCAAAAGCATGTCTTGGGGGTTCTTATGCATTAAAATAACAGTGGAATGGCGATCTTAATCACTCGTGGATTCTCCACAGAGTAAGATTCAGCAGATTTAGATGATACAGTGCATACGTACACACTGCTTCAACTCCTCTCCACCTGCGCCTGGTTTAGGAAATGAGAAGTTGAGTTACGGCAGCTACATTGTTCTTATTTTAAGTGAAAAATGGATAATGGCATTGTGTAATTATTCTCTTGAATTTTTAGGATATATAGAAGTGGAGATGCAGGGGTCCAAAAGACCCCCCTCCACGTCTAAATTCAGTCCAACACTGCTGATGTTAAGGGATTTTCCTGACATCATGATGTCAGCGCACTCCGGGCAAACTTCCAGCCTTTTATGTATTTTTATGTTCACCACGTACGTATGGACTCTTTAGATTTTTGCCATTACTGCCTTTTGTTGTTTGCCCTCAAGTAATATGGTGAATGCGCCGGAGAAACATCACTTCCGGTGCGGTTTGTTGAGGCTACCGGGAGTGTTTAGTCATTTCCGGTGCATCATGGATTCTTCCGGTGTACACGGTTACCTCCTAATGAGGATGAGGGGCCTTAAAAGAGGAGCGAGGAGTCTTTCAGGTTAGCTCTTGAGGAAGTCGAAAGACGAAACGCGTCGAGCTGCCCGGCTGTTGTTACCGATTGAGCGTATTCTACCTACTCATTTGTCCACTGGTCCCGCTGGATGTGCTACAAATGGGGGTTCACTATTTGAACGTTGGATTACCACCGGCTCCATACACATCACGAAGGCTCCCCAGGTTGTTCCTTCGAATGAGGCAACGAACATCGGCTGTTCCATCCAGTGTTGCGGTGACTATATGGATATCTTTTAACACGTGCTGTTTTGCACACTTATTATCATATATTGTGTGCCAATTCCCTTGTGAGTTGTTCCCTGTTTTTATATTCATGTAATAAATGTGTCACAGTTTTACGCTATGATGTGTTTGTATGTTTTATATTTATAACAGCCATATCAAGAAGTTTGATACTAGCTTCAGACTAAGCCCAGACGGGCGAAACGCGTCAAGCTATGCCTCTTTGTTGTTGTTTTTAACTGTATATTGGTTGGTGAGGGTAGTTGTTTGGGTTTGCTATATGCTGTCTGGTACTCCTTATTACATTACTGGTTATGTAGGTGGCTTGAACCGCCGAGGTGTAGACCCCTTTACCCTTTCATTGTGCATTTTTGCTTATTGATTGGTGGTCCTTGTCCCACCCTCCACACCCTCTACCACCAACCTTGCAATTTTTCATTCATTGTCTGTTTATGTGTATTATTAAAATTAACCTACTCCTGGTACTCTAGTTGCACTTTGTGCAAATTGATTCGTTTTTCATGTTGTTTGGGTTATGCCCTTTTGTTGGGTACCTGGTGCCCCTTTCGTTGTGCTTTTTTTCATATCAATAAGTTTTGTTGTTTTTGGCACATTATATATACACCAGGAGGTTCCATTGCTGTATCATTGACCTATGTAAGTTTATCTGTTGCTGCATGTCACTGCATGCTCAAAATGCTGGTTTGTTTCGTATTTATAGCACTGTTTTTGTGGGAGGTGCTGTGAGCTGCGGTGATTTGTGTTGTATATTACACACACTACTCTTTTTGTTGTTGGCTTAAACTTCCAGCTGACTTGACTGTCTGCAGTCCAGTGGGCAGACTGAGAAGAAGTAGATCGCCGCAGGAGCAATCAAAAGGTATGCATGGATGAGGGCATCCGGGACATAACTTCCGCACACCGGCGGGGTCTATTAATATGCCCCGCTCTTTGCTGCTGCAGCAGGCCCCTCCTCCAGACCACTAGCGCATGGCATGCGTCATTGGCTGCAGAGGGACAGCCTGAGTTCAGGCTGTCCAACGGCAGCGAATGACGCATTCAGCATGCCATCTGGTGGGCGTGCATGTCCCAGTCCATAGACACCAGTGGGGCATGCTATGCCGCCCTGTGGCATTGAGTCTCACCCGCCACCGGGACGGTAAAGTATGCCCCGCAGCGTAAAATGATTAAAAATAGAGTTCCCCTATTATTTTGTGCACTAGATTAATTGGGCAGAACCTGCTGGCAGCCTCTGCCCACTTATTTTTTTAATATATTTTTTATTTTAAATGATTTTACTCATCCTAAAAAATCTACCAATAAAGAGACTTTTTGCTGCAGATTAAAATAATAAACGGTTTATTAGATATTGGATAAAAACGGGAATATTTTTAACATTGAATCCTATGGGATTCGCCTGAATAAACCGGCCAAATGAAACCACCGAATGGCAGGGCAATTCACTGACATTTCTCTGCTGTTCGGTGTCTGTGAATAGATTAAGCATTACTTCTCTATGGGGGATTTCACTGCCGTCGAACAGGCACCGTACTTGCTGGCAATTCACCAAAATTTAGCGAACTGACTGCGAATTGTCGAATGGCCCCAAAATGTCACCGTACGGGGAAATTCACAGTTCGGTGACATTTCGGGGCCAAATCGTCTCTCTCTCTGATTAACCCCTCAAATTGCAGGCTGTGATAAGCAAGATACGGAAAAATTCTAAGCTCTTGATTTATCCTGAAAATAAAGTATAAACATATAAAGAACATATTTTTTAAGATAAAAAAAACACGGCGTATTAGGAAAAAGCGTGATTGATGTGAGGCCTTTCTTAAAAGCGAAGGAATCACTGTCACAGAGATCTCATAGTCCGACAACAAATTATTAGCGAAAATAGTCTTTCTCTGACATATCTCCGAAGATGAACCTGACAATCTTTTTTTTTCCCCCTGATGTGATTTTAAGAGCAACGCCGGCACAAGGAAAAATGTCGGAAAATTTCCAGCAATTGCTATTTGCTCTAAAATACTTTTCACCTGATCAAAAATAAATAAATGATAGAAAGAAAAAGAACCCTGTAGGTTTAGAAAAGGCTGTTTCTGTGGCGGTATACAATTGAAAAGCACAGTTTTCATAATATTACATGGAGCTGACAGCATGTTATTTAGCTCCGTAATGAACAGATGAGTCATAGCGGAGATTGAAGTGGCGAAAAAAAAATCGAGGGAAAAGACACGGTATTTTTTCGTCGATTATATACATAAATATATATATATATATTTTTTTTTTCAGTATTTTATAGATTACTTATATAGAACATGAATTTTTATATTTACAGATTAACTTTAAAAAAATAATAAATAGTGTGGTCAACAATTTTAATTTTAAGAAAAATAAAGCTATTTTTTCTTTTTTTTAACAACAAATAAAATGAGCAGGATTTCACATAAAAAAAATTTAAAAAATGTTTTCCGTATTTTATAGACAACTCATATAGAACATGAATTTTTTATATTCACGGATTAACGATAAAATATATAATAAATACCATGGTCAACAATTTTAATTAAAAAAAAAAGAAATTTTTCCTCTTTTAACATCAAATAAAATGAGCAGAATTTTACAGAAAAAGGATTAAAAAAATCATTTTCCAGTATTTTATAGATAATTTATATAGAACATGAATTTTTCTATTCATGGATTAAAGTTCAAAAAATAATAACTACTGTGGTCGACAATTTTAATTTTAAGAAAAATAAAGATGTTTTTCCTCTTTTAATATCAAATAAAATTAGCAGGATTTCACAGAAAAAAATGAAAAAAAAAAAAAATTTCAGTATTTTATAGATAACTTATATAGAACATGAATTTTCATATTCACAGATTAATGTTAAAAAAATAATAAATACTGTGGTCAACAACTTTAATTTTAAGAAAAATAAAGATATTTTTCCTCTTTCAACATCAAATAAAATGAGCAGGATTTCACAGAAAAAGGATTTAAAAAAACATGTTTAAGTATTTTATAGATAATTTATATAGAACATGAATTTTTATATTCACGGATTAATGTTAAAATTGTCAACCAAGGTATTTTTTTTTAAGAAAAATAAAGATATTTTTCCTCATTTAACATCAAATAAAATGAGCAGCATTTCACAGAAAAAGGACTAAAAAAAACCATTTTAAATAAAAATCAAATCCAAACGGTTTGGCAGATGTGTAATGTCTGTGCACTTCATACATCACTGCCAATTGAAGTCGAGTCAAGAATATACATTGGTATCTATTTATCAATCTCACAGTGATACATTGTTTCAAAACAGAATGCATTACTAAATGATGCGCAATACGTGGAGGTTTACTGTACACTGCCATCAAGATGAAATATTTAACAGTATTTCCAGGCATCCTCTGGGCAGGAGTCTGCATTATAGTTATGTTTTATTCAATTGGCATTAAATTACAGGTATAAATTTATTAAAATCAAAATTGTAACTAGAAATTGTAACTAGAAATAGCAAAAAAAGTCTCAGATATGAGACATTTATGGTAAAAAGAAACGCATAAAGGGTTATTCACTAACCTCCGAATTTTGGGTCAATAAGTCTATTCACTAAGCTATCAATCCACCAAATACAGGCGAATTAAAAGCGAACCGCCGACCACCGAACAGACCGCCGAACACAGCCGACGATCTGCCGAATGCTGCTGAGACGATCCGCCAAACGCCGATGAACTGACCACTGAACGCTGCCGAAAACTGAACTGAGGGTAAAAAAAAAATAATAAGTAATAATAAAAAAAACTCCTATAAAAAATAATTAAAAGGTCTGTAACATAATAAGAAAAAAGCAGCATTTAAAATAATGGGAATCAAAATTTCCTCCTTAAAAATCTGGAATAATGCCTAAAAAAATTTGTAAATAAAAAGACTTTTTGCTGCTAATGAAAAGAATAAACGGTTGAATTAAAAAATAAATAATAGCGTTAATATTTTTTAACATTGAATCCTTTGGGATTCGCCTGTTTAAACCTGTCAAACTGAATCGCCAAAAATCGGAGCATTTGACCAACTCTTCGGAGCAGTTCGGCGTTCTGTGAAAAGATTAATCATTACTTCTCTATAGGACAATTGCACTGTTGCCGAAGGTCGCCGAATTGCAGCAATCTGAGGCAAACTGCACACCGTATTTCACTGGCAATCCGCCAATATTTGGAGAACTGCCATCTTTCTGAATAGCCAAATTACCATGAAATCGCACTGTACCTTGAAATTCGTCGTTCGGCGCAATTCGGTGGCAAGTTCGGCTTTTATTGAATAACCCCTCAAGCCACCTACAGGTTGAGCACTCTTTTTCCGGAATGCTCGGAACCCTGAGTATTCCTGACTTCGGTTTTTGGATATCTCCTGCTGCAGCACTAGCGTGTACACATGCTGAGAGAGCTGTGCACCCGTATCCCAGGGAAATGCTGCACAGAGCAAGCATGTCTCTGTGCAGCATGTCAAACGATTGAGCTGCACAACGGCTCCCAGCGTGTACCACACTGTTCTGCAGGATTGGAGTCTTGTCACAACTCAGCAAGACCCGTCTGGAGCATCAGGAGGGTGATTGTAATTAAAATCCAGAATTAAATTTCCAGATTTCAGAGTCTTCTCGATTTTAGAATTCTGACTAACGGGTGGCCCAAACGGAATATTCGATATTGGGGTGCAAGCAAATACTTTAAAGATCGAGTATTCTTGACCTTGGTAGTAAATGGGGGTTAATGTCAAGATATTGCTTATTTATAAGCTTTGTATCTTGTTCTGGAGCCTCCCACATCTTTTTTTACACCCAGTTTAGAAAGAATTTTAGTGAACACATACAGTAATTACAAAAGGAAAAGCGGTTTATTGGATCTCACCTGCTTCCACTTCTTTCTTGAGTCACCCCACTGTCTCCTGTTGAGGTTTAAGGGGTTTGTTCCACTGAGAGGTTCAGTTTATTGTCATTATAACTGCTCGGTAGCTCTTATTTCCTTGGGACTGATTTGCAAACTGATACTCAGGCCCCTCAGAAGACGTCAAAATTTATATGGCTGCACCCCAATGCTTTCTAACATCTTCAGCTAGTAGACATATGCATTCATTGATGTCTAAATTCATTATTGGGTGAAATATCAGACTTTTTCAGATCGATTCCATAACATTTTATTGTTTTCGGTTGATTCTGGATGTCCCTGCAGTGTGCGTATTCATATGCTGCATTAATTATACCACAGAGAGGCGCTTCCCAGCAGTGTGTGGATTCATATGCTGCATTAATTATACTGCAGAGAGGCGCTTCCCAGCAGTGTGTGGATTCATATGCTGCATTAATTATACTGCAGAGAGGCGCTTCCCAGCAGTGTGCGGATTTATATGCTGCAATAATTATACTGCAGAGAGGCGCTTCCCAGCAGTGTGTGGATACATATGCTGCATTAATTATACTGCAGAGAGGCGCTTCCCAGCAGTGTGGATTCATATGCTGCATTAATTATACTGCAGAGAGGCGCTTCCCAGCAGTGTGTGGATACATATGCTGCATTAATTATACCGCAGAGAGGCGCTTCCCAGCAGTGTGTGGATTCATATGCTGCATTAATTATACCGCAGAGAGGCGCTTCCCCGCAGTGTGCGGATTCATATGCTGCATTAATTATACTGCAGAGAGGCGCTTCCCAGCAGTGTGTGGATTCATATGCTGCATTAATTATACTGCAGAGAGGCGCTTCCCAGCAGTGTGGATTCATATGCTGCATTAATTATACTGCAGAGAGGCGCTTCCCAGCAGTGTGTGGATTCATATGCTGCATTAATTATACCGCAGAGAGGCGCTTCCCAGCAGTGTGTGGATTCATATGCTGCATTAATTATACCGCAGAGAGGCGCTTCCCCGCAGTGTGCGGATTCATATGCTGCATTAATTATACCGCAGAGAGGCGCTTCCCAGCAGTGTGTGGATTCATATGCTGCATTAATTATACCGCAGAGAGGCGCTTCCCAGCAGTGTGTGGATTCATATGCTGCATTAATTATACCGCAGAGAGGCGCTTCCCAGCAGTGTGTGGATTCATATGCTGCATTAATTATACTGCAGAGAGGCGCTTCCCAGTAGTGTGAGGATTCATATGCTGCATTAATTACACCGCAGAGAGGTGCTTCCCAGCAGTGTGTGGATTCATATGCTGCATTAATTATACCGCAGAGAGGTGCTTCCCAGCAGTGTGCGGATTCATATGCTGCATTAATTATACTGCAGAGAGGCGCTTCCCAGCAGTGTGTGGATTCATATGCTGCATTAATTATACTGCAGAGAGGCGCTTCCCCGCAGTGTGTGGATTCATATGCTGCATTAATTATACCACACAGAGAGGCGCTTCCCCGCAGTGTGCGTATTCATATGCTGCATTAATTATACAGCGCAGAGAGGTGCTTGTTCCCCGCAGTGTGCGTATTCATAAGCTGCATTAATTATACCACACAGAGAGGCGCTTCCCCGCAGTGTGCGTATTCATATGCTGCATTAATTATACAGCGCAGAGAGGTGCTTGTTCCCCGCAGTGTGTGGATTCATATGCTGCATTAATTATACCGCAGAGAGGCGCTTCCCAGCAGTGTGTGGATTCATATGCTGCATTAATTATACTGCAGAGAGGCGCTTCCCAGCAGTGTGTGGATTCATATGCTGCATTAATTATACCGCAGAGAGGCGCTTCCCAGCAGTGTGTGGATTCATATGCTGCATTAATTATACTGCAGAGAGGCGCTTCCCAGCAGTGTGTGGATTCATATGCTGCATTAATTATACCGCAGAGAGGTGCTTCCCCGCAGTGTGTGGATTCATATGCTGCATTAATTATACTGTAGAGAGGCGCTTCCCAGCAGTGTGTTGATTCATATGCTGCATTAATTATACCGCAGAGAGGCGCTTCCCGGCAGTGTGTGGATTCATATGCTGCATTAATTATTGCGCAGAGAGGCGCTTCCCAGCAGTGTGTGGATTCATATGCTGCATTAATTATACCGCAGAGAGGCGCTTCCCAGCAGTGTGCGTATTCATATGCTGCATTAATTATACAGCGCAGAGAGGTGCTTGTTCCCCGCAGTGTGCGTATTCATAAGCTGCATTAATTATACCGCACAGAGAGACACTTGTTCCCCGCAGTGTGTGGATTCATATGCTGCCTTAATTACACCGCAGAGAGGCGCTTCCCAGCAGTGTGTGGATTCATATACTGCATTAATTATACTGCAGAGAGACGCTTCCCCGCAGTGTGTGGATTCATATTGCTGCATTAATTATACTGCAGAGAGGTGCTTCCCAGCAGTGTGTGGATTCATATGCTGCATTAATTATACTGCAGAGAGGCGCTTCCCAGCAGTGTGTGGATTCATATGCTGCATTAATTATACCGCAGAAAGGCGCTTCCCTGAAGTGTGTGGATTCATATGCTGCATTAATTATACTGCAGAGAGGCGCTTCCCAGCAGTGTGTGGATTCATATGCTGCATTAATTATACTGTAGAGAGGCGCTTCCCAGCAATGTGTGGATTCATATGCTGCATTAATTATACTGCAGAGAGGCGCTTCCCCGCAGTGTGTGGATTCATATGCTGCATTAATTATACCGCAGAGAGGCGCTTCCCTGCAGTGTGTGGATTCATATGCTACGTTAATTATACCGCGCAGAGAGGCACTTGTTCCCCGCAGTGTGTGGATTCATATGCTGCATTAATTATACCGCAGAGAGGTGCTTCCCAGCAGTGTGTGGATTCATATGCTGCATTAATTATACCGCAGAGAGGCGCTTCCCAGCAGTGTGTGGATTCATATGCTGCATTAATTATACTGCAGAGAGGCGCTTCCCTGCAGTGTGTGTATTCATATGCTGCGCTTAATTATACCGCGCAGAGAGGCACTTGTTCCCCGCAGTGTGTGGATTCATATGCTGCATTAATTATTCCGCAGAGAGGTGCTTCCCTGCAGTGTGTGGATTCATATGCTGCATTAATTATACCGCAGAGAGGCGCTTCTCCTCCGCAGTGTGTGGATTCATATGCTGCATTAATTATACTGCAAAGAGGTGCTTCCCAGCAGTGTGTTGGATTCATATGCTGCATTAATTATACTGCAGAGAGGTGCTTCCCTGCAGTGTGTGGATTCATATGCTGCATTAATTATACCGCAGAGAGGTGCTTCCCAGCAGTGTGTGGATTCATATGCTGCATTAATTATACCGCAGAGAGGCGCTTCCCAGCAGTGTGTGGATTCATATGCTGCATTAATTATACTGCAGAGAGGCGCTTCCCCGCAGTGTGTGGATTCATATGCTGCATTAATTATACCGCAGAGAGGCGCTTCCCAGCAGTGTGTGGATTCATATACTACGTTAATTATACCGCGCAGAGAGGCACTTGTTCCCCGCAGTGTGTGGATTCATATGCTGCATTAATTATACCGCAGAGAGGTGCTTCCCAGCAGTGTGTGGATTCATATGCTGGCATTAATTATACGCAGAGAGGCGCTTCCCAGCAGTGTGTGGATTCATATGCTGCATTAATTATACTGCAGAGAGGCGCTTCCCTGCAGTGTGTGTATTCATATGCTGCGTTAATTATACCGCGCAGAGAGGCACTTGTTCCCCGCAGTGTGTGGATTCATATGCTGCATTAATTATTCCGCAGAGAGGTGCTTCCCTGCAGTGTGTGGATTCATATGCTGCATTAATTATACCGCAGAGAGGCGCTTCTCCGCAGTGTGTGGATTCATATGCTGCATTAATTATACTGCAGAGAGGTGCTTCCCAGCAGTGTGTGGATTCATATGCTGCATTAATTATACTGCAGAGAGGTGCTTCCCAGCAGTGTGTGGATTCATATGCTGCATTAATTATACTGCAGAGAGGTGCTTCCCTGCAGTGTGTGGATTCATATGCTGCATTAATTATACCGCAGAGAGGTGCTTCCCAGCAGTGTGTGGATTCATATGCTGCATTAATTATACCGCAGCAGAGAGGCGCTTCCCAGCAGTGTGGTGGATTCATATGCTGCATTAATTATACTGCAGAGAGGCGCTTCCCTGCAGTGTGTGTATTCATATGCTGTGTTAATTATACCGCGCAGAGAGGCACTTGTTCCCCGCAGTGTGTGGATTCATATGCTGCATTAATTATTCCGCAGAGAGGTGCTACCCTGCAGTGTGTGGATTCATATGCTACGTTAATTATACCGCGCAGAGAGCACTTGTTCCCCGCAGTGTGTGGATTCATATGCTGCATTAATTATAACGCGCAGAGAGGCACTTGTTCCCCGCAGTGTGTGGATTCATATGCTGCATTAATTATTCCGCAGAGAGGCACTTCCCAGCAGTGTGTGGATTCATATGCTGCATTAATTATACTGCAGAGAGGCGCTTCCCTGCAGTGTGTGTATTCATATGCTGCGTTAATTATACCGCGCAGAGAGGCACTTGTTCTCCGCAGTGTGTGGATTCATATGCTGCATTAATTATACTGCAGAGAGGTGCTTCCCAGCAGTGTGTGGATTCATATGCTGCATTAATTATACTGCAGAGAGGTGCTTCCCTGCAGTGTGTGGATTCATATGCTGCATTAATTATACCGCAGAGAGGTGCTTCCCAGCAGTGTGTGGATTCATATGCTGCATTAATTATACCGCAGAGAGGCGCTTCCCAGCAGTGTGTGGATTCATATGCTGCATTAATTATACTGCAGAGAGGCGCTTCCCTGCAGTGTGTGTATTCATATGCTGCGTTAATTATACCGCGCAGAGAGGCACTTGTTCCCCGCAGTGTGTGGATTCATATGCTGCATTAATTATTCCGCAGAGAGGCACTTCCCAGCAGTGTGTGGATTCATATGCTGCATTAATTATACTGCAAAGAGGTGCTTCCCAGCAGTGTGTGGATTCATATGCTGCATTAATTATACTGCAGAGAGGCGCTTCCCAGCAGTGTGTGGATTCATATGCTGCATTAATTAATACTGCAGAGAGGTGCTTCCCTGCAGTGTGTGGATTCATATGCTGCCTTAATTATACTGCAGAGAGGTGCTTCCCAGCAGTGTGTGGATTCATATGCTGCATTAATTATACTGCAGAGAGGCGCTTCCCAGCAGTGTGTGGATTCATATGCTGCATTAATTATACTGCAGAGAGGCGCTTCCCGGCAGTGTGTGGAATCATATGCTGCATTAATTATACGCAGAGAGGCGCTTCCCAGCAGTGTGTGGATTCTTATGCTGCATTAATTATACTGCAGAGAGGCACTTCCCAGCAGTGTGTGGAATCATATGCTGCATTAATTATACCGCAGAGAGGCGCTTCCCAGCAGTGTGTGGATTCTTATGCTGCATTAATTATACTGCAGAGAGGCACTTCCCAGCAGTGTGTGGAATCATATGCTGCATTAATTATACCGCAGAGAGGCGCTTCCCAGCAGTGTGTGGATTCTAATGCTGCATTAATTATACTGCAGAGAGGCGCTTCCCAGCAGTGTGTGGATTCATATGCTGCATTAATTATACTGCAGAGAGGCGCTTCCCCACAGTGTGCGTATTCATAAGCTGCATTAATTATACCGCGCAGAGAGACGCTTGTTCCCCGCAGTGTGTGGATTCATATGCTGCCTTAATTACACTGCAGAGAGGCGCTTCCCAGTAGTGTGAGGATTCATATGCTGCCTTAGGCTGGGGTCAGACCAGCGCATTTTTAACGTGCGTTCTGGCGCACTTAATCACAGCCGCACTAGCAGCAAATGACGGGCAATGACGGCCAATATACGAAGTACGGTCGCACGAAAGTCCGGCCGCGCAACGTAAGTGGAAAATGAACGCATTTTTTCCAGAACGCAGAACCGCTAGTACGGACGTACAGAGTGCGCTGCGCCCGCTAGCGGCGTGTGTGCGTGATTTGGAGACGTCAGACCCTGCTCATGTCCGGCCAACATAACATCCAGACGCAAAAAGTTTCCTGGTTTGGATTCGTAAAACATCACGCACGAAAATGCGCATCGTATGACCGTTTTCGCATATTCCGTGAAAAAATACATCAATGCGTTCGGACGCACTTTTTTACGTTCGCTTGTAAAAATGCTTTCGTTTGACCCTAGCCTTAATTACACCGCAGAGAGGCGCTTCCCAGCAGTGTGAGGATTCATATGCTGCATTAATTATACCGCAGAGAGGCACTTCCCAGCAGTGTGTGGATTCATATGCTGCATTAATTATACTGCAGAGAGGCGCTTCCCAGCAGTGTGTGGATTCATATGCTGCATTAATTATACTGCAGAGAGGCGCTTCCCCGCAGTGTGTGGATTCATATGCTGCATTAATTATACTGCAGAGAGGCGCTTCCCAGCAGTGTGCGGATTCA
This sequence comes from Leptobrachium leishanense, assembly GCA_009667805.1. Lineage (NCBI taxonomy): Eukaryota > Metazoa > Chordata > Amphibia > Anura > Megophryidae > Leptobrachium > Leptobrachium leishanense. The sequence continues at coordinate 46,871,968 of CM019063.1, read as the reverse complement.
TATGCTGCATTAATTATACTGTAGAGAGGCGCTTCCCAGCAGTGTGTGGATTCATATGCTGCATTAATTATACTGCAGAGAGGCGCTTCCCAGCAGTGTGTGGATTCATATGCTGCATTAATTATACTGCAGAGAGGCGCTTCCCAGCAGTGTGTGGATTCATATGCTGCATTAATTATACTGCAGAGAGGCGCTTCCCAGCAGTGTGTGGATTCATATGCTGCATTAATTATACTGCAGAGAGGTGCTTCCCAGCAGTGTGCGGATTCATATGCTGCATTAATTATACTGCAGAGAGGTGCTTCCCAGCAGTGTGTGGATTCATATGCTGCATTAATTATACTGCAGAGAGGCGCTTCCCAGCAGTGTGTGGATTCATATGCAGCATGAATTATACTGCAGAGAGGTGCTTCCCAGCAGTGTGTGGATTCTTATGCCGCATTAATTATACTGCAGAGAGGCGCTTCCCAGCAGTGTGCGGATTCATATGCTGCATTAATTATACTGCAGAGAGGCGCTTCCCAGCAGTGTGCGGATTCATATGCTGCATTAATTATACTGCAGAGAGGCGCTTCCCAGCAGTGTGCGGATTCATATGCTGCATTAATTATACTGCAGAGAGGCGCTTCCCAGCAGTGTGCGGATTCATATGCTGCATTAATTATACTGCAGAGAGGCGCTTCCCAGCAGTGTGTGGATTCATATGCTGCATTAATTATACTGCAGAGAGGCGCTTCCCAGCAGTGTGAGGATTCATATGCTGCATTAATTTTTTTTTGTTTTTTCATTTTAAATCATTTTATTTTTTCTGTTTTTTTTTTCGTTTCTGATAGTTTTGTTCAGCTTTGTTCTGTTTTAAAACCTTTTATTCTGGTTTTTATTTTTAAAGTTAGGCTAGGGTCAGACTAACGCATTTTTCACGTTGTCCGTGAAAATGTGCGTTCGAAGAATGGACGTATTTTTTCACGGAATACGCAATAGCGGTCATACGATGCGCAGTTTCATCCGTGATTTTGTACGGATCATCAATAAAACACTTCTTGCATCTGGACGTTATGTTGGCCGGACATTAGCAGTGTCTGACGTCTCCAATTCACTCACACACGCCGCTAGCGGACGCAGCGCACTCTGTACTTCAGTACTAGCGGTTTAACGTTCTCGAAAAAATGCGTTCATTTTCCACTTGCGTTGTGCGGCCGGACTTTTGTGCGACCGTACTTCGTATATTGGCCGTCATTGCCCGGCATTTGCTGCTACTACGGCCGTGATTAAGTGCGCCAGAACGCGCGTTCGCACTGCCTCAGTCTGACCCTAGCCTTAGACCATTTGGTTTTTTTAAATCGTTTTGTTCATTTTTGTTCCTTTCATACCATTTTAATATGATTAAATAAAGTTGTGCAATGCATATTGATAAGAAAAAAAGGATCTTTATTTAATAAAAAAAAGATAGAATCGGCAGCATTACCATATCGACAGAATTACCGTATCGCCAGAATTATCGTATCGACAGAAATATTGGATACGAAAAACCATTAGTAACTTTCAGTCAAAAGGAATAGACACTTTGAAACGAGGAGAACAGTCGTTCCGAAAAACACGAAAATTTCTGATATCACGAAAAAAAAGTCGATACGAAAAACAAGCTGATCCGATAACACGAAATCACGGGAAAAAAGTCGATACGAAAAATGAGCCAAAACGAAACGAGCCGAAAAGAAAATTGTCCGAAATGAGCCAAAACGAAAAGTTACAAAATCCAAACGAAACGAACTGAAACGAGCCGAAAAAAATAATCGGTGCACATCGCTAATCTCTAAGACAAACTGAACCAGTAAGTCAAATACTAACCCTAACAGTAACCCTAACCCTTATACTAATATAAAGAGTTACTGTAACCCTAAGAGTATCCCTAACACAAACTGAACCAGTAAGTCAAACATTAACCCTAACAGTAACCCTAACCTTAATACTAACATAAAGAGTTACTGTAACCCTAAGAGTATCCCTAACGCAAACTGAATCAGTAAGTCAAACATTATTATTATTTTTATTATACTTTATTTATATAGCGCCAGCATATTCCGCAGCGCTGAACAATGGGCACAATATAGACAGGGTTACAATACACTGAGACTGAACAACATTTGATAAACCAGTACAGGAGGAAACAAGGGCCCTATTCCTGTGGCAACTCACAATCTAGACAGGCTGGGGGTGGAATTAGGAGGAGAGGACTGCAAAGTGAGAGTGATGGACTGGTTGGGGCAGTGAGGTGTATCAGTGAGTCGGGTGGTCGGCTTGCCTGAATAGGAATGTCTTAAGGGAGCGTCTGAAGGAAGGGAAACTAGAGGAAAGTCTGACCGTACAAGGGAGAGCGTTCCAGAGGATGGGAGCTGCACGTAAGAAATCCTGCAGTCTATCATGGGAAGAGGTGATGCGGGGACAAGCTGTTTATTAAATTTTGTAAAACCAATTATTATTTTCAGTTGCAGTTAACAGCCGTTTTTTTAAAAAAAATTTAAGATTATTTTGGCATTTTTCAGGAATTTTTTGTTTAATCTTAAAGTACCTAACTAATTTTAAAAGGATAACGAGGTCTGTTCTTTTCTTCGCTAAACGCATATACAGACTAGCTAGTTTAGCATAGATAGCTAGTTTTACCTCCTTATACATTTAAAATTAGTTAGGAACCCTAAGATTAACCAAAAAATTCCAGAAAAATCCCAAAATAATCCTAAAAAATAAATTTAAAAAATGGCTGTTTACTGCAACTGAAAATAATAAATGATTTTACAAATATTTAATAAACAGTTAAAAATTAGGATTTTCTTTTAACATTGAAAATGGTGGAAAAATTCCTAGTTTCTTTAAAATTAGTTAGGAACCCTAAAGATTAACCACAAAATCCTGAAAAATGCCAAAATAATCCAAAAAAATGTAAATAAATTAGGAGACTTTAATTTTATTGGTAGTAATATCCAATAAAAAATGAAATAACTCATAAAACTAAATACAAATCAATCCAAACACAATTAAATTACTCACAAAAACGAAATATACTAAATAAAACAAAATAATCCATTAAAATAGACTGCCGTATCGACCCGAAATAGCAAAACGAACCGAAACGAAAACCTGCCGAAACGACCCGAAACAATAAAGCCAGACCGAAAACCCCCGAAACGAACCAAAAAAAATGGCGTGCACATCCCTAAATGTAACCCTAACACAAACAGAACCATCAAGCCAAAGAGGAACCCTAACAGTAACCCTCACACAAACAGAACCAGCAAGCCAAGCAGGAACCCTAACTGTAATCTTAACACAAACAAAACCAACAAGCCAAAGAGGAACCCTAACAGTAACCCTAACACAAAAAGAACCCATACACCAAACAGGAGCCCTAACTGTAACCCTAACACAAACAGAACCAGCAAGCCAATGAGGAACCCTAACAGTAACCCTAATGCAAATAGAACCAGCAAACCATACAGGAACCGGGGCGGCTTTCGGGGGACCCTTGACGCGTGGTGCTGCCGGCTGGCCAAGTGTCAGGAGCTCCGGCGGCACCCGGCACAGATGCAGCTGACCAGGGGGCGAGGCGCGGTGTAATGATGCGGGCCGCCAGTCTTTAAATCACAAGCGCGTGCAAAGAGCCTTGCCTTGACGTGGAGTTTTCCGCATCGCTCGATTCTGTGTTTCACTTATTACTGACCATGCTTGCTCTGAGGACCACGATCTGTTGCCGACCTTGCCTGCCTGTACGATGAGTCTCTCTCTCTGTGCCCCTGCCTGTTGTATCTGCCGCCCGGTGCTGTGGGTGTGTGCTTCCGATCCTGCCACATACAGTAGCGCAGTACACAGTGTCTAATCATTGCTGACCAGGTTTGTTATAACGACTACTCTGTCTCTGTGGCCCTGCCTGTTGTGTCTGCCGCCTGGTGTTGTTCTGGTGCTCTTTCAACCTGCCAAATACTGTAGCGCAGTACACAAATTATATAGATCTCGGTCTGAGTTGTTTGTTGCTGGTGCTTTCTCCCTGGCTTTTGTGGCTGCTAGAAGTTTAGGGTTAGTGGTCCCGACCATCCTAAGGATCGGAGGTTTAGAGGTCTGTCACCAGGGATCCTACCAGGTCTGTCCTGGGGAACGTCACACTGACCCGGCTTTGTATGATAACCACCTCTTGTGTACCAGTTCGGCGATCCTTGACTATTCTAAATCATATTGCGGTTTGGCTTTGTCTGTACACTGCACAGGCCGCTCCTGTTACACCTGTCCTGTTTGCACGCTGCTGTCTGAAGGATATATTCATGAAGGCCTGCTTGTGGTATATCTCTTGGAGCTTATTAACCCTTGTATGTGTTTGTGTCCCTGAGGAGACCACTCAATTATCAGACCACTGATTATCGACCACTCAAGGATCGGAGGGATACATAGGGAACTGTCTAAAGAGACCTGCGTCGTGGTATCCGGAGGGATTCGTGACAGTAACCCTGTGCGTAGATTCAGTCCACATACAGTAAATGGTGATATGGCCAAACAATTCCGTTATGTTTATGTCACGAATTCAAATCTCCCTCGAAACCAGTTCAAGTCTTTAGTTAATAAAATAAAAAATCTACTGCTTCTTTATCCTCTTCTTTTTATCTTGTAAAAAGCAAAACGTATGCTTCATAAAACTGAACGCCGGCCTCATTCATCGACCAGAAGAAAAAAAATATCTTTTATGTTGCCTAAGCATAAGATAAGCATGTATTGATTCACTCCATATAGCAGCATCTCGTTGTGTTTCAGGTTTAACCTACATTTGTCCTTTCATGTAGGTGCGATTGTCATAAAACCCGGCCATCTCCATGGTAATGAAGGGACGATACGTAACGTGAAGTAACTGAAGAGAATATTATCATTGTATCGAATGTGTTAAGTACACTTTGTCCTTTTTACGGTGGATACTGTCTCTGCAACGAATAAAAGTCGCTCTGACATTCTGCGCTCTGAGACTCGTTCCCCCCCCCCAATAATTATTTTTAACAGTAGCGTCAGGTTATTGGAGTTTTCATCAACGTCTCTATGGGAATTCATCCAAACCATGTATTATGTTTTGATTTTGATACATAAAACAAATATAGCACCCAAGGTCAATTAGAATCACTTAGCCGGGGATTGTCTGCCAGTTTGTTAATGTATTTTATTTTGTTGAATAATTTGAGCTCTTTACTCTAATCCTTTTCACGCTGATTTCAACGATTCTCGTGCCAAGTGATGCATTAGGACGGGCTCGTTCACTCCAAGCATATATTTCCTACCTTTAAATGCAGCAAAGTATAATATCATGTGTCGTAGGTTTTTTTTTCTCAAATGGATGAGTAATGCTATTGTTTTGTTTTATAGCCGTCGTTTTTTTTCTCCTTGTGTCTCTCAATAGCATCAAACGTAATCTTTAATATGAAAAATTGAAGTGGAACTGGGGCAGGCATCCAACTAACAGCCAACGCAATACGTTTCAGGACATTTGACATTCACAAAGTGCTTTGCGTTTCTCCGCAATTCAACGCGTTTCACTGATTCCATTTTGCCAAAAATATGGCAAATTCGCCATTTAGCGAGTGGTCACCGTATTTGGCCGAAATTGGAGTCGGCGAAGCAGCTATCGGACATCAACAAAAACAGTGGAATTGCAGCGATGACCGCTCAATTAGCATCGGCGAATTCCACCGAAGTGCAAAAAAATAAAGGGAAGACTCCTATTCTCAGAATAGAAGTACAAATGGATAAAAATGTGTCCAAGTAATTAAATGGTTCTTTAAAAAATAATAAAAAGGTCTGTTACAAAACTTAAAAACATCTTTTAAAAAAAATAAGAAAAAAAATTGTCCTCTAAAAAATACTAAATAATACAAAAAGGTGCTCTAAAAAATAAAATAATAAAAAGTTTTTTTATAAAAAAATAAAAAGAATACACGGTCTTAAAAAAAATATTTGAAAGGACATTACGTTTTTACATTGAAACCTATGGGATTCGCCTGTTTAAATCTGTCGAATTGAAACACCGAAAATCATGGCATTTAGACGGAATTTTGGTGCAGTTTGACGTTCAGTGCCGCAAAATTGCTGTGAATTGCACCATATTTTGCTGTCAGTTTGCCAATATTTGGCGAATTGACAGCTTAGTGAATAGACAAAATGCCCCAAAAATTGCAATGAACAGTGAAATTCACCGTCCGGTGCAATTCGGGGCAAATTCGGAGGTTAGTGATTAACCTCTCGAGTAAGGTCCAAGTTGTCCACAATGGTCTAGCACAGTGGTTCTTAACCTGGGTTCGATCGAGTCAGTCTCACGGGTTCGGCGGAGGTCAAGACACACACCCGACTCACACACCCGACTCATATGATTCGTGGCAGGGCTCGAGTCCAGGGGGAACGCGCAGGAACGGCGTTTCCGCACTTTTCCCGCAGCGGGAACGTTGCAGGAACGCAGGTTCCCGCTGTGGGCTGCTAGTGGAATGCATGCCAAAGAGCATTTCGCTAGCAGCAGCTGCTTGACTGGCCGCGTTCCCCGAGCACTGTGTGATCCCTCGCGCGGCCGCCTCCTCTCCTCAGCTCTCTGAAGGCTGTGACGCGATCTACACTCCGCGATCTCGCGAGAGTGTGTCACAGCCTTCAGAGGGCTGAGAGGAGGAAGAGGCGGCCGCGCGAGGGATCACACAGTGCTCGGGGAACGCGGCCAGAAGCATGCCAGAGGAGCAGGAGCCGCGTGCAGAAGCATGCCAGAGGAGCAGACGCTGGCTGCTCTGAGCGCGGGAAGGAGCACTAGCGCTCAGCATTAGACCCGGATCCAGGAACCCAAGTGGAGAGTCACAGGCCGGAATTCAACCCCCCCCAAAGCGCAGGTACTTTTCTGTGGCTGCCTTGCTCAAGCCTTCTCCCACAGCGGGGAGGCTCCGAGTACACACGGCAGTGAGCAAAGTCCCGCAGGGTGCCTTACCGATGTGTGAGGACATCCTGCATCCGTATTGGGCGGCCTGATCATGTGACCGGAGCCAGCCTGCACAGAGAAGGTGGAGAGCTGCAGCCAAGGAGATAATGGAATCCTCAGCCTGCAGACAGAGCCTGTGTTAGCAGGTAAAAGGGATCTGTCTGCCTCTCCCTGTATGTTCATTTACTATCCCACTCTGTGTGTGTGTGTGTGTGTGTTTGTGTTTGTGTGTGTGTGTGTTTTGTTCTTTGTTCTTAATGGTTTTGTTCTTTAATGGTTTTGTTCATTTTGTGCACCTATGTATAAAATATATACCTAAATATATACCATGTTTAGAATTTAAAACAATCATATTTTATTTTTCCAATTAAGAAGGGTTCGGTGAATGCGCATATGAAACTGGTGGGGTTCAGTACCTCCAACAAGGTTAAGAACCACTGGTCTAGGAGGACCGAGGGACATGCAGGTAGAGCATTGGATTTAGCCAACCCATGTTTAGCCCATACTGACTGTTGCTCGATGTGCCAGTGGGGGATCAGAAGATGTTGACCAACCCAGTGACACTTATTAAAGTCAGTCGTAAACACAAAAGCATTGTTACTGATACATTCATGAATGGTTGTATCATCTGAAGGGTGAATCCTTTAACCACGTGGCTGCTATGGACGCGCTCAGCGCGTCCAGACAAGTAGTTCTCCTGTGCTACGGACGCGCTGAGCGCGTCCATGCACAGGAAGCAGCAATCAGCCAGGATTCCGGCCGATTGTTGCGCCCCCCCGGTGCGGGCTGACATCTTGGATGTCAGCCCAGCACTCCGGAACCCCGGCAGGGACATTAGATGTCATCGCGGCGGCGCAATGACATCTAATTCAGGCGCCCCCCGCGTGTGCGGAGGAGGCGCCTGAACAGGAGGGGGAGAGGTCTCTCCCTCCCGATCGCCGGGGGCCACAGGGTTTAGGCAGGCACCGTTTGGAACGGCACAGCCTGCCCTTCCAAACGGTGGCTGACATTATCCCTGGGGAGCCGGATCACGATTCGGCGCTGAAAATGAGATCGTGATCCTCTCCCGGAGCTGGCCGACATCTTGGTTGTTGGCCAAGCCTCCGGGAACTCCCCCTGAGGACTGGCATCATCATGCATAGCACGATGACTCCATTCCTGGAGTTAACCCCTAGCTGCCAGCAATGGTGGAGATAGGGGTTCCAATGAACCCCCTATCTCCCGATCCGTGGCAGCTAGGGGTTAATGTTTGATATCGTTGGATCGGCCAGAGCATGGCTTTTCCAGCGATACCAAACATGATCATGTAAAAAGTTTTTTTATAAAAAAAATATTTAAAATAAAAATAAAAAAATATTTAAAAAAAATTATAACAAAAATTAAACACGTTTTTTGTTTTTTTTGTTTTGTTAATGCAGCAATATTGTTCCCAGTTCAATTATAATTAACGATTTTTGTTTAAGGTGCGTTTGTTAAAAATCACATAATTTTCCCCCAAAATAAATGTAACAAGTCCCCATTTCTAATTTTTTTAACAAGCGCAACCCATACAAAATATAACCGCAAACGCTCGCATGTTAAAATGTGAAAAACACTTTACACGCGGTAAATTATTGAAAATTCCAATTTTATTGCATTTTTTGTTATAATATACAGACAGGACATGACGTATACATATAATAATGATATATAATGAATCTGCCGAGTCTGCCGGAAAGAACGATATATAATATGTCTGGGTCATATACTAAAATAAGCCTTCAAAATGCGTTTAAACATGATGGTAAAAATGACCTCAGCACAGAGGCGTGAAATGCCTCAGCAGCGAAAGGGTTAAACCACCTACTGTACCACCACCGTACCCCCCCCCCCCATTACGGTTTGTCCTCCTGTCTAGGCTGATATTGTGTTGCACTTGGAGAAAGTCACATAACTCATCCTGTGTCTTCCTCCTCAAATTAAAAACTTGTTGAAATTTGCCTCAAGAATCTAATAAATGTTTAGTTAACCCCTTTACTACCAAAGTATTTTTCAAAAGTCAGGAACCAGTGGGTTTTTTGGAAAATCTTTTTATACGGTAAGAAATATCTGGGAATATTCTCAATGTTTTTCTTATTGTAATATCCTATGCGGCAAGGCAGAAGTCACCATCTACTGGCCAAAAGGAGTTACTTTTGTCGGCTGGGAAAAGTCCAATATATCAGGCTTAGCATAGCATGCTTTCAGCATTACCCCCTTCACTACCAAGTGATTTTCCAAAAAAACATTGTCAGGAACCAGTGGTGTTTTTTTAAAAAAAAAAAAAATCATTTCAAATTAATTATACATTAAGATATATTTGGGAATATTCCCAGTGTATTTCTTACCAGTGTATTTCTTACTGTAATAACCTATTTGACAGGCAGATGGCACCATCTACTGGCCAAATGGAGGTACAGCAGATAGAGCCGCAGCTCGTGGTTCCCTGCACTGGCTGCTGAAAGCCTGATATGTCAGGGCATTCTTCAGCTGATTTTAAACCGTTTTGGAACCTCGGGCATTGCCCACAGGGATAAAACTTTGGGGGCACCTTCTGAAGCCCAAAAGCAAACTAAATTTGTTTGCAGCAAATTAATTCAATTTGCTTTTTTCTTTCAGACAGTTTTTTTTGCAAACAGCGTTTCAATTTTCAAACTTTCAAGCCTACTGTTTTTTTTTTCACCTCGTTCGTCTGTGTGTCGGCTTTTTTCCGGTGGCTGCTCTGCGCTGTGATCGGCGGCTAGTTGGGTTTCTCCGGCGTGTTCGGGGTTTTTAATCCAGCTGTTTCTGCGGGTTTCGGTGAGTGTTCAGTGAGTATTTGGCGGGTTTGCAACGAGTGTTCCACGGATTTGCGGCAGGTTTTCCCTGCACTATGGGGGCCCTGTGGTGCTTGCTGAATACACCGCAGAGTCAGGGAAATAGGATCACCAAATCGCCCCGAAGTGCAGGGAACGAAAAGTCACCGAACGTGCGGTGACTTTTCGAATCTCTTTGAATAACCCTGTTGGTGGTGAGTTTTTCTGGCCAGGCTGTGTACAGTTGTGTTCAAAATTATTCAACCCCCCCCCCACTGAAATTGAGTGTTTTGGCCAGTTTGACATTGATTTTGATCATTCCGTTATCTTGCTTACAATTAAATCAAAGAGGCACGTGTAGGTCAGACAAATATAACATAACATTTATAATGAAATAAGCACAAATGTCTTTTCTGTGCTCACATCATTATCAGTTTTATTCAACCCCCAAGTGACATTCAATCTTAGTACTTAGTACAACATCCTTTTACAGTTATAACAGCTTTTAAACGTCAAGCATAGCTTGACACAAGTGTCTTGCAGCGATCTACGGGTATCTTCGCCCATTCGTCATGGGCAAAAGCCTCCAGTTCAGTCACATTCTTCTTAGGCTTGCGCACTGCAACTGCTTTCTTTAAGTCCCACCAGAGGTTCTCAATGGGATTTAAGTCAGGTGACTGCGATGGCCACTCCAAAATGTTCCAGCCTTTAATCTGCAACCATGCTCTAGTGGACTTGGAGGTATGCTTGGGATCATTGTCCTGTTGAAAGGTCCAACGTCTCCCAAGCCTCAGGTTTGTGACGGACTGCATCACATTGTCATCCAATATCTCCTGGTACTGAAGAGAATTCATGGTACCTTGCACACACTGAAGCTTCCCTGTACCTGCAGAAGCAAAACAGCCCCAAAGCATGATTGACCCCCCCGCCATGCTTCACAGTAGGCAAGGTGTTCTTTTCTTCATAGGCCTTGTTCTTCCTCCTCCAAACATAGCGTTGATCCATGGGCCCAAACAGTTCTAATTTTGTTTCATCAGTACACAGAACACTATCCCAAAACTTCTGTGGTTTGTCCACATGACTTTTGGCATACTGCAGTCGACTCTTCTTATTCTTTGGAGACAGCAAGGGGGTGCGCCTGGGAGTTCTGGCATGGAGGCCTTCATTACGCAGTGTGCGCCGTATTGTCTGAGCTAAAACTTCAGTACCCACATCTGACAAATCTTTTCTCAGTTCCTCAGCAGTCACACGGGGACTTTTCTCCACTCTACGCTTCAGGTAGCGCACAGCAGTCAAAGTCAGCATCTTCTTTCTGCCACGACCAGGTAGCATTTCAACAGTGCCCTTTGCCTTGAATTTGCGAATGGAATGATGCTTCCTATGGTCTCTCTTGGTATGTTTAACATCTTTGCAATCTTCTTATAGCCATTGCCCTTCCTGTGAAGAGTAATCACCTCTTCTCTTGTCTTCCTGGACCATTCTCTTGACTTCACCATGTTTGTAACCACACCAGTAAATGTCTAGAAGGAGCTGAGTATCACAGTCATTTTAAAGCTGCCTAATTGGTGCTTATTATGCTTTATTGCTGCTCCGTGACATCCACAGGTGTTATCAATACCTGATTGAAAACACTTGAATGAACCTCTGTTCTTCAGAGTGGTAGTCTTTAAGGCTAGGGACAGATGAGCGCATTTTCTGCGGCCACCGTCAAAATGTACGTCGATGCGTGCGCACGCATTTTTTCACGGAATACGCTTAAGTGGTCAGACGATGCGCAATTCTGGACGTATTTCATGACGATGGGGTGAAAAGTTTGAACGTTATGTTGGCCGCACACTAGCAGCGTCTGACATCTCCTAATCACGCACACACGCTGCTATGCGGCCGCAGCGCACTCTGTACGTCAGTACCAGCGGTTTAACGTTCTCGAAAAAATGCGTTCATTTTCCACTTGCGTTGCGCAGCCGGACTTTTGTGCGACCGTACTTCGTATATTGGCTGTCATTGCCCGTCATCTGCTGCTAGTGCGGCCGTGATTATGTGCGCCAGAACGCGCGTTCGCACTGCCTCAGTCTGACCCTAGCCTAAGGGGTTGAATAATTGTGTCAATGAAGAATTCACAAAAGAAACATTTACTACTGTATTACAAAACCAATTGATGTCATTTTAGTTGCATATGGTTCTTTAAAAAGTCCTTGTAGGATTTCATTCTGAATACAATTACAAATGTACACTAAATTCCCTAAAACCCTTTACAGCATTGGGGGTTGAATAATTTTGAACACAACTGTATATTCTGGTAACCTGATCTATTATTCTTTAATTTCACCATGTAATTTTAACATCAATAAGGCTCTTAATCTATAACTTATGTTTGTAAACTTTGCTTTTTCTTTTATTCCCAAATAACATAATTATTTTCTAGTTTAAAAGAAGATTTTTTAATAACAGAAACAAAGTTGTTTTGTTGTGCACACGACAGTGTGTTTTATTAAGATGATTCCAGCAATAAAACCGCTACAAAGTTATGTGTTTTCACTCATTTCCTTGGGTGTATCAGTTATGGTACATTCTACACCACATCTCATTCTCCAGCTGCCATTCGTAGACTTTAAAAATGGAAATAATTTGTTCCAAATGTTTTGAAAACCTCACAACCACCAACTTGCTTCATTTCCAAGAATCTTGGGAACTTTTGAATCTTCCAACTTAATGAGCCATTAAAAAGACGGAAATAAAGCAACAATGAAATGTTTTGATGACATGTTTGGTTATGTCGTTCCTCGTGCGGCTCTCTGAAAAGAAACTCGAGAAAAACGTATCTAACGTAACCGTCTCATTTCAACTGGCAGCTAGGCTTGTGGTGTAACAATGTAACATAGCTGATACGCTTTAAAAATGAGTAAAAACATGTAACTTTGATTAAGTTTTACTGCTGGAATCCTCTTAATTGGATGTTTATGAGGTTCAAACCGTGAAAATCTGAAGGAGACTCAGATGGTTTATTAGTAAAGCCAGTAACTTAGCGGTTTGTGATTGAAAGCCTTTTACATCAGAATTTTCGTGGAAGATATTTATTTTTATCTTAAAGTATTAATAATGAACTTATTTGTGTAGACCTTCCGCATTTCTTCAGCCAAAAGGTTATTCTACTCTGCATCCAGAACGTTAGGGTTTGTTTAATGTCAGAAACTACAGATAGATTTATATAATATGGGATTTTTGACTGCTGGAGCATTAGTGCTTATTTGACCCCTTAACGGCACTGGGCGTGCTATGCTGTCCCAGCAGCAGGTGGGCCTGAACACGGAGGGTTAGCACAGCACGCCCCATCGATCTCCAGCAACCACCCCAGATCACATGCTTCATTCTGTGCGTCATCTGTGGAGCACATGCTTCATTCTGTGCATCATTTTGGCGCATATGCTTCATTCTGTGCATTTATTTTTGGAGCACATGCTTCATTCTGTGCATCATTTTTGGAGCATATGCTTCATTCTGTGCATTTATTTTTGGAGCACATGCTTCATTCTGTGCATCATTTTTGGAGCACAGGCTTCATTCTGTGCATCATTTGAGGAGCACATGCGTCATTCTGTGCATCATTTGAGGAGCATATGCTTCGTTCTGTGCATCATTTGAGGAGCATATGCTTCGTTCTGTGCATCATTTTTGGAGCACAGGCTTCATTCTGCGCATCATTTGAGAAGCACATGCTTCATTCTGCGCATCATTTGAGAAGCACATGCTTCATTCTGTGCATCAGTTTTGGAGCATATGCTTCATTCTGTGCATCATTTTTGGAGCATAGGCTTCATTCTGTGCATCATTTGAGGAGCACATGCTTCATATTGTGCATCATTTTTGGAGCACAAGCTTTATTCTGTGCATCATTTGAGGAACACATGCTTCATTCTGTGAATCATTTGAGGAGCACATGCTTCATTCTGTGAATCATTTGAGGAGCACATGCTTCATTCTGTGCATCATTTTGGAGCATATGCTTTATTCTGTGCATCATTTCTGGAGCACATGCTTCATTCTAGGCATCATTTTGGTGTGTATGCTTCATTCTGTGCGGTATTTCAGACCCTTTTCTGCATCATTCTGTAGGGTTTAATATTTTATTACATTGCAGTTTCGAGAGTCAGAAAAATATTCTTGCGCTTCCAATATGCTGAGTAAGTCTGATCAGAAATAACAGGAATTTAGGGTTAAACCTAACCCTAAGAGTAACCCTAAACCAAGCACAAATACTAACTCCACTCCTAATGCTAACCTTAACCCTAGAATTAAGAGGTGTGTCTTTTTTTTCTGTAGTGATGTCTGAATAATGATGCAAATATGGTGCTTAGTAGCAGCAAAAGCTATGCTACATTTTAACCCTTTTGCTGCAGACAACGGGCCATATTACATAGTTGGTGCTAACTTAAGCAGAGCTGTTGTAAACTTCATAGGCTATAATGGCTCTGGTAAGTTTACAACAGCTCTGGTTAAGTTAGCACCAACTATGTAATATGGCCCAACGTGTGGAGAAAGGTCCTCATTTGTTTCAGCTGTATGCAGAGGACGTCACCCATACGTCGTCCAGTCAGCGGGGCCTCCCTCCCTATACTTAACTCTCTGTCCAGAGACGCACAGAGGTCTGACTTCCTTGAAGTCAGACCCCACTTTTATAACACCTCCCGGCGCACTGATGTCATCGCAATGGGAAAGATGATGTCATTTTCAGGCGCCCCCCCTGGTAGAGCCGGGAGAGTGCTTAAAAGGGATGGGGGGTCCTTTGGAACCCTCCTGATTGGGAGTTGTTAGAGCAAAAAGAGAGGCTTCACTGGAAAGGTCACAGTCCATCCTTTCCAGTGATGCCTCTCCTTAACCCTTTAGTTGTAAAAATGAAAATTAAAGTTAGGTTTTAATTTCTTGTTTCCATTTGGAGTATTTTGCCCATGATGCAACATTTTCCAAAAGCTTTGCTTTATGGCTTTTGTTTATTTTATCTACATTATTTAACAGTTAATGAGGTGGAGGAGTGAATGTTTAGATAAAGCAGTAAGAGGCTTGTTTTATCCAGGTTACCTAAGAGATGGTAGCTGAATGAGATAAGACAGGGAGCTTAAAATACTTCTAATCTACCCCCTGGTGATGTCCTTTGAATACATTCCACACAATACAATGATGTGAGTCGGTGACTGACCCATTCACTCCATTCTATGACCAAAGCCACACAGTGAGGAGCAAGTGTTGTAAGCTGTCCCCCACAGTATATTTCCAACACAAAATATCACACAATGGATGCACCCAGTGACACATATAGAGGAAAATATCACACAATGGATGCACCCAGTGACACATATAGAGGAAAATATCACACAATGGATGCACCCAGTGACACATATAGAGGAAAATATCACACAATGGATGCACCCAGTGACACATATAGAGGAAAATATCACACAATGGATGCACCCATTGACACATATAGAGGAAAATATCACACAATGTATGCGCCCAGTGACACGTATAGAGGAAAATATCACACAATGGATGCACCCAGTGACACATACAGAGGAAAATATCACACAATGGATGCTCCCAGTGACACATACAGAGGAAAATATCACACAATGGATGCACCCAGTGACACATATAGAGGAAAATATCACACAATGAATGCGCCCAGTGACACATATTAGAGGAAAGTATCACACAATGGATGCACCCAGTGACACATATAGAGGAAAATATCACACAATGGATGCGCCCAGTGACACATATTAGAGGAAAGTATCACACAATGGATGCACCCAGTGACACATATAGAGGAAAATATCACACAATGGATGCGCCCAGTGACACATATTAGAGGAAAGTATCACACAATGGATGCACCAGTGACACATATGGAGGAAAATATCACACAATGGATGCACCTAGTGACACATATAGAGGAAAATATCACACAATGGATGCACCCAGTGACACATATAGAGGAAAATATCACACAATGGATGCACCCAGTGACACATATAGAGGAAAATATCACACAATGGATGCACACAGTGACACATATAGAGGAAAATATTTTCTTAACTAAACACACAAGAGAAAAACAAAACATGTAAGAAATCAGCAACTTGAAATAAACACAATAAGGACATTTCATTTTTTGGTGGTCGTGGCCCTTTAATATATTTTGTTTTACAAGCTTTGATATCAAGCAAGAAATGTATACGTATAAAATCTATGCTGTTTAACAATGGGAAAATGAATAAAAAAGCTGGAGGAGATGCAGCCTCTCTGAGATTCCTTTGTACGTTGGTATCAAAGATCAGTGGTCCCCAGGCAAAACCACTTTCAGCTTCTGTAAAGCTGTGTAAATAAAAGGTTAAAGGGAGATCACTCACAGCCCACTGACTTGGCCATTAACTGTTCAAATAATGGTCAAAATTGTTACCTCCTGCTTTATTTTGATGACATTCTAAATGTCACTACAACTAAATAATCCCCTTGAACCAGGGACCACTCTATGACTGCTTTATCGATTTAAAACCGTGCAATTTCTGCTGAAACATTTCCTATTTTTATCCACTTTATATCACATTAGTGCTACACAAGCCCATTCATCGGTAAACTCCGTCAAAACAATTATTTTCTCTTGTTTTTATATCTCTTTCTTTTATTATTCTTAAGTCGTTAATTCGGGTCTCATGTACTATGTCTAGGAGGCGTAATTACACTTCGGGGTCTATTTAACTAATTTTCAGTGCTTTGCATTTCGGCTCATTTCGGCGATTCAGTTTCCTTGAAATTCCGCTGAATTCACTATTCCTTGAATGTTCACCATATTTTACATAAAATGGAGTTGGCGAAACATTTATCGGACGTCTACGAAAAACGCCGATAAGCACCAGATTGCACTGAACTAGCTTCAGCGAATTCCTCCGAACTGGAAGAAAAACAAACGCAAAACAAGTCTCCTATCCTCGTAAAGGGAGTTTACATCAAATTTTTTTTTATAAAAAAAGTGTTCCTTTCCGTGTTTTCTTTTTCAATCCCAAAGTGGAAATGTCTTGGTGAGGGTACAAATACTGTATAAACCAACCTTTTTTTTCTCTTAGCTGTCAAGCAGTGGGAGGACATGCAGTTGCTAGTAGGAAATTTTTGGTTGCATTAGGTTAGGACCCACCTAAGAAGAGGTTGCCGTGACGTGGTGGTTGGGCGTAACACTTTAGCCACTTCGATGCGGAGGACGCGTTCAGTGCGTCCTGACGCATCGGCACTTCGCTGCGGGGGACACGCTGAGCGCGTCCTCCCTTTTCAGCCATGATCGGACGGGATTCTGGCCAATCGCTGCGGCCCCCAGGGGCGGGCTGACATCCTGGGAATCCTCCTGGACCCAGGCGGGCATGATACACGTCTTCACGCCAGCGCGATGACGTCTATTACAGGCACCCCCACGCCAGTGCGGGAAAGATGCCTTTGGACCTCTCTCCCTCCCCAAACATATGGGGCAGCAAAAAAAGGCAGCCACCGCTTGGAAGGGCACAAGCGGTGGCTGTCTTTAACTCCTTGGGGGCTGATCACGATTTGGCGCAAACAGGTGCCAGATCGCGGTCGCCTCCTGGAGCTGGCCAACATCTTGGATGTTGGCCAAGCTTCCTGGATCTCCCCCTGATTACTGGCGTCATCGCTCATAGCGCGATGATGTCAGTTCTGGAGTTAAAACCTAGCTGCCACCTATGGTGGAGATAGGGCTTCCAATAGGGGGTAATGTTTGGTATCATTGGAACGGCCAGAGCATGACCTTTCCAATGATACCAAACATGACCATGTTAAGTGTAAAAAAAAAATTAATTAAAAAAATAAATAAAAATAAAATAATATTTTTTTTTAAAAAAAACTGTTTTCTTTTTGTTTTACTAATGCAGCAATATTGTTTCCATTTCAATTATAATGTGAACAACGATGCTGCATTAACGATTTTTTTCTATGGGTGGTTTTCTAAAAATCGCGTAATTTTCCCCAAACAAAATGTAACGAGTCACCATTTCAAATTTTTTTTAACAATCGCACCCCATATAAAATATAACTGCAAAGGCTCACATGTTAAAATCTGAAAAAAACACTTTACACACTGTAGATGATTGAAAATTTGAATTTTATTGCATTTTTTGTTATAATATTCAGACAGGACAAGACATATAATAATGATATCAGTCGAGTCTGCCGGAAAAAACGATATATAATATGTCTGGATTGTACAATAAAACGTGACTTCAAATCGCGTTTAAACATGATGAGCGAAACCGGTAAAAATGAGCTCAGCACAGAGGTGTGAAATGGCTCAGCAGCGAAAGGGTTAATGTACCAAAACCAAAAACAGCAGTCCTGCACACTGAAAAAAGAAAGGGTGCAATCTCCCGATACAAGGCTTAATCCCATCCCTTTAAAACCTTCAATAATCAAGTATAAGAACAAATGGGAAATGCAATCCTGTTACTAAGTATCCAGAGTTTATTCGTACAAAATCACAATAACAAATTCAGTATATACATGTTACAGGGAGCAAGAAAAAAATGCACAGTTACATAAACCTAAAATGGTCAGAGTATGCATCACAATAAAGGCATATGTTGCATCATAGCAAAAAGACCACTCCCAATAAAGATCAAACAAAATGCACAGAAGTAAACAAAAAAGTAGCGATTTAAATCCTCTATATTACCTGGCACTTCCAAGAAGATAAAAGGAGAGTGGAACGAGAACCCCCTTCAACTGTTTCGACTACATATCCCTTTATAAAGATTCATGTAATCCCTCTTATGTTAACCCCTAGCTGCTTAGCTACAATAAGTCCTAAGGACCACTATATCTCACGATCAGTGGCACATAGAGGCTCATTTGTTGTATCATTGGAAAGGCCAGAGCATGGCCTTTCCAATGATACCAAACATGGCCGGGTTTGGTGTAAAATATTATTTAAAAAATAATAATAATAATAAATGATAAAAATATAAATAGATTTTTTTTTAATGCAGCACTATTGTTCACTATTAAATTATAACGTGACACAATGATGCTACACTAATGATTTTTTTTCAGTTTTAGCTAAAAACACGTATTTTCTTCAAAAAATACAGCACCTGTTTCCCATTTTTAATATTTTTAACAAGCGTACCCTATAGAATATACTGTATAACCGCAGAGGCTTGCATTATAAAATGTGAAAAAAAATTTTTACACGCTGTAGATGATTGAAAATTTGTTGAAAATTCTAATTTTTTTACATTTTCTGTTATAGCATTCTGGGAGGACATGCCATATACATATAATAATAATATAATATGAATCTGCCGAGTCTGCCGTAAAAAAGGATATATATAATTTGTCTGGGTCGTATTATAATATATGACTTCAAATCGGGTTCAAACATGATGAGCAAAACCAGTTAAAAAGAGCTCATCACACAGGCGTGAAATGCCTCAGCAGTGAAAGGGTTAATAGACAAAATTATTATTATTAATGGCTCCGCAGTGAAGGGGTAAAATAATAATATGAAAGTTTGTTAAAAAATAATACAAAAACATCACATAAAAATGTATTTTAAAGAATACTAAATGCTCTTTTTTAAAGAATTTAAAAAATAAAAAAGTTTTTTGTAAGAAATAAAAATAATATATTTTTTTATAAAAGATGTTACGTTTATTACATTGGGATTTGCTTGTTTAAACCTGTTGAGTTGAAACATTGAAATCAGGTTATTTCGCTGAAATTTTAAATTCGTGCAATTTGGCATCCTGTGAATAAACAAACAGATAGTTCTCTATGGGCCAATTTTGGTGCTGCCAAATTGCAGCAAAATGCACCATATTTTGCAGTCAGTTCGCCTCTATTTGGCAAAAATACAGCTTTGTGAATAGACGTATTGCTCTGAAATTGCACCTACAGTGAAATTCGCCTTTCGGTGCAATTCGGTGGCAAATTCAGACATTAGTGAATAACCCCTTATGTGTTACCAGGAGAACCATGAAAAGTAGCATTGGCGAGCGCGGATCCGGAGAATCAAAAGGGAAAATAAAATCACTGTGATTAATTTCCACTTCAGGGGGTTTGTTTTGCGTTTTGACAGTTTTTGTTTCATGTGCTTCAGCTTTACTGACCCGCAAAGTAATATTCAGTAGCTCCAAAATTTTAATCAAAAGGTACGCCACAGACTGAGCAACCCAAAGCTTTCAAAATGTAAAGTAAGTCGTGATGACTTGGTAACGCTACCGAATCACTGCCTGAAAAGGAAGTCATAAAATCCTTTAAAATGAGCTGGGATACAGTTACCATTTTATATACTAAAATGTTCTCATCGTTTTCAAAGAAATTCATTTTGTCTTACAGAATAATATAACAGAATAATGCATAAAAGTGAAGAAACTTAGTATTTTTTTTTGGTTTGTGGTAGGGATGCACCAATACCATTTTTTCAAGACCGTGTTTAAGTAGCAATACTTTTTTTAGGTACTCACTGATGCTGATAACCAATACTTTTATTTAATGTCATGTGTCCACTTTCCAATAAATAATTTACGATTTTGCTGAACCCTGTCCAATTTATGTCAATATTGAAATGCATGGCCAGACAGCCCATTTACCCAATGCACACACCCTGACAAAAACAGACACCAGACCTCAGATACATGTATACCCCACCAGACCTCAGATACATGTGTACCCGCACCAGACCAGACCAGACCTCAGACAGATGTATACCCAAACTAGAACTCAGTTACATGTATACCCACACCAGACCTGAGAAACAGATATGTATATATATAGACCTCAGACACAGACACTGGGGCAGCGGGCAGAATGCACTAAACAGCATTCTGCCAGGCCCCTCCGGCTGGTTCCATTCTCTCGAGCAGCCATTGGCATTTGAAGGTTGTAGCCGGGCAATTATCCTACAGGCAGGGCCAGCTGTTCCTAATGTATCATTGTTTATTATATCGCACGTTTGCGCTACCCCATTGTAAAGCGATATGGAATCTGTTGGCACCAGATAGGTGACTGTAACTGTAACGTGGCTCAGGTGGGGCTGCGCTCTTGAGTTTTTGTGGGATTTTGTCCGGATAAGGGGGGACATGGTATTTTGGGAAGAGGTTTAGGGTGTTTGTGTCGTTTGTGATATGTGTGAATATTGTTATTGGTGATATCGTTATTGACTATGTTTATCGGTTACTATCTGCTGATAGGATTACTGTGTGGGTCACCTTAGTCATTCCCAACTCTCCCTATCAGGAATGTGTTTGTATCTGTTAAAGGTTTGAATGGATATTGTTCTGTCTTGTTTGCTAAATGTTGAGAATTACTAATCCCATTATCTGTCCCTGGTCTAATTATGTCCCAGAATCGGAGGCACAGAGCAGAAACTATAAAGCAGTAAGAGTAGAATTCTACTCACTCAGTCCCTGTTGCTGTTTGTTCAAAACATCCAGATCTGTGTGTTGCCTGATTTCTGGGGATGATATCAAAGCACTTTGTGTGTACCCATCCTTAAGCTTTGGCTAAGGGCTGGAGAAAGGCAAGAAAGACTGCCGGTGGGAGAATGGGCGTTCAGCTAAGAAGTGGCATTAACATATGTGACCAGTCGGGGTACGGAGATCTGATACACTTTTGGCTTGTACAACTACCCCCTCTGGTTCAGACCCTGGCTTGTTTAGATTCTACTCTGGAGGGTTGGCCTGGTCAGCAGTGGTGGTGGATACCCCGGGGACATCTGGGTACCGGAGGGGTGAGTCCCTGTGGATCATGACATATTATACAATACTTGCCAAAACATTTTTTCCAACGGGTCAACTACTTCTCAAAACACTCCCAAGGATCATCTTCCATCAATGTAGCCAACTGCTCCAGTGGCAATTGCCTTGCAGTTGGCCAACTGCCCATCTTCAAACATGACAAGGAAATTTTTGGGGAATTCAACTAAAGCAGTTTTTTGTTCTGCGATCGATAATCGCAGAACCCAGCTGACGCATTACTTGGTGAAGTCCAACTCTTCATGAATCCTCAACAAGCTTAATTTTAGGAATGTCGAACTCTTATGCAACCTTTTTGGTTATTGGTTTGAGGTTCCTGATCCAGAAATTCCTTCACCTTGGTGCTTAGTGAATAGCTCCATATGTACAGTATTTTCATTATGGTGTCATACAAGACCCTGCTGGTGCAGTGACCGGACATCCCAGTACTTTTGTCCATATAGTGCATATGTCGGTGCAACAGGCACTATTTTATTTCCGAGTACATTGTAGAACATCCATTAAATCTTCATTTCAACCATATCACAAAAAAGACAGAGAGACCTTTGGGTGGCTTTTTTTTTTATTTCAATGCAATTAAAAGAGAATAAACAAAAAAAATAATTTTCCTCTATTTTATTGTTTTACACGGTCAGAGAAACGACTTGAATAAATCTTTTAGAGCCTCCGCTACGGAAAAAAAAATAATCTGCAGCTGCTCTAGTTAAAACATGGAAATCTAATTAATTGCAGGAGCTATAGTTCTAATAAGCCTTCTTCCTAATCCTCAACACGATCATTCGTCCTCTCATGAAAACTTCACAAAAAAAATCCAAATAGTTGTATCTTTAGTCTCCAAAGAAAGAATCGAATGAGGAGACCGAGAAAATGCAATAAACCCCCAAAAAACTTTATTTGTACTTGGGAAGGGTGGGGGGGGGGGTGGTAAAATGCAGAATAAAAGGTTGAAGTTTTAACTATAACTCTAAATCATGTGAAAAATATTTTCAGGCAGTCGTGGATTCCAGGTAATAAGGCAAAGAAGTGCTCCTTTGAATTATCGAATCTTGAGCTCAATGACAAGCACCTTCACAGAAGAATGATTTCGCGATTACAAATGAACCAACATGCTTAAAAACATAGGGCCCTAGTCCGTTCTTCGCGCAAACATGGACGCTAACAGCCACAAGCCCTGGGAGATCGCGCTCTCTCGTAGGATGTAATCTAGCCCTTTCCCTCCTCCTCTGCTCGCCTGATTTTTACAGGAAGTGGGTTAAACCCCTGGTGGTCCGGCAAGGAGATAAAAAGTGTTCCCTGTGGGGGCGTGGCCAGCTACAGATGTGGGAGGACGTGTTTCTCTGGAGCTCCGACCCGTCCTTACCTCTATGGGGACCCTAGAAACCTTTAGCTGCTGCCTTTTTTTTTACCCTGGGAACCCAGAGTAGTATTTTCCTCTATATGTCACTGGGCGCATCCATTGTGTGATATTTTCCTCTATACGTGTCACTGGGAGCATCCATTGTGTGATATTTTCCTCTATATGTGTCACTGGGTGCATCCATTGTGTGATATTTTCCTCTATATGTGTCACTGGGCGCATCCATTGTGTGATATTTTCCTCTATATGTGTCACTGGGAGCATCCATTGTGTGATATTTTCCTCTATATGTGTCACTGGGTGCATCCATTGTGTGATATTTTGTGTTGTAAACTGCGCCCACCCAGTATCTTTTCATCACTTGCTCTTCACTGTGTGGCTTTGGCCATAGAATGGAGTGAATGTGTTTTAGTTACAGCTTATGTAAGTGGTAGCGTCTGTGACGGTAGTCACTTTGGACTTGGGGTACATGCAGCTAGAGATGTGCCTGGTAAATGCTGGCCTGATGTTTTGTATTGTTTCCCAGACTTCTCTTATGTTGAAATCACCCTGTGCCTGCAGTTCTAGGTGCAGGGTGTTTGTGTTTTCTGCACCATATTCCATGATGTCTGTGTTATATTATTATTCCCTTATGAATTTATTGTAGTGTCACATTGTATGCACTGTGTTCTTTCCCTTATGTGTATCTTTAGTAATGGATCTATTTGTCTTTCCCTGCTTCCATCAACACCACCACCCAGGAACTGGCTTAAACTAGTTCTCCCTGCCCCCTTGCCTTAGTCTTTGTTTCACCAGGGCGTGTGTGTGGGGGAGGGGGAGGCTCTGCAGCATGGAAACGCTGGGGCATGTTTTTCATTGTTTTTCTGTACATTTCCCCTGTCTGTGTTTGTAACTGTAAACCCTTTAAATAAAGTCATTCCCAGTTTGGTTTTCACCCTGCAAGGAGCTCTAGCTATTGACTGGGTTCTGGGCCAGAATCAATACTCCTTCGGGATTCGAGCATTCTGTGCGTGGGTATGGGACCCCACGTTACAGTGTCTCTATAGTAAAGATTGAAATCAGGTGTTTTCAATTCAAGCCATTGCCACAGGTGTATAAAATAGTGCTCCTTGCATCGCCAATAGAGCTCCTTTTCTGTTCCATCCCGTCGCGCACAGCAAGGTCCATACCAACCTGGTTGGATGAGTTTGGCGTGGTAAAACATGGCTGACCACAACCCCATCCAACACCTTTGAACTGGAACCGAGATTGTGAGCCAGACCTTATCGTTCAACATCAGTGCCTGACCTCACAAACGCTCTACTGGATGAACAGGCAAAAAAGCCACCAGAAATTCCCCAAAAATCTCATGGAAAGCTTTCCCAGAAGAGAGGAAGCTGTTATAGCTGCCAAAGGGGGGACCAACTCCATATTAATATATATATTTCCAATGCCATGTCATAAGAAACCCTGATGATGTCATGGTCAGAGGTCCCAATACTTTTGTCCATATAGTGAATCAGCATGGACGTTGAGATGCCAGTTTTGACCTAGCCGTCTTCATTAAAAAATTAAGATCTTAAAGAAAGTCTTGTGAGTCAATCAACGATAGGCCATCTGCTGATTAATTAATTAGCTCCTTGCTGCTGGGGATCCACCAGGAGGCAGGGGGCTTAAATGCCGCAGGGCGCTTTCTGGCATCTACTATGGCCCGCCTCCCTTCCCTGCGACCGATCGTCGTCATTGGCTGCAGAGGGTTCTGCCTGCACTCAGGCAGACTTCCTGTAGCCAATGACATCGATCGGCTGCAGTGAAGGGAGGTGGGTCGTATTAATTGCCAGAAAGCCGCAGGGTGTGCTATTTTGATGGTGCGTCGTTTACGTCAGGGCGCCATAGTCCGCCCCGCAGCGTTAAGGGATTAATTAACGTCAATTGGCAACATGACTTCAGATGAGGTTGCTTTTTCATTTTAGGTGAACATCAAGAAAAATCTGAACCTGACGCACCAAGTTCTATCATTCTTGTCAATTAATTTTATTAAAAAAGTATCTCAGACACTTTTATGGAACTTCAAAATACTTTTCTTTTTTTTTTTTGCTTTATGCCAGTGGACTGAACAATAGCAAATCTTTAATTTTCCCCTGAAATCTTTCCAGGCTTTTCTTCCACGGCAGAAACAACGCAATGATCACGTCAAGCTGTACCTAACCATTTCATTGAGCTGCAAGGAACAATGAAAAAAAAAAGGAAGTTTCAAATTAAATTTATGACTAAGTGACATTTAAATTACTATTCAACATAATAATGGGGTAAAAGATTTATTTTTTATTTTTAGGATCATTGACTATAGCAATCCGCTCTGTGCAACAGAGTTTCATGTTTTAGGCCTATCCGTATGAAGTCAACTGTGAGTGCAAAGGAGAAATGAAGATATGATTTGCTTTAAAGAGACACGACCACTAACATGAGCTGTAACTCGATCACTTGTGCAAGTAAAAACACATTATAAAATATATGCTGCTTTTAAGTAATCGCATGTAAAAATGAAAAATAAAATTAGGATTTTTTATCTCCTGTTTCCATTATGTGGATTATTCCCATGATGCAATATTTACCAAAACCTGTGCAAAAGCTTTACTTTGTGGATTTACTTTATTCTACAGTATTTAACAGTTAATGAGGTGGAGGAGGGAATGTTTAGAGAAGGCTGCAGGATGGCTTATTGTGTTTCTAAGGTACTGGCAGCTGAATGAAGCCTGTACGCTGATGGCACTCAAATATACCTCTCCTCCCCTGATCTCTCTCCTGCTATCCTGGATCGAGTCACTGACTGTCTCTCTGCCGTCTCAAATTGGATGTCTTACTCCTTCTTTAACCACTTGGCTGCTAAGGACGCTCTCATCGCTTCCAGCCAAGTGGTTCTCCTGTGCTATGGACGCGCTGAGCGCGTCCTAGCATAGGAGGCAGCAATCGGCTGATTGCTGTGCCCCACCCCCCCCCGGTGTGGGCTGACATCTTAGATGTCAGCCCGACACTCCGGGACCCCGGCGGGGACAATAGATGTCATTGCGCTACCGCAATGACATCTTTTACAGGCCCCCCACTCCCCGAGTGCAGGGAAGGTGCCTGAAAGGGACCTCTCTCCCTCCCCTTCCGTAAGGGGCAGCAGTAAAAGTCAGGCACCGTTTGGAAGGGCACAGCCTGCCCCTTAGGGGCCGGATCGCGAATCAGCGCCAAAAATCGCTAAATTGCGATCCTCTCCTGGAGCTGGCTGACATCTTGGATGTCGGCCAAGTTTCTGGGATCTCCCCCTAACGACTGGTGTCATCGTGCATAGCGCAATGACATCAGTTCTGAAGTTAACCTCTAGCTGCCACCAATGGTTGAGATAGGGGGTTCCAATGAACCCCCTATCTCCCGATCCGTGGCAGCTAGGGGTTAATGTTTGGTATCGTTCGTTGGATCGACCAGAGCACAGCCTTTCCAACGATACCAAACATGACCATGTTAAAAGTTAAGAAAAAAAATAAAAATGAATAAAAAATTTTTTAAAAAAAATAAACAGGTTTTTTTTTGTTTTGTTTTGTTAATGCAACAATATTGTTCCCATTTCAATTATAATGTGAACAATGATGCTGCACTAATGATTTTTGTATGGGGTGCGTTTGTTAAAAATTGTGTAATTTTCCCCCCAAAAAATGTAACAAGTCCACATTTCTAATATTTTTAACAAGCGCAACTCATAGTAAATATAACCGCAAACGCTCGCATGTTAAAATGTCAAAACAAAACACTTTACACGTTGAAAATTATTGAAAATTCTAATTTTATTGCATTTTTTGTTATAATATACAGGCAGGACATGACGTATACATATAATAATGATATATTATCAATCTGCCGAGTCTGCCGGAAAGAACGATATATAATATGTCTGGGTCATATACTAAAATAAGGCTTCAAAACGCGTTTAAACATGATGAGCGAAACCGGTAAAAATGACCTCAGCACAGAGGTGTGAAATGGCTCAATCTTGCCAAAACAGAATTTCTCCTTCCTCCCTCCAAGTAGAACCCAATACCACCTATCTCTCTACGAGTAAATGGAACACCCATTAGCCTGACACCTCAAGCTTGCTGCTTTGGTGTCACTTTTGATTCTGACCTAACATTCTCTTCCCACATCCAGACAGTGACCAAATCCTGTTACTTTCAACACAAAAACATTGCCCGTGTTCCGCCCCTTTCTGATGCAAGATATCGCGAAGGTGCTGGTTCATGCTCTTATCATTTCATGGCTTGATTACTGCAACTCGCTCCTTTGTTGGCCTCCCGAACTCCCATATTGCCCCTTTGCAGTCTGTAATAAATGCAGGTGCCAGGCTTAGTTTTCTCCCCAGACGCACCTCACGTACCCCCCCCCTCTGCCAGTCCCTCCATTGGCTTCCTGTACATTTCAGGATACAGTTTAAAATACTGACGTTCTCGTTCAAATCACTCAATAACTCGACCTTCCCTACATGTCTTTGTTACTACGCAAGCACATTTCATCTAGACCACACCGGTTGTTGGGCAACCTCCATCTGTCCTCTGTTTACACCCATGCAACCAATTCTCGCCTCCAAGAGTTCTCAAGGGCAGCTCCGTTCCTGTGGAATGACTTGCCTCGCCCTATCAAACTCTCCCCTAATCTTCAAGCCTTCAAGAAATCCCTCAAATCCCTTCAGATTAGTGTACCACATCACTGATGCAACTCATCCCTCCATTCACCTACTCACACATGATTGAAGCCACTTCTATGGCCCCACCATTCCCAAACCACTGGCACCAATGATCCTGCTGTCCAGTAAAACTCCCCTTGTCTTCCTCGTCCCCAATCCCTCTAGATTGTATGCTCCTATGAGCAGGGCCCTCTACACCTAGGGTTATATTACAATCTTCGCGCAAAAACCCTCGCACAAAGCATCAATTTTTGCACCAAACGTTAAACTTTTGCGCGTGCAAATCACCGCTGGAATTACAATCCTCGCGTGTCTTTGCATCCGTCGATCAATAACTTGCGCAAACAGGGTGTGCCCAAATGCTCGCGCAGTACCGTCACGCGCAAAAATCAGTGTGCGGACTGTTTTTTTCTCGCGATTCAGCCAATCAGAATTAAGAACCACAATTATCTCACATTAAGAAATTGCACCTGTCATAGTCAATCTGCGTATATATGCTGCAGCAATAATAAATGCACACACAATTTCTCAAATTTATTGGTTTGGGTATGTGTAGAATGTGTAGCTATACTTTGCTGCGTATTTTTTTTGGGCTGGTGTATTTGGTTTCGGCCAGGTTGATAGAATTTGCCATTAACACCAGCTTTTAGAAGTTGCTAAAATTATGCGCGCAAAGGCCATGCGGTAATTTCCGCGCATAGATTGTAATACCATCCGCGTACCAGCGCACAAACGCTTTTGCACTCACAATGTTAAGTATAGGACGCGCAACGTACAGTAAGCTCACGCAGGGTTCGCGCAGGTTCACCCACGGTAGACGATTGGGTGCGGTTGTTGCGCTGACTATGTAATATGGGATTCGGCGCAAATTGTTTTACCCCTTGCGTTAATGTTTTTTTGCGCCGGCGCAAAGATTGTAATTTAGCCCCAAGTGTTTCCGTCCTATGTCCGGTCCGTTTATCTGTATCTCGTTCCCTTTGGTTATTGTAAAACGCTGCGGAAACTGTTGGCACTATGTAAGTGATAATAATAATAATGAGATAAGACGGAGGTTCGGCGGGTTTGCAGCTTTCTTTTTCTTCTTTTCGGCTTTTTCCCCGCACTCCCAGGACTCTGCGGTGAATGCAGAATTCACCGTCGGGTGGGGAAATTTGATTCCCCGAAGTGCGGGGAACAACAGAGCACCGAAATGTCGGCGACATTTCAGTGCTCTGTGAACAGCCGCTTATTTTTTTTATTTTTAGTTCAGTGGTATTCACCGAGGCTAATTTGGTGCAATTCGGCACTTTTCTACACTTTTTTGCAAACGTCCAATAACTGCTTCGGCGACTCCATTTTTGCCAGAATGCGGTGGACATTCGATAAATAGTGAATTCACAAAATCTTCACCGAAATACAAATCACCGAAATTGCGTACCATTTTTTTCTTTGTGTTTATGTAAAATAAAGCTAAAAATGTGCAAGGAGAAAAAAAAGGGAGTAAAATCTTTGCAGAGGATGAAGGGTAAAGAACGAAGGGTAAAGGAAACAGATTTCAAGAGATACATTTAAAGCGAAAAAAGAAATAAGTTGAGTATAACCAAGGCTAATGTTAAGTGCAACGCTGTCAACAGATTTCGATTTCGATTGGAAACCATCCAGTACAAGAAGCTCCAGATAAGAAGTGTCTATCAATTATATGAAGAAAACAGATTTACATTTTCATCACAAATGTCCTGTGAAGAAGCTGATGTGCCATCTGCTCTCAAAACAAGGTCATTATAGCATGGCATTTAAATTGCCTTTTTTTTTTTAGAGAACGGAGTAATGTAGCAGTTTTGTTTTTCTTCAGTAATTAACAGTAGAATGTTCCTTGGATTCATTTATCGGAAATAAGTGTCAAGCATTATCTTGAAAAAATAGAAAAAGAGATATTTAAAGGGACACGTCCGCTTACATAAACTGTAACTCAATTACTCGTGCATTACAAGCAAAAACACAGTATAAAACAGTTTATAAAACACATGCTGCTGGTTTTATTTCTTTGTTTGAAGTAACTGCATGTAAAAAGGAGAAATAAATTTATAATTTTTTTCCCATGAGGCAACATTTACCAAAGGTTATTCTTTACTTCTGTGGTTTATCTAATCTAAAGTATTTAACTGTTGAATGTTTAGATAAGGATACAATGGGCTATTGTTCTGCAGGCTGCCTGAGATGAGAGATGGCAGCTGAATGAGATAAAACAGGGAGCTTAAAAAATTTCTAATCTACCCCCTTGTGATGTCCTTTGAATACATTCCACACAATACAATGATGTGAGCCGGTGACTGACCCATTCACTCCATTCTATGGCCAAAGCCACACAGTGAGGAGCAAGTGATGGAAAGATACTGTGGGGGGGCAGTTTTCAACACAAAATATCACACAATGGATGCAGCCAGTAACACATATAGAGGAAAATACTGTGGAGGATTGTGGTGAATCAAGCGCTTCCTTCTGAAGAGAAAGGGGTTCCCTCCAGTGGGGCAAAGTTCTTGTTCTTTTAATTCACTTGTGGTATGGAGAGGTCTTCAACCCTCAAAGACAACATAAACAGAATGCATGACATGGTGTAGTCTGTGAAGCCAGTAGAGCTCCCCGAAAAGGTATATAGAGGTTAAACTCACATGGTTCTGTGTCACCCCTCGGGCACTAGATGAATAGGCTGCTGGTATAATATGTAGATACCGGATCCCTCTCTGATGTTATGCTCAAGATCCTTCCTTGGTCAATAAGGGTACAGCAGCAGGACCATCAATCAAAGGATAAAAAGGTTTTATTCCATAAAATTCTAATTAAAATACAAATAAAACAATGCATCATAGAACGTCCCGAGGAATTAAGGGGTAAATTAGGCAAATAAAATGGTATATTGATAACATATCAATTGATAACATCAAATAACATTGATTACAAGTGTGATCCAGAAATGAACCACAAGATGTATACGTAAAACATTATTCAGTATAAAAAAAAATGAAAAGTGATTTTATTATTATTTGTATCTATTTCTGTAAAGGGCCACCACCACCAAAAAATGAAATGTCCTTATTGTGTTAATTTGATGTTGCTGATATCCTACATGTGCTTTGTTTTTCTCTTGTATGTTTAGTGAAGAAAATATTTTCCTCTATATGTGTCACTGGGTACACAGGTACACCCCGCTGACTTCAATGGGCCACCTCGTCCCCTCCCCACAGCTGACATGATCTACGCATCATTGGCTGCAGAGAGGCCGCCCCCTGCATCCAATGACGTGCATTGCGCCGTGGCTGCATGGGCGGGGCAAATCAGAGGCTCACTGTGGCACCTGTGTTATCCCCCGCCCAACGGGTGATGCCCGTATGTCATGAAGAAATAAATAAGAATATGTCCATAAGGTTTATTCACTATATATGGGATCGTCCACATATTTCGGAGGTAGTATTGCCATATAGACATATTTCTATTCATGAATAAAAACATTAATGTTTCCAGTTTAGCGCACCACCAGCTTGAAATGTTACCAGCCGCCATTGGTCCAAAGTCCAAGCAGGACAGCGATATCTGTCTTGGGTCTCCGATAAATCTCTGTTGTTAATATGCAGCAAGTTGCGTCGACTGTTACATTTGTAGAAAGATTCATTGAAGAAACAGGTCAAAGTCTAGTAGGAAAATGATGATTTAATGAAGCCTTTGGCTGAGCTAAGTCATATCAGAGAAAGATTTTTTCCTCTGGTTACTAAGTAAATAAAACAAGAACACGTTATAACTGCCTATTTCTATCTCCGTAATGAGAAAATTATGGGTACATCAAGATTATCCACATAAATCTTAGGAAAATAACAATTTTGGCTAAAGCTACATGTCATAATGTTCTTTTTCCTATGACCGTCCAACACAGCGGGGTTTGGTTTCCGCTGAGTATTGTCGTTCGGGGTTAATTGTATCCTACATCAAAATCCATGACAGTTCAAGTCGACGTTTTGTTATTTACGGAATAAATTCCCGCATACGCTTAGACTTTCTTCAAATAATAAAAATGAGGAGAGGTAATGTAACACCACTCTCACTGTCACCACCATGTTTTATCTGGTACGTTCCATTAGTGTTGAATAATCTAACAACGATTCCCCGTGGACCTTTTATCCCTTCATTACTTGTCATTACATTGTCCATGGAAAACATTATTAATCTTGTAATTACACTGTATATGATATATGTTTTCTTTTATTCTTCTGACAGTGTGTTGTGGCGCTTGCGTGTGACCCCTACATGCCATGCAAAAAAGAACATTATCCAGGTGACACAACAGTACTTAATGTGGCTGGGTTTTGCAATGATGGAAGGAAGGACCCTAAACTAAGCCCGATTGCTAGTCCTTAACGCCAGGGCAGTGCCGGAAGGAAGGTGGGCGGGAACGCCATGGGGCAGCCTTCCAGCAATTCCCCTGACCTGCCTCCGTTCCCTGTGGCCGATTGCCGCAATTGGCTGCAAATGGGACTGCCTGAACACGAGCAGCCAATTGCGGTGATCGGCCTTAGGATAGGGAAGTGGGGCGAGGTAGAGATGAATTTGGAACGAAATTTGATAATTCGTAGTTCGGAAGTACTTCTGAATAACGAATCGATACGATGCGAATTCGAAACGAAATGATATATAACGAATTTATTTCGTTTTACACTGTCAGGGTTATTCAAAGAGATTCAAAAAGTCACCGCACGTTAGGAGACTTTTCGTTGTCTTCAATTTGGTGCAAATCGGCTTTCCCATTTCGGCAACCCTGCGGTGTATTTAGTAAGCACCACAGGGCTGTCGAAGTGAAGGGAAAAGCTGCCGAAAACCCGGCGAACACCTGGCGAACGCACGCTGAAAACCCGCAAAAACATCTGGATTATCCCGTGGAAGACGCCGGAAAAACCCGAGTAAGAGCCGATCACAGGCAGCGAAGCCGAGACCGCAGAAGAAGGCAGTGAATAAATTAGCAAAACAGTTTGTTTGAATGTTTGAAAAGTGAAACGCTGTTTGCAAAGAAACTACTGAGCGAAAATGTCTGAAATTTACATATGAGATCCAGGGAATGATAATAAAAAGGGCTGTTACAGAAATAATAAGTAAACTTAAAAAAAAAAAAAATCAGACTTTTTTTAAAAGAAAAAAAAAAACAGGAAAAATGCTTAAAATATCTTGAAAAATCTATAAATAAAGAGACTCTTTACTGCAGAATTTTATAATGAACGGTTTATTAGATATTGAATTAAAACGGGAATATTTTTAACATTGAAGCCTATGGGATTCGCCTGAATAAATCTGCCGCATGAAACCACCGAATGGCAGGGCATTTCGGGAACCTTTCACTGCTGGTTTGTGTTCTCTGAATAGCTGAAGCAGTGCTTTTCATGGGGATTTCACTGCCCTCGAACAGGCACCGAACAGGCACCGTATGTGCAGGCAATTCTCCAGGATTTGGCGAATTGCCTGCTCTCTGAATAGCCGAATGGCCAAGAAAGGTAACCGTACGCTGATTTTCAGCGTTCGGTTACCTTTCTCAAGCAATTCGGATCTCTTTGAATTACCCTGTGTCATCATCATAAAAGAAAAATTTGAATAATTGATATCAAGTATTGAATTTGAAATGAACTATCAAATTGATATCAACTATCGAATTGATCTTAATTTACAACACAAGTAATAGTCAGCAAAGGACTTTATGAAACAAATTAATTTTGTTTCACTGTTAAATTTGACTCAAATACTAAATCTGTGACACAGCTTAAAATTTAACCCTAGCTTAAGTGGGGTTTTATTTAGTGATCCAAAATTCGAATTGATATCAACTATCAAATTGATATATGAAATTCGAATCGATTCGAAATTTCAAAACGATTCAAAATTTTGAATCGATCCAAAGCTAAACGAAACCAAATACAAAACAAAATTAGTTACGAAATTCCGAAAACAAAATTATTTAAAAAAGTTACGAAACTAAACGAAACAAATTTTTCAGCCATGCACATCCCTAGGGTGAGGGAGTTGCCGGAGAACCGCGAGGCATGCTATGATGTACTTTGGTATTCAGGCTCACCCACCACCAGAACTGCATAGCTCGCCCAGCAGTGTCAAGGGGTTAAAGTGGCTGGGTTTTCACATGCCAGAGCTCAGGACTCCCAGAGATGGGAGAGGGAGAAGCGGCAGAAGTAGAGTAGTCAGACAAGGTGGGTCGTACACTGGATTCAGGATAGAGAATAGTCAAACAAGCCAGGTCAGTACTCTGGGTATCGAACAGAGAATAACATGCTGAAGGTCTAAAACCTTCAAATGAGTCACCTGCCGGTGTTAGCTTCAATTCTGGCACCAAAACGCACGGGGACAATAATATCAACATGATGCCATTGCGTCACTGTCGTGATGCTCGCAGTCACTATAAATTGACACACCGGATGAGCATACTGTGTCAAAATGATTGTCCAAGCTAAGGGAGATGATGTAAGCTGCCTCAGGATTGGGGAGGATCTTGGGATCTTGGGTTAGTGGCAAGGATGTGAGTGGAGCAATGTTGAGGTTGTGGATATGGCAGCAGGATGACACGCGGAAGATACAGGCGAAGGAGTAAGCCTCGCACAGTGCAAACTTAGAGGTGTTACATTGTTTGTGTGTGTGTGTGTGTGTGTGTGTGTGTATGTGTGTGTACAAAACTCATTGCATGGGTACAGACCTACCATTACATTCATCAGATTAACCCTTTCGCTGCTGAGGCTTTTCCCGCCTCTGTGCTGAGGTCATTTTTACCGGTTTTGCTCATCATGTTTAAACGTGTTTTTAAGGCTTATTTTAGTATATGACCCAGACATATTATATATCGTTCTTTCCATCAGACTCGGCAGATTAATAATATGTCATTATTATATGTATACATCATGTCCTGTCTGTATTTTATAACAAAAAATGCAATAAAATATGAATTTTCAATAATTTACAGCGTGTAAAGTGTTTTTTTTCCACATTTTAACATGCGAGCAATTGCGGTTATATTTTGTATGGGGTGCGCTTGTTAAAAAAATTAGAGATGGGGTCTCGTTACATTTTTTTTTGGGGAACATTACACGATTTTTAACAAACGCACCGCATACAAAAATCGTTAGTGCAGCATCATTGTTCACATTATAATTGAAATGGGAACAATATTGCTGCATTAACAAACCAAAAAAAAGAAAAAAAAAGTGTTTTTTTTTTTTTTTATAATTTGTTTTTAAAATATTTTTTTATTTTTATTTTATTTATTTATTTATTTTTACAAACTTTTTTCACTTTCGTGTTTGGTATCGTTGGAACGGCCATGCTCTGGCCGATCCAGCAATACCAAACGTTAACCCCTAGCTGCCACAGATCGGGAGATAGGGAGTTCATTGGAACTCCCTATCTCCACCGTTGGTGGCAGTTAGGGGTTAACTCTAGGACTGGCGTCATCGTGCTATGCACGATGACGCCAGTCCTCAGGGGGAGTTCCCGAAGGCTTGGCAGACATCCAAGATGTCGGCCAGCTCCGGAAAAGGATCACGAACCGGCGCTTTTCAGCGCCGATTCGCGATCCAGCTCCCCAGGGGTTAATGCCAGGTACCATTTGGAAGGGCAGGCTGTGCCCTTCCAAATGGTGCCTGGGTTAACCCCCGCAACGCCGCCGATCGGGAGGGAGAGAGGTCTGAAGGGCCTCCCCCCTCCCTTTCAGGAGCCTCCTCCGCACATCCGGGGGGGCGCCTGAATTAGGTGTCATCGCGCTGTCGCGATGACACCTAATTTCACCGGCGGCGGTTCCGGATGCTGGGCTGACATCGAGGATGTCAGCCCGCACCGGGGGGGCCAGCGATCGGCCGGAACTCGGCCGAACGCTGACCCCAAAGTGAGGACGCGCTCAGCGCGTCCTCAGCACAGCAGCAGCCATGCGGAGGACGCGCTGAGCGCGTCCTCCGCATTGAAGTGGTTAAGACAGCTTTGTCATATGTCAACATTTTTGTCATCTTTGGCTTACTGCAGTAGGTCAACTATGACGAATACACTATCTAGGGAAGTTCCACCATATTTAACCTTAGTTTTCATTTATTTCCACCATAGTTTATGTCAAAGATGTTCAGCTTTGCTTTTACCATTAAAGTGAAAAAACAAGTTAACAAGAACAGCCATATGTGTACTGTCCTTCAGTGAGTGTCCTTGCAGGTCTCATATATTTTTAGCTCAATAGGACCATTAAAGAGAAGACTGTACCTACAAATCACACGAAACGCATTTCGCCACTTAGCCTTCCTCAGCAAGTGACAGAATTTTTTTTTTTAACTGAGGAAGCCTGAGCGGCGAAACGCGTTTCAGTGCATTTTTAGCACACTGGATACTTCGTTAATTATTATCTTTAAAGTGAATATATTACTATTACTTTTAACCTATTAAATCCTGGTTTATATATACCATTTAACACCCTACCTCTGGCTCAAACCCTCCCCTCGAACCTCCATAAAGATCCTCAAGAACTTGCATATCAAAAGACACCTGGAGAAACACGCAGAAGGTCGGGCAGTTACCAGAAGTGATGACAGAGAGCCAGAAAGGATGCTCCAAAAAATGTGAGTGTGGTCCAAATAGGACTAACAAATCATAATTTGTAAAAGCGATGTTGTACAAGGTGGTGTCTATTTCCGACTGCTGTGCCAAGTCCAAAGGTTCCCATAAAGGTGGGGAGAGGTTAGCCCTGCTGAAGGGCTCGTGTGTTTTTCCACTGGATATTAGTGAAACTGCTGCATCACAACTAGGTCGTACAATAAAGAGGAATCCTGGAAAATTGAATTTAAGTATTGAATTTACATTTCATTCATCAAGCATGACT
Source organism: Leptobrachium leishanense (assembly GCA_009667805.1). Taxonomy (NCBI): domain Eukaryota; kingdom Metazoa; phylum Chordata; class Amphibia; order Anura; family Megophryidae; genus Leptobrachium; species Leptobrachium leishanense. Next base: position 46,835,444 of record CM019063.1, on the reverse strand, counting down.
GGTGCACCAACTGGTGTTTCCAAAGATTATCACACAGAGTGTGCTAGGAGAACTGATATCTTACATGTGCTTTGTTTTTCTCTTGTATGTTTAGTTAAGAATTTTTTTCCTCTATATGTGTCACTGGGTTCATCCATTGTGTGATATTTACCTCTATATGTGTCACTGGGTGCATCCATTGTGTGATATTTCCCTCTATATGTGTCACTGGGCGCATCCATTGTGTGATATTTTCCTCTATATGTGTCACTGGGTGCATCCATTGTGTGATATTTTCCTCTGTATGTGTCACTGGGTGCATCCATTGTGTGGCTTTGGGCGTAGAATGGAGTCTATGGGTCAGATATCCAAAAAAACTAAACACATAAGGATTGCATGTGTGTGGGATGTATGTAAAGGACATCACCAGGAGGCAAAAATAGTGTTAGAACCCCACTATCAGATCCCATTCAACTGCCATCTCTTATCTCAGGTAGCCTAGACAGAACAATAGATCCCCTGCAGCCTTGTCTAAACATTCCCTCCTCCTCCTTATTGCCTTTTAACTACTCTTTTATCCTATACCACAGCTGCGACGTGAGACTTGCCATACGATTTTGGTAAATGTTGCATCATGGGAAAAAGCCACAAAATGAAAACAGGAGATTAAAACCTAAATTTAATTTACCTTTTTACATGTTAATACTTCAAACAAAGGAAAAACCCGCAGCATGTGTTTTATAATGTGTTTTATAATGTGTTTTTGTTTATAATGCAGAAGTAATCTAGTTACAGCTAATGAACGTGGTGGTGCTGCTAAACCAACTGTAGTCTACATCGCTCTAACTGGTGGGTTCCTAGAAGAACCTCAACTGAAAGGGAGATGAACAGGTAAGACCCCTAGGAGTTCAACACAGTAAGTTAAAAGGCTATTCTATTGAAAATATACTACTGGCAGCCTCTGCCCAATTATTTTTTTGTTTTTATTTCTTGGGTGATTTTACTCACCTTTTGTCCCTCGTTGCGAGCTGCTCCTCCTCTTCGACATTCAGTCTCTAACCAAATCTTGCTACTTCCACCTAAAAAACACTGCACGCATACGTCCCTTTCTTAATCAGGACTCTGCTAAAATGCTCACCCAAGCTCTTATTATCTCCCTCCTTGACTACTGTAACCTCCTTCTCTCTGGGCTTAAGAGATCCCAGATTCTGCCTCTGCAGTCTGTAATGAACGCCTGTGCCAGACTCATACACCTCACATCACGCACCCCTCGTACTTCGCCCCTTTGTCAATCTTTACACTTGCTCCCTGTTTCCTTTAGAGTCCACTTTAAAATACTGATCCTGACATACAAAGCTCTCTGTAACCGTGCCCCTGCCTACATCTCCTCCCTCATTAGCAGGTACAGCCCGACCACTTCGCAAGGCCATTGATCTGATGCTATCCTCTCCTTGTACCCGCATCCAACTCCCACATTCAAGACTTCTTCTGAGCTGCCCCCTTTTTTTGGAACTCCCTCCCCTGCAACATCAGACTCTCCCCATCTCTCCAGTCCTTCAGGAAGTCTCTGAAAACACATTAGAGAAGTCTATCATTTCACTCCCTTATCCCCCATGGTTCATTTCCTGCTCCAGCTTCTCACACAGCTCTCTCCTCACCCTCACCTAGCAAGTCATCCCTCTCCTCTTAGATTGTAAGCTCTTGAGCAGGGTCCTCTCTCCTACTGTTTTGTGTGTAATGTGTTTGCATATTTGTTACTCTGTCTCTCCCACTGTACAGCGCTACAGAACTTGTCGGCACTTTATAAAGACTTTTAACTGTAACTGAAGCATTTCTGCACATTTTGCTCTCCTACGCAAATTGCAAAGCGTAGTAACCGCAACTTCTGTAGCGCCTGCATAGAGCCATGGATCGGAGCTGCATGCGCATGCACAGATTTGATCAATCGGATGCCTCTGAGAATGCTCGCTACAGCGATTGGTCCCATAGGGTGGCGTGGGCACGCTCTGTGCGTGTGACAACACTAGTGACTGATCTGGGGACCAGCAGCTGGGAAATTCGTGATCCCAGCTGCTGGTGACAATGGGTGGGGTAGAGGAAACTAGGGATGTGCATGGCTGAAAAATTCATTTAGTTTAGTTTAGTTTCGTTACAATTTTAAGTCATTTCGTTTTTGGAATCTCGTAACTAATTTTGTTTCGTATTTTGTTTCATTTGGTTTCGGATCGATTTGAAATTTCTTATCGATTTGAAATTTCGTATCGATTCGAATTTCATACATCAATTCGATAGTTGATATCAATTCGTATTTTGGATCACTAGATAAAACCCCAATTAATCAAATTTTGCTGTTAAAAGAAAAGCTAGGGTTAAATTTTAAGCTGTGTCACAGATTTAGTATTTGAGTCAAATTAAACAGTGAAGCAAAATTTATTTGTTTCATAAAGTCCTTTGCTGACTATTACTTGTATTGTAAGTTAAGATCAATTCGATAGTTCATTTCAAATTCGATAGTTGATATCAATTCGATAGTTCATTTCAAATTCGATAGTTGATATCGATTATTCAAATTTTTATTTTAGATGATGACACAGTGTAAAAAAAATAAATTTGTTATATATCGTTTTGTTTCTAATTCGTATCATATCGATTCGTTATTCGGAAGTACTTCCTAATACGAATTATCAAATTCCGTTCCAAATTCAGAATTTTTCCGAAATGGATGCACATCTCTAGAGGAAAAGCAGCACGATACTCTGACATTCTGGTGACTTCTTAACAGAACAGTTCGAAAGACGTCAAAATGAGCTTTTTTACTTTTATTTATTTATTTTAAAAAGGACGAATCACCTGCCAAGGTTTCACTTCATAAAAGTTTTGGATCTGCGAACGACTTACAGAGATAAAATATTTATGTAGCTCGGGCCTCGGGATTAGGGATTATTGTTATGTATAAACTCCTGTGGAGTCAAATCATGTCCAGGAAGGTTCCCAGAAAAAAATATTTATATATATATATATAAGACTGTAATAACTCAGCTTCTTTGAAGATGAAGGTTTTTTGGATATCGTCCAAGCTGATTTGTAATAGCTCAGTGTCTTTGGCAAGAAAAATGTCGGACATTTAACATGATAAATGAAATGCTCTATTTATTCAAAGCCTTATTTATAGGGTTTCCAAGAAGTGTGGCATGCAGACCCTGCCAAAATATCTTTGGGGTTTTTTCCGCAGACTCTGCTCACTGTTTCTGCAAACTTGTCATATACGTTACCGACCCTTCACATGGACAAAACACAACCGAATAGTCAGGACGGTTTGCACCAAAGGAGCGTCCATTGGTTGATTACCCAAAGGTGGAAGATGATGGGTCGTCGCTAGAGTGTTCCGTGTTCTTCCAAAGTGTTTTGTTGATCAGTAACTGATAGTCTCGGAATTTTGTCGTTATGGATTATTCCAGTTTCCCAGAAAACATTCACGATTTTGACTCGTTACTAGGGATGAGCTGTTCGGGTTTGGGCGGTTCGGGGTTCGACTCGAACTTAGCCTGTTCGAGTATATCGCGAACACCGAACATTTCCGGGTGTTCGCCGCATGTTCGACCACAATGGACCACAATGCATTTTCCCACTGGCCTGAAGCTCATAATTGGCTACAGCCTTGCACCTGACCACAGGTCTGGTGCAAGACTGGTTCAACACTATGCCAATCACCGCTCAGAGTCCTGATTGGGCACATTTTGGCCAATCATGGGCTCACAGAGCTAAGTCCCGCAGCACACTATATAACGTTTCCACGCAGTGCTTCTGCACGCATTTCAGAGGAGATTTCAAAGGAGATAGTTGTGTCTTGTTACTGCCGGTCTGCCACGCTACTGGGTGGGTCTGGGGGGGTCTCATTTCTACCAAATATCAGGGAATTTAGGTGATGTGTGTCTTGTCACTGTGCCAGAAAGTTTTTTTTGGGTTTACAACTTTCTTTAAAACATTTGTGAATTGAGGTGATTTTCTGGGTCTTGTCACTGTGCCAGCAAGTCTTTTTGGGTCTCATTTCTACCAAATATCAGGGAATTTAGGTGATGTGTGTCTTGTCACTGTGCCAGAAAGTTTTTTTGGGGTTTACAACTTTCTTTAAAACATTTGTGAATTGAGGGGATTTTCTGGGTCTTGTCATTGTGCCAGCAAATCTTTTTGGGGCTCACTAATTTCTTTAAAACATTTGTGAATTAAGGTGATCTGTGTCTTGTCACACAACCAGTACCACGCAGTATTTTGGGGCTCACTCATTTCTTTAAAACACTTGTGAATTAAGGTGATCTGTGTCTCGTCACACAACCAGTACAACGCTGTATTTTGGGGCTCACTAATTTCTTTAAAACATTTGTGAATTAAGGTGATCTGTGTCTCGTCACACATCCAGTACCACGCAGTATTTTGGGGCTCACTCATTTCTTTAAAACACTTGTGAATTAAGGTGATCTGTGTCTCATCACACAACCAGTACCACGCTGTATTTTGGGGCTCACTAATTTATTTAAAACATTTGTGAATTGAGGTGATCTTCTGTGTCTCGTCACACAGCCAGCAAGTTTTTTTGGGGCTCACTCATTTCTTTAAAACATTTGTGAATTGAGGTGATCTGTGTCTCGTCACTGGCTGCCAGCTATCAGTGTGTCTCACTGAGTTATACCATTGTTCTTTAAATCTTTATACCAGAGTTGAATCAGAGTTCTGTATAAATCTATAAATCACTCACCATGTCTGAAAGAACAAAAAGGACAGGCAGACGCTCCCAGACACAGATAAGAGGGCAAGCAGCCCCTGTGTCGGGAGGCTGTGTCTCTGCAGGGGCACGCTTGTCATTTCTAACTGGTGCTGGCCGTCCTAAGCAGCAGCAACATACAGAGGACTTGGTGGATTGGCTAACCAGGCCATCCTCATCCTCCGAGTCCTCTGCCAGCCAGGGTTCTAGTGCTTTACAGTCCACCTCAGCTGCCAAAGCACCTAATGCAGCCTCCATGTCCACAGCTACTCCTGCCGTAGCCTCGCTATCACACACGGAGGAGTCAGCTGAATTGTTTGACTACAATGAGAGTGACATGCTGCTTGAGGATGCGCAGCAAGTACAGTGCTCTGATTCAATCTCTGAGGTTGAGCAAGGGAGTATAATCAACCTAGAGGAAGGGGGTGCCAGTGATGACACACAAATAACTGGCACTCATGTTGCCCCAGCAGCTGCAGCATACTGCCAAGTTGGCTCCAGTGACGAGGAGATAGAGGGTGAAGATGACATTGATGATGAGGTCACTGACTCCACCTGGGTGCCAGATCGAACTGAGGAATCAAGTGAGGAGGAGGGGGAGGAGGAGGAGGCACAGCAAACACGAGGCACAACATCGTCTGTGACCAACCATAGCACTAGCCAGTCCAAGGCATCAGATGTCAGAGCTGCTCCGGTGCAGAGCGCTGTTGTCTCAAAGAACACATCCAGGAACTCTGCTGTCTGGGAGTTCTTTAAGAAATGTGCAGCAGACCCCACCGTTGCTATTTGTAATCTATGTCAGATGAGGCTGAAGCGTGGGATAAACACCAGACACTTGGGTACCACGTGCTTGAGGCGACATATGAACAAGTGCCACACATCCCGTTGACGCAAAACTTTGCGTAGGTCCTCCTCCTCCTCATCTGTCTCTACCCACACTGTATGTCCTGCCATGTCATTGCCTACAACCTCCACCGACAGGGATGATGCTACAGTATTGGATGTACCAGCAAGTCCTTCCTCACAATGTGACATCATCCCAGTAGCTGGAGATTTACGCAGTCAGATTACGTTGCCGCAGCTGCTGCAGCGAAAGAAAAAATATAGTCCCAAACGTCCCCAAGCACAGCGTCTAAATGCCAGCTTAGCAAAATTACTCGCATTGCAGCTGCTGCCTTTCCAGCTGATGGACTCTGTTCCCTTCCGTGAATTTGCTGAATGTGCTGTACCACAGTGGCAGGTTCCAAAACGCCATTACTTTTCACGCAAGGCCATTCCAGCACTATACCAGCACGTGGAAGACAATGTTATCCAGTCATTGGGAAAGGCAGTCAGCAGCAAGGTGTATGTCACTTTAGACACGTGGTCCAGCAAGCATGGACAGGGTCGTTACATTTCCTTCATGGCACACTGGGTAAGTCTGATTGCAGCTGGGAGGGATCCAAGACGGGGCTCTGTGCTGGAGCTTGTTCATCCACCACGCCTCCAGAAAGCTGCTTGTATGAGGTCTGTCTGCTCCACCACCACCACCTCTTCCTCCTCCTCCTCCTTCTCTGTCTCTGGCGAAGTGGCAGTTAAACCGACGCCTGATAGGGTCTACGCAATGGCTCAAGCAAAAAGAGGCCATACTGTGCTTGAGCTGGTTTGTTTAGGGGACAGGAGCCACACCTGGTCAGAAATTTTGTCAGCTCTGCAGGGGCAGGTGCAGAGATGGTTACCACCACGCCAGCTTGAGCTGGGAAGGATCGTCTGCGATAATGGCAGCAACCTTCTCTCTGCCCTACACAAGGGTAAATTGACGCATGTACCATGCCTAGCGCACGTCCTAAATCTGGAGGGACAGCGTTTCCTAACCAAGTACCCAGGGCTGCCAGAGCTTCTCATCCAGGCCAGAAAAGTCTGCAGCCACTTCAGACGGTCATTCCCAGCAAGCGTTCGCCTGGCAGAAATTCAAAGAGAATTCCACCTTCCCACAAACCGTCTGATCTGTGACATGCCCACCAGGTGGAACTCGACATTAGCAATGCTGCAGCATCTGCACAAGCAGCAGAGGGCCATCAACGAGTACCTGTGTGAGTATGGCACAAGGACAGGTTCAGGTCAACTTGGTTTTGTTTTCCCCCCGCAGTGGCTGATGATCAAGGATGCATGCACTGTACTGTCACCATTTGAGGAGGCAACGAGGATGGTGAGCATGGACAGTGCATGCATCAGTGACACAATTCCTTTAGTGTTCCTGCTGGAGCACACTCTGTGGGGAATTATAGATGTGGCTCTAGAGTCAGAGCAGCGGGAGGAAGAGGAGGCCTTCCCTAGCTCTCAAGGCCCAGTCTTTCCGCAGACAGCATTGCAGCAGGTCCTACTCAGATCAGACAAGAGGAGGAGGACTATTTAAGTAGTGGGGGCATTGAAGGTGGGGATTCCTCAAGGGAGGGTTTTGTGTGCCCAGAAACAGAAGGGCTAGTGCGTGGCTGGGAGGAGGAAGTGCACGATACGGTCATCCTCATTGACCAGGAAGACTCGGAAGCTAATGCCACCTCCAACCTACGCTGCATGGGCTCCCTAATGATGCAAAGCCTGCTAAATGACCCCAGGATTCGTGCTATCAAGGAGAGGGATCATTACTGGTTGGCAACCCTTCTTGATCCACGATACAAGGGGAAAGTTGCAGAGCTCATCCTGCCCGCACAGAGGGAGCACAGGATGAAAAAACTTGAGGATGCTCTAAAGCGACACTTGTGTAACACCTTTCCAGGCACTGGGAGATTACCAAGTGCTGACACACGTGCTTCTAAAGCTGCAGGTGATCAGAGGAATAGCGGTGAAGGCCAGGGCCGCTTGACTGATGCTTTTTTAATTTTTTTTAGTCCACGACGCCCAAGGACGTCAAATGTAGGCACCCATTGCAAGCGTCTTCACCATATGGTGCAGGACTACCTAGGGGCAAGGGCAGACCTGGATACCTTTCCAACAGATGATCCACTGGCTTACTGGGTGTTGAGATTGGATCACTGGCCAGAACTTAGCCAATATGCTATGCAGCTACTAGGTTGCCCTTCATATAGCTTGCTTTCTGAAAGGACGTTCAGTGCCGCTGGAGGTTTTGTCACAGACAAAAGAGTGCGTCTGTCCACCGACTCTGTAGACCGGCTGACATTTATAAAAATGAATCAGTCCTGGATCAGCAGCTATCAATCCCCTGATGCTGAAGTAATGGAATAGATAGGGGATGTCCTCTTCTGCATTCACAAAACCTCCAGCACTGAACTCTTCTACAATACCACAAAAGGGTTACGGTGTGAAGGCACTTGCTGCCATGAAAGGCACAATATTTGGCTGCACTGACGCCTGTGCCAGATTTATATCATTTTATATTTTTGAACCGCAGGGTCCAACCCTGCACTCTTCCACAATACCACAGAGGGGTTACTGTATGATGATACTTGCTGGCCTGGCATTAAAGGCAGAATATCTGGGTGCACTGACGCCCATTACCAGATAAAAAACTTTTCAATATAGGACCGCAAGGTCCACCCCTGCACTCTTCCACCATAACACAGAGGGGTTACTGTATGATGATACTTGCTGGCCTGGCGTTAAAGGCACAATATCTGGGTGCACTGACGCCCATTACCAGATCAAAAACTTTTCAATATACGACCACATGGTCCACCCCTGCACTCTTCCACAATACCACAGAGGGGTTACTGTATGATGATACTTGATGGCCTGGCATTAAAGGCACAATATCTGGGTGCACTGACGCCCATTACCAGATAAAAAACTTTTCAATATAGGACCGCAAGGTCCACCCCTGCACTCTTCCACCATAACACAGAGGGGTTACTGTATGATGATACTTGCTGGCCTGGCATTAAAGGCACAATATCTGGGTGCACTGACGCCCATTACCAGATAAAAAAAACACTTTTCAATATAGGACCACATGGTCCACCCCTGCACTCTTCCACAATACCACAGAGGGGTTAGGCTAGGGTCAGATGAGTGCATTTTCTACGGACTGTGCGTCCGTGCAGTATGGTTGTACTTACTGACTGACGACAAGGTAGTGGCCACACAGTCCGTTTTTTTCACTGACGTATTTTTTGACTGATGTAGCAGGGAAAATAAATTACAATGAAAGAACATTCTGTCCGTCAAAAATGCAGGACGTATAAATGCAGTCCATCTGACCTTGTTGCATCACTCACACACAAAGCTACACGGACGTTGTGGACGTGGCGCACTCTGCACGTCCGTTCTAGCAGTATTACGTTCTTGCCTAACCTGCATCTGTTTGCAGCGTCCGTCAGCCCTCGCACTTCTGTGCGGACGTACTTCGTGTGTGGGGCTCCATTTAACACAATTGTATGCTATCACGGACGTACTTATGTGCGGCAACACAGACGTTAACACTGCGTTCGTCTGACCCCAGCCTTACTGTATGATGATACTTGCTGGCCTGGCAGTCTTGCACCAAAGGCACAATATCTGGGTGCACTGACGCCCATTACCAGATCAAAAACTTTTCAATATAGGACCACATGGTCCACCCCTGCATTCTTCCACAATACCACAGAGGGGTTACTGTATGATGATACTTGCTGGCCTGGCATTAAAGGCACAATATCTGGGTGCACTGACGCCCATTACCAGATCAAAAACTTTTCAATATAGGACCACATGGTCCACCCCTGCATTCTTCCACAATACCACAGAGGGGTTACTGTATGATGATACTTGCTGCCCTGGCAGTCTTGCACCAAAGGCAGAATATCTGGGTGCACTGATGCCTTAACCAGATGCATATCTTTTTAATATAGGACCGCAAGGTCCACCCCTGCATTCTTCCACAATACCACAGAGGGGTTACTGTATGATGATACTTGCTGCCCTGGCAGTCTTGCACCAAAGGCAGAATATCTGGGTGCACTGATGCCTTAACCAGATGCATATCTTTTTAATATAGGACCGCAAGGTCCACCCCTGCACTCTTCCACCATAACACAGAGGGGTTACTGTATAATGATACTTGCTGGCCTGGCATTAAAGGCACAATATCTGGGTGCACTGACGCCCATTAACAGATAAAAAAAACCCACTTTTCAATATAGGACCGCATGGTCCACCCCTGCATTCTTCCACAATACCACAGAGGGGTTACTGTATGATAGTACTTGCATGCCTGGCAGTAAAGGCACAATATCTGGGTGCACTGCCATTGACGCCTGTATCAGATTCATATCCTCAGAGGGGTTACGGTGTGACGGCACTGTTGCCGACGCTAAAAGCCCAATTTTAAAGCACCTATTGTTACTTTCATCCAAAGCCTGCATAAGTTTCACAATAATTTAGCCAAAAAAAACACTAAACTTTTTCTGCGTGTCCTAAAATGTCTTTTCATACAGGCTGCCGCCCCAAGCAGTTGTTTATGGATAGATTAAAGGAAAAGCATTTACCGTCATATGAAACGTCATTTTTTGGTTTTTACATATTTCTATACATCCTAGAAATGCGCCACTTCACGGGCAGGTTATGGGGACCTCCTAGGCACGATATTTGAAGGAATTTTTGTTTTTATTTTTAACCCTTATTTCATGGAAAACTCACTGTCCCTTTAACCACTTCAATGCGGAGGACGCGCTCAGCGCGTCCTCCGCATTACTGCTGGTATGCGGAGGACGCGCTGAGCGCGTCCTCCCATTGGGGTCAGCGTTCGGCCGGGTTCCGGCCGATTGCTGGCCCCCCCGGTGCGGGCTGACATCCTCGATGTCAGCCCGGCATCCGGAACCGCAGGAGCTGAAATTAGGTGTCATCGCGGCAGCGCGATGACACCTGATTCAGGCGACCCCCCGCATGTGCGGAGGAGGCGCCTGAAAGGGAGGGGGGGAGGTCCTTCGGACCTCTCTCCCTCCCGATTGGCGGCGTTGCGGGGGTTAACCCAGGCACCATTTGAAGGGCACAGCCTGCCCTTCCAAATGGTGCCTGGCATTAACCCCTGGGGAGCTGGATCGCGAATCGGCGCTGAAAAGCGCCGGTTCGCGATCCTTTCCCGGAGCTGGCCGACATCTTGGATGTCGGCCAAGCCTCCGGGAACTCCCCCTGAGGACTGGCGTCATCGTGCGTAGCACGATGACGCCAGTCCTAGAGTTAACCCCTAACTGCCACCAACGGTGGAGATAGGGAGTTCCAATGAACTCCCTATCACCCGATCCGTGGCAGCTAGGGGTTAATGTTTGGTATGGTTGGATCGGCCAGAGCATGGCCGTTCCAACGATACCAAACACGAATGTGAAAAAAGTTTTTAAAAAAAAATTAAAATTAAAATTAAAAATAAAAATATATTTAAAAAAAATTATAAAAAAAAAAATTAACATTTTTTTTTCTTTTTTTTGGTTCGTTAATGCAGCAATATTGTTCCCATTTCAATTATAATGTGAACAATGATGCTGCACTAACGATTTTTGTATGCGGTGCGTTTGTTAAAAATCGCGTAATTTTCCCCAAAAAAAAATGTAACGAGACCCCATCTCTAATTTTTTTAACAAGCGCACCCCATACAAAATATAACCGCAATTGCTCGCATGTTAAAATGTGAAAAAAAACACTTTACACGTTGTAAATTATTGAAAATACATATTTTATTGCATTTTTTGTTATAATATACAGACATAACATAACGTATACATATAATAATGACATATTATGAATCTACCGAGTCTGACGGAAAGAACGATATATAATATGTCTGGGTAATATACTAAAATGTGGCTTCAAAACACGTTTAAACATGATGAGCAAAACCGGTAAAAATGACCTCAGCACCGAGGTGTGAAAAGCCTCAGCAGTGAAAGGGTTAAAAACGTTTTTTTTAAAACTTTTTGTCCTTGTTTCCTGTCCCCCAGGGCACTACCCGGACCCCCATACACCTTTTATGGCAAATATGTAGCATATATGTCCTCTTGGAGGGCACTCGAAAAAAACTAATTTTCAGCCCCATTGACTTGCATGGGGTTCGGGTTCGGGTTCGGTCCCGAACAAATGGGAAGTTCGGATTCGGGCTCGAACCGAACTCGGGGAGTGTTCGGCTCATCCGACTCGTTACACGTGATTCTCGGATGAGTGAGATGTCGATGTGTTTCTGTTCGGGAGTATAATGTAAATATATATGTCAAAATACCCATGTTTGGGAATAAAGTCCAAGGCTGCTGTTCCGAATTAGAAAATGCTTCTCAGTCACAAAGAGATGTATCCAGATGCAAGCCATTAAGACGACAAGCAGCTGGATTCGTAATCAAATCGGTTTGCAAAGGAGATACCAGCTATGATGCCAAGCACAGGACTGGCAAGCTACTGACATCATATGTACTAGCCTGAGACTATCTAGCAAAGGACATTAACCATCTACAAACTTGTGATGGATAGATTAACCCCAGCAAATCCGTCCTTTAGTGCCCGCTGCTGTTTTTACGTTTCTGCGCTGTTATTGTTTAGGTCAAATTTTCCTCTTACTCGTTTATGCAACCCACACATATTATACACTGTTTTTCCCGCCACTAAATGGACTTTATAAAAATACCATTATTTCCATCATATCATATAATTTACACAAAAAATATGATATATGATGAAAAAAATGGTCAAAACACACTTTTTCATAATTTAATCCCCAAAATCTACAACCACCAAATAAGACCCCAGCTAAATAGTTTCAAAATTTGGTCCCGAGATTAGAAATACCCAATTTTTACATGTTTTTGCTTTTTAACCCCATTTTATGCTCATTATTTTTTAGATGACAGCTAGGTCCTATTTAACTAAACCCCCAGACACATTTATTTTTTATATTTTTATTTTTACACCAAACCTGATCATATTTGTTATCATTGGAAAGGCCTTTCCAATGATGTCAAACATGACCCTCTAGCTGCCACGGATCGGGAGATAAAGGGATCCAAAGGATTCCCCTATCTCCACTTGGCAGCTAGGGGGTTAACATATGGTGAGGATGTCAGTGGGTGGGGGGGTGCCCCGGAGGCTTGGCTGACATCCAAGATGTCAGCATCCTCCAGGTTTTAATCCCGATTCGGCAGCGATATGGTTAATGCTATACACCACTGACTCTCCCCTTTCCAGCGGTGTGAAAAGCATCTTTCTATCTTCAATGGTTGTGGAGATAGAGGGCTCCAAACGAGCCCTCCTCCTCCTTCTGGATTTTACTGCAGGCGCCGATGGGTGTCACAGCTTGATGACGTCATCATGCCTGTCGGCCCCATGGAAACGGCGGGGCAGGCATCCAGCCTGCCATAGACGCTGTGGGAGCCGGCCAGGAAGGTAAGTATCAGCGGGAGGGAGGATAGGAGCCCGCTGACATACCATGTACGTCCGCAGGTCTAAGGCAGACCCATGGGCAGGACATACATGGTACGTTAGCGGTCAGGAAGGGGTTAATGGGTAGAATGGAGGCTAGCAGTCACTGACATTTCGATACTCTCTCGTTCCCTGCACTTCGGGGAATCAAATCCCCCGACCCTGCGGTGAATTCAACATTCACTGCAGGGTCCCCAAAGCGCAGGGAAAAGCCACTGAACAGATCCGAAATATCGCTGAAAACTCGCTGAAAATCCGCCGAAAGTCTGCTGATACGACCCAGAAAATCAAATTGATCCGAAACGCCGAGGAAAATCCGCCGAACATACCCGACGATCCGCCGCAATCTTGCCGAACATACATCTGAAAAAAGCCGACGATCTGCCGAACATAGCGCTGACCAGGCACCGGAAAAAGCAGACAAGCTGACGAACAGGGTAAAAAAAAAACAGAATACAAAACGATGGAAAGTTTCAAATTTGAAATGCTGTTTGCAAAAAAAACGGCTGGCTGAAAATGTCAGGACTTAACATATAAGGTCCTGTGAATAATAATAAAAAGGGCTGTTATAGAAATAAAATCCGCTATTAAAATTTTATTATTTTTTTTTGCCGAAAAATCCCAAAAATGCCTAAAAAATCCTAGAAAAAATTTAATATAGAGCGTTTTTGCTAGAGATTAAAAGAATAAATGATGTAATAAGACATTCAATAAAAACGGGAATATTTTTAACATTGAAACCTATGAGATTCGCCTGATTAAACCTGTTGAACGAAACCACCGGAAATCAGGGCATTTCACTGACATTTCTCTGCTGTTCGGTGTCTCTGAATAGATTAACCATTACTTCTCTATGGGGGATTTCACTGCCGTCGAACAGGCACTGTATTACGCTGGCAAGTCGCCAAAGTTTGGCAAGCTGTCTGATTTCTGAATAGCTGAATGGCCCTGAAATTGCACCGTATGGGGAAATTCACTGTTCGGTGCAATTTCGGGGCCAGATTGGCTCTCTTTGAATACCCCTGAGTGTGATGGATGGATGGATGGTTAGACAGAAAGATAGAGTGGATAGATAGAGATAGAGCACTGTTCACAAACCTCCCAAGGCAAAATAGTTACTTGCCACTTTAAAACCCACCTATTGCCTGCCCATCACCCCTCCCCCTTTCCCAATTTGGTTTTCTTGTAACCCATTCATTACCTTGATCATAGTTACACAGTCAGCAGCAGCAGCAGCAGACACAGCTGCCTGAGATCGTGCTGACGCAACCTGGAGCTATGCTGTATTATTGCAAATTAAATTTGTTTGTTGCAAATAATTTCCATTTGTGTTGGAGGTAAAGTGCACGTCCCCAAAGTGTTAGCACCCTCATCATGTTGCCCGAGGTGGTAACACTTTGAAAAAACTGCCGGGGAATGTCTCTGACTTTTCCCCAGCTGATCTTACACGGAACACAGAGCTGCAGTAATTCGTATTGGCCACATCCGCCTGCCAAAGCTATTACAGTAAGGAATACATTGGGAATATTCCAAAATATTTCCTACTGCATAAATATTAATTAAAAATGATTTTACAAAAAAGAAAACACTTGTTCCTGACAATTGTTTTTTTCTCTTTTTCTTTTAGAAAATAACTTGGTAGTGAAGGGGTTAAGAAACCATACTGCATTGTGAAGTCAAAACGAATAATGTTACAGTCAGACAGTGAAAGGTATTTTAATATGATAGGTAGTAGACATGTGCATTCATTTTAGCACTAAAACGATTTAGTCGGAATTTTGGGATAATTTAGTTTTAGTATGACTCAAGAGATACGAAACTGCTCAGTACAAAAAAACGAAAGAAACTAAAATAAAATGCACTACATTTTAGTTTCAGTCCTTTTTGTGATATTACATTGAGAGTGAAGGAGACCAGTATTGAACGCAACATCACAAAGCTACAGAAAAGGTTTGTATGCGTAATCCTTCCCGACCCCTACCCGAAAATCTGACAGTGATAGAGCTCCAGAATACTCACTCGCAGCACAGACAGCCAGCACAGGAGAGGAAACCTTTACTTAACCCTTACATGTCTATGAGGCAGACAAGATGATAAAAGCAGCTGGAGAAGGAGAACATTCAAATAAATCACTCTGAAAGCTAATGACAGAGGAGGGCTGGATAGTAAAAACCCCTTTATAACAAGCAGCGCTGGGAGAGGAGAGGGACTTTATAAAATGTGTGTTATCTCCCCTCCCACTCCGCATAATAGGGGCTTAGGTCCGATACATTTTATATTACCCAGGAGCACTATCCCCCTTTCCTCATCTATAATACACATTTTATATAAAGTCCATCTCCTTTCCCAGTGCTGCTTGTTATAAAGGTTTTTTACGTCTGATACATTTAGTATCCAGCTCTCACAGTTACTCTGTCATTATGAGCCTTCAGTGTGATTTATTTGAATGTTTTCCCTAGATTTAAAGTGCTTTAATTTATTATAAAAATCAATTTGCACCAGTCATCTCTTCTCTGAGCTTTCAGACCGATTTACGTTAATATTTTCCCTCTCCCCTGCTTTTAAATTCCTGTGTCTCCCCCACAGAGATACGAAGTTTAAGTTAAAGTTCCCTCTCCTGTGCTGGATAAGCATTGCATTCCGAAGTTCTGCACCCTCCACATGCCAATGCAGTAAGATGTTCTATACACAGAGGGGTATTAATTAATGCAGGAGGATGTTCTATACATTATACAGAGAGGAGTCTTTTTTTTATCCCTTTAAATCCAGTGGCTGTGAGCACTGAGATCGGCTGCTTGTTATATTATCTCTCAGTACAATGTATCAGGCTCAGCTGTAACAGTAACTGACTGTAACAGCGCTCAGAGTTTCAGTAAAACAAGGAAATTATATTGTTCTAACCTCATATATAAAAATATTATTTACTAGTTTTACTTAAACTCTGAGCGCTGTGATGAGCAGCAGTCAGTTACTGTAACAGCTTTGCCTGACACATTGTGCTGAGAGTGAGAGATACTGTAACAAGCAGTGATCTCAGCCCTCTGAGGAGCCACTACAATAGTAATTGTATCCACTGGTTTTCGGATGAATGAAATTAGTTTTCATACTAAAGAACTGAAAACGAATTTCTTTAGCAACTAAATAAAGTGCATTTTAGGACTAATCCATTAGTTCAAAACGAAATTTTGTGCTGTGCACATGTCTAATAGGTAGTGTGAATCCACCCCCCCCCCCATTATAAGTGTCAAACCCTGCAAGTCTTTTACTTGCATAGGATGTTAGCCTGTGGAATTTAGCCATTTCCTTTATGTGCAGGAAGGGGTGTGTGAAAAGTGTATGCTAGAAAAAGCCATCTCTGAATCAATATAGTAATTTTTGGCTCACTGTTGGTTAAACTCTGACGTAGAAATGTATCTGTATGCTGATTGGCTATAAGTTCTTTGAAATCTAATAAAAGACCTGTCTAAGGAAGGATATTTCAGACAGGACTGACGCTACATTGCTTTGTGGCCGATTTTGTTGTCTCTCGCCATGGTGCAGCGCGGCGACCTGTTTTCAACTTTGATATATGAGAAGAAACTTGAAAAAGGTTTATTGAAATTTCATAAATGGTAATTATTATAGGGAGTTTGTTTTGTTTGCTTTAAATTCAAATTTATCAGACAGTATGAAGAAAAATAAAGCTCCAGATAAGTCAACATCAACTTCTGAAAATTCCAAAATCCGAAAAAAAATTATTCCTTTAAATTCCGAAATGAATCGAAACAAAATTTTGCTCTGTGCACATGACTGTTGTCTGGCATAGTTCTCAGAGTAGTTTTCTGTAGGGTTCCCACCATGGTTTTTGCCGAAGTTAATTATTATAGATTTCACTGTAGTTTCCACTGGTGTTTCGGTTTGAGTTGCCTAAACTTTGGGGGTTATTCAGAGAGCACCAAAATGTCACCGACATTGTGGTGCTCTCTCATCCCCGCACTTTCCAACACTTCGGGGAATCGAAGTTCCGCACCCTGCGTCAAATACAGCATTCACAGCATGGTCCCCGGAGTGCAGGGAAGTGGCCGCCGAATGTCGTCACAAACCTGTCTCCTGCTGCTGCCAACCCGCCGGATATCCACCGCAAACCTGCCTACGAGCCGCCGACCACAGTGCAGACCAGCCGCAGGAGAAAGCCGACAAGCCGACAGACGGTTAAAAAAAAAAAATCCACTTGAAAATGTCAAAATTGAAACGCTGTTTGCTAAAAAACTACTTAACGAAAATACCTGAAATTTACATATAAGATCCAATGAATGATAATAAAAAGGGCTGTTACAGAAAAAAGAAAATCCACTATTAGAAAAAAAAGGAAAAAAATTTTGCTGCAAAAATCTCGAAAAATGCCTAGAAGATCCGAAAAAATCAACAGATAGAGATTTTTTGCTGCAGATTAAAATAATAAATGGTTTATTAGATATTGAATAAAACAGGAATATGTTTACATTGAAGCCTATGGGATTCACCTGAATATACCTGCTGAATGAAAACACCGAACATCAGGGTATTTCGGCAACTTTTCTCTGCTGTTCGGTGTCTCTGAATAGATTAACCATTGCTTCTCTATGGGGGATTTCACTGCCTTCAAACAGGCACCGTACTGGCTGGCAGTTTACCAAAATTTGGCAAACTGCCTGCTCTCTGAATAGCCGAATGGCAACGAAATGGCACTGTACAGGGAAATTCACTGTTTGGTGACATTTCGGGGCCAGATCGGCTCTCTCTGAATAACTCCTTTTGTTATCATGTTTTTCCTGACTTGAAAAAGACTTGAGAGTCAAAACATCATCTGTCTGTCTGATGTCAGTCTGGTAAAGCCTTCTTGAACCTGAATTAGAGTGTCCGTATCATCTCTTGCGTGGATAAGTATGCTGGGAGTTGGCCTCTACTGATACAAGGGGGCACCTATTGATTTTTTTTTTTGTCCTATGAAGGGACTGTGCCATATGGATTCCTCTGCTTTTCTTAGAAGATCTTACTGACCTCAAGTGAGCGTCGTATGTATACCGGACGTTTTATCATCTGTGCTCTATCAACTGTGGTTTTAATAGACAATCCTGCTATCTGAAGATTTCGGGAGGTCATGGATCACTGGCGTCAAGGCGAAAGGTGCACTTTCTTCATGCGCATTTTGTTTGTGAGTTTGTTATACATTGTTATATAGTTCATTAAATACTACACTATATTATGTATACGATTCTTTCATCTTTTACAGTTCTTATGGGTGCTGGTTTATTTAATATTTTTAAACCCTTCGCTACTAAGCAATTTTTGTTGAAAAATATTTTATCATCATATCATTTATTTGAAACAGAAGATGCAAAGATAACAATTAATTATAGGGTAAAATAGAATATTTGCACAGAGTTTGTTGTCCTGAGTGTTAAACAAAATAATAATATCAAATCACATCAATGTTCCTATTCATAGTTACCAAAGCGTGAATTCCAGAAAACCTCTGTCATTTCTCTCATGTAACCAAGAAAAGACGCAAGCAGAAGCGCTACGCTATAGCGGAGATAACTGAAGTCAAACACACTGAATGTGGTACTTCAAATGTATCTGGCATGTCTTTGTTCCACCAGGTCTTTTATTAAAACTCAGACAAATTTATGACCAATGAGAGTGTTCCAAACAGAAATAGTTAATCTCTGCCCCGCAACAAGAATGTGATATATCAGCCAATCATGAAACAGATCACGTCAGTGTTAAAATGGTGGGTATACATTTTGCAATGTCTGAAATGGGTAAACTTAAACACATCTGTCTTATATAAACATTCCTAAGCCACCCAATATCACGTGTGATAGGCAGAAGGGGGAGGGGAAGAACTTAACAAGTAGCCCCTCTGTAGCTTAAAAGGAAGCATTTCAAACCAAAGGGGGCATATTAACTAAGGTATGTATTTGATTCACCATATTTATATATTCATTCAAGAAATTAAAAGATAATTATTTATTTTCACTGAGATGGACAGCTTTACTTTACTTAATTTTTTTTCTTGTTTTAAATTTTTCATGTATTGGTTTATTTTTTAAAGAAATCTTGCTCGGATGAAAGGTTCTAAACACTAGATGGGGTAATTTAACTGGCACAATGCCACGCGGGGTCTGCATTATCAGCATACAGGCAGAAATGGCCTTTTGTCAGAAGCAGTAAATATGTTGCAGACAGATAATGAAATGGTGAGATCTCCTGCTTATGGGTATTTGTTGTGATCATAATGAGATTATTTGCAATGCAATATCTATATGTGCTGCATAATGCCTGTGTATGGCAATTACAGCAACACCTCATATCTGTAAGTGCTGCATAATGCCTGTGTATGGCAATTACAGCAACACCTTGTATCTGTATGTGCTGCATAATGCCTGTGTATGGCAATTACAGCAACACCTTGTATCTGTATGTGCTGCATAATGCCTGTGTATGACAATTACAGCAACACCTTGTATTCGTACTGTACATGGATTTACACTCATTATAACCTCCCTGTACAGAAGTGAGTGACCCCACAGCTCTCCCTGTATTCTGTCCCCTACCTGGCTGCTGCAAAGCAAGAGTAATATGTATGCATTTTTGTTACAATGAGGTCTGTGGCTGCTATTTGCAGCTTGTTTTATCTCTCTCTGGGGGGCTGTAACAGGAGAGAGATATGATGGGGCACACTAATCCTGCTTTAAAAGGTGTGAAAATGGGGTTCCGATATGCTAATGATTGTTTTTCCATCTGTTACAAAGGAAAATCAAGTTAATTTGATTAAGAGTTAAGGGTAGTTGAGACAATTTCTATTTTTGTTTTTGTCTTTTGTGTAAAGTGGGAAGCAATTGAGGCATTCTTAAGATTTTTTGCTACATCAAAAAAGGGTGGTAAGGGAGCTATATAGATAGATATTTTATATTATATCTCCTTCTGTGGATGAACGAAGTTCATAGATTTTTTTTAAATGTTGATGAACACTGCTTATGTATGGATTATCCTGCTGACTGAGAAGGGAGGTACACTATATTGCCAAAAGTATTGGCTCACCTGCCTTGACTCGCATATGAATTTAAGTGACAGCCCATTCCTAATCCATAGGGTTCAATATGACGTCGGTCCACCCTTTGCAGCTATAACAGCTTCAACTCTTCTGGGAAGGCTGTCCACAAGGTTTAGGAGTGTGTTTATAGGAATTTTTGACCATTCTTCCAGAAGCGCTTTTGTGAGGTCACACACTGATGTTGTACGAGAAGGCCTGGCTCTCAGTCTCTGCTCTAATTCATCCCAAATGTGTTCTATCGGGTTGAGGTCAGGACTCTGTGCAGGCCAGTCAAGTTCATCCACACCAGACTCTGTCATCCATGTCTTTATGGACCTTGCTTTGTGCACTGGTGCACAGTCATGTTGGAAGAGGAAGGGGCCAGCTCCAAACTGTTCCCACAAAGTTGGGAGCATGGAATGGTCCAAAATGTCTTGGTATGCTGATGCATTCAGAGTTCCTTTCACTGGAACTAAGGGGCCAAGCCCAGCTCCTGAAAAACAACCCCACACCATAATCCCCCTCCACCAAACTTTACACTTGGCACAATGCAGTCAGACAAGTACCGTTCTCCCGGCAACCGCCAAACCAGACTCATCAATCAGATTGCCAGATGGAGAAGCACAATTCATCACTTCAGAGAACGCGTCTCCACTGCTCTAGAGTCCAGTGGTGGCGTGCTTTACACCTCTGCATCCGACACTTTGCATTGTACTTGATGATGTATGGCTTGGATGCAGCTGCTCGGCCATGGAAACCCATCCGATGAGGCTCTCTGCGCACTGTTCTTGAGCTAATCTGAAGGCCACATGACGTTTGGAGGTCTATAGCGATTGACTCTGCAGAAAGTTGGAGACCTCTTCGCACTATGCACCTCAGCATCCGCTGACCCCGATCCGTCAGTTTACGTGGCCTACCACTTCGTGGCTGAGTTGCTGTCGTTCCCAAACACTTCCAAGTTCTTAAAATACAGCTGACAGTTGACTGTGGAATATTTAGGAGCGAGGAAATTTCACGACTGGATTTGTTGGACAGATGACATCCTATCACAGTTCCACGCTGGAATTCACGGAGCTCCTGAGAGCGACCCATTCCTTCTCAAATGTTTGTAAAAACAGTCTGCATGCCTAGGTGCTTGATTTTATACACCTGTGGCCATGGAAGTGATTGGAACACCTGATTCTGATTATTTGGATGGGTGAGCGAATACTTTTGGCAATATAGTGCAAGATACATAAAATACAATAGTTGCCACCCTAAATCATGGCGATATATATATATATATAAATATTTTAATAATAATTTAACTCTACTGCCTTGAACTTTTTGCTCCCCCTCCTTAGCGCACACAAATATAGTGAATCTCCTTCCTGAAAAAAAAATGTTCTGGTGCTGACTAAGCATATTAAATAACATATAAAATACCATTTATAAAACATGAAAAATATAAATGAATAAATATATATAAAATGCATCCAATGAAGAATAAAACATAATAAATGTGCAGACTCCAGTATATCATAGTCTATGGTCAGTATTTTGATTTTTCACCTTTATCCCCTTCACTACCAAGTTTGAGATATCTCGGGCTTCAAAGGTACCATCAGGTGCCCGATATTGAGTTATCTTGATCTGCAAAAGCTAATGAATCCTAATGAAATTCTTTGCTGCAATCAAATTTCATTTGCTTTTGGTCTGCAGAAGGTGCCACCAAAGTTTTAGTCCTGTGAGCATAATGCCCAAAGACCTAAAACTATGTAAAATGGGTTGAAGAATGTCTTTATATCGGACATTCAGCAGCCGATGCAGGAAACACGAGCTACAACTGTAACGGCTGTAACTCAATTTGGCAGGAGATGGCACCATCTACTGGCCAAATATGTTATGTATTTTATTACAGTAAGAAACACATTGGGAATATGCCCAAATATTTCTTACTGTGTGATTTATTAAAAATGATTTCTCAAAAAACCACTGGTTCCTGACAATATTTATTTTGGAAAATCACTTGTTAATGAAGGGGTTAACCACTTTTATGTCCAAATGATTCCTTTTATACGCCTGCGACATTCTTTTTTCTCTTATTCACTAGGTGTATTTCATGCAGTCCTCACCTCAAAGAAAATTAATTTTCTTAACTCCAGCAAAGCCCCTGCTCTTCTCCCTCAGCAGGCTGAGATCAGTCGCCGGATATTTAGCCCAGAGTGGAAGACCACGTACACAAACCTTCAGGTTGGTGTATGCTCTATGTCACGTTACTTTCAGCCAAGTTTTGTCCTGTAGTTGGGACAGATATATGCATGTACCTGTGTAATGTGTGTGGCTAATGTTCTCTCATAAAGGCTGTGCTGCCCGTGTGACCCGCTCATGTTCTGATACATGTCCCCATAATGCCTCCCAATGTTCTCTCCTGACTTCTCAATGACCAGCATACTGTAGACTCTGGTGTTCAGGAAATTAAAACGAGAATTTGTTTACCGATTCACCTTATTAACCCAATAAAATAAACCCCACCCGTCACATAATGCATTTCACAGTATCAGATGATTGGAATTCATCATCGTAAATCATGTTTCCGACATGAAAAATGTTGCTAATAAGCTTTGAAAATTAACAGTTGACCCGTGATGTTTGAAAGATTTACAGTTTAAATCAATAATGACTAAGCGAGATACGCTGATTAAATGATTGCCACAAACACTAATTTTATTAGCAAGGTTGCGTATGCATGAACACATCTTACGCTCGTGAACACGCAGCACACATCACATGATACAAAATAGTGTTTATATTAGTCTAATGGAATCTACACTCGTGTAAGAGATACAGTATCAATAATGATATATCATCTATGTGTTGGTCTCTAACCATACCTATCTGTATTTATCATGTATCTATATACAGTAGCAAGAAAAAATATGTGAACCCTTTGGGATTACGTGGAGTTTTGCATGAATTGGTCATAAAATGTGCTCTGATCTTCATCTAAGTCACAACAATTTGAAAAACACAGTCTGCTTAAAATAATACAACACAAACATATGTTTTCATGTGTTTATTGAACATAACATGTAAACATTCAAAGTGCAGGGTGGAAAAAGTATGTGAACCCCTAGCCTAATGACTTCCCCAAGAGCTAATTGGAGCCAGGAGTGAGCCAACCTTGAGTCCAATCAGTGTGATATTATTGGATGTGTTGCTGAAAGCTGTCCTGCCCTTTAAAAACACACACCAGTTTTGGGTTTACTGGTTTCAAGAAGCACTGCCTGATGTGAACCATGCCTCACAGAAAAGAGCTCTCAGAAGACCTACGATCAAGAATTATTGACTTGCATGAAACTGGAAAGGGTTACAAAAGTATCTCCAAAAGCCTTGATATTCATGTGTACACGGTAAGACAGAATGTCTACAAATGGAGAAAGTTCAGCACTGTTGCTACTCTCCCTAGGCGTGGTCATCCTGTAAAGATGACTGCAAGAGCACAGCGCAGAATGCTTAATAAGGTAAAGAAGAATCCTAGAGTGTCAGCTAAAGACTTACAGAAATCTCTGGCACATGCTAACATTTTTGTTGACACATCTACAATAAGGAAAACATTAAACAAGAATGGAGTACATGGGAGGACACCACGGAGGAAGCCATTGCTGTCCAAAAAGAATATTGCAGCACGTTTGAAGTTTGCAAAAGAGCACCTGGATATTCCACAGCACTACTGGCAAAATATTCTGTGGACAGATGAAACCAAAATTGAGTTGTTTCGAAAAAACACACAACACTATCAGGGTTATCCAAAGAGATTCGAAAAGTCACCGCACGTTCGGTGACTTTTCATTCTCTTCATTCGGTTCCTTTTGCCGATCCCATTTCGGTGACCCTGCGGTGTATTCAGCAAGCACCACAGGGTCCCCGAATTGCAGGGTAAAAACCTAACGAAAACTCACCGCAAAACCCACCGAATGCAGGCAGAAAACCCCCAAAAACATCTGGATTAACCTTCGAAAAACCCGAGCAGGAGCCGATCACATGCAGCGAAGCAGCCGAACAAGAGCCGAATCACACAGAGCCGAAGCAGCTGAGATGCAGAGGAGGCAGTGAATAAATTAGCAAAACCATTTGTATGAATCTGTGAAAATGAAACGCTGTTTGCAAAGAAACTACTGAGCGAAAATGTCTGAAATTTACACAGAAGGTCCAGGGAATGATAATAAAGAGGGCTGTTACAGAAAAAATAAGTAAACTTAAAAAAAACCTAAAAAAAACCCGGACTTTTAAAAAAAAATAAAAAAAATAAGAAAAATGCTTAAAGTATCCTAAAAAATCTATAAATAAAGAGACTTTTTGCTGCAGAATTTTATAATGAACGGTTTATTAGATATTGAATTAAAACGGGAATATTTTTAACATTGAAGTCTATGGGATTCTCCTGAATAAATTTGCCGCATGAAACCACCGAATGGCAGGACATTAGGGGAACCTTTCACTGCTGGTTTGTGTACTCTGAATAGCCGAAGCAGTGCTTTTTCATGGGGATTTCACTGCCCTCGAACAGGCACCGTATGTGCAGGCAATTCGCCAGGATTTGGCGAATTGCCTGCTCTCTGGATAGCCGAATGGCCAGGAAAGGTAACCGAACACTGATTTTCAGCGTTCGGTTACCTTTCTCAAGCAATTCGGATCTCTTTGGATAACTCTGTATGTGTGGAGAAAAAAAGGCACAGCACACCAACATCAAAACTTCATCCCCACTGTAAAAGATGGCGGAGGGAGCATCATGGTTTGGGGCTGCTTTGCTGCCTTAGCGCCTGGCCTCATTGATGGGAAAAATTAATTCCAGAGTTTATCAAGACATTTTGCAGGAAAACGTAAGACCATCTGTCCGCCAACTGAATCTCTGCAGAGGATGGGTGATGCAACAGGACAATGACCCAAAGCATACAAGTAATTCAACAAAAGAATGGCTTCAACAAAACAAAATACGCCTTCTGGAGTGGCCCAGTCAGAGTCCTGACCTCAACCCGATTGAAATGCTGTGGCATGACCTTAAGAGAGCGATTCACACCAGACATCCCAAGAATATTGCTACACTGGAACAGTTTTGTGAAGAGGCGTGGTCCAAAATTACTCCAGATCGTTGTGCAGGTCTGATCTGCAACTACAGGAAACGTTTGGTTGAGGTTATTGCTGCCAAAGGAGGGTCAACCAGTTATTAAGTCCAAAGGTTCACATACTTTTTCCACCCTGCACTGTGAATGTTTACAAGTTCTGTTCAATAAAACCATGAAAACACTTCACTCTGCTCCGCTTCGCAGCGTGTCTACACTGCATTATGTTTTCTTCTTACCGCACTGGACCTGGAGCTGACATCTTGGATGTCGGCCAAGCCTCCAGGAACTCCCCCTGAGGACTGGCGTCATCGTGCATAGCACGATGACGCCAGTCCTGGAGTTAACCCCTAGCTGCCACCAACGGTGGAGATAGGGGGTTCCAATGAACCCCCTATCTCCCGATCCGTGGCAGCTAGGGGTTAAAGTTTGATACTGTTGGATCGGCCAGAGCATGGCCGTTCCAACGATACCAAACACGACTGTGAAAAAAGTTTTTTTAAAAAAAAAAAATTAAAATAAAAATAAAAAAATATTTTAAAAAAAATTCTAAAAAAAAAAAAAAGTTTTTTTTTTTGTTTTGTTAATGCAGCAATATTGTTCCCATTTCAATTATAATGTGAACAATGATGCTGCACTAACGATTTTTGTATGCGGTGCGTTTGTTAAAAATTGCGTAATTTTCCCCATAAAAAAATGTAATGAGTCCCCATTTCTAATTTTTTTAACAAGCGCACCCCATACAAAATATAACCGTAATTGCTTGCATGTTAAAATGTGAAAAAAAAAACACTTTACACGTTGTAAATTATTGAAAATTCATATTTTATTGCATTTTGTGTTATAATATACAGACAGGACATGACGTATACATATAATAATGACATATTATGAATCTGCCGAGTCTGACGGAAAGAACGATATATAAGATGTCTGGGTCATATACTAAAATAAGCCTTCAAAACACGTTTAAACATGATGAGCAAAACCGGTAAAAATGACCTCAGCACAGAGGCGGGAAACGCCTCAGCAGCGAAAGGGTTAAAAAAAAAAAAGTATCGGACATTTTTTTTGCCGAAAATTGCCTAAAACATTCTAAAAAATAAATAGACTTTTGCTGCAAATTAAAAGAATAAATGAATTGGAAAAAGTGGTAAGCGCCCACACTATCCACATCCGAACACCCAGCAAACCAGATGGTAGTGGTTTCCCCCAAACCAATCAATACAAATAATAACAATACGTATCTGGTCTGCGTGAAAGGACGCTAGGGAATTCAGATAGGTTTCTCACGAGACGTCTCCAACATATTCACATGTGGAAATAAAAAACAAAAATAGCAACTCTAAGTGCAGTGATTATAAACAGAAGCTGAATATATGATATCTTGTAGTTATTCAACTCACAGACGCAGAGCCCATACACTGGCTCTGAGTGGATCGTAGCCTTTGGGTTGGTTTTCTTCACTTAGTTTCTCAGGAAACGGAAATATGGTTTATTATAATTCATATAGTTCTGTCACACAAAATGGGAAAAGGAGAAGAAAGAGAGAGAGAGGGGAGGGAGAAAGGAAAAAAAAAAAAAAAATACATGGAGAAATATATTCATTTTATATACTCCTATAAAGGGTAGCACGTTATCAATAGATCCACATCACTGTTTGTTTATCATATATAATGGCGATATACATCATTTAGTATTTGCACAAAATCAAAATGCGACACTCCTATATCCAAATTGTCTTTTAATCTGCCCTACTATGTGGGCTTGCTCTATAGAGTTCTTTCCATTAAGAGTACAGCGTTTATAGTGTTTCGTTAATAAGATCTTTCCTATGTTCTTTTTCTATGGAGATTCCAATCTGGTTGCATCAATCGTTATGTTTAGAGTCGATTTTTCCATAATGATGTTCACAATGTGTTTAGATCCTAGATCAAAGCAGTTTGGTAAAATGTTCCATTATATTTGAACTTTTACGAATCGAAATATTGAAGATCCGAAACTAGGCTATGAACGCACATTGAACTGAAACGCAAAAGATTCGAAACGAGGCGAAAACCGCACGCAGATCGTGAATTAAGAATCGAAATATGCAAGATCAGAAACGAGGTGATAACCGCACGCCGATCGCGCCATACGAACCGAACCGCGCAGGATCCGAAAATGAGGCTTGAAACGCACGAAAATTGCGAATTACGAATGCACACAGGAAAAGATGTTTTATTTTGATTGTTTAGGGTATATAAACATGCACTTAGTTCTGAACTGTATAGACCAGCTGATGAAGCCGTGTGTCGACGGTGAAACGCGTCCTGGCTTTATTTCTTGATTTTATTTTGTTTTATACAATTATTAAATTTTTTAGAAGAACCGTTGCTGCATGTTTTGGTCTTTCATTGGGTTTGACCCACTAAACCCATATGCCTTCGTATCAGAGCTGGGAATAGCTCTAACAAATGTGAGTTTTTCACCTTTATTTATTATTATATTGCTGCATGTCAGATCTGCACAAGGAAGTGTTTTTTCCTTCTCTTCCATACCTATTGTATGTGACGAGATATCTTCAATAAGGAGTGGGTTTCCTGAGAAACTAAGTGAAGAAAACCAACCCAAAGGCTACGATCCACTCAGAGCCAGTGTATGGGCTCTGCGTCTGTGAGTTGAATAACTACAAGATATCATATATTCAGCTTCTGTTTATAATCACTGCACTTAGAGTTGCTATTTTTGTTTTTTATTTCCACATGTGAATATGTTGGAGACGTCTCGTGAGAAACCTATCTGAATTCCCTAGCGTCCTTTCGCGCAGACCAGATACGTATTGTTATTAAAAGAATAAATGGTTTAACAAAAACAGGAATATTTTTAACATAGAAACCTATGGGGGCGGAGCCAATTGCCGACAGGAGTGGACGCGTGTCTCTGTGCTCTCCTGCAGACTCGCTTTCTTTGTTATATATTTGCATTCCCCCGTCTATTTTGAGACCCCCCCATTGAGAGTCCTAGCATCCTGAAGTCGGGAAGCAGGCACTGCGACACATTGCTGACTACCCTAACCACCGCTGACTTCTGTTTTGGTTTTTGGGCCTAGGATACGGCCTGCCTCGGCGGCCATCTTTGAAGCCTGCCGCTGTGTCTCGGGCTGCCTTGCCCACGGTAGCTACCTGTGTCCTTGCCTCAGGCGCATTGTCTACCTCGCACACACTGCATCCTCTGGGCAGTCTCGCTTTTCTGCTCTGATGGCTGATCCCGATTCCCTGACCATCACGAAGGGGTTGCTGGCTGAGCTGCTGAAGAAGTTCAGAGCCTCGTGGATCCACTCCCGACAGGAGGCTGGATGGAGTGGCGTGGTGTTCCCTGCTGAGCCGTTGGTGGCGAGCCTGCAATGGAGTTTCAGCCCTGCGGTGGCCCTGCCGGAGGTGGATGGGTCCCTGATGATATGATGAGTGTTAACCCTTTACTGACCGAGCGGGCTCTAGCTGTGCTCTCTGATCTCCTGGGGATCTCACCTGCTGCGATGGTAGCTGTCTGTAGCCTGGAGATGGAATCCCCGGCGTTTTCACCTGTGGTGCCGATGGATGTCGAGGTCGTTAGCGGCTGTGGCCCAACGGGGCTTTCTGGTCCACAGCTCCCTTCCCCAGCGCGAGATGGCCTGGCTGCTTCGGGATGGATCTGGCCCTTCGGAGGGATTGGGGCTGCCCTGCTGCTGCTGGAGATACAGATGTGCTGCCTATCCTGCCTTCTGACCGTGGATCAGCCCCTGCTGAGGTGGCTTCCCTGGCTGGCCTGTCCTGGTCCCTGATATGCCTCCCTTTGGATGCGCTGGAGGCCTTGTTTCCCCCCTGCCCTTGGATACTGGTGGAGACCCCCGTGTCATCGACTGTCACGCATACCCCTGGCCGAGGACCTCTCTCCAGATTTGTCGTGATGGCTTCTTGGGGCTGATGACACACCCCCCTCATTTCAGTGAAATTGTCTGTGGACATCTTTGTCGTTTTGCTGACTTTCAAGCTGACTTTTTTTTCCGCTCCCCCTTTTTCTCCCCCCCTTTTTCCCATACATTCCTGCTGAGTATTTGGGCCTGCGGTGGTTCGTCTGGTGGGGCATCGGGATCCCCCCTTTTTTTTCTCTCAGTGTGGGACACTGGGATGCAACCTGGGTGAGCCGCTAGGATGGCTACCTAGGCCCTGGTCCTCCTCTTGGCCCCAGGTCTCCCGGCCTTGTGGCACCTTCCATGGCCTTTGGTTTCCTTCGGTTACCCTTGTTTACCAGGGTGAGCCGGGAATGCCACGTCTTACTTGGCAGTCCCTCGCCACCCCCACCTCCTATTTTATTTTTTCTCCTGGTTCCCTGGTGCCCCCTGTCGCCTCCATCGCTCTTTTGTTTTTTGCTGGATCAGTCCACCTGCTGACTTTAGTGACCCCCCCTTCTGTTTTATATGTCTCTTGTATGTGTATACTTTTTTGGCCCTGCGAGGCCATTCCTGCTGGTCGGTCTGTGACCTTTGGCACGAAATAAAAATTTTAAATGCAAGAAACAAAATAAAGAAACCTATGGGATTTGGCTGAATAAACCTGCCGAATGAAACCACTGAAAATCAGGGCATTTCACAGACATTTCTCTGCTGTTCGGTGTCTGTGAATAGATTAACCAATGCTTCTCTATGGGGGTGCCGTCGAACAGGCACCATATTTTGCTGGCAATTTGCCAAAATTTGGCAAACTGCCTGCTTTGTAAATAGCCGAATGGCCCCGAAATTGCAACGTACAGGGAAATACACTGTTTGGTGCATTGTCGGGGCAAGTTCGGATCTCTGTGAATATCCCCTTATATCTATTTATTTACCATCTATATAGTATGTTGTTATTTATTCATATCTATCATATCTACATGTCTATCTATATCCATATCTATCAGTATCTTTCATTCTCTCTCTAGAAATATCTATCATTCTATCAATATCTATCCATATCTATTTATTTACCATCTATCAGGGTTATCCAAAGAGATTCGAAAAGTCACCGCACGTTCGGTGACTTTTCGTTCTCTTCAATTCGGTTCCTTTTGCCGATTGCATTTCGGTGACCCTGCGGTGTATTCAGCAAGCACCACAAGGTCCCCGAATTGCAGGGAAAAGCTGCCGACAACCTGACGAAAACTAACCGAATGCACGCTGAAAACAAGCAAAAACATCTGGATTAACCTTCGAAAAAGCCGAACAGGAGCCGAACAGGAGCCGAATCACACAGAGCCGAAGCAGCTGTGACGTAGAGGAGGCAGTGAATAGAAAAACCATTTGTATGAATCTGGGAAAATGAGACACTGTTTGCAAAGAAACTACTGAGCGAAAATGTCTGAAATTTTCACAGGAGGTCCAGGGAATGATAATAAAGAGGGCTGTTACAAAAAAAATAAGTAAACTGAAAAAAAAGAAAAAAAAAAATCGGACTTTTAATTTTTTTTTAAAAAATTCTGAAAAATGCTTAAAGTATCCTAAAAAATCTATAAATAAAGAGACTTTTTGCTGCAGAATTTTATAATGAACGGTTGATTAGATATTGAATTAAAACGGGAATATTTTTAACATTGAAGTCTATGGGATTCTCCTGAATAAATTTGCCGAATTAAACCACCGAATGGCAGGACATTAGGGGAACCTTTCACTGCTGGTTTGTGTTCTCTGAATAGCCGAAGCATTGCTTTTTCATGGGGATTTCACTGCCCTCGAACAGGGACCGAACAGTCACCGTATGTGCAGGCAATTCGACAGGATTTGGCGAATTGCCTGCTCTCTGGATAGCCGAATGGCCAGGAAAGGTAACCGAACGCTGAATTTCAGCGTTCGGTTACCTTTCTCAAGCAATTCGAATCTCTTTGGATAACCCTGATAATGTCATTATTTATCCTTAACTATCGATCACTATCTAAATATCTAAGAGAACTGAGTTTGCCACCGAATTGCACCGAACAGTGAATTTCACCATACGGTTCAGTTTCGTGGCAATTCAGGGAGCTGTCAATTCGCCAAATATCGGCGAATTGCCAACAAAATATGGTACAGATCGCCGCAATTTGGCGACCTTCGGTGGCAGTGAAATCCCCATAAAGAAGTAATGGTTAATCTACTCAGAGACACCAAAATGTCAGTGAAATGCCCTGATTTTCAGTGGTTTTGTTCGACAGGTTTGAACAGGCGAATCCCATAGGTTTCAATGTAAAAAAAAAAATCTGCTTTTATTCATTTTTTATTCAACCATTTATTATTTTTATTTATTTATTTATTAGATGCTTTTAGGCATTTTTATGGATTTTTGGAGGAAATGTTTGACTCTGATTATTTATTTATTTTTATTCGGTAACGGATCTTTTTTGTATTATTATTTGTATGACCTTATTTATTATCTCCATGCATTACATGCATTTTATTTTTCAAACTCCTTTTTTAAAATTTCCTTTTTTCTTCTTTCTCCTTACACTCAGTTTGGCGGTGTTCGGCATGCTGCGGGTGAATTCGGTGATCTGTTCGGCGGTTTGTGATCGTCGGCTATGTTCGGCGGTCAGTAGCTGCGTTCGGTGGATTGATTGGCGGCGTTCGGATCCCTTCGGCGCACATCGTGGAATGCTGAATTTGACGGGGGTCAGAGAATTGAACTCGCTGGAGTGTGCCAAAAGAGCAAGAGAGCACCGAAATTTCAGTGCTTTCTGAATCTATCAGTTATCAATCTATTTATCATTATCTATCCACGTCTCTCTCTCGTTATCTATTGTTATATATCTATATATGCATGTCTAGCTAGCTATTTATTAGATATTTTTAATTTAGTGTATGAATGTTACTGATGAGCCGAACACCCCCGTGTTCGGTTCGCATTCAAACTCGAACAATTTCAAAAGGTCGAGTTCAAACTCGAACACGAACCGAACTCAATGCAAGTCAACAGGACTCGAAAGTTCGATTTTTAGAGTGCCCTCCAAGAGGGCATATACAGTATGAAAGATATTTACCATAAAAGGTGTATGTGGGTCCGGGTAGTGCCCTGGGGGACAGGAAACAAGGACAAAAAGTAAAAAAAAAAAAGGTTTTTAAAGGAACAGTGAGTTTTCCGTGAAATAAAGGTTAAGAATAAAAAAGAAAAATTCCTTCAAATATCGTGCCTAGGAGGTCCCCATAACCTGCCCGTGAAGTGGTGGATTTGTAGGATGTATAGATACATTTAAAAACAAAAAATGACATTTCAAATGACGGTAAATGGTTTTCCTTGAATCTATTCATAAACAACTGCTTGGGGCGGCAGCCTGTATGAAAAGAGGAGACGTTTTAGGACAAGTTTAGTGATTTTTTTGGCTAAATTATGGTGAAACTTAGGCAGGCTTTGGATGAAAGTAACAATAGGTGCTTTAAAATTGGGCCTTTAGTGCCGGCAACAGTGCCGTCACTCCGTAACCCCTCTGTGGTATTGTGGAAGAGTGCAGGGTTGGACCCTGCGGTCAAATATTAAAATGGTATGAATCTGGTACAGGCGTCAGTGCACCCAAATATTGTGACTTTGGTGGCAGCAAGTGCCTTCACACCGTAACCCCTCTGAGGTATTGTGGAAAAGTGCAGTGGTGGAGGTCTTGGTAATGCAGAAGAGATCCCCGATCTATTCAGTTACATCAGCAGCTATAACAAAACCGGGTCAGCAATGTTTAGGCACTTGTACTGCGCTACTGTATATGGTGAGAATCGGTACACACCAGTAGCAACAGGAAGCAAACAGAACAGGCAGCGAATACACAGAGAGAATAGTCAAATGGCAGGCAAAGTCGGCAACAGATCGGGTCCTCAGATCAAGCAGGGTCAGTAACAAGTATACAAACTGATTCAGTAAGCTAGCGATGCGGGAATAAAGGCTGAGACACACTGAGCGTGTAGCGACGCACAGCGTAGCGAAGCGAAGAGAAGCAAACATTTTGCAGGCTTGACTTCACTCTGCTCCGCCTCGCAGCGTGTCTACACTGCATTATGTTTGCTTCTCACCGCACTGGACAGGAATCCACTAACTAAAGTAAAATGTACACACAAAACCGTTTTATTTTCACAAAGCACATGTTATATAGGCAAAAAAACGTTTCTACTGAATAAAATACATAAAAAATTACTGTTAATTTAATAGGAATAGTATAAAAATATAAAAAAGGTAACCCCTGATCATATATATTATAGGGACACGGAGCGCTGTGTATAGAGTAGGGATGCATTGATACCACACACAGACATATACGTATATATATCAACACGCAGACCTACATATACACAATTATCTACACGCAGATACATATATACACCTACCCACAGACCTCAGACCATATATACACATACGCACATGAGGGGTGGCATGTGGACAATCTCAACTAAATGCGCCTCCCCCCATTTGGCTGATCCCTCCAGAAGAAATGTTGAACCTGACAGAGCAGAGAATATATATATTATTCTCTGCTCTATCGGGTTCAACATTTCTTCTGGAAGGATCAGCCAAATGGGGGGCAAGTAGTTGTCAAAATGTGTGAGTAATACAAGTCTGGATATATATATTTATAAGAATATATATATATATATTATATATATATATATATATATATATATATATAATATATATCATACCTGCCCTTACCTTCCCCTATAAATTTGCTAAAAATATACACACGAAAAAAACAAACCACTGCCTGAGACCCTACGCAGCCCACATGCCACCCCCTCTACCTGGCTTAATGTATCTAATATATATAATTGCACCGTAGGTTCGGCGCAGGCGTGGTGGATGCATGAGCATGCCGTACGTGTCGCACACCTGATGGGTGAGTTTTCAATGAGTTTTTAATTGTTATGGAAATTTGTCTCCTATTTAAACCTTGAGTTTACATTAGGCTGTATATGTTTTTGTCCTGATGAAAGTTCTGGATTAGGAACTGAAACGTTGACGATTTGAATGCATGATCGAATAAAATTTGATCTTATGAAAATCCTGGAGTGCTGGTGAATCCCTTTGATTGAATATATAATATATATAATTAAATACATTCAGCTAGGTAAAGAAAGAAAAAAAAGGCTTTAAAAATTTAAAAATGTCCTCGGATTTTATTTTTTTTAGAAATGTGTCGCCTTACCTTAGACTGGTGGTCAGTGGGGGCTCCCTGGATCCTGGTTGTGGGGGGGGTCTGCCGTGGCCGCAGGTGCAGTGGCTCCCTCCCTGCGCCGCCTCTCTCTGCCACATGCACCCGGGCGGCTAGCCCGCACAGTCGCAACTCTGTCATCCGGCGGCCACATGCTCCTCAAGGGGATCCTTGGGAGGCCCTGGCAGGCTGCCCACTACAGTGCCTGATTAGAGGGCTGTGTCTGCCTGATGTTTTAGTAACAAGAATGTTTTATCCCATAGGCTTCAGTGTTAAAAATATTCCCGTTTTAATTCAATAACTAATAAACCGTTGTTTATAATATTCTGCAGTAAAGGGTCTCTTTATTTCTAGATTTTTTAGTATTTTTTTAAGCATTTTTATACTTTTTTCAAAAAAAATAAAAATTTCAAGCTTTTGGCGAACGTCCCAAAAAGTTCGAAGTTCGCAAACTTTCAAATGGCCAATGTTCGAATCGAACTCCGAACTGAACAGCTCATCCCTAATGAATATATAAATATACTGTGATTCAAATACATATCTTAGTCAATATGCCTCCTTAAGCTTTCAATACTATGTGAACATATCTTTCTGACCTTTCTAAGTCAATGGAAGTTTAATTAGAAGCAGACATCCTGTATCGTTCGAGTTACCGTTACTGGGCAAAGTAGAAAAGTGCGCGAAAACTTTGTAACGGGCAGATATAGAAAAAAAAACATTTATTTTGTCTTGTCAGATGTAATTACATATGATGTATGTAATGGGCTGAACTTTTTAAATGTTGTCTGACGTTGAAAGTGTTTATTTTCTGTAATCCATGACTTTTTGTCCATCCCACTGTAACAAAAAGGAACTGTTCTGCTTGCAGACCTCAGAATAAGAGAACCTTTTAAAACAGCAACTTTTGTCTGTCTGTATCTCTATTCTCCAATTGAGTGTATAGCTTTTTTTATACTTTCTGGATCAAACGACAAACAACAAATCTCCGTCTCTGTATGACTCAGCCAGTCCTGCAGTAGGGATGAGCTGGCTGTTCAGTTTGATCGGTTCGGAGTTCAATACGAACATCGCCTGTTCGCGAACTACGAACATTTCCGCGTGTTCGCCGCATGTTCGCCCACAATGGACCACAATGCTCTTTTCCACTGGCCTGAAGCTTGTAATTGGCTACAGCCTTGCACCTGACCACAGGTCAGGTGCAAGACAGGTTCAAGACTATGCCAATCACGGCTCAGAGTCCTGATTGGGCAAATTTTTCCCAATCATGGGCTCACAGAGCTAAGTCCCGCAGCACACTATATAAGGCTTCACACAGCGCTTCAGCTTCGGATATGTTATTACACCTGAGGGTTTTCAAATGGATCCTGCCAAATTGTCTTCTATAGTAGATTGGCCGTTGCCGCAAGGGTTGAAAGCCATTCAGAGATTTTTGGGTTTTGCCAACTACTATAGGCGATTCATAAAAAACTTTTCCTCATTGGTTGTTCCTCTAACCAAGATGACAAAAAGGGTATACAGAACCCGAAATGGACTCCATCGGCGAGACAAGTGTTTGAGAACCTTAAAGTAGCATTCACTTCCGCTCCTGTGCTAAGACATCCCGATCCTAGGTTACGTTCCAACTAGAGGTAGATGCTTCATAAATAGGAATAGGAGCCATCTTCTCTCAAAGGGAGACACCCGATAACCTATTACATCCTTGCGGGTTCTTCTCTCGTAAACGGTCTCCTGCTGAAATGAATTATGACATAGGGAATCGAGAATTATTGGCGGTTGTATCCGCCCTGTCTGAGTGGAGACATTTGCTGGAGGGGTCTTCTGTACCTGTCATGATAATCACAGACCATAAAAATTTAACCTATATAGGAGATGCTAAGCGGTTGAATGCAAGGCAAGCCAGGTGGTGTTCTTGTCCAGTTTTAACTTTCTTTTGACCTATCGGCCTGGGTCAAAGAATGTCATGGCAGACGCTTTGTCTCGACAGTTTGATCCATACGAACGCCATACCCAAGATAATAATCCCATTGTTCCCGAAGCCCGCATCGTGTCAGCAACCTCAGTCACCGTTTCTTCCCCTCTGTTCGAACGCCTTCAGGTAGCTCAGGAACTTGCGCCAGAGGACACACCCCCTGACAAGCTTTTTGTTCCTGAAAACCAAAGAGAAAATCTTATTACACTACATCATGACACCAAACCGTCGGGCCACATGGGGATATCAAAAACCATATCCAGTTTAAAACAACAATTTTGGTGGCCTACGTTACGACAGAGTGTAAAAGAATTTGTATCCGCTTGTAATACATGTGCCAGAAATAAAAGTCAAAGACGCCTACCTGTGGGTTTATTGCATCCCCTACCCATCCAGATAGACCATGGTCTCACATTGCCATGGATTTTATAGTCGATTTACTCCCCTCTAAGGGGAACACAGTGATCCTCACCATTGTAGATCGATTTTCTAGAATGGCTCACTTCGTTCCTCTTCCCAAGTTACCCTCTGCAGTAGATCTGGTAACCATATTCATAGATAACGTAGTGAAGCTCCACGGTATACCACTTGAGATTGTCTCAGATAGAGGCACTCAATTCATCTCACAGTTTTGGAAGGGTTTTTGCAAAAATATGGGTGTTAAATTAGCCTTTTCGTCCGCGTATCATCCCCAAACTAATGGAGCATCCGAAAGAGCCAATCAAGGGCTAGAACAATACCTAAGGTGTTTCACATCTCAACAGCAGCATTCCTGGTCCGAATACTTACCATGGGCAGAATACGCTCGCAACAATACTGATAACGATACTACTGGTCACTCCCCGTTCTTTTCGGTCTATGGCTTTCACCCCCCAGCGCTTCCGTCCCAGTTTTCGACCTCCAATCTACCTGCATTGGAGGATCACTTACATGCCTTCCGGCAGATATGGGTACAAGTTAAGGACATATCTGAAAGGAATATCAGAGCGCAAAAGGGAAAAGCCAACAAAAATAGACGTATGTCACCGGTTTATGAGGTTGGGGATCGGGTCTGGTTATCCACTCGCCATATCAAGTTACGGGTACCGACTATGAAGTTAGCCCCGCGCTTCATAGGCCTCTCTAGGGTCTTACGTCGCCTTAATCCAGTGTCCTATCAGTTGGCCTTACCACGTAATCTCCAAATCCATATCGTCTTCCACGTGAGTCTATTGAAACATTTAGTCTGCAATCGTTTCACTCGCTCCGTCCCACCTCCTCCACCTATCGATATAGAAGGTGAAGAGGAGTATGAGATTAACTTGGTTCGAGATTCCAGACTGTGTAAAGGATCCCTTCAGTACTTGGTCGATTGGAAGGGTTATGGGCCCGAGGATAGATCCTGGTTGCCTGCTCACAACATCCATGCCCCCCGTCTGGTCCATGCCTTTCATAGGGCTCATCCTCGGGCACTGAGGGGTCGTTCGGGGACCTCCCATAGGGACGGGGGTAGTGTTATGTACCCCGCCTCGGCGCCCGGCAGCATCGTCCTCACTGCTCGCTGTCCGGGCACCGAGTAAAGAGGAAAGTCCGGGCGGTCACGTGAGATGCCGGGGGGCGGAGTACGGCGTTATGACTCAGACCCGCCGGGTTTAAAACCACAGACAATGCAATCTCACATTGCCCTAACGTGGTTAATCATCCTTTAGAGCTGCTAAATTGTATTTCGGTGTCTTGGTATTCTGGTTCTGACTTTTGGCAAACAGCTTATGACTATTCTGGTTCTGACATATTGGTAAACGATTACAGACTATTCTGGTTCTGACATATTGGCAAACGGCTACTGACTATTCTGGTTCTGACATTGGCAAATGCGCTTCTGGCTTTTCTGGTTCTGAATTAGTGGCAAACGGTTTCTAACTTTTCTGGTTCTGTCATATTGACTCTGTGCCTTGTCCTCACCTTGCTGCGAGTTATCTATTCATAGGGATATATATTATAGACCACTTCTAAGGATCGGAGGGAAAGGATAGGGTGCTGCGTTTAAGGATCATAGCTCCTCCAGGTGGGGATCGTAACACTCACCATGTCAGAAAGACCAAAAAGGACAGGCAGACGCTCCCAGGCACAGATAAGAGGGCAAGCAGCCTCTGTGTTGGGAGGCTGTGCCTCTGGTCGTCGTGGACGTGGTGCATCCTCTGCCGGGGCACGCTTGTCCTTTCTAACTGGTGCTAGCCGTCTTAAGCAGCAGCAACATACAGATGATTTGGTGGATTGGCTAACCAGGCCATCCTCATCCTCCGAGTCCTCTGAAGCTTGTAGTGCTTTACAGTCCACCTCAGATGCCAAAGCATCTAATGCAGCCTCCATGTCCACAGCTACTCCTGCCGTAGCCTCACTATCACACACGGAGGAGTCAGCTGAATTGTTTGACTACAATGACAGTGACATGCTGCTTGAGGATGGGCAGCAAGTACAGTGCTCTGATTCAATCTCTGAGGTTGAGGAAGGGAATATAATAAACCTAGAGGAAGGGGGTGCCAGGGACACACAAATAGCTGGCACTCATGTTGCCCCAGCAGCTGCAGCATACTGCCAAGTTGGCTCCAGTGACGAGGAGATAGGGGGGGATGACAATGATGATGAGGTCACTGACACCATCTGGGTGCCTGATCGAACAGAGGAGTCAAGTGAGGAGGAGGCACAACAAACACGAGGCACAACGTCCTCTATGACCAAACGTAAAACTAGCCAGTCCAAGGCATCAGATGTCAGAGCTGCTCAGGTGCAGAGCGCTGTTGTCTCAAAGCACACATCCAGGAACTCTGCTGTCTGGGAGTTCTTTAAGAAATGTGCAGCAGACCCCACCGTTGCTATTTGTAATCTATGTCAGATGAGGCTGAAGCGTGGGAAAGACACCGGACGCTTGGGTACCAAGTGCTTGAGGCGACATATGACCACATGCCACGCATCCCATTGGCGCAAAACTGTGCGTAGGTCCTCCTCACCTGTCTCTACCCCCACTATATGTCCTGCCATGTCATTGACTACAACAACCACTGACAGGGATGATGCTACAGTAATGGATGTACCAGGTCCTTCCTCACAATGTGACGGCATCCCATCAGCTGAAGATTTACGCAGTCAGATTACGTTCCCACAGCTGCTGCAGCGTAAGAAAAAATATAGTCCCAACCATCCCCAAGCACAGCGTCTAAATGCCAGCTTAGCAAAATGACTCGCATTGCAGCTGCTGCCTTTCCAGCTGGTGGACTCTGCTCCCTTCCGTGAATTTGCTGAATGTGCTGTACCACAGTGGCATGTTCCAAAATGCCATTACTTTTCACAGAAGGATATTCCAGCACTATACCAGCATGTGGAAGACAATGTTATCGAGTCATTGGGAAAGGCAGTCAGCAGCAAGGTGCATGTGACTTTAGACACGTGGTCCAGCAAGCATGGACAGGGTCGTTACATTTCCTTCACGGCACACAGGGTAACTCTGTTTGCAGTTGGGAGGGATCCAAGACGGGGCTCTGTGCTGGAGCTTGTTCATCCACCACGCCTCCAGAAAGCTGCTTGTATGAGGTCTGTCTGCTCCACCACCACCTCTCCCTCTTCCTCCTCCTCCTCCTTCTGTGTCTCTGGCAAAGTGGCAGTTAAACCGAGTTTAAGTGGCAGGGGCTACGCAATGGCTGAAGCAAAAAGATGCCATACTGTGCTTGAGCTGGTTTGTTTAGGGGACAGGAGCCACACCAGGCCAGAAATTCTGTCAGCTCTGCAGAGGCAGGTGCAGAGATGGTTAACACCACGCCAGCTTCAGCTGGGAATGGTCGTCTGTGATAATGGCAGCAACCTTCTCTCCGCCCTACGCCTGGGTAAGTTGATGCATGTACCATGCCTAGCACATGTCCTAAATCTGGTGGTACAGCGTTTCCTAACCAGGTACCCAGGGTTGGCAGAGCTTCTCAGCCAGGCCAGAAAAGTCTGCAGCCACTTCAGATGGTCATTCCCATGAAGTGTTCGCCTGGCAGAAATTCAAAGAGAATTCCACCTTCCCACAAACCATCTGATCTGTGAAATGCCCACCAGGTGGAACTCGAAATTAGCAATGCTGCAGCGTCTGCACAAGCAGCAGAGGGCCATCAACGAGTACCTGTGTGAGTATGGCACAGGTCAATTTAGCTTTTTCCCCCCTGCAGTGGCTGATGATCAAGGATGCATGCACTGTACTGTCACCATTTGAGGAGGCAACGACAATGGTGAGCAGGGACAGTGCATGCATCAGTGACACAATTCCTTTAGTGTTCCTGCTGGAGCACACTCTGCAGGGAGTTATAGATGTGGCTCTAGAGGCAGAGCAGCGGGAGGAAGAGGAGGCCTTCCCTAGCTCTCAAGGCCCCAGTCTTTCTGCAGACAGCATTCCAGCGGGTCCTTCTCAGATCAGACAGGAGGAGAATGAGGAGGAGGAATATTTAAGTAGTGGGGGCATTGAAGGTGGGGATTCCTCAAGGGAGGGTTTTGTGTGCCCAGAAACACAAGGACTAGTACGTGGCTGGGAGGAGGAAGTGCACGATGGGGTCATCCTCCTCATTGACCAGGAAGACTCGGAAGCTAATGCCACCTCCAACCTACGCTGCATGGGCTCCCTTATCCTGCAAAGCGTGGTAAAGGACCCCAGGATTCGTGCTATCAAGGAGAGGGATCATTACTGGTTGGCAAGCCTTCTTGATCCACGATACAAGGGTAAAGTTGCAGAGCTCATCCTGCCCGCACAGAGGGAGGACAGGATGAAAAAACTTGAGGACGCTCTAAAGCGACACTTGTGTAACACCTTTCCAGGCACTGGTAGGTTACCAAGTGATTACACAGGTGCTTCTGAGGCTGCGGATGATCAGAGGAAAAGCGGTGAAGGCCCGGGTCCGCTTGACTGATGCCTTTTTAAATTTTTTTAGTCCGGGACACCCAGGGACGTCAAATGTAGGCACCCATTGCCAGCGTCTGCACCGTATGGTGCAGGACTACCTAGGGGCTAGGGATGAGCCCGAACACCCAGAGTTTGGTTCGCATTCGAACTCGAACTTTTCAAAAGTTTGAATTCGAACTCGAACTCAATGCAAGTCAATGGGACTCAAAATTCGATTTTTAGAGTGCCCTCCAAGAGGGCATATATGTTAGATATTTGCCATAAAATGTGTATGTGGGTCCGGGTAGTGCCCTGGGGGACAGGAAACAAGGACAAAAAGTTAAAAAAAAACTTTTTAAAGGGACAGTGAGTTTTCCATGAAATAAGGGTTAGAGATGCTGATGGGGTTGTGTATAGAGATGCTGCTGGGGAATAGAGATGCTGATGGGGTTGTGTATAGAGATGCTGCTGGGGAATAGAGATGCTGATGGGGTTGTGTATAGAGATACTGTGAGGCTGTGTATAGAGATGCTGTGAGGTTGTGTATAGAGATGCTGTGAGGTTGTGTATAGAGATGCTGATGGGGTTGTGTATAGAGATGCCGATGGGGTTGTGTATAGAGATGCCGTGTATAGAGATGCTGATGGGGTTGTGTATAGAGATGCTGTTTGTGTATAGAGTTGCTGATGGAGTTGTGTATAGAGATGCTGTGTATAGAGATGCTGTGAGGCGGTGTATAGAGATGCTGATGGGGTTGTGTATAGAGATGCTGTGAGGCTGTGTTTAGAGATGCTGATGGGGTTGTGTATAGAGATGCTGTTTGTATATAGAGATGCTGATGGGTTGTGTATAGAGATGCTGATGGGGTTGTGTATAGAGATGCTGTTTGTATATAGAGATGCTGATGGGTTGTGTATAGAGATGCTGTTTGTGTATAGAGATGCTGATGGGGTTGTGTATAGAGATGCGGTTTGTATATAGAGATGCTGATGGGTTGTGTATAGAGATGCTGTTTGTATATAGAGATGCTGATGGGGTGTGTATAGAGATGCTGTGAGGCTGTGTTTAGAGATGCTGATGGGGTTGTGTATAGAGATGCTGTTTGTATATAGAGATGCTGATGGGTTGTGTATAGAGATGCTGATGGGGTTGTGTATAGAGATGCTGTTTGTATATAGAGATGCTGATGGGTTGTGTATAGAGATGCTGTTTGTGTATAGAGATGCTGATGGGGTTGTGTATAGAGATGCGGTTTGTATATAGAGATGCTGATGGGTTGTGTATAGAGATGCTGTTTGTATATAGAGATGCTGATGGGGTTGTGTATAGAGATGCTGTGTATAGAGATGCTGTGTGGCTGTGTATAGA
The DNA here is from genome assembly GCA_009667805.1 of Leptobrachium leishanense. NCBI lineage: Eukaryota > Metazoa > Chordata > Amphibia > Anura > Megophryidae > Leptobrachium > Leptobrachium leishanense. The sequence goes on along the minus strand of CM019063.1, from coordinate 46,792,802 downwards.
GATGCTGTGTGGCTGTGTATAGAGATGCCGTGAGGCTGTGTTTAGAGATGCTGATGGGGTTGTGTATAGAGATGCTGTTTGTGTATAGAGATGCTGATGGGGTTGTATATAGAGATGCTGATGGGGTTGTGTATAGAGATGCTGTTTGTGTATAGAGATGCTGATGGGGCTGTGTATAGCGATGCCTTGCGGCGCCGAAGTGCGGCCTAGCTCCGGTGGGGGCCGCCATCTTGGATGGCGGCTCCACTCCCGGGTCCCCCCCTCACTGCCTGACGTCCTCACGCATAGCGTGATGACGTCAGATAGCCGGGGAACCCCTAGCTGCCCGGAATCTCCTGGTGGAGATATGGGTTCATTTGAACCCCGATATCTCCAGAATCGTGGCAGCTAGGGGGTCATGGAGGGTGTCAATCGAAAGGCCTGAGCATGATACCCAACATGACCAGGTATAAAGTAAAATAAATAAATAAAAACATGTATTTTTTTGTGTGTTATTTTTATTAATGCAGCAATATTGTTCACATTTCAATTATAATGTGACCAATGATGCTGCACTAATGATTTTTTTCTATGGGGTGCGTTTGCTATAAATCACGTAATTCCCCCCACAAAATGTAACAAGTCCCCATTTCTAATTTTTGTGCACCCCATAGAAAACATAACCGCAAACGCTCATGTGCTAAAATGTGAAAAAAAACACTTTACACACTGCAGATGATTAAAAATTCTATTTCTTTGCATTTTTTGTCATAATATACAGGCAGGACATGACGTATACATATAAAAATGATATATTATGAATCTGCGGAGGTTGACGGAAAGAACGATATCTAATATGTCTGGGTCATTTAATAAAATGTGGCTTCAAATCGCTTTTAAACATGATGAGCGAAAGCGGTAAAAAGATTTAGTAGAGAAATGAACACTTCTCAGAAGCACAGGTGTTGTTTGATACATGTTCAGATCAGGAGACACCACACCCTCAGTCTCTAACAATGTATCAAATTCATCAGACCAGACTAATTAAAAGCACAACACTAATTAACACCTGTTGTTTATGCCATTTGAGAACACAGGTCATTTAGAGGTGAGAATCTTTGCACCTAGACATTAGTTTTTAATTCAATATCTAATAAACCGTTGCTTATAATATTCTGCAGTAAAGAGTCTCTTCATTTCTAGATTTCTTATCATTTTTTAAGCATTTTTTATACTTTTTCCAAAAGAAAATTTTTTCGAACTCGAACCAAACACGCCAAAAGGTTCGAAGTTCACGAACTTGCGAACGGCCAAAGTTCGAATCGATCCCCGAACTGATCGAACCGAATAGCTCGTCCCTACTAGGGGCAAGGGCAGACCTGGATAACTTTCCAGCAGATGATCCACTGGCTTACTGGGTGTTAAGATTGGATCACTGGCCAGAATTTAGCCAATATGTTATGCAGCTACTAGGTTGCCCTTCATCCAGCGTGCTTTCTGAAAGGACGTTCAGTGCCGCTGGAGGTTTTGTCACAGACAAAAGAGTGCGTCTGTCCACCGACTCTGTAGACCGGCTGACATTTATAAAAATGAATCCGTCCTGGATCAGCAGCTATCAATCCCCTGATGCTGACGTAACGGAATAGATCGGGGATTTCTTCTGCATTCACAAACCTCCACCACTGAACTCTTACACAATACCACAAAGGGGTTACGGTGTGAAGGCACTTGCTGCCACCAAAGGCAAAATATTTGGGTGCACTGACGCCATTACCAGATTTATAGCATTTTAATTTTTTGAACCGAAGGGTCCACAATACCACAAAAGGGTTACGGTGTGAAGGCACTTGCTGCCATGAAAGGCACATTATTTGGGTGCACTGACGCCATTACCAGATTTATAGCATTTTAATTTTTTGAACCGCAGGGTCCACAATCCCACAAAAGGGTTACGGTGTGAAGGCACTTGCTGCCATGAAAGGCACATTATTTGGGTGCACTGATGCCATTACCAGATTTATATCAATGTAGGTTTTTGAACCGCAGGATCCAACCCTGCACTCTTCCACAATAACACAAAGGGTTATGGTGTGAAGGCACTTGCTGCCATGAAAGGCACATTATTTGGGTGCACTGCCACTGACGCCTATATTACCAGATTTATATAATTTTAATATTTGACCACAGGGTCCAACCCTGCACTCTTCCACAATACCACAGGGGGGTTACGGTGTGACGGCACTGTTACCGACACTAAAGGCCCAATTTTAAAGAACCTATTGTTACTTTCATCCAAAGCCTGAATAAGTTTCACCATAATTTAGCCAAAAAATCACTAGTCTTGTTATGCACATCCTAAAAGGTCTCCTCTTTTAATACAGACTCCCGCCCCAAGCAGTTGTTTATGAATAGATTAAAGGAAAAGCGTTTACCGTCATTTGAAACATCATTTTTTTGTTTTTAAATGTTTCTATACATCTTACAAATCCGCCACTTCACGGGCAGGTTATGGGGAACTCCTAGGCACGATATTTGAAGGAATTTTTCATTTTTATTTTTAACCCTTATTTCATGGAAAACTCACTGTCCCTTTAAAAACTTTTTTTAAAACTTTTAGTCCTTGTTTCCTGTCCCCCAGGGCACTACCCGGTCCCCCATACACCTTTTATGGCAAATATCTTGCATATATGCCCTCTTGGAGGGCACTCTAAAAACCGAACTTTTGACTCCCATTGACTTGCATTGAGTTCGGTTCGTGTTCAAGTTCGAACTCGGACTTTCGAAATTGTTCGAGTTCGAATGCGAACCGAACACGGGGGTGTTCGGCTCATCCATATCCTGCAGATGATTTTGCTGAAAACATTTCACTATTCACATTATTTGTATTTTAGATGATTGCTGTCCCCTGCCTCATTCTGTACTTTACATGAAAGCGTAGGAAAAAGTTATTATTTTCTCTTTCAATTAGACTGGGCACTTGTATTAAATTACACAACTAATTCTAGGAAATATACCCGAGACACAGCTGTACACCAAACCACTTAATATACAATTATAGCATGTAAAAAGATGAAATGACGTTACCAAAAAAGACGTGAATCACGACCCACATTGTATATTTCTGGAGAATGCTTGTGAATAATGAACAACCTAACAAGTACTTAGGGTATATAAATAAAGTTTAGAAAAGAGCACACAAATAAATGTATAAGTTGTCATTTTTAGCATATGGGTTATTCAGAGAGCACCGAAATGTCAGCGACATTTTGGTGCTCTCTCGTTCCCCGCACTTCGGGGAATCAAATTCCCCGACCTTGCGGTGAATTAAGATGCAGAAAAGAGAGCAGTAGAATCAGCGCTTCCTTCAAATATTGTAGAAATTTATTGTGGAACACAGTTCTTTCCCTGTGGTTTCTTTTAGGCAAGTCTTCTTACCTCAAAGCAAGCATAAGACATAAACAAAACATGGTGTAGCCCATAGAACCGGTGGATTCGAACAGTAATATAATACAGAGAACACTCACGTGTTATGGTGTCACCCCTCGGACAACAAGACATTTCTACCATATTTGAAGGAAGTGCTGATTCTACTGCTCTCTTTTCTGCATCTTTGTCCCCTTTGGTGGTTGGAGCTGTACCACCGTGCGGTATTGAACTTGCTGCTGATTCAAATGAACTGCTTGTAATACATTTATGCGAACTGTTTTTCTATTCCTATCGCACCAATCAATTTTACTTTTCTTTTTGTCCACTAGGTGGCGCCAGATACTTGTATATTTGTAGTGCGGTGAATTAAGCATTCACCGCAGGGTACCCAGAGGGTACCCAGAGTGCAGGGAACGGATCCAAAAATCCACCGCAAAACCTGCCGAAAGATCGCCAAAAATCCGCTGAAAAAACCCCGCAGTCGATATGATCCGAAGTATCGGATCACTTCGAACCGCCGTAAAAAGCAAGCCGAACGCGTCCGTAAAAAGCCACCGATCCGCCGAACACAGCGCCGACCAGCCCCCGGAAAAAAGCCGACAAACGGGGAGGAATCGGGGAACTATAGGCCAGTTAGTCTTACATCAGTAGTGGGGAAATTAATGGAAACCATGTTAAAGGAAAGGATTGTTGAACATCTAAAAACACATAGATTGCAAGATCAGAAACAACATGGGTTTACCTCAGGGAGATCATGCCAAACTAATCTTATTGATTTTTTTGATTGGGTAACAAAAATAATAGACACAGGTGGTGCAGTAGACATTGCTTATTTAGATTTCAGTAAGGCTTTTGATACTGTTCCGCATAGAAGGCTTATCAATAAATTGCAATCTTTGAGTTTGGATTCCAATATTGTTGAATGGATTAGGCAGTGGCTGAGTGACAGGCAACAGAGGGTTATGGTAAATGGAATTTATTCGGCGCAAGGTCTTGTTACCAGTGGGGTACCTCAGGGGTCAGTACTTGGACCCATTCTCTTTAATATTTTTATTAGTGATATTGCAGAAGGTATTAATGGAAAAGTATGTCTTTTTGCTGTTGACACAAAGATTTGCAACAGGGTTGACGTTCCTGGAGGGATCAGCCAAATGACAAATGATTTAGGTAAACTAAAAAAAGGTGGGAGCTGCAGCAATTGAGTTTTAATGTGGATAAGTGCAAGATAATACACCTGGGGCGTAAAAACCCAAGGGCTGAATATAGAATATTTGATACATCTGAGGGTTGGGATTTAGGGGTTATTATTGCAGAGGATCTAAAGGTAAGTAGTCAATGTAATAGAGCAGCAGGAAATGCTAGCAGAATGCTTGGTTGTGTAGGGAGAGGTATTAGCAGTAGGAAAAGGGAAGTGCTCATGCCACTGTACAGAGCACTGGTGAGACCTCACTTGGAGTACTGTGTGCAGTACTGGAGACCGTATCTCCAGAAGGATATAGACATCTTAGAGAGAGTTCAGAGAAGGGCTACTAAAATGGTGTACGGCTTGAAGGAGAAAAGTTACCAGGAAAGGCTTAATGATCTTAACATGTACAGCTTGGAAAAAAGACGAGACAGAGGAGATATGATAGAAACATTTAAATATGTAAAGGGAATCCACAAGGTAGAGGAACGGAGTATATTTAAAAGGAAACAAAATAGCAAAACAAGAGGACATAGTCTTAGATTAGAGGGGCAAAGGTTTAAAAGTAACATCAGAAAGCATTATTTTATTGAGAGGGTGGTGGATACATGGAACAGTCTTCCAGTAGAAGTGGTAGAGGCCAAAACAGTAATTGATTTTAAGCAGGCATGGGATAGGCATAAGGCTATCCTAAACAAAAGATAAATCCAGGTAAAGTATCCATGTAATTGGGCAGACTAGATGGGCCGAAAGGTTCTTATCTGCCGACATTTTTCTATGTTTCTATGCTGAGGCATTTCCCGCCTCTGTGCTGAGCTCATTTTTACCGGTTTTGCTCATCATGTTTAAACGCGTTTTGAAGGCTTATTACAGTATATGACCCAGACATATTATATATCGTTCTTTCCGTCAGACTCGGCAGATTCATAATATGTTATTATTATATGTATACGTCATGACCTGTCTGTATATTATAACAAAAAATGCAATAAAATATGTATTTTCAATAATTTACATTTTTTTTGGGGGAAAATTACGATTTTTAACAAACGCACCGCATACAAAAATCGTTAGTGCAGCATCATTGTTCACATTATAATTGAAATGGGAACAATATTGCTGCATTAACGAACCAAAAAAAAGAAAAAAAAACGTGTTTATTTTTTTTTTAAATATTTCTTTATTTTTATTTTTAATTTTTTTAAAAAAACTTTTTTCATAGTCAAGTTTGGTATTGTTTGAACGGCCATGCTCTGGCCGATCCAACAATACCAAACATTAACCCCTAGCTGCCACGGATCGGGAGATAGGGGGTTCATTGGAACCCCTTATCTCCACCATTGGTGGCAGTTAGGGGTTAACTCCAGGACTGGCGTCATCGTGCGATGCACGATGACGCCAGTCCTCAGGGGGCATTCCCGGAAGCTTGGCCGACATTCAAGATGTCGGCCAGGCTTCCGGGAATGCCCCCTGAGGACTGGCGTCATCCAAGATGTCAGCCAGCTCCGGGAAAGGATCACGAACCGGCGCTTTTCGGTGCCGATTCGTGATCCAGCCCCCATGGGGTTAATTCCAGGTACCGTTAGGAAGGGCAGGCTGTGCCCTTCCAAACGGTGCCTGGATTAACCCCCGCAACGCCGGCGATCGGGAGGGAGAGAGGTCCGAAGGACCTCCCCCCCTCCCTTTCAGGCGCCTCCTCCGCACATGCGGGGGGGGCACCTGAATTAGGTGTCATCGCGCCGCCGCAATGACACCTAATTAGGCCGACGGCGGTTCCGGGTGCTGGGCTGACATCGAGGATGTCAGCCCGCACCGGGGGGCCCAGCGATTGGCCGGGGCTCAGCGCGTCCACCGCAAGGAACGTTACCTGCTGAGCGCGTCCATAGCAGCGAAGGGGTTAAAAAAGGGAGTTCTCTTTTTTGCCCTTAAATAATTGGGCATAGGTTGCCCACACCCACTTCCCGATTATTATTTTTTTAAATTTTCTGGTGGTTTTACTCCCCTTTTCTCCCTCGCCGTGCGCTGCTCCTCTTCTTCGGCTCAGGGACTCCCGAACCCAGAAGCCCCTGAAGCTTTCCTGCCCAAATTTGCGCCCCTATGCAACTTACATAGCATAGGAACTGCAAATTGCACACCTCAACGGCACCTGCACACTTTATATACCAAGGTCCGTAGCGCCTGCGCAGAATGATGGATCGTAGCTGCTCGTGCATGCACAGATCTGATCCATGGGTGCCTCTCTGAGAACGCTCGCTACAGGGATTGGTCTCAGAGGGTGACATTGGCCTCTCTCTGTGTGTGACATCACTAGTGACCAATCTGGTAACAGGCAGCCAGGAAATTCAAGAAATTCAAGCCAGGAAATTCAGTACTTGGAGAATGGGTCCAAGTACTGATCCCTGAGGTACCCCACTGGTAACAAGACCTTGCGCCGAATAAACTCCATTTACCACAACCCTCTGTTGCCTGTCACTCAGCCACTGCCTAATCCATTCAACAATATTGGAATCCAAGCTCAAAGATTGCAATTTATTGATAAGCCTTCTATGTGGAACAGTATCAAAAGCCTTACTGAAATCTAAATAAGCAATGTCTACTGCACCACCTGTGTCTATTATTTTTGTTACCCAATCAAAAAAATCAATAAGATTAGTTTGGCATGATCCCCCTGAGGTAAACCCATGTTGTTTCTGATCCTGTAATCTATGTGTTTTTAGATGTTCAACAATCCTTTCCTTTAACATGGTTTCCATTAATTTCCCCACTACTGACGTAAGACTAACTGGCCTATAGTTCCCCGATACTACCCTTCTTGTAAATGGGCACAACATTTGCTAATTTCCAGTCTTCTGGGATGACTCCCGTTAACAAGGATTGGTTAAATAAATCTGTTAACGGTTTTGCTATTACATCACTGAGCTCTTTTAATAATTTAGGCTGGATCCCATCAGGCCCCATTGACTTATTTGTCTTTACTTTAAGACAGCTGCTGTAGAACCTCCTCCTCTGTAAACTCATATGTACTGTAAATGTCTCTTTAGTGTTTCCTCCTAACTGAGGTCCCTTTCCTTCCTTTTCTTCTGCAAAGACTGAACAAAAATATTCATTGAGGCAGTCAGCGAGACTTTTATCCTCTTCTACATACCTTCCTTCCTTTGTTTTTAATCTAACTAATCCTTGTTTTACTTTTCTTTTCTCGTTTATGTATCTAAAAAATGTTTTGTCCCCCTTTTTTACTGACTGAGCTATTTTCTCTTCTGCGTGTGCTTTGGAAGCTCTTATAAATTGCTTTGCCTCGAAGGGGCAGCGAAAGCAGCGAAAGGGTTAATAAGGTGTTCCTTTAATACTGGCTTTCGCCAAATAATTTATATCAATTTACTCCAAGTAAAACAGTAAATCCCGGCCCTTTTGTAAATAATTAACAAGCTGCGATTCATAAATAAACAAAACGTAACAACAGCAAAGTGAGAGTAATGAAAGCCCTATATCATAATCTGAGATCCACTTTATAATGATGCAATATTTTATGAACATCGCCGGCTTCTAAATTAATACTTACGCCGTGCGCCGAGCAATAAAAATCAAAATCCACATCGCCATCATTTCATGTTATTTTTTTTATTTTTATTGCGTCTGTAAAAAAATAATAATAAAAAATGTAATTATTCTTTTATTATTTTAATTTTATAATATATACACACACATATATATATATAAATATTATAGAGGTGAAAAACTCTCTTCAAAGGCAAATATCATTTTTTTCTAAAGGTGATTACCGCACGAGTATCTTTTTATCTGAAATAATGCAACACAGAAAAGCCCATTACCTCAAATTCATTGTGTTCCTGAGACTACCAGCGCTGTAAATTAAACCTCTCGACTTGGCTTTTGTGTCATTTTTTTTTTTTTTTTTGCATACGCAGCAAGGATAACTACACATCACATTTATGAGAAATGTGAATAGGTTTCCATGGCAACCACTCCATCCTCTCTCCACCAAATAACCTTGTCATGTGAACATTTATCAGAAGCACATCAAGTACCGGATTGCACTGTACGCTCTTTGGGTAAACAGCAGGATTTGTTCCTGAATAATAATTGGACATGGGCATTTTATTTTAAGAAACAGGCTTTTATCATCCCAAATTACAGGGGGACGGTTTCTCTTTTATCTCTGAAGGTTCATTGATTTCACGAGGCGCAATGAAAATGTCACGCGAGCGAAAACAACAAAAAAAAATAATAAAGAAGGAAAAATATTCTTATGATATAATATGATATCCAAGTTTCCTTGTGTAAAAACATACACTATATAATTTATGCTAATTATGATAATTGTAATCCTTATTGAGGATTTATTTTTGAATTTATAGTGTTGTTTATTACTATTGCGATGAGGAAATCCATGGTCATATATTTAGCTCGCTTAGCTCCTGGCAAAGCTGCGATCACAACTTTGGAGAAGATCTAGGTTTCGAGCACTTTGCTGCTTGAGCTTGTAAATAATTGCAATTTATAAATCTTGTAAGTAATTATAACTGATAAATATGTGCGTTTTGGTTATCTGTAAATAAAATATGTACGGGAAATGTTGTGGGAAAAAAAATCACATATTTTGTGCATTTTGCCTTTTGCAAATCCAGTCCGCAGGCTGCTGGATAGGATGTTTATGTAGTATTTCCATTATGCAAAGTATGTGTGACCCTTTAGCTCTTTCCTGGTGTCACAGACCTGACATGGCACATGTCACGTGCATCATTTGGACTTGGGGTGCAGGCCTGATTTGCGTTATTATTTTCATTTCCCTCTCCTGTGCAGAAGGTTTGTGTATCTGTTATTTGTTGATAGGAGTAATGTCCAAGTTTACCCTGTCAAGAATGTGCTTATCTGTTTCTATTTGAGTAGGTGGTTAATCTGCTGACTGTAATCTGCTATCCCGATTCCCATTGTCCTGCCTCATTAGAAATGTTACGTAATGTTTGATTTAATTGTCTGTCCCTAATGTAATTATGTTTTACCTTCCAAAAGGTAAATATTTGTGCAATTGTCTGTTTCAGTGTAATTATGTCCCCAACAGTTTCTAAGGGGGTTTGTATATGCAAATGACCCCTGTGTGACCGTATAAATATCTGTGCTTGTTCTCTGATTAAAACCAGTTGATCATGTCTGAACACACATCCTGTGTCACCCTCAGAAGCCACGGAGCGGCCATCTGGAAATTCACCCAAAGAGGCATCGTGTCCAGTCCAGCGGGTCAGGGACAGGAGATCAGGCTGCTCAGGGCACTCTCTCTAGATGGCATCTCTTACCTTGAACAATTTCACATAGTCTGCATTATGACTGAAATAAATGAACTTTTGCACGATTTTCAAATTTTTCGAGTTTCACCTGTATATCTGTATTTTGTTATTTTTCACAATGTTTGTATGTCCTGAGGAAAGCCCCGGAGACGGACTGAAATGTTGACGCCTATGGAAGAATAAAGAATAATTTTTAATAGACCTGGAGTGCCACAGTCATCTTGAGAAAACGTAAATATATATATTTAAATATAGTAAAGAACCCATTTCTCACCTTCGCTCCCACAAAACCCCCGGCCCGGATGGCTTCTCGGCAGAATATTATAAAATGCTAGAGGGCCATCTTGTCCCCCACCTCATGACCTTGTTCAACAATATACTACAGGGAAAGGCCCCATCACCCTCCTTTAATGCGTCCCGGATGATAATGATTCCTAAACCAGACAAAGACCCCTCACTAATAACGTCCTATCGCCCAATTTCCCTGTTAAATACCGACTTGAAATTATTATCAGCCATAATGGCTCGACGTCTACAGACCCCGCTAACACAGTTTATCTCCCCCGCTCAAACAGGGTTTCTGACGGGCTGTCACTCAACGCAAAATGTCAGAAAAGCCCTGGCTGCAATCTGGTCATCAAATACCCACACTCAATCATCGGATTTACTCCTTAGCTGTGATGCCGATAAGGCCTTTGACCACATATTGTGGTCCTATTTACGACGATTCTTAAAATATCACTCCTTTGTCGTCCCAATACTTAATTTATTGGGACGCCAAATTGGGACGCCAATATTGGCTCTGTATGATACTCATTTCGCTACCATCACGACTAATGGCCTTAATTCCACCCCTTTCATACTCGAACGGGGCACACATCAGGGCTGCCCACTCTCCCCACTACTATTTAATTTAGCATTAGAACCACTCCTAAGAATTTTCCAAAAATGCCCAGATTTTAGTGGAATACAAAAGGCTCCCAGGAAGTTCGAATAGTTGCTTTTGCAGATGATTTACTCCTCTTTCTGTCCCGCCCCGATAAGGCGCTCCCAACCCTTTTGACATATTTAGAAGAATTTCACTTAGCATCGGGATTCAAGATTAACTATGATAAAACATTAGCGATACCATTGGGTACGGGTTACAAAAGTTTGATTGGGCAACACAATCCCTTTCGTTGGTGCCGGACGGGGACTTTTAAGTATTTGGGTGTACTACTACCGACAAATATCACAATATTATATGAGGTTAATGTCCCCCCTCTCCTGTCTCAGCTTAAAAACCTGTTAACCTCCTGGGCAAAACTTCCGCTGTCTTACTTGGGGAGATGCAGCCTTATAAAAATGGTCGCATTCCCTCGTCTACTATACCCGATACAAATGCTCCCGTTACTTCTCAAACGCAAAGATATAGTGCACATTCATGCTCTGTTTACCAGATTCATCTGGAATGGGGGTAGACCACGCATAGCACTACGTAAACTTCAGCTTCCCTATAACATGGGGGATTGAATTTACCAGACATGTATTCTTATAATATCGCAGCCCTATACCGAATTGTGGCGGACTGGATAGCGGACTCATCCAAATACACTGATTGCGCCTTGGATCGAGCCATGTCTTTCCCATTATCCCCACTGGCTTTCCTTCACTCCCCCCTGTCAAGGATCCCACCAACCCAAAGATCTAATCCCCTACTTTTCACAGGACGAGAGGCGTGGTATCAAGCTTGAAAACAGAGGGGCTTGTCCTGGACATCCTCGATTTTCCAACCATTACTGTGTAACCCTGCTTTCCAAACAGGCTCAGCGGCCTCGGCATTTCGGGTCTTGGCGACTAAAGGTTTAACTCAAATAGGCCATCTGTTGTCGGGACCAACTCACTCCCTCATCTCCTATAGAGATCTGTGTGTTTTAGCAGCCCCTGCTCCCCTACACTCGGTATATTATATGCAACTATCGGCATTTGTATCGACACAGTTAAATACCTTAAGGCTAGGGTCAGAGTGGGGCAGTCGGAACGCGCGTGCAGGCGCACTAAATCACGGCGGCAGTAGCAGCACATAACGGCCAATGACGGCCAATATACGCAGTACGTGCGTACGAAAGTGCGCCGACACCACGCAACCAGCAAATGAACGCATTTTTATCAGAACGTGAAACCGCTGCTACTGACGTACAGAGTGCGCTGCGGCCGCATAGCAGAGTGTGTGCGTGATTAGGAGATGTCAGACGCTGCTAGTGTGCGGCCAACATAACGTTCAAACAGCCGGATTTCCCTAGACTTCTTTTACCCCACCGTCATGAAATACGTCCAGAATTGCGCATCGTCTGACCACTTAAGCGTATTCCGTGAAAAAATGCGTGCGCACGCATCGACGTACATTTTGACAGTGGCCGCAGAAAATGCGCTCATCTGTCCCTAGCCTAAAACTTCTCCAATTCCCTTGATACTCAGGCGTCTATGGGTCCGTCCACAGCATCATTTCGCGCACTGCTTCGGCCTCAATTTGACTGGTCTGTAGCGACCACAGGCTTAGCGGCCTGGTGTGTTCAACTTCCCAAACAATCGCCCTTTACCTTAATTACGGCCACTAATAATTTAAGTAAACAGATCCCCTCGGCTCAATATAACGAAATGTTTTTGAAATTACTACATGGCGCTTATATAGACCCGGATAGATTGGCCCGAATAACACCCCTCAGTTCTGGTAGTTGCCTCAAATGCACACAGGCTAACGCGGATGTTTTTCACTGTTTATGGTCCTGCCCATTAGTGTCAAACTTTTGGAAGTCCATACAGAGATTTGGCGTTCAGATCCTAAAATTAGCGGTACCCACCACCCCAGACTGGGCTATGTTTAACCTCTTCTCCGACAGCAAAAGACGTGGGTTGAACAGGAATCAGAGGGCCCTATTGGGAATACTATCCGCAGTAGCTAAAAAGGCCATTTTGGGGACCTGGATTGCCACCTCTCCCCCCACATTCACTATGTTTTACTCCCGCTTTTATGCTATTTTTCAGTATGATTGGGTGGAGACTGCTCTGCATAAAGACGATAAAGTACAACAGTTTTTTGTAAAATGGGAACACTTTATGTCATATTTGCCAGGAGATGTCATTGTAAAACTGAAAAGAGACTTTGAATTTACTACTTGGTATCTGTCTAGATCCCTATCATCCCCTCCCTTAAGACCTAACACTCAGACACTCTTAGAACTTTCAGAATTTTCTGATGTCTTACCATTAGTTTAAAGTTTCATGATGTGAGATTCTCCTTGTTAGCTATGGGATGGGAGGGTTGACTTTCTAAGTGGGAATGTGAATATGCATATTGTACTTGAACTGAGTTTGTCAATTTCAAAAATAAAGTTTAAAAAAAAATATATACAGGGTTATCCAAAGAGATCCGAATTGCTTGAGAAAGGTAACCGAACGCTGAAAATCAGTGTTCGGTTACCTTTCCTGGCCATTCGGCTATCCAGAGAGCAGGCAATTCGCCAAATCCTGGCGAATTGCCTGCACATACGGTGCCTGTTCGAGGGCAGTGAAATCCCCATAGAGAAGCAATGCTTCGGCTATTCAGAGAACACAAACCAGCAGTGAAAGGTTCCCCTAATGCCCTGCCATTCAGTGGTTTCATTCGGCAAATTTATTCAGGAGAATCCCATAGACTTCAATGTTAAAAATATTCCCGTTTAATTCAATATCTAATAAACCGTTCATTATAAAAATTCTGCAGCAAAAAGTCTCTTTATTTATAGATTTTTTAGGATACTTTAAGCATTTTTCTGATTTTTTTTTTTTTTATTAAAAGTCCGATTTTTTTTTTTTTTTTCAGTTTACTTATTTTTTCTGTAACAGCCCCCTTTATTATCATTCCCTGGACCTCCTGTGAAAATTTCAGACATTTTCGCTCAGTAGTTTCTTTGCAAACAGCGTTTCTTTTTCCCAGATTCATACAAATGGTTTTTCTAATTTATTCACTGCCTCCTCTACGTCACAGCTGCTTCGGCTCTGTGTGATTCGGCTCCTGTTCGGCTCCTGGCTTTTTCAAAGGTTAATCCAGATGTTTTTGCTTGTTTTCAGCGTGCATTCGGTTAGTTTTCGTCAGGTTTTCGGCAGCTTTTCCCTGCAATTCGGGGACCCTGTGCTGTTTGCTGAATACACCGCAGGGTCACCGAAATGCAATCGGCAAAAGGAACCGAATTGAAGAGAACGAAAAGTCACCGAACGTGCGGTGACTTTTCGAATCTCTTTGGATAACCCTGATAGTAAAGAACAAATCTGAAGGTATTCTTTAACAGGTTTATTAGAAAAAGAGATGATTCTTGTCCGCTAACATTTTTAAATGACAGCAGTTTTACACGTAGTAATCTCGCTCAGCTCCTGGTTCAGACCTTGAATTGAAAACTCTCTTTTACAATAATTCTAAAGTATTCAGACTCTCCAAACCTTTTAGGCTGGGGTCAGACGAACGCATTTTTGCGTTGTCTGTGAAAAAGTGCGTTCGAACGAATGGACGCATTTTTTCACGGAGTACGCGATAGCGGTCATACGATGCGCATTTTCGTGCGTGATTTTGTACGGATCATCAATAAAACACTTTTTGCATCTGGACGTTATGTTGGCCGGACGTTAGCAGCGTCTGACATCTCCAAATCACGCACACACGCCGCTAGCGGACGCAGCGCACTCTGTACAACCGTACTAGCAGTTTGACGTTCTCGACAAAATGCGTTCGTTTGCCACTTGCGTTGCGCAGCCGGACTTTCGTGCGACCGTACTTCGTATATTGGCCGTCATTGCCCGTCATTTGCTGCTAGTGCGGCCGTAATTAAGTGCGCCAGAACGCGCGTTTAAAGTGCGCTAGTCTGACCCCAGCCTTATATGGAATTGTTTTAAAAGAAATGTCTGCAGACTGAATAATCAAACAATAAGAGAGAAGAACATACTGTACAGTAAAGATCTGAGAGCTTGTCTATTATCTGGTAGGACCTAAATTGTGTTCTTTGCTTTTTTTTACACTCTAATCAAATCTCACTCAGCACATCCCTCCAATACAACTGTGGAGAAGCAAGACTCAACTTTACGAGAAGCGGGTTCAACCAAACCACCAGGTCGCTGCTCTACAATCATGGAAAGATGACTCGATCCCACTCAGAAGACGCCACCAGTGAGTGTCCTCGGGCAAGACACCTAACAATACGGTTGCGCCTACCTCACAAAATACTTGTACATCTCATAGATTGTAAGTTCTTGGGAACAGGGTCCCCCTGAATCAGGTCATATCATCCATGCGTGGTATTCCAATGTATTAACCCCTTCTACACTGATCCTGTAAAGCGCTGCAGAATTAGTGGCGCTATATAAATAAAGGATAATAATAAAATCAAATAGAAGGCAACGTGGACATAAAAGTTATTACGTGTGCGCCTATCAGTGGCTCTAAATTACTACATTATTATTTTTTCTGTTTTGAATGAAATGTAAGTTATTTAAATGTAAAGAGGTTATTCATTAAGCAGAGGCGTACTTGGGGTATTTGTCACCCAGGGCATAATGTTCCCTTTTGCACCCCCCTCCCAATTAAAAAGGCAAAAATGCAGTTCAATGATCATCCTCAATGATAAGGTGAAAGAATTAAAATATTATGCAAAACAAAAATATTGTAGTCCCTAGATCTAAGAAAGAAATGCTGCCACCTCCAAAAAAAATAAATCACACCTACGCATTTCACAGAGCTCCACAGCAATAAAACTCACAGGAATGTGCAGTCTGAGCGTATCACAGAGCTCCACAGCAATAAAACTCACAGGAATGTGCAGTCTGAGGGTATCACAGAGCTCCACAGCAATAAAACTCACAGGAATGTGCAGTCTGAGCTAATCACAGAGCTCCACAGCAATAAAACTCACAGGAATGTGCAGTCTGAGCGTATCACAGAGCTCCACAGCAATAAAACTCACAGGAATGTGCAGTCTGAGGGTATCACAGAGCTCCACAGCAATAAAACTCACAGGAATGTGCAGTCTGAGTGTATCACAGAGCTCCACAGCAATAAAACTCACAGAAATGTGCAGTCTGAGCGTATCACAGAGCTCCACAGCAATAAAACGCACAGGAATGTGCTCTGAGCGTATCACAGAGCTCCACAGCAATAAAACTCACATGAATGTGCAGTCTGAGCGTATCACAGAGCTCCACAGCAATAAAACTCACATGAATGTGCAGTCTGAGCGTATCACAGAGCTACACAGCAATAAAATGCACATGAATGTGCAGTCTGAGCGTATCACAGAGCTCCACAGCAATAAAACTCACAGGAATGTGCAGTCTGAGCGTATCACAGAGCTCCACAGCAATAAAACGCACAGGAATGTGCAGTCTGAGCATATCACAGAGCTCCACAGCAATAAAACTCACAGGAGTGTGCAGTCTGAGCATATCACAGAGCTCCACAGCAATAAAACTCACAGTAATGTGCGGTGTGAATTTATCATATCACAGAGCTCCACAGCAATAAAACTCATAGTAATGTGCGGTGTGTATTAGCGTATCACAGAGCTCCACAGCAATAAAACTCACAGTAATTTGTGGTCTGTATGAGCATATCACAGCGCTCCACAGCAATAAGACTCACAGTAATGTGCAATGTGTATGAGTGTATCACAGAGCTCCACGGCAATAAAAGGCTTTCATACAAGATTCATTCTCATACAACATACAGCAGTCCTCTTTCACACTGTACACACAAATATTCACACAGCACACAGACAGGACACACACTGCAAACTCTAACACTGCACACACTGAATCTGCACACACTCTTCCTCCTCCTACAGCCCTGCTCACTAGACATGTGCATTCGTTTTAGTACTAAAACGATTTAGTCTGAATTTTGGGATAATTTAGCTTTAGTATGACTCAAGAGATACTAAACTGCTCAGTACAAAAAAACGAAAGAAACTAAAATAAAATGCACTACATTTTAGTTTCAATCCTTTTTGTGATATTACATTGTTGAGTGAAGGAGATCAGCAATGAAGAGCGCAACATCGCAAAGCTACAGAAAAGGTTTGTATGCGTAATCCTTCCCGACCCCTACCCGAAAATCTGACAGTGATAGAGCTCCAGAATACTCACTCGCAGCACAGACAGCCAGCACAGGAGAGGAAACCTTTAATTAACCCTTGCATGTCTATGAGGCAGACAAGATGATAAAAGCAGATAAAGTACAGGGTATCTAGTGGCGCAGTAATTAAGGTTACTTCTTGTATGATATATTGAGGGCTAGTGGCATGTACCATACAGATTATCAGTGTACAGTACAAATTGCAAATGCAATACACAGAGGGAATAAATGCTAATACAGCAGTCTATACATACAGTGGGAATAAAGTGCAATAGCAACGGTGAAAAACAGTGCGATATTGAAAATCAAGGTTCTAACTATAGTAACCAATACAGTCCATAAAAAAGGACTAACTGTTAATTTTTAAATTAACAGGCCGTTGAGCTATCTGATCCCCAAAAAATATTCTGAACATTATCTCCATCATGGCTATTTCAAGCTATTTAGACCAGTATAGACCTCTAACCGCTCCACATACACACACAGCGATGTGAAATACGAAGTGGAACGCAAACAACACGGTGGAACGCATAACAAAGATGGCCGCGACGCGGAATGATGACGCGATCGGCGTCACGTGATCGCGGCACCACACGGACCCGGAAGTCCACCTCGAATAATGTACAGACATTTCCCCTGTTCCCTAAATAAATAAGGGGCCCCTGAGAGGTTTCAGATCACCCCATTCTGCATACCCATCGACTGAAGAAGGTGCTGGCAGCACCGAAACGCGTCTCGAACCCCCCCTCCCCCCATATTTTTATGCACTTTAACTACTTATGTATTTGCACTATATTAAATCGTTTACCTCACTCCTAGAGTTTTTTTAGCCTTTTTTACATTTAATTTACCAGCCTTTATTTGGTAAGGTTTTAAGCGGCACCACAGGTACCCAATGAACCACGATCCGGTGCAGAGTAAGCAGCTAAAGAGGTTCAGGAGCTCACCGATAAGGAGCACCGCATGCGTAACAGTTGAGCCTGGACCATATAAGGCTCCTGTATTGGTGAGTGTGATTCTTTCCCTTTCCTAATACATAATTGCAAGACTGGTATCATGCTATGAGAGCGGTGTCTCTTCTCTATTTTTGTGTCCCCTGTTTGAGGTGAAATAAGAAGACCTTTTAAAGAAGGGCAGTGACCACCCTACACTTAGGCACAAGGCGCTTCACTCCAGAGCCTGGATTCAATTAGGCTCTGGAATTTGTAAGTGTGCAATTCTCTTATGCACCGTGAATTACACATATAGACGTTTTTGCACTATCATCTCCCCTTTTTAGCTCCCATCAAGACTACTAGAGGAACAGACACGTCCAAACGAGTTCGCTACATTTGTGGAAGGGGTAATATTGACACTAATTTTGAGCACTTTTGATGCATCACCCATCCACTTAGGAACTTGAAAACCAGTAGCAAAGACTTTCTCGAACATTGGCAGATAGTCCTTTTTTATGGACTGTATTGGTTACTATAGTTAGAACCTTGATTTTCAATATCGCACTGTTTTTCACCGTTGCTATTTTATTATTATTATTATTCTTTATTTATAAAGCGCCAGCATATTCCGCAGCGCTGTACAATAAGCACAGTATAGACAGGGTTACAATACATTGAACAACATTTGACAAACAGTACAGGAGGAGATGAGGGCCCTATTCCCGTAGGAACTCACAATCTCGGAGGGTTGGGGTTGGAAACAGGAGGAGAGGACTGTAAGGTGAGAGTGATTGATGGTTGCGTCAGTGAGTTGGGTGGTAGGCTTCCCTAAATAGGAACGTTTTAAGGGAGCGTTTGAAGGAAGAGAAGTTAGGGGAAAGTCTGACAGTACGAGGGAGAGCGTTCCAGAGAGTGGGGGCTGCGCGTGAGAAATCCTGCAGTCTATCATGGGAAGAGGTGATGCGGGGAGAAGCTAGTCGCAGGTCACTGTTTGACCTTAGGGAGCGGGCCGGGGTGTATTTGGTGATTAGTGAGGACAGGTAGTGGGGAGCTGAGTTAGTGAGGGTTTTGTAGGTAAGGATAAGGATTTTGAACTTAATTCTGCAGTGGATGGGGAGCCAGTGAAGGGACTCGCAGAGGGGAGCGGCAGAGACAGAGCGGCGGGTGAGGTGAATTAGCCTGGCGGAGGCGTTCAGGATGGATTGTAGGGGGGAGAGGCGGGACAGAGGGAGGCCAGATAAGAGATTATTGCAATAGTCGAGTCGGGAGATTATCAGGGCGTGTATGAGTTGTTTTGTGGTGACAGCGGTAAGAAATGGCCGAATTCTGGAAATATTACGCAGTTGGTATCGGCAGGAGGAGGAAAGAGACTTGATGTGGGGGATGAAGGAAAGAGCAGAGTCAAGTGTAACTCCAAGACAGCGAACTTGGTTTGATGGGGAAATGGTGATACCCTCCACCGTGATAGAGAAGTCAGGAGGTGGGGAGGCATTGGAGGGAGGAATAAGTAGGAGTTCCGTCTTTGACATGTTGATCTTTAGGTGGTGGGAGGCCATCCAGGAGGAGATGCCAGATAAACAGTCACAGACTTTTGAAAGGACAGGGGGAGAGAGATCAGGGGTAGAGAGGTAGATCTGAGTGTCATCAGCGTAGAGGTGGTAATTGAAGCCAAAGCTGTTGATGATTTTGCCCAGGGAGGAGTTGTAGATGGAAAAGAGCAGAGGACCAAAGACAGAGCCTTGAGGTACACCAACAGATAGAGGCAATGAGGAGGAGGAGTTTCCAGCAAAGGACACACAGAAGGACCTGTTGGATAAATAGGATTCGACCCAAGCGTGTGCTGTGTCACCGAGAACCAGAGAGTTAAGGGTCTGTAGAAGGAGGGGGTGGTCAACAGTGTCAAAAGCAGCCGAGAGGTCGAGCAGGATGAGAATAGAATAGTAGCCGTGTTTTTTAGCAGTTAGGAGGTCGTTGGTGACTTTGGTGAGGGCAGTTTCAGTTGAGTGTAGGGGACGGAAGCCAGATTGCAGGGGGTCAAGTAGGGAATTGGAGGACAGGAAGAGGGAGAGGCGGTTGAAGACTAGTTTTTCTAAGAGCTTAGAGGTAAAGGGAAGCAGGGATACAGGGCGGTAGTTGGATGGAGAGTTGGGATCGAGGGATGGTTTCTTTAGTAAAGGGGTAACTACCGCGTGTTTGAAGGCGGATGGAAAGGAGCCAGTAGAGAGAGATAGGTTGAAGATATGTGTGAGAGCAGGGGTGAGGGAGGAGGAGAGGGGAGGAATTAGATGTGAGGGAATGGGGTCGAGCGGGCATGTGGTGAGATGTGAGGAGGACAATAAGGAATTGACTTCCTCCTCAGTGGCTGGGAGGAAGCGACAGAGGGTGGCAGAGGGGACCTCTGGGAGTGGAGGTGGCAGATAACTATCTTGTGTTGGGATGTTGCTTCTGATATTTAGAGTTTTACTGAGGAAGTAGTCTGCCAGGTCTTGAGCGCTGAAGGCAGCTGTGGGGGGAGGTGCAGGTGGGTAGAGGAGGGTGTTGAAGGTGGACCAGAGCCGTTTAGGGTTGGAGGACAGCGTAGATATAAGAGATGAGAAGAAGGATTGTTTGGCCAAGTGGAGGGCAGAGGTGTATGACCGGAGAATAAACTTGAAGTGAACAAAATCAGCTTCAGAGCGGGATTTCCTCCAGGCACGCTCTGCAGTGCGGGAGCATCTTTGCAGGTAGCGAGTCTGGAGGGTGTGCCAGGGCTGAAGCTGGCGGCGTGGGGCCTTACAGAGTTGAAGAGGAGCAAGAGTGTCTAGAGCAGAGATAAGAGTAGTGTTGTAGTGATTAGTGGCAGCATCAGGGCAGGTGAAGGATGAGGTATGAGGGAGGTGGTGAAGTAGGTTGGAGAATTGATGGGGGTCCACAGCATGCAGATTTCTGCGAGTGTGTGTGCGGGGTGGGGGAGCAGGGTGTTTAGGAAGTCCAGATAGGTTGAAAGAGAGAAGGTGGTGGTCAGAGATGGGGAAAGGGCGACAGTTGAACTCAGAAATGGAGCAGAGGTTGGAAAAGACAAGGTCAATAGCGTGACCATCGCGGTGGGTAGGGAGGAGGGAGGATTGTGTGAGTCCAAGGGAGGACGTGAGTGAAAGAAGTTTGGAGGCAGCAGGGGCGGAAGGATCATCAATGGGAATGTTGAAGTCCCCGAGAATTAGGCATGGAAGATTAGAAGACAGGAAGTGAGAAAGCCAGGTAGCAAAGTGGTTAAAGAACTGGGAGGTTGGTCCCGGTGGACGGTAGATGACTGCCACCCTGAGAGCCAGAGGAGAGAACAGGCGGATGCAGTGTGTCTCGAAGGAGGAGAAGGAGAGGGATGGGGGTGGAGGGAGATGCTGGTAGGTGCAGGTGGGAGAGAGCAGGATTCCGACCCCGCCACCATGTCTCTCACCCGGTCTGGGGGTATGGCTCAAGTGTAGACCTCCATGTGAGAGAGCAGCAACGGAGGCCGTGTCTGAGGGAGTTAGCCAGGTTTCAGTTAAAGCTAGGAGGTTGAAGGAGTTTGAAAGGAAGATGTCATGGATTGCTGTGAGTTTGTTGCACACAGAGCGAGCGTTCCAGAGGGCGCAGGAGAAAGAGGACAGGCGCTGAGGGATTATGGGAATGAGGTTGCTGGGCTTGCAGGGAGGTGATTTATGTGCTATTGCACTTTATTCCCACTGTATGTATAGACTGCTGTATTAGCATTTATTCCCTCTGTGTATTGCATTTGCAATTTGTACTGTACACTGATAATCTGTATGGTACATGCCACTAGCCCTCAATATATCACACAAGAAGTAACCTTAATTACTGCGCCACTAGATACCCTGTACTTTATCTGATCCTATCTGCACATCCTCTCGAGAGCCTGTGCTATCCCCTAGTCAGCAGCACCAACCCATATCAATTCATTATATCTAGTTACGAGCGCCTCCATCGAACCCTTTTCAACAAGGTGATAAAAGCAGCTGGAGAAGGAAAACATTCAAATAAATCACACTGAAAGCTAATGACAGAGGAGGGCTGGATAGTAAAATCTCCTTTATAACAAGCAGCGCTGGGAGAGGAGAGGGACTTTATAAAATGTGTAAACCCTTTGGTCTCTCATTACCGTTTCTATTTTTTCTTCCATTTTCTATTTCTGGTATCATTTTGTTACGTTTTACCTTCTTGGTAGCGATTGCTTTATAAAATGTGTGTTATCTCCCCTCCTGCTCTGCATAATAGGGGCTTAGGTCTGATACATTTTATATTATCCAGGAGCACTATCCCCCTTTCCTCATCTATAATACACGTTTTATATAAAGTCCCTCTCCTCTCCCAGTGCTGCTTGTTATAAAGGGTTTTTTACGTCTTACACATTTAGCATCCAGCTCTCACAGTTACTCTGTCATTATGAGCCTTCAGTGTGCTTTATTTTAATGTTTTCCCTGGATTTAAAGTGCTTTATTTTATTATAAAAATAAATTTGCGCCAGTCATCTCTTCTCTGAGCTTTCAGACCGATTTACATTAATATTTTCCCTCTCCCCTGCTTTTATATTCCTGTCTAAGTAAAAGTTCCCTCTCCTGTGCTGGGTAAGCATTGCATTCCGAAGTTCTGCACCCTCCACATGTCAATGCAGTAGGATGTTCTATACAGAGAGGGGCATTAATTAATGCAGGAGGATGTTCTATACATTATACAGAGAGGGGTTTTTATTAATGCAGGTGAATGTTGTATACATTATACAGAGAGGGATATTAATTAATGCAGGAGGATGTTCTATACATTATACAGAGAGGAGCCTTTTTTTAGCCCTTTAAATCCAGTGTCTGTGAGCGCTGAGATCAGCTGCTTGTTATATTATCTCTCAGTACAATGTATCAGGCTCAGCTGTTACAGTAACTGACTAACAGCGCTCACAGTTTCAGTAAAACAAGGAAATAATATTGTTCTAACCTCTTAGATATAGAACTATATTTACTAGTTTGACTGAAACTCTGAGCAGTGTGATGAGCAGCAGTCAGTTACTGTAACAGCTTTGCCTGACACATTGTGCTGAGAGTGAGAGATACTGTAACAAGCAGCGATCTCAGCCCTCTGAGGAGCCACTACAATAGTAATTGTATCCACTGGTTTTCGGATGAATGAAATTAGTTTTCAAACGAATTTCTTTAGCAACTAAATAAATTGCATTTTAGGACTAATCCATTAGTTCAAAACGAAATTTTGTGCTGTGCACATGTCTACTGCTCACCTCACTCCTCTTCCTCCAGCATGGAGACAGGAAGTGCAGGAGGATGGGGAGGAGCATGGAGGAATTAGAAAGGCAGACTGCCTGGGTGGTAGCGGCCTCGCACTTATCACCGTAGTGCAGCCCTGAGGCCTGTTCAATACCTCAGCAGCTGCTGAATTGCTGCAGCGCAGCAATTCAGTTTGCTGCAGCAGTGTCGTTGAACCCTTTGGATGCGAATTTTGAATCCAAAATGGCCGACAATTTCTTAATGAAAAATTCAGATTGTTTTTCGGATCACTCGGACAAAAAATAATAAAGAGAAGCAGTCAGCACAATTCCGTTTTGTACGCACACACCACAAATGATAGTTTTTAATGAATAAACGTTATGTTTACTTCTGAAACAATATATAAATTGAACTGTAATATATGTCTATGTGCAGGGGGAAATAATAAATAAATATTTTGTGCTTTGGTGAACAAAAACCTCAAAATTAACATTGCTGTAGGGAATTATTACTTGCTTCGAGGCGGCGGCCATCTTGCTGTAGGGCATTGCTACTGGCTTCATGCGGCGGCCATCTTTAATACGTCACACGAAGCATCTCCTCGGGTCACTGCAAGTGCTAGGTTAGCACTGCTGAGCGCTGAGCGGTTGAACGGCGTTCAATGCAAGTTGCTAACTTAGCACTTGCAGCGGCTGAGGTATTGAACAGGCCTCGGGAGTGAAATGCTTTGCGGTCTGTGCTTAATGGAAGCATAGACCACAATGCATTGCTGCATGGACAAGCCAGCCCTGACGTGTGACACCCGGCTATATGCACCCCTCTACCAGGCTATAGCATATGAATCCACACACTGCGGGGAAACACTTCTCTGCAGTATAATTAATGCTGCATATGAATCCTACAAGAAAAGAGAAAAGTGAAGCGCACACGTGGATTTGAACAAGACAAACATACCTTGCTTCCTTAGTTGCTAGATGGACCTGATCATGGCTTACATTGTCTCAAAAAAAATACAGCCGGTATAATACAATAAAAATACCAGCCGGTACCAAAATAATCCCATAGATTTTAATGTTAAAAAAAATCCCTGTGTTCATTAAATATTTATCAAACCGTTAATTTTTTGCACTTTCAGTAATTAGCCATTTTGTTAAAAAAAAATAGGATTTTTTTTGGGAAATTTTTTGGTTAAACTTTAGGTTTCCTAACTTATTTTAAATAAATGAGGCTTTTTTCAACCCTAGGTTTCAATGTAAAAAAATATTTGCGTTTTTTTAAATATTAATTAAACCATTTATTATTTTCACTTGCAGCAATACGCCATTTTTTTTTTTTTAGGATTTTTTGGGCATTTTTCAGGTTGATTTTAAGGTTTCATAATTAAATTTAAATGTAATAAGGAGGTGTGTTTTTTTCTTTGCTGAACACAGCTGTATTGTTTTCTTACAGTCATGTGTCCTTCTAGCTTTTAGGGCCCCAGAGATACAGTGGTCTAAGGCTAGGGTCAGACTGAGGCAGTGCGAACGCGCGTTCTGGCGCACTTAATCACGGCCGCACTAGCAGCAGATGCCGGGCAATGGCGGCCAATATACGAAGTACGGTCGCACAAAAGTCCGGCTGCGCAACGCAAGTGGAAAATGAACGCATTTTTTCGAGAACGTTAAACCACTAGTACTGACGTACAGAGTGCGCTGCGTCCGCTAGCGGCGTGTGTGCGTGATTAGGAGACATCAGACGCTGCTAATGTCCAGCCAACATAACGTCCAGACACAAAAAGAGTTTTATTGATGATCCGTACAAAATCACGGATGAAAATGCGCATCGTATGACCGCTATTGCGTATTCCGTGAAAAAATACGTCCATTCTTCGAACGCACATTTTCACGGACAACGTGAAAAATGCGTTAGTCTGACCCTAGCCTTAATGATTGTAAAAAAAATATATTTTTAATTTTTTTTTTTTACAGAGCAAGGCACCTTTGTGCACCCTTGTGACAGGCACCTGTAGGCACGTGCCTACTCTGCCTAGTTATAAATCCGGCCCTGTGTATATTTGTTATTCTGTCTCACCCATTGTACAGTGCTACCGAATTTATTATTGCTTTATAAATACTCATAACTGTAACGGTCCGTCTATTCACATAACGCCGAACTGCAGCAAAGTGTCAGTGAATTTATGAGATTTTCAGTGATTCAGTTCAACAGCTTTAAACAGGCAAATCCCACAGGATTCAATGTAAAAAGCTAATATTTTAAATCAGTTTTATTAAAAAACAGTTATTCTTTTCATTTTCAGCAAAAAGTCTATTTTTTTTAGACAAAATTATTGAATAAATTTTTTTTAAAGGTGTTTTTTTAAGTTCTATAACAGACATTATAATCTTTTTAAAGGACCCTTTTTTATTAATTATACACATTTTAATGCATTTTATATTGGTTTAGTTTGCTTCTTTACTTCTGTGGATATCTTGGAGGTGCTCACTCCATGGATTGTGGTGGCAACTGGTTGACCTTGCACGATGGGTGTGCTGCTCTGCACCGTGGAATTGCTTGCACCACACAATGTGTCAATGTGTATAGGTTTCCTTGGATGATATTCAAGGGACACTGTACAGCTGCGTGGAGTGAACACCCATCCGCCCTCCCTCTGGTCCTGTTTTGGAGACAATGCTGGGTGAAGCAAAGGAGGCATTTCCACCAACCACACAAGTGTCAACAGGCAGACGACATTTGAATATCCCACGTGCCGGTTACCAAATCGGTCACCGATCCTCATCGTACTGATATCACCCTGTCTCTAATGCTCAGAATTCTGCACAAGCGCTAACAAGCTTCCGCACAAGTGCCGGGCTCCACCAATATGGCGGCTGGACCAAGTCGAGCGTTGATGTCACTGGCCTCCTATTGGATATGGGAGGAGCTACTGGGTATAAAAGCCCAAGCAGCTCAGTCAACCCTTGCTCTAATATTGAAGCAGTACCGTAGTATCCAAGCTCCTTGCAAGTTCTTATTTAACCCTTTGTTGCCTTTGTGTATGACCTGGAAATGTGACCCGACCTGATATATATATATATATATCATAGGCATGCGCACGGGGGGTGCCGGGTGTGCCTGGGCACACCCTAATCCCACAGCTTTTTTCTTTTTTACTCAGGCCTGCTTGAAGGGCTGGAACCTGCCTCTCTGGTGTGCCTTCACTGACCGCTGCTCTGGAGGACTCCCTGAGGCGGCCAGGTCAGCAGAAGACACACGCCTGCGTGTTAATCTGTTGCTATGCTCAGGGGCAGGCAGGGCCACTGTTCTGGAGGAATACTGTGTGGCTCTGTTGAATACCCCAGTGAGAGGCAGCACACAATGCTACCTGCACTGAAGGATTTCATTTTTCTAGCGGCTGGGGCTGTTTCCCTACCCCCTAGAAGGTCTTTTGAAAGGTGGAACAGGAAGAAGCCCAGTTCTGAGACCATGTGACTGACTAGGGCCTCCTGTTAGGGCACAGGGAGTGCGGTCTCGTGTAGTCTGCAGTCACCATGGAGGAGAGATAGGCTGGAAGGTATGGAGGAGAGAGGGGGTCCTTATCCTATCTTTTCCTTAACCTTTATTCTCAGCATTTCCATCTTTTATTGAATCTACTTTTTTCTATCTATCTGATTCTGTCTTTTCCCTTACATAGCCTTTTTCTGTCCATCTGTCTAACTGAAAATCTCTCCTTTGCCCAGTCCCTGACAAGTTCAGGGGGCCCAAACCTGGTTCCAACTTCACAGGATTAGTGTGAGTTTTATTGCTGCAGAGCTCTGTGACATGCTCATGCACACCACACATATTACTGTACGTTTTGCTGCTGTGGAGCTCTGTGATAAAGTAATGTGCAGGGTGTATGAGCATGTCACAGAGCTCCACAGCAATAAAACGTACAGTAACATGTGGTGGGTATGAGCATGTCAGAGAGTTCCACAGTAATATGTGTGTGGTGGGTATGAGCATGTCACAGAGCGCCACAGCAATAAATGTACAGTAATGTGTGGTGGGTATGAGCATGTCACAAAGCTCCACAGCAATAAATGTACAGTAATGTGTGGTGGGTATGAGCATGTCACAGAGCTCCACAGCAATAAATGTACAGTAATGTGTGGTGGGTATGAGCATGTCACAAAGCTCCACAGCAATAAATGTACAGTAATGCGTGGTGGGTATGAGCATGTCACAGAGCTCCACAGCAATAAAACTCACCCTAATGTGCAGGGTGTACGAGCATGTCACAGAGCTCCAAAGCAATATGTGTGGTGTGTAGGAGCATGCCACAGAGCTCCATAGCAATAAAACGTAGTGTAATATGTGCAGTGTGTATGCGCATGTCACAGAGCTCCACAGCAATAAAACTCACAGAAGTAATTTGTGGTGTGTATGAACGTATCACAGAGCTCCCCAGCAATAAAACTACAATGGCGCCAAGCAGGGACAGGCAAGATGTGAGGAGAGTGTTGTCAGCACTGAGGGGGGATTCTCTCACATCCATAGACTGCAGCCCCCCGGGGCCAACTTGAATGCGAAAAGCTAGCCACGGTATGAGCGTATCACAGCTCGACAGCAATAAAACTCCCAGGAATGTGTAAGCATTTCACAGCAATAAAACAGTAATGTGCGCTATGTATGAGTTTATCACAGAGCTTCACGGCAATAAAACTCATACACACAGCGTACATTACTGAAGGCTTTATTGCTGTGGAGCTCTGGGATATGCTCAGACACATCGGACATTACTGTGAGTTTTATTGCTACATACCGGGGGGAGATATAGCTATAAGTGTATACAGTATGTAGACGTATGGCTATGTATGAAAGTGCATGTATTTGTCTTTTATACAGCCTACAGGTCCCAGTCCAGCCTTGCCCCATTGTCGTGACTCCACAACGAACAAGCAGGCTATATGCTGCCTGCCCTCTGAAAACTATGAATGATGGGTGGACGTCTTAAGAGCCACATGAGGCACAGGAAGGAGGCTAAATAGTGGTGCAGGGCAGCAAGAGGTTAAGGGGCCACTTTACTCAAATTTCATCCCACTTTTTTTCACCCTTAACCTCCTTGCTGTGGACGATACGCTGAACATGTCCTCTAGTTGCACACTTGTGTGCGGAGGAAGAGGTCTCAGCTTGTTGTCAAAGTACCACTCAGCGTTTATCATGGGCTTCTTCCACAGCACCATGACATTTTGGATTCTCTGCCCACCCGGACACTGACGTCATTGCAGATTTTCTTTGAAAAGTGCACTAATAGGATCTCCATTTCTAATTATTTATTAACATGTGTAACCGACAGAACATATAACCACCAATGGATAATAAAATGTGGGGAAATAAATTTACATGCTGCAAATTATTGAATTTCGAATGGAAATTTTAATTTTTTGATATAGCATTCTGATGTTATATGACATATACACATAGTAATATATTTTGATTGCATGCATTAGTGTGTGTGTGTGTGTGGACGCATGTGTCGGTGTATATATTTAGATGTACATCCACACGCGTGTCTGAGCTTTTGGGTGCACACCCTAATGCAATAGGCTGCGCACACCTATGATATATATATATATATATATATATTGACTCCAATTGCTCTAGTGCTCCAGTTGCGTCCCTTGAGATCCTTCCACCTATCCCAGCGGGGAATACCTGAAAAAGGAGTATTTACACCGAAGATAAAAAATTGGGCGGGGGGGTAAAATTTAATAAGGACCCTTTAAGCAAATGACATTATTCATTTATCACATTTCCCATATTGGATCAGTAAATAGGTAATTAAGAAAGACAAAAAATAAGTCGTCGTAACTAAGATGTTTTTTTCGAAAGTTATAACGTTCTTTTACCTTCCGTGATCCGATTTCTAAGGTGTGAAATCACATGTTTTGCCAACACGATTATAAATGGTATTAGCTTAATATTTCCTTAGGTACCTTTAACATGATTCGTGTAATAATGCTTGAAAACCTTTCCCATCAGACATCTTCCCACGCGTTTTACATCCCACTGTCATTGTTTGCACATATTGTTCATATTGTTGTAAATAAACATTATCATAATTACAGTAAATTCTGATTCAATCATTTGGACCTATATCTGTTTGGCTAATGCAGGATAAATTAATTTTGGATTAAACAGAGAATAATCATTTTATTAAACAAACTGGCAGTATTATTAAGCGCGCATATGCTGTTGCGCTGGTATTTTCACACACGAGGTGGTGTGCAGCTGAAGTGTGCGTTATACAAAGCTCGTTACAGTTGCATGAGAATGTTATGATTATATATATATATATATATATATCAGACAAAGAGTTAATAATTAAAGTCAAATTGAATGAACAGTAAATAAAGACATTGCGATGCTCTGGCTTTTATTCTACATTTAGATTTATTTTTTACGTCCACCGCTTGATCAAAAAATAAAATCACACGCTGTAATATTTGGTTGTGTCGTCCTTTTGCTGTAGTTGTGTCACGCATTCGCCGTGGCATCGTTTCGATAAGCTCTTGCGATGTCGCAGAATTTATTTGCGTCCAGAGTTTCATTAATTTGTGGCCAAGATCTTGTGTTGATGATGGGAGAGTCGTAGCGCTGCGTAAAGTCTTCTCCAGCACATTATCCCAAAGATTAACCTCAATGGGGTTAAGGTCTGGACTGTGCGGTGGCCAATCCATATGTGAAAATGATGTCTCATGCTCCCTCAACCACTCTTGCACAATTTGAGCCAGAAGAATCCTGGCATTGCCATCTTGGAATATGCCCGCTGTGCCATCAGGGGAGAAAAAAACCCATTGATGGAGAAACCTGCTCATTCAGTATATTCAGGGAGTCACATGATGTTGCTGAACCAAGATCTGACCAACTGAAGCCACCCCAGATCACAGCAGGCTTGTACAGCAGGTGGTGATTTTATTTTTGGCCAGGCAGTGTATGTGTTGTACATCACAATGTTTTTCTCTTTATTACATATTGCTTTCTGGATTATGAGATGCTCCTTAAAAATCAGTGAGATGCTCTTTTACAGGGTCGACGACTCTTATACAGTGGGCTGTTTACGTATGCCTTGAAACATGAGTGGTTGTGAGATCGGTTGTGTGTGATCTCACGGGATCAAACAGGACTAGCAAAAGGACATTGGGAACTTAAAACATCTAGGGCCTTCATAGTTGGCACAAATCATTTTTGCTGTTGTTAGTTGCATAGTCGTGTTCGACCCATCGCGACCCCATGGACAACGTTCCTCCAGGCCTTCCTGTCCTCTACCATCTTTTGAAGTCCATTTAAGCTCACGCCTACTGCTTCAGTGACCCCATCCAGGGACCTCATTCTCTGTGGTCCTCTTCTTCTTTTGCCCTCAATCTTTCCCAGCATTAGGTTCTTCTCCAGTGACTCCTTCCTTCTCATTAGGTGGCTAAAGTATTTGAGTTTCGTCTTCAGGATCTGGCCTTCTAAAGAGCGGTCAGGGTGGATCTCCTTTAGGACTGACCGGTTTGATCGCCTTGCAGTCCAAGGGACTCGCAGGAGTCTTCTCCAGCACCATAGTTCTCAATTCTTTGACGCTCAGCCTTTCTTATGGTCCAACATTCACAGCCAAACATTGCAACTGGGAAAACCATAGTCTTGACCATACACGCTTTTGTTGGTAGGGTGACGTCTTTGCTTTTTAGTATGATGTCTAGCTTTCCTCCCCAGGAGCAAGCTTCTTTTAATTTCTTGGCTGCCGTCCCCATCTGTGGTGATTTTGGAGCCCCGGAAAATAAAATCTGTCGCTACCTCCATTTCTTAGCGCCTCTTAAAAACGTCCCAATAAATACGATACTCACCTCTCCTCCTGCGTTGAGAACGCTGGCCCAATCCACCTCTTCTTCTGGCCGCCAGTGGAGTGAGACTGGGGACAAATAGCTCCCAGTCTCCCTACACGATCACTCAGCAGCGCTGTGTGATCTCCCCGCCCGCAAGTGCAACCCTCCATGGAGTCCTATGGACTCCAGGAGGTGATACCCATGGTGACGCAGAAGTGCTACCGCGAGTATCCCAGGGAGATCACGCATGACTCGCGGCTAAGCAGCGCTTCCCTCCATGGAGTCCAACATACTCCAGTAGGTGATACGTGTGTCGGCCATGTGTATCACTGAGGGTAGCGTTTCTTTTCGATAAGGTGCCAAGGTAGCGCCTGACCCGGAATCTACTGCTAAAACAGGGATGCTACGGGGAAACCTGAAAACGCAGATTTTCCCCGTAACGTCCCCATTTTAGCGTTAGGGACGGAATAGGGCCGTTCGTATATTTTGCGCAATAAAATACTAAGTTCCAGTTCGAAGTATATTACTGGCTGTAAACAATGGTCTCTTGTTATTAAAATAATCCTGTAAAACGACTCAGTCGAATCCGTCCATCAATTATTCCTCGCTTAATAAATTCTTTAATCACATTTAATAAATAATTTATCGGAGCTCACTGAAGGGGCCGTCTTAAATTATTTACCGTTCCTAACAGACTTTATTGCACATTATGCCAACGCAGAAGTTTTGCAGCTAATTGCTGCCGAATATTCATTTTTCGTCCGTTCGCTTGTCATTTGTGAGCGTTTGCAAACATCTTTCCGCATGTTATTGCGTAGGAAGGGGGCTTTTAATGTTTGATGAGCATCAGAACCCGATTTCTATATTTATTTATTATAAAAAAAGAGAAGTAATAACTGGTAGTCCAAGAGATAATTATTTTATAGGGCACAGACAGCTGGCTTTGATATCGTAATGGTGCAGCGGAACCAAGTAACTCGCGAACTATACAAACACAACACAAATAAACGAGTTGACTGATACGAAACTGCAAATGTTGCGCTGGTAATTTTGTTGAAACAAAAGCTAATGACTTAATAAATGGGTAATTTCATTAGTTTCATTTAGGTAATAAAACTACATTTCAGCACAGAGTGCAATTTGTGTTATTACGTTTTATACTGACATTAATATAATGGAGAGAGTTAATGTCAGGCTAGAAAGAGCAAAATTATGCCAGCTGTCTATTGGCGTTCATAGTCGCTGCTTTCCCAGCGGATCTCATAGGGCAGGGGTCAGCAATCTCGGTCTTTCAGGGGCCTCATGACAACTCGGACATTTAAGGCAAGACCCAAATGGAAAATACCACCAAAAAAATAAAATGTCCTTATTGTGTGTATTTGATGTTGCTGATATCTTACATGTGTTTTGTTTTTCTCTTGTATGCTTAGTTAAGAAAATATTTTCCTCTATATGTGTCACTGGGTGCATCCATTGTGTGATATTTTCCTCTATATGTGTCACTGGGTGCATCCATTGTGTGATATTTTCCTCTGTGTCAATGGGTGCATACATTGTGTGATATTTTCCTCTATATGTGTCACTGGGTGCATCCATTGTGTGATAATTTTCTCTATATGTGTCACTGGGTGCATCCATTGTGTGATATTTTCCTCTATATGTGTCACTGGGCGCATCCATTGTGTGATATTTTCCTCTATATGTGTCACTGGGTGCATCCATTGTGTGATATTTTCCTCTGTATGTGTCACTGGGCGCATCCATTGTGTGATATTTTCCTCTGTATGTGTCACTGGGTGCATCCATTGTGTGATATTTTCCTCTGTGTCGCTGGGTGCATCCATTGTGTGATATTTTCCTCTGTGTCAATGGGTGCATACATTGTGTGATATTTTCCTCTATATGTGTCACTGGGTGCATCCATTGTGTGATAATTTTCTCTATATGTGTCACTGGGCGCATCCAGTGTGTGATATTTTCCTCTATATGTGTCACTGGGTGCATCCATTGTGTGATATTTTCCTCTGTGTCGCTGGTGCATCCATTGTGTGATATTTTCTCTATATGTGTCACTGGGTGCATCCATTGTGTGATATTTTCCGCTATATGTGTCACTGGGTGCATCCATTGTGTGATATTTTCCTCTATATGTGTCACTGGGTGCATCTATTGTGTGATATGTTCCTCTATATGTGTCACTGGGTGCATCCATTGTGTGATATTTTCCTCTATATGTGTCACTGGGTGCATCCATTGTGTGATATTTTCCTCTATGTGTGTCACTGGGTGCATCCATTGTGTGATATTTTCCTCTATATGTGTCACTGGGTGCATCCATTGTGTGATATTTTCCTCTATGTGTGTCACTGGGTGCATCCATTGTGTGATATTTTCCTCTATATGTGTCACTGGGTGCATCCATTGTGTGATATTTTCCTCTATATGTGTCACTGGGTGCATCCATTGTGTGATATTTTCCTCTATATGTGTCACTGGTGCATCCATTGTGTGATATTTTCCTCTATGTGTGTCACTGGGTGCATCCATTGTGTGATATTTTCCTCTATATGTGTCACTGGGTGCATCCATTGTGTGATATTTTCCTCTATGTGTCTGCAAAAATGTATTCAAAACCTGAATAATGTCAGGTGCAGATGGAAAGTGAGCTGGTTGGAATAGCTCATTCTCCATCCATTAGGAGGACATTAGCGTCTCTCTTACAAAGTATAGGAGACGCTAATGTACAGTAACCTGGCGCTACATGCGAGATATATTAAATTAAGTCGTATTGTACGGCTTGAACGCTGCGCTTTGCGGCCAGGTTGGGAACTGGTCCCAGATGGTTTGAAATACATCTCCCACGATGCTCAACCACTCACTAGGAGCTCTATTCCAACCCTGGTATATAAATTCCCAGAGCCATTATAGTCTATGGAGTTCCTAAATTTACAAGAGATTGGTTGAAGCCTCATGGGAAATGTAGTTCCAAAGCATCTGGAAGGCCAAGGTTGCTGAGCCATGTCCTGGGACTTCACACCACTGCTTTGCACCAAATGCCACCACACATAGATAAGGAAATAATGATAGTGTATATGGAGATACTGTAATATCACGGATATTATATAATATTAATATAACAAGGATCAAACAAGCTAATCATATGCAGAAAAGTGTTTTATAACTTGTATTCCAAAATACTTGGAAATAGACTATATTTCATTGTTGAGAAGCTGCGTAAACTATAAAGATGGGTCCCTCGTTATTTTTGGTGGAGGAATTGTTCCCATACCTCCCCGTAGCTCCTGCATTACTTGTTTATCCTGTGGATTGTATTGTGGCTGGAGTCAGGACCTGTAGTGCACATAAAATCCTATCCATGACAGTGTCATCCTCTCGCTACCACAATCCGATATACTCGATTTTGTGTTGCGATTAGGGATGGGCTGCCGGTTCGAATCAGTTTGAAGTTTGAGTCGAACATCGGCTATTCGCGAACTACAAACTTTTTGGGACATTCGAGGAAAGTTTGAGAAAAAAAGTTTTCAAAACATTTCCAAAAAATGCTTAAAAGATCCTATAAAAAAAATCTAAAAATAAAGAGACTCTTTACTGCAGAATATAATAATAAAAGGTTTATTAAATATTGAATTAAAACGGGAATATTTTTAACATTGAAGCCTATTGGATTCATAAACATTTCCCACTCCTAGTTGGTCAAACATTTCCCACGCCTTGTTGGTCAAACATTTCCCACGCCTTGTTGGTCAAACATTTCCCACTCCTTGTTGGTCAAACATTTCCCACTCCTTGTTGGTCAAACATTTCCCACTCCTTTTGGTCAAACATTTCCTATGGCTTCAAATAATGTTTAAACATGAGCAGAAGCTGTAAAAATTTGCTCAGCGCAAAGCGGTGAAATGGCTCTGCACTCAGCAGTGAAAGGGTTAAAAACCTTTTTTTACTTCATTGTTTCCTGTCACCCAGGGCAGTACCCGAACCCCCATACACCTTTTATGGCCAATATCTTGCATATATTTCCCCCCCAGCCACAGAACCTGCATTTGGACTCAGAACCTAAGGTATTGGCGATCAACATGTCTTCTGCCATTCTACTCCACAATTTCGACTTTAATCCTACTGTTCATGTTTTATGCTTGCATCTATCTCAGCTGTCCCACCCACCCTCCCACCCAGTGCTGGTCTAAAATTTGTAGCTTCCTTTCCAGCTATTTCCACTTTGGCAATCATCCTAAATAGCCAAAGAATCTAGCCCTTCCCATGACATTTTAATCTGTATATTTGTGTTTTGTTTTTGATATTTTGTATTTTATTACTTTGTAATTATTCAATGTTCTTGAATTTCAAAAATTCAATGTTCTTGAACCCGGGACATACTGAAAACGAGAGAAATCTCAATGTATCCTTCCTGGTAAAATACTTTGCAAATAAATAAATAAATAAATATATGCCCTCTTGGAGGGCACTTTCATTTTTGGAAGTTCGACCCCCATTGACTTGCATTACGTTCGAGTTCGAACTTTTCGGCCGTTCAAGTTCGAACCGAACACGGGAGTGTACGGCCTATCCCTAGTTGCGATACAATGACAAGCAACAGTTACCATATAATCCTGACTTGCATATCTTTTTAGAGAAAAGCATGCTCCTTTTGGAGAAATTAAATCTCAGTGGTCTCTCACCCTTGTCACCCTGTGTTACTGTAAACTAAACAGAGCAGCCCCTACCCTCACTATAACAAAGAGCTCAGCAAAGCTTTCTGCAGCATTCCAGCAGCCAGGGATTTGGCAGAATACAGGAAGAGCTGTGGGGTCACTCACTGTTGTACAGGGAAAAGATTCAGGGGGTTATAATGAGTGTAAATCCCTGTACAGTACAGATAAAAGGTGTTGCTGTAATTGCCATACACAGGCATTATGCAGCACATACAGGTACAAGGCGTTGCTGTAATTGCCATACACAAGCATTATGCAGCACATTCAGATACAAGGTGTTGCTGTAATTGCCACACACAGGCATTATGCAGCACATACAGATACAAGGTGTTGCTGTAATTGCCATACACAGGCATTATGCAGCACATACAGATACAAGGTGTTGCTGTAATTGCCACACACAGACATTATGCAGCACATACAGATATTGCATTGCTAATAATCTCATTCTGATCACTACAAACCCACAGAAGCAGGAGATCTCACCATTTTATTATCTGTCTGCAGCACATTTACTGACACAAAGGTAATTTCTGCCTGTATGCTGATAATGCAGACCCCGTGTGACATTGTGCCAGATGAGGGACGTCATCTAGCGTTTAGAACCTTTCATCCCAGCGATATTTATGTAAAGGATA
The DNA here is from genome assembly GCA_009667805.1 of Leptobrachium leishanense. Classification (NCBI taxonomy): domain Eukaryota; kingdom Metazoa; phylum Chordata; class Amphibia; order Anura; family Megophryidae; genus Leptobrachium; species Leptobrachium leishanense. The sequence goes on along the minus strand of CM019063.1, from coordinate 46,756,398 downwards.
AACGAATATATATGCAAAATTAAAAAAGAGCAAATTTATATTAATCTCTTAATTATCTCAGAACAACAATCTGTATGTAAATAGGCTATTTGCCCTATATTTAAATGTTAGCTACATATAACGTGTGCCAAATAAGTGTTATCATAAGGTCAGACTCTGGCCTTTCCAATGACTCCTCAACTGACCTGCCAGGTGGTACAGAAGTTTAGATAAAGTAATCCAAATTATCCGTCCCCACTGCTAACTTTTCTCCAGCTACGCTCGAGTTAAGGGGTTTCGTGGACGCCATGATGTCACATGACATGATGTCAGTGGGCTGGGAAGAGTCTCCCTACCCATCCTGACTCACAGCAGGGATAACGGAAACCCTGCTCTATCGCTGGAGCAATGGAGAGGTAACTGCGGCAAATGGACGCTTACTTCGTCTGCACCACATCTTGTCTTTAGATGACTTGACCATCTTGTCCTCCACAGCAAAAGTGGTTAATTTATTATTTTCTTCACTCCTTCATTTAAATGATGCACTTTCTAGTTTAACCCCGTCCTTTGCCATCCCGTTTGTGGGTCTGAACTCCTCATTCTCTGGTAACTCCTACAGCTTGCCTCCATTCACTGCAGCCGATCAACATCATTGGCTGCAGGGGGGGGCTGATTGAATTCAGGAAGTCCCACTGCAGCCAATGATGTTGATCGACTGCAGGGAAGGGAGGCGGGCCGTAGGAGTTGCCAGAGGGACGTGTGGGGTGCTGTGCCGCCTCTCGGCATCCAGGCCCGCCCTGCTTCCATGCAGATCCATGGCAGCAAGGGGTTAACAACACTCATATTCTTATTCATTTTAAAATATCTCTGTTCTGGAACCCCAGGGAAACCCATATGCGAGAAGTGAATGTCACATGCAGGATATGATTGAAGTCAGATAGCTTAACTCATCCTCTCTTGAAAAACACAAAGTCCTTTGTATTTTCTTCACTTTATTCAGAAGTAACAGCAAATAAAAGGGGTCTTGAAGGAAGAGAGGGTTTCTTAGGTGTGCCTTGTTATGGGCAGACGGTAAAAACAGGATGCAATCAGTACAGACCGGTACAGTACCGGTACAGCACAGTACAGACCGGTACAGATAGATGCTTCCTGACTGCCTCTGTGATATAATGACAGAAAGGCAGGCTTTGCTAAGGAGGAAGTGGGTCTGGGTCACACTAACTATGCGAGTTAGACAGGGAGAATGGAATAATCCATTTTAAGCAAAAGCATAGGGGGGAAAACAAACAAGAATCTGGTTCCATGGCAATCACACTGTTTAAAAAAGGACGCATGCAGGGGATTAACCGTTATTAAACCCGCAGCATAAACAGACGCGAGTTAGTCGTCCTAGAGAGTTGGTTCCTCAATGATAAAGGATTAAATACCTTCTGAATGATATAACTAATAATAAACATTGGAAAAGGTCCAATGTCATTATAAATGTGCCAACAGCAGCACGGTAGTTAAGGTTGAGTTGGTGATTCTATTAAAAACCCAATTTTCTGGATTTAATGTATCAGCCACAGCAACGCATGTTATTATATATGTTGTCAGGCAGAATGCAAATGGAAAAAAACGGCTCACGTCGAGCTCAATTTCACTCTTTGGTTTAGCGAGATATTCAGCGTAGGAACGTATTTATGAACAGTTAGGGGTCAGGGATTATGTAGAATATCAAATAGTCCAGTCCGCTATCATTTTTTTATTATTTTTTTTATTATTTCTGTGCTCAGTGCTTCATTTTTTCATTTTTTAAATAATTGTTTTAAATCCTTTAACACCTGCGCGTAAAAGGAAAGTGACAGAAGATGAAAATCTCAGATGTTTCTCTGCAAGGTACGTGTGATGATAACTAAGCTGTCTGTGCTATCAAGGCTATTAAAGTATTATATCCGGAAAAACCCCAGGAGTCTGATCCATCTGGAGCTGTTATATTAAGGAATAGGTTTTAAACCCCTTCACTAGCAAGTTATTTCCCATAAAACCCCTGGTAGACCCCAATGAAATTAAGGAAAACTATTTTCCATCGCAGACAGTGTATATATTAAATAATCCTTCATAAAATACATTTTAGAGACAATTAGCTTATATGATAGGCAGAGGGCTCCACCTGCTGGCCAAAAAGTGCTACTACATGTATAATATTATTACAGCTGGAGCTCTGTGTTTCTGTGAAACTGAAACGGATCTCCGATCTGTTCAAACAGCTTCAGGACCTTCGATGACATGTCCAAGGTTCTGAAAATTTGGAGGCATATTCTGGAACCTGATCCGTTTGCAGTAAATGTATGACCAGATCGAGTTTACTCGATGCTGAGCTGCTACAGGAGCTTATAAACTAAGTATACTTGGATGCAGTAATGAAAGGGTTAAGGAATAAAACAGGTGTAGCGCTCACTCCCGGAGGAGCTGCTGAAATTGAACCTCGGGTCAGTCTCCCCGCACTAGGGAATAAACATACTCCAGCACCGTCGTGGATTTTAGAAATTATACAGTTTACTAGAATAAATGACATATAATGAATAACACGGTGTTCGTAGATATATTTACAGTACTTCGTAATGCGGGAAACGCGCAGCGGAAAAGAAATACGATGCTTCGTATTTTGAGGAAACGCGCAGCGGAAAAGAAATACAAGGTTTCGTAATTCGAGAAACGTGCAGCGGAAAATAAATACGATGTTTCGTAATTCGAGAAACGCGCAGCGGAAAGAAAACACAATGCTTCGTATTTCGAGGAAACGCGCAGCGGAAAAGAAATGGAAAATTATCTTTAACCCCTTTGTGATTGGGGAGTGAGTCCCGCACAGGTTGTGTCCCGGAATGTAAGTGTGTGTGTGTGTTATGGTACCCGGGTACACTATTCAACTGGCCAGTGAATTGCTTAAGAGGTATCTTCGACTAGTCAAGTTTGGGGCCCTGTGGGTTTTGGAAACAAACAGCAGCGTGCTTTCTTGGTTTTGCAACGGCCTAGAAGGCCTCTCACCCATCCGCCAGATACTTGAGGCTCCGCTGGACCCAGGACGTCTCTCCGCTCGATCTTGACTGGGCTCTCTCGGCTTCTGGATCTGCTGTCTGGCTTTCTGCTCCTGCCGTGACTTGTCCAGCTTACCGCCTGCTCTCCCAGTCCGATCGACCTGCGGTACTCCTTACTCGGGGGTCCTCTGGCTTCCTCAATAGCAGCTTGGGTAATCTTGTGGATCACTGGGTCTCCCTTTGGTAAGGCTGAGTAACCCAATCTGCAACTCCGTTAGGCCGCACCTGCGCTCCGGCCTGGACGCTGTTACGTTCTGCAGCACTGTGTCTTGTCTCTCTCACTCCCTGGCGCGCTCTGCCAGCTCTCTCCACGAGGCTCAGGATGTAAGTCTCTCCCCCCACCCACTTCCTGTGTCCGTTCCCAAAGCATGCCGGGAAATGTAGTCCCAATGTAACATTCAGTGTCTCACATTGCGCTTGTCTCCCTCCGGTGGCCAAAAATAGGTACTGCCACAATAAAGAATTAACCACAGCGCTACACAGGCATCATGACAATTTCAATATAACCAAATAAAAGCAGCAAATCTTTAAAGGATTATTCAAAGAGCACGGAAATTTCAGGGAGCTTTCAGTGCTGTTTTGTTCAGTGTAGTTTGGTGCTCCTCATTCCACTGGCCCTGCTGTGAATTTACTATTCTCCGCCGGGCCCCCGAAGTGCACTGAACATGGCGCCACTGGACAGACCGCCGCCGCCGACCTCCGATCAGCCTGCCAAAGACCGCCGAACTGACTGCAAGCGCCATCGAGCTGCAGAGAAAAAAGAAACGGAACTCTGCTATCTTTTTAAAAGGTGTTTAAAACAATAAAAATACATGAAAATGAGTGGAATAATAAAATAATAAGTTCTATAAAAAATAATAAAAAGATCTGTTACAGAATTTAAAAAAGCCATTAAAAAACTGGGAAGCAAAAATTTTGCCTACAAAATCCAGAAAAATAACTCCAAAAATTTTAAAAACTAAATAAATAAAAGGATTTTTGCTGAAACTGAAAAGAATAAACGTTTGAATAAAAAAAATGATAATAATTTTTTTAAATTGGATCCTACGGGATTCTCCTGTTTAAACCTGTCGAACTGAACCACCGAAAATCTGGGCATTTCCCTGAAACTTCAGTGCAGTTCGGCCTTTTCTGAATAGATTATCCATTATTGGACAATTTCTCTGCTGCCAAAGTTCGCCGAATTGTAGCGGTCTGCAGTGAACTGCAACGTATTTCGCTGGCAGTTCACCAGTATTTGGCGAATTGCCAGCTTTCTGAATAGACGAACTGCCATGATTTTGCACCATACAGTGAAATTAAGTGTTCGGTGCCCTTCAGTGGCAAGTTCGGTGCTTTGATTAACCCTTTTAGTGAATGAAGAGAAAACTGATATAAGCAGATATTGGGCAAGGCTAAAAAATAATTAATTACCAATAGCCCTTAGCATCCCCGTTTTACCTGTAGATTATGGGGTAGGCGCTGAGTCCAGCATTCTGCCCCGTTTTGGATGCTAGGCTCCAGGATGCTCAGAGTAGCGCTAATGCGCCGTCGCAAGCATCACCTCCATGGAGTCGCATTACCAGCCTCTGGTGAGATTCTGCAAGACGGCGGAGTGATCGTGGAGGGAAATTGCTCCCTGCGGCCAAAAGTGGCAGATCGGGCTGTCGTTCTCGCCGCGGGATTAGACGTGAGTATTTTATTTATTTGGGGGGGTTCCAGCTGCTGCTAACTGATTCCGCAAAAGCTCTAGGCTGGAGCAAACTACCATGGAACAAGATTCCTTATTTGTTTTCCCCCTATGCTTTTACTTAAAATGGATTAGTCCACTCTCCCTGTCTAACTCACATAGTTAGTTTGGTCCAGCCTCATTTCCTGCTTCTGCAAGATGTCAATCCCCCAGTCTACCATTAAGGCATGTGAGTGAAGATCCTATTCTGTACTGGGTAATTGCATCCTGTTTTTACCTTCTCCCATAACAAAGCACACCAGAGAAGCCCTCTATACCCCCTTCTCCCTATAGCAAAGCATACCGAGGGAAGCCCTCTCTTCCCACAAGACACATTATATTTACTGTTAATTTCCCAATAAAGTGAAGAAAATATATAAAGGAATTTGTATGCTTTCAAAAGGGATGAGTTAAGCTATCTGACTTCAATCATATCCTGCAGGTGACATTCACTTCTTGTATATGACCCTGGACTTCCAGAATACAAACTTTTTTTGATGGCGACAGTGGTGAGTAATAAGCGTTAGGACCAGGGCCGGATTAATATAGGGGCTGATGGAGCAGCAGCTCCAGGCCAATGCCCCAGAATAGGCCCAGAGAAAGGATAACTATGGCTAATGTCAGATGACCGCAGTCTGAGCACACTCTGCGTGCGTGCATAATGGACAGACGTACTGACGGAAGATACTGTAGACACCACACGGTCCTTTTTTCTTGACGGACGTAGAAAGAAAAGGGAACTTTGGGAAATAGAATTAATATGAAAAATGATAAAAATTTGAAAAGGATATGAAAAGCCATTTTATTTTGTGCGTCAAGGTGCTGGAGTCGCAAAAGAGCTGCGTCTGACATTTCATCACTCACAGAGAATGCTACGTGGATGTGGTGCACTCCTTGCGTCCGTCTAGCGGTTTTACGTTCTTGCCTAACTTGCGTCCGGTGCCACGTGCATTGTGCATGTGCAGTTCGGTGCGCACATACTTTGTGTGTGGGTCTCTATTGATCATGATTCTATGCTACGGTGGACGTTAAACTGTGCAGCAGCACGGACGTGATCACTGCGTTCGTCTGACGCCGGTCTAAGTCTGCAATGATGGGCATTTGGACCCCTGTACCCCCAACACCATAGCAGCTACAGGGTCATGTGAGGTATCACTGGAAAGGCCAGAGCATGACCTTTTCAATGATAGCAAGATGATCAGGTTTTATGTAACAATAAAAATAAAATAATATTTCTTTATTTTTCTTTTTCTAATGTAGCGCTGCTTTAAAAACTGTATTCTGGTGCATTGAATTATTATGGCCACTAGGGGGAGCCAGTGTATAACATATTGGAGGATTGTATTGGACTGAGATTTGTGAAACTCCAACTCCCAGAGACCTTTGCAAGGGGAAGAGGAAGGGTGTGTGCTGGCCAGGAAGGACATCAGCAGCCTTGTGCAAGGCGTGGGCAGTGTGAGCAGAGCCACGAGAGATGTAGGACGCACGCTGGGGCTGTTAGGGATTGAAACCAGGCCAGAGTGTGGATGTTGCTACAGTCGTGTTGGAGATCGTGCTGTTACCTATATACCTAGCCCTGAGCGTTTGACAGAACAGAGCGAGCAGCGAGAGAGAGCAGTCGCAGGTGACACTTCTGGGATCCTGGCAGAGTTGGAGCGCAGAGAGACGGCGGCATCCATTGTTGCAGTGATCGGAGAGAGAGAGTGTGCATCGGGCGGCTGTGTATTACGCTGAACTGTTCTTGACAAAGTGCGGTTTGGGAGAAGAAGGACATCATGTGAGGAGAGGCTGCAAATCGGAGGGGAGTGCTGGCAGCCTATGTGTTCGTGTTCTGGCGGAGGAGAACCAGATCGGGAGTGCAGGCTTTAACAGCATCGGTTCCAAGTGGCAGCAAGGACAGATCCTCTTGATAGAGATCCCTTTCTCCAGGGTTCATCGGTCCAGGACAAGCAGTTACACCGGATGGGTGAGAAGGCTTCGGCCTGGTGAAAACGCAGAACATTGCGCACTTGTTTATTTGTTTCTTAAAGGGCCCCAACGGTGACTAGTCGAAGATTGTTTTTGTTTCATTCACTGGCCAGTTGAACACAGTACCCGGGTACCCTAGACAACACACATATATATCTTTGAGCAATTTTCACGGAACTTACACTCCAGAACTGAGGGGGTTAACCGGTTTCTTTTACCGCCGTGTGTTTTTCCCGCATTACGAATTCTTGTTACTCAAATACCGTACATGAGTATTATATGCTGCTTTATTGGGGTCAGTAAAGAATATAATATAGAAAAATCCACAACAGTGCTGATGTATAGTTATTTCCTAATGCGGTTAGACTATCCCGAGGTTTATTCAGCGGCTCCTCCGGGGGTGAGTGCTACACTAACACAGCAATATTTTTCAGTTTTCAATTACAAAGTGAGCAATGATGCTGCACTAACTCACGATCTCATTTCTCATGACACCAACAATTGTGGAAGTGATGGCACAATCCATTACTACGAATTGTTACATCAAAAACCTAAAACGCCACACTGCAGAGAAGTCCACTAGGGGGACTTTGGAACCCTGCGTCACTAATCTTTACACCTCACAAGGTCAGGTGAGGTGTCATTGGACAGAGTCTGGCCTTTGCATTAATACCAAACGTGAACATGTAAAATCTAAAAGAAAACAAAACACTTTATTTTTAGTTCCAAAGCGATGGCATTGTCCATTTGTCATGTATAAAATGAGCAATACCACTGCCATTACTCACCTTTTTATTTCCCACACTGGGAGAAAGGTCAGTGTTTTATACAAAGTTCTATTATTCATAAAACACTATCTTCCAAGACACAAGAGAAATATTTCACTTTTCCCCCCATTTTTTGGTTACAATTGTATGTTTTCTCCGAAAAATGCAGTAACAGGTTCCCATTTCAATTGTTTAAGAAGAATTCCGTATAGAATACATAACCAAAGGTTTGAATGATAAAATGTAAAAAAATAATTATGTACGCTGTAAATGATTGAAATCTGAATGGAAATTTCCTCACACAGTATCTTCCTGGTCAGGCTGAGGTCAGATGAACGCAGTGCGAACGTGCATTCAGCAGCACTTTAACACGGCCGTAGTAGCAGCAAATGACGTCCAATGACGGCCAATATACGAAGTACGGCCGCACGAAAGTTCGGCCGCGCAACGCAAGCAGCAAACAAACAAAGTTTTTCAAGAACCACTAGTACTGACGCACAGAGTGCGCTGCGTCGGCATAGCGGCATGTGTGAGTGATTAGGAGACGTCAGACGCTGCACATGTCCGGTCAACATCACGTCCATTTGTTTTAATAGCTCTGTCAAAAATCACGCCCGAAATTGCGCTTCGTATCACCGCTATCGCGTCTTCTGTGAAAAAATGCGTTCGGATGCATCAACGCACTTTTTGACGGTAGACGTGAAAAATGCGTTCGTCTGGCCCTAGCCTTAGATATACTGTATCGGCACCATTAAATAACCTAAAATATGTTTCATTTCACTAAATTCCAAAAAAAGCCCACCAGGCATGCCATGCCCTCCAGGCATCGAGATCTTAATGCGGCTCTGGTTAGGACTATCAGTGTTATTCAGAGAAAGGTGAAACTCAGGAGAATTGGCAGGAGAAGAGAACAATCTAAACTAAGTAGCAGATTTGGAAAGTGAGATAAATGGGAGAATTTTCTGATTTGGCTATTTTGACCTAGAATTTTCACTTCTCCAGTCATTCTCCTGAGGTTCACCTTTCTTTGAATTCACCTGTATGTTATCTAACGCTAATTATTGATTGCTTTGATTACACTTTGCGCTCCCCATGTTAACCCCTTCACTACCAAGTGATTTTCCTAAAAAAACATTGTCAGAAACCAGTGTTTTTTTGAAGAATCATTTTTAATTAATTATACTGAAGGAAATATTGAAAAATACTCCCAATGATTTTTTTTGTACTGTACTAACATATTTGGCCAGTAGATGGTGCCAAATTGAGTTACAGTTGCGGTGAGTGATTCTCTGCTACAATGTATCAGCTTGCTGAATGCCGATGTCCGGCATTCATTTTTGCTGATTTTACACAGTTTTAACATTTTGGGCATTATGCCCACAGGGCTAAAACTTTGGGGGTACCTTTTGCAGCCCAAAAGTTAACTAAATTAATTTCCTTTTGGGCTGTAGAAAAGCACATCGCGATATCTCGATCGGAGCACCAGAAGGTGCCTTTGAAACCTGAGATATCTCGGTATCGTTAGTGAAGGCATAGAGAGAGAGAGACGTATAGTAAGCTGGCGCTAAAAAAGTGCTAATACCGATGCGTGATGTTTTTTTTAACCCGTTAGCGATCGGGAGGTGATCTTTGCTGCACCTATCACCTCAATTAACCTAGCACTAACACTCATTTATGTGAGCGCTGGCCCTAGCGTTAAGGAGGTGATAGGGCCCTTAGGAAGATAACAAGTAGTAAAACAGCTCGTTAATTTCTTATACTAATTTTGCATTGAGATAATGGATTGAAAATGTCATGTTCAAGTATTATGCAGAGATGAACCCAGGTCTTATCATTCTTCAGGCTGATCAAAATAAGTTAAAAATAAAAAAAAATAAAACCACAATAAACGACAAACTAGAAAATCAAATACAGGACCTGGAATAGCAGCACTAAAGCTCTAGAGATAAACAATCAAGAAAAAAAAAAGGAAAGAAAGAAATTGCAAAACTGAGGAAGCAATCGAGGTACCAAGAGCACGCAAAGCTCCCCCAGGCTTACAAATAAACAATTTTACGAGCGCGGTCTCAAAGCCACAGATCTGTTACCATAGCAGCCCTGTTGGACATATCACTAAGATAATTTCCCACGATAGTAATTTACATGATGCTCAAAAAAAATAAATAAAAGGAGGTAGAATGAAACTGATAAACTTAAAAAAAATAAAAATCTTTAAAAATAATAAATAAATAAAAGTAAACTCAAATCTAAAGCTTGGAAGGTTAATGAGGTAGAATGAGCTCGCTTCCTGGGAGCCCCTTAACTGCTGAAACTCACTGAAGCTTAACTCAATATCTTGGCATAATAGCTGAATCAGTGATCGTGGGTGAAATTAAAAAAAAACAACGAAAAAACATCAGTGCTAGCGGCAGTAGAATTGCTTTAATTACTGTCACTGTCTTAGGGTGGAAGGTGCGTTCTGGAAGGAGGCTGTTTGCTTTTTCTTAAAATAACCATGTTTATGATAGACTAAAATAGGTAAAACATAATAACAATAAAAAAATAGTAAATAAAATCAATTTTTTAAGAAAAATGGGATTAAACCTATAAAAAAAAGTCAAATGTGAAATAAAAACAGAGATTCCTCTATATGTGATAGTTTATTCATTTTTTCACCCTCATATAACAACCTTTTTAGTCAAATCAACCTCTATATGCAAAATTCTAATACACTCGGAGATGGATAGGAGGGAGATACTCTCATGAACCTGTCAGGAAAAGGGATGAGCTGTACGGTTCGATCAGTTCGGAGTTCGATTCAAACATCGCCTGTTCGCATGTTGGCGAACTCCGAACATTTCCACGTGTTCGCCGCATGTTCACCCACAATGCACCACAATGGACCACAATGCTCTTTTTCCACTGGCCTGAAGCTTGTAATTGGCTACAGCCTGCACCTGACCACAGTTTAGGTGCAAGACAGGTGCAAGACTATGCCAATCACGCCTCAGAGTCCTGAATGGGCAAATTTTGCCCAATCATGGGCTCACAAAGATAAGTCCCGCAGCACACTATATAATGCGTCCCTTGCAGCCCCAGCACGTGTTTTTTGAGAGGAGATTGTTCTGTTAGCGTATGTTCTCACTGCCAGTCTGCCACAAGCTATTGGGGGGTCTCACTTCTACAAAATATCTGGGAATTGTTCTAATCTGTGTGTTCTCACTGCCACCAACTATTTTGGGGGTCTTATTTCTACAAAATATCTGGGAATTGTTGTAATCTGTGTGTTCTCACTGCCACCAACTATTTTGGGGGTCAGTAATTTCTACAAAATATCTGGGAATTGTTCTAATCTGTGTGTTCTCACTGCCACCCATCAGGGGGTCTCACTGATTTATAGGAGGTTTCTGGGAAGTGTAATCTATGTCTTCTCACTGCCAGGTATCAGGCGGTCCCACATACTTCTATCAGATTTCTGCGAATTGTAATCTGTGTCTTGTCACACTGCCACCCATCAGGGGGGCTCACTGATTTATAGGAGGTTCCTGGGAATTGTAATTTGTGTCTTGTCACTGCCACCCATCAGGAGGTCTCAATGATTTATAGCAGGTTTCTGGGAATTGTAATCTGTGTCTTGTCACACTGCCACCCATCAGGGGATCTCACTGATTTATAGGAGGTTTCTGGGAATTGTAATCTGTGTCTTGACACTGGCTGCCAGCTATCAGGGTGTCTCACTGAGTTATACCAGAGTTCTGGAAATCTTTAATCTTTATACCAGAGTTGAATCAGAGTTCTGCATATCTCCAATTTTTATAACAGAGTTGAATCAGAGTTCTGTATATCTTTAATCTATATATCACTCACCATGTCAGAAAGACCAAAAAGGACAGGCAGACGCTCCCAGACACAGATAAGAGGGCAAGCAGCCTCTGTGTCGGGAGGCTGTGCCTCTGGTCATCGTGGACGTGGTGCATCCTCTGCAGGGGCACGCTTGTCCTTTCTAACTGGTGCTGGCCGTCTTAAGCAGCAGCAACATACAGAGGATTTGGTGGATTGGCTAACCAGGCCATCCTCATCCTCCGAGTCCTCTGCCAGCCAGGCCTGTAGTGCTTTACAGTCCACCTCAGCTGCCAAAGCATCTAATGCAGCCTCCATGTCCACAGCTACTCCTGCCATAGCCTCACTATCACACACGGAGGAGTCAGCTGAATTGTTTGACTACAATGACAGGGACATGCTGCTTGAGGATGCATACCAACTACAGTGCTCTGATTCAATCTCTGAGGTTAAGGAAGGGAATATAGGGGGTGCTAGTGATGACACACAAATAACTGGCACAAAAAACTGGCACTCATGTTGCCCCAGCAGCTGCAGCATACTACCAAGTTGGCTCCAGTGACGAGGAGATAGGGGGTGATGGCAATGATGATGAGGTCACTGACTCCACCTGGTGCCTGATCGAACAGAGGAGTCAAGTGAGGAGGAGGAGGAACAACAAACACGAGGCACAACGTCCTCTATGACCAACCGTAGCACTAGCCAGTCCAAGGCATCAGATGTCAGAGCTGCTCAGGTGCAGAGCGCTGTTGTCTCAAAGCACACATCCAGCACCTCTGTGTAAAGTTGGGGGCTTCCAGCCCTACCTGTGTGCTTGAGGACAGCAAGTCTGATGCTGCTCGCTGACCACTGCCCGGTTTAAATGGAGACAGGCAGGGAGGTGATTGCATGAGGTGTGGCTTGAGTGGGGGGCGTGGTCTGGTGAAGGTCTTTAAAAACCCTCAGTATAGTTTCAGAAGTTGCCAGATCGTGGTTATCCATACCTGAGCTCCTTGTACCTGACTGCTATATTGATTTAACCTGTTATTGACCTCTGCTTGTGTTCGGACCATTCTGCCATCTGTTGCCCTAGACTATTTTCTTGTACTACGCTACTGCTCTGATACCGACCCGGCTATTCCATTTGACCATTCTGAACTCTGTATTCCTGATTCTGGCTCGGCTGACTCCTCTCCGTATTGTTAACCCTTTTCTGTCTAGCTAGTTTACCTGGCCAATTCTAAGGACCAGACAGATAGGGATCATTCACAGCTACACTGTTGGTAGCTTCTGGGTTTTGTGGAGTGTTGGGGGTTAAGTACTGCGTGGTGGGATCCGGGAACCGTGACATTACGATCTGGCCAATATGGATCCCGCAGATTTAACACAGCACTTGGCTACCTTTGTATCCAGACAGGATGAGCAGGATCATAGGATGGATCAGTTTGCCATTGCCTTACAAACTATCCTGAATCGTACTGCACACCTGGAACCGGTTGGGGTTGCACCCCCGCCTGCTATACCTGTGCCCCCTGTCTTCAGACATCCCAGGTACACATGACCGCTCCTATGAGGTTTGACGGTACTCCCTCTGAGTGCCGGGGATTTTTGGTCCATGTGGATATTCATTTTAATTAAATCCACAAATGGTTTTTTCTGACATTGCCAAAGTGGGGTTTATTATTAACCATCTGTCTGGCAGAGCGTTGACATGGGCGACTCCTTTATGGGAGGCAGAAAGACCTATTGTACGGGATTATAAAGAATTCATGGCCGAGTTACAACGTACATTTAATCCTACCAGAAAGGCCACGATAGCCGGCAAATCCTTGTTCCGCATACGTCAAGGGAACAGGACTGTGTCTGATTATGCATAGATTTTAAAACCTTAATTTCTGATGTGAACTGGACAAATGAGACACTGGTTCTGGCTTTTATGGAGGGGTTATCAGAGTCGTTGATGCATGAATTAGCCCCACGTAAACTACCTGAGGTATTGTGTGAACTCATTGATTACTGTATAGATCTGGATAATCAGATAAGGGATAGAAGGACTCCAAGAGAGAGACCCAAGAGACCGTTACCTAGGTTGGCCCCTGTCTTTCAAGCACCACCCAGAGAGTTATCTCCTCCCTCAGAGCCTATGCAACTAGGCCGTACTAGGCTTACAGAGGAGGAGAGAACAAGGCATTTTCGTGAGGGATTGTGCCTGTATTGTGGTTTGGAGGGACATGTACGATTTCAATGTCCTACTCGCCCTAAACTGCATGATAAGCCGGAACTACCGCACCTAAGGCAGCTGAGGAGACAGGCCTTGGGTGTGACATGCATGTCTCCTATCAAAGACACTAAACTTATGTTACCAGTATCCTTGGCTTGGGAGACCAAGACCACACATAACACCGCTTTTGTGGATTCTGGGGCTGCTGGTAACTTTATTGATGTTAACTACGCTTCTTCCATTTCTCTACCTCTGGTTGTAAGAGAGACACCCTTAGCCGTTGAAGCCATAGATGGCAGGCCGTTATCCTGCCCTAGGATTACTCACGATACGATTACAGTAGTTCTTACTACTGGTCTCTTGCATAAAGAAAAGATCATATTCCAAGTTATCCACTCACCTTCCAATCCTGTTGTACTTGGTTTCCCCTGGTTGGTGGAACACAATCCCATTATTGATTGGGTTAAAGGAGAGATACTGTCTTGGAGTTCTGCATGTTTTGGGACTTGTTTAATACCCATTCAGCATGTCGGTGCCCTGAACACACCCACAGCCCCTCCATTGTCTACTGAAGTTCCTGAACAATATGCAGACCTCAGGGCTGTATTTGATAAAAGAGAGGCAGACAAACTACCTCCACATAGACCATATGATTGTGCTATTGATATTCATCCGGGTACCATGCCTCCTCGAGGCAAAGTATATCCTCTTTCCATAAAGGAGAACCAAATTATGGAGGAGTATATCAAGGAGAATTTGGAGAGAGGTTTTATCCGACGTTCCTCTTCTCCAGCAGGGGCTGGATTCTTTTTTGTGTCGAAAAAAGAGGGAGATTTACGCCCGTGTATTGATTATAGGGGGCTTAACAAGATCACCATTAAGAACGTGTACCCTATCCCTCTCATATCGGAACTGTTCGACAGGTTAAGAGGTTCAGCAGTATACACTAAACTTGATTTAAGAGGAGCTTACAATTTGATACGCATAAAAGAGGGGCATGAGTGGAAAACAGCATTTAACACCAGGAGTGGGCATTATGAATACTTGGTCATGCCTTTCGGTCTTTGTAATGCTCCAGCGGTATTCCAGGATTTTATTAATGATGTGCTCAGAGATTTCTTGCAAACCTTTGTTATAGTATACCTAGACGATATATTGATTTACTCTCCCGATCTGAAAACCCACCATGCACATGTCAGACAGGTATTAGCTAAATTACTGGACAATGGTCTTTATTGCAAACTAGAGAAGTGTTTATTCGACATTACTACTGTGAAATTCCTTGGGTACATTATCACTCCAGAGGGTTTTGAGATGGATCCTTCTAAACTCACGGCCATCTCAGAATGGCCTCTTCCTCAAGGTCTCAAAGCCATACAGAGGTTTCTGGGGTTTTCTAACTATTATAGGAGATTTATCAAGAATTATTCCGCTATAGCCTCTCCTATCATTAATATGACACGTAAAGGTCTGAAGTACCAGATCTGGTCTTCTCAATCTAAACAAGCATTCGAAGCCCTCAAACAGGCTTTCACTTCTGCTCCCGTGTTACGGCATCCTGACCCCAGGATTCCGTTTATTCTTGAGGTTGATGCTTCTGAGATAGGCATTGGGGCTGTCCTGTCTCAAAGAGAATCTCCAGGGAAACCACTACATCCTTGTGGGTTGTTTTCAAGAAAATTATCACCAGCAGAACGCAATTATGATATTGGCAACAGAGAATTGCTTGCTATTGTGTCTGCCCTGTCAGAGTGGAGACATTTGTTGGAAGGTACTCTTGATCCTTTGTTGATAATCACTGATCATAAGAACCTTACGTACATCGGGGATGCTAAACGTTTGAACTCGAGACAGGCCAGGTGGTCATTGCTACTGTCTCGGTTTAATTTTGTATTGACTTACAGACCAGGTGACCGCAATGTAAAGGCTGATGCCTTATCTCGTCAATATGACCCATATGAATCTAATACACAAGACCACAATCCTATAGTTCCTCCTGAACGTATTGTGGCTTCCACAGTCTTGTCTGTCTCCTCGCCTTTCCTGGAACGCCTCCAGGCAGCTCAAGTGGGGGCTCCACCTGACAAGCCTCCAGATATGTTGTTTGTACCTGAAAAGGAAAGACAAGAATTACTCATAATGTTTCATGATTCTAAACCAGCAGGTCATCCTGGTATTACTAAGACTCTTACCAGTATTTCCAGACAGTTCTGGTGGCCCACCATGCGACAGGACGTACGCCTGTTTGTTTTGGCTTGTCAAGTTTGTGCCAGAAGCAAAACCAGTAAAACCTTGCCTGTCGGTCTATTGCAGCCTTTACCCACGCCTAAGAGGCCTTGGTCTCATCTATCTATGGATTTTATTGTGGACTTGCCGAAGTCCAAAGGTCATACTGTGGTTCTGACAGTTGTAGACCGCTTCTCCAAAATGGCTCATTTTGTCCCTTTACCTAAGCTTCCTACAGCCAAAGAACTGGCGGTTGTCTTTGCTAGAGAGATTGTACGAATACATGGGGTTCCGTCTGAAATAGTCTCTGACAGAGGAGCTCAGTTCGTCTCTCGTTTCTGGAGGGTTTTCTGTGCGGGAATGGGGGATAGAGTTTGGTTGTCTACTAGGAACGTGAAGTTACGGGTGCCTTCTATGAAAATGGCACCTCAGTTTATTGGTCCATATAAGATCATTCGCCGCGTTAACCCTGTGGCTTATGCTCTTGCCCTTCCTAAACATCTTCGCTTGCACAACGTCTTTCACACCTCCCTACTGAAACCTTTGTTGTGTAACAGGTACACGCGGGTCGTTCCTCCTCCTCCACCTGTTCAGGTTGATGGTGAATCAGAGTATGAGGTTAGGAGGGTTTTGGATTCTAGGCTGTGCAGGGGTGTTCTGCAGTACTTGGTCGATTGGGTGGGCTATGGCCCGGAAGACCGGTCCTGGATTCCAGCTTCCGACATGTCTGCCTCTAGGTTGGTCAGGGCGTTCCATGCCTCGCACCCCGATCGCCCTGGTGGTCGTATTGCCGCTCGTCCTGTTGGTCGTCGGTGGCCTCCCGTGGAGAAGGGGGTACTGTAATGTTGGGGGCTTCCAGCCCTACCTGTGTGCTTGAGGACAGCAAGTCTGATGCTGCTCGCTGACCACTGCCCGGTTTAAATGGAGACAGGCAGGGAGGTGATTGCATGAGGTGTGGCTTGAGTGGGGGGCGTGGTCTGGTGAAGGTCTTTAAAAACCCTCAGTATAGTTTCAGAAGTTGCCAGATCATGGTTATCCATACCTGAGCTCCTTGTACCTGACTGCTATATTGATTTAACCTGTTATTGACCTCTGCTTGTGTTCTGACCATTCTGCCTTCTGTTGCCCTAGACTATTTTCTTGTACTACGCTACTGCTCTGATACCGACCCGGCTATTCCATTTGACCATTCTGAACTCTGTATTCCTGATTCTGGCTCGGCTGACTCCTCTCCGTATTGTTAACCCTTTTCTGTCTAGCTAGTTTACCTGGCCAATTCTAAGGACCAGACAGATAGGGATCATTCACAGCTACACTGTTGGTAGCTTCTGGGTTTTGTGGAGTGTTGGGGGTTAAGTACTGCATGGTGGGATCTGGGAACCGTGACACTCTGCTGTCTGGGAGTTCTTTAAGAAATGTGCAGCAGACCACACAGTTGCTATTTGTAATCTATGTCAGATGAGGATCAACCGTGGGAAAGACATCGGACGCTTGGGTACCACGTGCTTGAGGTGACATTTGACCACCTGCCACGCATCCCGATGGTGCAACACTTTGCATAGGTCCTCCTCCTCACCTGTCTCTACCCCCACTATAAGTCCTGCCATGTCATTGACTCCAACCTCCACTGACAGGGATGATGCTACAGCAATTGATGTACCAGGTCCTTCTTCACAATGTGATAGCATCCCATCAGCTGAAGATTTACGCAGTCAGATTACGTTGCCCCAGCTGCTGCAGTGTAAGAAAAAATATCGACCCAACCATCCCCAAGCACAGCATCTAAATGCCTGCTTAGCAAAATTACTCGCATTACAGCTGCTGCCTTTCCAGCTGGTGGACTCTGCTTCCTTCCGTGAATTTGCTGAATGTGCTGTACCACAGTGGCAGGTTCCAAAACGCCATTTTTTTCACGGAAGGCCATTCCAGCACGTGGAAGAAACTGTTATGGAGTCATTGGGAAAGGCAGTCAGCAGCATGGTGTACGTGACTTTAGACACGTGGTCCAGCAAGCATGGTAACTCTGATTGCAGCTGGGAGGGATCCAAGATGGGGCTCTGTGCTGGAGCTTGTTCATCCACCACGCCTCCAGAAAGCTGCTTGTATGAGGTCTGTCTGCTCCACCACCACCTCTCCCTCTTCCTCCTCCTCCTCCTCCTCCTCCTCCTTCTCTGTCCTGGGACAGGAGCCACACCGGGCCAGAAATTCTGTCAGCTCTGCAGGGGCAGGTGCAGAGATGGTTAACACCATGTCAGCTTCAGCTGGGAATGGTCGTCTGTGATAATGGCAGCAACCTTCTCTTCACCCTACGCCTGGGTAAGTTGACGCATGTACCATGCCTAGCACACGTCCTAAATCTGGTGGTACAGCATTTCCTAACCAGGTACCCAGGGTTGGCAGAGCTTCTCAGCCAGGCCAGAAAAGTCTGCAGGCACTTCAGATGGTCATTCCCAGCAAGGGTTCGCCTGGCAGAAATTCAAAGAGAATTCCACCTTCCCACAAACCGTCTGATCTGTGACATGCCCACCAGGTGGAACTCGACATTAGCAATTCTGCAGCGTCTGCACAAGCAGCAGAGGACCATCAATGAGTAACTGTGTGAGTATGGCACAAGGACAGGTTCAGGTCAACTTGTTTTTTTTCCCCCGCAGTGGCTGATGATCAAGGATGCATGCACTGTACTGTCGCCATTTGAAAAGGCAACGAGGATGGTGAGCAGGGACAGTGCATGCATCAGTGACAATTCCTTTAGTGTTCCTGCTGGAGCGCACTCTGCAGGGAATTATAGATGTGGCACTAGAGGCAGAGCAGCAGGAGGAAGTGGAGGCCTTCCCTAGCTCTCAAGGCCCCAGTCTTTACGCAGACAGAATTCCTGTGGGTCCTCAGATCGGACAGGAGGAGGATGAGGAGGAGGAATATTTAAGTAGTGGGTGCATTGAAGGTGGGGATTCCTCAAGGGAGGGTTTTGTGTGCCCAGAAACCCAAGGACTAGTACGTGCCTGGGAGGAGGAAGTGCACGATGGGGTCATCCTCCTCATTGACCAGGAAGACTCGGAAGCTAATGCCACCTCCAACCTATGCAGCATGGGCTCACTTATCCTGCAAAGCCTGGTAAAGGACCCCAGGATTTGTGCTATCAAGGAGAGGGATCATTACTGGTTGGCAAGCCTTCTTGATCCACGATACAAGGGTAAAGTTGCAGAACTCATCCTGCCCTCACAGAGGGAGGACAGGATGAAAAAACTTGAGGACGCTCTTAAGCGACACTTGTGCAACACCTTTCCAGGCACTGGTAGGTTACCAAGTGATGACACAAGTGCTTCTGAGGCTGCGGTTGATCAGAGGAAGAGTGGCGAAAGGGGCCGCTTGACTGGTGCCTTTTCCAATGACTCCCAGAGACATCAAATGTAGGCACCCATTGCCAGCGTCTTGACCGTATGGTGCAGGACTACCAAGGGGCAAGGGCAGACCTGGATACCTTTCCAGCAGATGATCCACTGGCTTACTGGGTGTTGAGATTGGATCACTGGCCAGAACTTAGCCAATATGCTATGCAGCTACTAGGTTGCCCTTCATCCAGCGTGCTTTCTGAAAAGACGTTCAGTGCGGCTGGAGGTTTTGTCACAGACAAAAGAGTGCATCTGTCCACCGACTTTGTAGACCGGCTGATATTTATAAAAATGAATCAGTCCTGGATCAGCAGCTATCAATCCCCTGATGCTGACGTAACTGAATAGATCGGGGATCTCTTCTGCATTCACAAAACCTCCACCACTGCACTCTTCCACAATACCACAAAAGGGTTACGGTGGGAAGGCACTTGCTGCCACCAAAGGCACAATATTTGTGTGCACTGACGCCTTTACCAGATTCATATCTTTTTAATATAGGACCGCATGGTCCAACCCTGCACTCTTCCACAATAGGGATGAGCCAAACACCCCCGAGTTCGGTTCGCATTCAAACTCGAACTTTCCAAATGCTCGAATTCGAACTCGAACTCAATACAAGTCAATGGGACTCAAAATTCGATTTTTAGAGTGCCCTCCAAGAGGGCATATATGCTAGATATTTGCCATAAAAGGTGTATGGGGGTCCAGGTAGTGCCCTGGGGGACAGGAAACAAGGACAAAAAGTTTTTTTTAAGAAAAAAGTTTTTAAAGGGACAGTAAGTTTTCCATGAAATAAGGGTTAAAAATAAAAATGAAAAATTCCTTCAAATATCGTGCCTAGGAGGTCCCCATAACCTGCCCATGAAGTGGCGGATTTCTAGGATGTATAGAAACTTTTTTTTTAAAAAAATGACGTTTCAAATGACGGTAAATGCTTTTCCTTTAATCTATTCATAAACAACTGCTTGGGGTGGCAGCCTGTATGAAAAGACATTTTAGGACGCGCAGAAAAAAGTTTAGTGATTTTTTGGCTAAATTATGGTGAAACTTATGCAAGCTTTGGATGAAAGTAAAAATAGGTGCTTTGAAGTTGGGCTTTTAGCGTCGTCAACAGTGCCGCCCCCCGTAACCCCTCTGTGGATATGAATCTGGTACAGGCGTCAGTGGCAGTGCACCCAGATATTGTGCCTTTGGTGCCAGGCCAGCAAGTGCCGTCATACAGTAACCCCTCTGTGGTATTGTGGAAGAGTGCAGGGGTGGACCATGCAGTCAGGGCCGGTGCTAGACTATTTTGCGCCCTAGGCAAGACCAGCTACTTGCTCCCCCCCAAAAAAAACAAAAAACGACACAACATGAAACTGCTAAATTTCTTTTTATTTAAGAATAAAGCTTGAAAAGCACCAATAGTAAAGGTAAAATAAATATAAATAAACTGTATTAAACCATTTTAAATTAACTTTATTAAACAAATTAAAATTAACTGTATTGAACAAATAAAAATTATCGAAAAAAAATAAGAGTTGTCACGTAAGTTTCAATTTCAGACACATCAAAATTTCACTTCGCGTGCCTTATCCTTTGCAAATTTTCATCATGCGTATATATTTTGCCCGGCCAGCTCACATCATGCGTATATATATATTGCCCAGGCCAGCCCACATCATGCGTATATATATATATTGCCCAGGCCAGCCCACATCATGCGTATATATATATTGCCCAGGCCAGCTCACATCATGCGTATATATATATATTGCCCAGACCTGCCCACGTCATGCTCACAGACAGTCACAGATGCGCCATCATGCGTATATATATTGCCCAGGACAGCTCACATCATGCGTATATATATATATATTGCCCAGGCCAGCCCACATCATGTGTATATATATATTGCCCAGGCCAGCCCACCTCATGCGTATATATATACGCCCAGGCCAGCCCACATCATGCGTATATATATTGCCCAGGCCAGCTCACATCATGCGTATATATATATATCGCCCAGGCCAGCCCACATCATGCGTATATATATATATATCGCCCAGGCCAGCCCACATCATGCGTATATATATTGCCCAGGCCAGCTCACATCATGCGTATATATATTGCCCAGGCCCAGGCCAGCTCACATCATGCGTATATATGTTTTGCCCAGGCCAGCTCACATCATGCGTATATATATATTGCCCAGGCCCAGGCCAGCACACATCATGCGTATATATATTGCCCAGGCCCAGGCCAGCTCAGATCATGCGTATATATTGCCCAGGCCCAGGCCAGCCCACATCATGCATTTATATATTGCCCAGGCCAGCTCACATCATGCGCATATATATTGCCCAGGCCCAGGCCAGCTCACATCATGCATATATATATATTGCCCAGGCCAGCCCACATCATGCATACATATTTTGCTCAGGCCCAGGCCAGCTCACATCATGCATATATATATTGCCCAGGCCCAGGCCAGCTCACATCATGCATATATATATTGCCCAGGCCGAGGCCAGCCCACATCATGCGTATATATATTGCCCAGGCCATTCCCCTGGTGGAGATAGGGGGTTCATTTGAACCCCGATATCTCCAGGCAGCTAGGGGGTCATGGAGGGTGTCAATCGAAAGGCCTTAGCATGGCCTTTCGAATGATACCCAACATGACCAGGTATACAGTAAAAAAAAGGAAAATAAAACATGTATTTTTTTGTGTGTTATTTTTATTAATGCAGCAATATTGTTCACATTTCACAACAATTATAATGTGAACGATGATGCACTAATGATTTTTTTCTATTGGGTTTATTGCGTTTGCTATAAATCACGTAATTCCCCACACAAAATGTAACAAGTCCCCATTTCTAATTTTTGTACAAGCGCACCCAATAGAAAACATAACCGCAAACGCTCATGTGCTACAATGTGAAAAAAAAACACTTTACACACTGCAGATGATTAAAAATTCAATTTTTATTGCATTTTTTGTCATAATATACAGCCAGGACATGACGTATACATATAAAAATGATATATTATGAATCTGCGGAGTCTGCCAGAAAGAACGATATCTAATATGTCTGGGTTATTTAATAAAATGTGGCTTCAAATCGCGTTTAAACATGATGAGCAAAAGCGGTAAAAATGAGCTGAGCACACAGCAGTGAAATGCAGCATATTAGAGGAAGATTTAGTAGAAAAATTAACACTTCTCAGAAGCAGACACCACACCCTCAGTATAGTCTACATACATACAATGTATCAAATTCATTAGACCAGACTAAAAACACCTGTTGTTTACCGTTTGAGAACACAGGTCTTTTAGAGGTGAGAATCTTTGCGCGTACAAATTAGTTTTTAATTCAATATCTAATAAACCGTTGCTTATAATATTCTGCAGTAAAGAGTCTCTTTATTTCTAGATTTTTTTTGTATTTTTTAAGCATTTTTTATACTTTTTTCACATTTTTTTTGCGAACTCGAACCGAACACACCAAAAAGTTTGACGTTCGCGAACTTGCGAATGGCCAAAGTTCGAATCGAACTCCGAACTGATCGAACCAAACAGCTCATCCTTATTCCACAATACCACAGAGGGGTTACTTACGGTGTGAAGGCACTTGCTGCCACCAAAGGCACAATATTTGGGTGCACTGATGCCTTTACCAGATTCATATCTTTTTAATATAGGACCGCATGGTCCAACCCTGCACTCTTCCACAATACTACAAAAGGGTTACGGTGTGAAGGCACTTGCTGCCACCAAAGGCACAATATTTGGGTGCACTGACGCCTGTACCAGATTCATATCATTTTAATATTGGACC
Organism: Leptobrachium leishanense; assembly: GCA_009667805.1. Lineage (NCBI taxonomy): Eukaryota > Metazoa > Chordata > Amphibia > Anura > Megophryidae > Leptobrachium > Leptobrachium leishanense. Next base: position 46,733,438 of record CM019063.1, on the reverse strand, counting down.
GCAGGGTCCAACCCTGCACTCTTCCACAATACCACAGAGGGGTTACTTACGGTGTGAAGGCCCTGTTGCCGACACTAAAGGCCCAATTTTAAAGCACCTATTGTTACCTTCATCCAAAGCCTGCATAAGTTTCACCATAATTTAGCCAAAAAATCACTAAACTTGTTCTGTGTGTCCTAAAATGTCTTTACATACAGGCTGCCACCCCAAGCAGTTGTTTATGAATAGATTAAAGGAAAACTGTTTACCGTCATTTGAAACGTCATTTTTTGGTTTTTAAAGGTTTCTATACATCCTACAAATCTGCCACTTCATGGACAGGTTATGGGGACCTCCTAGGCACGATATTTGAAGGAATTTTTCATTTTTATTTTTAACCCTTATATCATGGAAAACATCCTTTAACCCCTTAAGGACGGGAGCAATTTTACAACTTCGGCGCAGTTTGGGAACTAGAAGTTTGTTGAGCTAATTTTGACCATTTTTAAACGCGGTTTTAAGTCACGTATTATTATACCACCCAGACAAATTATATATCATTCTTTTCGGCAAACTCGGCATATTAATAATATATCATTATTATATGTATACGTCATGCCCTGCCAGAATGCTATAACAATAAATGTAAAAAAAATTGAATTTTCAATAAAATTTCAATCATCCACAGTGTGTAAAGTATTTTTTTGTTCGCATTTTATTACCCGAGCCTTTGCGGTTATTTTCTATGGAGTAGACTAGTTAAAAAAATTTGAATGGGGAACCCATTTTTTTTTTTTTTGGGCGAAATTACGTGATTTTTAGCTAAACCCCCCCAAAAAAAATCATTAGTGAAGCATCATTGTTCACATTATAACTGAAATGTTATAGGCAAGTTAAAAGGCAAGTTTTTATTTTTTTATTAATTATTTTTTAAATTATTTTTATTTTAATTTTTTTGCACTTTAATTTTACTTGTAACATGGTCATGTTTGATATCATTTGAAAGGCCATGAAAAGGCCTTTCAAACGATACCCAACATGACCCCCTAGCTGATTAGGAGGTAAAGGGGTCCAAAGAACACCCCTATCTCCACCATGGGATTTCCTTAGGAAATCCCTTGGCAGCTAGAGATTCCCTGGTTAACTGATGTCATCGTGGCACACCCAATGACATCAGTGGACGTGGGGAGTCCCGGAGGTGGGGCTGCCATCCAAGATGGCGGCCCCCACCAGAAAAAGGCTGTGATCTGAACCGATGGTTCTGGATCACAGCCTTTAGCAGCAAGGGGTTAATGCCATACATCCCAGGAAAGGCCAGGCTGTGACCTTTTCAGGGATGCCTGGCATTAGCTGCTAGCCCCCAGCGATGGGGAGATAGAGGGATCCAAAGGATCCTCCCTCCCCTTCAGGAGCTGCCCCTGCTCTGGCGGGGGGGGACGCCTGAAACTGACGTCATTGCGCCGGCGCGATGACGTCAGTGCACCGGGAGGTGTAAAACTCTACGATCTGACTCCGCGGGAGTCAGAGCAGCGAGGGAGCCGCCGGAGGAGGTGAGTATGGCCGGAGGGGGGCTGCAGACGCCAGGGACGTACCATTACGTCCTGCGGCGTTAAAGCCAGCCTAATGCAGGACGTAATGGTACGTCCTATGGCCTTAAGGGGTTAAAACGTTTTTTTTTTACTTTTTGTCCTTGTTTCTTGTTCCCCAGGGCACTACCCGGACCCCCATACACCTTTTATGGCAAATATCTTGCATATATGCCCTCTTGGAGGGCACTCTAAAAATCAAACTTTTGAGTCCCATTGACTTGCATGGAGTTCGGTTCGAGTTCGAACTCGAACTTTTGAAATTGTTCGAGTTCGAATGCGAACGGAATACGGTGGTGTTCGTCTCATCACTAGTCAGGAAGCCAGGCCCAAGAGATCCATATGTTCTAAGACCCTTGCCCACACTAGGGTCAGTCTGGCTGGCTGACTCCAAGCCATGTTCCGCTCATGGTTTTTCAATGCAGCACCTTATGCCCATGTGCACCCATCCCATTCTCATTCCACTCCATGCTTGCCCTCTTACTCCCTGACTATCACAGGTGTAGTTAGCAGCCCTGATGGACTTTCCTCAAAGGAGTGTGCCATCCAGAGGGCACTGTATCTGTATTGAGTTGCCTGTTTGTCATTCCTAAGAAACCTCTGCTGCTACTTATCGTGTTTCTTCCCTTCTGCCTAATTTATTCCTGCCTGCTTTCCACTAAGGACTTCCCTAGCTACCTACGGAAGACTCCCCCTTGCTACCCACGAGGTGACCCGCCTTGCTACCCACCGAGGTTTCTCCCTTGCTACCCACCTGGGACTCCCCCTTGCTACTGTCACGGTCCACCCGGGGTACCTACTGAGGTACCTATATTGCACAGCCTGGTCCTATCAGCCTTTGTCCTGGTATGCTTTTGTATTGGGTTCCAATCCGGTGTTTACCTCAGCCCAGTGCCATGTCCAGGCTCCTGGAGATCCAGCCTGGGTTTTCCCGTCCAGCCTAGGAGTTCCAGCTGAGGCCCATCTATGATTTAACCTCCTTAAAAGGCAGAGAGACTGAACCAGCAGTGGTTCTGCATTGTTCTCCCTGACTGAGGTCATCTGGATGTGTGCAAACCTGCTCCTGCTCCATCTTATCCAGTGCTTTATCCACAGTCTGTGGTCAAAACCCTCCAGGACACTACTCAAGTGGGTACTCTAAACCGTGTAGCCCACTATCCCCTGTGTATGGAGACCTGCCTGTGGATTACAAGTGTTTACCACCGTCTCTGACCTTTTGATTAGGGATGAGCTGTTCGGGTTCGGACGGTTCGGGGTTCGACCCGAACTTAGCCTGTTCGAGCAGATCGCGAACACCGAACATTTCCGGGTGTTCGCCGCATGTTCGACCACAATGGACCACAATGCATTTTCCCACTGCCTGAAGCTCCTAATTGGCTACAGCCTTGCACCTGACCACAGGTCTGGTGCAAGACTGGTTGAACACTATGCCAATCACCGCTCAGAGTCCTGATTGGGCAAATCTTGCCCAATCATGGGCTCACAGAGCTAAGTCCCGCAGCACACTATATAAAGTTTCCACGCAGTGCTTCTGCACGCATTTCAGAGGAGATTTCAAAGGAGATAGTTGTGTGTGTTGTTACTGCCGGTCTGCCACGCTACTGGGGGGGTCTGGGGGGGTCTCATTTTGACCAAATATCATGGAATTTAGGTGATGTGTGTCTTGTCACTGTGCCAGCAAGTTTGTTTGGGGTTTACAACTTTATTTAAAACATTTGTGAATTGAGGTGATTTTCTGGGTCTTGTCACACTGTGCCAGCAAATCTTTTTGGGGCTCTCTAATTTCTTTAAAACACTTGTGAATTAAGGTAATCTGTGTCTCGTCATACAAACAGTACCACGCTGTATTTTGGGGCTCACTAATTTCTTTAAAACACTTGTGAATTAGGGTGATCTGTGTCTCGTCATACAAACAGTACCACACTGTATTTTGGGGCTCACTAATTTTTTTAAAACACTTGTGAATCAAGGTGATCTTCTGTGTCTCGTCACACAGCCAGCAAGTTTTTTTGGGGCTCACTAATTTCTTTAAAACACTTGTGAATTAAGGTGATCTGTGTCTCGTCATACAAACAGTACCACGCTGTATTTTGGGGCTCACTAATTTCTTTAAAACACTTGTGAATTAAGGTGATCTGTGTCTCGTCATACAAACAGTACCACGCTGTATTTTGGGACTCACTAATTTCTTTAACCACTTCGCTGTGGAGGACGCGCTCAGCGCGTCCTGCCGCAGGAAGGGTTGGCTGCGGAGTACGCGCTGAGCGCATCCTCCCGAAGCAGCCTGCGATCGGCCGGATTCCGGCCGATCGCTGTGCCCCCCGGTGCGGGCTGACATCTTGGATGTCAGCCCGTCAATCCGGGACCGCCGCGGGCACAATAGATGTCATCGCGGTGGCGCGATGACATCTATTTCAGGCGCCCCCCACGTGTGCGGAGGAGGTGCCTGAAAGGGAGGGGGGGAGGTCCTTCGGACCTCTCTCCCTCCCGATCGTGGGGGTCCTGAGCTTAATGCCAGGCACCGTTTGGAAGGGCACAGCCTGCCCTTCCAAATGGTACCTGGCATTAACCCCTGGGGAGCCGGATCACGAATCGGCGCTGAAAAGCGGCGGTTTGTGATCCTTTCCCGGAGCTCGCCGACATCTTGGATGTCGGCCAAGCCTCCGGGAGCTCCCCCTGACGACTGGCGTCATCGTGCATAGCACGATGACGCCAGTCCTGGAGTTAACCCCTAGCTGCCACCAATGGTGGAGATAGGGGGTTCCAATGAACCCCCTATCTCAAGATCCGTGGCAGCTAGGGGTTAAAGTTTGGTACTGTTGGATCGGCCAGAGCATGGCCGTTCCAACGACACAAAACACGACTGTGAGAATTTTTAAAAAAAAATAAAAATCCAAATGAATTTTTTTTTTTAAAAAAATTATAAAAAAAAAACTAAGTTTTTTTTCTTGTTTTTGGTTTGTTAATGCAGCAATATTGTTCCCATTTCAATTATAATGTGAACAATGATGCTGCACTAACGATTTTTGTATGCGGTGCGTTTGTTAAAAATCGCGTAATTTTCCCCAAAAAAAAATGTAACGAGACCCCATTTCTAATTTTTTAACAAACGCACCCCATACAAAATATAACCGCAATTGCTCACATCTTAAAATGTGAAAAAAAAACACTTTACACGTTGTAACATTTTTTGTTATAATATACAGACAGGTCATGACGTATACATATAATAATGACATATTATGAATCTGCCGAGTCTGACGGAAAGAACGATATATAATATGTCTGGGTCATATACTAAAATAAACCTTCAAAACACGTTTAAACATGATGAGCAAAACCGGTAAAAATGACCTCAGCACAGAGGCGGGAAAAGCCTCAGCAGCGAAAGGGTTAAAACACTTGTGAATCAAGGTGATCTTCTGTGTCTCGTCACACAGCCAGCAATTTTTTTGGGACTCACTAATTTCTTTAAAACACTTGGGAATTAAGGTGATCTGTGTCTCGTCATACAAACAGTACCACGCTGTATTTTGGGGCTCACTAATTTCTTTAAAACACTTGTGAATTGAGGTGATCTGTGTCTCGTCATACAAACAGTACCACGCTGTATTTTGGGGCTCACTAATTTCTTTAAAACATTTGTGAATTAAGGTGATCTGTCTCTTGTCACTAGCTGCCAGCTATCAGTGTGTCTCACTGAGTTATACCAGAGTTCTTTAAATCTTTATACCAGCGTTGAATCAGAGTTCTGTATATATTAATCTATATATCACTCACCATGTCTGAAAGAACAAAAAGGACAGGCAGATGCTCCCAGCCACAGATAAGAGGGCAAGCAGCCCCTGTGTCGGGAGGCTGTGTCTCTGGTCGTGGTGGACTTGGTGCATCCTCTGCAGGGGCACGCTTGTCCTTTCTAACTGGTGCTGGCCGTCTTAAGCAGCAGCAACATACAGAGGACTTGGTGGATTGGCTAACCAGGCCATCCTCATCCTCCGAGTCCTCTGCCAGCCAGGCTTCTAGTGCTTTACAGTCCACCTCAGCTGCCAAAGCATTTAATGCAGTCTCCATGTCCACAGCTACTCCTGCCGTAGCCTTGCTATCACACACACGGAGGAGTCAGCTGAATTGTTTGACTACAATGAGAGTGACATGCTGCTCGAGGATGCGCAGCAAGTACAGTTCTCTGATTCAATCTCTGAGGTTGAGGAAGGGAGTATAATCAACCTAGAGGAAGGGGGTGCCAGTGATGACACACAAATAACTGGCGCTCATGTTGCCCCAGCAGCTGCAGCATGCTGCCAAGTTGGCTCCAGTGACGAGGAGATAGGGGGTGATTATGATGACAATGATGATGAGGTCACTGACTCCACCTGGGTCCCTGATCGAACAGAGGTATCAAGGGAGGAGGAGGAGGGGGAGGAGGCACAGCAAACACGAGGAACAACATTCTCTATGACCAACCGTAGCACTAGCCATTCCAAGGCATCAGATGTCAGAGCTGCTCAGGTGCAGAGCGCTGTTGTCTCAAAGCACACACGCAGGAACTCTGCTGTCTGGGAGTTCTTTAAGAAATGTGCAGCAGACCCCACCGTTGCTATTTGTAATCTATGTCAGATGAGGCTGAAGTGTGGGAAAGACACCGGATGCTTGAGTACTACGTGCTTGAGGCGACATACAGTATGACCTCCTGCCACACATCCCATTTGGCACAAGACTTTGCGTAGGTCCTCCTCCTCCTCCTCATCTGTCTCTACCCCCACTGTATGTCCTTCCATGTCATAGCCTACAACCTCCACTGACAGGGATGATGCTACAGTAATGGATCTACCAGCTCCTTCACAATGTGACAGTATCCCCATCAGCTGAAGATTTACGCAGTCAGATTACGTTGCCGCAGCTGCTGCAGCGTAAGAAAAAATATAGTCCCAACCATCCCCAAGCATAGCGTCTAAATGTCAGCTTAGCAAAATTACTCGCATTGCAGCTGCTGCCTTTCCAGCTGGTGGAATCTGCTCCCTTCCGTGAATTTGCTGAATGCGCTGTACCACAGTGGCTGGTTCAAAAACGCCATTACTTTTCACGCAAGGCCATTCCAGCACTATACCAGCACGTGGAAGACAATGTTATCCAGTCATTGGGAAAGGCAGTCAGCAGCAAGGTGCATGTCACTTTAGACACGTGGTCCAGCAAGCATGGACAGGGTCGTTACATTTCGTTCACGGCACACTGGGTAACTCTGATTGCAGCTGGGAGGGGATCCAAGACGGGGCTCTGTGCTGGAGCTTGTTCATCCACCACGCCTCCAGAAAGCTGCTTGTATGAGGTCTGTCTGCTCCACCACCACCACCACCTCTTCCTCCTCCTCCTCCTCCTTCTCTGTCTCTGGCGAAGTGGCAGTTAAACCGACGCCTGACAGGGTCTACGCAATGGCTCAAGCAAAAAGATGCCATACTGTGCTTGAGCTGGTTTGTTTAGGGGACAGGAGCCACAGGAGAAATTTTGTCAGCTCTGCAGGGGCAGGTGCAGAGATGGTTAACACCACGCCAGCTTGAGCTGGGAATGATCGTCTGCGATAATGGCAGCAACTTTCTCTCCGCCCTACGCAAGGGTAAATTGACGCATGTACCATGCCTAGCACACGTCCTAAATCTGGTGGTACAGCGTTTCCTAACCAAGTACCCAGGGCTGCCAGAGCTTCTCATCCAGGCCAGAAAAGTCTGCAGCAACTTCAGACGGTCATTCCCAGCAAGCGTTCGCCTGGCAGAAATTCAAAGAGAATTCCACCTTCCCACAAACCGTCTGATCTGTGACATGCCCACCAGGTGGAACTCGACATTAGCAATGCTGCAGCGTCTGCACAAGCAGCAGAGGGCCATCAACGAGTACCTGTGTAAGTATGGCACAAGGACAGGTTCAGGTCAACTTGTTTTTCACCCCCGCAGTGGCTGATGATCAAGGATGCATGCACTGTACTGTCACCATTTGAGGAGGCAACGAGGATGGTGAGCAGGGACAGTGCATGCATCAGTGACACAATTCCTTTAGTGTTCCTGCTGGAGCACACTCTGCGGGGAATTATAGATGTGGCTCTAGAGGCAGAGCAGCGGGAGGAAGAGGAGGCCTTCCCTAGCTCTCAAGGCTCAGTCTTTCCGCAGACAGCATTCCAGCGGGTCCTACTCAGATCAGACAGGAGGAGGATGAGGAGGAGGAGGACTATTTAAGTAGTGGGTGCATTGAAGGTGGGGATTCCTCAAGGCAGGGTTTTGTGTGCACGGAAACAGAAGGGCTTGTGCATGGCTGGGAGGAGGAAGTGCACGATACGGTCATCCTCATTGACCAGGAAGACTCGGCAGCTAATGCCACCTCCAACCTACGCTGCATGGGCCCCCTAATGATGCTAAAGGACCCCAGGATTCGTGCTATCAAGGAGAGGGATCATTACTGGTTGGCAACCCTTCTTGATCCACGATACAAGGGGAAAGTTGCAGAGCTCATCCTGCCCGCACAGAGGGAGCATAGGATGACAAAACTTGAGGACGCTCTAAAGCAAAACTTGTGTAACACCTTTCCAGGCACTGTTAGATTACCAAGTGCTCACACACGTGCTTCTGAGGCTGCAGGTGATCAGAGGAATAGCGGTGAAGGCCAGGGCCGCTTGACTGATGCTTTTTACATTTTTTTAGTCCACGACGCCCAAGGACGTCAAATGTAGGCACTCATTGCCAGCGTCTTCACCATATGGTGCAGGACTACCTAGGGGCAAGGGCAGACCTGGATACCTTTCCAGCAGATGATCCACTGGCTTTCTGGGTGTTGAGATTGGATCACTGGCCAGAACTTAGCCAATATGCTATGCAGCTACTAGGTTGCCCTTCATCTAGCGTGCTTTCCGAAAGGACGTTCAGTGCCGCTGGAGGTTTTGTCACAGACAAAAGAGTGCGTCTGTCCACCGACTCTGTAGACCGGCTGACATTTATAAAAATGAATCAGTCCTGGATCAGCAGCTATCAATCCCCTGATGCTGAAGTAATGGAATAGATAGGGGATGTCCTCTTCTGCATTCACAAAACCTCCAGCACTGAACTCTTCCAATACCACAAAAGGGTTACGGTGTGAAGGCACTTGCTGCCATGAAAGGCACAATCTGGGTGCACTGACGCCCATTACCAGATCAAAAACTTTTCAATATTGGACCACATGGTCCACCCCTGCACTCTTCCACAATACTACAGAGGGGTTACTGTATGATGATACTTGCTGGCCTGGCATTAAAGGCACAATATCTGGGTGCACTAACGCCCATTAACAGATAAAAAACTTTTCAATATAGGACCACATGGTCCACCCCTGCACTCTTCCACAATACCACAGAGGGGTTACTGTATGATAGTACTTGCATGCCTGGCACTAAAGGCACAATATCTGGGTGCACTGCCATTGACGCCTGTATCAGATTCATATCCTCAGAGGGGTTACGGTGTGACGGCACTGTTGCCGACGCTAAAAGCCCAATTTTATAGCACCTATTGTTACTTTCATCCAAAGCCTGCATAAGTTTCACAATAATTTAGCCAAAAAAAACACTAAACTTTTTCTGCGCGTCCTAAAATGTCTTTTCATACAGGCTGCCGCCCAAAGCAGTTGTTTATGGATAGATTAAAGGAAAAGCTTTTACCGTCATATGAAACGTAATTTTTTTGTTTTTCAGTGTTTCTATACATTATAGAAATCCGCCACTTCACGGGCAGGTTATGGGGACCTCCTAGGCACAATATTTGAAGGAATTTTTGTTTTTATTTTTATCCCTTATTTCATGGAAAACTCACTGTCCCTTTAAAAACGTTTTTTTTAAAACTTTTTGTCCTTGTTTCCTGTCCCCCAGGGCACTACCCAGACCCCCATACACCTTTTATGGCAAATATGTAGCATATATGCCCTCTTGGAGGGCACTCTAAAAAACTGAATTTTCAGCCCCATTGACTTGCATGGGGGTTCGGGTTCGGGTTCAGTCCCGAACAAATGGGAAGTTCGGGCTCGAACCGAACTCGGGGAGTGTTCGGCTCATCCCTACTTTTGATCTCAAGGTACCACTGTCAGCTATCTGGACTAATTCCTAGTGGACCCTGTCTGCAGTCTGGGACTGCAAAGTCCACTATCCTGACTCTCCATCCAAGACCACTTCCTGGACTGTAAATACTATGTGCTGAACTCTTGCATATGGACAGTAACCCTGTCATTGCCTGTGCTGTCCAGTTTTGCATTTCTTTATTCTTTCAAGTGCCTGCTGCAAAGGCCTATTTAAGTTTCATTAAACTTATTCATTGCGTGATTCCTGTCTAGCCTCCCCTCTGTGTCGCCGCCTGCTGGGCTCATACCAGAACCGCACACGCCACGTGACAGCTACCCTCCAAGGTCTCCCCCTTGATAACCAGTAACCACGTCTACTTCCCTTGCTTTCCACCGAGGACTCCACAATACTACCCACAGAGGATTCCCCTGGCTACCCTTCAAGGTCTCCCCTTTGCTACCCATCGAGGTTTCCCCCTTGCTACCCTCCTAGGTCTCCCCCTTGCTACTCTCGGACTCCCCTTGCTATCTACCGAGGACTCCACATTGCTGCCCATTGAGGATTCCCCTTGATACCCTCCGAGGTCTTTCCCTTGCTACCCACAAGGACTCCCCCTTGCTATCCACCCAGGAGTTCCCATTGCTACCCACCAAGGACTCCCCATTGCTACCCTTTAAGGTCTCCCCCTTGCTATCCACAAGGACTCCCCATTGCTACCCACAGAGGATTCCCCCTTGCTACCTTTCAAGGTCTCCCCCTTGCTATCCACTGAAGATTTACCCTTGCTACCCTCCTAGGTCTCCCCTTGCTACCCTCGGACTCCCCTTGCTGTCTGCCATGGACTCCACATTGCTGCCCACTGGTGATTCCCCCTTGCTACCCTCCGAGGTCTCCCCCTTGTTACCCATGAGGACTACCCCTTGCTACCCATGAGGACTCCCCATTGCTACCCACCAAGGACTCCCCATTGCTACCCTCCGCGGTCTCCCCTTCCTACCCACCAAGGATTCTCCCTTGCTACCCTCTGAGATCTCCCCCTTGCTATTCACTGAGGAGTTCCCATTGCTACCCTTCGAGGTCGCCCCTTGCTACCCTCCAAGGATCCTCCCTTCCTACCCACTGAGGACTCCCCATTGCTACCCTCCGAGGATTCCCCTGTGCCATCTAGTATTGCTCGTGCTATCGAGTTCTCCCCTGTTGCTATACCCATCTTATGTTAACCCTGTTCCTGTTTTCTGTTTTTAAGGTGTTATTCAGTAAGCGCCGAACTTGCCACCAAATTGCACCAAATGGTGAATGTCACAGTACAGTGCAATTTCAGGGCAGTTCGTCTATTCACTAAACTGTCAATTTGTCAAATACTGACGAATTGACAGCAAAATACAGCGCAGTTCGCCGCAGTTCGGCTAGCTTTGGCGGCAGTGAAATTGTCCCATAGAGAACTAATGATTAATCTAATCAGAGAACACCGAGCTCCACCGAAATGCCCTGATTTTCGGTGATTCAGTTCCACAGTATTAAAAAATCGAAGGTGCTGCCTGGCAGTGTGCGGATTCATATGATGCATTAATTATACTGCAGAGAGGCGCTTCCCAGCAGTGTGTGGATTCATATGCTGCATTAATTATACTGCAGAGAGGCGCTTCCCTACAGTGTGTGGATTCATATGCTGCATTAATTATACTGCAGAGAGGCGCTTCCCTACAGTGTGTGGATTCATATGCTGCATTAATTACACCGCAGAGAGGCGCTTCCCAGCAGTGTGTGGATTCATATGCTGCATTAATTATACTGCAGAGAGGCGCTTCCCTACAGTGTGTGGATTCATATGCTGCATTAATTACACCGCAGAGAGGCGCTTCCCAGCAGTGTGTGGATTCATATGCTGCATTAATTATACCGCAGAGAGGCGCTTCCCGGCAGTGTGTGTGGATTCATATGCTGCATTAATTATACTGCAGAGAGGCGCTTCCCAGCAGTGTGTGGATTGATATGCTGCATTAATTATACCGCAGAGAGGAGCTTCCCAGCAGTGTGTGGATTAATATGCTGCATTAATTATACCGCAGAGAGGCGCTTCCCGGCAGTGTGTGGATTAATATGCTGCATTAATTATACCGCAGAGAGGCGCTTCCCGGCAGTGTGTGGATTGATATGCTGCATTAATTATACCGCAGAGAGGCGCTCCCAGCAGTGTGTGGATTCATATGCTGCATTATTATACTGCAGAGAGGCGCTACCCAGCAGTGTGTGGATTCATATGCTGCATTAATTATACTGCAGAGAGGCGCTTCCCAGCAGTGTGTGGATTCATATGCTGCATTAATTATACTGGCAGAAGCGCTTCCAGCAGTGTGGGATTCATATGCTGCAATAATTATACTGCAGAGAGGCGCTTCCCAGCAGTGTGTGGATTCATATGCTGCATTAATTATACTGCAGAGAGGTGCTTCCCAGCAGTGTGTGGATTCATATGCTGCATTAATTATACTGCAGAGAGGCGCTTCCCAGCAGTGTGTGGATTCATATGCTGCAATAATTATACTGCAGAGAGGCGCTCCCAGCAGTGTGTGGATTCATATGATGCATTAATTATACTGCAGAGAGGCGCTGCCGGCAGTGTGCGGATTCATATGCTGCATTAATTATACTGCAGAGAGGCGCTTCCCAGCAGTGTGTGGATTCATATGCTGCATTAATTATACTGCAGAGAGGCGCTTCCCAGCAGTGTGTGGATTCATATGCTGCATTAATTATACTGCAGAGAGGCGCTTCCCAGCAGTGTGTGGATTCATATGCTGCATTAATTATACCGCAGAGAGGTGCTTCCCAGCAGTGTGCGGATTCATATGCTGCATTAATTATACCGCAGAGAGGTGCTTCCCAGCAGTGTGTGGATTCATATGCTGCATTAATTATACCGCAGAGAGGTGCTTCCCAGCAGTGTGCGGATTCATATGCTGCATTAATTATACCGCAGAGAGGAGCTTCCCAGCAGTGTGTGGATTCATATGCTGCATTAATTATACTGCAGAGAGGTGCTTCCCAGCAGTGTGTGGATTCATATGCTGCATTAATTATACTGCAGAGAGGTGCTTCCCAGCAGTGTACGGATTCATATGCTGCATTAATTATACTGCAGAGAGGCGCTTCCCAGCAGTGTGCGGATTCATATGTTGCATTAATTATACTGCAGAGAGGCGCTTCCCAGCAGTGTGTGGATTCATATGCTGCATTAATTATACTGCAGAGAGGCGCTTCCCAGCAGTGTGCGGATTCATATGCTGCATTAATTATACTGCAGAGAGGCGCTTCCCAGCAGTGTGCGGATTCATATGCTGCATTAATTATACTGCAGAGAGGCGCTTCCCCGCAGTGTGCGGATTCATATGCTGCATTAATTATACTGCAGAGAGGCGCTTCCCAGCAGTGTGTGGATTCATATGCTGCATTAATTATACTGCAGAGAGGCGCTTCCCAGCAGTGTGTGGATTCATATGCTGCATTAATTATACTGCAGAGAGGTGCTGCCCGGCAGTGTGTGGATTCATATGCTGCATTGAAACCTATGAGTTAAAAAGCCTTATAGAATTATGTAAAAATAGAATATAAAATATATTTTATTATTATTATTTATTAAGTGCCAACACATTCCGCAGTGCTGTACAAGCTGCAATGGGTAAAGACAGGACAATTCTACAATACATACAGGAGACAGTCAGTATTGCTGCCAGCAGATACAGGAGGGCGGAGGGCCCTATTCCTGTGGGAATTTACAATCTAGATGAGTGAGGGGATTATAAACAGGAGGCGGGGGCCTGCAGTGATGAGTTAATGCAGGCAAAGGTGAGGACCATTTTAGGTCTGTCGGATGTCTAATTCTCTTTATTTTTTTCTTCTAACACAGCATTATTTTATAGTTATAAAGTGCACAGTGATGTAGTGTTAACTCACCTTCCCATTTCCCACACTGCCAGCAAGTGTGGAGCTGATGATGCAACGCGTTGCTTCAGCAACAACCTAGACCGTGGCGCTGCAGTGAGGAGAGATAGGGGGACTTTGGAACCTCCATCTCTGAATTGTACACCGCACAAGGTTAAGTGAGGTGTCATTGGAAAGGTCAGAGTCTGGTCTTTACAATGATACCAATCATGTAATTTGAAAAAAGTAAATGCTAAATTTATTTTTTTCTCTGTTCTACGGCAGAGGCAGTATATGCTTTTACATATAAAATAAACATTGCCACTGCATTAACTCAGCTAACACAACAGATTCTGCTCCTTCTTTTGATTTGATGCAGAGAGCAACTGTTTTCAGTTTTTTAAAATGTTTTTTTTATTATTTTTTTTGTTTGCACCAAAACAAAATTTTAAAAGTCATTTTGGCATGTTTCTTTTTTTGTTTGTTTGGGGTAGGGGTAGAGGCTCTCCACATTTTTGTGCCTATAGGCTTCTGAGATGCAAATCCGGTACTGCGTCTATTTCTTATCCATTATCAGATTATCAACAGCAGTTGGTTATGTGGGAGAGGCTGAACCCGATGAACGCATGTCTTTTTTCAGCCTATGTAACTATGTAACTATGTAACTATGTAAGGCAGAGATGTAGGAGGTTAAGGCTTTCCATGGAAGCTTTAGTTCTGGTTTATGAACTACCTTTTTATCAGTCCTGCAGTAAATTTTACTGGAGACTGATTCTCTAAGTACAGTATGTAAGTTATATTGTATTTACAAAATTGGGGCAGACCCTGTATGTCTCCTGTGTTTCACTACTCATATTTTTATTTAGGTCAAAAACTAAGTTCACTCCATCTTTCTCCGAATATTCCAATATAGAGGTTTTTGTTAATTTGGTCACGTCCAAAATTGAATGTCTGCGTAACAAAGATTTGAATTGGGAATCTAATTTGTCTAAATCTCAACATCTTGCACTGGAAGAACTTAAAAATACTAAAAACATAGTGATTAAACAATCTGACAACGGTGGCAACCTAGTCATTATGGATCGGGATATGTACTGCATAAAACCATGTGTATGGCACATTTGCAAGATAAATATGGTTATAGAGAGTTAACACAAGATCCTACCTCTTTGTTTCAAAGAAATTGGAATTGCTATCGTCACAAGGAAAAACATTGGGACTTTTGACTGAGGATAATTGTAAGTTTTTGCTCCCTCGATACCTACAATGTATTGTTTACCAAAAATACATAAATCCATTACCTCACCTGCTGGTCGCCCTGTCATATCAGGGAATAATTAATTTACCGAACGCATCAGTGAATTTATAGATTGCTATCTGCGCCCATTGGTGGAGGCGGTTCCCTCATATATAAGGGATAACCAACATGTCCTTCAAAAACTAGCTGATTTGTCTATTTCCCCCGGCACAATTTTGGTGAGCTTTGACGTTGTAGCATTGTATAACAGCATACCTCATTTGATTGGACTTGTAGCTACTGGTCTATTTCTGAAAGAGAAATACTCGCCAATTGAGTCTGAGTTTGTACAAACTCTTCTTGAGTTTGTGTTAAATCATAATTATTTTCTCTTTAATGGTAAATTTTATCTTCAGACATGAGGCACGGCCATGGGAACCTGCTGTGCTCTGAGTTATGCCAACCTGTACCTTGCTTGGTGGGAAAAAATATTTGTTTTCACCGAAAATATGACAAAATTCACCAACCATGTTTTAAAATTGATGAGATATATCGATGATGTCCTATTCCCCTGGCAGGGTCCCATTGAACTGTTGAATGAATGCCTTACAGTTCTGAACACCAATGACATTGGCCTGAGTCTAACTATGGTTATTGGAGGCACTTGCATTGAATTTCTCGACCTAAACGTGCAACTAAATGATGAAATGGGCATTACAACAACACTCTATAGGAAACCCACAGCTACGAATAACTTTCTAAGCTGGTCATCTTATCATCCCACTAGTTTAAAAAGAGGGATACCTGTGGGACAATATCTAAGGGCCAGAAGAAATTGCTGATCAGTAACTGATTTTCAGATAGAAGCTAACAAACTCAGGGATATGTTTATCTCAAAGGGTTATCCTAAAAAATGGCTAAAGAAAGCTTACCAAAGAGCACTCCTCACTTCGTGTGAAGAAGAGCTCCTTTACTCCAAATAAAAGAGAAAATAAAAAAGAACTCAGACTCATTGCTAGTTATGACAATGGCTGGTTTCCAGTCAAATCCATCTGTGAGAAATACTGGCCGATTCTGCATCTGGATAAATCTTTGCAGTCTTGTTTATCGAATAGACCAATGTTTACAGCAAGAAGAAGTAAAAACTTGCGTGACAGTCTGTTACACAGCTTTCTGCAACCAGAGGTGAGAACTCAAACTTGGTTACGGAAACCTACAAGTTGCTATCAATGCATCCACTGCAAAGTGTGCAAATTTGTGAATAAATCAAAAAGTTTTGTGAGTAATACTACAAATAAAAGATATAATATCAATGAGTTCATGAACTGTTCAAGCAGAACAGTAGTCTATTTGATCACATGTGTCTGTGGAGCTCAATATGTTGGTAAAACAATTCAGCAGTTCAAGCGTCGGATTCTTCAGCATGTCAATTCTATTCTTAACATTCTTGAGACACCAATCTCTAGACATGTGCGAATCCAACACAATTCAAACCCCTCTTGCCTTTCTTTTCAGGCAATTGAACAGGTCAACATTGGACCAGGAAAAGGTGACTTTAATAAAAAAACTCTGTCAGCGAGAGTCTTACTGGATTTATACTTTAAAAACGTTTTATCCTAATGGACTAAACAAAGAATTTAATTACACACCATTTATTTAACTGTCTTTCTTTTAGATATATTCAGACTGCCGCCTTTCAATCTTCCGTTCTAGAAAACATTTACACTGTTTTATTATTTAGTTGTTTTCTATTTTTCATCAATTTCCGAAATTGTTTTGTCAATTCTGGCACTTTTTAGCCACATTTCACCAGCATATATCAATATAGATTTGCTGCCCATTCCTGTATTGTCCTGTTAGCCGGTGTATTTCAATTTTCCCCTCATTAATTTTAGGGTAGCCATCATATTGACCATATCTAATGTGAGTTACCAATATTTTGTTTAGATTTAGTTATTCACCACTGCTTGGTATGGATTCATAAATTTATTTGGTTATGTCATTTCATTATTATAGTGATGTGTTGTCACATTTTTCATATCTTTTGATATGGACAAAGTTTTTATTTTTGCCATCATGACAGTTTACACATACCATAGTCATGTTAATTTTATATGTGACTTTGGTACCTTTAGGGTACAATGACTCTTAAATTCCATGTATCAGACTTATCGAAGTGCCTGGTGTTAATATGTTAATGGTCCAACTATAAGACTTCCCACTATATTAGAGTACCGACTGTTTCAAGTTAGATCATGATTGTGAGATCTTCTTATCATTTAATTGGTGTAGGGAGTTTAATTTGGCTTACCGCACTGCCTAATAAAAACGTTGGAGGACTTGAACCATTATTTGTATCACTGACAGCTTAATAAGATCATTTAAGCTGTTTCTTCCAAAAGTTATAGTTTGTTATGTTTTTGAAGAGCTGTCACACTGATCATTCTTCTCCTTGTATTACCTGTTGGTATTTAATTCAATTTGGAGAATGTGTAATTGTTACGTGATGGCAGCTAAGTAATGCTAAATCTGGATTGGTCACCTATAATGTCAATCATTGTTAAACTATGCAGCCCATTAGGGAGGAACCATTCCAGTCGTTCCGATTGGCTAACAGGGTAAACCATTAGAACACTAGAAGGGTTTATATAGCAGCTTGCCGTTCTATCACCTCAAGCACTCCTGACGAGCCATACCGGCGAAACGCGCATCGGGTGCATTGTGGCGAGACAGGGACTTGATATGGCAAAATACTCTGACTAATTGAATCATATATGCAGGGTTTTCTCCTGCCGAATTTATAATATGGTTGTGTTGCAGGCACTTGCAAAAACGCTTGCCTGAGTTGTTGGCGACTTGGTCGAAACGAAACTAACTGTTACACTGGTTCATTTGCTGGACTAACTTGGCAAGTTGAGCCAAGCCATATGTTGTCGGTGTGCCATGTTCCCATGTCTCTAATTTAATTTTTCTCTTGTCCCTTCACCTATTGCATTAATACATCTAACAAGCAAAATCTGTTGCATCTATTAGTATCAATTAGATCATCAATATTGTCTAATTACTCGAATACAAACTAGATATATCTACTTAAGTATTAGGTGAGGGATCACCCCGTGGAGGTGATGTGTTTTTTTATTGGTCAGTTTGACCATCACGATTTGTCTATTTTGATGTCGTGTTCTTTTTGGTTTTAATTTTGCTTTAATAAAAGTTACTTTTTAATCCATAGGTTGACACTTTTGTTTCTCCTGGTCATAGGAGATTCTCTTGAAGTTATACTAATGCATTTTTTAAAAATATCTATTATTAATAATTATATAGTTAGTACATAGACCTTCAGATGTACATTCATTTGAAATATGTACCAATTGATAATAGATTCATGTTGCAGTACGGAATCCATACATTTTATTAGTTACGGTACATGATTTGCACGGAACTCAGCAATGTTAATCCCATCATCATGCACACATACATGTAAAATATCTTCTTAATTCCATTTCTACGCACAAGCGCTAAACAATTAGTTCATCCATGGCCATGTTTTTCACGGCAGCACTGGAGCATTTCCAAGGCAAAGTGATAAACAGAGAACAGTTGTCCGAAAACGCTACTGGTTTCCTTGTTGATTTTCCTAATTTTGCTGTGGATTTCTATACTTTTACCTGGATATGTCTGACCTGACCCATATCCACAAAGTAATGGGAGAACCTCCAGCATCCTGCTTCTTACATTATCCCATTCATTAACTATTTTTATCAGAAACACTATTGGTTTATACAATTATCAGAAGCCACTAGTAACTTTGTAGCCATAGTATCCATGTAACCGATATGAACATATGTGATGTTCTGGCTCAGAAAAAACAAAAACAGCCGTTCATCTTAGTAAATTCCGTCCCGCGACTCTGTCTTCTTACGAGCATCCTATCTGCGAAAATTACGGCGAGTAAACTGATCTCTTTTCAGTCGGTCTGGAACTTCCATACTCTTCGCTTCATATTTTTTTTAATATATTAAGTGCCCGACAAGACAAAGGCGGCCTTCGTTTGACCTCTTCACCAAACGCGGTGCCAGCACACAATGATGAGATACAAGTTGATTTGAATGCCAAGTTGGCCAAACTCCCTTCCAGCCTTCTGCATTTAAAGCTGTGGTCAGACCCAACGTCTGCTAATGGTTCCCTCCTCTGAGATCTGCTTGTGCACATTTTTTCCATTTTCTTAGCTGAAAACAAATAGCATTATTGGAACTGATTTGCTTCACTGCAGCTGTGAATAGACTTGCTGGAAAACCATCCAAAACGAAAGTCAGACAGCCGACACTGTGTTTACGCCGGAGTGCCAAAACTGCTGATTTGGCTACATTTGATATATGATTCCTGTGTTTGTTTGTAATTTGGATAGAATCCCGAATGGAAACTTTATGATATGGATTATTTTCCAATGTTTAATGGCTAAGATTGAAACCACAAGCCCATTACTTCATTTTGACCTGTCAGATTTTAATCATTATTCAACCCTTAATGACATTTGTAACTTTTAGAATCTGCTCGAGACCATCTGGAAGCTCTGTAGGTAGGACGTTATCTATTAAGCCCTACAGTTTTTCCCCAACAAGAAGGCCTCTTAGATGTATATCCTTCTGCCAAGGACTATGATAATAATCGCTAAACATGTCTCTCCAGGTGTTCATGAAATACTTTTCCCATAATACGTTGCACAATAAGTCATTATTGGAACATTTTCCCATTGATATGACAATCCAAATGTCACGGGGGTCCCGGGACTAACTGAATTGTCTCTAAGCTCTGAAGGTTTCGAGACCAACAGATTACCTAGGACACAATCAGAAACACCATACGTGGAATGACAGTCCGTGAAGTATTCAAGGTGCAGGGCAGTCAGAGATGCGATAAGAAATAACAAAACAGAAGGGAGGAATCGGAACTATAGGACAGTTAGTCTTACGTCAGTAGTGGGGAAATTAATGGAAACCATGTTAAAGGAAAGGATCGTTGAACATCTAAAATCACATACAGTTGTGTTCAAAATTATTCAACCCCCAATGCTGTAAAGGGTTTTAGGGAATTTAGTGTACATTTGTAATTGTATTCAGAATGAAATCCTACAAGGACTTTTTAAAGAACCATATGCAACTAAAATGACATCAATTGGTTTTGTAATACAGTAGTAAATGTTTCTTTTGTGAATTCTTCATTGACACAATTATTCAACCCCTTAAAGACTACCACTCTGAAGAACAGAGGTTCATTCAAGTGTTTTCAATCAGGTATTGAAAACACCTGTGGATGTCACGGAGCAGCAATAAAGCATAATAAGCACCAATTAGGCAGCTTTAAAATGACTGTGATACTCAGCTCCTTCTAGACATTTACTGGTGTGGTTACAAACATGGTGAAGTCAAGAGAATGGTCCAGGAAGACAAGAGAAGATTTGATTACTCTTCACAGGAAGGGCAATGGCTATAAGAAGATTGCAAAGATGTTAAACATACCAAGAGAGACCATAGGAAGCATCATTCGCAAATTCAAGGCAAAGGGCACTGTTGAAACGCTACCTGGTCGTGGCAGAAAGAAGATGCTGACTTCGACTGTTGTGCGCTACCTGAAGCGTAGAGTGGAGAAAAGTCCCCATGTGACTGCTGAGGAACTGAGAAAAGATTTGTCAGATGTGGGTACTGAAGTTTCAGCTCAGACAATACGGCGCACACTGCGTAATGAAGGCCTCCATACCAGAACTCCCAGGCGCACCCCCTTGCTGTCTCCAAAGAATAAGAAGAGTCGACTGCAGTATGCCAAAAGTCATGTGGACAAACCACAGAAGTTTTGGGATAGTGTTCTGTGGACTGATGAAACAAAATTAGAACTGTTTGGGCCCATGGAGCAACGCTATGTTTGGAGGAGGAAGAACAAGGCCTATGAAGAAAAGAACACCTTGCCTACTGTGAAGCATGGCGGGGGGTCAATCATGCTTTGGGGCTGTTTTGCTTCTGCAGGTACAGGGAAGCTTCAGCGTGTGCAAGGTACCATGAATTCTCTTCAGTACCAGGAGATATTGGATGACAATGTGATGCAGTCCGTCACAAACCTGAGGCTTGGGAGCCATTGGACCTTTCAACAGGACAATGATCCCAAGCATACCTCCAAGTCCACTAGAGCATGGTTGCAGATTAAAGTCTGGAACATTTTGGAGTGGCCATCGCAGTCACCTGACTTAAATCCGATTGAGAACCTCTGGTGGGACTTAAAGAAAGCAGTTGCAGTGCGCAAGCCTAAGAATGTGACTGAACTGGAGGCTTTTGCCCATGACGAATGGGCGAAGATATCCGTAGATCGCTGCAAGACACTTGTGTCAAGCTATGCTTCATGTTTAAAAGCTGTTATAACTGTAAAAGGATGTTGTACTAAGTACTAAGATTGAATGTCACTTGGGGATGAATAAAACTGATAATGATGTGAGCACAGAAAAGACATTTGTGGTTATTTCATTATAAATGTTATGTTATATTTGTCTGACCTACACGTGCCTCTTTGATTTAATTGTACGCAAGATGACTGAATGATCAAAATCAATGTCAAACTGGCCAAAACACTCAATTTCAGTGGGGGTTGAATAATTTTGAACACAACTGTAGATTACAGGATCAGAAACAACATGGGTTTACCTCAGGGAGATCATGCCAAACTAATCTTATTGATTTTTTTGATTGGGTAACAAAATAATAGACACAGGTGGTGCAGTAGACATTGCTTATTTAGATTTCAGTAAGGCTTTTGATACTGTTCCGCATAGAAGGCTTATCAATAAATTGCAATCTTTGAGCTTGGATTCCAATATTGTTGAATGGATTAGGCAGTGGCTGAGTGACAGACAACAGAGGGTTGTGGTAAATGGAGTTTATTCGGCGCAAGGTCTTGTTACCAGTGGGGTACCTCAGGGGTCAGTACTTGGACCCATTCTCTTTAATATTTTTATTAGTGATATTGCAGAAGGTATTAATGGTAAAGTATGTCTTTTTGCTGATGACACAAAGATTTGCAACAGGGTTGACGTTCCTGGAGGGATCAGCCAAATGACAAATGATTTAGGTAAACTAAAAAAATGGTCGGAGTTGTGGCAATTGAGTTTTAACGTGGATAAGTGCAAGATAATGCACCTGGGACGTAAAAACCCAAGGGCTGAATATAGAATATTTGATACAGTCCTAACCTCAACATCTGAGGGTTGGGAATTAGGGGTTATTATTTCAGAGGATCTAAGGGTAAGTAGTCAATGTAATAGAGCAGCAGGAAATGCTGGCAGAATGCTTGGTTGTGTAGGGAGAGGTATTAGCAGTAGGAAAAGGGAAGTGCTCATGCCACTGTACAGAGCACTGGTGAGACCTCACTTGGAGTACTGTGTGCAGTACTGGAGACCGTATCTCCAGAAGGATATAGACATCTTAGAGAGAGTTCAGAGAAGGGCTACTAAAATGGTGTACGGCTTGAAGGAGAAAAGTTACCAGGAAAGGCTTAATGATCTTAACATGTACAGCTTGGAAAAAAGACGAGACAGAGGTGATATGATAGAAACATTTAAATACGTAAAGGGAATCCACAAGGTAGAGGAAGGGAGAATATTTAAAAGGAAACAAAGTAGCAGAACAAGAGGACATAGTCTTAGATTAGAGGGGCAAAGGTTTAAAAGTAACATCAGGAAGCATTATTTTACTGAGAGGGTGGTGGATACATGGAACAGTCTTCCAGTAGAAGTGGTAGAGGCCAAAACAGTAATTGAATTTAAGCAGGCATGGGATAGGCAAAAGGCTATCCTAAACAAAAGATAAATCCAGGTAAAGTATCCATGTAATTGTGCAGACTAGATGGGCCGAAAGGTTCTTATCTGCCGACATTTTTCTATGTTTCTAAGAAATATCAAAACAGAAATGAACAGTCGTTAGTTATCGTGGTCTTTGAAAAAACATAAACATGAGTCGTAGCCTGGGTAAAGGGACCCCGGAGGGTTACAAACAATACCCCTAAACGTGAAGGGACAGAACCCAAACAGCGAGTGATCAACCCAGCAATCAGCAGGGGGTTAAAATCACTAAAACAAGTGAAACAGCATAATATACACACACAGTAATTCTCAACAGGACAGACTGAGGTTTGAATGGATTCAACGGAGTGCAGGGCAGAACTCGTTTATATTATAAATATAAATATTGTGGAACCTAGAAAATTTTGCAAGTTATTATACCCTAACTGTTTAATAATATTTCAACTTTTTGCACTTCCCTACAATTATCAACCCATGAAGGTTGGCTCCGAAATTATTTCGAAACGGAGATAAATTTTGGGAAGAACATTGTTAAAGTTTAGCAAGGAAAATCAGCATACCTTTATTTTTCAATTGTGTGTGTTTTTAAGGGTGTTCACCGTTAGGAGGTAATTCTCCTTCTTCTCAAATCGATTTCGTTTTAGAATGCAGACTTATTAAAAGTTAAATTTTAAGAATTTGTGATAATTGTAACCACGATTGTCAATTGAAAATTTATGTAATTTAGGGTTACCCCCAGAAAAATAAGACAATGTGGTCTCTACTTTAGAAACCTTGGAATCCATTCCTTAACTTACCGTCAATTTCGCTTTCAGGTAACCATATACAAGAACTCATCAGAACTCGTTTGTACCTGAAAAATACTGTGAACAGAACTGCGGATCCTAGCACTCCCTCCAGGGAGATCAGAACAACAAGAGAACACTAGATACTGCTCAGTAGCTATTGATTTCGTGACCAAAAGACTCTGAGCAAATACACATTAACTAAACACATACAAGAGAGTGGTCCAAAAACATAAGCCAGGTCATACACGCGAAATCCAGACAGAATATCTTGAGGGGACAGACGTAAGAGTAATCCAATAGCCAGAACCAGATGTCATACACGAGTAATCAGTAGACATGTGCACAGCACAAAATTTCGTTTTGAACTAATGGATTAGTCCTAAAATGCAATTTATTTAGTTGCTAAAGAAATTCGTTTTCAGTTCTTTAGTATGAAAACTAATTTCTTTCATCTGAAAACCAGTGGATACAATTACTATTGTAGTGGCGCCTATGGAGGTTTTCAGTTTACAACAGCTCTGGTTAAGTTAGCACCAACATTGTAATACTGCCCCGTGTCAGGCAAAGCTGTTACAGTAACTGACTGCTGCTCATCACAGCGCTCAGAGTTTCAGTAAAACTAGTAAATAATATTTTTATATATAAGAGATTAGAAGAATATTATTTCCTTGTTTTACTGAAACTCTGAGCGCTGTTACAGTCAGTTACTGTAACAGCTGAGCCTGATACATTGTACTGAGAGATAATGTAACAAGCAGCCGATCTCAGTGCTCACAGCCACTGGATTTAAAGGGCTAAAAAAAAAAAAGGCTCCTCTCTGTATAATGTTTAGAACATCCTCCTGCATTAATTAATACCCCTTTCTGTATAATATATAGAACATCCTCCTGAATTAATTAATGTCTCTCTCTGTATAGAACATTCTCCTCAATTTATACCTTTCTCTGTATAATGTATATAACATCCTCCTGCATTAATACCCCTATCTGTATAATGTACAGAACATCCTCCTGCATTAATTAATGCCCCTCTCTGTATAGAACTTCCTACTGCATTGGCATGTAGAGGGTGCAGACCTTCGGATGTTGCGCTCTTCATTGCTGGTCTACTTCACTCATCAATATAATATCACAAAAAGGACTGAAACTAAAATGTAGTGCATTTTATTTTAGTTTCTTTCGTTTTTTGGACTGAGCAGTTTCGTTTCTCTTGAGTCATACTAAAACTAAATTATCCCAAAATTCGGACTAAATCGTTTTAGTACTAAAACGAATGCACATGTCTAGTAATCAGGAATACAATATATAATCAGGAACAGTGAGTAATATATCAAGAGCAGGAACTTAATAGGTGTAACCTATCCAGACCCAGGGAGCAAGAGACTTACTGGTCCTATATATAGGGCTGAGAAGGTCATGTGACCGCAGCCCAACCAGCCCAACAGATGGTCTGTAGAACCTGAAAACCAAAAAAACATGAATCCCTGCTGGCACCAGCAGGGGGCAGGGCCGAGATATGACACCAAAGTAGACAGATAAGTAATTTACCAAAGTGACCAGTGCCCGTCCTGACAGACAAAGTTCTGTTATCATATACCATATATATAAAGGATGACCCTTATTGTATAGAATGTTCTAGGCTTATGAGATTCGGCTTGGACTGAAGGCAAATTTGGCCAGATATAAAAGATTTTGGTGATTCGGAAGATCCATGTTTCAAATCACTAAGCTGCCGAATCGAACTGATCCAAAATGAATTTACCTAATTGATCCTAATACAATTTGACAATGATCAATTCGGACTCATTTGGATAACAAAAAAATTGCACTCACTGTGCAATGTAAAATCCCTAACTCTAAACCTATTTCGCAATACAAACAGAAATAGTAACTCTAACCCTAAACGTAATCCTAACCCTAAAATCAACCTTGACCTAAATCCTAAAAGTAACCCTAATCGTAAAACACAAGCAGAAATAGTAACTCTAACCCTAAACGTAATCCTAACCCTAAAATCAACCTTGACCTAAATCCTAAAAGTAACCCTAATCGTAAAACACAAGCAGAAATAGTAACTCTAACCCTAAACCTATTCCTAACCCTAAAATCAACCTTGACCTAAATCCTAAAAGTAACCCTAATCGTAAAACACAAGCAGAAATAGTAACTCTAACCCTAAACGTAATCCTAACCCTAAAATCAACCTTGACCTAAATCCTAAAAGTAACCCTAATCGTAAAACACAAGCAGAAATAGTAACTCTAACCCTAAACGTAATCCTAACCCTAAAATCAACCTTGACCTAAATCCTAAAAGTAACCCTAATCGTAAAACACAAGCAGAAATAGTAACTCTAACCCTAAACGTAATCCTAACCCTAAAATCAACCTTGACCTAAATCCTAAAATAACCCTAATCGTAAAACACAAGCAGAAATAGTAACCCTAATTCTAACCCTAAAAGTACCCCAATTCCTAAATTCTAACCTTAAAAGTACCCCTAACCTAAGCCCTAACCCTAAAATTAACTCTAACCTAATACAATGGGTATATGTTCAAATATTTCTTACTCTATAATTAATTAAAAACTATTCTTCAAAAAGAAAAAAACACTGATTTCTGACTATTTTTTTGGAAAATCACTTGATAGTGAAGGGGTGAAATTTATTTAACCGTTTATTCTTTTCACTTGCAGCAAAAAGTCTATTTATTTATTTTTTAGGATTTTTTTAGACTTTTTTCGGAATTTTTTTGGTGAAATTTTTGAATTCCTCATTTATTTATTTGCACCACTTAAAAGGGGAGAGTTCCCCCTCTTTTAACCCCTGAGGCACCGGGCCGCGATCTGGTGCCATCCGGTGCCGGATCGCAGCCTAGCTTCAGTGGGGCCGCCATCTTGGATGGTGGCTCCAACTCCGGGTGTCACCTCGCAACCTGACGTCATCGCGCATGGCGTGATGACGTCAGTTACATAGGAAATCTCAGGGCAGCTAGGAGTTCCCTAAGGGTTCCTTTGAACGGTGGCATCTAGGGAGTCATGGAGGATATCATTCGAAAGGTCTGAGCATTGCCTTTAGAATGATACCAAACATGACCAAGTTAAAAGTAAAGATTTTTTTTAAAAAATAAAAATAAAATAAAAAAGTGTTTTCTGTGTATTATTTTTATTAATGCAGAAATATTGTTCCAATTTCAATTATAATGTGAACAATGATGCTGCACTAATGATTTTTTTCTATGGGGTGCATTTGCTAAAAATCACGTAATTCCCCCCAAAAAATGTAACGAGTCCTCATTTATAATTTTTTTTAACAAGCACACCCCATAGAAAATATAACCGCAAAGGCTCGCATGATAAAATGTGAAAAAAAAACACTTTACACGCTGTAGATGATTAAAAATTCAAATTGTATTGCATTTTTGTTATAATATTCAGGCATGACATGACGTATACATATAATAATGATATATTATGAATCTGCCGAGTCTGCCGGAAAGAACGATATATAATATGTCTGGGTCGTATAATAAAACGTAGCTTCAAATCGCGTTTAAACATGATGAGCGAAAGCGGTAAAAATGAGCTCGGCACAGAGGGTGAAATGGCTCAGCAGCGAAGGGGTTAAAAAGAATAAATCTGGGACTATTCCATATCCTTCCAAAAAACTTTTAATTGGCAAAATGGCATATTTTTTTGGAGTTCTTTGTTCGAATTTCAGCAATCAATATTTTATTGTGAAGGCAACGGAGGATGTTTTGAAGAATTTGCTCGGGTACGTGCAAGGTTTTCCAAAGCACAATGCTTCATTGAAGTTCATCGCACAGTCAATTAACCTTAGAAATTGTATTCTTGGGAGGGATATTTGTGTGACCTTTCTCAAGTATCTTATTTTCTGGGCATTTAGCCAAATGATACATTCTTCTATATACAAGACGGTGGAGCTTGATTTCTTTGTTTTTTTGTTGTTTTTTTTTTTCAAATCCTTTATTGAAAATAAATACTTTTATAAAACAATCGTAAAAAAATATCCAGATTTCATCACTTTTAACTCGATCCGAGTGATGGTTTGGAATCGATTTTAAGACTTTCTCCTTTTTAATGCTGAGATTAAGCAGTATTTTATTTTTGTGGAATCGTATTATAGCCCGCGCATTAAATTGTACGTTAATTTTCAACATTTTTATTGTAGTTGATTTTGTAGATTTTATATCTCAATTTC
The DNA here is from genome assembly GCA_009667805.1 of Leptobrachium leishanense. Taxonomy (NCBI): domain Eukaryota; kingdom Metazoa; phylum Chordata; class Amphibia; order Anura; family Megophryidae; genus Leptobrachium; species Leptobrachium leishanense. Next base: position 46,705,795 of record CM019063.1, on the reverse strand, counting down.
TCCGTCATAATGATTCCTGTATTGATTTTATGCCTTTAGTTCTAGTCATCATCACGCTTGATGCGCAAATTATAGTATTAGGTTACAGTTTCAAAATGTTCTTTTTACTATTTTGACAGCGCAGTAAAAACTCAAGTAAATTGGATTAACATTACATGTAACTATATATGCTTCTTATTAAATGTGGGGTAGCTAATAAAAAATAATAAAAATATGCAGTGTATATATATATATTGTATATGTATTCACTGATCAGCCAAAACAGTAAAAAATCCCTGCCTAATATTTTGTAGGTCCCCATTGTACTGATCCCTGAAGGCATGGGCTCCATAGACCTCTGACCATGCCCTGTGGCATTTGGCACCAAGACATTAGTAACAGATTCTTTAAGTCCTGCACGTTGTGAGGTTGAGCCTCCTTGAATGGGATTTCTTGTTCCAGCACAACCCACAGATGCTCAATCGGATTGAGATCTGTGGAATTTGGAAGCTGAGGCAACACCCTTAAATCTTTGTCATGTTCCTCAAACAATTCATGGACAGTTTATCCTGCTGAAAGAGACCATTGCCATCAGGGAACACCATGAAGGGTAGGCTTGTGCACCGATTTTTTTTTTTCGGTTCGATTCGATTTTTTCGGATTTTTAAACTTTTCGATTCGGCTCATTTCGACCGATTTCTGTTTCGATTCGGTTCGGCTCGACTCGTTCTTCGTGTACATTTTTTTTTTGGAATTTCGACCATTTTTCGTATTTTCGTGTCACTTAGCTAGTTTTTTGTATCGACTTTTCGTTTTTTGGAATTGTAAATGGTTTCGGAATATCGACCATTTTTCGTATTTTTGTGTCACTTTGCTCATTTTTTGTATCGACTTTTCGTAATTTCGGAAATTTTCGTTTTTTCGGAACGTCTGTTCTCCTCGTCAATAAATTTCGATTTGACACATTTCGAGTCCATTCGAAAATTCCGAAAATATTTCGTTTCGGCTCGGAAAACTTTTCGGATCTGCCATTTTCGGATCTGAAAATTTTCTGAAAATCGGCCGCATCCGAAAACACGAATCGGGAAATTTCGTGGAAATTCCGAAACCCGAAACGCATATCCCTAATGAAGGGGTGTACGTGGTCTACAGTAATCCGTAGGGAGGTGGTACGTGTCACTTGTGTGGTGACACCTTTCCATCATGGCCAGCATTAGGTTTTTCAGTAATTCTGTGGGATAGGACCAAACAGGCTCGCCTTTGCTCCTCCCATGCATCAGTGAGCCTTGGGCGCCCCATAACTCTGACGCCGGTTTACCGGTTGTCCTTCCTTGGTCCACGTTTGATAGGTTCTACCCACCGCACACTGGGAACACCCACAGGACTTGCCGTTTTGGAGATGGTGCGACCCAGGCATCTGGCCGTCACTATGTGGCCTGTGTCACAGTCACTCAGATCTTTTCACCCATTTTTCTTGCTTCCAACACATGAAATTCAAGAACTGACTAGACCCCACCCATCGGTGTTTGAATGCGCTCTACATAGTGGGCAATTGTGCATTAGGGAACAGATACACACACTGAATGAGGAAGATAAAGTCGAAAGAAGTTACTTCTGCCCTCTCAAACCCATTGTGATCCTGTAGTGACAAATCAATGAATGGGCACATTATGGATACCATGAAATAGGACCAGGAGGATTACAAAGAGGGATGGACACCGCTTAGTAAGGGTGTCACAGGGGCACACAACGGATCCAGGTTTCCTAGTGGCTCCAAAATAGGTGAGTGAGATTGATTTTAGTGTTTTCATTATCAGTATTGTGGACCTTCGGCCCAATGAGAGTTTTCACATTATACTTTATCTATCCACGGGGTCCTAGGAACACCACACAGAGCAATGCGACAGACTGGAAGTGGTCATAAGGCATCAACATGGAGTCAATATACATCGCTCTGGACCATGTGAGTGATGTTTCTAGTATTGTTTATCTTCAATAAGGACTTTTAATAATATGGCACTCTCTGTGCTTTTATTTGTTATTATGTTTTTAAAGACTTCTTCATCAGGCCAAACCAAATACTATAAGTATACCTTTCATTCATAAAGCAGATTTCTTGCATTTTTACAAAAGCACAAATTCCATCTCTGTATTGTTATTGTTATTTGGCACATTTATTTACACTTTGTGGGGAAGTGCTCATTTGTATAAATCCTATATGGTCTGGCTCTGCATTAATACTGGTAGCGGTGTTGTGCGATTTCCCTGTTTTCCATGCTTGACCAATGGGCAATCGGAAGAGATAAGCAAGATATTAAGTGTACAGGATCGGGCTTCATGTAGGAAAAATTAAGACTTATTTGTTTTTGGACGATCATTGAGCATGGTGGAAGTCCTGGTTCAGAGGGTTTACGCAGAGTTTGTAGTCATCAAAAAACAGTCGAGACTGTCAAGCATACATGGACAACTGGACAGGGAACTTGTCAGAAGCTTACCAGGAGTTGGAGCCCAGGATTCAGGAGATGGCACACACCTTGCAGAACCTCACTACACAGAATGCCCAGGAGGGTGCTGGCCCCTGTGTAGTGGTTGTAGGCACGTGGGCAGATCCGGCTACATGATACAGAACAGGGGTGATCCAAGGTCATGGTCAGGCTGTGTAAAGGTTGGACCTGGCAGTGTCACGTTTCCAGCCTTGAACCCTATAGGAGAGCCAATCCGGGCTGGCTCTTTCCCCTGTCTGGTCCACCCCTCTCCACCTTCCACTCCAGGATTTTCCTGCAGCCTGCCAGGTCCTTTACTACCTCACCATAGAGCACTGTCATTCTCCCTTTATAAGCCAGTCACTCCCATTCAGCAATGCTCTGTCATAAGGTTCATTCTACTGCCTGTTATTTTGTTCCTGCTACTTGTAGGTCTCTCTGTTGTTTGCCCTTTGTTTATTTGGTTTAGTTTATTTTTGGTTCCGTTTCCCTTGTCTGTTTGTCCCTCCATTTGCCTTGTCCATGCAGTTTGTTTATTTTGGTTTTTCCTTTTTTCCATCCTTGATCTTCTGTGGTTTATTTTCTGTTTTACCCTTGCTATGTGATATAATTGTGTACAGTCTCCTGGCTTTGTCTGACTAAACATTCTGGTTCTGACTCCTGGCTTTGTATGACTATCCATTCTGGTTCTTAACTTCAGCTCTTGCTCTTTGACTAGTCTCTAGATTTGCCCCTCTTGTTTTTTTCCCAAGTGTTTTATTCTATGTGCTTCACCCAACAGTACTGTACCCACCCTTAGTTTAGAGACGGTCATCTATGGACTGGTGTTTAGATTAGGGTTTACTTGTATGCTGCTGGGTACCTGTGTATTTGGTTCTCCCCCAAACCCTTGCCCTTCCTGCTGTTCAGTGGTGTGTCCTTTCTAGGGATGTGCGTTTCGGGTTTCGGAATTTCGGAATTTTCACGAAATTTCCCGATTCGTGTTTTCGGATGCGGCCGATTTTCCGAAAATTTTTAGATCCGAAAAGTTTTCCGAGCCGAAACGAAATATTTTCCGAATTTTCGAATGTACTTGAAATGTGTCAAATCGAAATTTATTGCTTTGAAACGAGGAGAACAGACGTTACGAAAATTTTCGAAAATACGAAAAGTCGATACAAAAAACGAGCTAAGTGACACGAAAATACGAAAAAATGGTGGAAATTCCGAAAAAAAATGTACCCGAAAAACGAGTCGAGTCGAACCGAATCGAAACAGAAATCAGCCGAATCGAAAAGTTTAAAAATCTGAAAATTCGAATCGAACGGAAAAAAAAATCGGTGCACAAGCCTAGTCCTTTCTGCTCCTTTCCTTGTGCAGTTCCGTTGTGCTTCATCTCCAGTCTTCCTGTAAGTTTAGCCAGCAGCACTCCTGCCTTCTCGGCTATAAATACCGAATATGGGCCCCACCTTGGCTCACGCCAGGTGCCCCTATGACAGGCAGGACAGGATCATGTACAGGTAAGCAGGCAGACATCAGGTCCAGAAAAAGGAAGAGAAGAGTAAGGCACCACACTACTTAGTGTACGAAGTTAACAGAGTGAGGAGGTTTGGGGAGGCTGGATTATATAACCAGTGAAGTGCCATCAGGTAGGTGTGATAATTAGTCCACAAAATATATTTTGTCGCTAATTCAACAAAGATTAAAACAGACGAGCTAATAGTTTTCATGAAAATTTTCTTTTCTCTTCTCACTCCTTATCCAGATTTTTTGAAGTTCTAAACTCTATTTCAGCTGTCAATCACTTCACTCTCGATCGACACAAGGTCTTCAAAGAGACCATCAGATGCCCGATATCGAGTTATCTCGATCTGCAGCTGTGCAGGACAAAGGGAAATTAAATTTGTTTGTTGCAAACAAAGTTTGTTTGCTTTTGGTCTCCAGAAGCTGCCCCAAAGTTGTAGGTTGTTTAAAACCGGCTAATTGAATATCCTTATCGGACCTTTCCCAGCCAATGCATGCAGCCAGGAGCTGCAGTTCAACCTGCAGTAAGTCATTTTAGCCAGTAGATGGCAACATCTCCCTGCCAAATAGATTACTACAGTAAGGAATACACTGGGAATATTCCAAAATATTTCTTACTGTGTAATTAAACTGATTTTCCAAGGGAAAAAAAACCAAACTGGTCCCTGACAGTGTTTTTTGGGGAAAAACACTTGGTAGTGAAGGAGTTAAGTAAACTTTGTGTATAAGGTTTTGCGACACAGACAAAACCACATCACCCGATTTCACCACATTACAACAGACAGTCAAACCTTTGTAAAAAATCCATTAGCATTAATAAATATTTCATAGTCAGCTTAAAACACCTGCAAAATTAATTCTGAAGGCACTATGGCCACCTATCAAAATCAATCAGTGTTATCATTACTGGCCATTAGCGAATATATTCCGTAATGAAGGAGTTGGCAGAAGAACAAAAAGAGAATGTTTATGCTCGATACAAATCAAAGAATTGTACTGAGCATTGGGAACATAATTGTTTTACCCAGTTGGGATATTTTCTGAACGCAAATAAAATGGAATAAATAGGAAGTCAGCGCATCCAGATTATACCGTGTGATACAAGAGTAAACTGTTATTGTGAAAAAACTCGCTACATTTAAAAAGAGCTGAATAGAGCCTTCTAAACAGTCAGGAACCAGTGTTTTTTTTGGGGGGGGGAAATCAATGTTAATTAATTATACAGTAAGAAATATTTGAGAATATTCCCAGTGTATTCCTTACTATAATAACCTATTTGGCAGGCGGATGTCACCATCTGCTGGGCAAATGGAGTTACTGCAGTTCTGGAGTCTGTGCAGGATCAGCTGGGGAGATGTCAGTCAGACACAATCCCATCTTATTATTATTATTCTTTATTTATAAAGCGCCAGCATATTCTGCAGCGCTGTACAATAAGCACAGTATAGACAGGGTTACAATGCATTGAACAACATTTGACAAACAGTACAGGAGGAGATGAGGGCCCTATTCCCGTAGGAAATCACAATCTGGGAGGGTTGGGGTTGGAAACAGGAGGAGAGGACTGTAAGGTTAGAGTGATTGATGATTGCGTCAGTGAGTTGGGTGGTAGGCTTCCCTAAATAGGAACGTTTTAAGGGAGCGTTTGAAGGAAGAGAAGTTAGGGGAAAGTCTGACAGTACGAGGGAGAGCGTTCCAGAGAATGGGGGCTGCGCGTGAGAAATCCTGCAGTCTATCATGGGAAGAGGTGATGCGGGGAGAAGCTAGGCGCAGGTCACTGTTTGACCTTAGGGAGCGGGCTGGGGTGTATTTGGTGATTAGTGAGGACAGGTAGTGGGGCGCTGAGTTAGTGAGGGTTTTGTAGGTAAGGATAAGGATTTTGAACTTAATTCTGCAGTGGATGGGGAGCCAGTGAAGGGACTCGCAGAGGGGAGCGGCAGAGACAGAGCGGCAGGTGAGGTGAATTAGCCTGGCGGAGGCGTTCAGGATGGATTGTAGGGGGGAGAGGCGGGACAGAGGGAGGCCAGATAAGAGATTATTGCAATAGTCGAGTCGGGAGATTACCAGGGCGTGTATGAGTTGTTTTGTGGTGACAGCGGTAAGAAATGGCCGAATTCTGGAAATATTACGCAGTTGGTATCGGCAGGAGGAGGAAAGAGACTGGATGTGGGGATGAAGGAAAGAGCAAAGTCAAGTGTAACTCCAAGACAGCGAACTTGGTTTGATGGGGAGATGGTGATACCCTCCACCGTGATAGAGAAGTCAGGAAAAACCATCTGGTTTTAAAAAGTGTTAGCATCTCAGGCATCATATTTCTTACTGGAATAACCTACTTGTCAGGTAAATGTCTCCATCCACTGGCCAAATGGAGTTACTGCAGTTAGAACTGCAGTTCGTGGCTCCGTGCATCGGCTGGGGAAAGCCTGTAGAGGTGATACTGTATCAGGACATTTCCTAGCCAATTTTAACCAGTTTTTGCATTGTGGGCATCATGCCTACAAGACTACAATTTTGAGAGCACTTTCTGGAGCCCAAAAGCAAACAAAATTAGTTTGCAACAAATTAATTTAATTTGCTTTTACCTTGCTCAGCTGCAGATCGAGATAACTCGGTATTAGGCACATGATGGTGGCTTTGAAGACCCGACCTATCTTGAACACCGGAGTAAAGGTGTTAAAAGTAGTGTTTTTATGTTATTATTGCTCACTCTGTGAAATGTATTGCGTACCATTTGTTATGTTTACAACTACTGTCAATGTATCCCAAAAATCTGTAATAAAACTTGTATTACAATAAAAAAATAGTGTTGACCAGTATTATCATTATCACTAATGTTATTAGAGCGATTTGTAGGGTAACATTGTGTCTCCGATTTACGTCGGCTTTGTTAGATTGGCTCTGGTTTCTGAGATAATGGATCCCTGCTTTGAAAAAAAAATAAAAAATAAATATTGATGGTCAGATGTAGCCAATCCACAAATCGCAGGGAAATTGTCTCAAATCACATGGTTTGGTAACGGTGTGGTATTCACTACAATAACATAAAACCAGAAGAAGACGATTCAAATAAGAGCACTGCATTAACCCCTTCAAACGATTTTTGTTGGGAAAAAATGCTTTCATAACATTTATTTGAAACATGGGACGTGAAGAAAATAATTAAATATAGGGTAAAATATAAGTTTCGAACAAATATTGTTATTCTGAGATAGTAAAAAAAATTGTTAATTTGTTAATTTTTATTTTTTGGTTTATCCTTTACATAAATATTGTTGAAATGTAAGATTCTGAGCTCTAGATGGTGTCCTTTATCATACACAATTCCAAAATACATTTTCTCCTGATGAAGATAGCTTTAGCTATTGAAACGCGTTGAGTGCTGTGTTTTACATGTTTTTAACTGTATGGGGTGCCCTTAAACCCCCAGTATTGGTGTCTATTGTTGTACCTATGTAGGTTGTTGATATCATTCTGCATTGGCAGTATTGGGCGGTTTATGTTTACCTATGTTTGGTGCTTATTATTGGTTCTTTTTATCTTTTGTACCAATTTGATTCACCAGCTGCATTAGTATTTTCATCTATCTCTGCCCTGGCTTACTGCTTATTTCCCATTCGCTGATACACATTCCTCACCTATATTATACATGCAGTAGTTTTGGTTATTTGGTAAGGATGTGAGTTTCGGGTTTCGGAATTTTCACGAAATTTACCGATTCGTGTTTTCGGATGCGGCCGATTTTCCGAAAATTTTTAGATCCGAAAATGGCAGATCCGAAAAGTTTTCCGAGCCGAAACGAAATATTTTCGGAATTTTCGAATGTACTTGAAACGTGTCAAATCGAAATTTATTGCTTTGAAATGAGGAGAACAGACGTTCCGAAAAAACGAAAATACGAAAAGTCGATACAAAAAACGAGCTGACACGAAAATACGAAAAATGGTCGATATTCCGAAACCATTTACAATTCCGAAAAACGAAAATACGAAAAGTCGATACAAAAAACGAGCTGACACGAAAATACGAAAAATGGTCGAAATTCCGAAAAAATGTACACGAAAAACGGGTCGAGCCAAACCGAATCGAAACAGAAATCGGTCGAAACGAGCCGAATCGAAAAGTTTAAAAATCCGAAAAATCGAATCGAACCGAAAAAAAAAAAATCGGTGCACAAGCCTATTATTTGGTTAAATTATTTCAGCCTATGTTTCCACCTTCATTTGTACTGTCTCTATCAATCTGTGTTTTCTTTTTAACATGTTTATGGTGTGTTGAGGCATTTATATTTGTATTTGTTTTTTCTATTTAAGTATACATTTTTACAGGGGACTCACACCCCATCTGTAGCTCTCCTTGCACTCTTTTGGTGCAGGCGACTTATCTGTGTTTTTGACAATTTCAAATGGAGTCTGCATTATTATCATACAGGCAGAAAAGACCTTTGTGCTAGATATAGTAACTGTGATAAAGATAAATAATAATGTGAGATCTCCTGCTTATGGGGATTTGTAGTGATCATAATGAGATGTACCGGCTGGGTGGAGTAGAGGTAACATCACTGCTCTGTGACGGTGGAGACACAGTTTCGAATCCCAGCAAGAGCAGCTCTTCAGTAAGTGTCCTTGGGCAAAACACCTTTTTTCTAGAATATGAACAGAATTTTCTAAATATCTCTACACCTGCTAATGAGGTGCATTTCTGCATATTTCGTTCACTGCAAATGGACTCCAGATCGTGCTTACATATTTGCAGCACCTCGGACATATCAGCCAAGGTGCTGAAGCTGTTTGAATGGCTAGGAGATCTGTTTTACTGCTCTTTTTATATTGTATTATTATGCATGTTGTAGCACTCTTTGGCCAGCACGGGGAGCCCTCCGCTCGTCCAATAAGCTGTCTGTTAAGAGCATAGGGGTTATTCACGCACTTTGGGGAATCAAACTGCCCAGCCCTGCGTCGAATTCAGAATTTACCGCAGGGTGCCCGAAGTGCAGGGAAAATCTGCTGCAAAACCGCTGAATCGAAAAACAAGAAGCGCAGCAAAACTGCCGGCAAACATCGGATCCAATCCAATATGCCGACTCAAACTCGTCCGAAAAAAGCCAATGATCGGCTGAACAGAGTGCCCGACCAGCCACTGGAAAAAGCTGACAAGCTGACGAATGGGGTAAAAAAACAACAACAAAAAAATGTAATCCTTCAAACTTTTAAACACTGTTTGAAAAAAAGTACTGGACAAAAATGTCTGGAATTAACATATAAGATCCTATGAATGATAATAAAAAGGTCTGTTATTATTAAGAAAATTAAATGCTATTTAAAAAAAAATCTAAATTTTTTTTTTTACGAAAAATGCCTGAAAAAATAAATAAAGAGACTTTTTGCTGCAAATTAAAAGAATAAACAGTTTATTAGATATTGGATGAAAACTGGAATATTTTTAACAAGGAAACCTATGGGATTCTCATGATTAAACCTGCTGAATGAAACCACCAAACAGAAGGGCAATTCGGCAACTTTTCTCTGCTGTTCGGTGTCTGTGAATAGATTAACCATTGCTTCTGTATGGGGGATTTCACTGCTGCCGAACAGCACCGTATTTTGCTGGCAATCCGTCAAAATTTGGTGAACTGCCGGCTTTTCAATAGCCAAATGGCCCCGAAATTGCACCGTAGGGGGAAATTCACCGTTCGGTGCAATTTCGGGGCCAGTTCGGCTCTTTCTGAATAACCCTGTATGTATGAAGGGTGCATACATTTTAACACTGTCTGCAATCATATTGATTTTCCTTGAATCCACTGAGTCCTAGCGGTGGTTTTATGGAAACCACGTTGGTAGTAAATGAGGTTAATGGTCAGTTATGAGGCATCACGCATCTTTAGCAAGTTCTTGGTGGGGTCTCGAAACAATAATGATCCGCGCGCACCAAGATATTGTCAATTTTTTGCCTAAAATGAGTAAATGCAAATAAATCTTCAACTTAAGTGATTTGAACATAATGTTGCGGTCTGGTATCAATTTGCACCAACTCATTCTTATAAGTGGAATACATTGTTTGAATATTTGTCTTTTTTTTCCTTCATAGCCGCACGTACACACGGTGCAGGGTGGTCGTTTTACTTGGCATTTAGCTACGAAAACACAGAGTAAACAAGCCGGGCTTTCATTAAATGCCTGTTTTTAGATGCAACATCTGTGCAGATGCTTTACTTTAATCATTTGTCTTTCCCCGTGTCTTATCGCCGTTCCTCCAGATGAATCTGGCGTTCCTCTGCGCTGTAGCGAGAAAAAATGACTGATGCATAACTTTGCCTCTTTCCTAACTTTTGATCTTGGAACTCTGACCTGCAATCATGGCGCATCAGTCTCGCAATACATAAAACAAACGCACCCAGAGATATTAGAGGCGCAGATGTTTCACTTTTAGATTAAAACCACATACAAGATAATTGATTGTTTATTTTGATGGCGGAAAATCCTCTCGAATTCTCCTGCATGTGATAAATGATTGGAGAGATTAACTACTCCATTTAGCTCTTGTTATTTCTTCATTTTTTTTTGTATTAAAGAATCATTTTAACAGATAGTACAAGGTCTGTATAGCACATATCCAAGGATTACTATCATAACAACGCCAATGTGTGGACAGGAGCAGACTGACAACTCTTGAGGCCCTTCTACATTATGAGATCATAGGGGCCTTGTTCAAATAGGATACACACGGTCGCCGCCTACTTCCTGAACACTGCTTGCCAGGGCCTCAGAGAGACTCTGACAGATCAATGGAATAGCTTGGACCAATGGGAAAGCACCATTGGTCCAAGCCTTTCCAAAAAACGCCTTCATTGGAGACTGGCCTCTAATTGACAGGAAGGGGCCCATGCAGCTCCCTCTAGTGGCGGATACAGAGTAAGCCAGGCACAAGCAGCTCCCTCTGCTTCCTCTAGTGGAAGATACAGAGTATGACAGGCACAGGCAGCTCCCTCTGCTCCCTCTAGTGGCGGATACAGAGTAAGCCAGGCACAAGCAGCTCCCTCTGCTTCCTCTAGTGGAAGATACAGAGTATGACAGGCACAGGCACAGCAAAACTGGTTTTCTATCATTTTTAAAAAGAAACTGTAACAGGGTTATTCAAAGCGAATCGAAAAGCCACCGCACGTTCGGTGACTTTTCGTTCTCTTCAATTCGGTGTGATTTGGCGATCCCATTTCGGCGACCCTGCGGTGTATTCGGCAAGCACCACAGGGCCGTCCTAGTGCATGGAAAAGCCGCCGCAAACCTGGCGAAAACTCACGGCAAAACGAGAGCGAACGCACACCGAAACCCGCAAAAACATCTGGATTAACCCCGCCGAAGACGCTGGAGAAACCCGAGAAGGAGTCGATCACAGCGCAGAGCAGTCGCCTGAAAAACCCGACACTGCAGACAAAGGAGGTAAAGAAAAAAACAAAAAACAGTCCTCTTGAATTTTTGAAAAGTGAAACGGTGTTTGCAAACAAACTACTGAGTGAAAATGTCTGAAATTTACATATAAGATCCAATGAATGATAATAAAAAGGGCTGTTACAGAAAAAAGAAAAAACGTTTAAAAAAAAAAAAAAACGGAAAAAACATTTGCAAAAAAATCCCAAAAAATGCCTAAAGGGTTCTAAAAAATAAAGAGACTTTTTACTGTAGAATATTATAATACGAGCTTACGTTTCAATGGCCATTAAAACAAACTAAAACCTCCTGATAGTGTTTTGTTGTACATGGAAATATATAGAAACGAGCGCAGATGACATCTTTTTTCTCTTGTTATGCTCTATACATGAACTGGGCTGTTACTCCTGGCTGTTGCAGCCGCTCCGGTGAGTATAGGCGCAACGCCATTTTTTCTGTATGTATATATATTATGCTGTAACACCAGTTCGTCATTTTTGCTGCTGTTCCTTTTTCCATGTTTATGTTTTTAACCCCAAATGGGAAGTGTTTGGTGCGTGTATAAATAAAACCCACCATCTTTCTGCCTCTCCTTAGCTGAAAAGCAGCAGGAGGGGCTTGGAGCTGCTCAGTAGAGCGGCTTTTGGTACATTGGTTAGGTACTCGCTCTATTAAGAGGTGCCTTGTCGGGACGAGCGAGCTTACATTTCAATGGCCATTAAAACAAACTAAAACCTCCTGATAGAAACGAGCGCAGGTGACACCTTTTTTCTCTAAAAAATTGACTTTTACTGCAGAATATTATAATAAACGGTTTATTAGATATTGAGTTAAAACGGGAATATTTTTTACATTGAAGCCTATGGGATTCTCCTGAATAAACCTGTTGAATGAAACCACCGAATGGCAGGGCAATTCGGCAACTTTTCACTGCTGGTTTGTGTTCTCTGAATAGACGAAGCATTGCTTCTCTATGGGGATTTCACTGCCCCCGAACAGACACCGAACATGGGGGGTGTCATGTCCGGATATATGGGAGCCCAGTATGCGGAGGTGACGATAAGAATCAGGTGGTAGTATAGATAATGGCTAGGCAAGGAGTTGTGCAGAAAAACAGGCAAGTAGGTCAAGACAGGCGGAGTTCGCTCGTTAGAGGGGTGGAAGCCAGTGTCAGTTTTCAAAAAGGCTGCAAGGTCAAGGCGCAGTGCAGTAAGGATTAGGCAGAAAGACGTGGTCAAAAGGCAAGCTATTAGGTCTGAAAAGGCAGAGTTCGTTCACAGCAAGAGTCAAGGTCAAGGGTCAAAATCCAGCAGGTCAGTAGGGAAATTTCGTAAGGTGCTGAGGTCAGAGAAGAGCTGACAGCTGAGCACCATTACTCTGGGAGTCTGGGTTTAAATAGGGAACCTGAACTAGCCAGGCCCCTTTCCGGCTCTCTGAAAACAGGCGAGACCCGTGCAGCTCAGTCCCTTCCCAGAAACGATGAAGATCGTGTCCCTGAAGACAGGCACTGAAACACTGGCTCCCCGCAGAACAACGAGCCTCCTCCTGCAGGCGGCGCGGACCGATGAGGGAGACAGAGGCATGTCACTGCCCGGAACGACAGGCCAAGAGGCCGCCATGGCCCGACGTTGAGGGAGCATCGAAAGCTCGGTGCCCTCTGCCCAGGGAGATGCTGGCAGATGCCATGACACTCCACCTGGGCAGTGTAGATGAGACCTGACAGAGGGCAACAGATCAGAGAGTAGTAGTCACTCAATCAAAAACCAGGTTGGAGCAACATGGAAAATCTGAAAGAACATAGTCAAAAATAGCCTGGTCTGTACACTGATAGCGATGAGCCGAACACCCCCCGAGTTCAGTTCGAGCCCGAACCCGAACTTCCCATTTGTTCGGGACCGAACCCGAACCCCCATGCAAGTCAATGGGGCTGAAAATTCGTTTTTTTAGAGTGCCCTCCAAGAGGGCATATATGCTACATATTTGCCATAAAAGGTGTATGGGGGTCCGGGTAGTGCCCTGGGGGACAGGAAACAAGCACAAAAAGTTTTAAAAAAAAAGTTTTTAAAGGGACAGTGAGTTTTCCATGAAATAAGGGTTAAAAATAAAAACCAAAAATTCCTTCAAATATCGTGCCTAGGAGGTCCCCATAACCTGCCCGTGAAGTGGCGGATTTCTAAGATGTATAGAAACACTTAAAAACAAAAAAATGACGTTTCATATGACGGTAAATGCTTTTCCTTTAATCTATCCATAAACAACTGCTTGGGGCGGCAGCCTGTATGAAAAGACATTTTAGGACGCGTAGAAAAAGTTTAGTGTTTTTTTGGCTAAATTATTGTGAAACTTATGCAGGCTTTGGATGAAAGTAACAATAGGTGCTTTAAAATTGGGCTTTTAGCGTCGGCAACAGTGCCGTCACACCGTAACCCCTCTGAGGATATGAATCTGATACAGGCGTCAATGGCAGTGCACCCAGATATTGTGCCTTTAGTGCCAGGCATGCAAGTACTATCATACAGTAACCCCTCTGTGGTATTGTGGAAGAGTGCAGGGGTGGACCATGTGGTTCTATATTGAAAAGTTTTTGATCTGGTAATGGGCGTTAGTGCACCCAGATATTGTACCTTTAATGCCAGGCCATCAAGTATCATCATACAGTAACCCCTCTGTAGTATTGTGGAAGAGTGCAGGGGTGGACCATGTGGTCCTATATTGAAAAGTGTTTTTTTTTTATCTGTTAATGGGCGTCAGTGCACCCAGATATTGTGCCTTTAATGCCAGGCCAGCAAGTATCATCATACAGTAAGGCTGGGGTCAGACAAACGCAGTGTTAATGTCCGTGTTGCCGCACATAAGTACGTCCGTGATAGCATACAATTGTGTTAAATGGAGCCCCACACACGAAGTACGTTCGCACAGAAGTGCGGGGGCTGACGGACGCTGCAAACGGACGCAGGTTAGGCAAGAACGTAATACTGATTAGGAAAAGCGTATACGGATATACACTATACAGTGTGGGCGCTTGTTTATTTGATGAATTGATTAAAGTGCTATGTGGATTACTAGTAAATAGTCAAATGCAGCCTATAGTATGGTAAAAAACACATAAAAAACAACCAAAATATGTGTCAAGACTAAGACAAAGAGATGAAAAGGACCATACGGCGCATAAAATAGTGTATAAAATAGTGAGCAGCTGATTAATAGACAACTGGTTAATAATGGATAAAATGTAAAATAAGTGAATAAAATTGTCCTTTAAATACCAAATAGAAATATTTAAGATGCATAGGAGAAAGAGTAAAATGTGCAAAAAGTATATATAGAGATAAGTCAATTAGTGCAAATGAGTGCTCAAAAGTGCAGCAGTTCAATACTCAAAGGAGTGTTGTTGATTGAAGACAGGTATACCAATCTTCTCTGTGGTGTGAGTATCAGATCTTCTCTTTAAAGATATCCCTCAGAGAGAAATAAAACATAAAGGCAATAATAGTGCAGATGGTCGTACTGGAATGGAGCAATTCAATAAAATCAATGTACCACTCACATTTATAGGAGCCTAAGGGAAATCCAGGCTCAAGGAAAATAGCTTGCGGCCAGATATAGGGTGGCACGTCCCTCCTTTCGTCTATGGTGGTTGCTAGATAAAGCAGAGAGAGTCGGGAGACAACACTCCCATAGCGTAACTCTGTGCGTATATGTGGAAAAATTAAATTAAAATTGATCACACTCACCAATTATAGAGCCTCTCAATGCCAGGCTCAAGGGATATCGCCTTGGGCTCTCTTAAGGTGGAAGCCCGAACCCCTTTGGTGTAGCAGCAGTTGATCCAGATATCCAAAAAAATAGGGAGATGGAGAAAAAGTGGCGAATGCAAGGTATAAAGTAATAAATTTATTGGAAATAATAAAATCCGGTACAATTTGTCCAGGATTTTATTATTTCCAATAAATTTATTACTTTATACCTTGCATTCGCCACTTTTTCTCCATCTCCCTATTTTTTTGGATATCTGGATCAACTGCTGCTACACCAAAGGGGTTCGGGCTTCCACCTTAAGAGAGCCCAAGGCGATATCCCTTGAGCCTGGCATTGAGAGGCTCTATAATTGGTGAGTGTGATCAATTTTAATTTAATTTTTCCACATATACGCACAGAGTTACGCTATGGGAGTGTTGTCTCCCGACTCTCTCTGCTTTATCTAGCAACCACCATAGACGAAAGGAGGGACGTGCCACCCTATATCTGGCCGCAAGCTATTTTCCTTGAGCCTGGATTTCCCTTAGGCTCCTATAAATGTGGTGGTACATTGATTTTATTGAATTGCTCCATTCCAGTACGACCATCTGCACTATTATTGCCTTTATGTTTTATTTCTCTCTGAGGGATATCTTTAAAGAGAAGATCTGATACTCACACCACAGAGAAGATTGGTATACCTGTCTTCAATCAACAACACTCCTTTGAGTATTGAACTGCTGCACTTTTGAGCACTCATTTGCACTAATTGACTTATCTCTATATATACTTTTTGCACATTTTACTCTTTCTCCTATGCATCTTAAATATTTCTATTTGGTATTTAAAGGACAATTTTATTCACTTATTTTACATTTTATCCATTATTAACCAGTTGTCTATTAATCAGCTGCTCACTATTTTATAAACTATTTTATGCGCCGTAAGAACGTAATACTGCTAGAACGGATGTGCGGAGTGCGCCACGTCCACAACGTCCGCATAGCTTTGTGTGTGAGTGATGCAACAAGGTCAGACGGACTGCATTTATACGTCCAGCATTTTTGACGGACAGAATGTTCTTTCATTGTAATTTATTTTCCCTGCTACATCAGTCAAAAAATACGTCAGTGAAAAAAACCGACTGTGTGTGGCCACTACCTTGTCGTCAGTCAGTAAGTACGTCCGTACTGCACGGACGCACAGTCCGTAGAAAATGCGCTCATCTGACCCTAGCCTAACCCCTATGTGGTATTGTGGAAGAGTGCAGGGGTGGACCATGTGGTCCTATATTGAAAAGTTTTTGATCTGGTAATTATTATTATTATTCTTTATTTATAAAGCGCCAGCATATTCCGCAGCGCTGTACAATAGGCACAGTATAGACAGGGTTACAATACATTGAACAACATTTGACAAACTGTACAGGAGGAGATGAGGGCCCTATTCCCGTAGGAACTCACAATCTAGGAGGGTTGGGGTTGGAAACAGGAGGAGAGGACTGCAAGGTGAGAGTGATTGATGGTTGCGTCAGTGAGTTGGGTGGTAGGCTTCCGTAAATAGGAGCGTTTAAAGGGAGCGTTTGAAGGAAGAGAAGTTAGGGGAAAGTCTGACAGTACGAGGGAGAGCGTTCCAGAGAGTGGGGGCTGCGCGTGAGAAATCCTGCAGTCTATCATGGGAAGAGGTGATGCGGGGAGAAGCTAGGCGCAGGTCACTGTTTGACCTTAGGGAGCGGGCTGGGGTGTATTTGGTGATTAGTGAGGACAGGTAGTGGGGAGCAGAGTTAGTGAGGGTTTTGTAGGTAAGGATAAGGATTTTAATTGGTAATGGGCGTCAGTGCACACAGATATTGTGCCTTTGGTGCCAGGCCAGCAAGTATCATCATACAGTAACCCCTCTGTGGTATTGTGGAAGAGTGCAGGGTTGGACCCTGCTGTTCAAAAAATTTAAATGATATAAATCTGGCACAGGCGTCAGTGTAGCCAAATATTGTGCCTTTCACACCGTAACCCTTTTGTGGTATTGTGGAAGAGTTCAGTGCTGGAGGTTTGTGCATGCAGAAGACATACCCGATCTATTCCGTTACTTCGGCATCAGGGGATTGATAGCTGCTGATCCAGGACTGATTCATTTTTATAAATGTCCGCCGGTCTACAGAGTCGGTGGACAGACGCACTCTTTTGTCTGTGACAAAACCTCCAGCGGCACTGAACGTCCTTTCAGAAAGCACGCTAGATGAAGGGCAACCTAGTAGCTGCATAGCATATTGGCTAAATTCTGGCCAGTGATCCAATCTCAACACCCAGTAAGCCAGTGGATCATCTGCTGGAAAGGTATCCAGGTCTGCCCTTGCCCCTAGGTAGTCCTGCACCATATGGTGAAGACGCTGGCAATGGTGCCTACATTTGACGTCCCTGGGCGTCGAGGACTAAAAAAATTTAAAAATGCATCAGTCAAGCAGCCCTGGCCTTCACCGCTATTCCTCTGATCACCTGCAGCCTCAGAAGCACGTGTGTCAGCAGTAGCACTTGGTAATCTAACAGTGCCTGGAAAGGTGTTACACAAGTTTCGCTTTAGAGCGTCCTCAAGTTTTGTCATCCTGTGCTCCCTCTGTGCGGGCAGGATGAGCTCTGCAACTTTCCCCTTGTATCGTGGATCAAGAAGGGTTGCCAACCAGTAATGATCTCTCTCCTTGATAGCACGAATCCTGGGGTCCTTTAGCAGGCTTTGCATCATTAGGGAGCCCATGCAGCGTAGGTTGGAGGTGGCATTAGCTGCCAAGTCTTCCTGGTCAATGAGGATGACCGTATCGTGCACTTCCTCCTCCCAGCCACGCACAAGCCTTTCTGTTTCTGTGAACACAAAACCCTGCCTTGAGGAATCCCCACCTTCAATGCCCCCACTACTTAAATAGTCCTCCTCCTCCTCATCCTCCTCTTGTCTGATCTGAGTAGGACCCGCTGGAATGCTGTCTGCGGAAAGACTGGGGCCTTGAGAGCTAGGGAAGGCCTCCTCTTCCTCCCGCTTCTCTGCCTCTAGAGCCACATCTATAATTCCCCGCAGAGTGTGCTCCAGCAGGAACACTAAAGGAATTGTGTCACTGATGCATGCACTGTCCCTGCTCACCATCCTCGTTGCCTCCTCAAATGGTGACAGTACAGTGCATACATCCTTGATCATCAGCCACTGTGGGGGGGAAAAAAAACAAGTTGACCTGAACCTGTCCTTGTTCCATACTCACACAGGTACTCGTTGATGGCCCTCTGCTGCTTGTGCAGACGCTGCAGGATTGCTAATGTCGAGTTCCACCTGGTGGGCATGTCACAGATCACATGTCACATGTCACAGATCCCACCTTGTGGGAAGGTGGAATTCTCTTTGAATTTCTGCCAGGCGAACGCTTGCTGGGAATGACCGTCTGAAGTGGCTGCAGACTTTTCTGGCCTGGATGAGAAGCTCTGGCAGCCCTGGGTACTTGGTTAGGAAATGCTGTACCACCAGATTTAGGACGTGTGCTAGGCATGGTACATGCGTCAATTTACCCTTGTGTAGGGCAGAGAGAAGGTTGCTGCCATTATCGCAGACGATCATTCCCAGCTAAAGCTGGTGTGGTGTAAACCATCTCTGCACCTGCCCCTGCAGAGCTGACAAAATTTCTGACCCAGTGTGGCTCCTGTCCCCTAAACAAACCAGCTCAAGCACAGTATGGCATCTTTTTGCTTGAGCCATTGCGTAGACCCTGTCAGGCGTGGGTTTAACTGCCACTTCACCAGAGACAGAAAAGGAGGAGGAGGAGGAGGAAGAGGTTGTGGTGGTGGAGCAGACAGACCTCTTACAAGCAGCTTTCTGGAGGCGTGGTGGATGAACAAGCTCCAGCACAGAGCCCCGTCTTGGATCCCTCCCAGCTGCAATCAGAGTTACCCAGTGTGCCGTGAAGGAAATGTAATGACTCTGTCCATGCTTGCTGGACCACGTGTCTAAAGTGACATGCACCTTGCTGCTGACTGCCTTTCCCAATGACTGGATAACATTGTCTTCCACGTGCTGGTATACTGCTGGAATGGCCTTGCGTGAAAAGTAATGGCGTTTTGGAACCTGCCACTGTGGTACAGCGCATTCAGCAAATTCACGGAAGGGAGCAGAGTCCACCAGCTGGAAAGGCAGCAGCTGCAATGCGAGTAATTTTGCTAAGCTGGCATTTAGACGCTGTGCTTGGGGATGGTTGGGACTATATTTTTTCTTTCACTGCAGCAGCTGCGGCAACGTAATCTGACTGCGTAAATCTTCAGCTACTGGGATGATGTCACATTCTGAGGAAGGACCTGCTTGTACATCCATTACTGTAGCATCATCCCTGTCGGTGGAGGTTGTAGGCAATTGCATGGCAGGACATACAATGTGGGTAGAGACAGATGAGAAGGAGGAGGACCTACGCAAAGTTTTTCCCCAACGGGATGTGTGGCACTTGTTCATATGTGACCTCAAGCACGTGGTACCCAAGTGTCCGGTGTTTATCCCACGCTTCAGCCTCCTCTGACATAGATTACAAATAGCAACGGTGGGGTCTGCTGCACAGTTCTTAAAGAACTCCCAGACAGCAGAGTTCCTGCATGTGTTCTTTGAGACAACAGCACTCTGCACCGGAGCAGCTCTGACATGTGATGCCTTGGACTGGCTAGTGCTACGGTTGGTCACAGAGGATGTTGTGCCTCGTGTTTGCTGTGCCTCCTCCTCCCCCTCTTCCTCACTTAATTCCTCTGTTTGATCTAACACCCAGGTGGAGTCAGTGACCTCATCATCATTGTCATCTTCACCCCTATCTCCTCGTCACTGGAGCCAACTTGGCAGTATGCTGCAGCTGCTGGGGCAACATGTGTGCCAGTTATTTGTGTGTCATCACTGGCACCCCCTTCCTCTAGGTTGATTATACTCCCTTCCTGAACCTCAGAGATTGAATCAGAGCACTGTACTTGCTGCGCATCCTCAAGCAGCATGTCACTCTCATTGTAGTCAAACAATTCAGCTGACTCCTCCGTGTGTGATAGCGAGGCTACGGCAGGAGTAGCTGTGGACATGGAGGCTGCATTAGATGCTTTGGCAGCTGAGGTGGACTGTAAAGCACTAGAAGCCTGGCTGGCAGAAGACTCGGATGATGAGGATGGCCTGGTTAGCCAATCCACCAAGTCCTCTGTATGTTGCTGCTGCTTAAGACTGCCAGCACCAGTTAGAAAGGACAAGCGTGCCCCTGCAGAGGGTGCACCATGTCCACCACGACCAGAGACACAGCCTCCCGACACGGGCTGCTTGCCCTCTTATCTGTGGCTGGGAGCGTCTGCCTGTCCTTTTTGTTCTTTCAGACATGGTGAGTGATATATAGATTAATATATACAGAACTCTGATTCAACTCTGGTATAAAGATTTAAATAACTCTGGTATAACTCAGTGAGACACGCTGATAGCTGGCAGCCAGTGACAAGAGACAGATCACCTTAATTCACAAATGTTTTAAAGAAATTAGTGAGCCCCAAAATACAGCGTGGTACTTTTTGTATGACGAGACACAGATCACCTTAATTCCCAAGTGTTTTAAAGAAATTAGTGAGCCCCAAAATACAGCGTGGTACTTTTTGTATGACGAGACACAGACCACCTTAATTCCCAAGTTTTTTAAATAAATTTGTTAACCCCCTAAAAAAATTGCTGTCTGTGTGACGAGACACAGAAGATCACCTTAATTCACAAGTGTTTTAAAGAAATTAGTGAGCCCCAAAATACAGCGTGGTACTGTATGTATGACGAGACACAGATCACCTTAATTCACAAGTGTTTTAAAGAAATTAGTGAGCCCCAAAAAAACTTGCTGGCTGTGTGACGAGACACAGAAGATCACCTTAATTCCCAAGTGTTTTAAAGAAATTAGTGAGTCCCAAAATACAGTGTGGTACTTTTTGTATGACGAGACACAGATCACCTTAATTCACAAGTGTTTTAAAGAAATTAGTGAGCCCCAAAAAGATTTGCTGGCACAGTGACAAGACCCAGAAAATCACCTCAATTCACAAATGTTTTAAATAAAGTTGTAAACCCCAAAAAAACTTGCTGGCACAGTGACAAGACACACATCACCTAAATTCCCTGATATTTGGTATAAATGAGACCCAAAAAGAGTTGCTGGCACAGTGTGACAAGACCCAGAAAATCACCTCAATACACAAATGTTTTAAATAAGGTTGTAAACCCCAAAAAAACTTGCTGGCACAGTGACAAGACACACATCACCTAAATTCCCTGATATTTGGTCGAAATGAGACCCCCCCAGACCCCCCCAGTAGCGTGGCAGACCGGCAGTAACAACACACACAACTATCTTCTTTGAAATCTCCTCTGAAATGCGTGCAGAAGCACTGTGTGGAAACCTTATATAGTGTGTTGCGGGACTTAGCTCTGTGAGCCCATGATTGGGCAAAATTTGCCAAATCAGGACTCTGAGCGGTGATTGGCATAGTGTTCAACCAGTCTTGCACCAGACCTGTGGTCAGGTGCAAGGCTGTAGCCAATTAGGAGCTTCAGGCAGTGGGAAAATGCATTGTGATCCATTGTGGTCGAACATGCGGTGAACCCCCGGAAATGTTCGGGGTTCGCGATCTGCTCGAACAGGCTAAGTTCGGGTCGAACCCCGAACCGTCCGAACCCGAACAGCTCATCCCTATACACTGAGAGAACTGGCAAAACACTAGCCGGGTCGGTTCACTGAGCAACTAGAATAATGAACCACAATTCTGGTAATTAGGGATGCACCGATACCAATTTTTTTAAGACCTGGTACCGATACTTTTATTTAAAGTCATGTGACGCTTTCCAATAAATAATTTAGGATTTTGCTGAAAGCCTGTCCAATAAATGTTAATATTGAAATGTATGGCCAGACGCCCCATTTACCCCCTGCAGAGGCCTCCACACACACACAGACAATACACCTCACCTCAGATATACAGTATGTCAAATGAACAACTACAAGTTGTCCCCCTACAATTGAGGAGAGCAACCAACAGTTCCCTACAATAATTCTCCCTTAAAATATAATTTATCTTCTATCACGGCAGTAACATTTCAAAATATTGGAAGCTAAAAAACAAAAATAACCACTCAATGTTAAACCCTCAACTAAATAGAGAAAAAACCCAAAATATGAAAGCGAAGATACTCGAGTATACTGCTAGATTTTGGTAACAAAAATGTACCTTAAAATTGGAGGGGTCGCGTTATGTTCGAGACATCTGCATGGCGTGTAAGAAAAAAACAAAACTTGACTTGCTCATGGATCCCAAATCTCCCTAACTATCGGCGGATGAGCCTGCCTGATATAGCAGGAGGTCAGAAAACACCTCCCTGCATGCTGGCTTTTGGTGAATGATTCACCGTGTTCATCTCGCTCCGCCGGCCATCTAATCGCTAGTAAAGAAGACGGGTGGCCGGCGCCTTCATATTTAGTAACAACTACAATCATTCTAGAGCAGCGCATCCTGGCCTGAGGGGTAGCCTGACTGTGTTAAGAAAACCTGGAAGGATTTTAATGGCTTCCCAGTACAGTATACTTTTATAATTTTGTTCCTCGCGTTATATTCGAGTCTTGAGTATTCTCTCTTTTCCATAATAAATCTCTATCCATCGCGTTATATTCGGGTCGCGCTATACTCGAGTATCTACGGTAATATATGCCGGATCCATATACCTATGTGAATAGTCTGTATCACAGTTATAATTAGACTTGTGCACCGATTTTATTTTTGGTTCGATTCGGTTCGTTCGGATTTTGTAAATTTTCGTTTCGGCTCGTTTCGTTTTCGTTTCGTTTTTCGTATCGACTTATTTCGTAATTTCGGAAATTTTCGTGTTTTTCGGAACGTCTGTTCTCCTCGTTTCAAAGTGTCTATTCGTTATGACGTAAACTAATGGTTTTTCGGATCCGATATTTCTGTCGATACGATAATTCTGTCGATACGATAATTCTGCCATTATGATTTCTCATGTTTTACAAGAAGGATACATTGAGATTTCTCTGGTTTTCCAGGAAGGATACATTGTGATTTCTCTGGTTTTCCAGGAAGGATACATTGAGATTTCTCTGGTTTTACAAGAAGGATACATTGAGGTGGGAATGATACAAAATTACAGAATCAGCGCTATAACCAAAAAATAAGTTGTCCGAAATTACTGAAATGGAACCGAAATTACGAATGGAACAAAAATGATTTTCGATTTTACACATTTCTAGTCCATTCGAAAATTCCGAACAAATTTTCGTTTCGTAAATTTTTTCGGCTCTGCCGCAGATGAGCGTACATCCTCAGCGTTGGCATCCTCAGCGTGTCCCAACTCTAATGCCCCATAATCTGATCTGCAAAACTAGCCACTCATCTCCCCACCGATCAAAAGTCTCCATGTGAGAATCGCTAACAGTTCACTCATTTTCCCGATACGATCAGATAAATAACGCATTGCTCATTGTTCCCGTGCAGTGAAATCTTGCTCTGACTGTATCATATTATATGGTTACAAGGCAACAACCTCACTGTTTCTTTGTAGCACTGAAGGATTCATGATTGGATGTATGAGGTCGCGTGTGTGAGGCTATCCACGCCAGATATTTCCGTTAGCGATGGCGTTTTAGCTCACACCAGGTGATAGGGCCCATTTATGTTTGAGCCTCAGAACATGCCCTTAAAGTTTTATCAGCGTGGTCATGATGCATGAGGTGCTATCAGTTTTTTTAAAACCAGCTGGGAATGTGTCTGAATGACATCTCTTAAGCTGATCCTGCACAGAAACCTGAACTGCAGTAACTCCTTTTGGCCAGCAGATGGCGTCATCTGCCTGCAAATATGTTATTACAGTAAGAAATACATTGAGAATGTTCCCAAATATTTCTTGCCGTATAATTAATTAAAAATGTTTTTAAAAAAAAAAACACTGGTTCCTGACTTCCTGACAGTGTTTTATTGGAAAGTCCCTTGGTAAAAAGGGGGCAAGTGGAAGTGTAACTGCCGTAGTTGTTAATGTAACAGCCATTGTGTCCTCCCTGGCTTGCCATACAGTATATTTCCATACATTTTACATATGTATTGCTCAGTACTCCGTATACCAAGAATAAATCACATAGCTGTAGGGTATACAGAATATGGGTTTGGGTCGAAATCCCTACAACCAGGTTCCCAAATGCCAAAATCCAGACGGCCAACTTCCCGACACAGACAACTCCCTGACAGCCAAGTTCCCTACATGGCCAAGTTCCCTACACAGACAACTCCTTGAAAGCCAACTTCCAGACATCCAAATTCCCAGCGGATAACACTAACCCTACTCCCTAACCCACTAAACCTAGCCCTAACCCTAACCCCCTAAACCTAGCCTAACCCTAACCCCCTAAACTTAGCCCTAAACCTAGCCCTAACCCCCCCAAACCTAGCCCTAACCCTAACCCCCTAAACCTAGCCCTAACCCCCTAAACATAGCCCTAACCCTAACCCCCAAACCTAACCCTAACCCCCTAAATCTAGCCCTAACCCCCCAAACCTAGCCCTAACCCTAACCCCTAAGCCTAGCCCTAACCCCCTAAATCTAGCCCTAACCCCCCAAACCTAACCCTAACCCCCTGAATCTAGCCCTAACCCCCAAACCTAGCCCTAACCCTAACCCCCTAAATCTAGCCCTAACCCCCTAAACCTAGCCCTAATTCCCCAAACCTAGCCCTAACCCTAAGCCCCCAAACCTAGCCCTAACCCTAACCCCCTAAATCTAGCCCTAACCCCCCAAACCTAGCCCTAACCCTAACCCCCTAAATCAAGCCATAACCCTAACCCCCTAAACATAGCCCTAACCCCCCTAAACCTAGCCCTAACCCTAACCCCCAAACCTAGCCCTAACCCATACCCCATAAATCTAGCCCTAACCCCCAAACCTAGCCCTAACCCTAACCCCCCAAACCTAGCCCTAACCCCCTAAACCTAGCCCTAACCCTAACCCCCCCTAAACCTAGCCCTAACCCTAACCCCCTAAACCTAGCCCTAACTCTATCCCCCCTAAACCTAGGGGAACCTGGCTGTAGGGATTTTGTCCGACACCCATAGAATATTTATTGCAAAATAGAATGAATCAAGCAACTTATTGTGAGTACAATAAACAAGGACATAGCATCACTAACATAAACAGGTAAAGAGCATCACCATCTGAGTCTCTAAACATATCTCCGCCAGACATTCTTTTAAATCGAGCAGAAAGACAGGTAGTAGATGGGACTTCTTCTCTGAATAACATGTGCTCTTTCCTTTATATACTATCAGTTAGCATCTTCTCTTGATATGAGAACGTGCTCTCGTGACTGTATGGCACAAGGATTGGCCAGATCCCTGTGACATTGCATCATGATGAAACCACGCTTTGTGCCGTTGGCTACTGGTGGCATCCAGATAAGGAAACTGTACTTTCTACAGGGAAGTGAACACTAATGGTCGTACTCGCTAACTTCAACCGCCAGTCTCTGGAAGAGGAACTATCATTTTAAGAATCAGAGAAGCTTTAACATTGCAATGTCATTAGTATTTAAAGAAATGATCTAAGCTATCACAAAATGGAAGACATGTGCTCAGGGTCAATAATTTACAACATGCTTGCGTATTTAAGATTTACCATGCAAGTGTTTTCTGATTAGGTAGATTAAATCATGTCTTTGTATTTCTGGCTGCAAACTTTAATATTGATTCCAGGCCACTTTGTTAATAATTTCTGGAATACCGCAAGTCTCTCTGCTTTTAGGATAATGGAAAAGCTAGAGAGAGAGAGAGAATTATTTCATTTATTGTTGATCATCTCCATTTCCTCCTATGAATCATACTTCACGCAGACGTATCTGCTTTCCTATAATCCGTTTGACCGGAGAATAATTGTATCTCGGCTAAAAATTCTATTGCTTTTTTTTTCTTTTATTTAATATCGATGCTTTACACGCAGGAATCCTGAATATTATCTCCCCAGCGAAATCCGTCGCCGCGTGAGAGTATCATTTTTCTAAATATATGCAATTTTGAGATATAACGAGCAATTTATTAATCTTTTATTTGTTATTACTCTATCATAATTATAATTTATTTTTAATCTATTATATTATTTATAATATGTATAATATTTAGACTTTTTATTAGTATTTATTTTATTATTATTTCTAGTCATTCAGGTGTTTTCTCCCGTGTATTAACTCATAGAATAATTGCACATCCTGCTCCAAAAAAAATAAAAATTATATATATATAAATATATACAGTATATATACACTGAGTGGCCAGATTATTATTTATGACCACCTGACTTTTTTAGGCAAATTAGCTATAATTTCACGCTGAAGTTGCTAGAGGGCCAAATCATTATAAAAAGAGAAGCAGGTTTTTTACCACGACAGTAGAAGTGATTTTTTTCTGAAAATATGGGTAAACAAGGCGATTTAACAGCCTTTGAACGTGGGATGATTGTTGGCGCTCGGAGCCATGGAGCGAGTATCAGCAAAACAGCAGAATTTGTTAAATGTTCAAGAGCAGCTGTTGTTAAAGTGTTTAAAGACTGGACTGTCAGCCGAAAATCTGTGTCTGAACGTGCGAATTGTGGCCGTCAATGTTAGGGAAGAACGGAGAGTGTCAAGACTGATACAAGACAACAGAAGAGTGACAGTGCATCAAATTACTGCAGATCTTAATCAGGGATCCTCTCAAATGATCTCTGAACGCACTGTTCGCCGTACACTGCATTGTATGGGATATGGAAGCTGAAGGCCTTTTCCAACACCTTTGCTGTCTGCAGTTAACAAGATAAAACGTCTCCAATTCGCACAGGAACACAAGGATCGGACAGTCGAGCAATGGAAAATAGTCATGTGGTCAGATGAATCACGTTTCCAGTTGCATCATGCAGATGGCAGAGTGAGAATTTGGTGGAAACAGCATGAAAGCAGCACCCCACATGCATGAGTACAACCCTTCAAGCTGGTGGGGACAGTGTTATGGTTTGGGGCCCTTTAATTCGTGTGGAACAACATCTGAATAGCACAACATACCAAAGTATTGTTGCTGATCAAGTTCATCCTATCATGTTGATGGTGTATCCCAATGGAGATGGCTTCTTCCAACAAGACAATGCGCCCTCATGCCACGGTGCTCGTATTGTGCAGGAGTGGTTTCAAGAACATAGAAACATAGAAAAATGTCGGCAGATAAGAACCTTTCGGCCCATCTAGTCTGCCCAATTACATGGATACTTTACCTGGATTTATCTTTTGTTTAGGATAGCCTTATGCCTATCCCATGCCTGCTTAAATTCAATTACTGTTTTGGCCTCTACCAAAACATGAGGGAGAATTTACCTTGCTTAGGTGGCCCCCACAATCACCAGATCTCAATCCAACTGAGCATTTGTGGGATGAAGTTGAAAGAGCCATCAGGCAGCTGGTTCCACAACCATCAAATCTCACAGGACTGGACAGTGCTCTTCATCAGGCACGGTGTCGGATTCCTCGCATCACATTTCAACATCTCGTGGAGTCAATGCCAAGAAGAATCGCCACAGTATTGAAGGCTAAAGGTGGCCCAACCAAGTACTGATGGGGTGGTCATAATAATCTGGCCACTCAGTTTATGTATCCTTGATAAAGGCTCGTTTCTGGGCTGAAACGTCTGTGATTTTAATGAGTAACCAATAAACATTTAGTTTTTTATATAAGGCCGTGAGTGCTCACATACCTGTTGTTATATATACCGGTGTGTATATATATATAACATTTGATAGTTTTATATATTCAGTATATATATATATATATAATTTGACCCTTCATTTCACTTTTTTGCTTTAATTTTATTTATTTGGGGGAGGAGGGCTTGTGTTTTTTGGGGTCCTTACTGGTTTTTGCATGCATCTGCTAAGTGCTGGCATGCCTAAAGGCATGTCTGAAAAGCTGCTCAACATCAATTAAAGTTGCCAAGCAGTATATCTTTTTGGAGAACGTGTGACCTTTTCTGTTTGTCATTTCCCGGGCACGGTACCAAGCGATCCTCTTAGGATGCTGGCTTTGTGGAGCGGACTCCGAGTCGTGGGGATGCAGGAACTGCAGGTTTCTGGGAAGTCTGCCAAGCGCGGGATAATTGTCATCAGCAGGAAAGAACTGGAAAAGCTTGTCTGACTGTGTTTTACACACACACTGACCCCTTTACATCGCAAATAAAATCCAGGTGGAAAAAAAAATCCATAATATACAAAAGATGTGATAAAAATGATGTTTATGTCTGATTATGAGAATTCTCTATTTTTTTTTTTACGGCGGCCTGTATGGACGCGGTTCGGCTGAATCACAATTGTCATGGAATACAACATTGTTACATATTTTAAAGCTGAAGGGCAGACTGTAATCGGATGCTACTCGGGTTTTTAGAAAGCGGCGAGTGTGCGTATAGCCCCATCTTTGGGAAAATATCCTCAATGTCACCGTTTTCTCTATTAATCATGCCATCGTTTAATGGGCATAATATAACTTAATTAATGAGCCAACCTATTATATAGTTTTTTTTTGTGACCTGGAAATAACAAATTTATAAAAAATAAAAAATGCAAGTGCACAGTTAAATTCTAAGGGCCCTATTACATTCCTAACGCGAAAACACGCGCAGCGCAGGATTTTTGGCGCACAGCATTAAGCGTTTACGCGTGAAAATTAACGGTGGTATTACAATCCACGCACATCTTTTCATCCGTCAAAAAAGAATGTTCGCAAAACTGACGCGCAAAAATGCGCGTAAAAATCAGTGAGCGCAATGTAATTTTTAACACGAGTCCGTCATTTTTTCACGCGAGTCCGTTATTTTTTCACGCGAGTCCGTCATTTTTGTGCGGACTGCGCACAACAGACGCATCGACGTTCTCCGTTGTGAATCTGCAGTTTGGTACGGTCAGGTTGTTACAATTTGTCGTTACCACCAGATTTTCAAAGACGTTAAAATTATGCACGCAAATGCTGTCCGTTAAATTTTGCGCTAAGATTGTAATACCATGCGCGCACCAGCGCACAAACGCATTTGCGCTCACAATGTTAAGTATAGTACGCGCACAGTTCATTATTCTTGCGCAGGTCCCTCCGCGTTAAATGTTAACGTGCATTTTTTGCGCGGACGCTGTAATACGACGTTCAGCGCAAAGGGTTTTGCCCCTCGCGTTAACGCGTCTTTGCGCCCGCACAAAATTGTGTGCGAGAAATGTAATAGGGCCCATAGCGTCTGCAAAAGATAAAAGCAAGTTAAAGCACTCGTGGATTTTTGGCGATTTATTGCAAACTTGTATTGCAGAAGTCCTACATGTGACAATACATCTGGTTTTGATGATGTAGTGCTGTTAGACCCAATCACAAAGCATGAGTTCTTTAACCTCATTCACTACTAAGATTGAGTATACTCGATTGTCAAACGCTTCTGCAGGTGCTCCAATATTAAGCATATTCGATCTGGTCTTATTCTGGAGCAACACACAGGAATTTCATTTATGGCAAATGGGTTCCAAAAATATGCCCTCCCCTCATATTTAAAATTTTCCTGCACGGAACCAGAGTGCAAACTGTAAAGTAAATATAGTAGCGCTTTTTGGCCGGCAGAGGGAGTCCTCTGACTGTCACATAAGACTTACACATGCAGCGGGAGGCCTTTATGTATACTTACTGTGTGGGCAATGAAAAGTCCTTTTCTATAAAACCACCAGGTCGTGCCAGTGGTTTTAGGGGCAATCTGGTCTGGTTCTTTCCCTAATCCTCTGATCCATGGACTTCGCCATTCCGGTGTTTCTGTGCTGCTGCCTGGCTCTCGCCTGCTTCCTGTTTGAGCCAGCTAGCTATTTAAGGGAAACATGCCCATCTCCAGCTGCTCTGTCATTGAGTCTCAGTTTAGGTGTTTAGGAGGTGCTTCCTGTGCTCTAGCTCCTATCTGTTTAACCTGCCTTGCCCTAGTCTTGTCTCGCCTTGTCCCTTGTTACCCCTTAGCCTTGCCTGTTCCTTCTGTATGTCACCTGTGTTCCCAGATCCTGCAATACCATTGTAAGTGCTGCTATCCATCCTGCCCTGCATAGCCCACTATCCCAGCCGGTGTACCAGAGACCTCACCTGCAGCATATCTCATATGGCCACAAGATGTCTTGCATTACCTGTTCCACCATCTGTAGCTGCAAGGGATCCTGAGACCAAGAACAACACTGTCTCGCCATGCACAGACTGTTATCTGCTCCGTTCAACCCAGTGCTTGGGACCTTTATATTTATGAACTTCAGGTCCCACCTTGGTGTATTCCTGTTGCCGCCCTGACAGGAAGTCCCTATTTGACATCATAGCGCCCATGCGGGATGATGTGACTGGGCAGGGGGAGGTCCCGGAGGCAGAGTTGACATCCGAGATGTCAGCCCCCTCTGGTAGAAGTCCACAATCGGCGCCGGACTGCGATGAGGCACTGAGCGCGTCACAAATAGTGTGAAGACCAGCTCTGAGGTAATAACTGAAGGTTTGGAGGTTGAGAAAAATACAGTTGTGTTCAAAATTATTCAACCCCCAATGCTGTAAAGGGTTTTAGGGAATTTAGTGTACATTTGTAATTGTATTCAGAATGAAATCCTACAAGGACTTTTTAAAGAACCATATGCAACTAAAATGACATCAATTGGTTTTGTAATACAGTAGTAAATGTTTCTTTTGTGAATTCTTCATTGACACAATTATTCAACCCCTTAAAGACTACCACTCTGAAGAACAGAGGTTCATTCAAGTGTTTTCAATCAGGTATTGAAAACACCTGTGGATGTCACGGAGCAGCAATAAAGCATAATAAGCACCAATTAGGCAGCTTTAAAATGACTGTGATACTCAGCTCCTTCTAGACATTTACTGGTGTGGTTACAAACATGGTGAAGTCAAGAGAATGGTCCAGGAAGACAAGAGAAGAGGTGATTACTCTTCACAGGAAGGGCAATGGCTATAAGAAGATTGCAAAGATGTTAAACATACCAAGAGAGACCATAGGAAGCATCATTCTCAAATTCAAGGCAAAGGGCACTGTTGAAACGCTACCTGGTCGTGGCAGAAAGAAGATGCTGACTTCGACTGCTGTGCGCTACCTGAAGCGTAGAGTGGAGAAAAGTCCCCGTGTGACTGCTGAGGAACTGAGAAAAGATTTGTCAGATGTGGGTACTGAAGTTTCAGCTCAGACAATACGGCGCACACTGCGTAGTGAAGACCTCCATGCCAGAACTCCCAGGCGCACCCCCTTGCTGTCTCCAAAGAATAAGAAGAGTCGACTGCAGTATGCCAAAAGTCATGTGGACAAACCACAGAAGTTTTGGATAGTGTTCTGTGGACTGATGAAACAAAATTAGAACTGTTTGGGCCCATGGATCAACACTATGTTTGGAGGAGGAAGAACAAGGCCTATGAAGAAAAGAACACCTTGCCTACTGTGAAGCATGGCGGGGGGTCAATCATGCTTTGGGGCTGTTTTGCTTCTGCAGGTACAGGGAAGCTTCAGCGTGTGCAAGGTACCATGAATTCTCTTCAGTACCAGGAGATATTGGATGACAATGTGATGCAGTCCGTCACAAACCTGAGGCTTGGAGACGTTGGACCTTTCAACAGGACAATGATCCCAAGCATACCTCCAAGTCCACTAGAGCATGGTTGCAGATTAAAGGCTGGAACATTTTGGAGTGGCCATCGCAGTCACCTGACTTAAATCCGATTGAGAACCTCTGGTGGGACTTAAAGAAAGCAGTTGCAGTGCGCAAGCCTAAGAATGTGACTGAACTGGAGGCTTTTGCCCATGACGAATGGGCGAAGATACCCGTAGATCGCTGCAAGACACTTGTGTCAAGCTATGCTTCACGTTTAAAAGCTGTTATAACTGTAAAAGGATGTTGTACTAAGTACTAAGATTGAATGTCACTTGGGGGTTGAATAAAACTGATAATGACAGAAAAGACATTTGTGGTTATTTCATTATAAATGTTATGTTATATTTGTCTGACCTACACGTGCCTCTTTGATTTAATTGTAAGCAAGATGACTGAATGATCAAAATCAATGTCAAACTGGCCAAAACACTCAATTTCAGTGGGGGTTGAATAATTTTGAACACAACTGTAGAATACACTGATTTTATGTCAACATTAAAGCCATCATCATGAAAGGACATTTTACTTGTGTTCAATTGTAACATTCAGTTGTGAAAAGGTGTGTCTAATAAGGACATTTTTTGTATCCACGCATTTCCCTCTGCACAAAGCAGAAGCCCCAGCCCTCCGATGCGTATAAAGGATGGTATGGGTCAGATTCAAGTGTGTAGTATCCTGAAGGCTTCCCTCATCACTTGTGGTTTGTTGCACAACTACAGTCATTGGAGATCGCGATGGAGGGTTACTTAACGGAGGTCTCCAGCTCTATGTCGTCTGGGGTCTCTTTGTCATCAATTCTAGTTGTAACACATATGGTAGCAGCTTCTTTTTGGCCTTAGTTTTGGCACGCCTCACATTAGCAATTTCTCCTGGTTCCAGGCCACTTTCAGCGATATCCAGGACGCTGACATCCTCCTCGCTAGAAACACTACTTGTTTCTGCTTTCTCAAGATTTTAGGCCTTGGACGCATTGTGTGCCTTTGACTTCTTGCACAGTGCATGAGGTTTGGTCTCCTCCAGTGAGTTTGTGTCCTGATCTGTTTTTTGAGGTGAATCCCATTTCCAGTTGCATCATGCAGATGGCAGAGTGAGAATTTGGCGGAAACTGCAAGAAAGCAGCACCCCACATGCATGAGTATAACCCTTCAAGCTGGTGGGGACAGTGTTATGGTTTGGGTCCCTTTAATTTGTGTGGAACAACGTCTGAATAGCACAACATACCAAAGTATTGTTGCTGATCAAGTTCATCCTATCATGTTGATGGTGTATCCCAATGGAGATGGCTTCTTCCAACAAGACAATGCGCCCTCATGCCACGGTGCTCGTATTGTGCAGGAGTGGTTTCAAGAACTTGAGGGAGAATTTACCTTGCTTCGGTGGCCCCACAATCAACAGATCTCAATCCAATTGAGCATTTGTGGGACAAAGTTGAAAGAGCCATCAGGCAGCTGGTTCCACAACCATCAAATCTCACAGAACTGGACAGTGCTCTTCATCAGGCATGGTGTCAGATTCCTCTCATCACCTTTCAACATCTCGTGGAGTCAATGCCAAGAAGAATCACCGCAGTATTGAAGGCAAAAGGTGGCCCAACGAAGTACTGATGGGGTGGTCATAATAATCTGGTCACTCAGTGTATATGTGTATAAAGTACAATGAAGCTACGGTGAATTCACAGCTTGGTGAATTGTCACAGCACCTAATTGTGTTTTTTATCGTTCTTTCCACTGTAGTTTCAGATGACATTATTTAGTATAATTTTCACTAGCGTTTTAGCCAAAGTTGTCTAGCAATGTTTTGCTCCCATGACCACATAGCTGCTATGGTTCTGGAGAGACCCCTGTATCTCCTCCATAGGGAATTCCCTGCCTGGCTAGGGGGAGGTCCCATTTCTGACATCATCATGCCCATGTGCAATGACATAATTTGGCGGGGTGGGAGGCCTAGCAGACAGGCCTGACATCAACACCTTGCAGGAGAAGTCGCGATTGTCGCCGAGCTGTGAACTTTAAGAATGTGCTGGAGAGGCTAAGGCTGTGGTCAGATGTGTGCACCTAGCACGCACGTCTGACCGCACCGTTTGCTGTCCATCATAGCTTTTCAAAGGGGTCAATGGAGAACAGCACACGAAGCACGTGCACACTTTTTCACGCACGAGCAACGCATGTTGCAATGGACGCCATGGAGGCATTCAACATTAAAAAGCTACAACGGACGTAGAAACACCCTGCATGCAGCTTTTTTAAAATCTTTTTCTTATCGTCAGTCAAAACTAACTGATACTATGTTAATCAAAATCTCGTCTGTTATAAAGTGCATCCGTTTCAGAGGCACTGTGCGCAATCAGTGCGTTCATCTGACTGCACCCTAAGCTGTGTGATTCACATCTTCTCCTAGGATTGCTGGGAGGGCATAAATGGCAACAAATCTTGTTGTATTAACTCTGAAAGGCTGAAAAGGTTTTTTCTTTGGGGGGGATTCCTACTGATTAGCTGCAGTGCAAATATTCACACACATATATACATAAGTATATTTATATAACACACACACACACCCTTTCCCCAAAAAACTATCTATTTAGCTACAACTTGCAGGGGGAAACAAAGCTTATTAGAGAATAATAATAATAATGGAATAATCAGTTCTTAATTCAGATCAATGATCCAGTCACCACAGCACAAACCTTTTTTATTGTCTTCCATGAGAAAGATATTTCGAATAAACTAAAAGCAGGGCAGTAAGTCAATTAAGCCTTTATAATGAGAAATATCTGCTAATTTTGTATTCACATATCAACCATGAACTTTATACAACTGAATAATTCACCTTAGACTATTATTATTGGATTAGAGAAAAATTATGTTAATTAGCCGTGGGTTAGCCAAATAGACATGACACACTGACCTGCCGTAATGCATGGACGCATAGAAAGGACAAAGCGGAACATCAGCCAGTCGCATCACAAATGTACGTTAAGCCAATTTTTCTGTCTTGCATAAATCAAAAAAATAATCTAAACGAGGACATTTTCCTTTTAATTAAACGTGATATTTTTATATGTAGAATTCATGAGGAATATAATGCGATAAATTATGTAGTCATTTTCCTTTCTTACAGCATAAATGGGGGGGCTGATGTAATTGCATATTTAATTACAGTCATATTCATTTAATTAACCACAACTTAGCACTAATATCATGTAAAAGCTTCATCTTGTGTTCTCTCTCGCATTCAGACCTTAATCAATATTAAGCGCGATGAGATGACAAGAACGTCCATGCCCAAAGTGTTACACGTTTAATTAAACGGAATCTAAGGAAGCGGGGTGACTGTATCAATGGGAGCATCTGAAATGTCATATTGAGGGGTCTTTCCGCTTAACACAAGTCAAAACCATACAGAGATCATCAATTTTCTAAAAATGCTAATATGGGGTAAAACCTGGCAGCTCGTTGCGACCCCCCCACCCCACCCCCAGACTTGTCTGTTCAACATAAAGACTCTTCTATTCTCTTTATGCAATATTTGAAAATTATGCTTTTAGAATTGTATCACTTTTTAAACAATGTGGTTAATATAATATTCCCATTTAACCAGGGGGGTCAAGTCCTACAAAAGAAGTACAGGAACTGACAAACGTTTTCCGTAACGGCCGTATTCCAGCTGAGGTGGTAATAGGGAGCAGTTAACCCGTTTAACCTTTTAAGTGATTTTTATTCACATGTTATCATCCAAGCCTTTGCGGTTATATATTCTTTGGGGTGCGCTTGTTAAAATAAATTAAAATTGGGAACCCGTTATTTTTTTCTGAGAAATTAAGGGATTTATGCTAAAATTCCCCCCAAAAAAATTAGTGCAGCATCAGTGGTCACATTATAATTGAAATGTGAAGAATAGTGCTGCAGTAAAAAAAAAAAAAAAAAAAAGACATTTTTTTTCTTTTTTTTTCACTTTTAACCTGGGTATGTTTAGTATCGTTGGAAAGAACATGCTCTGGCTTCTCCAATGATACCAACCCTTAACCTCCAGTTTCCACAGATCGTGAGATAAGGGGATCCAACTGATCCTCCTATCTCCACCTTAGGGTTTCCATAGGGAAACCCCTTGGCAGCTAGGGGATAATGCTCACACTGATGTCATCGCACCATGCACAATGATGTCAGTGGGCGGGGAGAAGCCCCGGAGGCTTGGCTGAAATCCAGAAAGTCAGCCACCTCCAGGAGAGGTCCGGCACCTCAGGTTTTAAAGGTACAGCGATGCCTCAGGGGTTAAAGAGAGGCAGCGCTGCAAAGGGCAGACTCTACCCTTTCCAGTGGTTCCTCTCTTTCTCTTGTATCTCTGCCTGATGAGGAGGGAAAGGGATCCAAAGGGACCACCCTTCCTTTCAGGCGGTCTTCGGGCTTAGGGGGGTGCCTGAAACTGACGTCATCATGCCCGCTGGGAAGGGGGTATAAATTAGCATCTGACTTCCATGAAGTCAGATCGCCATGGGACCCCGGTGGAGAGAGGAGAGTATAGTATGGAGAGCCTGCTATGTGGAAGATGTGTGGGGAACATCCTCTGCATATAGCGGGTGAATCCCATGACGGTCCCCACACGTCTTCCGCAGTGAAGGGGTTAAACACCATTATTTTTATATTTTGCAAAAAGCACATTATTTTCTATTTTTTTTAAAAGATCCTTTTGAATTTTAGTCGACTTTTTTTATTTTTAAGACTTTTTAATTTTGTATTAATTTTTTTATGGACTCTTTTTATTATATAGAGACACATTTTTATTGATTTAAACTCCTATTAAGAGAATAGGAGACTTTTTTCCAGTTCAGAGGAATTTTCCGATTCCATACATTCCATATTTGCGGTGCTCTGTAGGAAAATGAGGATTGAGCCACTTTCTTTTTGTATTTTGGTATTGCAAGTAAGGTGCAGGTCCCGGATCGGAGGTTATAGGATGAGGAAACTGCTGGGGGAAGCAGCCTATTCAGGTAGGGTGGTAGCGTCCCTCTTAAACAGCAGGTTGGAAAGGTGAAGGGTAGGGATGCGCGAAACGCTTCGGACGGGTTTCGGAATTTCGGAATTTTCACGAAATTTCCCGATTCGTGTTTTCGGATGCGGCCGAATGTCGGAAAATTTTTAGATCCGAAAATGGCAGATCCGAAAAGTTTTCCGAGCCGAAACGAAATATTTTCGGAATTTTCTAAATGGACTTGAAATGTGTCAAATCGAAATTTATTGCTTTGAAACAAGGAGAACAGACGTTCCGAAAAAATTAAAATTTCCGAAATTACGAAAAGTCGATACAAAAAACGAGCAAAGTGACACGAAAATACGAAAAATGGTCGATATTCCGAAAAAATGTACACGAAAAACTAGTCGAGCCGAACCGAATCGAAACAGAAATCGGTCGAAACGAGCCGAATCGAAAAGTTTAAAAATCCGAAAAATCAAACCGAATCAAACCGAAAAAAAAATCGGTGCACAAGCCTAGTGAAGGGTGCGTCTAGATTCCAGCGACGGCCAGTTTAGTTCTTTTAACATGTCACAATGGTGAGTCATGTAGTTACATTGTAGCACAAAGCGGCAGAATAAGTTATATCACAATGGTGGGTAATATCCACTACGACTATTGTCTGCAATAAATGTGTCTTTGTTTATTGTTTTAACAGACATTTGAATTAAACATTGTGCATTTCACTTTGTTTTTCCCTTCAATGATATTTTCGTTATGATTATTATTTCTGATTTAATCCCAGCAGTAATGTCTTTCAGGCGTCTGCATTTCTCCCCTGACCTATCGTGTACGACTTCATATGGAATGAAAGACGGGAGAATAACATCAGACGGTAATTGGAACAATTCTGTGGCGCGAGTGCCCTTGAACTTGTCATTATATGTCAACAGACAACAAGGAATGTTGCCCTTCGCGTTAAAGCTTCGAGGAGATGAGTCGGGCGTTAGAATTCTGTGTGTTTAAATACATTGTATTCCGAGAAAATAACTAACGATTATATTAACACCGCGGATGTAAATTCTTACCGTTGCTATCTCCCGAAAACCTAACTCTGCCCTGTACGTGAACCAATTATAGCGAGCGCAGAGAAGCCGAGCAGGAATGCAAGCCAGCGATACATTCGCTCTATTTTTAGATATATGTCTCCGGCGAAAGTTGCAAACAAACAATAGCGAGTCGCATCAGCTTGGCACAGGTCGTGAATTCTCCAACGGAATTAGCATACATCAGCGTGCAGGAGAAACGCGTCTTTCTCTCCTTATACTATGCATATTTTCAGCTGGAAAGCGTATTTTTTTTATTACGATGCGTCAAACAATACTGTTTGCCCAAGTGTCTTATGTAGCTGCTGTCATACGTTTCCGAGAATTAGAGATAACTGCAAATCACGATGTCTTCTTTTAGCCGTTCCATCATTTTCCATAATAAAAAATAATTTTTAGTCATACAGTAAGAAATATTTTGTAATATTCCCTACTGTAATAACCATTTGGCAGGCAGATGTAAGCCGGGCCGCATGTCACATGCTCTGGCTGTCCAGAAACTCCCAGTGTGTACAGTGGTCACGGCTGGTGCATCCATTAGGCCAACTAGGCAGTTGCTTAGGGCGCCACTAACAGGGGGGCGTCGCTCTGGGGTACCAGATACCACAGGCACTGGCAAAGGTTCTATTCTCTCTTTTTAGGAGGGGGTGCCGCTCTGGGTTAATATATCCATGGACACTGTGGCAAAGGTTCTCTTTTTAGGACTGTCGCTGAGCTTGTAGCAGCACCCTCCTGCTGTCAGCCCAGCACACGGGAGCTCTCTGACTGCGAGAGACCTTTGCATATGAGCTCACTCCTCTGTCTCTCGCAGGGTTATTCAGAGAGAGCCGGTCTGGCCCCAAAATTGCAACGATCAGTGAATTTCCCCATACGATGCAATTTCGTGGCTATTCGGCTATTCAGAAAGCTGACAATTCGCCAAATATTAGCGAATTGCTAGCGAAATAAAGTGCTGTTCGGCGGCAGTGAAATCCCCAATAGAGAAGCAATGGTTAATCTATTCACAGACACCGAACAGCAGAGAAATGTCATTGAAATGCCCTGCCGTTCGGTGGTTTCATTCGACAGGTTTATTCAGGCGAATCCCATAGGTTTCAATGTAAAAAAAATATTCCCAGTTTAATTCAATATCTATTAAACCATTTATTCTTTTAATTTGCAGCAAAAAAGTCTCTTTTTTCCTGTAACAGCCCTTTTTATTATCATTCAGAGGATCTTATATGTTAATTCCAGACATTTTCGTCCTGTAGTTTTTGTGCAAACAGCGATTGAAATTCGAAACTTTCAAACATTTTGTGTTTTTTTTATCCCGTTTGTCGGCTTGTCAGCTTTTTCCAGCTTCTGGTCGGCGCTGTGTTTAGCGGCAGATCGTCGGGTATGTTCGGCAGGTTTTCTGCGGTATTTTCGAATCACTTTCTTTCGAATCAATATGATGTTTCGAATCATATCGGTGGGTACATTTGGCAGATTTCCGACGAGTTTTTCGGGGACGTTTCGGTGATTTTTGAGATCCTTTTGGGGATTTCCTTGCACTTCGAGGACCCTGCATTGAATTCTGAATTCGCCGTAGAGTCTGGGAATTTGATTCTCCCCGAAGTAAGGAGAGCGAGAGAGCACATAAATGTCTGTGACATAGAAACATAGAAACATAGAAAAATGTCGGCAGATAAGAACCTTTCGGCCCATCTAGCCTGCCCAATTACATGGATACTTTACCTGGATTTATCTTTTGTTTAGGATAGCCTTATGCCTATCCCATGCCTGCTTAAATTCAATTACTGTTTTGGCCTCTACCACTTCTACTGGAAGACTGTTCCATGTATCCACCACCCTCTTAGTAAAATAATGCTTTCTGATGTTACTTTTAAACCTTTGCCCCTCTAATCTAAGACTATGTCCTCTTGTTTTGCTACTTTGTTTCCTTTTAAATATACTCCCTTCCTCTAACTTGTGGATTCCCTTCACGTATTTAAATGTTTCTATCATATCTCCTCTGTCTCGTCTTTTTTCCAAGCTGTACATGTTAAGATCATTAAGCCTTTCCTGGTAACTTTTCTCCTTCAAGCCGTACACCATTTTAGTAGCCCTTCTCTGAACTCTCTCTAAGATGTCTATATCCTTCTGGAGATACGGTCTCCAGTACTGCACACAGTACTCCAAGTGAGGTCTCACCAGTGCTCTGTGCTCACCAGTGCTCACCAGTGCTCAGTGACATTTCGGTGCTCTCTGAATAACCCCTTCTGTCTCTGCTAACTGAACAGGCACTGTCGGGCAATAAGAAATAGACGGGAGGGCATATGTTATATCAAGCCTCCTGCAATTTTTTTTGAAACCTCACAAGAGCATCAGAATAAAAGTTAGTGTTGAAACACACTGGTGGTGCGCCAAATGTTTTTTGCCTAGGGTGGCAGTAACCCTTGCAGTGGTCTGCTACAGCTTTCAGGAGCTGGGTTCCCGAGCAAATGAACCCATCCCCTAATTAGTGCCCCGAATCTGGAATTACTAAAACACGAAAGGCTCCAAATTTTTGTTTTGGTTTTAGAATTCCAGATAAGGGGTGCTCTCCCTTTAAATCCACTTTAAAATGACTGATTTGAAACACCAAAATAAAAAAGTCTTATAATGTAAATATTTTGTATTATGACAAAGTATCTATTGACCAATCCAACCAGTGCAGCAACTAAAGGGGTTATTCAGAGAGCACCGAAATGGCCCGACATTTGGTGCTTTCTCGTTGCCTGCACTTCGCTGCACTTCAGGGAATCAAAGTTCCCGACCCTGTGGTGAATTCAGCATTCACAGGGTCCAATTAGTGCAGGGAAAACTTGCTGAAAACACGAACACGCTGGAAAAAGCCGCCTAGCCGCCGATCACAGACCAGACCAGCTGCCGTAAAAAGCCGATAAGCTGACGAACGGGGTAAAAGAACCCAGTTTGCTTGAAAGTTTCAAAATTGAAATGTCGTTTGCAAAAAAACTACTTAACGGAATTGCCTGGAATTTACATATAAGATCCAATGAATGATAATAAAAAGGTCTGTTACAGAAAAAAGAAGAAACTATTTTAAAAAAATGGAAAAGAAAATTACCAAAAAAATCCTGAAAAATGCTTAAAAGATCTTAAAAAAATCTATAAATAAAGAAACTTTTTGCTGCAGATTAAAATAATAAACGGTTTATTAGATATTGAGTAAAAACGGGAATATTTTAAACGTTGAAGCCTATGGGATTCGCCTGAATAAACCTGACGAATGAAAACACTGAACAGCAGGGCACTTCGGTAACTTTTCTCTGCTGTTCGGTGTCTGTGAATAGATTAACCATTGCTTCTCTATGGGGGATTTCACTGGCGTCGAACAGGCACCGTACTTGCTGGCAGTTCACCAAAATTTGGCAAACTGCCTGCTCTCTGAATAGCGGAATGACCAGGAAATGTCACCGTACGGGGAAATTCAATGTTCGGTGACATTTCAGGGCCAGATCGTCTTCTCTGAATAATCCCTTATGCTTGCGGCATTACCAACACGAGGATAAAAGAGAGAGAAAGTATTCTGTGATGTCATGACATCATAATGGATAATTATAATTATGGATGTATTTATCACCACGACGCTGCAGAAGTGAGTTGTTGTTTCCCCCCCCAAAGCTATAAATCATAGAGTTTAAATAAGCTCTGCTTGTTCTCACGCTCGTGCTTAGAAAGACCGAAAATGAGTCATCAGCAATAATCACCCATAATAAATGCTTTCAAACTGTGCAGAAGTAAAGATATAAGATGAAAACACGAGACATAATAACACCTTTATCTTTGCAACTGTGTCTTGTGTTATTGAAGAGCAATGAGAATAAACGATGAAAAAAATCCAGGTTCACTATGGAGATGACGCCGTAAAAAAGTCACGTTGAAAAAAGACGCCTCTTAAAACTTAAAAAGGTTAGCGTAGGGGTGCACGTCTAGTGGTTTTGACGTGTCTTATTTAGGTGTCTTTTTTAATGCATTTTTAAAGACTTTTAAGATTTTGTTTTCAGTGGTGTCTTTTTTCCACACTTGTGTTTTTTTCACATATCTTTTTCTTAAGGCGACTTTTTTAGCACCATCTCCATAAGATACCAAAAAACATAACCTGTCCCTTTCCAATAAACATTTTCCTAAAATATTGTGCTAAAAATGTATGAAAAGTGGCAAGTGTTGAATATGTTGTGTGTGTTTATCTCCAGTTTTGGCAATAGCCGTACACATACATGTTGTTTTCTATTTAATCCTTTCACTTTAAACAGGGTTATT
Source organism: Leptobrachium leishanense (assembly GCA_009667805.1). Classification (NCBI taxonomy): domain Eukaryota; kingdom Metazoa; phylum Chordata; class Amphibia; order Anura; family Megophryidae; genus Leptobrachium; species Leptobrachium leishanense. Next base: position 46,663,606 of record CM019063.1, on the reverse strand, counting down.
CAGAGAGAGCCGAACTGACCCCGAAATTGCACCGAACAGTGAATTTCCCCGTGACATTTTGTGGCCATTCGGCAATTCAAAAAGCTGTCAATTTGCCAAATATTGGCGAATTGGGAGCAAAATATGGTGATCTTCGGCAGCAGTGAAATCCCCCATAGAGAAGTAATGGTTAATCTATTCCGAGACACCGAACAGCAGAGAAATGTCAGTGAAATGCCCTGATTTTCGGTGGTTTAAGGCTAGGGTCAGACGAACGCATTTTTCACGTTGTCCGTGAAAAAGTGCGTTCGAACGAATGGACGTATTTTTTCACGGAATACGTGATAGCGGTCATACGATGCGCATTTTCGTCCGTGATTTTGTACGGATCATCAATAAAACCCTTTCTGCGTCTGGACGTTATGTTGGCCGGACGTGTGCAGCGTCTGACGTCTCCCAATCACGCAAACACGCCGCTAGCGGCCGCAGCGCACTCTGTACGTCAGTAGTAGCGGTTTGACGTTCTCAAAAAAATGCGTTCGTTTGCCACTTGCGTTGCGCGGACGGACTTTCGTGCGGCCGTTCGTCGTATGTTCCCCGGCATTGGACGTCATTTGCTGCTAGCACGGCCGTGATTTCGGGCGGTTAAACGCACGTTAAAACTGCTTTCGTCTGACCTTAGCCTTATTCAGCAGGTTTATTCAGGCGAATCCCATAGGCTTCAATGTTAAAAATATTCCTGTTTTTACACAATATCGAATAAACCGTTTAATCTGCAGCAAAAAGTCTCTGTATTTATATTTATTTTTTTAGGATTTTCTAGGCATTTTTCTGGCAAAATTGTTTTTCCAATTTTTTAAATAGCTTTTTTTCCTGTAACAGACCTTGTTATTATTATTTTTTTGTAAACGGCATTTAAAATTGTAAAAGTTGCAGTCGGTTTGTTTTGTTTTTTCTTACCCCGTTCGTTGGCTTGTTGACTTTTTCTGGCGGCTAGTCGGCGCTGTGTTGGTCGGATCGTCAGCTTTTATTGGATGTATTTGGCGGGTTTTCAGTGGCTTATTGGATTGGATCCGATGTTTTCTGGCGGCTTATCAGATTTGATCCGATAATTTCGGCAGTTTTACAGCGGTTTTTATTTTCGATTCTGCAGTTTTTCGGTGAATGCTGAATAATAATAATTAACCCGAAGTGCGGGGTATGAAAAAGCACCAAAAATCCAGTGGAATTTCAATGCTCTTTGAATAACCCCTATAGCGTTTTTCTTTTGTTGAAAAAAAGTATTATCATGATACGCAGTTAAGACTGAAATGCAGAGAAAAAAATAGCAAGAAAGTTAAAAGTACTGAAATAATGTAAATTTGCCCATTTTACTTTCTCATGTATTTTTTTTTATCAATTGCAGAAATATTGCTGGGATGAAATGTTCAAAACACTAGATAGCGTCTCGTATCGGGCATAATGTTACAGAGGGTCTGCATTATCAGCAAACAGGAACAAATGGCCTTTGTGTCAGTAAATGTGCTGCAGACAGATAATAAAATGGTGAGATCTCCTGCTTATGGGGGTTTGTAGTGATCAGAATGAGATTATTAGCAATGCAATATCTGTATGTGCTGCATAATGCCTGTGTATGGCAATTACAGCAACACCTTGTATCTGTATGTGCTGCATAATGCCTGTGTATGGCAATTACAGCATCACCTTGTATCTGTATGTGCTGCATAATGCCTGTGTATGGCAATTACAGTAACACCTTGTACCTGTATGTGCTGCATAATGCCTGTGTGTATGGCAATTACAGCATCACCTTGTATCTGTATGTGCTGCATAATGCCTGTGTATGGCAATTACAGCAACACCTTGTATCTGTATGTTCTGCATAATGCCTGTGTATGGCAATTACATAAACACCTTATATTGTATGTGCTGCATAATGCCTGTGTATGGCAATTACAGCAACACCTTGTATCTGTATGTGCTGCATAATGCCTGTGTATGGCAATTACAGCAACACCTTGTATCTGTATGTGCTGCATAATGCCTGTGTATAGCAATTACAGCAACACCTTGTATCTGTATGTGCTGCATAATGCCTGTGTATGGCAATTACAGCAACACCTTGTATCTGTATGTGCTGCATAATGCCTGTGTATGGCAATTACAGCAACACCTTGTATCTGTACTGTACAGGTATTTACACTCATTGTAACACACTGAATCTTATACCTGTACAGCAGTGACTGACCCCACAGCTCTCCCTGAATTCTGCCAAATCCCTGGCTGCTGTAACGTAGCAGTAAAGTTTGCCTAGCTTTTTGTGAGGGTGGCGGCTGCTCCTTGTGGCAGACAGGGTGACGGGAGCAAGATCTCAGATGTTTCTGTTTCTCTACGGGGAGAAAACTAACCTTGCATTAATTATAAGTGTGCAAATGGACTTAATTAGCTAATTTTCATCGTTCGTTGTATTTAATGCTAAAATTTCAAACAAATATGCAATGTCGTTACAAGCTTTGACATCTTTTTATGAAATTCTCATAGATGTTAAGAAAATTTTAAAATATATATATAAAATGTATTTTCTTTATAGTCATCACGGATAAAATTATTTTTTTTGGCAATTTTACCCAAAATGTTGTTTTTATTTGTCACCCACATAAAATTATTTATATATAGATTCCTATATGTTTGGTTTGTCTGGTCGCAGTGACACAGATTTGATACCATATGTTCTTGTTCGGTGATATGAATATCAAGTTAAATGTAGGAGTTCACACCATAATAGGAGCCGGCTTCAATTCCATCTTCTTCAGCCCCCAGGCAGCTGTTTGAGAGATGCTCTCTCCTAGAATTATGTAGTAATTCCACAAACTCACGGTAACTTTGTTTTGAGGTTATGACTGTTATAGTGTATACTATATAAATACTGTGAATTTTAGCACACGCTATTAAAAACTTGCAAATTAGCTTTACTCTACAATATTATAATAAATGAATCGCAGCAGCTGTTTTCTGCTTTGGAGTGTTTGGTGATATTATGAGTGGTGTATGGTAATCCCTAATTAACCCCTTCAATACAAAGTAATTTCCCATAAACCAGCTGAATGGAGTAGAAAACCCAGATATTGCATTGCTAATAATCTCATTCTGATTGATCACTACAAAGGAGTAGGGATGTGCGTTTCGGGTTTCGGAATTTCGGAATTTTCACGAAATTTCCCGATTCGGGTCTTTCGATGCGGCCGAAATTCCGAAATTTTTTAGATCCGAAAAAGTCGAATCCGAACAGTTTTCCGAACCGAATCGAAATTTTTTCGGAATTTCGAATGGACTTGAAATTGCTTTGAAACGAGAACAGACTTTCCGAAAAAACGAAAAATTTACCAAATCGAAAATTTTTCGGAATTTTCGAATGGACTTGAAACGTGTCAAATCGAAATCTATTGCTTTGAAACGAGAACAGACTTTCCGAAAAAAACGAAAAATTTGCCAAATCGAAAATTTTTCGGAATTTTCGAATGGACTTGAAATGTGTCAAATCGAAATTTATTTTCCCTCTATTCATGATTTCAGTTCCACTCGGGCTTTCGGTACCATTTCGGTAAGTCTGGACATCGTATATTTAACTAGTATCGGTTATATGGCTGATTCTGTAAATTTTTTTGTTTCCAAAGATCCGATAAGAATTTTCGTATTTTGGTCAGATCCGATTCGTCCGCGGGTCGCGCATGCGCGCGCGCGCATATGTCGTAACTTTATTGAGCCAGTTTTATTGACAACTTTTTGAACAAAATTTTGTTTTTATTATTCTTCATAATGGCCGCTGCCAGAGAGGAGACCTCGTCATCATCTCATGATGAAGTTGAACCACCTGCACCCAGGAAAAAACGGGCCCAAAATATGGCGTTTGAGGAGATGTTGGAGCTGGTCCGCATCTTTGATAGAAAAGATTACGATTGCCGGAAGGGACCTTACCGCAGCAAGAATAACGCCAGAAAAGATCGTATCCTTGACAAGCTACGCACTACCATTTTGGAGATGTTTGGGAAGGACCGGACAAAGGACCAGCTACGGAAACGCTGGTCTGATTTAAAAGTACGGGAGCAGGAGCAGCTGAGACGCATCCGCCGCGTCATAGCGAAACGTAAGTGTCATGTTATATTGTAAAGCGCTGCGCAAACTGTTGGTGCTATATAAATCCTGTATAATAATAATAATGTGCTTGCATGTGCTAATGTGCGCAGAAATACGCTGATTTATCTAGTCCTTTTTTCATGCAATGTGATTGTGTATAGCTTTGCGTTTTCACAACTTGTCATACATGCATTTTTGCCATAGCTTTCTTTTTTGTGATTTTACGTATTCGTGAAAATTGTGATATTTGATGTATGTAGATGAAGTTACAATGCTGGATTTCTTTTGGCACTGTGTGTATAGTCTGTAGTGTGCTGGGGGGGGAGGTTGTTGTGATTGAGTGATGCATACGAGAAGACCCGCAGCTTGCCCAATATTGGCTCCCACCTGCGCATCAATAAAAATCTCTGCGTCTTTGCTAAGTGATAGGATGGGACATGTAGTTCTTCTGAAAGTGCATCCAAACAGAGCTGTGTTCAATACAGCCTCAGCAGCTGCTGCAGCAGTGTCATTGAATGCTTTAGATGCAAATTTCAAAACAAAATGGTGGATTTCTGTTGTTGTTTCTGCAATATCCACAGTTTTATTCGCAGAAACTGAAAGTGAAACTGAGGCTGAGGCCTTCTATAAAATAACTAAAAGCAGTCGCACAATGCGCTTTGTACGCACACAACACAAATAATAGTTTTTATTGAATAAACGTAATGTTTACTTCTGAAAAAAATATATAAATGAACGGTAATATATGTCTGTGCAGAGGAAATAAATAAATATTTTGTGACTTTGGAACTATGAGATGGGAGTAGTGGTGGGTCAAGCTGGTAGTGGGTAGTGGAGGGGTGTCGCAATACTTTCGGCAATATATTGTATAGATATACCATTTTTTCCAGTCTGCATTATTTACGTGTTATATTTTTTGGATTTGGCAGAAGACAGGAAGAAGGCCGCCGAATCTGCCCGGGCAGGGACCAGTGCCCCAGCGGAGGAGGAGGGGGAGCCACGGGCGTCCACCAGCGCTGGTATATACTGTTTTATTTTGCAACGACTTTTGGTCAAAAACAGAAACATTTTTTGTTTACTGTATTTTAATTTAATTTTTTTATGTATAGCACAAGAGGAGCAGGAGGAGGAGCAGGAGGAAGAGGAGGATGTAGAGAGTCAGCCGGAGCAGCAGGAGGCCGCCAGTCCAGGTTTTTTTTTTTTACTGTTGTATTTTGTATCGACTTTTGTTCAAAAATAAATCAGTTTTGTTGTTTACTGTATTTTTTATTTCTTTAATTTCTTACATATAGCACTGGATATGCTGACGGTGGTGGTGGGGGAGGAGTCGGAGGAGTCGGAGACTCAGGAGGCCGCCAGCACTGGTATATACTACTGTTATATTTTTTCAAGACTTTCAGTCAAAAATAGAAACCTGCTTTACTTACTGTATTTTCCTTCTTTCATTTATTGGATATATAGAAGGAGAAGCCAGACGCTGACGGGAGGCGATCGGCGAGCTTCGCCTGGCAGCTACCGCCGTCAACTCCCTACAAGAACTGCTCCAGGAACTGCGGGAGCACATAACCAATGCCGCAGACCTCCTGGAGCAGCAGTGAGACCAATGGCAGCCTCCTCCAGAATGTGCCTCAGCTGCTCCTGCTCGCGTGCCTTGAGGTCGGACCAGCGTTTTCAGAGATGGTCCTTCGTCCAGTCCTTCCCGAACAGCTCCAGGATGGTGGTGCGTAGCTTTTCAAGGATACGATCCTTGCGGGTGTTATTCTTCCTGCCGTAAGGGCCCATACAGCAATCGTAATCTTTGCAGTCCAAGATGCGGACCAGCTCCAACATCTCCTCAAATGCCAGTAACTTGTTGGGCAGTTTGCCATCCTTGGCATGTTCCCTTCCCTATGTTAATATGTTGTAAATAAATTTTCTATTTTTTCACTATTTTCCTGTTTGTGTGCGTTGCTTTTCCTTACTTAATAAGTTAATATGTATTGCTTGGTTTCCACACTGTTAAAATTATATGTACATAAATGTATTGACATTTCTATGGACCCTTTGTCATAAATTTGTCAACATATTTGTGGCCATGAATGTGACTGTGCACATTCTACACTTCCTGCCTGGCCAAAAAATGTCACACACTAACACAACCTTGTTGTACGGCCTTGAGATTTGATTACCGACGTGGCCTGGTTTTTTGTTAAGCTTAGGCGATGTCACAACAACACGGATTTTTGTCCACAGTCACATTCATTGTATAACCAAGAATTTATCAAAAAATATTGATGGCAGCACTGCATGAAGTCTTCTCCGACACAACCCAAAGATCCTTAGTGCGGCTCAGGTCTAGTTTATTTGTCCCTGTTTGCAGCTTCACACAACACCTCCTCCCAGCTATGAGCTCTCTCTCTCCCACCGCTGCCCGCTAAGACGCTGCCCGCCAACATGGTCATGTCTTTGCAGGAAGACAACAGCGTGGGGAACAGCAGCTGCTGACAGTCCCAAGACCTCGTCACAATGACGTCAGTTTTGGAGTTAACCCCTAACTGTGACCAATGGTGGAGATAGGGGGTTCATTGGAACCCCTATCTCCTGATCCGCGGCAGCTATCGGTTGGTTAATGTTTGGTATCTTTGGATCGACCAGAGCATGGCCTTTCCAACAATACCAAACATGACAATGTTAAAAAATTTAAATAAAAAAAAAAAAAATACAGGTTTTTTGTTTTGTTTTGTTAATGCAGCAATATTGTTGCCATTTCAATTATAATGTGAACAATGATGCTGCACTAAGGATTTTTGTATGGGGTGCGTTTGTTAAAAATAGTGTAATTGTCACCCAAAAAAATATAACAAGTCCCTTTTCAATTTTTTTTAACAAACGCAACTCATAAAATATAACCGCAAACACTCGCATGTTAAAATGTGAAAAAAACACTTTACACCTTGTAAAACAAACATTGAAAATTCTAATTTTATTGCATTTTTTGTTATAATATACAGACAGGACATGATGCATACATATGATAATGATATATTATGAATCATCTGCCGAGTCTGCCGGAAAGAACGATATATAACATGTCTGGGTCATATTATAAAAGAAGGCTTCAAAACGCGTTTAAACAAGAGGAGCGAAACTGTTAAAAATTAGCTCAGCAGCAGACCGCAGTGCCGCACACAGGTGTGAAGGGAAGCCGTGAAATGCCTCAGCAGCGAAAGGGTTAATTTATATTTTTGTCTGTTTTAAATCATTTTATTTTATTATTTTTTTTCATTTCAGATCATTTTGATCAACTATTTTTCCGTTTTAAAACATTTTTGTTCTGGTTTTTATTTTTAAAGTCAGACCATTCGGGTCAGTTTACTGTTTTTTAAATCGTTTTGTTTTTTTTTTTTGTTCCTTGGCTTTCATACCATTTTTTTAATGTGATTCAATAAATAAAGTTGTGAAATGTATATTCATAAGAAAAAAAGGATCTTTATTTAATATAAAAAAAACACGATAGAATCGCCAGAATTATCGTATCGTCAGAATGAATTATTGGATCCGAAAAACAAACCTAAAATTTATTATAAAAAAATATATAAAGTATAAAAAAGTAAAACCATAGTACTTTACATCAAAACGAATAGAGTTAGACACTTTGAAACGAGGAGAACAGACGTTCCGAAAAAAAAGAAAATTTCCGAAATCACGAAAAGTCGATACAAAAAACGAGCAAAGTGACCCGAAAACACGAAAAATGGTCGATATTCCAAAAAAATGTACACAATCGAAAATTTTAAACATCAGAACAAATCGAACCGAAAAAAAAAATCGGTGCACAAGCCTATTAATATCTGACATCCCGATGTGAAACATCAGGACTTTTGCATTAGATTTCGACCATTTTTATTTTTTTAACTTCTGGATAGTCGAAAATCGATCTATCCAAAAAGTCCCAATGTTTCACATCATTCTGAACTTTGTTTGGATAGAGTAAGTCCGTGGGCGTGTGGCCGTTAAATGTATATACCAGTAGCGTCGTAACATGGGGGCGGGGGTGCGGCCCGCACCAGGTGACACCCGCCTTTAGGGTGACACCGTCACCCTAAGGGCGGGTGTCTCACCCTCCGCCGCGTTTTTCGCTCCCTGCGAGCGTCCGAAGCATGCAGCTTCGGCGCTCGCCTGGAGGAAACACGTCACCAGCCAATCGCAGCTGGTCACGTGGCTCCCCCTGGCGAGCGCCCAAGCTCCGCGCCGCCGGACGCTCTGAGGGAGCGAAAAAGGCGGCGGAGTATGAGCTGGGGCCATTATCATGAGGTGCTGGGGCATTCCATGTGCTGGGGCAAATCCATGAGGAGCTGGGGCATATCCATGAGGAGCTGGGGCATTCCATGTGCTGGGGCATATCCAGGAGGAGCTGGGGCATATCCACGAGGAGCTGGGGCAAATCCATGTGTGAGCTGGGGCATATCCACGAGGAGCTGGGGCATGTCCACGAGGAGCTGGGGCATGTCCACGAGGAGCTGGGGCATATCCACGAGGAGCTGGGGCAAATCCATGTGTGAGCTGGGGAATATCCCGAGGAGCTGGGGCAAATCCATGTGTGAGCTGGGGCATATCCACGAGGAGCTGGGGCATGTCCACAAGGAGCTGGGGCATGTCCACGAGGAGCTGGGGCATATCCACGAGGAGCTGGGGCAAATCCATGTGTGAGCTGGGGAATATCCACGAGGAGCTGGGGCATATCCACGAGGAGCTGGGGCATGTCCACGAGGAGCTGGGGCATGTCCACGAGGAGCTGGGGCATGTCCACGAGGAGCTGGGGCATATCCACGAGGAGCTGGGGCAAATCCATGTGTGAGCTGGGGAATATCCACGAGGAGCTGGGGCAAATCCATGTGTGAGCTGGGGCATATCCACGAGGAGCTGGGGCATGTCCACGAGGAGCTGGGGCATGTCCACGGGGAGCTGGGGCATATCCACGAGGAGCTGGGGCAAATCCATGTGTGAGCTGGGGAATATCCACGAGGAGCTGGGGCAAATCCATGTGTGAGCTGGGGCATATCCACGAGGAGCTGGGGCATGTCCACGAGGAGCTGGGGCATGTCCACGAGGAGCTGGGGCATGTCCACGAGGAGCTGGGGCATATCCACGAGGAGCTGGGGCAAATCCATGTGTGAGCTGGGGAATATCCACGAGGAGCTGGGGCAATCCATGTGTGAGCTGGGGCATATCCACGAGGAGCTGGGGCATGTCCACGAGGAGCTGGGGCATGTCCACGGGGAGCTGGGGCATGTCCACGAGGAGCTGGGGCATGTCACGAGGAGCTGGGGCAAATCCATGTGTGAGCTGGGAATATCCACGAGGAGCTGGGGCATATCCACGAGGAGCTGGGGCAAATCCACGAGGTGCTGGGGCAATATCCATGAGGAGCTGGGGTATATCCATGAGATGTCGGATGTCGGCCAAGCTTCCGGGAACTCCCCCTGAGGACTGGCGTCATCGTGCATAGCATTGGTTTGTTAATGCAGCAATATTGTTCCCATTTCAATTATAATGTGAACAATGATGCTGCACTAACGATTTTTGTATGCGGTGCGTTTGTTAAAATTTTTGTAATTTTCCCCAAAAAAAATTGTAACGAGACCCCATCTCTAATTTGTTTAACAAGCGCACCCCATACAAAATATAACCGCAATTGCTCGCATGTTAAAATGTGAAAAAAAATACACTTTACACATTGTAAATTATTGAAAAATCATATTTTATTGCATTTTTTTGTTATAATATACAGACAGGTCATGACGTATACATATAATAATGACATATTATGAATCTGCCGAGTCTGACGGAAAGAACGATATATAATATGTCTGGGTCATATACTAAAATAAGCCTTCAAAATGCGTTTAAACATGATGAGCAAAACCGGTAAAAATGACCTCAGCACAGGGGCGTGAAAAGCCTCAGCAGCGAAAGGGTTAATTAAAAAAACACGATAGAATCGCCAGAATTATCGTATCGACATAATGAATTATTGGATCCGAAAAACAAACAAAAATTTATTATAAAAAATATATAAAGTAGTATTAAAAAGTAAACCATAGTAGTTTTCATCAAAACGAATAGAGTTAGACAGCTTTGAAACGAGAACAGACGTTCCGAAAAAACGAAAAGTTCCGAAAAACGAAAAATTGGCGATATGCCGAAAACCATGTACAATTCCGAAAAACGAAAAGTTCCGAAAAACGAAAAGTTCCGAAAAACGAAAAATGGGCGATATGCCGAAAACCATGTACAATTCCGAAAAACGAAAAGTTCCGAAATAACGAAAAGTCGATACAGAAACCTAGTAAAGTTACCTGAAAATACGAAAAATGGTCGATATTCCGAAAAATAAATGTACCCGAAAACCGAATCGAGCCGAACCGAATCGAAACAGAAAGCAGTCGAAACGAGCCGAATCGAAAATTTTAAAAATTCAAAAAATCGAATCGAATCGAATCGAAAAAAAAATCGGTGCACATCCCTACAAAGGAGATCTCACCATTTTATTATCTGTCTGCAGCACATTTACTGACACAAAGGCCATTTCCGCTTGTATGCTGATAATGCAGACCCCGTGTGACATTGTGCGAGATAAGGGACACCATCTAGAGTTTAGGACCTTAAGGACACTATCAGGTGCCTACAGCTAACACAGGGATGCTAAGGGGAAAAATTTGCGCTCGCAAATCTCCCCTTAGCATCCCTGTTTTCCAAGTAGATTATGAGAAAGGGCGCTGAATCCAGCAGCCGGCCCAATTATGGCCGCTAACCTCCAGGTTACTCACGGCAGCGATAACGTGCCATCGTGAGCATCCCCACCTGGAGTCCATAGGACTACATAGCGGCTTGTGCTACCGGGTCAGCTGACCTGCCTCTCGCGAAAACCTGTAAAGTGAATAATAGTGCTGAGTTAGAAAAAAAAATAGAAAATTATTATTGTATTTGTTATTTTATTTTTACATAAATCTAACCTGGATATATTTGGTATCTTTGGAAAGGCCATTAGTTGGTCTTTCCAATGATACCTCATATGTCCCTCTAGTTCTTGGGGCTCTAGAATGATTGTAAATTTTAAAATATTTATAGCAGGCACCTGTAGGCACATACCTACTCTGCCTATTTGTAAATCCAGCCCTGCCTAATGCCAATTACAAACAGTTGTCGTTAACTAAAAAAGTTTGCTAAAGCTTAGAGCTGTAGCTAACTCTTTCCACTGCTGCAGAATCTTTTAGCTGCAGCTGTAGACCCCCCCCAAAAAATCACATATTTACCTCTCATCCCACGGCGAGAATGGCAGTCAGAAGCTGCGGATCAGGCTGCTGGGAGCAGAGTAAGACTGGGGAAAAAAGTTCCCAGTCTCCCTCCGTGATCACTCTGCCGACCTGCAGGATCTTGCTAGAGGCGAGATCCTGCCGGTCATTTGACCTGGCAGCAGAAGCCTCCATGGCGTCCTATGGATACCACAGAGGGTGAGGCTCAGGTTGGCGCTTTAGCGCTGCCCCGAGCATCCTGGAGCCTAGTGGCTGCTACGGAGCAGACTGCTGGACTCAGCGCCTGCCCCGTAATCTAAAGGTAAAACAGGGATGCTAAAAGGAGATTAGAGAACGCAAATTTTCCCCGTTTTAGCTGTAGGGACGTGATAGGGCCCATTGTGTTTTGGTTTTAATGACAGATTATGATCAGTTTACTCATCACTGGACATCCATACAAACAAGAAATCAGTCCCTTCAGTGGTGGGAAAACTCTATCACGAGTAAGAGGTCTTGTGCTTTGTGGAACTTTCCTCTTGTTTAAGGCTAACGTCAGACGAACGCAGTCTGAGCGCACTCTGCGTGCATGCAGAGCCGACAGACATCCTGACGGAAGATACTGTAGATGCCACACGGTCCGTTTTTTTTTTTAACGGTCGCACATTAAAAAAGGGTATTATGGGAAACAAAATTAATATGAACAATGCTAAAAATTGATACATGGTATGAAAAGCCATTTTGTGCGTCAAGGTGCTGAACGTCGCAAATGCGCTGCGTCTGACATCATTCTATCACACAGAACGCTACGCGGACGTGGTGCACTATGCGCCTCCGTTCTAGCGGTTTTACGTTCTTGCCTAAATTGCGTCCGGTGCCACGTGCGTTGTGCGTGCGTTGTTCGGTGCTCACGTACTTCGTGTGTGGGTCTCTATTGCTCATGATTCCATGCTACGACGGACGCTAAAATGTGCGGCAACACGGACGTGATCACTGCGTTCGTCTGACACGGAATAAATAAACATAATGAATGCTCTGTGAGATTGTGAATAAAACACACAATTTTAAATGTGATTTTAAAGAGTATGTTTAAATTCCACAAATAAATGCAGTTATTAGTTTCGATGATTCTATTTATATATTGTTTTATTTATAAAAATCCAGTTTAATCAACTGGCTTTAGAACAAGAAGATACATTGAATAATAAACATAGCATAAATATAATTAGGGTCCTTACTGACGTCCTGTGTGAAAAAGGACTTTTGCTAAGGCTGGGGTCAGACTAGCGAATTTTTAACGTGCGTTTAGGCGCACTTAATCACGGCCGCACTAGCAGCAAATGACGGGCAATGACGGCCAATATACGAAGTACGGTCGCACGAAAGTCCGGCTGCGCAACGCAAGTGGAAAATGAACGCATTTTTTTGAGAACGCAGAACCGCTAGTACGGACGTACAGAGTGCGCTGCGTCCACTAGCGGCGTGTGTGCGTGATTAGGAGACGTCAGACCCTGCTCATGTCCGGCCAACATAACGTCCAGACACCCAAAGTTTCCTGGTTTGGATCCGTAAAAAATCACGCACAAAAATGCGTATCGTATGACCGTTTTCGCGCATTCCGTGAAAAAATAAGGCAATGCGTTCGGACGCACTTTTTGACGGTCGCTGTGAAAAATGCGTTAGTCTGACCCTAGCCTTAGTTAGAGCTGACTGAGGCTAGCCGTCCTCTGGCATCGTATTTGTGCGATAGTGCGATCATCCGATATCGTCTGAAGTCGTCCGACCGATCCCACATCATGCAGGTGAATCAGTCCTCTCACACTGCATCCGATAACCGACGGACGATTTCAGACGATTTTATGCGATTACAACAGATTAGAAATCCTTACGATTTCCATGGGACTTGGTCAGTTAAAAGTTTACATGAAAAAGATGAATTGTATAGTTAAACTTCCGTGCTTTGGGGAAACATGCAAAAGATACCTTGTATAGTAAATCGGCGTGTGCAGGGGAAACATGAAAAAATAAATTGTATATGGGAAATCCGCCGTTCGCAAAGCCCATAGGATTCAATGGAAAAAATATTCTCGTTTTTACTTATTATTTATTGAACTGTTTGTTTTTTTTAATCTGCAGCACAAAGCTTTTTTATTTATTGGTTTTTTTTAGGTATTTTTCGGCTAACGTTTTGGTTCCGTATTTTAGTTTTTTTCTTTTTATCAATGCGCCGGCTTCAGCAATGCTTCCCCTAGTGCTGAAACACTTTCAGCACCAGGAAGAGGGGGGCTAGCCTGGCAAGTTGTTTGTTTTTTTTCTTCAGCACGAGCCGGCCGCTGAACGGGGACTGTCTTTCTCCCCGCAGCGGCCCGGCGGCGTTTGTTTTTTCACCTGGCGGTCTGTTTATCGGCCAATCTGGGTCGTCCACAGACGTTTCCAGTTAACGACCCTGATCGGCCGATGGTGTTGTCCGTAATCGGGTGACCAAATCGGTCGCCCGATTATGATGCCAGTGGACATTAATATTAATGGTATGAAAAAGAAGAACAACCTTCCGTGAGACCAAAATGAGCTCACTGTCAGTGTCGGATGACCACATGCATACAATTATACTTACAAAATTCCATAACATTCTTTATTGAATCTTAACAACAATTAAAATGTGTTTAAAAACACAATTGTGAACACCTTGTACATGTACTTAGTTCATTCCTCAGCATTGCCCCGAATTGGGTATATTGGCACTGGTTGTGATATTAGTTGCAGGGTATTTTCATCGGTTTGATATAGCAAGTCGCACTTATTACAGCTCCCTAACCATATTCCCAAGGGAAAAAAAATAAAATATAATTATAATTGTATGCATGTGGTCATCTGACACCGACAGTGAGCTCATTTTGGTCTCACGGAAGATTGTTCTTCTTTTTCATACCATTAATATTAATGGAATAGAGCTTGTGAAGCCTTCTAAGTGCAAGCCTTCCAAGTGAGGCACTTAGAGATATTCTGGTGAGTGATTTTGATTTTTGTTTCAAATGAGATCTTTTCTATTCATCTTAAGGTTTTAAATTAAGTCTGGTGAGTAAATTAGGTTAGGCTGGTGACTCAATTGTCTTACTGATTAGCACAAAGTTGATAATCAATTGGGTGCTATTTGCTAAGAGGTTAAGCTTGTCCACGCCTTGCTGGGGGAGGTGTTCTTAGGTGACTATATAAAGATTGGGGATATTAGCTTATCTAATAGAGTTTGTGAAGCCTTCTAAATGCAATCCTTCCAAGTGAGGCATTTAGAGATATTCTGGAGATACTCTGGAGGTAGTCTAGGGTTAGACAGGAGGTAGAAAATCTACAAAAAGGTAAGATTTGCTTGTTTTAAATCCATTCTTTCATTTTATAATGGCAGGCTTGGTCCAGTGTAATATCTGTCATGCATTTGTTTTTAGATCCAATTTTTGAAGGTTTGGAGGGTGCCTGATATGTAGACCGTTCTCTTTATTGCAGCAGGAAATTGCCTGTTTGTGTAAGGATCCTGGTTCCGGGGTGGCAGGTTTGAGCCCAATGTGCAATGATGAGAAATAGAAAGACGTATATGAACAAAAAAAGGGGTTTATTAAGAGTAAGACATAAGAGGCAGTAAACAAATATGAATAAACAATTATGTAGCTGGATAAGGAAAACACTGTATAAATAATAATCAGCAATAAGAAACTAAAAAAGGGCAAGATGAGAGAAAGGTAGACCAAAAGTAACAAAACTAAACTACACTAAACTATACTACTACATATAAAGAAAAAGAATAGATTGAACTTAGAGCAGGGTTGAACCAGATATGGAGAGGAATGGGAGGAGGAAGAGAGACAAAGATCTTTAGAAAAATAAATAGGAAAATAGAAACGGAAGAGTCTTTGGAGGCAGAGGGTCCTGGGTATGCAGGGGGTCCTGGGTATACAGAGGGGTCCTGGATCTGTAGAGCGAGGGGTCTTGAATCTGTAGAGCGAGGGGGTCCTGGATCTGTAGAGCGAGGGGGTCCTGGATCTGTAGAGCGAGGGGGTCCTGGATCTGTAGAGCGAGGGGGTCCTGGATCTGTAGAGCGAGGGGGTCCTGGATCTGTAGAGCGAGGGGTCCTGGATCTGTAGAGCCACATATTCAGCGGGATGCGAGGTAGCAGGCTCTGAGGGTTTGGATGCAGGGCAACAGGCTGAGGATTCTGTAGGTTGTAGGGCAGCAGGATCAGAGGTTACTTGCAGGATATAGGGCAGCGACAACTGTAGGACCTGCGGGATGCAGGGCAGCACCTTCTGTAAATCCTGGGAGATGCAGGGCAGCGACAACTGTAGGACCTGCGGGATGCAGGGCAGCACCTTCTGTAAATCCTGGGAGATACAGGGCGGCGACAACTGTAGAACCTGTGGGATGCAGGACAGCAGGCTCAGAGAATTCTGTAGGTTGCAGGGGAGCAGGATCAGAAGATACCTGTAAGATAAAGGGTAGCAGGTTGTGGATTCCGCAGGATGCAGGGCAGCAGGATTCTTGTAGCAGGAACTATGAACAGTATGGTGAGAACCAAGACAAAAACAGGTTATAGCAGGCAGGGACAGAAGACATCTCCTTCCTAGTGAGAGGTTCACCAGAACAATGCAGAAGCGTCTTGCTTTGGGAGTGACCCTTATTTATAGTGGAGAAATCAAGATGTTATGGCTAGCACCTGGTTGCTGGAACAACTTGGTTCTGTAGGAGAATCATTGTTATTTCGCTGAGACACTTTGCCTTTAGTTCTTTTATGGCGCCGGCGGCTAGGAACCTGACAGTTTGAAGTCTGAGATTTGTAAATTATCTGTTAGACAAACTCAGGCTATGACTGTTACAAAGCCATAGACATGTGCACAGCACAAAATTTCGTTTTGAACTAATGGATTAGTCCTAAAATGCAATTTATTTAGTTGCTAAAGAAATTTGTTTTCTGTTCTTTAGTATGAAAACTAATTTCATTCATCTGAAAACCAGTGGATACAATTACTATTGTAGTGGCTCCTCCGAGGGCTGAGATTGCTGCTTGTTACAGTATCTCTCACTCTCAGCACAATGTGTCAGGCAAAGCTGTTACAGTAACTGACTGCTGCTCATCACAGCGCTCAGAGTTTCAGTAAAACTAGTAAATAATACTTTTATATATATGAGGTTAGAACAATATTATTTCCTTGTTTTACTGAAACTCTGAGCGCTTTTACAGTCAGTTACTGTAACAGCTGAGCCTGATATATGGTACTGAGAGATAATATAACAAGCAGCCGATCTCAGCGCTCACAGCCACTGGATTTAAAGGGCTAAAAAAAAGGCTCCTCTCTGTATAATGTATAGAACATCCTCCTGCAATAATTAATACCCCTCTCTGTATAATGTAGATAAAATCCTCCTGCATTAATTAATACCCCTCTCTGTATAATGTATACAACATCCACCTGCATTAATTAATGCCCCTCTCTGTATAGAACATCCTACTGCATTGGCATGTGGAGGGTGCAGAACTTCGGAATGCAATGCTTATCCAGCACAGGAGAGGGAACTTTTACTTAAACGTTGTATCTCTGTGGGGGAGACACAGGAATATAAAAGCAGGGCAGAGGGAAAATATTAACGTAAATCGGTCTGAAAGCTCAGAGAAGAGATGACTGGTGCAAATAGATTTTTATAATAAAATAAAGCACTTTAAATCCAGGGAAAACAATCAAATAAATCACACTGAAGGCTCATAATGACAGAGTAACTGAGAGCTGGATACTAAATGTATCAGATGTAAAAAAACCTTTATAATAAGCAGCACTGGGAGAGGAGAGGGACTTTATATAAAATGTGTATTATAGATGAGGAAAGGGGGCTAGTGCTCCTGGATAATATAAAATGTATCAGACCTAAGCCCCTATTATGCAGAGCGGGAGGGGAGATAACACACGTTTTATAAAGTCCCTCTCTTCTCCCAGCGCTGCTTGTTATAAAGGGGTTTTTACTATCCAGCCCTCTCCTGTCATTAGCTTTCAGTGTGATTTATTTGAATGTTTTCCTTCTCCAGCTGCTTTTATCATCTTGTCTGCCTCATAGACATGCAAGGGTTGAGTAAAGGTTTAATCTCCTGTGCTGGCTGTCTGTGCTGCGAGTGAGTATTCTGGAGCTCTATCACTGTCAGATTTTTGGGTAGGGGTCGGGAAGGATTACGCATACAAACCTTTTCTGTAGCTTTGCGATGTTGCGTTCATTACAGGTCTCCTTCACTCATCAATGTAATATCATAAAAAGGACTGAAACTAAAATGTAGTGCATTTTATTTTAGTTTCTTTCGTTTTTTGTACTGAGCAGTTTTGTATCTCTTGAGTCATACTACAACTAAATTATCCCAAAATTCGGACTAAATCGTTTTAGTACTAAAACGAATGCACATGTCTACAAAGCCATGCCACAGAGGCCTCCTAGGAGCGGAAGATGGACTACTGTAGGATCTGGTAGACTTAGAGTTGTGGATAGAAGGCATGTCCCACAGTCTGTGGCTCTTCTTAATTCTTTTGAGGCACTTTCAGAGTGTAGTGGTAAGACGGAAGTAGGCTCAGACACCAAAGTTGTGGAACCACCATCCCCTATGCCTAAGGTATGCAAGACTGCAACCAAGGACAAAAAGGAAAAGGTGGGACTTGATAGAAGACAATTGTTGCTGGGTGATTCTATCATAAGAGGTGTTGAGCTGGAGAGTATTGGTTTGGTGAGATGTCTTCCTGGGGCTACTGCTCGTAGAGACAGGAGACGTATTCCCAGTATTGTCAACCAAGCAAAGCAGAAAGGGGAAGTGGACGTTCTAGTCCATCTAGGGACAAATGACTTGGCTAGCAATGAGGTTTCTGAGATTAAGGAAGATTTTTGTGTTCTTGGAGGTGAAATACAGCAGATTGCGTCCACTGTGTCATTCTCTGAAATTCTGCCTGTGCATAACATTCAGGATAGGCAGATGCACACTAGGGAATTTAATTTGTGGCTTCGGGAATGGTGTCAGGAGCAAGGATTTGGCTTTGTGTCCCATGATAGCTCTAATTGGAGCAGAAAGGAACTGTATAAAAAAGATGGTTTGCATCTTACTCATAGGGGAACATATGTTCTCAGTGAGAAGTTCAAAGGTTTCACAAAGGAATATTTAAACTAGGAGGGGGGATAAAAATGGTAAAAAACAATATGCCCGATTGTCCCCCAAAACTAAATCTGAGGGTGCAAGCAACATGCGGGGTAAAAAATGACAAGCTCAGAGTCGTGTCTATAAATGCTCGCAGTTTAGTCAATAAAATCAATGAACTGGAGGCAATGATGGCAGCTGAAAAAGTAGATGTAGTGGCGGTTACTGAGACATGGTTCAGTGAGAAAAATAACTAGGACACAACAATACCGGGGTACTCTTTATATAGAAAAGACAGAGAAGGTAGGAAAGGAGGAGAAGTGGCCCTGTATGTGAAAAACAACATAAAAACGAACCAAATAAAAGTGAGCGAGGTGAACATAGAGTCAGTTTGGGTTACACTAACATTTGGTAATCATATAGTAGCTCGTGTAGGTGTGATCTATAGACCCCCTGGACAAGTAGAAGAGCTAGATAATCTGCTGATTGAGGAAATAGCCAAAATGACAATGAAGGGGGAAGTTATTATCATGGGGGACTTTAATCTTCCTGATGTGAACTGGAAAACCAAAATAGCTGGGTGCATCAGGAGTACAAATATTCTAAACTCCCTACTAGGATTATCTCTAACACAAGTAGTTGAGGAGCCGACCCGTAAAGAGGCCATATTAGATTTAATACTCATAAATGGAGGTTTGGTATCAGACGTTGTTGTAGGTGAAAATTTGGGATCTAGTGATCACCAGTCAGTGTAGTTTAATATAAGAACAGGGATGGAGCTGCACCACTCACAAACAAAAGTTTTAGACTTTAAAAAAACAGATTTTTCTAAAATGAGATTTTGTGTGAATGAGTCATTATCAGACTGGAGGAGTTTAAAGGGAGTCCAGGAGAAATGGGATTATTTAAAGGAGGTATTATTGAAGGCCACAGGCAATTGCATTCGGCTTGTTAGCAAAAACAAAAAAGGGAAGAAACCACTGTGGTACTCTACAGAAGTGGCCAAAATAGTGAAGAACAAAAAGATAGCATTCAATAATTATAAAAAACTCAGAGTGAAGAAGATAGGCAAACCTATAAGATTAGGCAGAAAGAGGCAAACCAATTTATAAGAGCTTCCAAAGCACACACAGAAGATAAAATAGCTCAGTCAGTAAAAAAGGGGGACAAAACATTTTTTTAGATACATAAACGAGAAAAGAAAAGTAAAACAAGGATTAGTTAGATTAAAAACAAAGGAAGGAAGGTATGTAGAAGAGGATAAAAGTCTCGCTGACTGCCTCAATAAATATTTTTGTTCAGTCTTTGCAGAAGAAAAGGAAGGAAAGGGACCTCAGTTAGGAGAGAACACTAAAGAGACATTTACATATGAGTTTACAGAGGAGGAGGTTCTACAGCAGCTGTCTAAAGTAAAGACAAATAAGTCAATGGGGCCTGATGGGATCCACCCTAAATTATTAAAAGAGCTCAGTGATGTAATAGCAAAACCGATAACAGATTTATTTAACCAATCCTTGTTAACGGGAGTCGTCCCAGAAGACTGGAAATTAGCAAATGTTGTGCCCATTTACAAGAAGGGTAGTAGGGAGGAATCGGGGAACTATAGGCCAGTTAGTCTTACGTCAGTAGTGGGGAAATTAATGAAAACCATGTTAAAGGAAAGGATTGTTGAACATCTAAAAACACATAGATTACAGGATCAGAAACAACATGGGTTTACCTCAGGGAGATCATGCCAAACTAATCTTATTGATTTTTTTGATTGGGTAACAAAAATAATAGACACAGGTGGTGCAGTAGACATTGCTTATTTAGATTTCACTAAGGCTTTTGATACTGTTCCACATAGAAGGCTTATCAATAAATTGCAATCTTTGAGCTTGGATTCCAATATTGTTGAATGGATTAGGCAGTGGCTGAGTGACAGGCAACAGAGGGTTGTGGTAAATGGAGTTTATTTGGCGCATGGTCTTGTTACCAGTGGGGTACCTCAGGGGTCAGTACTTGGACCCATTCTCTTTAATATTTTTATTAGTGATATTGCAGAAGGTATTAATGGTAAAGTATGTATTTTTGCTGATGACACAAAGATTTGCAACAGGGTTGACGTTCCTGGAGGAATCAGCCAAATGACAAATGGTTTAGGTAAACTAAAAAAATGGTCGGAGCTGTGGCAATTGAGTTTTAATGTGGATAAGTGCAAGATAATGCACCTGGGACGTAAAAACCCAAGGGCTGAATATAGAATATTTGATACAGTCCTAACCTCAACATCTGAGGGTTGGGATTTAGGGGTTATTATTTCAGAGGATCTAAGGGTAAGTAGTCAATGTAATAGAGCAGCAGGAAATGCTAGCAGAATGCTTGGTTGTGTAGGGAGAGGTATTAGAAGTAGAAACATAGAAACATAGAAAAATGTCGGCAGATAAGAACCTTTCGGCCCATCTAGTCTGCCCAATTACATGGATACTTTACCTGGATTTATCTTTTGTTTAGGGTAGCCTTATGCCTATCCCATGCTTGCTTAAATTCAATTACTGTTTTGGCCTCTACCACTTCTACTGGAAGACTGTTCCATGTATCCACCACCCTCTCAGTAAAATAATGCTTCCTGATGTTACTTTTAACCCTTTCGCTGCTGAGGCATTTCCTGCCCGTGTGCTGAGCTCATTTTTACCGTTTTGTGCTCATCATGTTTAAATGCGATTTGAAGTCAAGTTTTCTTATATGACCAAGACAAATTATATATCCTTTTTTTCAGCAGACTCCACAGATTCAAAATTTATCATTATTATGTGTATAAGTAAAGAGTTAAAAAAAAAAGAAAAAAAAAGGGGGAAAAAAAGTAAAATTTTGTTAAAATTCAGAAGAACAACATTGCATATTTTTTTCTATCTACACTTTATGACCAGAACTATTGTGGTTATATATTGATACATTTGGTGTCTTTTTAAAAATGGTGTAATGGAGAATATTTCATGTTTTTTTTGTACAAAAATATGCAGTTTTCTAAAAATCAAAAAAATCTGCTTTTTTCTTATGTCATGACTCATTGTATGTAATACATAAAATTAGTATATCTAAACCAATTGAAATGGAAAAGCTATATATTTTCTGAAACTAGACAAAATTCCGCAAAAAAAGAGACCTTTATGACACATTTTTAAATTTATTTTGTTATTCATAACTTTATTCAAAAAACATCATATTAATGTAAAAAAAAAATCATAATAGGTCAAGATTTATATTGCATAATTTCATATTAATTTTTGGGGTAAAATATTTTTTTTTGCTTAACTATATAAATATATCCCTCCTATAAAATAATAGATCCAATTTGATTGCACAGATCAAGTTTAGGCAGTGTTGGAGGTGCTAATTTGCGCCATGCGCAAAATAAATTTAGAGAAGCTTTTTATGCCGGTTTTTGAAAGGAGGCATACCTGCAATTAAATGGCTCTAGCTCAACAGGGATCTAAAATATGCCAAATAAAGTATATATCCGGACAAAGTAGACTTCCAGATGAATCAAACGTGGGGTTACTTATTATTCTATCATAAATATTGAGCCCGCAACAACTTGTGGAATTTGGATTTGTGCGCAAAAAATAAATAAATGGAAATTCCACATGCTGTTGCGCCCTCTATTTTTATGATAGAATTTTATTTAACCCTCATTTGATTCATCTGGGTGTCTAGTTTCTCCTAATATATACTTTATGTGGTCTGTTTTAATTTTCTGTTGGGCTAGAGACATTTAAATGCAGGTATGCCTTCTTAAAAAAAAAAAAAACATTCACAAAATTTTCCCCATGAATTTTGATCAACAATTATGTAGTCTATCAACAATTGTATAGTGACTCAAAATGCTACACAAACACACAACAAGCCTGCCACACATTTTACATTCACTCAATCAGTTGGATTGGCACATGGGGCATCCATGTGAGCAGTAACGCCACGTCAAGGCCCCAACCAGGTTACTGACCATTCACACATCTTTCACATCTGTTTCACTCACCGAATCACACACCTTTCATGCAAGAAGCTAGTAAAAGTGGAGTGAGTGACGTTAAGGGGGCAAAGAAGGGAAAAGTGCAGAAACACGGAAGGGGAAAAGAGAAAGATAATGAGGATTAGAGGGGGTGGAATAGAAATACCCCCCCCCCCATTCACATTTGTTTCACTCACTGAATCACACACCATTCACGAAAGAAGATAGGTAAGGGAAGTGGGTGAAGGGAAGGGGCAAAGAAAAGGGCAGAGACAAAGAAGTTGAAGACACACCATTAACACCGCAGTTCAATCTGTCTTCAGAGGCTTCTTTCTACATCTGACGTACGGAGGACATCAGATTGTTGGGGATGGGGCAACCTATTTTATTGTATGTGGGGTGAATTACATTATAACTGGGGGTGGGTAGTGAACTGTAGGTGGGTAGTGAAACGTGGTGGGTATTGAACCGGAGTGGGTAGTGAAACGTGGTGGGTAGTTTTTTTATTAACGCTTGAATTAACACTGCTATAAAATAATGGGGCTGGTTTTGGTTTGTTTTTTTATTTGGGAAAATTTAGAGGAATAGCACTATCCAGGAATAAATGCCAGCATGATCCGGGCAAGCTCTGTCCAGATTACACTGCACTGTGTCCATCAGAATGTCATCAAGATCTGCAAAGATCTTAACGGTGCTATAGCCAGATTTATCAAGAAGCACAAAATCAGTGGCATACCTCAACCTGAAATCTGTTTGTTCTCAGCCGAGAAACAATTCGGTCCCGGTATGCCACTAGTAATGTGTCACTGTATGATAAATCTTGAAGCAATCGGGCACACAAAGACCTGGTTTGGAGGGGCAGTCAGGGCAGTGAAGGCGGCTTTCCTTACGCCGCCCTTGGCGCGCGCAAACCCGACACCTTTTACATGGGGTCACTCTTTTCTCAGTTGGTGGAATGTAGCCTGGAAAGTGGCGGTCACGCAACCTAATTACATCTTCCACCTCTTCAACAATGGGAGCATTCTCTTCTGGACAGAGAAGGGACTCGATAACAGATTCCTGAAATTTTAGGAATGTTATCCGTCGGGCATGAGTGGCCTGATACAAGATGAATGCGTTAAGCATTGACATCTGTATCAGATGGACTGCCAGCTTTTTGTACCATACATATGCCTTACGAGAAGCGAGATATGGTACAAGCATCTGGTCAGACTTGTCTACGCCCCCATGTATCGATTATAATCCTGTACACATAGGGGTTTCATGATAGGGGAATCTCTCCATCTGACGTGAACTGCAGATGTGCATTCGTTATGTATCGTTGTAAGTAAATGCACATCCTTTTTGTCTGTGTATTTCACAGCCAGCAGTTCACCGCAGCGCAAGGCAGATGTTTCTCCTCTCTTTTGCTTCCCAAACTGTGTTGTTGGAAAGCCTTTCCTATTCGAACGGATGGTGCCACAGGCTCCAGTACCATTGCTGTACAAAAATTTGTACAACGGCACACCCGTGTAAAAGTTATCTGTATAAATACAGTAACCTTTACCGAATAGTGGATAAGCGAGGTCCCACACTATTTTTTCAGTGGTGGAGAGGGCGGGGGGGGCAGTCAGGGGGGCCAGCTGCGAGTCCTTGCCAGTGTATACACGAAAGCGATACATGTATCCACTGGAGCTTTCGCACAGTTTATAAAGTTTTATCCCATACCGAGCTCGCTTCGAAGGGAGGTACTGCTTGAAAACAAGACGTCCCTTATAAAGCAGCAAGGACTCGTCGACTGACAAGTTTTGGCCTGGAGTGTATAACTCTTCAAATCTTGCCATCAGATGGTCAAGAAGTGGCCGCAACTTGTACAGTCGGTCGTGATCTGGGTGGTCACGGGGCAAAGCATTTGCATTATCATTATAATGCAAATACCGCAGGAGCAATAAATATCTGTCCCTGCTCATAGTAGCAGGGAAGATAGGGGTGGTTTGGGTACTCTTTTTTGACCAGTATGAGGCTATGCTGGGTTTTTGCACAATCCCCATCTGCAGAGTGAGGCCCCAGAACTTCCTCATCTCTGGCAAACTGGTTGGGGTCCATTTACGCGCCCTCGCAGTTGGCAACAATTCTGCCCCTAGACCTTGAAAATATTGTTCGGCATACAGATTGCTCTGCTGAACAATAAATTCCAAGAACTATAAATAGCTGAAAAAAGTTGATGGGTTCAAAATTAGTGGTGTCCACTAGTATACCAGGATTGCCAGAAAATTGTGGCAATACTGGCTGGACCATATTAGGGGAGGTCCAGTCAGATCCTGGTTCAGGCATCGCCACAGCCTGTGTTGCAGATACCCCTGCAATAGGCCTTTGGGCCGGTGCAGAATCAGGTAGTGCAACTACAGACCGTGCGGTCCCTGCATTACCACGGGAGCACCCTGGTAACTCCATGCGGCCACGCCGTGGCTCATCATGTAGTTCTTCGTCACTGGAACCGTCACTATCTGATGATGCTCCAGGGACAAAGTCACTGCCTGAATCTTCAAAAGATTCATCAGCGCTGGGATCAGAGTCTGACATCATAAGGACGTCAGCTGCTTCCTCAGCGCTTAGAAACCTTTTAGCCATAATTTGCTTTCTGAAAATGTATTTTCAAAAGAAAATTACGCCGTTTGATACATATATATATATATATATATAGATACTGTGTATATATATATATGCACGTGTGTGTGCGTATATAATATATTCTATATATATATAAGCGTGTGTGCGTGCGCGTGTGTGCGTGCGCGTGTGTGCGTGTACGCGTGTGTGCGCGCGTGCACGCGTGTGCGCGTGTGTGTGCGTATATATGTATATATATGTGTGTGTGTGTATATATATATATATATATATATAATGTGTGTATTAGGAATTTATCACCTATTTTATGGAGACAGCCTCTGCGACACTAACACCTCGCAATCCACATGCAGACTGAGGATAGAAATGAAAAAATTATCAAGATTTGAAAAATTCATTCCCCGTGATTGGCTGGAGGGTCAATCGCTAGGTTACGGGGTCATTTTAGGGTTATATTTCTATCCTCAGCGGCCATGTTGGAGGTGGCAGTGATAATTGTGACAGCTAAGTGATCATTGTTACTACAGTGATCACATAGCTGTAACAATAAAAAGTGAAATAAAATAATAAAAAGGGGATTGTAATTTTATTAAATGTGGGGTTTGGGGGCATCTGGGCAGTTTTGATTTTTTTTACTGCCCTTAGAGACCCTGTGTGTGGTGTTTTTTACTTTATGTTTTTTTTTTAACATATTTTTTACATTTTACATTATAATGAGGCACACCGTTGGAAAGCTCAGGCTCTGGGCTTTCCATCGGTGCCTCATTTATTACTGCAGCCCTTACCGATGAGGAGATAGAGAGGTCCTAAGGACCTCTCCCCCCTCCTCCTAAGGGCTGTCTATGCGGCTGTTGAAAGTGACGTCATCACGCCAGGCGTGATGACGTCACCGCGACTCCCATGATCCCACAGTGAGGGCCGACATCCCGGATGTCGGTCCTCACTGTTTGCCGCCGGGGATCTCAGCCACACCGCCGCTTCGCTGCCAGGAGGATCGGACGCGCTGAGCGCGTCCTCCGCACAGCAGCGGGAACTTCCTGGACGCGCTCAGCGCGTCCGTAGCAGCGAAGTGGTTAAACCTTTGCCCCTCTAATCTAAGACTATGTCCTCTTGTTTTGCTATTTTGTTTCCTTTTAAATATACTCCCTTCCTCTACCTTGTGGATTCCCTTTACGTATTTAAATGTTTCTATCATATCTCCTCTGTCTCGTCTTTTTTCCAAGCTGTACATGTTAAGATCATTAAGCCTTTCCTGGTAACTTTTCTCCTTCAAGCCGTACACCATTTTAGTAGCCCTTCTCTGAACTCTCTCTAAGATGTCTATATCCTTCTGGAGATACGGTCTCCAGTACTGCACACAGTACTCCAAGTAGGAAAAGGGAAGTGCGCATGCCACTCTACAGAGCACTGGTGAGACCTCACTTGGAGTACTGTGTGCAGTACTGGAGACCGTATCTCCAGAAGGATATAGACATCTTAGAGAGAGTTCAGAGAAGGGCTACTAAAATGGTGTACGGCTTGAAGGAGAAAAGTTACCAGGAAAGGCTTAATGATCTTAACATGTACAGCTTGGAAAAAAGACGAGACAGAGGAGATATGATAGAAACATTTAAATACGTAAAGGGAATCCACAAGGTAGAGGAAGGGAGTATATTTAAAAGGAAACAAAGTAGCAAAACAAGAGGACATAGTCTTAGATTAGAGGGGCAAAGGTTTAAAAGTAACATCATGAAGCATTATTTTACTGAGAGGGTGGTGGATGCATGGAACAGCCTTCCAGTAGAAGTGGTAGAGGCCAAAACAGTATTTGAATTTAAGCAGGCATGGGATAGGCATAAGGCTATCCTAAACAAAAGATAAATCCAGGTAAAGTATCCAGTAATTGGGCATACTAGATGGGCCGAAAGGTTCTTTTCTGCTGACATTTTCTATGTTTCTATGTTGTTCTTCTTTTTTCGTACCACTAATTATATGGGTTTATCGTCCTAAATTGATGACGGTACACAGATCCCTAATTTTGGAGAAGTCTTGTACAGGGCATTTCCCACTGCAAGTAATTTCTCTTATCCTTTTGACATTAATATTAATAATGATATTAAAATGATAAAGTACAGAAAAAAAATCAAGGTTAAATGTCTTCTATCAATATTGGCACAACAGGCGACCATTGAATTGGTGAGGCTTTAGGTAAAGGTCAACCATGACGATAACATGAGTTGTATGAATCACATAGTGCTGGCAGCCTCAAACGTTTAGCTTCTAAATGTAAAATAAGTTTATCAACCACATTTTTAAATGAAACGTTGTGCTCAAGTTCCAATGTCTGACTGCAGATTGATTTAATACCCTCGGCATGACTTGGCTTGGTTCTGAATGAATGACTCAAATGAAGGTGGGGGCCATTGAATGAAATTTGAATTGGGCTTAAACCTCAAGTATTATTGGAGTTGGCCAATGCCCCTGCTTTGGCATCATTTTCAACTGTGACCTAATACATGCACATCTTTTAGCAATGACCCAATGTAATTTCTGGGATCGCTGCAAGTTAGGCCAAATTTTGCTCAGCCATTAAATAGCATTATATACTATCATATGTCCCAACATGAAACGCATAGCTAAGAGGGACACTCATATTTTTGGGAATACCATTGGACGTTGTGCCAGAGTCAAAGCTGTTCCCAGATTGTTTAGATGATATCACAGCCTGGGCGGGTTATGTAAATAAAAATATATTTTAGAGGCAGTTCAAAGGGTCAATCCTAAACATATTATTAACATTTCCAGGGTTATTCAAAGAGAATCGAAAAGCCACCGCACGTTCGGTGACTTTTGGTTCGCTTCAATTGGGTTCGATTTGGCGATCCAATTTCGGCGTCCCTGCGGTGTATTCAGCAAGCACCACAGGGCCGCCGAAATGCAGGGAAAAGTCGCCGCAAACCCGCCGACAATTCACCGCAAAACAAGTGCGAAAGCACACCGAAACCTGCAAAAACATCTGGATTAACCCCGCCGAAAACGCCGGAAAAACCCGAGCAGGAGCCGATCACACGCAACTCAACCGCTGGAAAAACCCGACACCGCAGACGATTGCAGTGAAAAAAAAAAACAGTTCGATTTAATGTTTGAAAAGTGAAACGCTGTTTGCAAAGAAAGTATTGAGCGAAAATGTCTGAAATTTACATATGAGGTCCAAGGAATGATAATAAAAAGGGCTGTTACAGAAAAAAGAACAAACAATTAAAAAAAAATAGGACAAAAATTTTGGCAAAAAAAAATCGGAAAAAATGCTTAAAATATCCCAAAAAATCTATAAATAAAGAGACTTTTTCTGCAGAATATTATAATGAACGTTTTATTAGATATTGAATTAAAACGGGAATATTTTTAACATTGAAGCCTATGGGATTCTCCTGAATAAACATGTCGAATGAAAACACCGAATGGCAGGGCAATTTGGCAACTTTTAACTGCTGGGTTTTGCTCTCTGAATAGCTGAAGCATTGCTTCTCCATGGGGATTCACTGCCCTCGAACAGGCTCTCTGGATAGTCGAATGGCCAAGAAAGGTGACCGAACGCTGATTTTCAGCATTCGGTTCCCTTTCGGCAGCCATTCGGATCTCTTTGAATAACCCTGTTAATATAGGATAGAGACTCGCTGCTTGGAGTTTTATTGTTTTTAACTCTGTTATACACCCACACACCCCAAGTAAATGGAGGAACCCTTAACCCCTTCTCTACCGAAATCGAGATATCTCGGGCTTCAAAGGCGCCACCTGGTGCCCCAAAATCAAGATATCTTGATCTGATGATCTGCAGTCCAAAAGCAAATGAAATTAATTTGCGGCAAACTAATTTTGTTTGTTTTTGGGCTGCAGAAGGTGCCCTCAAAGTTTTAGCCCTGTGGGCATAATGTCCAAAGAGCTAAAAGTGTAAAAACAGGTGCTGAAAGCTTTGAAATTTCGGGCTTTCAGCAGCCGATGCAGGGAAAAAATAACATAGACCTGCTGCTGATACCTCTGTTACTCACTTTGGCAGTAGATGGCACCATCTACTGGCCACGCAGGTTATTTACAGTAATGACTATTTATTAAAGTATAATTAATTAAAAATGATTTTCCAAAAAAACCCACTGGTTTCTGACAATGTTTTTTTGGAAAATCACTTGGTAGTGAAGGGGTTAAAGAGTGAATTTGAGACAAAACAAGGAAAGATATTTTTTTTCCAAAATATGGACTACAACCACATTGGCAGTGGTAAAAATGTAAAGATGTCCCGTACATCCATTTAGCTCCTTAGCTATCAAGGGATTACAGAAAAATATCATGAAGCATTGTTTTTTTTGGAAAATCATTTTTAATTATTATACAGAGAAAAATATTTGAATATTTCCAATGTATTCCTCACCGTAATAATCTATTTGGCAGGGAGATGTCGCCACATACTGGCCAAAAGGAGTTATTGCAGTCAGGACTGCAGCACGTGGCTCCGTGCAATGGTTGGATGGATACAATTTTGGGGCCACCTCGTGGAGCTTGAAAGTAAACAAAATTTGTTTGCAACAAACAATTTTAACCTCCCTGGCAGTCTAATTTTTTCTAATTTTGTGTGTAAAAGCGTCTCAATTTTTTTTTAAAGGAAACGTGTTGTTTTATATAGTACGCCTGTAATAATTAGGAATAGCTCACTGAAATCCGTGCAAATAAGAGATCTTCAAACCATATATACAGTGAAGTCCAGTCTTAGAATGTGTATGGTCTGTTTCTGATCTGTTAGTGGCACCTAGTGGCCGTTCATGAGCAAGTCATAGGTTGCTAATTTGCTGCCTGGTCCCGCCCCCCTGCATTGTGTGACTCACAGGGAGCATTAGCAGGAAGCAAGTCGCCGCGATCACACTGCGGGGGACAGCGAGGGAGTGCAGGGTGAGGTGAGTATGCAGCCCGAGTGTGGCTCGGTGTTACCGTTCGCGGTAGTGAAATTTAACCCCGAGTCACACTCGGGAATACCACCAGGGAGCTTAATTTGCAGTCAAATAGCACAGCCCCCAAATCATTTTAAAACGATCTCTAGCTGCTGAGTCTGCTACCACTGATCATGTATACACCACCATGGTGTGAAGGGGTTTATTGATTTTACTAGAATCCCTGTAACTCTCCTAATAATGAGTAAACTAGCCTCATGGCAGTCTTACTCCTGCAGTGCCGTGAAGGGCTGAAACAACTAATCGATTAATCGACAACTAATCGATAATGAGAATAGTTGACAGCTCAGGATTAAGCCTGTAGCGGGCGAAACACGTTGAGCTATGTATTTTTCTTTCTGGTTTTAACTGTCACATTTCTGTGGTCTTCTATCTTTGTGGTTGTTGTTTTTTAATTAGTGTGTTTTGGTTTAATAAATTTATTGTGTCTTCGACACTCTTTTTGCACTTTGTGCATTTGTTCTAGTTTTTTAAGTTTTTGTTCATTTTGTGTCATTTTGTTCTTATTTTTTTCATGTACGATCATTTGGTTCCGTTTTTTTCGTTTCAGTTAATTTCGTTACGAAATTTATTTAGTTTTTGATCATTTTGTTTTTTCAGCATTTCATATCATTTGCATTCCGTTTTATTTCATTTAGGTCCCATAACGAAATGAATTAGGAACCTATTACATTCCTCGCGCAGCATGTTTTGCGTGTGCAATTGCGCATTTGCGCGAGTGGCATAACCCTTTGCGCAGAACGTCGTATTTCAACGTTCGCGCAATCATTTAACACGGATGGACTTGCGCGAGCGTGATGAACTGTGCGCGTCCTATACTTAACATTGTGAGTGCAAATTTGTTACGTGGATGGTATTTCAATCGATGCGCAACTTTTCACGAATGACGTTTGCGCGCATATTTTTAACGTCTTTGAAAAGCTGGTGGTAACTGCAAATCGGAACGTTCTGGCCGAAACGAAAAACACCAGCACCAAAAAAAAAATACAGCCGAGTATAGTTACACATTCTACACATACCCAAACAATAAAATTGTGAATTTGTGCATATTTGTTTTATTGCTGCAGCATGTATACTCAGATTTACTTTGACAGGTGCAAAAACTTAAGTGAGTCAATTAAGGTAAATTGATGTCAATTAAGGTTCTTAATTCTGATTGGCTGAATCCCGCGAAAAAAACAGTCCGCACACTGATTTACATGCGCAACGTTACTACGCGTGTATTACACTTCGTTTTGCTCTTTGTTTTTCCGAATGTTATTTTTTGACGGATGAGAAAATGCATTTGGAACGGAATATCACGTTAATTTTCACGCGATAACGCTGGGCGATGCGCGCAAAAAATTTGCGCTGCGCGAACGCAATTGCGCAAAGAATGTAATAGGGGCCTTAGTTTGTGCTGCAACTTTGATTCGAGATTTCGTAATTTCGGGCGTCCGATATTTAGTTTCGGATATGCTTCCGAAAGAACGAAAATGGTCAGTTTCGGACGATATTCCATTCGAAACGAAATGAATTGCACATCCCTACTGCTGACTAGGCTTGTGCACCGATTTTTTTTCGGTTCGATTCGATTTTTCAGATTTTTAAACTCTTCGATTCGGCTCGTTTCGACCGATTTCTGTTTCGATTCGGTTCGGCTCGACTCGTTTTTCGTGTACATTTTTTTCGGAATTTCGACCATTTTTAGTATTTTCGTGTCACTTAGCTCGTTTTTTGTATCGACTTTTAATTTTTCGGAAATTTTCGTTTTTTCGGAACGTCTGTTCTCCTCGTTTCAAGCAATAAATTTGGATTTGACACATTTCAAGTCCATTCGAAAATTCCGAAAATATTTCGTTTCGGCTCGGAAAACTTTTCGGATCTGCCATTTTCGGATCTAAAAATTTTCGGAAAATCGGCCGCATCCGAAAACCCGAATCGGGAAATTTCATTAAAATTCCGAAACCCGAAACGCACATCCCTACTGCTGACACACATATCCAACACACGCAAATAATTCAGCGGGCGCACACAACATATGTTAGCTGATAATATTAACAGGCAGATATCTGCCACAAGAGAAACAAAACAAATTGAATGAATGTTCTCACATACAAAACAATTCGAATCCATGTAAATATATAAATCGTAGCACAGACTCCATCTTTAAAACATCAGCATGCGCTCACAGTCATTGGCCGCCATTACTCCGGGGGTCACTGGCAGGGTAATCAGATTTGCTCACGAAGCTGAAAATATCCCCAGAGCTGCTGATTGCTGGAAGATCACGAGAATAATATAAATAATAGCAAATCTATGGAATGTTTTGATCTGTGCACGGATTGAATGGAGGCAGGAAGACAAACTGGTCTGAGGTCAGTGTAGGAATCAGGAAACAAGGCGAGAGACAGGCCAAAGATTAAACACACTGAAAGAGCAGAACACAGACCACGGGGAGCTGTCTGGCTCAATCAACCAGATATATATGTGACTGGAAACAGATATCACAGCAAAGACTTTTCAAGGAACACATCTGATCTTACAGACACAGGCAGCTGCAGGGGGAAAAGGAAGACAAGAACATATCACCCCCAATAGAGCATCTGTGTTCAGAATGGCTGAAATCGCAATTGGCTCGATATATTTCAATGAAACTAAAGATCACGAATGTAAATTTCGACAATGAGCTGAAATGAGTAGTAAACCCCATGGACATCTTATTATCTTTTTTTTGCCTTGGGATGTAGATCTGTATGATTCATAATCTGTCGAAATAAAGAAAGTGGTAACAATGTAACCGAGAAATATATATTTTATTCAAGAGGTTGTTTAACATGAATACAGACATGTGCGATTCACTTCGGACCTAATCGAAAATCGTCCGAATTATTGGCAATTCACATCAACCCAAACTCCGTATTGACGATAATCAGACCATGAAATCATTCAAGTATTTTTCAGATTATGATCGGCCAGGTTCATATACAGGGTGTCCATAAAGTCTCTTTACAATTTGAAAAAATTATTCCAAAGGCAAATGAAAAGACAGATAAGTGAAAATTATTACAAAATGAGACGTATATATTAAAAAAAATTTGCCTCATTTAATACACCTCTATATGGGCACCATTGGTTGCACGAAGCACAT
Source organism: Leptobrachium leishanense (assembly GCA_009667805.1). Lineage (NCBI taxonomy): Eukaryota > Metazoa > Chordata > Amphibia > Anura > Megophryidae > Leptobrachium > Leptobrachium leishanense. The sequence continues at coordinate 46,630,365 of CM019063.1, read as the reverse complement.
CAAGATGATACTGGATTTCTTGCCATGTTGGCTGTAGCATCCCCTCATCAATGGTGGCAATGGCATCAGTGATCCTCTGCTTTAGATTTGTGATGTCCCTTTGTACCTTTGTTCCATACACCATATCTTTAACATAACCCCATAGAAAGAAGTTGTTTTTCTTCGGCGAGACATCAATTACTGCAAATGTTTACCATGACCTTTTGACTGAATACGTGGCACCACATCTACATGACCTTCAACCAACCATCATTTTCCAGCAAGGTGCTGCACCACCACATTGGGGACTGCATGTTGGTGGGTTCCTAAATGAAACATTTCCAGAGCGGTGGACTGGAAGGGGTGGCCCAATTCCCTGTTCACCTCGTTCACCAGTTATTACTCCCCTTGACTTCTTTCTATGGGGTTATGTTAAAGATATGGGGCCATATTACATACTTGGTGCTAGCTTAACCAAAGCAGTTGTAAACTTAAAACCATATTACAATGTTGGTGCTAATTTACAACTGCTCTGGTTAAGTTAGCACCAACTACAGTTGTGTTCAAAATTATTCAACCCCCAATGCTGTAAAGGGTTTTAGGGAATTTAGTGTACATTTGTAATTGTATTCAGAATTAAATCCTACAAGGACTTTTTAAAGAACCATATGCAACTAAAATGACATCAATTGGTTTTGTGATACAGTAGTAAATGTTTCTTTTGTGAATTCTTCATTGACACAATTATTCAACCCCTTAAAGACTACCACTCTGAAGAACAGAGGTTCATTAAAGTGTTTTCAATCAGGTATGGTCCTCAGAACATGGTCTCCCTCTATCTCTCGTGCTGCCAATCACTCCCACTCCCACAAATCCCATTCCCACCTTCTCTTTCTCACCCTCCTGCTGTTACTCTATTCAGGTGACATATCCCCTAACCCTGGCCCCACAACACATCCAATACTTCCCTCTCATCCTATCTCCATCGCACATAAATCACCTCCCTGCAAGCCCAGCAACCTCATTCCCATAATCCCTCAGCGCCTGTCCTCTTTCTCCTGCGCCCTCTGGAACGCTCGCTCTGTGTGCAACAAACTCACAGCAATCCATGACCTCTTCCTTTCAAACTCCTTCAACCTCCTAGCTTTAACTGAAACCTGGCTAACTCCCTCTGACACGGCCTCCATTGCTGCTCTCTCACATGGCGGTCTACACTTGAGCCATACCCCCAGACCGGGTGAGAGAAATGGTGGCGGGGTCGGAATCCTGCTCTCTCCTACCAGCATCTCCCGCCACCCCCATCCCTCGCCTTCTCCTCCTTCGAGACACACTGCATCCGCCTGTTCTCTCCTCTGGCTCTCAGGGTGGCAGTCATCTACCGCCCACCGGGACCAACCACCCAGTTCTTTGACCACTTTGCTACCTGGCTTTCTCACTTCCTGTCTTCTAATCTTCCATGCCTAATTCTCGGGGACTTCAACATTCCCATTGACGATCCTTCCGCCCTGGCCTGCTGCCTCCAAACTTCTTTCACTCACGTCCTCCCTTGGACTCACACAATCCTCCCTCCTCCCTACCCACCGCGATGGTCACGCTATTGACCTTGTCTTTTCCAACCTCTGCTCCATTTCTGAGTTCAAATGTCGCCCTTTCCCCATCTCTGACCACCACCTTCTCTCTTTCAACCTATCTGGACTTCCTAAACACCCTGCTCCCCCACCCCGCACACACACTCGCAGAAATCTACATGCTGTGGACCCCCATCAATTCTCCAACCTACTTCACCACCTCCCTCATACCTCATCCTTCGCCTGCCCTGATGCTGCCACTAATCACTACAACACTACGCTTATCTCTGCTCTAGACACTCTTGCTCCTCTTCGACTCTGTAAGGCCCCACGCCGCCAGCTTCAGCCCTGGGCACACCCTCCAGACACGCTACCTGCAAAGATGCTCCCGCACCGCAGAGCGTGCCTGGAGGAAATCCCGCTCTGAAGCTGATTTTGTTCACTTCAAGTTTATTCTCCGGTCATACACCTCTGCCCTCCACTTGGCCAAACAATCCTTCTTCTCATCTCTTATATCTACACTGTCCTCCAACCCTAAACGGCTCTGGTCCACCTTCAACACCCTCCTCTACCCACCTGCACCTCCCCCCACAGCTGCCTTCAGCGCTCAAGACCTGGCAGACTACTTCCTCAGTAAAACTCTAACTATCAGAAGCAACATCCCAACACAAGATAGTTATCTGCCACCTCCACTCCCAGAGGTCCCCTCTGCCACCCTCTGCCGCTACCTTCCAGCCACTGAGGAGGAAGTCAATTCCTTATTGTACTCCTCACATCTCACCACGTGCCCGCTCAACCCCATTCCCTCACATCTAATTCCTCCCCTCTCCTCCTCCCTCACCCCTGCTCTCACACACATCTTCAACCTATCTCTCTCCACTGGCTCCTTTCCATCCGCCTTCAAACACGCGCTAGTTACCCCTTTACTAAAGAAACCATCCCTAGATCCCAACTCTCCATCCAACTACCGCCCTGTATCCCTGCTTCCCTTCACATCAAAGCTCTTAGAAAAACAAGTCTTCAACTGCCTCTCCCTCTTCCTGTCCTCCAATTCCCTACTTGACCCCCTGCAATCTGGCTTCTGTCCCCTACACTCAACTGAAACTGCCCTCACCAAAGTCACCAACGACCTCCTAACTGCTAAAAAACACGGCCACTATTCTATTCTCATCCTGCTTGACCTCTCGGCTGCTTTTGACATGGTTGACCACCCCCTCCTTCTACAGACCCTCAACTCTCTGGGTCTCGGTGACACTGCACTTGCTTGAGTTGACTCCTATTTATCCAACAGGTCCTTCTGTGTGTCCTTTGCTGGTAACTCCTCCTCTTCATTGCTTCTATCTGTTGGTGTACCTCAAGGCTCTGTCCTTGGTCCTCTGCTCTTTTCCATCTACACCTCCTCCCTGGGCAAAATCATCAACAGCTTTGGCTTTACTTACCACCTCTACGCTGATGACACTCAGATCTACCTCTCTACCCCTGATCTCTCTCCCCCTGTCCTTTCAAAAGTCAGTGACTGTTTATCTGGCATCTCCTCCTGGATGGCCTCCCACCACCTAAAGATCAACATGTCAAAGACTGAGCTCCTACTTATTCCTCCCTCCAATGCCTCCCCACCTCCTGACTTCTCTATCATGGTGGAGGGTATCACCATCTCCCCATCAAACCAAGTTCGCTGTCTTGGAGTTATAATTGACTCTGCTCTTTCCTTCATCCCCCACATCAAGTCTCTTTCCTCCTCCTGCCGATACCAACTGAGTAATATTTCCAGAATTCGGCCATTTCTTACCGCTGTCACCACAAAACAACTCATACACGCCCTGGTAATTTCCCGACTCGACTATTGCAATAAACTCTTATCTGGCCTCCCTCTGTCCCGCCTCTCCCCCCTACAATCCATCCTGAATGCCTCCGCCAGGCTAATTCACCTCACCCGCCGCTCTGTCTCTGCCGCTCCCCTCTGCGAGTCCCTTCACTGGCTCCCCATCCACTGCAGAATTAAGTTCAAAATCCTTATCCTTACCTACAAAACCCTCACTAACTCAGCTCCCCACTACCTGTCCTCACTAATCACCAAATACACCCCAGCCCGCTCCCTAAGGTCAAACAGTGACCTGCGCCTAGCTTCTCCCCGCATCACCTCTTCCCATGATAGACTGCAGGATTTCTCACGCGCAGCCCCCACTCTCTGGAACGCTCTCCCTCGTACTGTCAGACTTTCCCCTAACTTCTCTTCCTTCAAACGCTCCCTTAAAACATTCCTATTTAGGAAAGCCTACCACCCAACTCACTGACGCAACCATCAATCACTCTCACCTTACAGTCCTCTCCTCCTGTTTCCAACCCCAACCCTCCCAGATTGTGAGTTCCTACGGGAATAGGGCCCTCATCTCCTCCTGTACTGTTTGTCAAATGTTGTTCAATGTATTGTAACCCTGTCTATACTGTGCTTATTGTACAGCGCTGCGGAATATGCTGGCGCTTTATAAATCAAGAATAATTAAAAAAAAAAAAACACCTGTGGATGTCACGGAGCAGCAATAAAGCATAATAAGCACCAATTAGGCAGCTTTAAAATGACTGTGATACTCCGCTCCTTCTAGACATTTACTGGTGTGGTTACAAACATGGTGAAGTCAAGAGAGTGGTCCAGGAAGACAAGAGAAGAGGTGATTACTCTTCACAGGAAGGGCAATGGCTATAAGAAGATTGCAAAGATGTTAAACATACCAAGAGAGACCATAGGAAGCATCATTCGCAAATTCAAGACAAAGGGCACTGTTGAAACGCTACCTGGTCGTGGCAGAAAGAAGATGCTGACTTCGACTGCTGTGCGCTACCTGAAGCGTAGAGTGGAGAAAAGTCCCCGTGTGACTGCTGAGGAACTGAGAAAAGATTTGTCAGATGTGGGTACTGAAGTTTCAGCTCAGACAATACGGCGCACACTGCGTATTGAAGGCCTCCATGCCAGAACTCCCAGGCGCACCCCCTTGCTGTCTCCAAAGAATAAGAAGAGTCGACTGCAGTATGCCAAAAGTCATGTGGACAAACCACAGAAGTTTTGGGATAGTGTTCTGTGGAATGATGAAACAAAATTAGAACTGTTTGGTCCCATGGATCAACGCTATGTTTGGAGGAGGAAGAACAAAGCCTATGAAGAAAAGAACACTTTGCCTACTGTGAAGCATGGCGGGGGGTCAATCATGCTTTGGGGCTGTTTTGCTTCTGCACGTACAGGGAAGCTTCAGCGTGTGCAAGGTAACATGAATTCTCTTCAGTACCAGGAGATATTGGATGACAATGTGATGCAGTCCATCACAAACCTGAGGCTTGGGAGACGTTGGACCTTTCAACAGGACAATGATCCCAAGCATAACTCCAAGTCCACTAGAGCATGGTTGCAGATTAACCCTTTCGCTGCTGAGGCATTTCCCACCTCTGTGCTGAGGTCATTTTTACCGGTTTTGCGCATCATGTTTAAACGTGTTTTGAAGGCTTATTTTAGTATATGACCCAGACATATTATATATCGTTCTTTCCGTCAGACTCGGCAGATTCATAATATGTCATTATTATATGTATACGTCATGACCTGTCTGTATATTATAACAAAAAATGCAATAAAATATGAATTTTCAATAATTTTCAACGTGTAAAGTGTTTTTTTCACATTTTAACATGCGAGCAATTGCGGTTATATTTTGTATGGGGTGCGCTTGTTAAAAAAATTAGAGATGGGGTCTCATTACATTTTTTTTGGGGAAAATTACGCGATTTTTAACAAACGCACCGCATACAAAAATCGTTAGTGCAGCATCATTGTTCACATTATAATTGAAATGGAAACAATATTGCTGCATTAATGAACCAAAAAAAAGAAAAAAAAACTTGTTTCTTTTTTTAAAATATTTTTTTTATAGTCAAGTTTGGTATTGTTGGAACGGCCATGCTCTGGCCGATCCAACAATACCAAACATTAACCCATAAATGCCATGGATTGGGAGATAGGGGGTTCATTGGAACCCCCTATCTCCACCATTGGTGGCAGTTAGGGGTTAACTCCAGGACTGGCGTCATCGTGATACAGGGGGCATTCCCGGAAGCTTGGCCGACATCCAAGATGTCGGCCAGCTCCGGGAAAGGATCACGAACTGGCATTTTTGGTGCCGATTCGTGATCCAGCCCCCATGGGGTTTATTCCAGGTACCGTTTGGAAGGGCAGGCTGTGCCCTTCCAAACAGTGCCTGGATCAACCCCCGCAACGCCGGCGATCGGGAGGGAGACCTTCGGACCTCCCCCCTCCCTTTCAGGCGCCTCCTCCGCACATGCGGGGGGGCGCCTGAATTAGATGTCATCGCGCCGCCACGATGACATCTAATTAGTCCGGCGGCGGTTCCGGGTGCTGGGCTGATATCGAGGGTGTCAGCCCGCACTGGTTCCGGCCGATCGCTCGCCCCAAAGGGAGGACACGCTCAGCGCGTCCTAGCAGGGAACGCTACCTGCGGATGAACGCGCTGAGTGCATCCTCCACAGTGAAGGGGTTAAAGGCTGGAACATTTTGGAGTGGCCATCGGAATCACCTGACTTAAATCCGATTGAGAACCTCTGGTGGGACTTAAAGAAAGCAGTTGCAGTGCGCAAGCCTAAGAATGTGACTGAACTAGAGGCTTTTGCCCATGACGAATGGGCGAAGATACCCGTAGATCGCTGCAAGACACTTGTGTCAAGCTATGCTTCACGTTTAAAAGCTGTTATAACTGTAAAAGGATGTTGTGCTAAGTACTAAGATTGAATGTCACTTGGGGGTTGAATAAAACTGATAATGATGTGAGCACAGAAAAGACATTTGTGGTTATTTCATTATAAATGTTATGTTATATTTGTCTGACCTACACGTGCCTCTTTGATTTAATTGTAAGCAAGATGACTGAATGATCAAAATCAATGTCAAACTGGCCAAAACACTCAATTTCAGTGGGGGTTGAACAATTTTGAACACAATTGTATGTAATATGGCCCATGGTGTATGGAACAAAGGTACAAAGGGACATCGCTAATCTAAAGCAGAGGATCACTGATGCCATTGCCACCATTGATGAGGGGATGCTACAGCCAAAATGGCAAGAAATGGAGTACTGTCTTGATGTGCTTTGTGCAACTTGGTGCCCATACAGAAGTGTATTAAATGAGACAAAAAATCTTAAATATAAACGTCTCATTTTGTAATAATTTTCACTTATGTGTCTTTTCATTTGCCTTTGTAATATTTTTTGTAATTGTAAAGAGACTTTATGGACACCCTGTATAATTGGAAAATTTGGCTTTAATTTGAATAGTAAAAAAACCTGTGACCCTAATCGTAGCCCTCACTTAACCCTAGCACTAAACCTAGCCCTAACCCTAGCCTGACCCTAACCTTAACCCCAATCCTAAATATATGACACACAGAAACTGTTGCCCTAAGCCTAACCCTAGCCCTGACCACAGCCCCCTAACCAATTTTTTTACATGTTATACATAAAGGTTCCAAATGTAGGAAAACAAACGAATACATCAGACATTTCCGATATTCCAAATTGATTCGATACTTAAATATTGAATGGTTCCAGTATTCCGAATCATCTGTTTCCGATTATTTCTGAATCCGATATTTTCAGAACCATCTGAACCAAGCTGTATTTTTCCGCATGGCACAAGTCTAAAACAGATATACAGTATCTGACAGAAGTGAGTACACCCCTGACATTTTTGTAAATATTTTATTATCTTTTCATGTGACAACACTGAAGAAATGACACTTTGTTACAATGTAAAGCAGTGAGTGCACAGCTTGTATAACAGTGGAAATTTACTGTCCCTCAAAATAATACTGTCCCTCGACACACACAGCCATTAATGTCCAAACTGCTGTCAACAAAAGTGACTACACCCCTAAGAGAAAATCTCCAAATTGGGCCCATTTAGCCATTTTCCATCCTTGGTGTCATGTGACTCGTTAGTGTTACAAGGTCTCAGGTGTGAATGGGGAGCAGGTGTGTCAAATTTGGTGTTATCGCTCTCCCTTATACTGGTCACTGGAAGTTCAACATGGCACCTCATGGCAAAGAACTCTTTGAGGATCGAATTGTTGCTCTGCATGAAGATGGCCAAGGCTACAAGAAGATTGCCAAGAACCTGAAACTGAGCTGCAGCACGGTGGCCAAGACCAAACAGCGGTTTAATAGGACAGGTTCCATTGTAGATAAGAGGAGAAAAAACAGCATTTGAATATACACTATGTCAAATTACTGCTGGGTGGAGTAGAGGTAACATCACTGCTCTGCATGGAGAGCCTGTGGAGTCATGGGTTCGATCCCAGCGAGCACCTCTCCAGTAGGGATGAGCTGTTCGGGTTCGGACGGTTCTGGGTTCACCCCGAACTTAGCCTGTTCGAGTAGATCGCGAACACCGAACATTTCCGGGTGTTCGCCGCATGTTCGACCACAATGCACCACAATGCATTTTCCCACTGTCCTGAAGCTCCTAATTGGCTACAGCCTTGCACATAAGGTGATATGTGCCTCATCACACAAACAGTACCACGCATTATTTTGGGGCTCACTAATTTCTTTAAAACATTTGTGAATTAAGGTGATCTGTATCTCGTCACACAGCCAGCAAGTTTTTTTGGGGCTCACTAATTTCTTTAAAACATTTGTGAATTAAGGTGATCTGTGTCTCGTCACATAGCCAGCAAGTTTTTTTGGGGCTCACTAATTTCTTTACAACATTTGTGAATTAAGGTGATCTGTGTCTTGTCACACAAACAGTACCATGCATTATTTTGGGGCTCACTAATTTCTTTAAAACATTTGTGAATTAAGGTGATCTGTGTCTCGTCACACAGCCAGCAAGTGTTTTTGGGGCTCACTAATTTCTTTAAAACATTTGTGAATTAAGGTGATCTGTGTCTTGTTACACAAACAGTACCACGCATTATTTTGGGGCTCACTAATTTCTTTAAAACATTTGTGAATTAAGGTGATCTGTGTCTCGTCACACAGCCAGCAAGTTTTTTTGGGGCTCACTAATTTCTTTAAAACATTTGTGAATTAAGGTGATCTGTGTCTCGTCACACAGCCAGCAAGTGTTTTTGGGGCTCACTAATTTCTTTAAAACATTTGTGAATTAAGGTGATCTGTGTCTTGTTACACAAACAGTATCACGCATTATTTTGGGGCTCACTAATTTCTTTAAAACATTTGTGAATTAAGGTGATCTGTGTCTTGTCACACAAACAGTACCATGCATTATTTTGGGGCTCACTAATTTCTTTAAAACATTTGTGAATTAAGGTGATCTGTGTCTCGTCACACAGCCAGCAAGTTTTTTTGGGGCTCACTAATTTCTTTAAAACATTTGTGAATTAAGGTGATCTGTGTCTTGTCACACAAACAGTACCACACATTATTTTGGGGCTCAATAATTTCTTTAAAACATTTGTGAATTAAGGTGGTCTGTGTCTCGTCACACAAACAGTACCACACATTATTTTGGGGCTCACCAATTTCTTTAAAACATTTGTGAATTAAGGTGATCTGTGTCTCGTCACACAGCCAGCAAGTTTTTTTGGGGCTCACTAATTTCTTTAAAACATTTGTGAATTAAGGTGATCTGTGTCTTGTTACACAAACAGTATCACGCATTATTTTGGGGCTCACTAATTTCTTTAAAACATTTGTGAATTAAGGTGATCTGTGTCTTGTCACACAAACAGTACCATGCATTATTTTGGGGCTCACTAATTTCTTTAAAACATTTGTGAATTAAGGTGATCTGTGTCTCGTCACACAGCCAGCAAGTTTTTTTGGGGCTCACTAATTTCTTTAAAACATTTGTGAATTAAGGTGATCTGTGTCTTGTCACACAAACAGTACCACACATTATTTTGGGGCTCAATAATTTCTTTAAAACATTTGTGAATTAAGGTGGTCTGTGTCTCGTCACACAAACAGTACCACACATTATTTTGGGGCTCACCAATTTCTTTAAAACATTTGTGAATTAAGGTGATCTGTGTCTCGTCACACAGCCAGCAAGTTTTTTTGGGGCTCACTAATTTCTTTAAAACATTTGTGAATTAAGGTGATCTGTGTCTCGTCACACATCCAGTACCACGCTGTATTTCGGGGCTCACTAATTTCTACAAAACATTTGTGAATTGAGGTGATCTGTCTCTTGTCACTGGCTGCCAGCTATCAGTGTGTCTCACTGAGTTATACCAGAGTTCTTTAAATCTTTATACCAGAGTTGAATCAGAGTTCTGTATATATTAATCTATATATCACTCACCATGTCTGAAAGAACAAAAAGGACAGGCAGATGCTCCCAGACACAGATAAGAGGGCAAGCAGCCCCTGTGTCGGGAGGCTGTGCCTCTGGTCGTGGTGGACGTGGTGCATCCTCTGCAGGGGCACACTTGTCCTTTCTAATTGGTGCTGGCCGTCTTAAGCAGCAGTAACATACAGAGGATTTGGTGGATTGGCTAGCCAGGCCATCCTCATCCTCTGAATCCTCTGCCAGACAGTCTTCTAGTGCTTTACAATCCACCTCAGCTGCCAAAGCATCTAATGCAGCCTCCATGTCCACAGCTACTCCTGCCGTAGCCTCGCTATAACACACGGAGGAGTCAGCTGAATTGTTTGACTACAATGAGAGTGACATGCTGCTTGAGGATGCGCAGCAAGTACAGTGCTCTGATTCAATCTCTGAGGTTGAGCAAGGGAGTATAATTGACCTAGAGGAAGGGGGTGCCAGTGATGATACACAAATAACTGGCAGTCATGTTGCCCCAGCAGCTGCAGCATACTGCCAAGTTGGCTCCAGTGACGAGGAGATAGGGGGTGAAGATGACATTGATTATGAGGTCACTGATTCCACCTGGGTGCCAGATCGAACTGAGGAATCAAGTGAGGAGGAGGGGGAGGAGGCACAGCAAACACAAGGCACAACATCCTCTGTGACCAACCGTAGCACTAGCCAGTCCAAGGCATCAGATGTCAGAGCTGCTCCGGTGCAGAGTGCTGTTGTCTCAAAGAACACATGCAGGAACTCTGCTGTCTGGGAGTTCTTTAAGAAATGTGCAGCAGACCCCACCGTTGCTATTTGTAATCTATGTTAGATGAGGCTGAAGCATGAGATAAACACCGGACACTTGGGTACCACGTGCTTGAGGCGACATATGAACAAGTGCCACACATCCCATTGGTGCAAAACTTTGCGTAGGTCCTCCTCCTCCTCATCTGTCTCTACCCACACTGTATGTCCTGCCATGTCATTGCCTACAACCTCCACCGACAGGGATGATGCTACAGTAATGGATGTACCAGCAGGTCCTTCCTCACAATGTGACATCATCCCAGTAGCTGAAGATTTACGCAGTCAGAGTACGTTGCCACAGCTAATGCAGCGAAAGAAAAAATATAGTCCTATAACATCCCCACGCACAGCGTCTAAATGCCAGCTTAGCAAAATTACTCACATTGCAGCTGCTGCCTTTCCAGCTGGTGGACTCTGTTCCCTTCCATGAATTTGCTGAATGTGCTGTACCACAGTGGCAGGTTCCAAAACGCCTTTAGTTTTCACACAAGGCCATTCCACCACTATACCAGCACGTGGAAGACAATGTTATCCAGTCATTGGGAAAGGCAGTCAGCAGCAAGGTGCATGTCACTTTAGACACGTGGTCGAGCAAGCATGGACAGGGTCGTTACATTTCCTTCACGGCACACTGGGTAACTCTGATTGCAGCTGGGAGGGATCCAAGACGGGGCTCTGTGCTGGAGCTTGTTCATCCACCACACCTCCAGAAAGCTGCTTATATGAAGTCTGTCCGCTCCACCACCCCCACCTCTTCCTCCTCCTCCTCCTCCTTCTTCTCTGGCGAAGTGGCAGTTAAACCGACACCTGACAGGGTCTACGCAATGGCTCAATTAAAAAGATGCCATACTGTGTGTGGATTGTTTAGGGGACAGGAGCCATACCTGGTCAGAAATTTTGTCAGCTCTGCAGGGGCAGGTGCAGAGATGGTTAACACCACACCAGCTTGAGCTGGGAATGATCGTCTGCGATAATGACAGCAACCTTCTCTCTGCCCTACGCAAGGGTAAATTGACGCATGTACCATGCCTAGCACACGTCCTAAATCTGGTGGTACAGCGTTTCCTAACCAAGTACCCAGGGCTGCCAGAGCTTCTCATCCAGGCCAGAAAAGTCTGCAGCCACTTCAGATGGTCAATCACAGCAAGCGTTCGCCTGGCAGAAATTCAAAGAGAATTCTACCTTCCCACAAACCGTCTGATCTGTGACATGCCCACCAGGTGGAACTCGACATTAGCAATGCTGCAGCGTCTGCACAAGCAGCAGAGGGCCATCAACGAGTACCTGTGTGAGTATGGCACAAAGACAGGTTCAGGTCACCTTGTTTTTTTTTCCCCCCGCAGTGGCTGATGATCAAGGATGCATGCACTGTACTGTCACCATTTGAGGAGGCAACAAGGATGGTGAGCAGGGAAAGTGCATGCATCAGTGACACAATTCCTTTAGTGTTCCTGCTGGAGCACACTCTGTGGGGAATTATAGATGTGGCTCTAGAGGCAGAGCAGCGGGAGGAAGAGGAGGCCTTCCCTAGCTCTCACTACTTAAATAGTCCTCCTCCTCCTCATCCTCCTCCTGTCTGATCTGAGTAGGACCCACTGGAATGCTGTCTGCGGAAAGTCTTTCCGCAGACAGCATTCCAGTGGGTCCTACTCAGATCAGACAGGAGGAGGATGAGGAGGAGGAGGACTATTTAAGTAGTGGGGGCATCGAAGGTGGGGATTCCTCAAGGGAGGGTTTTGTGTGCCCAGAAACAGAAGGGCTTGTGCGTGGCTGGGAGGAAGAAGTGCACGATACGGTCATCCTCATTGACCAGGAAGACTCGGCAGCAAATGCCACCTCTAACCTACGCTGCATGGGCCCCCTAATGATGCAAAGCCTGCTAAAGGACCCCAGGATTCATGCTATCAAGGAGAGGGATCATTACTGGTTGGCAACCCTTCTTGATCCACGATACAAGGGGAAAGTTGCAGAGCTCATCCTGCCCGCACAGAGGGAGCACAGGATGAAAAAACTTGAGGACGCTCTAAAGCGACACTTGTGTAACACCTTTCCAGGCACTGGTAGATTACCAAGTGCTGACACATGTGCTTCTGAGGCTGCGGGTGATCAGGAATAGCAGTGAAGGGCAGAGCCGCTTGTCTGATGCTTTTTTAATTTTTTTTAGTCCACGACACCCAAGGACGTCAAATGTAGGCACCCATTGCCAGCGTCTTCACCATATGGTGCAGGACTACCTAGGGGCAAGGGCAGACCTGAATACCTTTCCAGCAGATGATCCACTGGCTTACTGGGTGTTGAGATTGGATCACTGGCCAGAACTTAGCCAATATGCTATGCAGTTACTAGGTTGCCCTTCATCTAGCTTGCTTTCCGAAAGGATGTTCAGTGCCGCTGGAGGTTTTGTCACAGACAAAAGAGTGCGTCTGTCCACCGACTCTGTAGACCAGCTGACATTTATAAAAATGAATCAGTCCTGGATCAGCAGCTATCAATCCCTTGATGCTGAAGTAATGGAATAGATAGGGGATGTCCTCTACTGCATTCACAAAACCTCCAGCACTGAACTCTTCCACAATACCACAAAAAGGGTTACGGTGTGAAGGCACTTGCTGCCATGAAAGGCACAATATTTGGCTGCACTGACACCTGTGCCAGATTTTTATCATTTTAATTTTTTGAACCGCAGGGTCCAACCCTGCACTCTTCCACAATACCACAGAGGGGTTACTGTATGATGATACTTGCTGGCCTGGCATTAAAGGCACAATATCTGGGTGCACTGACGCCCATTACCAGATCAAAAACTTTTCAATATAGGACCACATGGTCCACCCCTGCACTCTTCCACCATACCACAGAGGGGTTACTGTATGATGATACTTGCTGGCCTGGCATTAAAGGCACAATATCTGGGTGCACTGACGCCCATTACCAGATCAAAAACTTTTCAATATAGGACCACATGGTCCACCCCTGCACTCTTCCACCATACCACAGAGGGGTTACTGTATGATGATACTTGCTGGCCTGGCATTAAAGGCACAATATCTGGGTGCACTGACGCCCATTACCAGATCAAAAACTTTTCAATATAGGACCACATGGTCCACCCCTGCACTCTTCCACCATACCACAGAGGGGTTACTGTATGATGATCTTGCTGCCCTGGCAGTCTTGCACAAAGGCAGAATATCTGGGTGCACTGACGAGTTAACCAGATGCATATCTTTTTAATATAGGACCGCAAGGTTCACCCCTGCACTCTTCCACCATAACACAGAGGGGTTACTGTATGATGATGCTTGTTGGCCTGGTATTAAAGGCACAATATCTGGGTGCACTGACGCCCATTACCAGATCAAAAACTTTTCAATATAAGACCACCTGGTCCACCCCTGCATTCTTCCACAATACTACAGAGGGGTTACTGTATGATGATACTTGCTGGCCTGGCATTAAAGGCACAATATCTGGGTGCACTGACGCCCATTACCAGATCAAAAACTTTTCAATATAGGACCACTGGTCCACACCCTGCACTCTTCCACAATAACCCAGAGGGGTTACTGTATGATGATACTTGCTGGCCTGGGATTAAAGGCACAATATCTGGGTGCGCTGACGCCCATTAACAGATACAAAAAACACTTTTCAATATAGGACCACATGGTCACACCCTGCATTCTTCCAAATACTACAGAGGGGTTACTGTATGAGATACTTGCTGGCCTGGCATTAAAGGCACAATATCTGGGTGCACTGACGCCCATTACCAGATCAAAAACTTTTCAATATAGGACCACATGGTCCACCCCCTGCACTCTTCCACCATACCACAGAGGGGTTACTGTATGATGATACTTGCTGGCCTGGCATTAAAGGCACAATATCTGGGTGCACTGACGCCCATTACCAGATCAAAAACTTTTCAATATAGGACCACATGGTCCACCCCTGCACTCTTCCACCATACCACAGAGGGGTTACTGTATGATGATACTTGCTGCCCTGGCAGTCTTGCACCAAAGGCAGAATATCTGGGTGCACTGACGAGTTAACCAGATGCATATCTTTTTAATATAGGACCGCAAGGTTCACCCCTGCACTCTTCCACCATAACACAGAGGGGTTACTGTATGATGATGCTTGTTGGCCTGGTATTAAAGGCACAATATCTGGGTGCACTGACGCCCATTACCAGATCAAAAACTTTTCAATATAAGACCACCTGGTCCACCCCTGCATTCTTCCACAATACTACAGAGGGGTTACTGTATGATGATACTTGCTGGCCTGGCATTAAAGGCACAATATCTGGGTGCACTGACGCCCATTACCAGATCAAAAACTTTTCAATATAGGACCACATGGTCCACCCCTGCACTCTTCCACAATAACCCAGAGGGGTTACTGTATGATGATACTTGCTGGCCTGGGATTAAAGGCACAATATCTGGGTGCGCTGACGCCCATTAACAGATACAAAAAACACTTTTCAATATAGGACCACATGGTCCACCCCTGCATTCTTCCACAATACTACAGAGGGGTTACTGTATGAGATACTTGCTGGCCTGGCATTAAAGGCACAATATCTGGGTGCACTGACGCCCATTACCAGATCAAAAACTTTTCAATATATGACCACATGGCCCACCCCTGCACTCTTCCACCATACCACAGAGGGGTTACTGTATGATGATACTTGCTGGCCTGGTATTAAAGGCACAATATCTGGGTGCACTGACACCCATTACCATATCAAAAACTTTTCAATTTAGGAAAACATGGTCCACCCCTGCACTCTTCCACAATAACCCAGAGGGGTTACTGTATGATGATACTTGCTGGCCTGGGATTAAAGGCACAATATCTGGGTGCGCTGACGCCCATTAACAGATACAAAGAACACTTTTCAATATAGGACCACATGGTCCACCCCTGCATTCTTCCACAATACTACAGAGGGGTTACTGTATGATGATACTTGATGGCCTGGCATTAAAGGCACAATATATGGGTGCACTGACGCCCATTACCAGATCAAAAACCTTTCAATATAGGACCACATGGTCCACCCCTGCACTCTTCCACAATAACACAGAGGGGTTACTGTATGATGATACTTGCTGGCCTGGCATTAAAGGCACAATATCTGGGTGCACTGACGCCCATTACCAGATCAAAAACTTTTCAATATAGGACCACATGGTCCACCCCTGCACTCTTCCACAATAACCCAGAGGGGTTACTGTATGATGATACTTGCTGGCCTGGCATTAAAGGCACAATATATGGGTGCACTGACGCCCATTACCAGATCAAAAACTTTTCAATATAGGACCACATGGTCCACCCCTGCACTCTTCCACCATACCACAGAGGGGTTACTGTATGATGATACTTGCTGGCCTGGCATTAAAGGCACAATATCTGGGTGCACTGACACCCATTACCATATCAAAAACTTTTCAATTTAGGACCACATGGTCCACCCCTGCACTCTTCCACAATACCACAGAGGGGTTACTGTATGATGATACTTGCTGGCCTACCATTAAAGGCATAATATCTGGGTGCGCTGACGCCTTAACCAGATGCATATCTTTTTATTATAGGACCGCAAGGTCCACCCCTGCACTCTTCCACCATAACACAGAGGGGTTACTGTATGATGATACTTGCTGGCCTGGCATTAAAGGCACAATATCTGTGTGCACTGACGCCCATTAACAGATAAAAAAAACACTTTTCAATATAGGACCACATGGTCCACCCCTGCATTCTTCCACAATACTACAGAGGGGTTACTGTATGATGATACTTGCTGGCCTGGCACTAAAGGCACAATATCTGGGTGTACTGCCACTGACGCCTGTATCAGATTCATATCCTCAGAGGGGTTACGGTGTGACGGCACTGTTGCCGACGCTAAAAAAAGCCCAATTTTAAAGCACCTATTGTTACTTTCACCCAAAGCCTGCATAAGTTTCACAATAATTTAGCCAAAAAAATCACTAAACTTTTTCTGCGCGTCCTAAAATGGCTTTTCATACAGGCTGCCGCCCCAAGCAGTTGTTTATTTCACCCCTGCTCTCACACACATCTTCAACCTATCTCTCTCCACTGGCTCCTTTCCATCCGCCTTCAAACACGCGCTAGTTACCCCTTTACTAAAGAAACCATCCCTAGACCCCAACTCTCCATCCAACTACCGCCCTGTATCCCTGCTTCCCTTCACATCAAAGCTCTTAGAAAAACTAGTCTTCAACTGCCTCTCCCTCTTCCTGTCCTCCAATTCCCTACTTGACCCCCTGCAATCTGGCTTCCGTCCCCTACACTCAACTGAAACTGCCCTCACCAAAGTCACCAACGACCTCCTAACTGCTAAAAAACACGGCCACTATTCTATTCTCATCCTGCTTGACCTCTCGGCTGCTTTTGACACTGTTGACCACCTCCTCCTTCTACAGACCCTCAACTCTCTGGGTCTCGGTGACACTGCACTTGCTTGGGTTGACTCCTATTTATCCAACAGGTCCTTCTGTGTGTCCTTTGCTGGTAACTCCTCCTCTTCATTGCTTCTATCTGTTGGTGTACCTCAAGGCTCTGTCCTTGGTCCTCTGCTCTTTTCCATCTACACCTCCTCCCTGGGCAAAATCATCAACAGCTTTGGCTTTAATTACCACCTCTACGCTGATGACACTCAGATCTACCTCTCTACCCCTGATCTCTCTCCCCCTGTCCTTTCAAAAGTCAGTGACTGTTTATCTGGCATCTCCTCCTGGATGGCCTCCCACCACCTAAAGATCAACATGTCAAAGACTGAGCTCCTACTTATTCCTCCCTCCAATGCCTCCCCACCTCCTGACTTCTCTATCACGGTGGAGGGTATCACCATCTCCCCATCAAACCAAGTTCGCTGTCTTGGAGTTACACTTGACTCTGCTCTTTCCTTCATCCCCCACATCCAGTCTCTTTCCTCCTCCTGCCGATACCAACTGCGTAATATTTCCAGAATTCGGCCATTTCTTACCGCTGTCACCACAAAACAACTCATACACGCCCTGGTAATCTCCCGACTCGACTATTGCAATAATCTCTTATCTGGCCTCCCTCTGTCCCGCCTCTGTCCCACTACCTGTCCTCACTAATCACCAAATACACCCCAGCCCTCTCCCTATGGTCAAACAGTGACCTGCGCCTAGCTTCTCCCCGCATCACCTCTTCCCATGATAGACTGCAGGATTTCTCACGCGCAGCCCCCACTCTCTGGAACGCTCTCCCTCGTACTGTCAGACTTTCCCCTAACTTCTCTTCCTTCAAACGCTCCCTTAAAACATTCCTATTTAGGGAAGCCTACCACCCAACTCACTGACACAACCATCAATCACTCTCACCTTACAGTCCTCTCCTCCTGTTTCCAACCCCAACCCTCCTAGATTGTGAGTTCCTATGGGAATAGGGCCCTCATCTCCTCCTGTACTGTTTGTCAAATGTTGTTCAATGTATTGTAACCCTGTCTATACTGTGCTTATTGTACAGCGCTGCGGAATATGCTGGTGCTTTATAAATAAAGAATAATAATAATAATAATAGATTAAAGGAAAAGAATTTACCGTCATATGAAACGTCATTTTTTTTGTTTTTAAGTGTTTCTATATATTCTAGAAATCCGCCACTTCACGGGCAGGTTATGGGGACCTCCTAGGCACAATATTTGAAGGAATTTTTGGTTTTTATTTTTAACCCTTATTTCATGGAATACTCACTGTCCCTTTAAAAACGTTTTTTTTAAAACTTTTTGTCCTTGTTTCCTGTCCCCCAGGGCACTACCCGGACCCCCATACACCTTTTATGGCAAATATGTAGCATATATGCCCTCTTGGAGGGCACTCTAAAAAACCGAATTTTTAGCCCCATTGACTTGCATGGGGTTCGAGTTCGGGTTCGGGTTCGGTCCCGAACAAATAGGAAGTTCGGGTTCGGGCTCGAACCGAACTCGGGGAGTGTTCGGCTCATCCCTACTCTCCAATAAGTGTCCTTGGGCAAGACACCTAACGGTACATACTCGCCACCCAGGACATACTTGAAAACGAGAGAAATCTCAATGTATCCTTCCTGGTAAAATCCTTTCTCAAAAAAATAAAAATAAATAAAATGAACTGTGAAAGTAAATCAATATCCATACAGTACAATAAGAAAATCGACACCTTGTTTAACAAGTGAAAACTCTTGCCGTCCCATAAAATAGTGATAAACAAACGATTAAGATATCTGGATGTCAAACAACTTATAAACACTTTCCTAATGAAAAGAGGCTTGTTTTGGACAGAATTTTACAAAAGGTATATTATAGGTGGAAGAAAAATGATGAAATGAGGAAAATGAGGAATCAGATTTATCCCAAACAGCAATATTCCAGTACATCCCATATTGCAACGTATCCCTCCAGATATAGCAACGAGGATCCCTTAAAACAGTCCCTATCTATCCCTCCGATCCTTAGGTGGTCGGTAATCTGTCTATCTCTAGGGATACAAACACATAAAAGAAACAGATTATGCGATAGAAATAGGACAGGGTTGTCAGAGTAAACTAAGCCAAATCGTATAAACATAAGAGTAATCAGGACTAGCCAGAAACTGGTACACGAAGGGTGGTTCTCATACGAGTCGGAATACTTAGAAAATCAGAGTAGGTAAGAAAGACAGGGACTGGTACACGAAGGGTGGTTCTCATACAAGCCAGACAGTATCGATAATCAGAGTAGTCAAGAAAGTCAGGGACTGGTACACGAAGGGTGGTTCTCGGATCAAGCACAGTCATACACGGTCATACACAGCAAAGCCAGGAGTCAGTGAATCGCGGGGAACGAGTCACTAGCACTCAGGGAGGAAACTCCACGAGAGCAACGAACCGATTCAGCTCTTCTAGATTTAAATCCGGTGACTCCGCATCATAACGCCGCTCCCAGCCCCCTTATCAGTCGTGTGATCTGCTCCAGCCTGCGTATCACTTGTCACCTGGCCAGCTCTCACCGTGGAAGATGCTGCCAGGTGCTGGCACCCCCCAGGGCATTCCCAGACCCCCGTGGACGGCGGGATGTAACACATATGTGCACGACTTCAGGAATTGCGGTTATGGACTCTCTCCATGTTAACTCTCCTTTCAAATAATACTTTCCTTTATTTCTTTGCTGCGGAAGGGCCTGAAGAAGAGGTAGAGAACTCTTGAAGGACTCCGGATTTAACAAGCTCAAAAGTTAACAAGGAGACATGGTTAACCAACTTATTCCGAAGGAGATATTTCCTCCCTTCCGACCATCTAAACACCTGGTCCATATGAATTTCACAGCTGAATACTACAAAAATCCTTAAGAGAATATTACTTTCACACCTGAAATCTCTATAAATTCTACAATGATAAAATGTCTTTAACTCCTGCACAATCGGCTCTTCTTCTAAAGCTAAAGACGCTTCGTCTCCTATAAGCTGATTTAGTTTTCAATCAGTAGATAAAGACTTGAACTATGATAATTATCCATAGTACAGGAAGAGCGGGGGTCGCGTCTATTCCCCAGTCTAACCACCAGATGTATCCAGTCCAGCAACATGTATAAAACATAACAAGAAAAAGGGCGTCATCTGCGCTTATTCCTTTAACCCGTTAAGGATGCGAGTAATTTTACAAGTTCGGCGCTGTTTCGAAGTAGAAGTTTGCTGAGCTCATTTTGACGGTTTTAAACGCGGTTTTAAGTCACGTATTATTGTACCACCCAGACAAATTATATATCGTTCTTTCCGGCAGACTTGACAGATTAATAATATATCATTATTATATGTATACGTCATGCCCTGCGTAAATGCTATAACAAAAAATTGTAAAAAAAAAAATAATTTTCAATAAAATTTCAATCACCCATTGTGTAAAGTGTTTTTTTTTTTGCATTTTATTACCCGAGACTTTGCGGATATATTCTATGGGGTAGACTTGTTAAAAAAAATTGAACTTTTTTTTTTTTTTTTTGGGGGAGAAATTACGTGATTTTAGCTAAACACCCAAAAAAAATCATTAGTGAAGCATCATTGTTCACATTATAATTGAAATGTGAACAATAGTGCTGCATTAAAAAAAAATAAAAAAGCACGTTTTTATTTTTAATTAATTATTTTTTTTATTATTCTATTTTTATTTTTTTCACTTTTATTTTACAAGTAATATGGTCATGTTTGATACCATTCGAAATGCCATGATCAGGCCTTTCAAATGATACCTAGCTGTCACCGATCATGAGATAAAGCTGGTTCAAAGAACCCCCCTATCTCCACCATGGGATTTCCTTAGGAAATCCCTTGGCAGCTTGGGAGTCCCGGAGGTGGGGCTGCCATCCAAGATGGCGGCCTCCACCGGAAAAATGCTGTGACCTGGCACGATTGGTGCTGGGTCACAGCCTTGCCATCAAGGGGTTAATGCCATACATCCCTGGAAAGGCCAGGCTGTGCCCTTTCCAGGGATGCCTGGAATTAGAGGGATCCAAAGGATCCCCCCTCCCCTCCAGGCGCTTCCCCTGCTCCGGCTAGGAGGGGGACGCCTGAAACTGACGTCATCGCGTCCGGCACGATGACGTCAGTGCGCCGGGAGGCACCAAAAGTGCCGGTCTGACTCCGTGGGAGTCAGAGCAGCGCGGGAGCCGCCGGAGCAGGTGAGTATCTGCCGCCAGGGACGTACAGTTACGTCCTGCGGCGTTAAAGCCCGCCTAATGCAGGACGTAACTGTACGTCCTGCGGCTTTAAGGGGTTAACATCGTGTGAAGCAAAACACAATTAGAGGCTTTGGTTTACTGCAATGGCCATTATGAGTGTAAGCTCACCTGCCAACATCCAGGCACCTCTAGTGAAGGTGAGTCCTAACCAATGAAACCACAGGCTGCTGTGCAGCGAACCACAAATGCTCATGCTGCTTTTCAGTCATGAGGAAGACTGGTGGGCTTTTATTTATACCCTCCCAGAAACAGATCCACCATGGGATCAAAATCCACCATGGGATAAGATAATTATCCGCCCAAGAGATTATAAGGGCAGTACAATTCAAATTCAGGAAGGCTTTATTGGATGGACATCAGACAGAGAGGGCGTTTTGACTCTCAAATGAGCCTTTTTTCAAGTCAAACTTGAAAAAGACTCGTTTTGAGGGTAGAAATATTGAATTGGACTGCCCAATTGAAATGCATTGGACTGCCCATATCATCATATTGTGTGGATAATTATCTTAGTTCAAGCCTTTGTCCTTATTAGACTGTGTGATGACCAATCCATGTGTAAAAATGATGCCTCATGCTCCCTGAACCACTCTTCCACAATTTGGGCCCGATGAATCCTGGCATTGCCATCTTGGAATATGCCCGCTGTGCCATCAGGGGAAAAAAGACCCATTAATGAAAAGACCTGCTCATTCAGTATATTCAGGGAGTCACGTGACCTAATTTTATGCTGAAACATATTAGTCACTGCAGTAATTATCCAATGGAATGTGAGCACCTATTGGCTTAGTTACATCGAGGTGGTGACCTTTTTTTTTGACCAGGCAGCATACTGTCATGTAAGACTGTGTAAAGACATGGTGCCCAATTCCAATCTAGCCGTTAAGCTAATGACTGGAGCAGTTATTCAAAATAGCTCCAGCTATTAGCTTAAAGACTTCTGCATCTATTACAACCGAGGTTGCAGCTTCTTACCTTTAATTACCTTTATGCCATTAATTTGTGGCTATCTAGAGGAGAATGCGCTATTGCAACAATGCTCATTCTCCTCTTAACAAGACAGTATTCAGAAATGAATAGTGACTCTTAAACTCTGGTGTTAAGTGATTTTGCTTTTGCAAAATCACTTAACACCCCAGTCAAACCACACCAAAAAATACTTTACTCACCTCAAGTTGGCCAGATCAGCCACTTCTACTGGCAAAGAACAGTGAAAGACTGGGAACAAATAGTTCCCAGTGTCCTTCCAAGGCTTCTTCTACAGCATCTTCTGCTGTCCTTGCTCGAACCCTCTCAAGCGAGCTCTCATAGATATTGTGCAAGGTCACGGAGGGCTCCATGGAGTTCCGCAAGGGGCTCTCAGCTGGGTCAGAATGAACTCAGTAACCGGGAGACAGAAAGGGAAATCAACTTGCGACGATTTTCTCCCTTGTCTTCTCCTTGTTACTGGCTAGGTTGGAATCGAGCCCATGGTCTCCAACGCCTTATCTATTTATTTAATCCTGTGTCCACCTCCATTTTTTATAACTTGAAAGCATTGCGATAGGTTTCTGCGGTCACTGACTTCTCACTCACATCTCCACCCTCTCAATTTTCTTATGAAACCCTAGCTGAGACTTTCTTTCCAGTTCGTTGTTTAACAAAATGACAGATGCAATTTTAACTGATTTCTGCTTCGTGACGCCACATAGATAATGTAACTCATTGTTTGTCTTAATTCCAGCTCCATATGGTTTACTGCTCTATCCATAAAATATTTGTGTTATGATGGCGTACACATGGGAACCCACCAAAATATGTTCCTTTTGATGTCCGCTTTAACGTTAGAGTCCTGCCAAGTTTTAATACAATCCATGACATTTGCCAGGTTTC
This sequence comes from Leptobrachium leishanense, assembly GCA_009667805.1. Lineage (NCBI taxonomy): Eukaryota > Metazoa > Chordata > Amphibia > Anura > Megophryidae > Leptobrachium > Leptobrachium leishanense. The sequence continues at coordinate 46,607,046 of CM019063.1, read as the reverse complement.
TTTTACTTGAGCAATATAATATTTTTTTTTAGGACTTCTTTATAATTGCGTATTAAGTTCTCTTTCAGAGATCTGTTAGTGTTTATACTTAAAAATATTGGACAACTCACACGGTTAAATGAAAGAAGACGGCAACAATTTTCTCCAAAGTGTAAAAGGGCAAGATTGTACCCACAAATATACTTAAAGTATGACAATTAAAAAGTATATAAATAATAGAGTAAACCATCAATCCTAACTCGCATTGTTCCTACTAAAAAAAAAATCAAAAATTTTGCAATTAAAACAGTTTCTACCCAAAACACTTTGTTTTAAATAAATAAATAATTTTTTAAACCACTTATTTTAGAGTAAATATAATAATTTTTATAAAAATATATTGTTACGGTAAAACATTCAATTTTTTTAAATAAAAGATTTAACTTTAAACGATTTTTATTCAAAAAATAATGTTATATAAAAACTATTTTTATGGGGGCGTGGCCAACTGCTCATGGAAGAGGTTGTGTCTAGGTGGAGCTCCACACGTACTTCTCTCCCCGGGGACCCTAGCGGACTCCCTCCGTTGATTTTTTTTTTCCGTACCCGAGGCCCTTGAAGGGTCAGTCACCGGGAAAGTCTTGTCCGGAGCCCGCTCTGCCCCCCCTCTGAACCAGAGACTCACCATTTGGCAGCTATATACTTCTGGACCACAATGCCGGCTCCTGCCACTTTCCTCTTATGTTCCCCTGAGTGCTCTACCCACAGAAGGGCTGATGGCACGGGATGTGGAGAAGGAGGGCCCCCATTTCCCTGCCGTTGTTGAGCCTGGGAAAGGAGAGGGTGGAGAGGGCAGGTGAGGCCCGGCGTCGGGATGTACACCCTGCCCCCCTTGAAGTGAGGATGGCCGTGCTGGAGGGCCTCAAGGCCTGGAGGGCGATGATGTGAGCCTGCTCACGAGGGGAACCTGGCGCTAGATGATGTCGATCCTGCAGGGATGCAGAGGAACAGTGGCTTCCTGTCCAGGGGTGGCATCTTCCCTTGTTGATCTCCCACTCCCGGATCCTGCAGAGTGCAGACCGGCTGCTGTGGCTGTCGACGAGAGCTGCAAGGAGTTGGATGCTTCGGAGTAGGCCTTCCTTCTCCATAGTGCTGCAGAGAGTCTGCGGAGCAGGAATGTCATGGTGCTTAGTGCTGGAGGTGATCAGAGCGCTGGGTGACCGATGGATATCTTACCTCCGGGTGTAGCGTCTGCTCCATATGGCGGAGCTGTACCAGCTCCGGCGGCGGTCGGAGAGGCCTGCTGCTCCTGCTGCCGTGTGTCCACTCATGATGCCGGTGATACAGAGGGAGCCGCGCCTGGGTGGGCTGCCCGCTGGTGGATTGCAGGTCCATGGTGTGGTGAAGGTGCCCGTCCAGATGGCTCTTTGTGTTTCTGGACATGGACTGAAGTGACTTGCTCCACACTTCTCAGCGGGACTCCCCTCCGTCTTTGATATATTCAACTCCCCCTGAGAGATCCTTTTGATGTGCTCCCCGCTTACATTTTTAGCCCGCAGATGCCGTTTTTCTTTTTGATACCGCAGTGTTTTTTGGATGACTCTGGTACCCCCCCGTTCTGAAGACTTTTTGATTTTTGATGAACCCAATCCTTTCCCCCTTTTTTTTATGTTTTGTCCCCCACTGTGAGCCCCCATTTTTGTTTATTTTAGCATTTTCGGGATACCTTGAGGGTCGCAACCGAAGCCTGGTGTCTGGTTTGCTCCCCAGGTGCCCGGGCCTAGTGCTGTTATCCCCCCATGGCCTTCTCCCATGGTTTTTGGCTTTTCGGGAATCCGCCAGGGTCAGCACAGTTTTTGCCTTTTGCCATTCTCTTCCCCCTCTTCCCTTATGTTCGGCTGACCCCTTTATTTTTATTATTTTGTTTATATGGTATTTACTGCTGACAGCCACTAACCCTTGTTATCGTTTGTTTTTTCTCCCCTCCCATCTACCACCTTTGCTGTATAAGAGGTCTTCAGTTGACATTTCTTTGATTTATTATTTTTCTTATGCCGAGCTTTAGCTGATGGTTACGTGTTAAATATTCTCTTTTTGAATAACTGCTGACTTGTTTACAACATAAAAACTGTAAATTCAAAAAAATATATATTTTTACAGTAAAACATTCACTTTTACATTAAAATTAATCATTTTATATAAAAAATTATATAAAACACAAATTTTACATTAAACAAATAAGTTCTATATACAAACTAATATTGTATAAAATTTTTTTTACAGTAAAACACTTTTTTCTATAAAAGAATGTATATTCCAATTTCCATACAGTAAAACCTGCACTTTTACATTATATCCCACAACTCGCAATGTAAAATCTACTATTTTAATTATAACCCGCAAGTTGTAATGTCTTTACTGTAAAACCACTATTTTACGTTAAAGCCGTATTGCGCATGCACAGTTTTGTGATTTGACACACGGTGGCATTTTTTCTTTACTAACATGTATTTTTCTGTCTCAGATACAAAGTTCACAATGCGGATTGAAAACTCCCGCACTCGCAGGTCCACCTATGGACGTACCAGGCGCATTCCTCTCATGTGCCGTGGTCAACATGCAGGAAACTCACAAAGACACAAAATTGGGCATGTTTGCAGAAAATTGTTGTCAGTTGGAGCTTGCAACTTTAAGGTTGTTCAGCTGCCCCTGTATCTCAGCCAGCTCCTTCAGCCAGTTGACAATAATGTGGGTGTTGGCAAAGTGTTTGGGGACTGTGTTTATTGATCAACTTTATCAGGGTTATTCAAAGAGAACCGAAATGCCACCGGAATTTCGTTCATTGCACTTCGGGGAAACAAATTCCCTGACCCTGCGGTGAATTCAGCATTCACTGCAGGGTCCCCAAAGTGCAGGGAAAAACCACCGACCGCATACAAAACACCGCGGAAAAGATCAGAAAAACCGCCGCAAAACGGGCGGAAAAAAATCGGAGCCATTCGGAGTTACCCGATGATCTGCCACAAACCCACCGAACGCATCCAGAAAAAGTCAACAATCCACTGAACAGAGCGCTGACCAACCTAGGATGTTTTAGGATTTTTTTGGGATTTTTACAGCAAATTTTTTTTCAGTTTTTTTTTCTTTAACCCCTTCGTTGCTGAGCCTTTGCGCTGAGTTCATTTTTACCGGTTTCGCTCATCATGTTTAACCCCTTAGTGACCGGGCGGTTTTACACAAATCCGCCCTTTAGTGACCGCTGCTGTTTTTACGTTTCTGCGCTGTTAGGGTTTAGGTCAAATTTTCCTCTTACTCGTTTATTCAACCCACACATATTATACACCCTTTTTCCCGCCATTAAATGGACTTTCTATAAATACCATTATTTCCATCATATCCAATAATTTAATATAAAAAAAATATGAAATATGATGAAAAAAATGGTAAAAACACACTTTTTTGTAATTTAATCTCCTAAAGCTATAACCACCAATAAAGACCCCGGCTAAATAGTTTCCAAATTTTATCCCGAGAATAGAAATACCCAATTTTTACATGTTTTTACCTTTTAACCCTTTCACTGCTGAGCCAGTTCACCTATGTGCGCTGCGCTCATTCTGACCATTTTGTGCTAATTATTTTGAGATGTCAGCCTAGGTCCTATTTAATTAAACCCCCCCAGACAAATTTTTTTTTTTAAAAAACTCATTTTTTTATTTTATTTAATATTTTTATTATTATTTTTTTTAAAAAAAACATTTTTTAAACCAAACCTGGTCATGTTTGGTATCATTTGAAAGGCCATGATCAGGCCTTTCAAATGATGTCAAATATGACCATCTAGCTGCCATGGATCGGGAGATAAAGGGATCCTTAGGATCCCCTTATCTCTACATGGCAGCTAGAGGGTTAACTGGCCCACTGACATCCTCACACATATGGTGAGGTTGTCAGTGGGTGGGGGGGGGACCTGGAGGCTAGGCTGACATCCAAGATGTCAGCCCCCCTCCAGGTTCGAATCGCGTTTTGGCGCCAATTCGCGCTAAAATGCGATCCGGTGGCGAAACGGTTAATGCTATACACCGCTGAAAAGGGGAGACTCTCCCCTTTTCAGCGGTGCAAAAAGCATTTTGCTAGCATCAATGGTTGGGGAGATAGAGGGCTCCGAAGGAGCCCCCCTCCCCTCCATTGAATTACATGGGGGCACCTTCTGATGACGTCACCACGCAGCGTGGCGACGTCATCAGCCTCGCCTGCCCATGTACATCACATGGGCAGGCTTCCTCCCTGCCAGATCGCCGTGGGATCTGACGAGGGAGGTGGTTATCGGGCGGGAGGGGGATTTGGCGCCGCTGACGTACCCTGTACGTCCGCCGGTCTAAGGGAGACCCGAGGACAGGACGTACAGGGTACGTCAGGGGTCATTAAGGGGTTAAATGCAATTTGAAGCCACATTTTATTATATGATCCAGACATATTATATATCGTTCTTTCCGGCAGATTCATAATATATCATAATTATATGTATACGTCATGTCCTGCCTGAATGTTATAACAAAAAACACAATAAAATTTGAATTTTAACTAAACTACAGTGTATAAAGTGTTTTTTTTGACATTTTATCATGCAAGCATTTGCAGTTATATTATATATTGGGGTGCGCTTGTTAAAAAAATTAGAAATGGGAACCCGTTACATATTTTTTGGAGAAATTACTTTTTTAGCAAACGCCCCCCCATAGAAAAAAATTATTAGTGCAGCCTCATTGTTCACATTATAATTGAAATGGCCACAATATTGCTGCATTAACCCTTTCGCTGCTGAGACATTTCCCGCCTTTGTGCTGAGGTCATTTTTACCGGTTTTGCTCATCATGTTTAAACGTGTTTTGAAGGCTTATTTTATTATATGACCCAGACATATTATATATCGTTCTTTCCGTCAGACTCGGCAGATTCATAATATGTCATTATTATATGTATACGTCATGACCTGTTATATTATAACAAAAAATGCAATATAATATGAATTTTCAATAATTTACAACGTGTAAAGTGGTTTTTTTTCACATTTTAACATGCGAGCAATTGCGGTTATATTTTGTATGGGGTGCGCTTGTTAAAAAAATTAGAGATGGGGTCTCGTTACATTTGTTTTTGGGGAAAATTACGCGATTTTTAACAAACGCACCGCATACAAAAATCGTTAGTGCAGCATTATTGTTCACATTATAATTGAAATGGGAACAATATTGCTGCATTAACGAACCAAAAAAAGAAAAAAAAACTTGTTTATTTTTTTTTATTATTATTATTTTTTTTTTTTTACTTTTTTCATACTCATGTTTGGTATTGTTGGAATGGCCATGCTCTGGCCGATCCAACAATACCAAACATTAACCCCTAACTGCCACGGATTGGGAGATAGGGGGTTCATTGGAACCCCCTATCTCCACCATTGGTGGCAGTTAGGGGTTAACTCCAGGACTGGCGTCATCGTGCTATGCACGATGACGCCAGTCCTCAGGGGGCATTACCGGAAGCTTGGCCGACATCCAAGATGTCGGCCAGCTCCGGGAAAGGATCACGAACCGGCGTTTTTCGGCGTCGATTCGTGATCCGGCCCCCATGGGGTTAATGCCAGGTTCCATTTGGAAGGGCAGGCTGTGCCCTTCCAAACGGTGCCTGGGTTAACCCCCTGCACGCCACCGATCGGGATGGAGAGAGGTCCGAAGGACCTCCCCCCTCCCTTTCAGGCGCCTCCTCCGCACATGCGGGGGGGGGCGCCTGAATTAGGTGTCATCGCGCCCCCGCGATGACACCTAATTACTCCGGCGGCGGTTCCAGGTGCTGGGCTGACATCGAGGAAGCCGGCCGAAAGGTGGCCCCAAAGGGAGGACGCGCTCAGCACGTCCTCCGTAAGGAACGATACTGCAGGTGGACGCGCTGAGCGCGTCCTCCACAGTGAAGTGGTTAATAAAACCAAAAAAACTTTTACATTTTTTTATTTTTTAAATTTTATTTTAATTTATTTTTTACTACATTTTACATGGTCATGGCCGTTCCAATGATACCAAACATTAACCTCTAGCTGCCACGGATCGGGAGATAAGGGGTTCATTGATAGGGGGTTCATTCAGCTAGGGGTTAATTGCGCGATGACGCCAGTCGTCAGGGGAGATCCCGGAAGCATGTCGACCAGCTCCAGGAGGGGACCGCGAACCGGCACCTTTTGGCAGGCTGTGCCCTTCCAAGCGGTGCCTGCCTTTTCCCGGTGGCCCGCACAGATGGGGAGGGAGAGAGGTCCAAAGGACCTCCCCCTCTCCCCTTCAGGCACCTTTACCGCACTGTAATAGACGTCATCACGCTCGCGCGATGACGTCTATTGTGCCCGCGGGGTCCCGGAGGCTGGGCTGACTTCAAAGATGTCAGCCCCCACCGGGGGCTGCAGCAATCGGCCGGAATACTGGCCGATCGCTGCCCCCTGCGCAAGGTGGCACTCAGCGCGCCCTCCACACAGGAGAACCACTTGGCCGGACGCGTTGAGCGCATCCTTAGCAGCCAAGTGGTTAAATAGCTTTTTTTTCTGTAACAGACCTTTTTATTATTATTCATAGGACCTTATATAATAATTTCAGGCATTTTCCTGCATAGTGTTTCTGCAAACAGCTTTTCAAAGTCGCGTTTTATATTTTACCCCGTATGGCGACTTGTCGGCTTTTCCCCCGTGGATGGTCGGCGCTGTATTCAGCAGAAAGCTGCCTTTTTTCAGACGCATTCAGCAGGTTTGCGGTGGATCGTCGGGTAGCGTTCAACAGGTCTGCAGCGGCTTATCGGATCTGATGTTTTCGGCGGTTTTGAAACGATTTTTACTTTAGGTGCGGCAGTTTTTGGATGCATTCGGCGGCTTTTCCCTGCACTTCGGGGATCCTGAGGCGATTACTGAATTTGATTCCCCGAAGTGCAGGGTGCGAAAAAGCACCAAAATTCTGGTGGAATTTCAGTGCTCTTTGAATAACCCCTATAGTCTTGAATTTTGACATTTTGGAAGTGATGTTTAACTTTCTCCCCTAGCAACGTTAAATAGTTAACAATTAGCGAGCTAATATCACATTTTAGGTCGCACTCAGCAGCTTTGGGAAACATAACAAATTCCCTTCGTTCACTTTCCTTTTCCAAATTGCTATTTTGTCTCACATAGCACTAATTGTATCTACTGCTGTAAAGATATTTTCTCCTTTTATTTGAATACTGGTGTTTATTTTATTCAAATGTTCAAATATGTCAGCAAGATATGCAAATTATGCACAAAAAAGTTTATTTTGAAGTAAACTGACGAATTCATGTGGCTGATCTCTCAGGGGAACGCCGCCACGGCCTGGTGCCCGGAATGGCCCCCCGAGTCTCTAGGCCTGGTGCCATTTGTCTCCCATGGCCACTCAGAGTCCTTATGGACTCACGGACTGTGCCAGGGACGGCACCGTTTTCGGCCTTTGCCGTCCCCCTCCCTCCTCTTTTTTTACCTTTTGAATTTTTGATTTGCGTTACCTTTTGAGTACCCTTGATTACTTGTTTTTTTTTATTAGCTGAGAACCCCTGGTTTCGATTTTTGCGTCTGTTTGTTTTCTTTTTTCTGATGCTTTGGGTTTCTCTTCTATGTTGGATGAAGATTAGGGATGAGCCGAACACACCCGTGTTCGGTTCGCATTCGAACTCGAACAATTTCAAAAGTTCGAATTCGAACTCGAACACGAACCGAACTCAATGCAAGTCAATGGGACTCAAAAGTTCGATTTTTAGAGTGCCCTGCAAGAGGGCATATATGCAAGATATTTGCCATAAAAGGTGTATGGGGGTCCGGGTAGTGCCCTGGGGGACAGGAAACAAGGACAAAAAGTTTAAAAAAATACCTTTTTAAGGGAACAGTGAGTTTTCCATAAAATAAGGGTTAAAAATAAAAACAAAAAATTCCTTCAAATATCGTGCCTAGGAGGTCCCCATAACCTGCCCGTGAAGTGGCGGATTTGTAGGATGTATAGAAATATCGCCATCAGAGACCCACACACGACACCTAACCACCCTTAAGGAGTTAAAATGCACAGGGACTGGCTACTATCCTGTTAGATGAGGGAATGTATTATATGTATAAAGCAAGGTATACTGTATATGACAATGGATAGTCAGAGACTCTAGGGACTCAGCTTGTACGCTTTATGATAGACATGTTCACGTTGTGTTGTGTTACTAATGCAGAAGCAGCAAGCCCTTCCACCACGCTTGCACCAAAACTATAGATCTAACACAATAATAATTGTATGCTCACATAGGCCCTTCGGAGAGGTACATGACATACAAATACTGGAATATTACGTTTAAATCTAAGGAGTGTGATAAAGATTTGATTAAGCCCTTGATGACAAATGACGTAACATCTACATCATTAATGATTGGCTTTACAGAGCCCTGGTCCTTAAGCGGTTAAACAGCATATCAGAGGATCATGTAGTAGAAATGAACACTTCTTAGAATTCAGAAGCACAGTGTTCATACATGTGCAGGAGCCACACCCAGTCTGCAGGTAATGTATCAAATTCATGTGACCAGACTAATTAGAAGCAGATGTTATTTCCAAACACTAATTAACACCTGTTGTTTACGCTGTTTGAGAGCCCTGCTGTAAGCACATGTCATTTAGAGGTGAGAATCTTTGCACCTAGACATTAGGCAGACTGTAAAGCATGCTTTCCTTGTAAGCTAGAAAATCCACATCACCCATTGCGGCATTTTAAAGATGAAACACACAGGCGGCGCAAAAAATCCTATGCAAGCCTCATGTACAGTATGCCAGGGGTCTCAAACTCACGGCCCCCCAACATGATTTGGACTACAAGTCCCAGGATGATTTCAAAGCAATACATGGCGAGGGAATCCTGGGAGTTGTAGTTCAAAAACATCAGGGGCACCAGAGTTTGAATCCTATGCAAGCCTCATGCACTCTAAGCACATGTAATTTTGAGGTGTGAAAGTTTCAGAAAAATGTACACGTGTGCAAATATTTTAAATAAAGCCAGAATAATTTTATGACAGTCACATTTGTCTGACAAACAGATAATACATTACGCTGCAGCATGTGTTGTTGACATATGTTGGTAGATGTATTTATTTATTTATTTATTTATAAAGGATTTTACCAGGAAGGATACATTGAGATTTCTCTTGTTTTCAAGTATGTCCTGGGTTCAAGAACATGGTTACAGAAATACAAAAGTAGTAAAATGCAAGAAATTAACACAAAACAAATATACAGATTAACAGAAAATTAATATGTAGGAAATATAGTCATTATGTTACATGTTTACAGGTGCATTCTTTATTGAGGTATGTTAATATGGAGCTCTTAAGGGACTTTAGACTGGGGGAAGATTTGATGGCGTCTGGGAGGTTATTCCATAATTGTGATGCTCTGCAGGAAAATGAGGATCGAGACACTTTCTTTTTGTATTGTGGTATTGCAAGTAAGGTGCTGGTCCTGGATCTGAGGTTATAGGATGAGGGAAGCAGCCTATTCAGGTAGGGTTGTAGCTTCCCAGAAAAGCTCTTAAACACCAGGTTGGAAAGGTGAAGGGTGCATCTAGATTCCAGCGACGGTCAATTTAGTTCTTTTAACATGTCACAATGGTGGGTCATGTAGTTACATTGTAGCACAAAGCGACAGAATGAGTTATACAATGTAGTAAGTTTCTGGAGGTGCGTTTGCGGGGCGGCTGCATACACTAAATCTCTGTATTCAATGGCTGGCATAAGCATTTGCTGTACAATCTGCTTTCTTACCGCGGAGCTCAGGCAAGATTTGTTTCTGTACAGGGCACCTAGTTTGGGGTAAATTTTAGATGAAAGTTTTTCAATGTGGGGGCCAAAGCATAGACCACATACCTAGATATTTGAGAGAAGTGACTGGCCAGCGTGCCATTTGATTTTGTCCTGACACATAGATGGGGTGTTTGCAATTTGTGTAGTTTAGGTGCGGTTCCAAAGAGCATCGTTACAGTTTTGTCAGCATTTAGAAAATGTTTGTTATCTTTGATCCACTTTTCTACCTCTGTGAATTGTTCTTGCAGCACGGCCTCCAGCTGCGGGAGATTTGGTTTGCTGGTATAGATTACAGTGTCATCTGCGTACATGTGTACAGTTGAGGCTTTGCAGACGTTGGGCAGATCATTTATGAATATTGTGAATAGCAGGGGGCCGTGTATCGAGCCTTGGGGTACACGGCACGTGACTGGGAGGGGGAGGGAAGTGCTGTCAGAAATGGACACATATTGCGACCGATCAGACACATATGATTGAAACCAGGTTATGTAATGTGTGTTATGTGTATGTAACATGTTTATGCTATTATACATACCGCTTCTTGATGACGAACACAGTCCGTCCATTGCTAATCATCACCCACATGCGTGCCTTCTTGCCCTGGCTAGTTTTTTAATTTCATATCTAATAAACCGTTGCTTATAATATTCTGCAGTAAAGAGTCTCTTTATTTCTAGATTTTTTAGTATTTTTTAAGCATTTTTTATACTGTTTTAAAAAAAAAAAAATCAAACTCGAACCGAACACTCAAAAAAGTTCGAAGTTCGCGAACTTTGAAACTGCCGATGTTTGAGTCGAACTCTGAACTGATCGAACCGAACAGCTCATCCCTAATGAAGATGCCGTCCGGCTCTGGATGACATTTTTCAAATCCTGATGTTTGCTCCTTGTGCTTCCCTTTTAGTGGGATTTTATGTGTTGGCCGAATGGCCGTGCGAGGCCGAGTTTATGTTTCTGACAGTTGAACTGTGACCTTCTTTCAAACTTATAAATGAAGAATTTATAAAAAGTGTAAGCACATTTCCCTCAATTCATATACACTACAAAGCGCTCCACCGCTTGAGAGCCAATGAACTTATGCTTTATTTATATAGCGCCACATATTCCGCAGCGCTTTAAAAGATCAGTGTACAAGGAGTTGATACATTGGAATATCACACATGGATGTTACGGCCTGATTCAGTGGGACCCTCTTCCCAAGGGAACTTACAATCTATGAGATGTACAAGTAATTTGTGAGGTAGACGGACGCATCCATCTCGTTTGGGTGTTTTGCCCAAGGACACTCGCTGGTGGCGTCTTCTGAGTGGGAGCGGGTCGTCTTTCCATGATTGTAGAGCAGTGACCTGGTGGTTAGGTTGTACCCGCTTCTCGTAAAATCAAGACTACTCCACAGTTTAATTGGAGGGATGTGCTGAATGTTATTTTGTCTTGAAGTGCAGAGATGCTACTACTGGACTTCACAGCCAATATTGTGTCTACCAAGTAAAAGCAAGTATGTACCATTGGGTGTCTTGCCCAAGGATGCTTACTTGAGAGGTGCTCTGGCTGGGATTGGAACCTGGGTCTCCAAGGTTATAGAGCAGTGATGTTACCTCTACTCCATCCAGCCGGTACTATATATATTATTTTCATTCTCTTTCTTTGCTAAAGCTTTAAAACCTTTTGTTGAACCAACCATTGAGGGTGCGCCATGTGTGCATATCCCTACGCAATTTAACCATTGCACATTATTATCCTTCATGAAGCAATCTAAAGTTTTATTATATCTTCACCTCTAGTTCTCATTGAAAGTTCTAGATAACACAAGAATTGCCTAGTAATCCTGTCAGGATAAATGAAAGGTATAAAAACCAATAATTGTGCTAACCCAATGACTTCTGCTGCTTGGTCTAATTGCAGTGTAAACATCATATTATCTTCTTGAGAAATCTCCTTCATTTGCTGCTTAATGTCATCAGACATGTCTTGAATACGTCTTATATGTTATCTGCCAATGGGATTTCATTGACTTCTTTCTCAAATTCAAGCCCAAACATTGTTTGAACGATCGTACCGCAAGATTCCTTTATGGTGGTTTCGGCAATAGTGTGTGGTTCCTTGTTTTTGGAAATTATTTGAGCAACTGAGTAACTTGCCTTTTGAGCTTTCACTGATGTCTTCATCTCTTTGTGAATGATGCAGACTGCTTCTTTAGAGGTTTTGAAAGCTCAAAAAATATTCTACTGCTTTTTCTGACAAATGACTCTGTTTTGTGGTAAAATAGATGATCTTTAATTTATTTGGTAGCATACTTTAATCTGCAAGTATATCCCCACAAACTAAACAATGGGGTCAAGGAATGTTTTCATTAACTGTAAATGTGAACCGCAATTTAATCTTTATTATATAAACGAGACTTGGATCTTTCTCCTTTACACGTCTTACGTACTTATTCAGTCGTTCAATAGTTGATTCTTGCGTAGACTCTATAGCGGCTACATTTTGTTCATCGCAAACACAAACATCTTCAAAAGCTCCTCTTTTTTTCATTAGAGACTTATCCATTTTATGGGTAATTCAACTGCAATTTAATGAATAAATCTATGCAAGTTTATTTTTAGGTCTTAATTAAAGTTACAGGGTTGTTTTTAATGCTTAGCTTTTACTTTCTTCTTCACTCTTTCACTTTCTCACCCTTTTTTCTTTGATCTCTCTCGCTCCTTTTTCACGTTCTCCTCCTTCTTAATCTGTTTCCCCTCTTTCTTCTTCATTCTTTCATTTTCTCACCCTTTCTTTTTCTTTGATCTCTCTCTCCTTTTTCACGTTCTCCTCCTTCTTAATCTGTTTCCCCCTCTTTCTTCTTCATTCTTTCACTTTCTCACCCTTTTTTCTTTGATCTCTCTCTCCTTTTTCACGTTCTCCTCCTTCTTAATCTGTTTCCCCCTCTTTCTTCTTCATTCTTTCACTTTCTCACCCTTTCTTTTTCTTTGATCTCTCTCTCTCCTTTTTCACGTTCTCCTCCTTCTTAATCTGTTTCCCCCACTTTCTTCTTCATTCTTTAATTTTCTCACCTTTCTTTTTCTTTGATCTCTCTCTCCTTTTCACGTTGTCCTCCTTCTTAATCTGACTTCCCCCTCTTTCTTCTTCACTCTTTGACTTTCTCACCCTTTCTTTTTCTTTGATCCCTCCTTTTTCACTTTCTCCTCCTTCTCAATGTTTCCCCTCTTTCTTCTGCATTCTTTCACTTTCTCACCCTTTCTTTTTCTTTGATCCCTCTCTGCTTTTTCACGTTTTCCTCCTTCTTAATCTGACTTCCCCCTCTTTCTGCTTCACTCTTCACTTTCTCACCCTTTCTTTTTCTTTGATCTCTCTCCTTTTTGACACTCTTTTTCACACTGCATGCGCATCCATATCCTCGACAGGCTGCCGAATGGATGCAACGTGCATGAGCTGGTTTGCCACGGCTCGGAGGTACGCTCGGCACGTGACACACCAACAGTGTGCCAACAACATACTAATGTGTTTGGAAAGCCCTGATCTAGAGTTATTATTATTATTCTTTATTTATAAAGTGGCAGCATATTCCGCAGCGCTGTACAGTGGGCACAACATAGACAGGGTTACAATACATTGAACAACATTTTACAAACCGGTACAGGAGGAAACGAAGGCCCTATTCCCGTGGGAACTCACAATCTAGAAGGGTTGGTGGTGGAAACAGGAGGAGAGGACTGCAAGGTAAGAGTGATGGACTGCAAGGTGAGAGTGATGGACTGCAAGGTGAGAGTGATGGACTGGTTGGGGCAGGGGGGTGTATCAGTGAGTCGGGTGGTAGGCTTCCCTAAATAGGAATGTTTTAAGGGAGCGTTTTAAGGAAAGGAAACTAGGAGAGAGTCTGACAGTACGAGGGAGAGCGTTACAGAGGATGGGTGCTGCGCGTGAGAAATCCTGCAGTGTATCATGGGAAGAGGTGATGCGGGGAGAAGCTAGGCGCAGGTCACTGTTTGACCTTAGGGAGCGGGCTGGGGTGTATTTGGTGATTAGTGAGGACAGGTAGTGGGGAGCTTAGTTAGTGAGGGTTTTGTAGGTAAGGATAAGGATTTTGAACTTAATTCTGCAGTGGATGGGGAGCCAGTGAAGGGACTCGCAGAGGGGAGCGGCAGAGACAGAGCGGCGGGTGAGGTGGATGAGCCTGGCGGAGACATTCAGAATAGATTGTAGGGGGGGAGAGGTGGGAGAGAGGGAGGCCAGCTAAAATATTATTACAGTAGTCAAGTTGGGAGATTACAAGGGCGTGGATGAGTTGTTTTGTGGTGTTATCAATAAGAAATGGTTGAATTCTGGAAATATTACGTAGTTGGTATCGGCAGGAGGAGGTAAGAGACTGGATGTGGGGGATGAAGGAAAGAGCCGAGGTGAGTGTAACTCCAAGACAGCGAACCTGGTTTGATGGGGAGATATCGACCATGATGGAGAAGTCAGGAGGTGGGGAGGCATTGAAGGGAGGAATAAGTAGGAGCTCAGTCTTTGACATGTTGATCTTTAGGTGGTGAGAGGCCATCCAGGAGGAGATGCCATATAAACAGTCGCTGACCTTGGAAAGGACAGGAGGAGAGAGCTCAGGGGTAGAAAGGTAGATCTGAGTATCATCAACATAGAGTTTAGAACCTTTCATCTTTCCTTTCATTTTGGAATCTCGATGCAAAATTGCTGTTTTTCCTTATATTTAAATAATAACTGCAAATCCCCTATTTCAAATAAATTTTATTATGATATTTTTTCAACAAAAGGCGCTTGCTAGTGAAGGGGTCAGGTAGCTACTTTATATGTTAAACACTAAGTTTACGTGATAAATCATGCTTTAAAATAAATGGCGAATCGATGTAGACAATACAATTACATTATATAATATTTTTTGTTTATTTAACCATATTTTAAGGTGACACACATACACTGTTGTGGGGGGGGGGGGTTGTCATATCTGCTAAAATAGACACCATCTTTAGCATAAATATACAATATCACATGCCGTGCCTGAGGGTTTTTGGCTATATTATTTAACTGACCATAAAGTATTCCACTTTGGTTTCCACCAGCTGTGTTTGCTTAGGATTTCCTTTTTGTAAAACTCCCTCATAAAACATGACAACCACACGAGCAAAGGGGAACGGAGAATAAAACGCATTTAAATCAAATGGCTTACATTGGAAAAGAGGATTATTTACTGTAATAATGCTGGAACTATTGATATATATATATATATATATATACAGTATATATATATATATATATATTTCAAGACGGTACATTATTTTTCTTAAGAAAAGCCAAAAAAATGACCTGCAGCGATTTCCACCACAAATCCGTAACCCATCACAGCTATTACATGAACTGGTGGTTCTCGCTTCGGTGAATGGGATGTTAAGTGGTGTAATTCCTTGGATGGGAAATGTACCATAAAATGAAAATATATAGCTTGAACCCAAAAGGTATTATCTTACAAGGATCCTTTTCCTTATTTGTCGGAAGTGATCTCCGTGGAAGCTGCCTGACCTGAAATAAATCCACCGAACGATGCTTTCTGGCTTCATTTAGCAGGCTGGTAGCAATCGTTGCCGTTTAGCAACCTGTGGGGTGCTCCCCCAACGAGCAATCAAACGCAACTACCTGAGCACATGTTACAACAACTGAAACAAAGGGAAATATAAATAATAAATTCACTGCTCTATGGGACCTTTCCTCATTGCAGACTTTAGGGGTTATTCATAGAGCACCAGAATTTCAGTGCTTTTTTCTTCCTGTATTATTATTATTATTATTCTTTATTTATAAAGCGCCAGCGTATTCCGCAGCGCTGTACAATAAGCACAGTATAGACAGGGTTACAATACATTGAACAACATTTGACAAACAGTACAGGAGGAGATGAGGGCCCTATTCCCGTAGGAACTCACAATCTAGGAGGGTTGGGGTTGGAAACAGGAGGAGAGGACTGTAAGGTGAGAGTGATTGATGGTTGTGTCAGTGAGTTGGGTGGTAGGCTTCCCTAAATAGGAATGTTTTAAGGGAGCGTTTGAAGGAAGAGAAGTTAGGGGAAAGTCTGACAGTACGAGGGAGAGCGTTCCAGAGAGTGGGGGCTGCGCGTGTGAAGTCCTGCAGTCTATCATGGGAAGAGGTGATGCGGGGAGAAGCTAGTCGCAGGTCACTGTTTGACCTTAGGGAGCGGGCTGGGGTGTATTTGGTGATTAGTGAGGACAGGTAGTGGGGCGCTGAGTTAGTGAGGGTTTTGTAGGTAAGGATAAGGATTTTGAACTTAATTCTGCAGTGGATGGGGAGCCAGTGAAGGGACTCGCAGAGGGGAGCGGCAGAGACAGAGCGGCGGGTGAGGTGAATTAGCCTGGCGGAGGCGTTCAGGATGGATTGTAGGGGGGAGAGGCGGGACAGAGGGAGGCCAGATAAGAGATTATTGCAATAGTCGAGTCGGGAGATTACCAGGGCGTGTATGAGTTGTTTTGTGGTGACAACGGTAAGAAATGGCCGAATTCTGGAAATATTACGCAGTTGGTATCGGCAGGAGGAGGAAAGAGACTTGATGTGGGGGATGAAGGAAAGAGCTGAGTCAAGTGTAACTCCAAGACAGCGAACTTGGTACTTCCGGGAATCAAATTTCCCGACCCTGCGGTGAATTCAGCATTCACCGCAGGGTCCCCGTAGTACAGGGAAAAGCCGCCGAAAAACCACAGAATAGAAAATATAAACCGCTGCAAAACCGCCGAAATTATCAGATCCGATCCGATAAGCTGCCGAAAACCCACCGAACGCGCCCAGAAAAAGCCGACTATCTGCCGAACACAGTGCTGGCCAGCCGCCACAAAAGTAAACCAGACGAGCCGACGAAAGGGGTTAAAGAAAACCAAAACATAACAACTGCAACTTTTACAATTTTAAACGCTGTTTGCAAAGAAACTACTGAATCATCATTCTGTCCGGCGCCCGCTGCCGCTCTTGCAGCCACTTCGCTTCCTGGCTGTGATTTTTTTTTGGCTGCTTGTGGCGGCCATCTAGGTCGCCCGGCCGGTGCAGCATGAAGGATGGCTGCCGGCTCCATTTGATGATATCACATTGCGTGCCAGCCCGTCACGTTTAAAGACCCTGCCCAGCTTCGTACCGGCAGTTCTTCTCTCACCGGAGGAGAGACCAGACATACATGGAGCTGGCTTGAGAAGCACCAGACCTTGTAAGTGGGGTCACCTAGGCAGGCCCCTACTGCATAAAAAAATGACCCCCCCCCGCATAAAATTTATTTATATTTGCCTTGGTCAGCAAAAAAAACAGATTGACTTTATTTGACCCCTCCACTTTGCTGGAAATAAAAATAGTTAATTTGGCAGCCACCCATAAGAAAAATATTTATCCCCCCCCCAGAATAAATTTTAAAAAATAATTAATTTCCCCCCAGGTGGAAGGCAAATTAATGATTTATTTAATATTATTGGGGGGGGGGCAAATAAATATATCATTGTTTATATGGGTGGCTGCCAAATAATATATTTTTCTTTCAAGGGGAGGTGGAAATAAATAAAAAAAAACACAATAAAAAAATACAGGATTTGCCCCCCACCTGAGCATATCACAGAGCTCCACACAGCAACAAAACTCACAGTAATGTACGGTGTGTGTATGAGGGTATCACAGAGCTCCACAGTAATGAGCGGTGGGTTAACCATGGTCCTCGTTGTGAAATAGATTGATAACATGTTTCACTTTCAGATACTGTCCATGGTACTGTTCAGGTCCATGGTCCATGTGTTTTTAACATTGAAAACTATGGTGGAAAAAAGTCTAGTTTCTTTAAAATAAGTTAGGAAACCTAACGATTAACCCAAAAATTCCTGAAAAATGACCAAAAAATCCTTAAAAATAAATTTTAAAAAAATGGCTATTTGCTGCAATTGAAAATAATAAACGGTTTAAGAAATATTTAATAAACAGTTAAACACAGGGAGTTTTAAACATTGAAAATTATGGGGGAAAAAAAGACTAGTTTCTGTAAAATAAGTTAGGAAACCTAAATATTTATCCAAAGATTCCTGAAAAATGCCCAAAAAATCCTAAAAATTATTTAAAAAATGGCTGTTTGCTGCAATTGAAGATATGGTGGCAAAAAGCCTAGCATCTACAGTGACCCGTAATACATATTATATAGGAGCACAGCACCTGCATTAGTTATAAAGTGACCTGTAATATATATTATATAGGAGCACAGCATCTGCATTAATTATAAAGTGACCTGTAATACATATTATATAGGAGCACAGCACCTGCATTAGTTATAAAGTGACCTGTAATATATATTATATAGGGGCACAGCATCTGCATTAATTATAAAGTGACCTGTAATACATATTATATAGGGGCACAGCATCTGCATTAATTATAAAGTGACCTGTAATACATATTATATAGGGGCATAGCATCTGCATTAATTATAAAGTGACCTGTAATACATATTATATAGGGGCACAGCATCTGCATTAATTATAAAGAGACATGTAATACATATTATATAGGGGCACAGCATCTGCATTAATTATAAAGTGACCTGTAATACATATTATATAGGGGCACAGTATCTGCATTAATTATACAGTGACATGTAATACATATTATATAGGGGCACAGCATCTGCATTAATTATAAAGTGACCTGTAATACATATTATATAGAGGCACAGCATCTGCATTAATTATAAAGTGACCTGTAATACATATTATATAGAGGCACATCATTTGAATTAATTATAAAGTGACCTGTAATACATATTATATAGAGACACAGCATCTGCATTAATTATAAAGTGACCTGTAATACACATTATATAGGGGCACAGCATCTGCATTAATTATAAAGTGACCTGTAATACACATTATATAGGGGCACAGAATCTGCATTAATTATAAAGTGACCTGTAATACATATTATATAGAGACACAGCATCTGCATTAATTATAAAGTGACCTGTAATACACATTATATAGGGGCACAGCATCTGCATTAATTATAAAGTGACCTGTAATACACATTATATAGGGGCACAGAATCTGCATTAATTATAAAGTGACCTGTAATACATATTATATAGAGACACAGCATCTGCATTAATTATAAAGTGACCTGTAATACATATTATATAGAGACACAGCATCTGCATTAATTATAAAGTGACCTGTAATACATATTATATAGAGGCACATCATTTGCATTAATTATAAAGTGACCTGTAATACATATTATATAGAGACACAGCATCTGCATTAATTATAAAGTGACCTGTAATACACATTATATAGGGCACAGCATCTGCATTAATTATAAAGTGACCTGTAATACACATTATATAGGGGCACATTATCTGCATTAATTATAAAGTGACCTGTAATACACATTATATAGGAGCATAGCATCTGCATTAATTAAAAAAAGACCTGTTCTGTTTTTTCTTGTTTTAGATTATTTTGTTCCTTTTTCTTTCATGTCAGATCATTTTGGTTCCATTTTTTTCGTTTCAGTTCATTTTGTTACGAAATTTATTTCTTTTTTGATCGTTTGTTCAGTTTTTTCATCATTTCGTATCTTTTGCGTTCCGTTTTATTTCGTTTAGGTCCCATAACAAAATGATTTAGTTTATGTTGAAATTTTGATTCGGAATTTTGGGCGGCCTATATTTTGTTTCGGAAATGTTCCCGAAGGAACGAAAATGGTCAATTCCGTACGAAGTTCAATTAAGAAAGAAACAAGTTACACATTCCTACAGTAATGTACGGAGTGAATTAGGATATCACAGATGTCCACAGTAATGTGCAGTGTGTATGAGGGTATCACAGAACTCCACAGTAATGTGCGGAGTGTATTAGGATATCACAGGGCTCCACAGTAATATGCGGAGTGTATGAGGGTATCACAGAGCTCCACAGTAATGTGCGGAGTGTATTATTACATCACAGAGCTTCACATTAATGTGCGGAGTGTATGAGGGTATCACAGAGCTCCACAGTAATGTGCGGAGTGTATTATTACATCACAGAGCTTCACAGTAATGTGTGGAGTGTATGAGGGTATCACAGAGCTCCACAGTAATGTGCGGAGTGTATGAGGGTATCACAGAGCTTCACAGTAATGTGCGGAGTGTATGAGGGTATCACAGAGCTTCACAGTAATGTGCGGAGTGTATGAGGGTATCACAGAGTTCCACAGTAATGTATGGTGTGTATGAGGGTATCACAGAGCTCCACAATAATGAGCGGTGTGTATGAGGGTATCACAGAACTCCACAGTAATGTGCGGAGTGTATTAGGATATCACAGGGCTCCACAGTAATATGCGGAGTGTATGAGGGTATCACAGAGCTCCACAGTAATGTGCGGAGTGTATTATTACATCACAGAGCTTCACATTAATGTGCGGAGTGTATGAGGGTATCACAGAGCTCCACAGTAATGTGCGGAGTGTATTATTACATCACAGAGCTTCACAGGAATGTGTGGAGTGTATGAGGGTATCACAGAGCTCCACAGTAATGTGCGGAGTGTACGAGGGTATCACAGAGCTTCACAGTAATGTGCGGAGTGTATGAGGGTATCACAGAGCTTCACAGTAATGTGCGGAGTGTATGAGGGTATCACAGAGTTCCACAGTAATGTATGGTGTGTATGAGGGTATCACAGAGCTCCACAATAATGAGCGGTGTGTATGAGGGTATCACAGATCTCCACAGTAATGTGCAGTGTCTATGAGGGTATCACCAGCTCCACAGTAATGTGCAGAGTGTATGAGATTATCACAGAGCTCCACAGTAGTGTGCGGTGTGTATCATCTGTACCAGCTAATTTCATTCATCTCACCAAAGAGAAGCAGTTCCAGCCATCACATTAGGGGTGAGTTAATTAAATGTCTTCCTAAATATAGCTGGCTACATTTTAAGTGGTTAATTTTGTATTTCCCTCGAATGATGTTATAAATCTCCAAATGGCCATAGGCAGAAAAAAGGTTCCCCTCCCCCTGCTGTAAAGGATAAACGGATACACAAAGAATTAAAAATAAGCAAGTTTACATTAATTTAATCTTTTAACCCTTTCGCTGCTGAGGCTTTTCCCGCCTCTGTGCTGAGGTCATTTTTACTGGTGTCGCTCATCATGTTTAAACGCGTTTTGAAGGCTTATTTTAGTATATGACCCAGACATATTATATATCGTTCTTTCCGTCAGACTCGGCAGATTCATAATATGTCATTATTATATGTATACGTCATGACCTGTCTGTTTATTATAACAAAAAATGCAATAAAATATGAATTTTCAATAATTTACAACGTGTAAAGTGTTTTTTTTTCACATTTTAACATGCGAGCAATTGCGGTTATATTTTGTATGGGGTGCCCTTGTTAAAAAAATTAGAGATGGGGTCTCGTTACATTTTTTTTGGGGAAAATTACACGATTTTTAACAAATGCACCGCATATAAAAATCGTTAGTGCAGCATCATTGTTCACATTATAATTGAAATGGGAACAATATTGCTGCATTAACAAACCAAAAAAAAGAAAAAAAAATTGTTTATTTTTTTTTTATAATTTTTTTGAATTTATTTTTATTTTTCATTTTTCTTTTTTTGTTGAAATTTTTCACAGTAGTGTTTGGTATCGTTGGAACGGCCATGCTCTGGCCGATCCAACAATATCAAACTTTAACCCCTAGCTGCCACGGATCGGGAGATAGGGAGTTCATTGGAACCCCCTATCTCCACCGTTGGTGGCAGCTAGGGGTTAACTCTAGGACTGGCGTCATCGTGCTATGCACGATGACGCCAGTCCTCAGGGGGAGTTCCCGGAGGCTTGGCCGACATCCAAGATGTCGGCCAGCTCAGGGAAAGGATCACGAACCGGCGCTTTTCAGCGCCGATTCGTGATCCGGCACCCCAGGGGTTAATAACAGCCACTGTTTGGAAGGGCAGGCACCCTTCCAAGCGGTGTCTGTTTTAACCCCCTGCTCCGTGGCGATCGGGAGGGAGAGAGGTCCGAAGGACCTCCCCCCTCCCTTTCAGGCGCCTCCTCCGCACATGCGGGGGGGGGCGCCTGAATTAGGTGTCATTGCGTCGCCGCGATTACACCTAATGTCCCGCCGGGCTCCCAAGTGCTGGGCTGACATCCAAGATGTCAGCCCGCACCGGGGGGGCGCAGCAATCTGCCGGAATCCGGCGGATTGCTGCCTCCTGTGCTCGGACGCGCTGAGCGCGTCCGTAGCACAGGAGAACAACTTGGCTGGACGCGCTGAGCGCGTCCTTAGCAGCCAAGTGGTTAAATATGTCAAAATAACAATCTGTATGCATCATTGTTATTTCACCCTACATTTAAGTGTTAACTATGCATCCCAGGTTTTCAAATACATTTTGGTTTCTTTATAAAGTACTTGATAGTGAACGAAGTAACATGCAGAATACCCATAAGCTCTTTTCAGGAAATATATATATATATATATATATATATACAAACATGATTTGGAGAATAAAAAATATGTGTTGAAGTATTAGAAGCTTGTTTCACATATATTTTTCAAAAAAAATCAGTTAAACCTTTTTAAAGTGCTTTACGTTCTCACAGGGTTATAAGCACAAGGTAAAAATGACACACGCCATTGCATTAATTTATACATGATACACAAAAAGTGGCTGAAAACAATGGAACTTTGTAACGTATTACTGAGTAAAAAAAAAAAAAGTTCTTGCCTTTAATCTAAAATAACATTCCATACTTTACAACTGGATCTCATTAATAATATTTCTCTTTCTTACTTTTCATGGAAAATGTGACCAATGCACCGAGATGGAATCCAAATTGTAGATATAAATCTGCAGAAGTAAATAGAGTGACACAATGAAAAATACCGAAGGGAAATGCAGCATAGGAAAGAATTATACACAGGAGCTAATGATTGATTGCAGGGTGGAACGAAAAGGGGGGGGGGTCTAAATAGTTAGTTGGAAATTCCGAGTAATTTCAGACATGGTTTTTAATATTCGCTGAGTTAAAAACATCTCTTGGTAATGTTGGATAATGATGGAAAAAGAAAAAACCCGTGCCTTTAACAGAGAGCATGTGTATTTTAGAACTATTGTCTGATGTATTTCTTACAACACTGGGAAAAAAAAATACGGGTGAGAAAAAAACGCTTTAGATCTGGGCTGTCAAACTCTGGCATCCCAGATGCTTCTGAACTACAGCTCCAGTGATTCCCTGGCCATATATTGTATTCAAAGAATTCTGGGAAATGTAGGCATCAGTAGCATCCGGAGGGGGGATTGAGTTTGACAGCCCTGCTTTAGAGGTTTGTTTGGAACTTTGGAACTAACTTACAAAATAAAAACCCATTGTAGAGTTGTAGAATTTTATTTTCAACTGTCAGCTAAACGTATTACATACCAAAAGAAAACATGCATGGATAAACATCAACTGAAACATCTGTTACCGCTGGGGTTCCTCAGGATCACTCCTGATCACAAAGGATAGCTCCACATACTCCGGTGAAAGAATGGAGTGTTCGGGGCAATACGTACGTACGATAATCCAAAACAAATGGTTTTTTTCCATAAATATTGTCCTTTTGTTGCCTTCTCGCCAAATACACATAGAGAACAAAATAGACAAGAATAATACAAATGTGGTGCAGTATATCAAGCAATCGATAAAAGGAGACAGAGGGAATAAGAATCGCACTCACAGACTCTAGAGCAGGGATCTCAAACTCAAATTATCTGAAGGACCAATGAACAAGTTTTCATATCCCAGGGACCGCATGCAAAATTTCAAGCTTATTTTTTGTATTCAACCGTTTATTCTTTTCATTTACATAAAAAGGTATTTTTATTTGTTTTTTGCTCCTAAGCAATGGCATTGTCCATTTGTCACGTATAAAATGAACAATACCACTGCCGTTACTCAATTTCTCCTTTCCAACGCTAAGTCAGTGGTGTTTTATACATAGTCATATTAGTCTTCATAAACCACAATGTCACAAAATACAAAATACCCATTGCATCTAAGGCTGGGCCGTGACACAGAAGGTCCCCGTGGCACACGTGTGAAGCTGCCGCTTGCTTTTCAGGTTTATAAGATAGTGTACCTTAGTGGTACACCGCACATTACTGTATCACAGAGCTCCACGGCAATAAAACTCACAGTAATGTGCGTTGTGTTTGAGAGAATCCCAGAGCTCCACAGCAATAAAACTCACAGTAATGTGTGTTGTGTTTGAGCGTATCCCAGAGCTCCACAGCAATAAAACTCACAGTAATGTGCAGTGTGTATGAGCGTATCACAGAGCTCCACAGCAATAAAACTCATAAACAATTATATTTAACTTATTATTTATTAAACTAAGGTTGTATCAAAATGCAGTATGTTATTAAAATTTATTAAAATAATTATAATATAAATAAAATATAAAAATACAGAATATTTATATATAAAAATTTAATTTAAATATATATAAAAATATCTTAAAACAATTAATGCAGCTGCATTGGTAATTTAATAAGGGGGAAAAAACAATGTCCCTGTTTCTAGAACTTAAAAAAATATATCTTTTAACTGTATTTAACCCTTTCGCTGCTTAGCCATTTCACCCCTGTGTGCTGAGCTAATTTTTACCAGTTTCGCTCATCATTTTTAAACGCGATTTGAAGTCAAATCTTATTATACGACCTAGACAAATTATATATCGTTCTTTCTGGCAGACTCGGCAGATTCATAATATATCATTAATATATGTATACGTCATGTCCTGTCTGAATATTATAACAAAAAATGCAATAAAATTTGAATTTTTAATCATCTACAGCGCGTAAAGTGTTTTTTTTTCACATTTTATCATCTGAACCTTTGCAGTTATCTTTTCTATGGGGTGCGCTTGTTAAAAAATTTGAAATGGGGACTTGTTACATTTTTTTGGGGGGATTTTTAGCAAACACCCCCTAAAAAAAATTGTTAGTGCAGCATCATTGTTCACATTATAATTGAAATGGGAACAATATTACTGCATTATTAAAACAAAACAAAAAAAATTAATTTTTTTATTTTCTTTTTTATATTTTTATTTTTACCTTTTTTTCTTTACATTTTACATGGTCATGTTTGGTATCATTGGAAAGGCCATGCTCTGGATGTTCCAATGATACCAAACATTAACACCTAGCTACCAAAGATCGGGAGATAGGGCGGTCATTGGACCCCCCTATCTCCACCATAGGTGGCAGCTAGGGTTTAACTCCCAAACTGACGTCATCACATCCATGCACGATGATGCCAGTAGGCAGGAGAAGATCCCGGAACCTTGGCCGACATCCAAGCTCCGGGAGGGGCCCGCAATATGGCGCCTGTTGGCACCAAATCGTGATCCAGCCCCCAAGGGGTTAAAGGCAGCCACCGCTTGGAAGGACATGCTGTGCCCTTCAAAGCGGTGCCTTCCTCCCCCCCTTACTGATAAGGAGGGAAAGAGGACCTCACCCCCTCCCCTTCAGGCACCTTCCCTGCACTGGTACAGTATGATGATATTCATGCGGCTGGGGTCCCGGAGGCTGGGCTGACATCCAAGATGTCAGCACACACTGGGGGGGCCGCAGCAATCAGCCGGAATCCTGGCCTACCTCAGCTGCAATGGGAGGACGAGCTCAGCGCATCCCCCGCAGTCAAGTGCACTTGCAGCTGGACACACTGAGCGTGTCCTCTGCATCAAAGTGGTTAATTTTATTAATTTTATTTAATATTAATTTCATTATCTTTTTGTTTTTACACAGTATTTAGTGATGGCCTTTCCAATGACACCTCAATCATTCATGTAGCCCTTTCGGATCCGGAGATAAATGGGTCTAAAGGACCTCCTGTATTACTGGAAAGGGGGGAATCCAAGTGGGTGACATGATCACGCATGTGCGCACGCATTAACTCCCACAGCCTAGGGGGCCGTCCCATGGCAAGGGCTGTGGCTGAAACCCCTGCTTGGTGCCAGATTGGCACCGAGCAGGGGCCCAACTGAACGGCCGTGGAGTGTCCTGCGTGCTGGGGAGTTGAAATTAGTTGAGAAATTACACATCGATAAGTTTATCTAGCTGAATTTTTCATATAATACATATATTCAGCAAACTCTGATAAATGACCTTCCATACATGGCTACATCAACAGTAGGGATTAGTCGAACACCCCCATGTTCGGTTCGCATTCGAACTCGAACAATTTCAAAAGTTCGAGTTCGAACGCGAACACGAACTGAACTCAATGCAAGTCAATGGGACTCGAAAGTTCGAATTTTAGAGCGCCCTCCAAAGAGGGCATATATGCAAGATATTTGCCATAAAAGGTGTATGGGGGTCCGGGTAGTGCCCTGGGGGACAGGAAACATGGACAAAAAGTTTAAACAGTTTAAACAAAAGTTTAGGAACAATGAGGTTTCCATGAAATACAGGTTAAGAATAAAAACGAAAAATTCCTTCAAATATCGTGCCTAGGAGGTCCCCATAACCTGCCCGTGAAGTGGCGGATTTGTAGGATGTATAGAAACACTTAAAAACAAAAAAATGACATTTCAAATGACGGTAAATGTTTTTCCTTTAATCTATTCATAAACAACTGCTTGGGGCGGCAGTCTGTATGAAAAGAGGTGACATTTTAGGACACGCAGAACAAATTTAGTGATTTTTTGGCTAAATTATTGTGAAACTTATGCAGGCTTTGGATGAAAGTAACAATAGGTGCTTTAAAATTGGGCCTTTAGTGTCAGCAACAGTGCCCTCACACCGTAACCCCTCTGTGGTATTGTGGAAGAGTGCAAGGTTGGACCCTGCAGTCAAATATTAAAATGATATGAATCTGGTATAGGCGTCAGTGGCAGTGCACCCAAATATTGTGCCTTTGGTAGCAGCAAGTGCTTTCACACCGTAACCCCTCTGAGGTATTGTGGAAGAGTGCAGTGGTGGAGGTTTTGGTAATGCAGAAGAGCTATACATCAGCAGCTATAACAAAACTGGGTCAGCAATGTTTAGGCACTTGTACTGCGCCACTGTATATGGCGAGAATCTGCGCACACCAGTAGCAACAGGAAGCAAACAGAACAGGCACGGAATACACAGAGAGAATAGTCAAATGGCAGGCAAAGTCGGCAACAGATCGGGTCCTCAGAACAAGCAGGGTCAGTAACAAGTATACAAACTGATTTGGTAAGCTAGCGATGTGGGAATAAAGGCTGAGACACACTGAGCGTGTAGTGATGCATAGCATAGCGAAGCGAAGAGAAGCAAACATTTTGCAGGCTTGACTTCACTCCGCTCCGCCTCGCAGCGCGTCTACACTACATTACGTTTGCTTCTCACCGCACTGGACAGGAATCCACTAGCTAAATTAAAATGTACACAATGGGCATCACTTGTTCGTTGGCTACAGGTACATTTTTACTTCCTATTCAAATTATACAAGTATAGAAAATGCAAATGTACAGTATGCTGTCGTGCAAGCTGTTGTGGCTCAAGCTCCATCAGTCATGTAGCTGCAGAATGGCTGATGTAACAGTGAATCTCATCGACCACGTGGCTTTGCTGATGCTCATTGTCCGCTATGACATGTCGAACATCATACGTTGAACAAAAGGAAGAAAAGCCATTCACTCCAAGGTATCAAAGATAAGGAGCTAATTTTATTAAAGTATGGTGTAATGTTTTGTTTCCCATTATAACATTTGTCAAGCTTGGAACTTGACAAAGGTTCTGCTGGGAAACAAAATGTTGCACCGTACTCCAATAAAATCAGCTCTTTATCCTTGATACCACTGAGAAACTGGCTTTTCTTCCTTTTGTTTGACCTTGTTGCTGGGCTGGAATCCTAAATTGCCTGTAACTCACAGTTTAACCCTTTGTGGGTTTGTATGAAAGTGTGTTATATCATTTCTTTTCACAGACTTTATCATGTCTCACATCAGAAGCAGTCCCTTTGATGGGAGTGATCACAGAGCAGTCCCTTTGATGAGAGGTAAGTAAAACCTTCCTCAGCCAATAACAGTCACTCGTTCTCTTGGGATGTCATAGCATGTCATGCAGCATGAAGGAGTTAAACATTCCCCTGATTAAACTGGTTAGAATCTGGTGCTGGCAAATCAAAGTACACTTTGAAGAAGTCAGCGCAGAAATGTACAACTAAAGCTTTACCCATCCAAATTTTGTGACCCCTGTCATGCCCCATGACTCAGGGTTTATTTGTATATTTTAATTTTATGTGTTGAATCTGCCTTTTGCTGCTTACGCTATTATTTCATAGCTATTTTGTTCCTGCTGGGTTCCCTTAGCCTTGTTGTATCCAGCTAGTTCCACCCCTTCTTGATCAGTCTAGTTCTGTGGTACTTACTGGTCACCTAGCAGCCATCTTTGCTCAAAGCTGGACAGAACTAATGTATTTTCACCTGCATTGCTTTACACTGTTACAAAAATTGTCAGTCTGATTGTTAAAATTTCAACTGGATTCATCTTTCTAAATGTCAGTTTTACTGAGTTGACACTGTCTGCTGAACTTTCATCGTGTGAGTACTGGTCAAATACAGACTTAGTTAGTCTCAAGAACCCACGCCTCACAGCTTTGATAGGGAGGCAGAATAACCCCCGATCACTCTTCTGGCCATAGTCTTCAGTTATGTAATAGTGGTTACATAGTTACATAGTTATATAGGCTGAAAAAGGACATGCGTCCATCGGGTTCAGCCTCTCCCACATAACCTACTGCTGTTGATCCAAAAGAAGGCAAAAAACCCAGTCTGAATGCTTGCCAATATGCAACATACTGGGAAAAAATTCCTTCTTGACCCCAGAATGGCAGTCAGATTTCTCCTTGGATCAAGAAGCTTTTACCCACATATTAAATATTATAACCCTTAATATTCTGTGTCTGCAGGAAGTCATCCAGTCATTTTTTAAAAGTCTGTACAGACTCTGACCCAACCACCTCAACAGGCAGAGAATTCCACAGCTTGATTGTTCTCACCGTAAAATAACCCTTCCTATGCTTTAAGCTAAATTTTCTTTCTTCCAGTCTAAATGGATGACCCCTTGTCCTATGTATAGTCCTGTTAATGAATAGGTTATCAGACAATGGTTGATAATGGCCCCGTATATATTTATATAAGGTTATCAGATCCCCTCTAAGGCGCCTTTTCTCTAAACTAAACAGGTTTAAGCTTGTTAGTCTTTCCTCATAACTTAACCCTTCCATCCCCCTTATTAATTTAGTTGCCCGTCTCTGCACTTTTTCTAACGATATAATATCTTTTTTTAAGACAGGTGCCCAAAATTGCACGGCATATTCAAGGTGCGGCCTGACCATTGATTTATACAGAGGCAAAATTATGTTTTCATCCCGTGAGTGAACTCCCCTTTTAATGCATGCCAGTACTTTGCTGGCCTTGGCGGCTGCTGTTTGGCATTGCACATTGTTACTTAGTTTGAAGTCTATGATTATTCCCAAATCCTTCTCCTGCTTGGATTTCCCTAACTCCGTACCATTTAGGGTATAAATTGCTTGTGTGTTCTTCACTCCAAAGTGCATAACTTTACATTTATCTAGATTAAATCTCATCTGCCATTTAAGTGCCCAGTCCCCCAATATATCTAAATCCCTCTGCAGCGAAGTAACATCCTGCTCACATTGTATTACTTTTCCTAGCTTTGTGTCATCTGCAAACACTGATACATGACTTTCAATGCCTATCTCAAGGTCATTTATAAATAAATTGAATAGTATTGGTCCTATAACAGACCCCTGAGGGACACCACTTACCACTGGTGTCCATCTTGAAAATGTACCATTTATGACCACTCTCTGTACCCTATCTTTTAGCCAGTTTTCTATCCAAGAAAACAAGTATTTTCATCTAGACCATTTTTTCTTAATTTAAGTAGTAACCTTTTGTGTGGAACTGTGTCGAAAGCTTTGGCAAAATCTAAGTAAATCACATCCACTGCGACCCCCTGATCTATACTTCTACTTACTTCCTCATAGAACGTAATTAGGTTAGTCTGACATGATCTGTGTTTCATGAAACCATGCTGATTTTTGCCAATTACATTATACCTCCCAATAAATTCCTGAATATTATCCCTTAGTAACCCCTCAAATACTTTCCCAGCCACAGATGTTAAGCTCACAGGTCTATAATTCCCAGGCACAAATTTTAAACCTTTCTTAAATATAGGGATCACGTCAGCTTTTCTCCAATCCTCTGGTACTATTCCTGAAAGAAAAGAATCTTGAAAGATTAAGAACAGAGGTTTACATATTTCAACACATAGCTCTCTTAGTACTCGCGGGTGAATTCCATCTGGCCCTGGGGCTTTATTAACATTCACATTGTTTAATTTGTGTAAAACCTTGTCCTGAGTCAACCAGTCACTTTGTATTAGTAAGTTTTTATTAATGAATTTCATGTCTCCTGTTATAGGTTTCTCTTTGATAAATACTGAAGAAAAATAATCATTTAAAATTTCTGCCTTATCCTGATCTTCAGTTAACAATAACCCTGACTCAGATTTTAGTGAACCTACATTTTCACTCTTGGGTTTTTTAGAATTTATGTACCTAAAGAATCTTTTAGGGTTGGTCTTGCTCTCTTTGGCTATTTCTTTTTCATTTTCTAGTTTAGCCCATCTAATCGCATTTTTACATGCTTTATTGGCTGCCCTATATGCTTTATAGGATGCCTCAGATGCCGCAGAATTTGCGAATGATGCTTCCTATGGTCTCTCTTGGTATGTTTAACATCTTTGCAATCTTCTTATAGCCATTGCCCTTCCTGTGAAGAGTAATCACCTCTTCTCTTGGTGGTAATTAGATTTTTCCTGGTATCACCAAGTAATGCATTAAAATTTTAATTCTTATGTCCATTTAAAGCATGTCTTTGCCAGAAAAACATCCAGTCCTGTTTTGGAAGGCATCAACTGAATTGGATAAAACAACGTAAAGTATATAGACAGAGGATACCATATTTGTTGTACCTACTCGAAGAACCTTTTTCATTACTGTTGACGAAATCTTCTTTCCTCTAGTCTCAGTGGATGACTCTGAGCCTTTTGTAAAGTTCCATTAATGAACAGGTCATCTGAGACCACTTTATGTTGACCCTATACCGTTGTGTTCAAAATTATTCAACCCCCACTGAAATTGAGTGTTTTGGCCAGTTTGACATTGATTTTGATCATTCAGTCCTCTTGCTTACAATTAAATCAAAGAGGCACGTGTAGGTCAGACAAATATAACATAACATTTATAATGAAATAACCACAAATGTCTTTTCTGTGCTCACATCATTATCAGTTTTATTCAACCCCCAAGTGACATTCAATCTTAGTACTTAGTACAACATCCTTTTACAGTTATAACAGCTTTTAAATGTGAAGCATAGCTTGACACAAGTGTCTTGCAGCGATCTACGGGTATCTTCGCCCATTCGTCATGGGCAAAAGCCTCCAGTTCAGTCACATTCTTAGGCTTGCGCACTGCAACTGCTTTCTTTAAGTCCCACCAGAGGTTGTCAATCGGATTTAAGTCTGGTGACTGCGATGGCCACTCCAAAATGTTCCAGCCTTTAATCTGCAACCATGCTCTAGTGGACTTGGAGGTATGCTTGGGATCATTGTCCTGTTGAAAGGTCCAACGTCTCCCAAGCCTCAGGTTTGTGACGGACTGCATCACATTGTCATCCAATATCTCCTGGTACTGAAGAGAATTCATGCTACCTTGCACATGCTGAAGCTTCCCTGTACCTGCAGAAGCAAAACAGCCCCAAAGCATGATTGACCCCCCGCCATGCTTCACAGTAGGCAAGGTGTTCTTTTCTTCATAGGCCTTGTTCTTCCTCCTCCAAACATAGCGTTGATCCATGGGCCCAAACAGTTCTAATTTTGTTTCATCAGTCCACAGAACACTATCCCAAAATTTCTGTCCCACATCTGACAAATCTTTTCTCAGTTCGTTAGCAGTCACACGGGGACTTTTCTCCACTCTACACTTCAGGTAGCGCACAGCAGTGGAAGTCAGCATCTTCTTTCTGCCACGACCAGGTAGCGGTTCAACAGTGCCCTTTGCCTTGAATTTGCGAATGATGCTTCCTATGGTCTCTCTTGGTATGTTTAACATCTTTGCAATCTTCTTATAGCCATTGCCCTTCCTGTGAAGAGTAATCACCTCTTCTCTTGTCTTCCTGGACCATTCTCTTGACTTCACCATGTTTGTAACCACACCAGTAAATGTCTAGAAGGAGCTGAGTAACACAGTCATTTTAAAGCTGCCTAATTGGTGCTTATTATGCTTTATTGCTGCTCCGTGACATCCACAGGTGTTTTCAATACCTGATTGAAAACACTTGAATGAACCTCTGTTCTTCAGAGTGGTAGTCTTTAAGGGGTTGAATAATTGTGTCAATGAAGAAATCACAAAAGAAACATTTACTACTGTATTACAAAACCAATTGATGTCATTTTCGTTGCATATGGTTCTTTAAAAAGTCCTTGTAGGATTTCATTCTGAATACAATTACAAATGTACACTAAATTCCCTAAAACCCTTTACAGCATTGGGGGTTGAATAATTTTGAACACAACTGTATGTATGGTACTTTTTGGAAATAAAATTCCTATTTTTTCATTATTTCTGCTGTCCTGCCTAAATACCTGGTCAGAAAGAGGCTTTCTCTAATTGTGCCAAACAATTTGGATACGCTGAACACCTAGAGCAAGGTTAAGCTCTAGAAATTCCAGAATCCGCTAGAGGTTTTCGTGGATTTGACCCCCAAACAAATCCACAGGCACTACTTCCTAGAGCTTGGCCATAAGCTCCATCGAATGTGAGTTGACACTCTATCTAAATTGCTTTATATACTCATTGGTGGACCTGCACAAGAAGGTCTTTCTTCCGTTTTCTATGTTTTCCGATGAATGAGAGGAATCATCAATTTTGAAGGGTGTGGGTCTCCTTCAAAATAACAAGAAGAAAAAGGACGCAGATGCACTTAACTACTCAGAGCCAGTGACAGGGCTCTTTATTTGTGAGTGGAACAGCTTATCAGTGTTTTATTCTATCATCATTTGTACACCCTGCACTATTATATGTATTTTGTGCTTTGCTTCCTTTTTATATAATCCATTTGGATGATATATATCATGAGAACCACCTGAATACCAAGAAGCGATTGTTATCGCGCCACCAGATACGTATATCTACCCTATATGTATATGAACAATGTAGTCATGTCCTCTTTCAGATGCTTTTTTCAAGGATAAACATATGCAATTTTGAAAATTAAAAAAAATTGGAGAAAAAAAAGCAAAAAAAACATTTCTGTCAGGTTTAGTCAGAGTCGAATTGGCTCTGAAATTGCACTGAACTTGAATTTCACTGAATTTCTCCTTACGGTGCAATATCATGGCCATTCTACTATTCAAAAAGCTGGCTGTTCCCCAAATATTGGCGAAATACGGTGGTCTTCGATGGCAGTGAACTCCCCATAGAGAAGTAATAATTAATCTATTCAGAGACACCGAACTGCACCGAAATGTCAGTGAAATGCCCTGATTTTTGGTGGTTTCATTCAACAGGTTAAAACAGGAGAATCCCATAGGTTTCAACTTAAAAAATATTTCCTGTTTTTATTAAATATTTATTCATACATTTATTATTTTCACTTGCAGCAAAAAAATCTCTTTATTTAATTCTTAGAATTTTTAGGCATTTTTCGGGATTTCTTCAGCAAATTAAAAAAAAATCCTGATTTTTTAACCCTTTCGCTGCTGAGGCTTTTCCCGCCTCTGTGCTGGTTTCGCTCATCATGTTTAAACGTGTTTTGAAGGCTTATTTTAGTATATGACCCAGACATATTATATATCCTTCTTTCCGTCAGACTCAGCAGATTCATAATATGTCATTATTATATGTATACGTCATAACCTGTCTGTATATTATAACAAAAAATGCAATAAAATATGAATTTTCAGTAATTTACAACGTGTAAAGTGTTTTTTTTTCACATTTTAAGATGCGAGCAATTGCGGTTATATTTTGCATGGGGTGTGCTTGTTAAAAAAATTAGAGATGGGGTCTCGTTACATTTTTTTTGGGGAAAATTACGCGATTTTTAACAAACGCACCGCATACAAAAATCGTTAGTGCAGCATCATTGTTCACATTTTAATTGAAATGGGAACAATATTGCTGCATTAACAAACCAAAAAAAATGAAAAAAACTTTTTTTTTTTTTTATCATTTTTTTTAAAATATTTTTTAATTTTTATTTTTAATTTTTTTTTTAAAAAAACTTTTTTCACAGTCGTGTTTGGTAGTGTTGGAACGGCCATGCTCTGGCCGATCCAACAGTACCAAACATTAACCCCTAGCTGCCACGGATCGGGAGATAGGGGGTTCATTGGAACCCCCTATCTCCACCATTGGTGGCAGCTAGGGGTTAACTCCAGGACTGGCGTCATTGTGCTATGCACGATGACGCCAGTCCTCAGGGGTAGTTCCCGGAGGCTTGGCCGACATCCAAGATGTCGGCCAGCTCCAGGAAAAGATCACGAACCAGCGCTTTTCAGCGCCGATTCGTGATCCGGCCCCCATGGGGTTAATGCCAGGTACCATTTGGAAGGGCAGGCTGTGCCCTTCCAAACGGTGCCTGGGTTAACCCCCTGCACGCCGCCCATCGGGAGGGAGAGAGGTCCGAAGGACCTCGCCCCCTCCCTTTCAGGCGCCTCCTCCGCACATGCGGGGGGCGCCTGAATTAGGTGTCATCGCGCCCCCGTGATGACACCTAATTTCTCCGGCGGTGGTTCCGGGCACTGGGCTGACATCGAGAATGTCAGCCCGCACCGGGGGGGCCAGCGATCGGCCGGAACCCGGCCAAACGCTGGCCCCAAAGAGAGGACGCGCTCAGCGCGTCCACCGCATGGAACGCTACCTGCGGTTGGACGCGCTGAGCGTGTCCGTAGCAGTGAAGTGGTTAAAAATGGAATTTTTTTCTGTAACAGACCTTTTTATTATTATTAATAGGACCTTATATGTTATTTTCAGACATATTCATGCAGTTGTTTTTTTGCAAACCGCTTTTAAAAGTTGCAGTGATTTTTCTTTGTTTGTTTTTTAACCTGTATGTTGGCTTGTTGGCTTTTTCCGGTGGCTGGTCTGCGCTCTGTTTGGCGGGTCGTTGGCTTTTTTTTGTAATCAATTCTGCGGTTTTTCAGAGATTTTTTGGATTGATTTGCTGTTTTCTCTGTGGCTTTTCAGATGCGTTCGGCAGTTTGCATTCGGCGACATGATCCAGCACTTTGGGGACTCTGTGGTGAATGCTGAATTTACTTCAGGGTCGGTGAATTTGACTCCCCGAGCTGTGGGGAACGAAAGAGCACCGAAATCCCGGTGGAATTTCGGTGCTTTTTGTATAACCCTGGATGTATAAAATACTGTATTTCCGCGCAGCGTGGGAAGATGAGTAATAGTAGTGGCATTGTACGTGAAAAGTAGATAAAGGCCACTGCCTTAATACAAGAAAAAAAATACATGTCCATGATTGGTATCATTAGAAAGGCTAGACTCTGACCTGTCCATTGACGCCTCATTTTACTTTGTGGGTTGTACAGAATGGAGATCCAGATCTCCAAAGAACCCAAGCCTCTTCTCCCAGCAGTGTGGCGTCTTATATTTGAGATGACACAATATGTAATAAAGCATTGTGTCATCTTTTTCACACTAGCTCCTGGTGTTAAACATCTGGTAGAGATAAGGTGGCTTCCTGAAGTCATCAGCGAACTAGGAGGACTGATGGTCTCTGGGAGAAGGACCAATCTGTCTCAGAAACGATGGAAAGTAAGAGGCCACGACAGTGTTTCTCAGATGTCGAACACATCCTAGTGTGAATTCAGATGATGTGGCGAACATAATGTCTGTAGAAAAAAAAGGATCACGTGCAAAAAGTCACAAATTCTAAAATTGCTATACTACACCATTTGTGCGTATATCTCAATCTAGTAAAATATATATGACAAAATATTGGAACAATAGCACACACAAACACACGTTTATTTTGCTTGGTCGAGACCAGACTTGACTAAATCACATATCTTTCTAAAAGCTTCCTAGGTTCCAACTCAAAGGCCTCAGTTTGAATCTTGTCCAAAATATTTTTAAATCCCTAAGTTCATTGAAACAAATGCAGATGTTAAAATGGGGCCAAGACAATTTAATGGACATGTGTATTTAATTATATTCATCCCAATTTAATGTTAATGTTTACAATTCCACCCCCCCCCACCCCTTCAAAAAAAAAAAACAGAAAAATGTTATAGATTTTTCCTTTTCGCCTGATTGTCTGGGGTAAACTCCTTACATTTAATAATTTTCCTTGGATGAAAGCCATTAACTACAGTAATTGAAAACCTGTCATGCTCGTGCAATATCTGTCTAGCTAGCCGGCCATAATTTAGTGCACATAGAGTAGGTGAGAACTAGCTTTTGGGGAGGAGATGAATGGAAATATAGTCTAAAAAGCCAGATGTTAGGGCAGAAATTATTTTTCAAGATGTAAAACATCTTAAAATACATCTCTCCAATGATCTATATGTAAAAATATTCCAATAAAACATTTTATTAAATATTAGATGAATTCTACATAGAAGTGATAAAATTAACTTTTATACATATTGATTTATTTTTCTCTTTAGATGGAAAACTCTTCAAGTTTTTTTCTTATATATTAAAGATTCCGATACAAAAATACAATGTATTTAGTGTATGCGCTTGTCTGTCCAGTGACAGACTCAATGGTGTCTTGACACATTACTGGTCTTAAGTATTAGACCGATTTTCTGTTACATGAGTTATATTTCTTCTAAAAAAAAATCCCTACAACATATACAGTAACACATTATACGTTTACAGGGCTCTCCCCCACTTTGCAACACAAAACAAGGACTTGTTCTGGGAATATGTTGGCAAGACTCGGAGCAGCTGGAAGTGATCAGGAACGTAATTATTTCCTGTGCTCACACACATCTGGAAAAGCGATCTTTGCAAGCATTTGAAGCAGTGTAAAACATGCCTGTGAAGAGTGGAACGCTGCTCTTAAATGGATCAAAGAAAAAAAAGAGCAGAGTTAGATAAACTGGCATTCAAGATAGGAAATAGTGATCGAAAATAAAATATATTAATGAAAACTGGCATTAGAAATGCAATCACCGTCCAGCGTGTTGAATAGAGTATTGACACAGGAATTTTTTGGCATAGTAGCTATAACTCTGTAAATTTTTTAAAAAAAGTTGGCTTGAGTACATTGAAGTTAGGATTTAACAATGGAATGTACAAGCATAAGTGGCAAAAAATTGAATAATGCAATGTAGATATATCAAGATTGCAAAAAAATTAACTTAAAAAGAGTTTAAAAATTATAATAAAACATAATACAAACAATATCCTAATATGTTTAAAACAGATACTTTTGGATTACAAAAGTTTGTTTAGCTGTAATAAGTGTCCAATTGCATGAAAAGGAAAGTATACATTTCTATACTTGTATAGAAACCCTCTTCTGCTGGTTCACAATGGATTACTGTGTCACGATATGATTTGACTTGCAGTGAATCATACATTAGACAGATTTAGCAAAGAGTTGGAGGTCCAAAGCTATAAAGTTGAAAATAAAACCGGGGAATTAACATTTTGGATTGGCTCCTAAGCAAGCGAGTCTTTGGATTTATTTTGATTTGTCTTGGAAATGAAAGCAGTTGGTAAATTCTTATGTAAATAAGGTGAGGCACACGTTTCAGGACGTTTTGGAAAATTTCTGAATCTATTTTCTGATTATTTCATGAAATGATAAAAAGAAATGAATCCAGGCTGCAAATATGTGACACACAATAAGTAATTGGAAATTGTGTTGGAAAGTTAAAGGGCAATATTACATTCTTTGCGCAAAAACGCTCGCGCAGCGCTATTTTTTTGCGCACAGCGTTAAACGTTAACGCTCATAAATTAACGCTGGTATTACAATCGAGTCCATTTTTTCATCCGTCAAAAAATACCACGCGTAAAGAAGCGCAAAAATGCACGCGCATTAACACTGCGTGCAGAAATCGGTGGGCGGACTGTTTTTCCACGTGATTCAGCCAATCTGAATTATGAACAACAATTGTCTCCCGTTTTTGCACCTGTCAAAATCAATCTGAGTATATATGCTGCAGCAATAATAAAAACACGCACCACTTATAAATTTTATTGTTTGGGTATGTGTAGAATGTGTAACTTTACATTGCTTTATTTTTTTTTTGGGCTGGTGTATTTGGTTTCGGCCAGAACGTTCAGATTTGCCATTAACACAAGCTTTTCAAAGACGTTAAAATTATGAGCACAAACATTGTCCCTTAAATTTTGCACTAAGATTGTAATGCTTTGCGCGCACCAGCACACAAATGTATTTGCGCTCACAATGTTAAGTATAGGACGCACAAAGTACATTACGCTCGCAAAGGGTTCGCGCAGGTCCATCCGTGTTAGACGTTAACGCGCATTTTTTGCGCGGACATTGTAATACGACGCTCTGCGCAAAGTGTTTTGCCCCTCGCGTTAATGCGTTTTTGCGCACGCGTTAACGTTTGCGTTAAGAATGTAATAGTGCCCATAATGTGGTAGAAAAAATTTAATTTATAGCATGATGATTTGGGCGATAAATCAGTTCAAGTACGTTCTCAAAATTCCGGATGACAAAACTGTTCTTCAGGAGACTAACCCATGAGTACATCCTTCCAAGGGTGATTTTAAAAATACATTTGATTTAGAGATTAGTGAAATATGAACCTATTTCGTGTTGTTTTTTGGATAAATTATCAGCACTTTGAACTCTCTGTAGGAAAAATGTAATATAGAGAAACAATAAAAGCTGATTAGATTCCCGGTAATGAAGCTAGCCAAATAACAGAAAGTCTTCCTAACATTTCTAACTCCAATGACTCAAAGGGTCCTTCGCAGGTCCATCAGCTTGAAATGAGTGATGCAATAAGAAACTCAACATTGACTGAAGCCGAAAGGTTTTCTCCATGAAAAGTATAAATGGAATGTCTCAAAGCCAAGTGTGAGATGTGAGTAAAAATATGTGAAGGCCCTGAGAACAAGCAAAGTGACAAGGTTTGTGAGGATCCTGTGAACGTGCAAAAGCATAAGTGGCCTGTCCTATAGTGAGTCCCTGCTCAGGTCTCACGAGGTATTAGTGCGATGATGGCATTACATTGGAGACTGAACCATATGCAACTCAGATGTTATCACTCAGAATGGGGTGGCCAGAGCTGAAATGCTAGGGCAGCCTCCTCTGCACAAGAGGAACTGCAGTCTCTGACTATCGTTTTGGCCAAGTGTGAGATGTGGCTCAGAAACACTGGTTGTGGATAAAGATAGAACATAAAAAATTCTAGTATAATGTTTATAAAAATGTACATCATTCATAGAGTCTTCTCTTGTATAAATACTATTGTTTCTGCAAACATTGCTCATAAACCGAAGAGGTCACTTTCACATGACTACTTAGGCATGGTACCTACCAACCAGAGGCCTTGCCCCCCCCCCGACCTCATAAATGACACAGACACATTAAATCCAATGGAAAGGCATAGGCCACAGCTTTATTGAATTTTATTCAATTGTTATTTACATTGGCCCTGGATCCAGCTGGTTTCTACGAATTCTGACCCAACCGCTTAACGTGGAAGGCAGTTTGTATAAATTTTGACCCAACCACTTAAGCGGAAAGCAGTTGCCACATATAATTAATCCCGAGCTCATCATTCTGGGCACCTAAGGCCTGCAGAAATCGTCTCCCCAATGCCTCACCCGTAGGCGGCTTATGTATTTGACACCAGCTGGCCAGACCTTCTGCCAGACCTTCCGTAGCGGTGACTTCATCAACCACCGTTCCTGGGCTGCCGGGTGGGAATTTCTTGGCTGTTGATCTCAGGATGTCCAGGAGCAAAGAGGTCTGCCCCTCCCCTCACTGACCTTAAATACCCTTAGGTGCCATAAAGTTATCCTTGGCCCCAATCGTCACACAAGTTTCATTTATTACATACCTGAACATCCGGCCCATGCAATCAGTCACGTCCCCCTTCCTGATTGGCCCTTTCATTAACTATTGCATTGGATGCAGCCAGTAGAAGCTTAACTTAGGGCAGAATATTAAATTTAAATTTTATGCCCCTCAGTATAGTAATGAAACCTTCAGAATGAGAATTATCCCATGAGGTCAGGAGACAGGAAATGGGGCACTAAATGGGGCAGGAAAAGTGGTGCACAAAAATGGCGCTGGGCTAGCTTGAAGGCCACTTTCCCTTTAATCTACATACATCACTAATTCACTAATATACTACTTTCTAATTCACTAATGTACTACTTTCATAGGGGAATACCTTTAATATGACACCCTTGTTAACGTCACCAAAACAAAGAGCAGGGAAACTGCATGATTGACAGTTTTTGGCAACAAAGTAGTATTTTATTTCACTTGAGTACTTTAAGTATACTTTCCTTTAACAGATAATGCATTTAGACAAACTTCAAGCATCTTCAAAACCCGAATATCGGCATTTTTACATTATCAGGGTCCTTTGTCTATAAATGTACTGAGATATTTGTAGTTACTTACTTCTGCAGATTAGGTCATTCCTGTTAATTGGCAGTATGGTTGTGTAATACTATGGGATTATTTAAATTTGAGGTGTATGCCTTTGTCATTGCTAGTGACCTTATCAGGTTTATTCAAAGCGAGCTGAATTGGCTCCAAAATTGCACCGAACAGTGAATTTCCCGTATAGTGCAATTTCGGAGCCATTCGGCTATTCAAAAGCTGACAATTCATCAAATATTGGTGAATTGTCAGCGAAATATGGTGCTGTTTGACTGCAGTGAACTCCCCATAGAGACGCAATGGTTAATCTATTCAGAGACCACTGAACAGCAGTGAAATGTCAGTGAAATTCCCTTATTTTCTGTGTTTTCATTCGGCAGGTTTAACCAGGCAAATCCCCTAGGTTTCAACGTAAAAAATAATCCTGATTTTATCAAATATTTATTAAACTGTTTATTCTTTTAATTTGAAGCAAAAATTTATTTATTTATTAGGGTTTTTTTGTATTTTTGGGCAAATTTTTTGTCCCCCCTTTTATTTTAAATTGCTTTTTTTTTTTTTTTCTGTAACAGACCTATTCATAGGACCTTATATGTAATTTTTAGGCATTTTTCTTTTTTTTTCAAACACCTTTTAAAAGTTGCGGTTTCTTTTTATTTTTTTACCCGTTCGTCAGCTTGTTGGTCGGCGTTCTGTTCGGCGGTCGTCGCCTTTCTTCAGATACTTTCCTCAGTTTTGCAGTGGATCATCGGGTGCATTCTGCGTTTTTTCGGCAGGTTATCTGATCGGTTCTGATATTTTTTCCGCAAAATCGTTTTTCCTGCTTTTTTTTCTTTTAAAAGCATTTTTTCTTTTTTCTGTAACGAACATTTTTATTATCATTTATAGAACCTTATTTGTAAATTCCCGGTATTTTCGTCCAGTAGGTTTTTTTGCAAACAGCATTTCACTTTTGACATTTTCAAGCATATTTTTTTACCCCGTTCGTCAGCTTGTCGATTTTTTACGGCGGCTGTTCTGCGCTATGATCAGCGGCTCGTCGACGTTTTCTCCATTGTTTGGCATGGTTTTTCCGGAATTGTGGAGGGTTTCCCCTGCACTCCGGGGAACCTGCGGTGAATGCTGAATTCACCGCAGGGTGGGGAACTTTGATTCCCCGAAGGGCAGGGAACTGCGAGGAACGAGAGAGCACCGAAATGTCGGCGACATTTCGGTGCTCTCTGAATAACCCCTAACTATTTTAGGCTGAGAACGAAAAACGTCCGACAATAATCGAGAATGAAGCAACAAATAACATTGTATTCAATTAACTGCTGATACCATTGGTCATCGTAGGTTAAATTCAGATTGCTGCTGTTTGAAATAAGTTCTGTGATTTTCTCTTCAAACACCAGCATCATTTGAAGCTCTTCTTCTCTACGTTATGTACTCAATGTAAAACAGTAATTATTTTTTTTTGCATGGTAACTTTTTTAGCCACTTTTAATATAGTCCAGACCTGGCATTGGACATCCTTAATATAGACCAGAGACCTTGCATTGGACATCCTTAATATAGACCAGAGAGCTTGCATTGGACATCCATAATATAGACCAGAGAGCTTGCATTGGACATCCTTAATATAGACCAGAGAGCTTGCATTGGACATCCTTAATATAGACCAGAGAGCTTGCATTGGACATCCTTAATATAGACCAGAGAGCTTGCATTGGACATCCTTAATATAGACCAGAGAGCTTGCATTGGACATCCTTAATATAGACCAGAGAGCTTGCATTGGACATCCTTAATATAGACCAGAGAGCTTGCATTGGACATCCTTAATGTAGACCAGAGAGCTTGCATTGGACATCCTTAATATAGACCAGAGAGCTTGCATTGGACATCCTTAATATAGACCAGAGACCTTGCATTGGACATCCTTAATATAGACCAGAGACCTTACATTGGACATCCATAATATAGACCAGAGAGCTTGCATTGGACATCCTTAATATAGACCAGAGAGCTTGCATTGGACATCCTTACTGTAGACCAGAGAGCTTGCATTGGACATCCTTAATATAGACCAGAGACCTTGCATTGGACATCCATAATATAGACCAGAGAGCTTGCATTGGACATCCATAATATAGACCAGAGAGCTTGCATTGGACATCCTTAATATAGACCAGAGAGCTTGCATTGGACATCCTTAATATAGACCAGAGAGCTTGCATTGGACATCCTTAATATAGACCAGAGAGCTTGCATTGGACATCCTTAATATAGACCAGAGAGCTTGCATTGGACATCCTTAATATAGACCAGAGACCTTGCATTGGACATCCTTAATATAGACCAGAGACCTTACATTGGACATCCATAATATAGACCAGAGAGCTTGCATTGGACATCCTTAATATAGACCAGAGAGCTTGCATTGGACATCCTTACTGTAGACCAGAGAGCTTGCATTGGACATCCTTAATATAGACCAGAGAGCTTGCATTGGACATCCATAATATAGACCAGAGAGCTTGCATTGGACATCCATAATATAGACCAGAGAGCTTGCATTGGACATCCTTAATATAGACCAGAGAGCTTGCATTGGACATCCTTAATATAGACCAGAGAGCTTGCATTGGACATCCTTAATATAGACCAGAGAGCTTGCATTGGACATCCTTAATATAGACCAGAGAGCTTGCATTGGACATCCTTAATGTAGACCAGAGAGCTTGCATTGGACATCCTTAATATAGACCAGAGAGCTTGCATTGGACATCCTTAATATAGACCAGAGACCTTGCATTGGACATCCTTAATATAGACCAGAGACCTTACATTGGACATCTATAATATAGACCAGAGAGCTTGCATTGGACATCCTTAATATAGACCAGAGAGCTTGCATTGGACATCCTTACTGTAGACCAGAGAGCTTGCATTGGACATCCTTAATATAGACCAGAGACCTTGCATTGGACATCCATAATATAGACCAGAGAGCTTGCATTGGACATCCATAATATAGACCAGAGAGCTTGCATTGGACATCCTTAATATAGACCAGAGAGCTTGCATTGGACATCCTTAATATAGACCAGAGAGCTTGCATTGGACATCCATAATATAGACCAGAGAGCTTGCATTGGACATCCTTAATATAGACCAGAGAGCTTGCATTGGACATCCATAATATAGACCAGAGAGCTTGCATTGGACATCCTTAATATAGACCAGAGACCTTGCATTGGACATCCTTAATATAGACCAGAGACCTTACATTGGACATCCATAATATAGAC
Source organism: Leptobrachium leishanense (assembly GCA_009667805.1). NCBI lineage: Eukaryota > Metazoa > Chordata > Amphibia > Anura > Megophryidae > Leptobrachium > Leptobrachium leishanense. The sequence continues at coordinate 46,563,191 of CM019063.1, read as the reverse complement.
CAGCGAGCTTGCATTGGACATCCTTAATATAGACCAGAGACCTTGCATTGGACATCCATAATATAGACCAGAGAGCTTGCATTGGACATCCTTAATATAGACCAGAGACCTTACATTGGACATCCATAATATAGACCAGAGAGCTTGCATTGGACATCCTTAATATAGACCAGAGAGCTTGCATTGGACATCCTTAATATAGACCAGAGAGCTTGCATTGGACATCCATAATATAGACCAGAGACCTTGCATTGGACATCCTTAATATAGACCAGAGAGCTTGCATTGGACATCCATAATATAGACCAGAGAGCTTGCATTGGACATCCTTAATATAGACCAGAGACCTTGCATTGGACATCCATAATATAGACCAGAGACCTTACATTGGACATCCATAATATAGACCAGAGAGCTTGCATTGGACATCCTTAATATAGACCAGAAACCTTGCATTGGACATCCATAATATAGACCAGAGAGCTTGCATTGGACATCCTTAATATAGACCAGAGAGCTTGCATTGGACATCCTTAATATAGACCAGAGAGCTTGCATTGGACATCCTTACTATAGACCAGAGAGCTTGCATTGGACATCCTTAATATAGACCAGAGACCTTGCATTGGACATCCATAATATAGACCAGAGAGCTTGCATTGGACATCCTTAACCCCTTCACTGCTGAGCCATTTCTCGTCTTAAAAAAAACACGTTTTTTTTTTAAAATATTATATTTATTGTTTTTTTTTCTTTACTTTAAACATGGTTATTTTTGGTATCATTGGAAAGGACATGCTCTGGCCTTTCTAATGATACCAAACATGACCCCATTAGCTACCAACAGTTGGGAGATATCGGGGTTCAAAAGGAACACCTTATCTCCACCCCATCTTTCCTTAGGAGTCAATGAGGACGCTCCCCACACGTCCTCAGCAGTGAAAGGGTTAATATAGACCAGAGAGCCTGCATTGGACATCCTTAATATAGACCAGAGACCTTACATTGGACATCCATAATATAGACCAGAGAGCTTGCATTGGACATCCTTAATATAGACCAGAGACCTTGCATTGGACATCCTTAATATAGACCAGAGAGCTTGCATTGGACATCCTTAATATAGACCAGAGACCTTGCATTGGACATCCTTAATATAGACCAGAGACCTTACATTGGACATCCATAATATAGACCAGAGAGCTTGCATTGGACATCCTTAATATAGACCAGAGACCTTGCATTGGACATCCTTAATATAGACCAGAGACCTTGCATTGGATATCCTTAATATAGACCAGAGAGCTTGCATTGGATATCCTTAATATAGACCAGAGAGCTTGCATTGGACATCCTTAATATAGACCAGAGAGCTTGCATTGGATATCCTTAATATAGACCAGAGAGCTTGCATTTGTGGTGACGGCTTATTTCCTGCAAGCTGTCCATATGCTTTATTTGATTTTTAAGTAGTATATAACTTTATATGTAGCACTTTGGTGCAAGAAATTAATATGATAGCACTTTTAGGGCCCTATTTCATTCTTCGTGGAGTTCGCGCAGCATGTTTTGCGTGTGAAAATACGCATTTGCGCGAGTGGCAAAAGCCTTTGCGCTGAACGTCGTATTTCAACGTTCGCACAAACGATGCGCGTTATTGTTTAACGCGGATGGACCTGCACAAGCGTGATGAACTGTGCGCATCCTATACTTAACATTGTGAACGCAAATTCGTTCTTGCACTGGTACGCGGATGGTATTACAATCTTTGCGCAACGTTTTACAAACGACGTTTGCGCGCATAATTTTAACGTCTTTGAAAAGCTGGTGGTAACTGTAAATCGGAACGTTCTGGACAAAACAAAAGACACCAGCACGAAAAAAAAATACAGCACAGTATTCTACACATTCTACACATACCCAAACAAAAAAAAAAAGTGAATTCGTGCATATTTTTTTTATTGCTGCAGCATGTATACTCAGATTTACTTTGACAGGCGCAAAAACTTAAGTGAGTCAATTAAGGTAAATTGATTTCAATAAAGGTTCTTAATTCTGGTTGGCTGAATCCCGCAAAAAAAACAGTCCGCACATTGTTTTACGTGTGCAACGTTACTGCGCGCGTATTACACTTTGTTTTGCGCACTTTTTTACAAACGTTATTTTTTGACGGATGAGAAAATGCGTTCTGATTGGAATATCACGTTAATTTTCGCACGATAGCGCTGGACGCTCGCTAACACGGGTGGTCTCAGAAGATGACGTCGGAATGCAGTCTGTGTGCTGACATCACTAGTGACCGAAGGAAAACAAATGAGTACAAGGTCGGGATACCAAGTATAAATTTATTAAGAGGGAGAGCTGACTAACCCCATAAAGAATGACGTGACGTTTCAGCCATGATGGCCGTCACTAGTGGCCGGACTGCTGACCGGCAGCCAGGAAATTAAAAAATCCGGGCTGGTGGTGGCGGTGGGTTGCGTGGAGGAAGCTCCTCCACTTCATCCATCGATCCCTGCAGATTGGGGGGAGAAGGGCGGGAAGAAGGGGCACTCCTCACATCACTTTAAAGAGTAGAGTGTCCTTTTAATCAAAGCTTTATAATTCCACTGTATAATTGCAGACAGATTATTGGTCATCATGATCACATCAGGAGAAATTTTGATCCAGATCCAATTTAGGTTGACGGCAACCTAAAAAAACAATATAAAAGCATACAGATGCCGTGTGAATGTCAGGTCTTTCACATTACACAAGGCTCTTTCTGGTCTTCTTTGATGAGAAAATAGAACAATAGCAAGTGCTCAGACTTTTGTGCACTTTATAACTTATATATATATATATATATATATATACAGTATATACTGTATATTGTATATAATCTTCTGTATGGAAACATCTGTTTTTAAGGCATTAAAAATGACATAATCCCATGATTGGTCCTTGATCTTAACAATGCAACCACCAGAGATTTAAAATAATAACAAAAGTACAAATAAAACACTTATTAAATGATAGCATCTGGAAGGAAATAGCAGAGGAAGAAGAGGAGGGGGTTTATATATGTGAAAAAGACCTCATTTAAAATTGTTTGTACGCCAATATCCTTAAGACAAAGTATTCAAGTAGAGCTCTAATAAAGATTATTATGCCTCATTTTTATTGCTTTCGGAATATATCTTGTTATAATTAAATCGAGAGTTCGAATAGTTACACTGTCAGACAGGCAGCAGGTGGAAAAACTCTTTTCTGGACAAACCTGACAATTGGAATGTCCAGTTATTCTTCTCCTTCCACCGGTCGGAATGTGGTTATGAGGATACTTTGTGATCATTAGAAATTTGGGATTGAGCGCTCTGCAGGGAGAAGGCTTCAAAATTTTAAAGTGTAGCTATGAAATAATTCAAATCCCATGGAAAATAAAAATGATTTCCTGGAAAATGACCAACTTGATCAATGTTGATGTGGCACGAAAGCACTTATTTTAGAAAAGCATTGCTAAGATTATTTATTGTCCTGCCATCATTGGAAGTTGTACTCAAGGCTTTTCTGAGAATTGTATTCTGTTATTTTGCTGATCCTATTTCATTTCATGACTAGGAGACACGATGGTGGGTCATACTGACTTGCTTGGACTCAGAAAACCGACCTGCCATGTAGAGGGACCTGGAAGATGAGAGGCACTCCAAGTGTAGCGTACAGGGATCTTTATTGGAATACCATACCATGTTATGGTATGGTATGGTATGGCATGACTATGGCCATAAGGGCTGAAATATCACCTTGATTTTATCCCTATTCCAATAAAGATACATTTACACTACAACTGAAGTGCCTCTCATCTTCCTGGAATTTGTGTCTGGGGCATAGCAACACCTTGTGGGAGGGCACCGGTGTGTATTTGGTGTGCAAGGAAGGGGCTCTTGTAGCTCATCCCCAATCACTTGTTCTCTGAATGAAGAGGAACCTGGCGGTGTTTCTGGTGGAGGTGGGTGCCATATGGGCCAATGTTTTCCAAGAAAACTGCTGGTAAAAGAACTGGGCTGCATCAGACCAAGGTCTGTTAGTACCCAAAAGCTTGGAATGTGTGGTGTCAAGGATAAGGAGAGAGAGATGACCCCAGTCTATTCGGAGGACTCAGTGCCTGTAGACACCATAGTAGCTAGCTTGGGAAAGGCCCTCTGAAGTTCCATAGCACTGCTAACACACAATTCCAGGTTGGCTGAGGTTCATCCATCTGCTGGCCTTCCTTTCAAATTGGTAGACCATACTGATACAACAGCCAAGGTACCTACCCCACCTGCAGATTCCCCAATGATGACAGGTGCACACAAAGAATGTCTTGTGATTCTGGTGAAAGGGAAGTCTGAGGCATCCTGTTGTCCAAAGCTCAACATAGTGGTCATATTCTGTTCCCTTGTTTTCTTGCCTCTGCCTTGATCAATGGAAGTCCATGCTTGCCCCGTTGTTGACTATGGGCTGAGGAAATTTCCCCCTCACTTCTCCACTTACAAATCTAATATCAGTGCAAAGAGCGATAATAAACAATGCACACTAGTACAAGGCTACCAATAGCTTACAACACAGGTCATCGTGATGGATAGCAAGAGATTCCCGAATGATTCAACAGTGAAAAAAATCTTTATTATGTTGGGTTCTTTACTAGTCTTTTTGTATAGTCCAAATTGTTGGTGATTGTCTCTGCGATCATATCCTTCAACATGTCTCTTACTGATTCTTAAGGGTCTTTTAACTCAACACCGAAGTTTCAGCGCTTTTCACTTTGGCGCAGTTCAGTGCACTTCAGCGATTCCATTTTGCTGACATTGCGGTGAATTCAATATTCACAGTAGGGTCACTGTAGTGTACCAAGGATGGAGTCGCTGCTCATGAAAAAGTTGGAGAACGTCGCCGAAGAGCGCCAAAGTGGCCTTTGCAAAATCCACCGAACTGCAAAAAAAAAGTGAAACTCTCCTATTCTCCTATTAAACCAATAAAAATTATTAAACTATTTAGAAATAATAAAAAGGTCCTTTAGAAAAGAATAAAAAGGTCTGTGACAGAATAAAAACAAAATTAATTGGGAAACAAAAATTTTGTCTAAGAAATAAAAAAAAAAAAGTATTTTTGCTGAAAAGGAAAAGAATAACTTTTTTTTAAAAAAATAAAATAAAAATAATATTACGTTTTTACATTGAATTCTATGGGATCCTGTTTAAACTTGTTGAACTGAAACACCGAAAATCTGGTCATTTCCCTCAGCTGAGCTTGTGTCTCGGATGTAGGGTCAGGTCAATGTACATTAGCACCTCCTATACTTTGTACTGGAGAAGCTAATGGGGCCCAAGCAGACGGAGAACGAGCTATTCCAACCAGATCACTCTCAAGCTGTGCCTTATGCTATACAGGGTTGAATAACTTCTTTAAGACTCTGATGTTAAGTGATTTCGCTTCAGCACAATCACATAACACACAATTCTAAACCCACCAATTAATCCCACACTCCTCCCCAGATCCCTCGGTGGCAAGAGCAGCACGGTCTGCCTTTTCCTTGCTCTGTGGGCAGTGGAACACTGGGAACAAATAGTTCCCAGTGTTCCCCCGGTTATCCCTCCACCGTATCTCATTTGTGTGAGCTGTTGAAGAGCTCATGCAAGATCTCACGTTGTCTCCATGGAGTCCTATGGACTTTCCATTTGCATTTTGCTTTTAACGTCCAGGTTGTGATCAGGCCCCATGTGTTTGGATATTCCTGATAGTTACAATGTCCCACAGTACTACACACTTAGGTTTTATAGGCTTTATATTAAATTATTGTTTTTATTTGAAATATTCTATATCTATTAGAAATTCCGAATGAACCAGGATTTACACATTGTAATAACCTTTTCATTCTTTATTGCAAAATAATATGCTGTAACCGGGTCTCCATTCAGCTCTAATCCAATCAAATCTAATCCAGTCTACACCTACTATTTACCTGGTGATTTTATAGCATTAGAAGTCGATGTCGTACTCGATTGTTCCACAAGTGCATAAACTCTGTTATTTCCCTACATTTCATTGTGTTAATGAGTGTCACTTTTCTTGAAGATGAAATTACCAATGTTATCACAACTGTTAAAACCTTGGCTTTCACAAAGAGAAGAAAATTATCTGGAATAAAAAGAATTAGAAGGTAAAGAATTTGATTCAGTAGCCTGAGTATACCTTTACCCGGAAAAACCTGACTACGTAATGCAAGGTTTCCGGGCTTACCCCGATCGACTAAACCTTTTGGGCACTTTTAAAATATATACAGTGGTCAGCCTCAACATTATCCCCCGACAGGTGCAGTGAATAACACTGATTATATGTCATGGGGTGAGGATATATTGGAGGATATATTGTCACGGGGTGAGATGTATTATCACGGGGCAGGATATAATGCCACTGGAGGGAAATATTGTCACGTGGTGGGATATATTGTCACAGGGTGGGATATAATGTCACAGGGTGAGATGTATTGTTACGGGGTGGGATAAAGTGTCACTGGGTGGGATATATTGTCACAGGGTGGGATATAATTTCACCGGGTGATATATTGTCACGGGGTGAGATGTATTGTCACGGGGTGAGATGTATTATCACGGGGCGGGATATAATGCCACTGGGGGAAATATTGTCACGGGGTGAGACATAATGTCACGTGGTGAGATATATTGTCGCAGGGTGGAATATATCGTCACAGGATAGGATATAGTGTCACGGGGTGAGAAATATTGTCACAGGGTGGGATATAGTGTAACAGGGTGGGATATAGTGTCACAGGGTGGGATATATTATCATACCATGCGGTGTACCCCAAGGCTCAATACTCGGCCCCCTACTATTCACAATATTCATAAATGATCTGCCCAACGTCTGCAAAGCCTCAACTGTACACATGTACGCAGACGACACCGTAATCTATACCAGCAAACCAACTCTCCGGCAGCTGGAAGCCGTGCTGCAAGAACAATTCAGAGGTAGAAAAGTGGATCAAACACAACAAACTTTTTTTAAATAATGACAAAACTGTAACGATGCTCTTTGGAACAAAACCTAAACTACACAAATTGCAAAATCCCCATCTATGTGTGGGGACAAAATCAAATGGCACGCTGACCACAGTCACTTCTCTCAAATATCTAGGTATGTGGTTGGACCCTAATCTATCCTTTGGCCCTCACATCGAAAAACTCTCATCTAAACTTTACCCCAAACTAGGCGCCCTGTACAGAAACAAATCCTGCCTGAGTCCCGCGGTAAGAAAGCAGATTGTACAACAAATGCTTATGCCGGCTATTGATTACGGAGATGTAGTGTACGCAGCCGCCCCACAAACACATCTTCAGAAACTTACTACATTATATAACTCATTCTGCCGCTTTGCATTACAATGTAACTACATGACCCACCATTGTGACATGTTAAAAGAGCTAAACTGGCCATCGCTGGAATCCAGACGCACCCTTCACCTTTCCAGCCTGGTGTTTAAGAGCATTTCTGGGAAGCTGCCACCCTACCTGAATAGATTGCTTCCCCCAGCAGCTCCCTCATCCTATAACCTCCGATCCAGGACCAGCACCTTACTTGCAATACCACAATACAAAAAGACAGTGGCTCGATCCTCATTTTCCTACAGAGCACCACAATTATGGAATAACCTCCCAGGCACCATCAAATCTTCCACCAGTCTTAAGTCACTCAAGAGCTCCTTACTAACATACCTCAATACAGAATGCACCTGTATACATGTAACATAATGACTATTTTTCTACATATTTATTTTCTGTTAATCTGTATATGTGTTGTTTTCTTAATATCTTGCATTGTATTACTTTGTATTTCTGTAACTGTAACACTTCAATGTTCTTGAACCCAGGACATACTTGAAAACGAGAGAAATCTCAATGTATCCTTCCTGGTAAAATCCTTTATAAATAAATAAATCATGGGGTGGGATATATTGTAACGGGTGGGATATATTGTAACAGGGTGAGTGTCAGGTACCGTGGAGGGTTTGAGCCCAGGGTGCAGCAAATACATCATGACGCCAGGTTGATTAAGTAAACAGGGGTTTATTGTGAGAATAACAGAACACAGGCAAGGTTATAACTGAATATAAGGGATCAGGAGAGCAGGGCTTGGGGCACAAGAGAGACACACGCGTGGCTTGGGCACAAGAGAGACACACGCGTGGCTTGGGCACAAGAGAGACACAGGCGAGGCTTAGATGCAGGTATCTGGAATTGCAGATCTTGAATGTAGGCACCGGGATTAGATGCAGGTCACCGAGGTAGTAGACTGAAGGTGCAGGTCACTGAGGATTGCAGGTCACTGCGATTGCCGACCTTGGATGCAGATCACCGGGATTGCATTTCACTGGGGTTGCCGACCTTGGATGCAGATTACCGGGGTTTCAGGTCACTGGGGTTGCAGATCACCAGGGTTTCAGACCTTGAATGCAGATCACCGGGGTTGCAGGTCACTGGGGTTGCCGACCTTGGATGCAGATCACCGAGGTCGCAGGTTACTGGGGTTGCCGACATTGGATGCAGATCACCAGGGTCGCAGGTCACCGGGGTTACAGGTCACTGCGGTTGCTGACCTTGGATGCAGATCACCGGGGTTGTAGGTTACTGCGGTTGTGACCTTGGATGCAGATCACTGGGGTTGTACGTTACTGCGGTTGCTGACCTTAGATGCAGATCACCGGGGTTGCAGGTCACTGCGGTTGCTGGTCACTGCAGATACAGGTCACTGGGTTTGCAGGTCACTGGATGCTGGTCACTGAGGTTGCAGGAAGCAAATACAGGTTAGGCAGACAAAAGCACCTAGACAGGTGGAGATTAACACACTTAATGCTGAAGCACTGGATGTGTGGTCTGGTTCTCTTATATAGTGAACTTATCAGTCCAAGTGGAAACAGTGGATGCAACAGGAGCTGGAGAACTGGGGTGGAGTAATGGACTGGATGGTTGTAAGAAGACAGAAAGCCCGGATTACATATCACCAGGGTTGAAAAACAAAATACAGGTTTGGTGCCGCCGAACCTCAGGACTTCTTGTGGCCTGGGACCTGACAGTTGGATATATTGTCACGGGGTGGGATATATTGTCACGGGGTGGGATATATTGTCAAAGGGTAGGATATATTGTCATGGGAAATATTAAGAGCAAGTGAACAGTCAGATCTTGAATGTCATGTATCGGAAGCAAAAAAATGGGCAAAAAGATCTGAGTGGGTGTGACACAGGCCAAAGAGAATGACAAATGAAATACTTTAAAAGAAATCAGCAAACTTCCTATAAGACCAAAATAACATGTTTAATGCTCTTATTAATGATATTTAGACATAACCAGGGAAATCTCATCAGAATATTACTGGAAAAATATTACAGGGAATCAATAAAATAAATAACAATCTTTAGTTTTTTGCTTAATTTTATTGGTTGTAGTTAATTTCTTCATAAAACTGATGGGTTTCTGGAAAATCATTGAGCTAAATTGGCTCTATCAGAATTATTGGATAAATACTTAAAATTAATGAGATGAATATTTACTAACACTTTAGATATTAGCTTCTTGGAATAGTTCATTAAATAGACTTGAGGCCATTGGCCACTTCACATATTAATATACTCAAAATTGCAAAGAATTCACTATCAGGCTTATTCAAAGAGAATCGAAAAGTTACCGCACGTTTGGTGACTTTTCGTTCTCTTCAATTCGGGGCGATTCGGCGATTCCATTTCGGCGACCCTGCGGAGTATTCAGCAAGCACCACAGGGCTGTCATAGTGCAGGGAAAAGCTGCCGCGAACCCGACAAACACTCACCACAAAACCTGGCGAATGCACACCGAAACCCTCAAAAACATCTGGATTAACCCCGCCGAACACGCCAGAGAAACCCGAGTAGCCGCCGAAAAAAACAGTACGCTTGAATGTTTGAAAAGTGAAATGCTGTTTGCAAAGAAACTACAGAACGAAAATGTCTGAAATTTACATATAAGATCCTATGAATGATAATTAAAAGGGCTGTTACAGAAAAAAGAAAAAACGATTTAAAAAGAAAAAGAAAAAAAGGAAAATGTTCGCAAAAAAATCCCCAAAAATTCCTAAAAAATCTATGAATAAAAGAGACTCTTTACTGCTGAATATTATAATCAACGGTTTATTAGATATTGGATTAAAACGGGAATATTTTTAACATTGAAGCCTATGGGATTCCCCTGAATAAACCTGCCGAATGAAACCACCGAACAGCAGGGCAATTCGGCAACTTTTCACTGCTGTTTTGTGTTCTCTGAATAGACGAAGCATTGCTTCTCTATGGGGATTCACTGCCCTCGAACAGGCACCGAACAGACACCATATGTGCAAGTAATTCGCCAGGATTTGGCGAACTGCCTGCTCTCTGAATAGCCGAATGGTGAGGAAACGTAACCATACGCTGAATTTCACTGTTCGGTTACCTTTCGGCCACAATTCAGATCTCTTTGAATAACCCTGTATGAAAATAAAATATCTAATCATATTTAACCCCTTCACTGCAGAGCAATTTCAACCCCATGTGCTGAGCTAATTTTGACCGCTTTGTGCTCATCATGTTTAAACGTGAATTGACATCACGTCTTATTATACGACCCAGACAATGTATATATCCTTATTTTCAGCAGACTCTGCATTCACTATCAGGGTTATTCAAAGAGAATCAAAAAGTTACCGCATGTTCGGTGACTTTTCTTTCTCTTCAATTCGGGGCGATTCGGCGATCCCATTTCGGCGACCCTGCGGAGTATTCAGCAAGCACCACAGGGCTGTCATAGTGCAGGGAAAAGCCGCCGCAAACCCGACAAACACTCACCACAAAACCTGGCGAATGCACACCGAAAACCACAAAAACATCTGGATTAACCCCGCCGCATAATCTTTCATTATTATATGTATGTGTCATGTCCTGTCAAAATTCTGTAACAAATAAATTAAAAAAATTCCCATTCAGATTTCAATCATTTACAGCATGTAAAATGATTTTTTTCACTTTTTTTCACATTCACATCCGAGCCTTTGTAGTTATGTATTAAACGGGGCACTCTTCTTAAAAAAAAAATAGAAATTTTAACCTGTTACTGTATTTTTCTGAGAAAATACGCGATTTTTAACTAAAACTGAAAAAAGGAAATTTTTCACTTGAATTTTGGCACATTGTGTTTTATGAATAAAATGGCTATGTATAAAACAATGAACTTGCTCGCGGCGTGGGGAATGAGAAGGTGAGTAGTGGCAGTGGTATTGGAAAAAGTACAGAAAAGAAATATTCACTGGTTTTTGATTCTATTCCCCAGTGCTTTTTCTTTTCCTTTCTGCAAATAAACAAAATTCCTTTCCATTGCTCTGAAATAAGACCAGAACGAGTTTACTCGATCCCAGAGCACCAGCAGCTGCTTTTGAAGAACGAGTATACTCGATAATGGCAATGTTACCAGTGGTTTACTAATGAGGCAATCCTCATGGGTGTGACCAGTGTTGAAACCTACCAATCACAGCACAGTTAAATATTATCTGGCAGTACAATTTAATTGCTGGAATCTAGACGCACCCTTCAACTTTCCAACCTGGTGTTTAAGAGCTTTTCTGGGAAGCTACCAACCTACCGGAATAGGCTGCTTCCCCTAGTAGTTCCCTCATCCTGTAACCTCCAATCCGGGACCTGCACCTTACTTACAAATCCACAATACAAAAAGAAAGTGTCTCGATCCTCACTTTCCTACAGAGCACTGCAATTATGGAATAACCTCCCAGACACCATCAAATCTTCCCCCAGTCTAAAGTCACTTAAGAGATCTCTATTAACATACCTCGATACAGAATGCACCTGTAAACATGTATCATAGTGACTATATACAGAATGCACCTGTAAACATGTAACAGTGACTATATACAGAATACACCTGTAAACATAGTGACTATATTTCCTACATATATATTTTCTGGGTTAAACTGTATATTTGTGTTGTTGTTGTTGTTTTAATATCTTGCATTTGTTACTTTGTATTTCTGTAACAATTAAATGTTCTTGAACCCAGGACATACTGAAATGAAAGAGAAATCTCAATGTATCCTTCCTGCTAAAATTACTTTACAAATAAATAAATAAATGCTGAGCAAATTCCTCTCGTCATATAGGCTAGAGCAACCTTGGCGCCCCATATGTTTTGGAACTACATCTTCCATGAGGTTTAGCCAACCTAATAAGTGGATGAGCAATGCATCATGGTAGATGTAGTTCCGAAACATCTGGAGGGCAAAGCTGCTAAGCCTTGGGCCTGCGGGTCTGTATGACCTTCGTGCTGTAACACTTTTTCCAGTATTGATTTTGTTTTATTCTTATTTATTCTCATTCAGTCATGATAATGTTGAGTTTCTATTGCCAGACTTTCTGACCCCAGAGAAGATCTTCATTTGACACGTTAAAACACCTAAATTGATGCATTGTCTGATGAGTATTGATTTCTGTTTTAATCAGGGCCATATTTAATGACATTGTCCATTTTTCAACTGCAAAGCTTTACTACTCGCAGCCATAAATAATCATTTACTCTACTTCACTCCATATTTTCAGTGTGTCATTTAAACGCAGCATCTATGCCAAAAATATATGTGCTGTAATTTTATTTTCATTTTTGCGATTTTTTATGCCAGATTCTCTTTCACAGGTCAATTTTTACTGCTTCATGTCATCTTCTTCACTGACTATAAAACACAAACCAGTTTCAATGATTTGACATAAATAACGTAGCTATATCCATAAGATATTCCATATCAAAGCTACAGCGGATATATTATCTGTGCGCGTTTCCTTTCGTCTGGAGGATTATATTGTTAAACTACTTTTTTATATCCTGGATTTGGGCTGTTTTACTTTCCTGCTCTTCAGCATTAGGCTATGATACATATGCTTAGCTCATTTCTGCTGCAATAGATTATTTTACCTCTATGTCTGGTTGCACGCTTCACTGTCAACTTATTCTTTATTTCTTCTTGCTTTGCAGGACCCCCAGTGGACATTTGTAAGAATGGCACCCAGCATTTTTTTCACTTTTGCTGTTTCAATTGTGTTCTAGCACAACACATTGAATCTTTTCCAAATTTTGATTTTAAAAATTACTTTTATTTTATTATTGTATTATAAATGTGTTATAAACAACTAAAAAAAAGTGTATCTCTTTAAAACAATTTAAAAGGAAAATTCTTGGAGTGTTCAATTGTAATTAAAATGAAAAGGCAACCAGTGTTCAATTGAACCCTTGATACAATCTGCTACAGTCGGCTCTTCAAATCTTTTAAAAGGCTTCCTGTCATCTCTTTCCCTCTAACCCTTTGTAACCTGATTGCAATTCTCATCCCTTTTTCAGCCATAATACTAAAACCCAATGGGACACACTCGCTGCCTTTGCTGTGATTAAGGAGGATTAAGGATCACAGAGCTAAAGACTGTTGGTTAGTGAGGACCATCTGTAGAAATAAGATGAACTCCTTGTAGGCAGAAAAAAAGTAAATAGTTTCAATTGCTAAAACACTTCTTTTACCAGGCTGGATTTTTTTTAGGCTTTAGAATCCCCTAGAATTACCAGTTAACATTATCAGTTTTGAAAAGTTGCTTTTCTAAGTTTTTTTTTGAATAAAGAAATTCATATTTTTGTATGAAAAATAATAATAAATGAAATATAACAATAATAATAAAAAATAGTAGAATAGTTTTAATCTATACCGTAACCTAAATATAAAATGTCTTCATACATACTAGCGTGTCGTATTTTATAAACTTTCTCTTAAATGCAGACAATATTAATATATCTAATATACAGATGGCATTATTTTTTTATAGAAGAATCTGGATATACATTTTTGTGTAAAAAAATTAGCAGTAAAATATAACAATAAAAATAAAAGTAAAAAATAATAATAAAATACTACATGCATGTATGTATGACAATGTTTTATATTTACCTATAAATGAAAACGTGTTTTACTGTTTATATTAATAAGCTTAATATACAGATGACATTAACCTTTTCACTACCAAGATCAACTATACTTGAACTGCATGGCACTTCCTGGCCCCCTGATATGGATGTATATAGGGTTATACAAAGAGTACCGAAATTCCACCGGAATTTCAGTGCTCTTTCGTTCCCCACGCTTCGAAGAGTCAAATTCGCCGACCCGACGGTGATTTCAGCATTCACCACAGGGAACCTAAAGTGCAGGGAACAAGCCGTCGAACATATCTGAAAAACCGCAGAAAAATCAACGAATCGATCAGAAAAACCACTGCAAAACCACTGCACGCATCCGAAAAAAGTCGACAACCTGCCAAACAGAGTGCCGACCAGTCGCCAGAAAAAGCTGACATGCTGACAAACAGGTGGGAAAAAAAATACCTGCAATGTTTAAAAGCTGTTTGCAAAAAAATTACTGCATGAAAATAACATCTAAGGTCCTGTGAATGTTAATAAAAAAGTCTGTTACAGAAAAAAAAAATAATCGGGAAAAAATTCACGGAAACAAACCCCGAAAAATGGCTAAAAAAAAATCAATAAATAAATAGAATTTTTGCTGCAAGTGAAAAGAATAAACAGCTGAATAAATATTTAATGAAAACTAATTTACATTGAAACCAATGGGATTCGCCTGATTAAACTTGTCGAATGAAACCACTGAAAAAAAACAGGGCTTTTCATTTCTCTGCTGGTCGGTGTTCTCTGAATACATTACCCATAAGTCGCCGACTGATGACCGAGTCGTACGCAGGGAGACAATAAATACTCAAAAAATACACGACACATAACTGTGGAATAATATATATATTTATTATATATACCAGCCACAGCTAAAAACTCCACACAATAAACCCACCACATGACATAAAAATTCCCATAACAAAATAATACAATAACCCAGTGCTGAAAGAGGACTCCACACAACCAACACACACCTCCAAACCAACCAACCAACCAACGAACCAACCACAAAAACCTCCCGACTCCCAACCATCTGACCAAAATTAGCCTAAATAAAAGGAACTCCTACCCAGTACTGCCTACAAGCCCCCGCCATGACAAAAAGGGGCCCAAGAAAACTAATACTCTAAATAAAAACCAACTCAACCCGTAACTAAATAAAAACAGAGTGGGAGGGTGGGGATTTTTCCAGCTCTACCTCAGGAGAAAAAGGCGCGCAGAGCATCCCTGCACGCGCCTTAAGTACCCTCCTGGTAACTCCTCCCACACCTCTCCCGCTCAAACCTCCACACGCGCTGTAATAGTTCTAGAAAAATCCTCCCCGCGTCCTGGCATCAGAGGCAGCTTAAAGGCCTAACGCCTTAGGTGCTTCGCCGACTGATGACCAAGTCGTACGCATGGAGACAATAAATACTCAAAAGATACACGACACATAACTGTGGAATAATATATATATTTATTATATATACCGTCCACAACTAAAACTCCACACAATAACCCACCACCATGACATAAAAATTCCCATAACAAAATAATACAATAACCCAGTGCTGAAAGAGGACTCCACACAACCACCACACACCTCCAAACCAACCAACCACAAAAACCTCCCAACTCCCAACCATCTGAACCAAAATTAGCCTGAATAAAAGGAACCCCTACCCAGCACTGCCTACAAGCCCCCGCCAAGAGCTCCTCACATAACCCCCTTATTTGAGAGCTCCCCCACCAAGAAAAAACAGGGCTTGTTCAATCCCCTCTTCGATTCCCACGATGAACAAATCCTTGCCCACATCATTCAGGTGAATGCCATCCTCCATAAAATAACACGCTGCATCCTCCTCTTCAAAGGGTAGATGCTGCACTACCACACCATCCATACGCCTCACAAACCTTCCCATACAGCGATTCACCTTGATCCGGCAAAGCCGCACCGCCTCCTCATTCTCCGCCTGCCTCCACACCATCCTTGGCAACACCTCAGACCACACCACCACTGTCCATGGTGACCACTCCCTCAACTGCCGCAGATCCACCTGCATCTGCTCCAGCACTGAAAAGACCGAAGAATGTGAAAACACTCTCCTGTCCCTTCCCTACCCACACAAAGAAAATCATCCAAATAATGTGTCAAATTATCCGACTTTGCCACCTCACGACCCACCCATTCCAAAACTGTGCTAAAACAATGTCCATGGTGACCACTCCCTCAACTGCTGCAGATCCGCCTGCATCTGCTCCAGCAGCACACCAAGAGGGACCACACCCAAATTGTTCCCTCTCATGTGTACCACCAGCATATGGGGAACTTCATCGTGCCTAAGGGCACCCAAAACCATTGGCTTAAACTCCCCCCACAAGACCCCACGGATTCTGAACCACTGTACCCATGTTGCCGACCCATGCAAACCCATCTGTAGTCCAAATGTTCGCACCAACGTCCTTCTCCTCGCCCAAAAAACCAACGAATCTCCAACGATCCATACCACTCTCGAAGGATCTGCAAAAAACAAAACAAATTACCAACATCTCCACCAAACAAAATAACTCCAAAAGAAAAAACTCCCCGCCAAACCACCACACACCCCACCAAATAAACGATGTCCATACCTGCAAAGAAAACATAACATAAACAATGACCATGCCCAACACCTCCAAATCCTCCAACCCCCACACTCCTCCACATACAACAAACAAATATACAAAGTATAAAATAGAATAAATATATATATTCCATATAATAAAGTATAATTCATATTCCATGTATAAGTTTGATATTTATTTTTTTTTAAGCGAAAAACATAACAGAACAGATCATACAGCAACCTTTTCTCCACATAACCTCCCAGCATTAACAAGTGTTTCCAAAATTCATACCACCAAACCTGGCTGCACATAGGTCTGAAAAACCCTCGAGTTCCATCTTCCCAATCCTTGAATTTCCGCTGCCGATAAACCCAACCTCGAAGCGTCTGTTGCTGCCCCAATACTAAAGGAGTGAGAACCAAATTCCTCCGGATTTCTCCCTAAACTCAACAAACCCTTCTTAAAAATGGTAACAAACTGATACCTCGATAAAGCCGAGCCATCCGCGTGACATAAAAAGGCCACTCCCGACTCCACCCTTACCTCCAAAAATTCCTTAACGTTCTTAACCGGACAAACAACGCAGTTATCCACTCTGGATAAACCAACTCTACGCCCCCTATCCAACTGATCAGTCTTGGAGTTAGAAACCCAAATAACAATTTCCTCAACTCCCAACCAAACCGCATCAGCTCCCAAACCACCACCTCCTCTCCTAGAATTGCACACCAGCTCACCCACTCGAAATGCCCCAAAAAAAAATAACAAAAAGCCGCCCTCATAAGCAGAACCTCATAGGGTGAGGAACAAAAGTTCTCGACAGAATCCCATAAACCTTCCAATAACTGCTTTGAAACTGGACACCGAGCATCCACCGTGCACCTCCCCCTCACATAACCCCGAACTGCACACCTGATAACAAAATCCTTGGTGACATCTGTTCTCCTCGATACCTGGAAAAGGAAAGCCAAGGCGGCCAACGACTGCCGTACCACCCCAGGAGATGCCCCTGATTCGAATAACCGGATGAGGTAAGCCCTAAGCAAGCTCTCCTCATCCAATCCACCAACCGAAATGTACCTGAAACGTTCAGCCAATGCGTCCTAATCCCTCCATACTCGCGAGTAGGTCTTCCAAGTGGACTCAGACAAATAACCTCTCACCCATCATCCAAAAATTCCGAGCCTAGCTGCCAAAGGCCCTCCGGACAAGGGGTGCCCACCTCTTCCGCCAACAGAGCCAGAGAATGAAACCTGTCCCACTGTAAACGAGACAAAGCATCCGCCACTGAGTTAAGGCGACCCAGAACATGCCTTGCCCTGCATAAAACATAAAATTTAAGACAAAGCAACGCAAACCTCTTAAGCAACCTAATGACTGGCAATGATGAAGCCAACAAAGAATTAACCGCCGACACCACCATGTTGTCCGAACGGAACAGAATCCTTCTACCCTCCAGAACACCTCCCACAGCTCCAAGGCCACCACTAACGGAAACAACTCCAAAAATGTTAAATTCCGCACAAATGCAGATGCTAACCAACGATCAGGCCAACGAGAGGCACACCAACGCCCCCCAAAGTATACCCCAAAACCAACACCTCCCGAGGCGTCCGTGAAAAATTCCAGTTCCCTTGGCAAAACTTCTTTCGAAGGGAATATGGCCACCCCATTAAACAAAACCAAAAAGGATCTCCACACTTCAAATCTTCCTTCATGGCACCAGATATTCTAACAAAATGATGACCTTCGCGAATACCCCGTGTCGCCAAAGCCAATCCTCGCAAAAAGACTCTTCCCACCGGAATAACCCTGCACGCAAAATTCAAATGACCAATCAGCGATTTCAGCTCTCTCAACTGCAATTTCCTAACCGACAGGGCCCCTTCCACTTGCCTCAAAGCTTCCACCACTTTCCCTAAAGGTAGACGACACTAGACATGTGCACAGCACAAAATTTCGTTTTGAACTAATGCATTAGTACTAAAATGCAATTTATTTAGTTGCTAAAGAAATTCGTTTTCAGTTCTTTAGTATGAAAACTAATTTCATTCATCCGAAAACCAGTGGATACAATTACTATTGTAGTGGCTCCTCAGAGGGCTGAGATCACTGCTTGTTACAGTATCTCTCACTCTCAGCACAATGTGGGCCATATTATATAGCTGGTGCTAACATAACCAGAGCTGTTGTAAACTTCCCAGAGCTATTATAGCCTATGGAGGTTTTCAGTTACAACAGCTCTGGTTAAGTTAGCACCAACATTGTAATACTGCCCCGTGTCAGGCAAAGCTGTTACAGTAACTGACTGCTGCCCATCACAGCGCTCAGAGTTTCAGTAAAACTAGTAAATAATATTTTTATATATAAGACGTTAGAACAATATTATTTTCTTGTTTTACTGAAACTCTGAGCGCTGTGATGAGCAGCAGTCAGTTACTGTAACAGCTGAGCTTGATACATTGTACTGAGAGATAATGTAACAAGCAGCCGATCTCCGCGCTCACAGCCACTGGATTTAAAGGGCTAAAAAAAAAAAGGCTCCTCTCTGTATAATGTTTAGAACATCCTCCTGCATTAATTAATACCCCTCTCTGTATAATGTATACAACATCCACCTGCATTAATTAATACCCCTCTCTGTATAATATATAGAACATCCTCCTGAATTAATGTCCCTCTCTGTATAGAACATCTTCCTGCATTGGCATGTGGAGGATGCAGAACTTCGGATGTTGCGATGTTGCGCTCTTCATTGCTGGTCTCCTTCACTCATCAATATAATATCACAAAAAGGACTGAAACTAAAATGTAGTGCATTTTATTTTAGTTTCTTTCGTTATTTGTACTGAGCAGTTTCGTTTCTCTTGAGTCATACTAAAACTAAATTATCCCAAAATTCGGACTAAATCGCTTTAGTACTAAAACGAATGCACATGTCTAGACGACACTCACCCTTAACCGAATCAATCTCAATCCCCAGGAAAGTGATGACTCACACCGGACCTTCCGTTTTATCAGAAGCCAAAAAAAGTTCTGGTTTCTAACAGTTTTTTTTATAACACCACGTGGTAGTGAAGGGGCTAACGCACATTTGCAATATTGTAATATTTCCATACTATATTTGGCTCTCATTTTGCCTTTTTTTAAATCAGAACAAAAAAATGTAAATATTTTAAACTTGACGACGTTGTAATGACACTGAGAACAAATGGGTCTTTAGCATGACGTGTGATCTTGCAGGATCATGTAATATTCTATGGTGAGCGTTACAGAGGTCTGTTCGTTCTTAAAACACCGATATAACCAGAATAGGAGGCCTCCTCTTTATATATAACTGAAGATGGAGAGGAATAACATGCTAATAGCTTGGCAAGTTCCTTCTGTCTTGTGCTGCATGGGGTCTGGCCCCAATAAGAAAATGACCGCTAGATTTTGGTGACAAAAATTTACTTTAAAATTAGAGGGGTTGCGTTATATTCGAGACATCTGCATCGCGTGTAAAAAATAATAATAATAAAAAAACTTGCTCAGGATCCCGAGTCTCCCGGACGTTCCGGTAGTCTCGCTGGAGTGAATGCGGGCTCCCTGATGCTTGCAAACACTTCAGTAACTCCCGGTTTCAGGAGAGGTGGGATCCATCACGTCCAGAGGGCACGCTCGGTTTAAGCCAATCATTCACCACGCTTGCCGCCGGCCACCCGTCTTCTTTACTAGCCGTTAAATGGCCGGCGGCTTTATACTTAGTAACAACTGCAATCATTCTAGAGCAGACCACCCTGGCCTGAGGGGGAGACTGTGTTAAGAGAACCTGGAAGGATTTTAATGGTTTACCGGTACAGTAACATTTTGCTCCTCGCGTTATATTTGAGTCTTGAGTATTCTCTCATTTCCATGATAAATCTCAATCCATCGCGTTACATTCAGATCGCGCTATACTTGAGTATCTACGGTAATGGACACAGGCATAGAAATATCTTAAATACACATGCTGCTTCCACAATTTGGAGCTATGTAAAGATTAAAAGCCAGAGAGCGAGCACATAGTACATATACACAGAATGCTTTATAAGCCAGGAGGTGCTCTAGAAATGAGGAATCCAGGCACATGAATAAGAGTCCTAAAATTTAATAGAGCACCCAACTATGCAATGATCCTAAAGGACCCCCTATCTCCACCATAGGGAATCCCTGGGCATCTATGGGTTAATTGCCTCACCGTTGTCATTGTGCCCATGCCGGGGTTGCCTGAAACTGACGTCATCAGGACTGCGCAAAAACTTCAGTGGATCGGTCAGGGTATAAAACCTGTGGTCTGAATTCCTTGATGTCAGGCCAGCATGGGACCCCCGCCAGAGAGGTGAGTATAAGGCGGGAGGGTCCCCTAACAAAAAGGAACGTCCTGGGTCATTAAGCGACCATTTTCATAGGACGTACTTTGTACGTCCTCGGTCGTTAAGGGGTCAGCAATGAAATATTAAAGGGACACACTACTCATCCTGACCACTTTATTGTTTTAAAGTGGTCAGGAGATGAGGACTGCTCCCCCTTCTTCCTGGCCAACTGCCGCAATCAGGGTGAAAATGAAGGGTGAAGTGGAGGAGTGACTAAAACTAGAACATGGATAGCGCCATCGTGCTGTTCGGTACGATTTGGCGGAAGTGAAATTCCCCATAGACAAGTAATGGTTAATTTATTCAGAGAACGCCGAACACCACTGAATTGTCAGTGAAATAACCAGATTTTCGGTGACTTTTCATTCCCTGCACTTCAGGGCAATTCAGTGATCCTATTTCGCCGACCCTGCAGTGTATTCAGCAAGCACCGCAGGGCCCCCGTAGTGCAGGGAAAACCCGCCGCAAACCTGCCGAACACTCCCCCAAACCCGCCGAAACAGCTGGAAAAACCCCGCCGAACACGCCAGAGAAACCTGACTAGACTCCAATCACAGCGCAGAGCAGCCGCCGGAAAAAGCCGACACGCAGACGAACGAGGTGAAAAAGAAAAAAAGAAAGAACGCTTGAAAGTTTGAAAAATTTAAACGCTGTTTGCAAAAAAACTACTGAACGAAAATGGCTGGAATTTACATATAAGATCCTATGAATGATAATAAAAAGGGCTGTTACAGAAAAAAGAAAAAACAATTTAAAATAAAAAAGTTTGCAAAAAAATTCCAAAAAATTCCTAAAAGTTCCTAAAGAAATCTAAAAATAAAGAGACTTTTGCTGCAAATTAAAAGAATAAACAGTTTAATGGATATTGGATAAAAACGGGAATATTTTCAACCTTGAAACCTATGGGAATCGCCTGATTGAACCTGCCGAATGAAAACACTGAACATCAGGGCATTTCACTGACATTTCTCTGCTGTTCGGTGTCTGAATAGATTAACCATTGCTTCTCTATGGGGATTTCACTGCCCTCAAACAGGCACTGTACAGGCAATTTGCCAGTATTCTCCAGTGTAGCGCTCACCCCCGAAGGAGCTGCTGAATAACCCCAGGATAGTCTCGCCGCACTCACAATTCACTGTACACCAGCACTTTATGGATTTTTCTAAGTTATACTTCACTGAAGTAATAAGCGGCAATAGATATACATGCCCTTTAGGCATGAAATCGATCAGGCTAGAATGAAAGACGTAATACGTAACGCGAATATATGCGGCGAAGAAACGGTTAATAAAGTTTTCAGTTCTTTGGCTTAAGTCCCGCTCAAATATGCTCGTTAATTTGTGTCCTAGTGTACCCGGGTACTAATTCCACTGGCCAGTGGATGGACGAAATATCTTCGACTAGTCAACGTTGGGGCCCTGCAATTTGAAGCAATCAATAAGTGCGCACTGTTATTGGAGCTGTGGCCTGGGGCCTCTCACCCACCCGACGAACAGCTTGTCCAGGACCGATGTGCTCTGCCAGAAAGTCCCTCTCTGCCGTCTGGAACCCAGTGCTGCCGAAATCCACGCTCCCGAACCGAATCTCCTCAGCCAGGAAACGAATGCCGCCAGCACTCCGCTCCGTCTGTGGCCTCCTTGCATGAGGTCCTTCTCCAACACTCTCTTGCCACCGGAACAGCTCAGTGAGACACATTGTAGTTCGATTACACACTCTCCCTGATCTTTCCAGCACAGGATGCTGCCGATTCTCAGCTCCAATCTAGCCTGTATGCCGAACAGTGTCTGTCTCGTGACCGTATTCATGCACCGCTCGTTTCGTTCTGCCCACGCTGCACACAATGCTTTCTCTTCCTGCCGCCAGTGTGTTCACTTCCTTCCCCTACCCAGGGATTTCTGGGTGATGTAGTCCATAATCCAATAAATTGCATTGCGCTCTGGCTCCCTCTAGTGGCAATATTGTCTCAGTATTGTTCTCAGAGCCAAGTTAAATACAGCGCTACACCAGTATTTGGTGAATTGCCCGCTCTCTGAATAGTGGAATGGCCCTGAAATGGCACCGTACACTGAATTTCAGTGTACGGTTTTACATTTCGGGGCCAGATCGACTCTCTTTGAATAACCCTGTATGCATGGCTCGAGTCCTGCAGGAACACGCGGGAACAGTGTTCCCACAGTTCTCCCACAGCAAGAACGCTGCGGGAATGCAGGTTCCTGCTGTGGCCCGAGCCTGAAACCATTGCCGGTGACCGCATGCTTCCTGCTAGAATGGCCACTGACAGGAAGTGCAGCCGCTTGCCTGGGATCTAACAGCCAGCTGCAATCTCGCGAGATCGCGGCAGGCTGTTTCATCGATCCCAGGCGAGCGGCTGCACTTCCTGTCAGCGGCCGTTCTAGCAGGAAGCACGCGGCTGCCGGCAATCGCTTCGGGCCCACAGAGAGGTGAGCTTGGTCCTTCGGGCAATATTATCCATGATAGCTGGGGCAATATCCATGAGACCTGGGGGCATATTCATGAGACATAGGGGCATGATCCATGAGACCTGGGGGCAATATCCATGAGACCTGGGGGCAAAATCCATGAGACCTGGGGGCACTATCCATGAGACCTGGGGGCACTATCCATGAGACCTGGGAGTCATATCCATGAGACCGGGGGCATATCCATGAGACCTGGTGCATATCCATGAGAGCTGGGGCAATATCCATGAGAGCTGGGGCAATATCCATGAGAGCTGGGCAATATCCATGAGAGCTGGGGGCATATCCATGAGCTGGGCCATATCCATGTGAACTGGGGCAATATATACCCATATGAGCTGGGGTCAATAATATCCATATGAGCTGGGGTCAATAATATCCATGTGAACTGGGAGCAATTATATCCATGTGAACTGGGGAAAATATATACCCATATGAGCTGGGGTCAATAATATCCATGTGAACCGGGGGCAATTATATCCATGTGAACTGGGGAAAATATATCCATGTGAGCTGGGGCAATATATACCCATATGAGCTGGGGCAATATATACCCATATGAGCTGGGGCAATATATACCCATATGAGCTGGGGCAAATATATCCATGTGAGCTGGGGGCAAATATATCTATATAACCAGTGCTGGGTATATTATTCTGGAGGCTCAGTGCTGTGCATATTATTCTTGGGGCTCAGTGCTGTGTATGTTATTCTGGGGGCTCAGTGCTGTGTATATTATTCTGGGGGCTCAGTCCTGTGTATGTTATTCTGGGGGCTCAGTGCTGTGTATGTTATTCTGGGGGGTTCAGTGTTGTGTATGTTATTCTGGGGGTCCAGTGCCTGTGTATGTAATTCTGGGGGTCTGTGCCTGGATAGATATATATATATGTATGTGATATATATATTATATATAAAACGCGTTAGTCCAGTTGCCAAAATCACGAGTATACCTGTACGGAGTGATACCTTTCACTGATCAGTATAGTTTCCAGTTTATACTCTTGAAAGCTTGTATTTTAAATGTAATGTTAACCCAATAAAAATGGTATCGCCACGTCCTGCTATACTCGTGATATATATATTTTTTATTCAGGTAATAGGGGTTGTGGAATTCGTGGGTGAGTTCCCTCACTTTTTTCCCAGGACTTGACCCCTGCCTGTATGTGTTACTGGTAATAGGTAGAATTACAGACCATATTAAGAATCAGAAGTGTAGGATAGTTATGCTGTGTACAGGGATCAGACATTTATATATCTAGGAGGTACATGCCATCGGGGTATCAGATGGCGCCTTTAAAATCCTGAGTTATCTCGATCTCGGTAGTGAAGGGGTTAGAATTGAGAGGGCGTGGGGTTTAACTATAAATGAGGATCCTAAAATCGTTCTGTAGTGAAGGTGTTAAGTTAGGTATGTTAACGTTCAGCTTCATTGCTCTCTGGGCTTGCTTGAAGAAAACAAATACAAAAGAACCCCACAACATGTGCCGTGCAGATTATTCAAACATTGATTCTGCTTTTATGTGACAAAAAAGTTCAAACTACAGTAAAAAGGTCTGCTTTATAGCTCATAAACATTTGTCAAAGAAGTTCTTTCATGTTCAGATTTATTCCCATTTTTTTTCTATATATGATAAAATTCCAACGTCTCGCAACATGATTTTCTTTACAGGACAACCTTTATAATTCACATTTAGTGTCACCGTGTGGAATTCTCACACTTTTTTTCCTCTCTTTTTGTTTTGTTTTTACATTCCCAGGATTCATAGTCATTCCAGATCAAACTCAATGGATTTTGGCAGGAGGTTAGAAACGCGGTTACTGTGTGGGTTTTTTTCAGTCTCCCGCTGGGTAACCTCCAGCTGTGAGTGACTGGCTGAAGCACTTTGTAAAAATCCTGCAATAGCCTATTAAATGCCTGATACATGATATACTGTACCCGCTTTTCAGATTCACTTTTTTCTCTGCGCAGAGATAGATTTTACCTGGAAAAGTAACCTAAACAGAGCCTTGTGTTCCTCCGTGCCGAATAGCCCCTTATTGGTCAATTAAAGAGTTTTCCTTTTTTTTGTCTGTTTTCCGACAAACCCGCCGTCTTATGGTACGAGACGGGGGAGGGTCAAGGTCGTTTCTGTGTTGTATTTCCTTCTCATTTAAATCCAAGTGTAATTAAATCACAGGACGATCGTGACAATTACCTGATTGGCATCTCCGAATACATTCATGAAAAAGATGGAAAGAGGGAAAAAAATACTAGCAGGGTTATTCAAAGAGATCCGAATTGCTGGCGAAAGGTAACCGAACAGTGAAATTCAGCATTCGGTAACCTTTCCTGGCTATTCAGAGTAGGGATGTGCGTTTCGGGTTTCGGAATTTTGGAATTTTCACGAAATTTCCCGATTCGTGTTTTCGGATGCGGCCGATTTTCCGAAAATTTTAGATCCAAAAATGGCAGATCCAAAAAGTTTTCCGAGCCGAAACGAAAATTTTTCGGAATTTTCGAATGGACTTGAAATGTGTCAAATCAAAATTTATTTTTGCTCTATTCATGATTTCGGTTCCATTCGTGATTTCGGTTCCATTTCGGTAATTCTGGAAATCGTATATTTAACTATTATCGGTTATATCGCTGATTCTGTAAATTTTGTATTTGTAAATGCGTATCACTTGTTTCTTGTGGCATTCGGGTCAGTTTAGCGTTTTTTAAATCGTTTTGTTCCTTGGCTTTCATACCATTTTAATATGATTAAATAAAGTTGTGAAATGTATATTCAATTATTCATAAGAAAAAAAGGATCTTTATTTAATAAAAACAAAACACGATAGAATCGCCAGAATTATCGTAGACACTTTGAAACGAGGAGAACAGACGTTTCCGAAAAAAAAGAAAATTTCCGAAATTTCCGAAAAGTCGATACAAAAAATGAGCAAAGTGACACGAAAACACGAAAAATGGTCGATATTCCGAAAAAAAATGTACACGAAAAACGAGCTGAACCGAACCGAATCGAAACAGAAATCGGTCGAAACGAGCCGAATCGAAAAGTTTAAACATCCGGACAAATCGAACCGAATCGAACCGAAAAAAAAAATCGGTGCACAAGCCTAATTCAGAGAGCAGGCAGTTTGCCAAATCCTGGCGAATTGCCAGCACATACGGTGCCTGTTCGAGGGAAGTGAATCCCCCATAGAGAAGCAATGCTTCTTCTATTCAGAGAACAAACACCAGCAGTGAAAAGTTGCCGAATTGCCCTGCTGTTCGGTGTTTTCATTCGGCAGGTTTATTCAGGCGGATCCCATAGGCTTCAATTTAAAAATATTCATGTTTTAATCCAATATCTAATAAACCGTTGACTATAATATTCTGCATTAAAAAGTCTCTTTTTTTATAGATTTTTTAGGATCTTTTAGCCATTTTTCGGGATTTTTTGGGCAAAAATATTTTTTGGGTTTTTTTTTAAATTGTTTTTTCTTTTTTCTGTAACAGCCCTTTCTATTATCATTCATTGGATTTTATATGTAAATTTCAGACATTTTCCTTCTGTAGTTTCTTTGCAAACAGCATTTCACTTTTCAAATATTCAAGCGAACCGTATTCTTTTTCACTCCATTCGTCTGCGGTGTTGGGTTTTTTCCGGCGGCTGCTCTGAGTCTGCACTGTAATCGCGGCTGCTCGGGTTTCTCCGGTGTGTTCAGTGGGGTTAATCCAGATGTTTTTGCTGGTTTCAGTGTGCCTTCGCCGGGTTTTCCGGTGAGTGTTCGTCTGGGTTTTCGGCGGCTTTTCCCTGCACTACAATGGCCCTGTGGTGCTTTCTGAATACACCGCAGGGTCGCCGAAATGGGATCGCCAAATCGAACCGACTTGAAGAGAGCAAAAAGTCACCGAACGTGCGGTGACTTTTCGATTCTCTTTGAATAACCCTGTAGTTCTTTTTCTTTTAACCCCTTAGTGACCAGGCAGTTTTACCATTGTCGGTCCGAAAGTACCCACTGCTGTTTTTACACATATTATATACCGTTTTTCTCACTATTAAATGGACTTTCTAAAGATACCATTATTTTTATCATATCACATAATTTGCTTTAAAAAAATTCTGATATGATGAAAAAATTCAAAAAAATTAATAGTCCTGTTTTATTATACGACCCCGACAATTTTTTTTTTAAAAAAACAAACAAGTTTTTATGTTTTATTTTTATAATTTTATTCTTTACTTTATTTTTTCACCAAACATGGTCATATTTGGATCTGGCCTTTCCAACGATACCAAACATCACCCTCTAGCTGCCACAGATCTGGAGATAAGGGGGTCCAAATAACCCCACTATCTCCACCACTGGGCAGTCAGTGGTTAACTGCCCAACTGATGTCCTGTGCATGTGGGCAGGGGGCCAATTTTTGGAGGCTTGGCTGACATCCAAGATGTCAGCCACCTCCGGGACAAGTCTATATAAATAAAGGATAATAATAAAAAAATTCTAAAGATAACAAGATCTTTTTAACTCCTTCACTACCAAGTGATTTTAGTTGAAAAATATAACATTCTAAACAAGGGATGCAAAGTTATAAATATAGGGTAAAATAGAAAATTTGCACTGAAATGTACACACGTTTAAAAAATTTAAATAATGTAAATTTATTTTACATTTTCATGGGTTTGTTTATTCTTTACAACAGGGCTCAACAAATTTGCTTTGAATGTTGGAGCAAACTACAATAGCTAAGAGCCAGGTCTTTCTTTAAACTATCAAAGCTTTATTATCAACAAATAAATAAATAAGTAGAGATGCACTAATACTGTTTATACAGACCAAGTATGCGTACCAACAATGTACAGTGTATCACACAAATAATGTGAATTTCCATGGTCAGTGTGCGCTCATCAGCAACAATACTCGTTACGGTGCTTACTACAGACCCCGAGGTGTATGTGTTTTCTCTGACCATCTTATGGTACCGCTGACCTGCTCCCGATTATCAGCAAACGTTAAAACAGCTTGTTTCCTGACTGCCCTGCAGTCCGCGCAATTCACCAACTGTCTGATTTATCTGTGTATTTCTGCATGTGCTCTAAGTAGACTATCGGTCTTGAAACCTTTAGTGCTTAGTAGCAACTCAGTCTATTGTTCAACCTTGTTGCCGCAAGTGTATAATTCTGTGAATAACAATCGGTGTTTAAAAATCAAAAAGGTTTATCAGTCCATAAGGATCCCAACTCCGCTACACTCTAGTGGGCGCTACGATCCCCGTTACAGAGGGGATGAATCCAGCACTCCTGGTGCAAACACCCAAGTGCCAGGAAAAAATGTTTAGTCACCATGGCAAACTGGCACCTGGGATTTGTCAAGCCCTGCTTTACAGAGATATTGTTGAAATGAAAAATTTATCTCAGAGAATTTAATTTGTCTGTAGGGACACTCTAATCTTGTATTAAAATTGTATGCAAATTTTGGGTTTGTATGCAAATTCTTTGGGCCTTATTCCCTAGTGAATGCTAATGTTAATGTTCGGATATGAATGCGATAACGCTAGGATAGGTTGATAAATAATAATTTCCCTGTCCTATAAGTATAAAAGGGTTGTCAAAATATACCAATAAGTTAATAAGCCCTTTTCTTAAATAAATGTAACTGTAGAAAGTCTCAGGAACGTGGGCTGATATGACTGATATGGCATGATATGATGCCCCCTCCCCCTTCCCCTTCCCTTTCTATGACCATAACACGTGATTCTGGGCATAAATAATGTCTTTGTCTAAACCTAAAAGTTAAATGTAAACCATATTTGGTAACAGTGTTGACCATGCTAATTATCTGTGACTTTGAGAATATCCTATTGGCTTGTAAATCTGAGATTTTCTGTGTGTCCTAACAAAGGAATACTAGATATTTGAAGAACGAACTCTGCGTCTGTTGTCTTCATTTATCTCCACTAGCTAGTGTTACTTTGCGCTACGCCATGCCTTACATGATGAAAAAAGAATACAGAAATCTTAAGTTGCATGTCTTCATAAATATGAATATGAATTAATTTATAAGATAAGTGACTTTAACGCATGCCCCCATATTACCTTCCTAATAAACCCATGAAAAATCCGTTAGCTTGCATGAGTTTACTGTACTTTGTGCATCCTATACTTAACATTGGGAGCGCAATCAGTAATTAGCGTTTCGATAATCTGTTCAGTTTGTTGTAATCTGTTGGTAATCTGCGTCTGTTCGATGGACTTCAGGGGCGCCGGGCGGCAGCAGAATTTGGTGGTCTGTTCGGAGGCGGTCTTCGGCGACCCACGTTTGGCGCACTTATCGTGAGTTCACCGCAGAGTCGGCGACCTGGAATTGCTGAAGCACACTGAAATTTTGGTGCTTTCCAAAGAACCCCCTATAGTTTTCAGCTGATTCCACAGTGCTAGATATTTCACATATCTTTTACGTTCTCAGAAATCCCAATTTTTTATCCCAAACATTTGTTGCTCTTTGGGTGCTTGTCTGAGGTTTTGCAGCTTGGTTCTGTGCTCGCTGCGAAGTCGCTTTTAAATTGTGTCGAAACGGACATTTAAAAAGTGAGTAATAAAACTAAATGAGCGAGTACAAAGTCACTCAGTGAAAACCTTTTATAACCCATTTACAGCCTTTGTCACTTACTGGAAGCTTTTTTTTTTTTTTTAAATAAATAATAAAGGAAACGGGAAAAAAAAGATTATCCTATAAACTAACTTCTTCACATTTCAAGGTCAAACATCTTTACAGTTAATCTCCGTTACTCACGTCTCTTTATGTCTTCCAAAGTAATAATCTGTGAAATAATCATTTAAATCTTCTTCTGCCGCAGAGGCTAACGGCGGCGCACTGCAGTTTAAACGCCGTGGAAGAGGCCGTAACAGGGAATAATATGCCTCTAGCTTGTATTTAAAAGTTAAGATGCTCCGCTTGTCCTTGTCTTTGGAAAACAATACAGTTTAAACACACACACACACACAAAAGTTAACAGGGTTATTCAGAGAGAGCTGAACTGGCCCCGAAATTGCACTGTGTATTTCCCCGTAAGGTGAAATTTCAGAGCATTTGGCTATTCAAAACCTGGGAGTTCCGCAAATAAAAATATAATTGTAAACTGTTTATTCTTTTAATTTGCAGAAAAAAGTCTCTACTTTTTTAAAGGATTTTTCTAGGCGTTTTTTGGGGATTTTTTTCAGCAAATTTTTTTCCTATTTTTTTTTAAAATAGTGCTTAATTTTTCTGTAACAGACCTTTTTATTATTATTATTCGTAGGACCTTATATATTAATTCCAGACATTTTTGTCCAGTAGTTATTTTGCAAACAGCGATTAAATTTTGACACTTTCAATCGTATTGTTTGTTTTGTTTTTTTGTGCTATAATGTAACTACATGACCCACAATTGTGACATGTTAAAAGCAGGGATGAGCCGAACACCCCCGTGTTCGGTTCGCATTCGAACTCGAACAATTTCAAAAGTTCGAGTTTGGACGCGAACACGATCCGAACTCAATGCAAATCAATGGGACTCGAACGTTCGATTCTTAGACTGCCCTCCAAGAGGACATATATGCTAGATATTTGCCATACAAGTTGTATGGGGGTCCGGGTAGTGCCCTGGGGGACAGGAAAAATTGTATCGGCAGGCTTTCGCCGATTTTTCTGGGATATTTTGGATCCGTTCGGTGGCTTTTCCCTGCATTTCAGGAAACCTGTGGTGAATGCGAATTCACTGCAGGGTTGGGGAATTTAATTCCCCGAAGTGGGGGGAACGAGAGAGTACCGAAATATCACTGACTCTCTGAATAACCCCTTAAGACTCTCCATCCTAAAGAATCACGAAACGCAAAATCTAAAATAAGTAATCCCTTCTCTACCACAATCAAGCAAACACAATCAGCAGCAGCATGCACAGCGGCCCGAGGTCGTGTTAACACGCTATGGAGCTATGCTGTGATATTCTAAATTAAATTAATCTGCTGCAAATTAATTTCATTTGCTTTTGGGCTCCAGAAGGTGTCCCCAAAGTTTTTGGCCTGTGGGCATGATGCCCTAAGTGCTAACACGTTTATAAAACCAGCTGGGAACGTGTCTGAATGATGTCACAACCAGATCAGTGTGAAGGAAGCCCTGAGCTGATTTTAAGGGGTTAAAATGGGAGAAAGTCAGAATAGGCAAATGTTTAAACAACTGAGCCAGCAATCCAGCCCCAATCATGTGGTATTGTATCAGGCTTGAGGGGACACTCAAGATCCAGGGGTTTACCTCAAACCTTGTACCCCTCACACCTCACCCCTCTACAGTCTGTAATTAGCGCCTCTGCCAGACTCATCTACCTCACATCCCGTACCTCTCACCTCACCACTCTACAATTTTTAATGAACACCTCTGCCAGGCTTGTCCGCATTGCATCTCGCACCTCTCACACCTCACGCCACTACAGTATATAAAAAAGCCTCTGCTAGACTCATCTACCTCACATCCTGTACCTCTCACAACTCACCACTCTACAGTCTATAATGAACGCATCTGCCAGGCTCATCTACTTCACACTCCATACCTCGCCACTCTACAGTCTACAATGAACGACCATACCAGACTCCTCTACTTCACATCCCATACCTCTCACTCCTCATCTCTCTACATGTATAATGAGCACCCCTGCCAGACTCACCTACCTCATATCCCGCACCTCACACACCTCACCCCCCGTGGTGTATTTAGGTTTTGTGCTGCCCTAGGCCTGACTAAACTCGTGCACCCCCTAATTTAAATTTGAGGCACCCCTTCCTGTCAAGGGCAAACCTCTTCCTGGTTAATCCCCACCCTTCTTCTTTAAGCTCCACCTTTTCCTCTTAGAGCTCCGCCTTTTCCTCTCTTTATATTAAAAGTGGATACCAAGTGCCTACTTGTATATTCTGTATAACATTTCAAATGTATCTATTGAGATAAAGAAAATTATGAAATGTTTAAATTCAAGCATTTTTACAAAGAACAGCCATGCATGTCAAGTATACTGGATCACAGCCGCTATAATTGGATGAACAATAAAATCCACAGAAACGTGCACTGAATATGAGCGCATCACAGAGCTGCACAGCAATAAAACCCACAGAAATGGGCACTGTGTATGAGCATATCAGAACTGCACAGCAATAAAACTCACAGTAATGTGCAGTGTGTATGAGCATATCCCAGAGCTCCAGGGCAATAAAACTCACAGTAATATGCAGTGTGTATCACAGAATTCACAGCAATAAAACTCCCAGCAATGCAATGTGCGGTGTGTATAAATGCATCAGAATCCACTGCAATAAGACTCCCAGCAAACCGAGTAAATATGAGCACACAGAAATTATTTATTCTATATTTACCAGCCTCCGTCCGCGGTAGGGCTGTGTGCAGAGTCAGCAGGGACTGTGTACGGACTCCGCAGGAGGTCCCTCCAGGCCACGTTAGGATTGCGGCTGTGCCTGTGCGTGGAGCCATCTTGTCAGCAGTGGGGTGCCACTGCCAGAGGGTGCACCGTGGCTTTGATTCCCTTCTCGGTGGGTGTTCAGTCCAGAATAGAGTGAGAGTCCGTGTTAACGAAAGGGCGGGCAGCTTTGTGTGTGTCACATGGTTCAGCCAGTCAGGTGGTACTCAGACTCAGTACCACCTGACTGGCCGGACCGCGTGACCTGCACGCACGCAGCCTCAACAGGAGCCAGGCAGCTCAATGACAAATTTCTATCACTGCAGTGCTGGTTAAGGAAAGGTCCACTTTAAACAGCAGTAAGCAGACAGGGCTTCATATTCTGCTGATACCCTTTTTATTCTATTCGATTTTATTCCGTATGCAAGCGCCCTGCTCCGCTGCTCATTGTTTGAGAACACAGCTCAAAGCTGACACACAGTGACAGTGGCACCTCCTAGTACCCCCTAATGACACCCCAATAATCATTGGTACCTGGAGCGGCCCACCCCCCACCACTCCCCTAAGTACACCACTGCTCTGTGATATGCTCACACACAAGTTTGGCGAACTGCCAGCAAGTACGGTGCTGTTTGAAGGCAGTGCAAATCCCCATAGAGAAGTAATGGTTAATCTATTCAGAGAACACCAAACAGCAGAGAAATGGCAGTGAAATGTCCTGATTTAATGTTAAAAATATTCCCGTTTTTATGCAATATCTAATAAACCATTTATTATTTTAATCTGCAGTAAAAAGTCTTTATTGATTTTTTTTTTTAGTACCTTTTAGTAATTTTTCAGCAAAATTTCCCCCCTTTTTTTTTTAATAGCGGTTTTTCTTTTTTCTGTAACAGAACTTTTTATTATCAATCATAGGATCTTATATGTAAATTCCAGACATTTTCGTTCAGTAGTTCTTTTGAAAACAGCAGGCCACGGGTTTGCGGTGGCAGCATTCAGCAGCCGACTCCATGCACTTTGGGGACCCTGCAGTGAATGGTGAATTCACTGCAGGGTGGGGAAATTTTATTCCCCGAAGTGCAGGGAACTACAGAACACCAAAATGTTGGCATCATTTCCGTGCTCTTTGAGTAACCCAATTAGGCTAGGGTCAGACTGAGGCAGTGCGAACGCGCGTGCAGCCGCACTTAATCACGGCCGCACTAGCAGCAGATGCCGGGCAATGACGGCCAATATACGAAGCACGGTCGCACAAAAGTCCGGCTGCGCAACGCAAGTGGAAAATGAACGCATTTTTTCGAGAACGTGAAACCGCAGGTACTGACGTACAGAGTGCGCTGCGTCCGCTAGCGGCGTGTGTGCGTGATTAGGAGACGTCAGACGCTGCTAATGTCCGGCCAACATAACGTCCAGACACAAAAAGTGTTTTATTGATGATCCGTACAAAATCACGGACGAAAATGCGCATAGTATGACCACTATCACGTATTCTGTGGAAAAATGCGTCCATTCGTTCGAACGCACTTTTTCACAGACAACATAAAAATGCGTTCGTCTGACCCTAGCCTTAGTGGTGAGGTTTTTTGCTGCCCCCTGGAAAGTGAAAGCCTAGGCCTTGCCTACCCAGGACATACTTGAAAATTTGTGACATCTCAATGTTTCCTTCCTGGTAAAATACTTTGCAAAAGTAAAAAAATATATATATTTTTTTAGGGGTGGGGCCACCGGTGCGGGCCGCCGCCCCCTGGAAAGTGCCGCCCTAGGCCTAGGCCTTGTTGGCCTAGGCCAAAATACACCACTGCTCACCCCTCTACAGTCTAAAATGAATGCCTCTGCCAGATTCCTCTGCCTCACATCATGTACCACATTTATCTCACATGCCATACGTCTCTCTTCATCCCCTATAGCCTAAAATGAGCACCCCTGCCACTGCCAGACTCATCTACCTCATATCCCGTACCTCACACACCTCACCCCTCTACAGTCTATAATGAACGCCTCTGCCCGACTCCTCTACCTCACATCCTGTACCTCTCATACCTCACCCCTCTACAATATAGAATGAACGCCTATGCCAGACTCATCCACCTCACATCCTGTATTTCTCACACCTCACCCCTCTACAGTCTACATTGAACGAATATACCAGACTCCTCCACCTCCCATCTCGCACCTCTCACTCCTTTGTCTCTTCACTGACTCCCTGTTTCTTTTAGAGTTCAATCCAAAATCCAGGCCCTCCCTCGACACATTCGACTCTCCGCATGCTTCCGGTCTTTCAAGACGTCTCTACAAATGCATTTTTTTAAGAGAGGCCTATCGGCTCGCTCCTATAATCCTTCTGCACCATTCCTGATCTATCTCCCACACGGCCCTGTGTGCCACATTACTTCTCATACTCTACACTCGAGTTTACCCACACCTTGTCCGGAGGGTTGGTGTACAGATTAAAGTGTATCTCCTGCATAGACTGCAAAACGAAATGATTGTAATGTAGGTGTGTTTGTACATAGTGTAGTTATTTTTGTATGTGGTGTTGTAGGATTTCCAGTGTTTTAGGATCGATGCTTATGAATGCCCAATGAACGAATCAAATCGACATCGTCCCTTTCCAGCTCTAATTTCACGTGAAAATATTATTTTAATCTACATATTCACGTGGAAATCTACACCAGAGTGCGCAATATTTCACAAAGTGAATATTCAGGGTATTTTATATTAAATTATAATCTAATATTTTGTTAATTATTAAGAAGCAATCTATTTTAAAAAAACACTTTTTTGTATTTTATTTATGTATTTATTTCCTGAAAACGTAAAAATGAAAGTGTAAAATCCCATTCCCTGAGTATCCGCTTCAGTCAGACATTTACGACGAGCACGACTCCTCTTCGGCCACTAGAGATCTCACTTCGCTTACAATATATACAATAAAACCTATGATCCACGTCCAGCTTCCAGAGCGGATTTCACCCTTTATTACGGCCATAACAAAGAAGAAGTTCTCTTGCCTCCAGGTTGAGGGAGATTAATGGACCCGAAGCAAACATAGAATTTAAAGGTATCACTAAACGAGAAGTTCTATGATAAAGTTGCCAAAATGATCGGTATTTCAGTCGCAGGTGCCCCGGGTCATACTTAAGCGTCTCCCCGCTGTCTGCAGAATATACATTATTATTTATTATTATTTTTTTTATTATCATTTAATAATTAAGGTATAATGATTTTTATTAATTTTTTTATTGTAAAAGTCATTCAGGAATTAAGCAGTTAAACTCATTCAATCTGTTTAAAGATGAAACCGTGGCTACACTAAATTAATCCATGATCTGTATTATAAGAGCAGGTAATTTTATATTTAAATATACGATTCTAACCTAATGCAGAATGTTTTATGATTTAAATCTGTAATTTGACATACAGTCAGGTCCAGAAATATTGGGACATGGACACAATTCTAACATCTTTGGCTCTATACACCACCACAATGGAGTTGGAATGAAACAAACACAATGTGCTTTAACTGCAGACTGTCTGCTTTAATTTGAGGGTATGTACATCCAACTCAGGTGAACGGTGTAGGACTTACAGCAGTTTGCAGATGTGCCTCCGACTTGTTAAGGGACCAAAAGTAATGGGACAGAATAATAATCATAAATCAAACTTTCCCTTCTTAATACTTGGTTGCAAATCCTTTGCAGTCAATCACAGCCTGAAGTCTGGAACGCATAGACATCACCAGACGCTGGGTTTCATCCCTGGTGATGCACTGCCAGGCCTCTACTGCAACTGTCTTCAGTTCCTGCTTGTTCTTGGGGCATTTTCCCTTCAGTTTTGTCTTCAGCAAGTGAAATGCATGCTCGATGGGATTCAGGTCAGGTGATTGACTTGGCCATTGCATAACATTCCACTTCTGTACCTTCAAAAACTCTTTGGTTGCTTTTGCAGAATGCTTTGGGTCATTGTCCATCTGCACTGTGAAGCGCCGTCCAATGAGTTCTGCAGCATTTGGCTGAATGTGAGCAGATAATATTGCCCAAAACATTTCAGAATTCATCCTGCTGCTTTTGTCAGCGTCACATCATCAATAAATACAAGAGAACCAGTTCCATTGGCAGCCATACATGCCCACGCCATGACACTACCACCACCATGCTTCACTGATGAGGTGGTATGCTTAGGCTCATGAGCAGTTCCTTTCCTTCTCCAGACTCTTCTCTTCCTATCACTCTGGTACAAGTTGATCTAGGTCTCATCTGTCCATAGGATCTTGTTCCAGAACTGTGAAGGTTTTGTTAGGTGTTGTTTGGCAACCTCTAATCTGGCTGTCCTGTTTTTGAGGCTCACCAATGGTTTACATCTTGTGGTGAACCCTCTGTATTCACTCTGGTGAAGTCTTCTCTTGATTGTTGACTTTGACACACATACACCTACCTCCTGGAGAGTGTTCTTGATCTGGCCAACTGTTGTGAAGGGTGTTTTCTTCACCAGGGAAAGAATTCTTCAGTCATCCACCACAGTTGTTTTCCGTGGTCTCCTAGGTCTTTTGGTGTTGCTGAGCTCACGGTGCATTCCTTCTTTTTGAGAATGTTCCAAACAGTTGTTTTGGCCACGCCTAATGTTCTTGCTATCTCTCTGATGGGTTTGTTTTGTTTCTTCAGCCTAATGATGGCTTGCTTCACTGATAGTGACAGCTCTTTGGATCTCATCTTGAGAGTTGACAGCAACAGATTCCAAATGCAAATAGCACACTTGAAATAAACTCTGGGCCTTTTATCTGCACATTGTAATTGGGGTAATGAGGGAATATCACACACCTGGCCATGGAACAGCTGAGAAGCCAATTGTCCCATTACTTTTGGTCCCTTAACAAGTGGGAGGCACATCTGTAAACTGCTGTAAGTCCTACACCGTTCACCTGAGTTGGATGTACATACCCTCAAATTAAAGCTGACAGTGTGCAGTTAAAGCACATTGTGTTTGCTTCATTCCAACTCCATTGTGGTGGTGTATAGAGCCAAAGATGTTAGAATTGTGTCGATGTCCCAATATTTCTGGACCTGACTGTATAAAGCTCAACGATCTGGGGATACTTCAAAAGATTATTTAAAAATAAACCATGTTAATCATTTTTTATATGGAGAGATAAATAAATACAAAAGCTCTGACAGCTCTAAAAATAAGGATGTAATATACTAAACTTTGTGTATAAGATATACAGGGCTCAAAATTTCAATTCTCAAGCTACTAACCAGGCCATAAGAGTTTATCGCCACCAGTTGCTCCACCTAAACCCTAATGAGCCCTTAACTCTGCCGCTAAACACACCCTTTTAAATCATCTTATGAAATTAAATTGTTAAAGGTTTTATTTAGCATAAAGTTACAAAAATAACATTTAATACCCAGACATCAGTCCCCAGATACATGTATACCCAGTCATCAGACCCCAGATAATGTATACATAGTTCATGCCCAGTGTGAACAGAGCGAGGAGGCAGGGAAGCTGCCAGTGACAGAGACGAACTGGGTCAGGTTAGGCAGCTGATCCCTGCCACCGTGCAGCCTGGGGAAGGGGGGACTGCACGGTGGCACTGACAGAATACACAGCACAAAATAATTTATTGTGCTGCCTCCGTGTGCATTTCCACTCGCCCTCACTTAATTTCCACTCGCCAAATGCAAGTAGGTTGAGTGGAAATTTTGAGCCCTGAGATATACTGTATATATATATATACAGTTGTGTTCAAAATTATTCAACCCCCACTGAAATTGAGTGTTTTGGCCAGTTTGACATTGATTTTGATCATTCAGTCATCTTGCTTACAATTAAATCAAAGAGGCACGTGTAGGTCAGACAAATATAACATAACATTTATAATGAAATAACCACAAATGTCTTTTCTGTGCTCACATCATTATCAGTTTTATTCAACCCCAAGTGACATTCAATCTTAGTACTTAGTACAACATCCTTTTACAGTTATAACAGCTTTTAAACGTGAAGCATAGCTTGACACAAGTGTCTTGCAGCGATCTGCAGGTATCTTCCCCCATTCGTCATGGGCAAAAGGCTCCAGTTCAGTCACATTCTTAGGCTTGCGCACTGCAACTGCTTTCTTTAAGTCCCACCAGAGGTTCTCAATCGGATTTAAGTCAAGTGACTGCGATGGCCACTCCAAAATGTTCCAGCCTTTAATCTGCAACCATGCTCTAGTGGACTTGGAGGTATGCTTGGGATCATTGTCCTGTTGAAAGGTCCAACGTCTCCCAAGCCTCAGGTTTGTGACGGACTGCATCACATTGTCATCCAATATCTCCTGGTACTGAGAGAATTCATGGTACCTTGCACACGCTGAAGCTTCCCTGTACCTGCAGAAGCAAAACAGCCCCAAGCATGATTGACCCCCGCCATGCTTCACAGTAGCCAAGGTGTTCTTTTCTTCATAGGCCTTGTTCTTCCTCCTCCAAACATAGCGTTGATCCATGGGCCCAAACAGTTCTACTTTTGTTTCATCAGTCCACAGAACACTATCCCAAAACTTCTGTGGTTTGTCCACATGACTTTTGGCATACTGCAGTCGACTCTTCTTATTCTTTGGAGACAGCAAGGGGGTGCGCCTGGGAGTTCTGGCATGGAGGCCTTCATTACGCAGTGTGCGCCGTATTGTCTGAGCTGAAACTTCAGTACCCACATCTGACAAATCTTTTCTCAGTTCCTCAGCAGTCACACGGGGACTTTTCTCCACTCTACGCTTCAGGTAGCGCACAGCAGTCAAAGTCAGCATCTTCTTTCTGCCACGACCAGGTAGCATTTCAACAGTGCCCTTTGCCTTGAATTTGCGAATGATGCTTCCTATGGTCTCTCTTGGTATGTTTAACATCTTTGCAATCTTCTTATAGCCATTGCCCTTCCTGTGAAGAGTAATCACCTCTTCTCTTGTCTTCCTGGACCATTCTCTTGACTTCACCATGTTTGTAACCACACCAGTAAATGTCTAGAAGGAGCTGAGTATCACAGTCATTTTAAAGCTGCTTAATTGGTGCTTATTATGCTTTATTGCTGCTCCGTGACATCCACAGGTGTTTTCAATACCTGATTGAAAACACTTGAATGAACCTCTGTTCTTCAGAGTGGTAGTCTTTAAGGGGTTGAATAATTGTGTCAATGAAGAATTCACAAAAGAAACATTTACTACTGTATTACAAAACCAATTGATGTCATTTTAGTTGCATATGGTTCTTTAAAAAGTCCTTGTAGGATTTCATTCTGAATACAATTACAAATGTACACTAAATTCCCTAAAACCCTTTACAGCATTGGGGGTTGAATAATTTCGAACACAACTGTATTATATATATATTTATATATTCTGGGGTTGTGGTGGAGAGAAAAAAAATTAGATAAAAAGCCTCCACACTGTAATTAATAAGGTTTATTATTGCAGAAGCCATTTGCACATCTCAGCAATTCAAAGAACTGTATCACAGAGCTCATGTGCTACATTCCCCATATGCAGCAGAACTCTGGGTAACTCATGCAAATTTCATCTGTCTCACTTTTTTGCATCCTGAGTCTGTTTTCGCACAGAACCCTTAAATCGGTGCTATTCCATACTAGATGGCTTTTTTTTTAGCAGAGATCTGGTTTATGCAACTGATCAGAGCCACTCCTGGACTGCTCTGCTTCGGGTTTATTGGACCCTCGTCAGCAGAAGCTAGGCATGACCAGTTGCATTTGCATGCTTAGTCCAGTCACAGACGTATGCTGAAACTGCAGACCCCTCATGACATTGCACGAGGAAAGGGATGCCATCTAGTGTTTAGAACCTTTCATCCCAGCAGTACAGTATTTTTTCATGTATAAGACTATACTTTTGTCTAAAATCGTTAAGCCAGAAATTGGGGGCCGTCTTATACACAGGAGGAACTGGTACCAGATACCAGATGTGGGCCTATTCTGAGTGTTTTTACACAATTTACAGTATTTTAGTTAGTAGCTCAGAACAACAATAGCGGAAAAAAATTCTATTTTACTTTAGATTTAATAGTAAACGTCACAATCCGTGTTTCAAATAAATGTAATGGTAATATGTATCAACAAAAATCACTTGGTAGCGAAGGGGTTAACCATGATCCATCATAATGATGAGCATCTCCGTACAAACAACGTTTACAATTGTTTTTAATAAATACACTAGTGATGAAGACATGATAAAAAAAAGGACAAACTTCAGACGAAATCGTTAATTTTGTATGGTAAATACAAAAAAGATACATATTGATCTTACGCCGTTTTATTCCTCATATTCAAGATAGCAATGTGTAACGAAACACAAAACTAATATAATAACAAAATAATAAAAATAATCCCTTTGAAGGCCAGCCAGTTCTACCTAGAAGGATTTATGCTTTGTCTGGATACCATTCTTAATTTGCGTATGATGTAAGAGGTCATAAGGGCGTATTGTGCATTTTGTGTTCCATGCTCCTTTATAATATTTTTACAATAAACAACAAATATCATTTAAAATGTATTAAAGAATTGTGCAATTAAAAATGGAAGAAGAAAATGCAACTCTACAGCTGGACGTACCCTTGAGAAAAATCTCAACAGTTTTCGCTGCATGAACTGATGAGTTGCTGTGTTTTATTATTATTGTTTATTTTTTATTATTGTAGGTGTAAATACTCACCTTTTCTCCCTCAGCGCTCGCTGACCCCCATTTAGCTCTTGCTTCCGAACTGCGGAATTCCCTGCTGTGACGTTCTGGACATTGTGTGCATCTGCGCCCCCTCTGGTCTCATGAACTCTGCCATGTCCTACATATGCTAGTTCTTGGACGTTATCTTGCCTCCCATGATCATGCCCTGGAGCCACACCTGAACTCACTCATGTCTAATTGAACGGTGTTTAAAAGGAGGCAACACCCTAGGAAGGGTGCTGCCTCATTCACTGATTCATTCAAATCACTTCAGTCCTGGTTTTGTGCAGTTCTGACTCCTGGATCTCCTGTCTGTATATCCTGGTATTTCTGTAGGACTTCTGTTTCCAGGTTTATTTCATGTACCTTCCTGTTGCCTCTTATTCTGTTTAGTGTTCTGTTCATTGCATTGAGTTTGTCATTCTTGTTTGCTTGTCCTGATTTAAGACCCCTGCTTGTTATATTCTCTACCATTGCCTGATTCTTACCTGTTATGCATCTTGTTTCTTTTGCCTCCCTGCTGCTTCTATATTAGGTTCTCCTTTACTCCCATTACTCTCAGCCATCCACTTTTGCTCTAGTTATTCCTTTAGTGTCCAGCCTACTCCTGTTATCTGGTTTAGTTTATGATTGTACTTTCGTTCTGGATCCCTGTTGTTGGTTTACATTCTGTCTAGTTTAGAATAAATATCTTGGTGTTTTATATATCATTGCACAGTAGGCTCAAACCCTTCTGCATTCATGCCAGGCCTGGTCCACCGTGACACCTTGTCAGGGATCAGTACCTGTAGGTGCGCAAGAACCTGCTCTGCATGTATATATCCGTGCTTGCAGCACATCCATGTTGTCACGGTGGGTCAGGGGATGGGGCGCCTGGCAGCAGCTTCCTCGCTGCTCGCTGGCCAGGCGCCGAATGTAAACGCTTCCGGGTGCGCTCACGTGGGACGCCGAGGGGCGGGGCCTGGCGTTGTGACGCGGACCCGCCGGGTTTAAAACCCAGTCTCACCATTACACGGTGCCCTGACGTGGTATTCACCTCCCGCAGAGCTCTTGTGATATTTGGCAAACGAACTCTCCTGTGTATGACCCTTGGCATTGGCAAACGAACCCTCCTGTGTATGACCCTTGGCATTGGCAAACGAACCCTCTGTGTATGACCCTTGGCATTGGCAAACGAACCTCCTGTGTATGACCCTTGGCATTGGCAAACGAACCCTCCTGTGTATGACCCTTGGCATTGGCAAACGAACCCTCCTGTGTATGACTCCTGGTATTGGCATTTACTCTGCTCTAGGTTCTGCCCTTAACGTTGGTACCGAGGTCAGTCTATGTGGCACCCTAAGCACGCATCAGATTACCTCTGCTATTACTAAAGTCCTAGGGAGGACTTGTGATCTGGTCTGTACCCCTGTCTGGTGTTTCCCTTTCTTTATCTGTTACCTGCTTCATT
The DNA here is from genome assembly GCA_009667805.1 of Leptobrachium leishanense. NCBI lineage: Eukaryota > Metazoa > Chordata > Amphibia > Anura > Megophryidae > Leptobrachium > Leptobrachium leishanense. Next base: position 46,520,114 of record CM019063.1, on the reverse strand, counting down.
GTCTATATAGCTTTGCCGACCATTCAAGGATCGGAAGAGTAGAAAGGGAGCTACATAAAGAGATCAATATCTTGGTAGTCAGAAGGATTCGTGACAATACTCTATTCCATACCTCTGTCTGGTGTTACCCCTTGTTTATATATTGTCTGGTTAATTGTCTTTCTAGTTTTGCCGACCATTCAAGGATCGGAAGGGTAGAGAGCGGTCTGCGTAAAGGGACCACACTTTTGGTAATCAGAGGGATCCGTGACATTACGTCAGGGCCAATGGATCCCGCAGACCTCTCTAACCAGCTGGCACGTATCGCAGCCAGACAAGAGGAACAGGACCATAGGATGGACCAGATTTCTCTCGCTCTGCAAACCTGTTAAATCGGTCCAATACAGGTACCACAACCCTCCAGATCCAGTGTTACCTAGGTCAGTTCCGTCCCCCCTGAAGGACATAGGCTTAGTATGAAGGCACCCCTACGCTATGATGGTACACCAAGCCTATGTCGGGGGTTTTTGACTCAACTCGAGATCGTGTTTGAGAACAATCCGGTTCTTGTATGTCTGATAAAGCCAAAGTAGGATATCTGATTAACCATTTAACAGAAAAAGCTTTATTGTGGGCTACGCCGTTGTGGGAAAATAAGAAACCCATCATTTATGACTATGAGGGTTTTACCTCTGAGTTAAAACGTACCTTTGATCCCTCTAGAAGGGCTACCAATGCGGGTAGGTCCTTGTTTCACATCAAACAAGGTAATAAGAGGGTCGCCGATTATGCCATAGAGTTTAAAACTTTGACTTCTGAGGTACTTTGGCCGAACGACGTTTTAACCTTGGCCTTTACCGAAGGCTTGAACGAGGCTCTTATGTTTGAGCTGGCTCCCTTAAAATTACCAGAAAGTCTGGACCACCTGATAGATTTCTGTATAGCCATGGACGATCAAATCAGGGAAAGGAGACACCCCAGAGATAGACCCAGAAGGGTCTTGCCTCCTTTACCCTCGTTACCCAGACACACCAGTACGTCAGGTGGTTCGGAGAATGTGAAAACAGATTTACCAGTCGTTGAACCCATGCAAATAGGGAAGACAGGTATTTCAGAAGCAGAAAGAGCACACAGAAGAGAAAAGGGGCTCTGCTTCTATTGTGCAGGGGCAGATCACTTCCGCCTTCGATGTCCTCAGAGACCCAGGGTTGGCAGGGTTGAACATAGCAGAGTGGGATTCAGAACAGGAGACACCCAGGTTGTCGGTTCTCTGTGTGCCTCCTTTGTGGATAATGAGAAAAAAAAATCCAGGATTCTGTTACCGATCTCCCTAACCTGGGAGGGGGTTCACCTCAAGACTGAGGCGTTCTTAGACTCTGGGGCCTCAGGCAATTTTATGGATAAGAATTTTGCTGCCAAAAACCTCATACCTCTGGTTCTCAAGGAAAGACCTCTAATGGTGGAGGCCATAGATGGTAAACCCCTATCATGTCCACATATCACTCACGACACAGTCGATGTATGTATGAAAACAGGAGTTTTGCACCAGGAAACAATAAGATTTCAAATTATTGAATCACTCTCATGTCCTGTCGTTCTTGGGTTTCCATGGCTAACAGAGCACAACCCAGTTGTCGATTGGGTCCAGAGAGACATAAAATGTTGGTCAGAGTTGTCAGTCTAAGTGCCTAGGCACAGTTAATCTGATTGGTAGCCTCAATATTGCCACAGCCCCTCCTTTGTCCACAGAGGTTCCTGAATGCTACCTGGCATTAAAGGAGGTGTTCTCTAAAGCCAGGACTGAGGTCCTACCACCACATCGTCCATATGACTGTGCCATTGATTTACTCCCCGGTACGATGCCTCCTAGGGGTCACGTATACCCTTTATCACAAAGAGAGAACGACATTATGGAGGAATACATAAGGGAGAATCTGGAACGAGGATTCATTAGACGGTCCTCCTCTCCAGCAGGGGCAGGTTTCTTTTTTGTTTCCAAGAAAGAGGGAGATCTGCGACCTTGCATCGATTATAGGGGTTTGAATAGGATCACTATAAGAAATGCATATCCCATACCTCTCATAACAGAATTGTTCGACCGATTAAAAGGGGCTCGTGTCTATACGAAGCTTGATTTACGCGGAGCGTACAACCTGGTCAGGGTTAAAAAGGGAGACGAATGGAAAACGGCTTTTAATACACGTAGCGGGCATTATGAATACCTGGTGATGCCTTTTGGGTTGTGTAATGCGCCAGCCGTCTTCCAGGACCTTATAAACGACACTCTAAGGGAATTTCTGCAAGAATTCGTCATAGTATATCTGGATGATATCCTGATATACTCTCCTGATGTGGACACTCATCATGTCCACGTGAAACAAGTGTTGAAAAAAACTATTGAAGGCTGGATTGTACTGTAAGCTATAAAAATGTCTATTCGACATAGTAACTGTGCAATTCCTTGGTTATATAATAACTCCTGGGGGTTTTCAAATGGATCCTAAGAAGCTCTCAGCTATTCTTGACTGGCCTCTACCCCAAGGACTTAAAGCCATTCAGAGGTTTCTGGGGTTTACGAACTATTACCGAAGGTTCATTAAAGATTTTTCGGCCTTGGTGGCCCCCCTCACGGCTATGACAAAGAAAGGGTGGGAAATCAGAAATGGACACCTCAAGCCACTCAAGCCTTTGAGGCACTAAAGCAAGCTTTTACTACTGCCCCTGTTCTCCGACACCCAGATCCGGCTCTGCCTTTCCAAGTAGAAGTTGACGCCTCCGAACTAGGTCTTGGTGCAGTCTTGTCCCAAAGGGAGGCTCCTGACAAACCCTTGCATCCATGCGGCTTCTATTCTCGGAAGTTGTCCCCGGCAGAGAAGAACTATGACATTGGAAATAGAGAATTGTTAGCAGTCATCGCGGCCTTGGCCGAATGGAGATACTTATTAGAGGGGTCTAAGGACCCCATCGTTATCATAACCGACCATAAGAATCTCACGTACATTGGAGATGCCAAACGTTTAAATTCCAGACAAGCGAGATGGTCATTGTTTCTTTCAAGTTTTAATTTCGTGCTTACCTATAGACCTGGGTCCAGAAACATTAAAGCAGACGCATTGTCGAGACAGTATGAGTCTTATGAACATAATATCCAAGATCAGCATCCCATTGTACCCCAGGAGAGGATTATAGCCGCTACCACGATCAGTGTCTCGTCTCCTCTAATGAAAAGGTTGCAGACCTTCCAGGGCGCGGCTCCTGGGGGAAAACCTCCTGCGAGACTCTTTGTACCTGAGAACGAAAGAGAGGAAGTACTTAACATCTATCATGATAATAAAACTTCCGGGCATATGGGTATCACCAAGACTGTGTCTAGTATCAGTAAACTCCTCTGGTGGCCCACGTTGCGCCGAGATGTCAAAGATTACATTGCCGTGTGCGAAGTGTGCACAAGGCAGAAAAGTCCCAAAACAGCACCCATTGGCTTACTCCAGCCTTTGCCGATCCCCGAACGACCCTGGTCACATGTAGCCATGGATTTTATAGTAGAGTTACCTGAGTCAAGAGGGAATACAGTGATACTTACGATCATAGACCGATTTTTCCAAGATGGGCCACTATGTTCCTCTTCGGAAACTACCTTCGGCAGCTGAACTGGTGCCATATTCATTGCCAACGTGGTCCGCATACACGGTGTCCCTCTGGAGATTGTCTCTGATAGGGGGACCCAATTCATCTCCGGATTCTGGAGAGGGTTTTGTAAGAACGTAGGGATAGACCTCTCTTTCTCTTCGGCTTATCACCCCCAGACCAACGGAGCAGCAGAACGAGCAAACCAAAATATAGAGAAATATCTCAGGTGCTTTATCTCCGAACAACAAGATAACTGGTCAGACCTGCTACCATGGGCAGATATGCTTGAACAGCGCAGTGAGTGAATCCACAGGCATTCTCCTTTCTTCGCTGTTTATGGTTTTGATCCTCCCGTGCTCCCCGCCACGTTTCCTGATACCACGATTCCTGCTTTAGAGGAGCAACTGGCATCATTGAAAGAGACTTGGGGGAGAGTGAGACGGGCACTGGAGGAGAGTAGTGCCATCCAGAAAACGAAGGCCGACAGACACAGGAGGCAGGCACCCGTGTATCAAGTTGGGGACAGGGTTTGGCTGTCTTCACGTAACATCAAGCTCTTAGTGCCTTCCATGAAGTTGGCTCCTAGGTATATCGGTCCCTATAAGATTCTACGGCGACTCAACCCTGTCTCCTATGCTTTGGCGTTACCCCCCATTTTAAGATACACAATGTATTCCATGTAAAACCTTTGAAGCCGTTGTTATGTACCGGTACACCAAAGTCCATGCTCCACCGCCTCCTGTCTCTGTGGAGGGCGAGGAGGAGTTCGAAGTTAAGGCCATTCTGGGTGCCAGGATGTCTAGGGGGTCTTTGCAGTACTTGGTCGATTGGGTGGGTTACGGTCCGGAGGATCATTCTTGGGTACCGGCTGCGGAAGTCCATGCTCCTAGGCTAGTGAAGGCCTTCTATTCGGCGCACCCCCGTGCCCCTGGGGGTCGTCCAGTGGCCGCCCCTGGAGGGGGGGGTTCTGTCACGGTGGGTCAGGGGATGGGGCGCCTGGCAGCAGCTTCCTCGCTGCTCGCTGGCCAGGCGCCGAATGTAAACGCTTCCGGGTGCGCTCACGTGGGACGCCGAGGGGCGGGGCCTGGCGTTGTGACGCGGACCCGCCGGGTTTAAAACCCAGTCTCACCATTACACCGGTGCCCTGACGTGGTATTCACCTCCCGCAGAGCTCTTGTGATATTTGGCAAACGAACTCTCCTGTGTATGACCCTTGGCATTGGCAAACGAACCCTCCTGTGTATGACCCTTGGCATTGGCAAACGAACCCTCCTGTGTATGACCCTTGGCATTGGCAAACGAACCCTCCTGTGTGTATGACTCCTGGTATTGGCATTTACTCTGCTCTAGGTTCTGCCCTTAACGTTGGTACCGAGGTCAGTCTATGTGGCACCCTAAGCACGCATCAGATTACCTCTGCTATTACTAAAGTCCTAGGGAGGACTTGTGATCTGGTCTGTACCCCTGTCTGGTGTTTCCCTTTCTTTTACCTGCTTCATTGTCTATATAGCTTTGCCGACCATTCAAGGATCGGAAGAGTAGAAAGGGAGCTACATAAAGAGATCAATATCTTGGTAGTCAGAAGGATTCGTGACAATACTCTATTCCATACCTCTGTCTGGTGTTACCCCTTGTTTATATATTGTCTGGTTAATTGTCTTTCTAGTTTTGCCGACCATTCAAGGATCGGAAGGGTAGAGAGCGGTCTGCGTAAAGGGACCACACTTTTGGTAATCAGAGGGATCCGTGACACATGTAAAGTGCTGCCTCAGACCTGTCCAGCACTGATAGGGGTTAACCAGTAAAGTTAAACACAAACCACACACCACACCCTCCTACCTGTCTGTCTGTCAATAAAAGAGAATCCTCCTCCTGTGCAACTTGGCTTTGCATTGCAAGTCTTTCCCTGAAAGTGTTCTGACCTCTCTCTATTATCCTGCTATCAACCGTGGACCAGACCCTGCTTGACCCACCGACCTGGACTCATTGCTGCCAGCCACTGATCACGGACCGTGCTGACTACTCTTTTGCTCGCTCCCTTTGTACCTCGCCATGGACTCTGACCTGCCTCAGCCAGCTTACTCCCAGGTACCTCCAGTATATCCCTGCCTAAAGGGCTCTAACCACCTGAACATGGATCCCACCATGGCGAATGCCAGGTGCCACCCTGACACACCTGCAGATTATTATTAAAAAAATTTACACATACACACAACTTGTGTTGCACATGGTGCACAAACTGTGCATCGCTCAAAAGTTGCATGCGCTGAGCCAGTCGATCGACTGCCTCTCTTCGAATTTTCGCTATTGTGGGCAGTCTGAGAAAAAATAATTGCTGACATCATCAGCAGCTGATCTGGTCACTGCCACCCGGGAAATTCAAAATCTCGGCCGTCTGGAGGCGTGTGTATGTGTGGAGGAAACTCCTCCACTTCACACAGTGTTTCCTGCCAAACCAGGTAGAGGGAAGACACTTCACACAGCCTGACCACTTTGAAATGCTATAGTGATGAGGGTGTGTAGAGTGTCATTTCGCAGGTGGCACAGAGAGTGGTTAACTACCCAGAGGTGATAAAAAAGTACAAAACAAATGAAAAATGCCATGTGACGAAAGCTAATGCAAATATTGCATATTTTTATTCCTCCCAGCAGAACCTGTAAACAGAGAATCAATATGGACAACAGATGTGCATTTGTCTTCAGCCAAATGCGAGATTTCACCGAATGTGGGGCAATTAGCCAAATCATCCAAAACACAATTCAATGGAAGGACACCTCAAGAAATGAACAAAAAAAAATCATTGTATAGGATCGATTTCCGCTCTGGGGTTTGTCTCGGTTCATGTATGTGCACCTGGAAGGACAATGTGAAGGCAGAGTGTGTGGACTGTTGAGTAACCTTCCCACTCCTGATCCAAAGCCATGACTGTTGATATCTGCGACCTGTAATAACTACCCATTCCCCATATCTAACCAGAAACACACAACACCCTTTCATTAATTTTGATGTGTTAACAACGATGGAAACAATCAAAAGAGGTTAGACCCCTCCCCTTACTCGCTTATAAGACTCCTTCACTATTTACAAATACATACACATACCACCAATCCTGGTTGATCACCTTACTGCCCAGCCCCAAATCAGCAGTCATTCCCTTCAGATTGAGATAACTATATATCGGGTGCCCAGTGGTGCCTTTGAAGACCCGAGCTATCTTGGGAGCGAAGGGGTTAAGGAAACACAGACCCTCAGTTGTATGATTGTACGGGTAGTAGCCCTCTGCCTATCAAATAAGCTTACTGTCTCAGAAATTTATTTTGTGAAGGGTACATAAATTTTTACACTGTCTGCAATGGAGAGTGGTTTTCCATACGTCCACTGGGTCCTGGCAGTGCTTTTATGGAAAACATCTTGGTAGTGAAGGGGTTAAGAAAGCATACCAAGAAAGCAATGCCAATATTGCAATAATTATATGAAAATGTTGATATAAACAAATGTATTTGATTTGATCTTCCCATGTTAAAGTTATTTATTTTATGACCACATCACGGTCTGAAGAGTCCAGACTGTCTCCATTCTAGATGCATCAACCTGGTGTTCCCCTGCAATTTTTTCTTCATAAAATGTAACCTTTTCTCAGATTATTGACAGTTTATTCACTTTTGTAGGGTGAATTACTCTGTCTACACCCGCACTGCCAACTCTCGACTCTAAGACTTCTCAAGGGCAGCTCCGGTCCTGTGGGATGACTTGCCTTGTTCTATCAAACTCTCCCCTGATATTCAGGCCTTCAAGAAATCCCTCAAAAGCCATATATTCAGATTAATGCACCACATCACTGATGCAACACATCCCTCTGCTCACCTACTCACACATGATTGAACCTGCTTCAATGGCCCCACCATTCTCGAACCACTGGCACCAATGATCTTGCCATCCAGTAAAACTCCCCTGGTCTTCCTCAACCCCCAATCCCTCTAGATTGTAAATTGCAGTTACATTTACAAGTACTTATACAGCACCAACAGATTCTGTAGCGCTTTACAATGGAGATGCACAAACAGGTGACGTACATGATACAAGATGAAAGACAACCCTGCCTGTAAAATAACTGTCCAGGTAATACAGCACTTGTTTAAATCAAGTGCTCAGGCAAACATCCCGTGAGTTTACAATCTAAGGGACCGGGGGTAACTGAAACAAATGAGAACAGAGTGAAGGTGAAGCTGGAGGCCAGATGAATATAATAGGAATTGCACATGAAGGACCCGAAGCTTGGGCTTAGTAAGAGTAATTAGAGAGAGAAGTGGAGACAGCTGGAAAGGAGAGCTGGGCCCGCTACACCTCTTGTTTCCATCCTATGTCCATTTGTCTGTATCTCATTCCCTTTGGTTATTGTAAAGGGCTTCGGAAACTATTGGTGCAAAGTAAATGATGATAATAATAATATTTGCAATAGTTGAAATTTTTTTTCTTTCAGATCACCTGGACGCACCATCGTCTTCTGCCCGTTCGTTTAATCCCTATGACTGTTGCCGTTTCAGAAAGAACAGACGTCTTTTATTAACTTTTGGCACCAGCAGATACAGATATTGAGGAGGTCCATTCAGTGAGGCATGTGATCTGTACTGAGACACAAAGAAAGGTAACTTTATATTGTGGTACAAAGCCAATAAACAAGGATTATAATTTCTCTGGACCGTGACCAGCCAGAAAATGTTGAAATCTAAAGACACACTGATCACTGACAAATAAAACATCTATAACATCAAAACAGCACAAATTAACCATAGGGGGTTTTTCACTAACCTTTGAAATTGCCACTGAATTGTGAATTTCCCAATTCGGTGCAATTTCCGGACAATTTCTCTATTCACAAAGCTGTCAATTCACCACATGCAGTCGAATCGATGGCGAAATATGGTGCATTTCACTGGTTCGGCAGCACCAAAATTGTATCATTAACTATCAATTTGTCTATTTACACAACACCGAATTGCACCAAAATTGCAGTGAAATACCATGATTTTAAGTGTTTCAATCCTACAGGTTTAAACAGATGAATCCCATAGGTCTCATTGTAAAAAAATTACCCTTTCTTATTTATTTATTTAAAGACCATTTATTATTTTTATTTTTTGCAAAAAACCCTTTTTATTATTTCTTTTTTAAAATACCTTTTAGTATTTTTGGTATTTTTTATGACATTTTTGTTTTTTTAACCCCTTTGCTGCGGGTGACTTGTGGAGAACGTCCTCATTGACTCCCGCATATAGCGTCACCCGCTAGCGAGAGCCCTGGGAGACATACTCACCTCTCTCTCCGGGGTCCCGTGGCGTTCTGATTTCAGGGAAGTCAGACGCCGGATTTAAAGGTCTCCCAAGGTTAATGATGTCAAAGCGCCATGTGCGATGATGTAATTTTTCAGGTGACCCCCCCCCCGGCAAAGCCGGGAGATCGCCTGGAAGAAGGGGGATCCTTTCGGATCCTTCTCCCTCCCAATTGGGAGGCGCTACAAGTTGAAGGCAGGCATCACTTGGAAGGGCAGTGTCTGCCCTTTCAAGCGATGCCTGTCTTTAACCCCTGAGGTGCCAGACCACAATCTGGCACCGGATCGCGTCCTAGCTCCGGTGGGGGCTGCCATCTTGGAATGCGGCTCCACCTCCGGGTCCACCCCTCGTCACCTGATGTCATCGCGCATGACGCAATGACATCAGTTAGCTGGGGAACCCCTAGCAGTCCGGGGAATTCCCAAGGAAATCCCCTGGTGGAGATATGGGAGTTCAAATGAACCACCTATCTCCCGAACTGTGGCAGCTAGAGGGTCTTTGGCCTTTCAAATGATACCAAACATGACCATGTATAAAGTAAGGAAAAATTTATAAAAATAATTTAAAAAAACGTGTTATTTTTATTAATGCAGCAATATTGTTCACATTTCAATTATAATGTGAACAATGATGCCGCACTAATGATTTTTTTTCTATGGGGTGTGTTTGCAAAAAATCACGTAATTCCCCCCCAAAAAAATTAACGAGTCCCCATTTCTAATTTTTTTAACCCTTTCGCTGCTGAGGCTTTTCCCGCCCCTGTGCTGAGGTCATTTTTACCGGTTTTGCTCATCATGTTTAAACGTGTTTTGAAGGCTTATTTTAGTATATGACCCAGACATATTATATATCGTTCTTTCCGTCAGACTCGGTAGATTCATAATATGTCATTATTATATGTATACGTTATGTCATGTCTGTATATTATAACAAAAAATGCAATAAAATATGTATTTTCAATAATTTACAATGTGTAAAGTGTTTTTTTTCACATTTTAACATGCGAGCAATTGCGGTTATATTTTGTATGGGGTGCGCTTGTTAAAAAAATTAGAGATGGGGTCTCGTTACATTTTTTTGGGGGAAAATTACACTATTTTTAACAAACGCACCGCATACAAAAATCGTTAGTGCAGCATCATTGTTCACATTATAATTGAAATGGGAACAATATTGCTGCATTAACAAACCAAAAAAAAGAAAAAAAAAGTGTTTATTTTTTTTTTTATAATTTTTTTTTTAATTTTTTTTTATTTTATTTTTCATTTATTTATTTTTTTACAAATTTTTTTACTTTCATGTTTGGTATCGTTGGAACGGCCATGCTCTGGCCGATCCAACCATACCAAAATTTAACCCCTAGCTGCCACGGATCGGGAGATAGGGAGTTCATTGGAACTCCCTATCTCCACAGTTGGTGGCAGTTAAGGGTTAAGTCCAGGACTGGCGTCATCGTGCTACGCACGATGACGCCAGTCCTTAGGGGGAGTTCCCGGAGGCTTGGCCGACATCCAAGATGTCGGCCAGCTCCGGAAAAGGATCGCAAACCGGCGCTTTTCAGCGCCGATTCGCGATCCAGCTCCCCAGGGGTTAATGCCAGGCATCATTTGGAAGGGCAGGCTGTGCCCTTCCAAATGATGCCTGGGTTAGCCCCCGCAGAGCCGCCGATCGGGAGGGAGAGAGGTCCGAAGGACCTCCCCCCCTCCCTTTCAGGCGCCTCCTCCGCACATGCGGGGGGGGCGCCTGAATTTGGTGTCATCGCGCTGCCGCAATGACACCAAATTCCGGCGGCTGCTGTTCCGGATGCCGGGCTGACATCCAGGATGTCAGCCCGCACCGGAGGGGCCAGCGATCGGCCGGAACCCGGCCGAACGCTGACCCCAATGGGAGGACGCGCTCAGCGCGTCCTCCGCATACCAGCGGGAATGCTGAGGACGCGCTGAGCGCGTCCTCAGCATCGAAGTGGTTAATAAGCGCAGCCCATAGAAAATATAACCGCAAAGGCTCGCATGATAAAATGTGAAAAATACACTTTACACGCTGTAGATGATTAAAAATTCTATTTTTACTGCAATATTCAGGCAGGACGTGATGTATACATATAATAATGATATATTATGAATCTGCCAAGTCTGCCGGAAAGAACGATATATAATATGTCGGGGTCATATAATAAAATAAGGCTTCAAAACGCGTTTAAACATGATGAGGAAAAGCGGTAAAAATGAGCTCAGCACACAGGTGTGAAATGGCTCAGCAGCGAAGGGGTTAATTAACCTCCCTGAGGGTTATCCTGAGTGTGTCTTGGGGTTAAATTTCACTGCTGAAAGCCACTCTTGGGTTGCATGCATCACCTCTCCCTGCGCTCCCTCAATGTCCCCCGCAGTCTCCTCCGCCGATCGCAGCGTTTAACTTCCTGGATTCCTTCTCGTGAGGAGGGAACCAGGAAGTTTGAGGTCGCTATTGCCGGAGGAGACTGCGGGGGACATCTAGGGAGCGCAGGGAGAGGGGATTTATCCAGCTGCATCTCGAGTGTTGCTCGGGGTTACCGCTTCCAACATAGGAATTTAACCCCGAACCACACTCGGGAATGCCGCTGGGGGGGGTGAACAAATAGACCGCTTTTTGACAAGCAAATTTGAAAAAAACAGGAGGAGGTTAATTTTTAAAAAAATTAACAGACATTTTTATTATTTTTTAAAGGACGTTTTATATTATTTTCACTACATATTTATTGGTTTAAACTCCTATTAGGAGCAGAGGAGACTTCCTGTTTTTACTTAAGATGAATTTTCCAAGGCAATTTTGGAGCAACTTGGCACTTTTTGCGGAAGTCCGCAAACTGCTTCAGCGACTCCATTTTCAGCAAAACACCGTCACCATTCGGGAATTAGTGAATGACCTGTGTTTCCGGCAAAATTGGAATCGCCGGAGTGAGATGAAATGGGACAAAGTGCAAAGCACCGAAATTGGCTCCATTGGCTTCCTGTATGTTCCAGGATACAGTTTAAAATACTGACGCTCACATTCAAATCGCTCAATAACTCAACCCCTCCCTACATGTCTTCGCTACTCCGCAAGCACGTCCCGTCTAGACAACTCCGGTCAGCAGGTGATCTCCATCTGTCATCGGTCTACACACGCACGGCCAACTCTCGTCTCCAAGACTTCTCAAGGGCAGCTCCAGTCCTGTGGAATGACTTGCCTTACCCTATCAAACTCTCCCCTGACCTTCAGGCCTTCAAGAAATCCCTCAAAACCCTTCAGATTATTGTACCACATCACTGATGCAACTCATCCCTCTGCTCACCTACTCACACATGATTGAAGCTGTTTCTATAGCCCCACCATCCCCGAACCACTGGCACCAATGATCCTGTTGTCCGAAAAAATTCCTCTTGTCTTCCTCAACCGCAATCTCTCTTTAGACTGTAAGCTCCTATGAGCAGGGCCCTCTACACCTCTTGTTTCCATCATATGTCCATTTATCTGTATCTCGTTCCCTTTGGTTATTGTAAAGCGCTGCGGAAACTGTTGGCGCTATATAAATGACGACAATAATAATAATTGTGTTAAGTTTCGGTGCTTTGTGAATAAACCCCTATATGTGGAGCTCATTCACAGCAAACTCGGCCACATAGGTATTTTGAACTCATGTGTAGCTGAGCATCATGGGAGAGGTAGTTCCAAAACATCTGGGAGGTCAAGTTTGCTGACTCCTGCTCTAAACCATGACTTAAAACATCTGACGAGGAAACATCCAATCAGTTTACAGCCGAAATTTACATTTTTATTGGCTGGCAGCTTGATCAATTATTTTAATATGTGAAATTAACCTTAAATTAAATGATCACTACCATTATTGAGTATACAATAACTTCAAAAGCAGCCTTCTGAGATTGAGTATACTCGATCTGGTCAGAGCCCAAGTTGTAATGTATATGTAGTAGCACTTTTTGGTCAGCAGAGGGAGACCTCTCTCTGTCATATAGGACTTATCTACATTAATCACATACACGGAGAAGCCTGTTCGTTATGAGGACAAATCTACAAAAAGTTGGGAGAAATTGCAATTTTCCCAACAACTGCTGCTCCTCCTCTTTGGCTCAGTGTCTCCCAAACCCCTACGCAACTTGCGTAGTGTAGAAACTGCAAATTGCGCAACGCTATGGGACTTGTGCCACTTTGCATACGTAGGTTCCGTAGTGTCTGCACAGAACGATTGATCGGAGCTTCACGTGCATGCACCGATCCGATCCATTGGTTGCCTCTCTGAGGCCGATCGCTATAGTTATTGGTCAGAGAGGGTGACATCGGCTGATCTCTGTGTGTGACATCACTAGTGACCAATCTGGTGCCAGCAGCCGAGAAATTCAAAAATCCCAGCTGCTGGTGACGCTGGGTGGGGTCAACACCTCGGGTCCTATTACAATCTTCACGCAAACGTTAGGAGCGCGCAAAAACGCATTAACGCGAGGGGCAAAATCCTTTGCACTGAAGTCGTATTACAATGTCAGCGCAACAAACGCGCGTATACGTCTACCGCAGGTGAACCTGCGCGAACGCTGCACGAGTTTACTGTATGGCGCGCGTCCTATACTTAACATTGTGAGCGCAAAGGCGTTTGTGCGCTGGTACACAGATGGTATTACAATCTATTCGCAGTTTGTAACGCACAGACTTTGTGCGCGTAATTTTAGCAACTCCTAAAAGCTGGTGTTAATGGTAAATTCTATCAACCTGCCGAACCCAAATACACCAGCCCAAAAAAAAATACGCAGCAAAGTATAGCAACACATTCTACACATACCCAAACCAATAAAATGGAGAAGTTGTGTGTGCATTTTTTTTTATTGATGCAGCATATTTGCGCAGATTGACTTTGACAGGTGCAAAAACTCAACGTGAGACAATTGTGGCTCTTAATTCTGATTGGTTGAATCGCGTGAAAAAAACAGTCTGCACACTGATTTCTGCGCGCAACGTTACTGCGCGCGCATTTTTTCACGTCTGTTTTAATGCGCGTTGTTTTTTGACGGATGAAAAAATGCGCAAGGATTGCAATACCATCATTGATTTACGTGCGTTAACGTATAACGCTTTGCGCAAAAATTAACGTGTTGCACGTGTGTTTTTGCATGAAGAATGTAATAGGGCCCCTCCACTTCACACTGTGATTTCACCAGATTGGGGGCATATGGGGAGCACTCCTCACATCCTGACCACCTTAAAAGAATAAAGTGGTCAGGATGAATAGAGTGATCCTTAATACTGCCATTCAACCCTACTATGGGAGTTATTCAGAGTGCACCGAAATGTCGCTGACATTTCGGTGCGCTCTTGTTCCCCGCACTTCGGGGAACCAAAGTTCCCCATTCATTCATCGCAGGGTCCCCAGACTGCAGGGAAAACGTGGCGCAAACCCACTGCAATCCTGCCACAATCCCACTGGAACCGCCACAAAAAACACGCCGAACATGTTGGAAAAAGCCGACGAGCCGCCGATCACAGCGCAGACCAGCTGCCAAAAATCTTTTGACAAGGTGACGAACGGGGTGAAAATTCAAACAAAAAAACAATTTGCCGTTTGCAAAAAAACTACAGAAGGAAAATGTCTGGAATTACCATATAAGATCCTATGAATAATAATAAAAAGGTCTGTTACAGAGAAAAGAAAAAAAAACGCTTTTACATGTTTTTAAAAAAAATTGACAAAAAAATTGACAATAAAATCTCAAAAAATGCCTAAAAGATCCTAAAAAAGAAGTCAATCAATAAAGAGACCTTTTGCTGCAGATTAAAATAAACGGTTTTGGATATTGATTAAAAACGGGAATATTTTTAACGTTGAAGCCTATGGGATTCGCCTGATTAAGGCTAGGGTCAGACTAACGCATTTTTCGCGTTGTCTGTGAAAAAGTACATTCGAACGAATGGACGCATTTTTTCACGGAATGCGCGATAGCGGTCATACGATGCGCCTGTTCGTCCGTGATTTTGTACGGATCAAAAATAAAACACTTTTTGCGTCTGGACGTTATGTAGGCCGGACATTAGCAGCGTCTGACGTCTCCCAATCACGCACACACGCCGCTATGCGGACGCAGCGCACTCTGTACGTCAGTACTAGCGGTTTGACGTTCTAGAAAAAATGCGTTCGTTTGCCACTTGCGTTGCACGGACGAACTTTCGTGCGGCCGTACTTCGTGTGTTCCCCGGCATTGGACGTCATTTGCTGCTAGCACGGCCGTGATTTCGTGCGTCTAAACGCACGTTACAACTGCTTTCGTCTGACCCTAGCCTAAACCTGCCGAATGAAAACACAGAACAGCAGGGCACTTCGGCAACTTTTCACTGCTGTTCGGTGTCTCTGAATAGATTAACCATTGCTTCTCTATGGGGGATTTCACTGCCGTCGAACATGCAACAAAATTTGGCGAACTGCCTGCTCTCTGAATAGCCCCGAAATGTCACTGTACGGGGAAATTCACTGTTCAATGACATCTCAGGGCCAGATCGGCTCTCCCCTATAGTGTTCACAGCAACAAGTAACAATGTACCCGAGATACCATCATATTATGTCATTTTATGGGTACATTGCATGTTTGCTATCCGTTTTTATCAGCGGTGTTATAAGCCGGTGTTTGTGTTTTGTACACAGGGCTGGATCGTTACATTGCAGACCTTTAAATATTTTACTGCCCTTTTATCTGATTTTTACAATAAACAGGTTGTTTTTCACCTCTTATACAGAAATCATATTTTCTCAGCAGGTTTTCTGGTACACGTGCAGAGTCTATTTAGTACAGAGGTGCGTGTGGGTACCGGTCACTCCGGTGGACCTTTCTACGCATCCCTTTTGCTGCTAGTACAAAACACGCAGAAGAAAACATCCTAGAGGCACTGAAAGCATTTCACGGGTTCTATAATTACCTACAAAAGCAATGGTTGTATCCCACTAGGCTTGTGCACCGATTTTTTTTTTCGGATCGATTCGGTTCGATTTTTCGGATTTTTAAACTTTTCGATTCGGCTCGTTTCGACCGATTTCTGTTTCGATTCGGTTCGGCTCGATTAGTTTTTCGTGTACATTTTTTTCCCGGAATATCGACCATTTTTCATATTTTCGTGTCACTTTGCTCGTATTTTGTATCGACTTTTCGTAATTTCGTAAATTTTCGTTTTTCGGAATTGTACATGTTTTCGAGAATATCGACCGTTTTTCGTATTTTCGTGTCACTTTGCTCGTTTTTTGTATCGACTTTTCGTAAATTCGGAAATTTTCGTTTTTTCGGAACGTCTGTTCTCCTCGTTTCAAAGCAATAAATTTCGATTTGACACATTTCAAGTCCATTCGAAAATTCCGAAAATATTTCGTTTCGGCTCGGAAAACTTTTCGGATCTGCCATTTTCGGATCTAAAAATTTTCAGAAATTCGGCCGCATCCGTAAACACGAATCGGGAAATTTCGTGAAAATTCCGAAATTCCGAAACGCACATCCCTATATCCCACTGCAGCATGGGATACCGTAAAACCTAACGTTTAACCCCTCCACTTCCAGGAGCTTTTCCATAAAACCATTCTCACGGACCAGTAGTTTAGTGGAAAACCATTTTACAGAGGCCACACGGTATAAATGTGCTGTGGAATCCCTATGATTTCCATACTGTGGGCAACGTGGCTCCATCTGCTGGCCAAAATGCACTACTGCTGCAGTGCCACTGGGTCTGCATGTCTCTGATAGGATGCAAAGACATGTTCCAGCCTTTCTTCTCATTCTAGCAGCTTGGCTGTAGTGTCCGTGGCGCTAGAGGTTTCGAGGCACAATCTGGAGCCCACACGCAAACTAATTTTGTTTGCAATAAGGGAAAATTAATGTGCATTGATCCAAGTTAAGACACAATCTTGGGACCCTGCGGGTGCTTTTGCAAGTTTAGCAGGTTGTCGATCTTGGAAGTGAAGGGGTTAATTAACCCCAAAAAGGTTAAAAACATGACCATATTTTGTGCTTTACTAGAGAAAAGCCGCAGATTTTTTTTTTATGCCTTTCCAATTCAGACGCAGCCGAGTGTGGATGCTCAGAATTTGGCCGTGATCTTATTGGATGCTTGGGGACAAACGGAGTATCCTTTTCGACAGCTAGAGTTAGAAATTAGTTGTTAGCGTCAGGATTTAGGGTAAGGGTCAAAACAAGGGACAGAATCTGTTGCCTTAAAATAAAGCAAAAATGAAACAGAGCGGAATGATAGGGTTAGGGTAAATTCTCTAACCCTAAATGAAATCCTAACCCAAAAACAAGCACAGGTAGTAACACAAACCCTAAGCCTAACCCTAATATCTAACCCTAGCTGTGGAAAATGACACTCCATATTGTTCCGGCACGTCCAATTATGCGACCGGAATTGGAATATAAATTTTAAAGATGCACTTTCTAACTATGCAATTTTTTCTGCATCTTTTCTATAGGACACTATGTTCGTAATGATTGAACAGGCGGAAGAAAAAAGGTAATATACTCGGCGCATGTAATGCGTTACTGTCACAAGCTCATATTATAGCCCATTAAGTGGGAAAAAGTGCCCAGGGTCAATAAAGAGAGGGGGGGGAGTAACATGAGGTCTGTGGGTCTCAGTAGCATACTGGGGGGGGGGGGTGTAGCCGACCCAAGCGGCATGGGAGGAGGGGTGGCAGAAGACAAATAACAAATAATGGCAGCAACGAGCCATCATCACAAATGCATGACGCTAACAGCAGAGAATGCGCAATGATGTCTACGCCATGTATGTGCAGAGATGCCCAGGCCGCGCATGTATGCAGTGAAGGCCCATTACCGTCTGTGGCCATTCTTGCCATGGTTATTGACATAGTAGAGGCAGCACGCTGGCATTTTGCTCGAAACGGTGAAAAATATGCCTCTGGTGGGTCCCAAATAACCACCGAACTGCAGAAAGAAAAAAAAAAAACGGAACTCTCCTATTCTCCTAATAGGTGTTCACACCAATACAATTGTATTTAAATGTGTCTGAACAATAAAAAAAGGTTCTTTAAAAAATAATAATAAGAAGAAGAAGCTCTGTTACAGAATAAAAAAATAAAATAAAGCTTTTTAAAAAAATTGGGAATCAAAAATCTCATCTAAAAAAGTACTAAGAATTCAAAATGATGTTCTAAAAATAAATCAATAAAAGAATAAAAAAGAATAAACGTTTTGAAAAAATAAAATAAAAACAATAATATTTTTACATTGATTCCTGTGGGATTCGACGGTTTAAACCTGGCGCCCTGAATTACTGAATCGGGGCATTTCGCTGACACTTCGGTGCAGTTCGGCGAATAGATTAACCATTACTTCTCTAGGGACAATTTCACTGTCGCAGAATATCGCCAAAGGTTGCTGATCTGCGGCGAACTGCTGCGTATTGTGTGAATTGACAGTTTAGGTGCAATTCAGTGGCAAGTTGGGGGCTTATTGAATAACCCTTATGGGTTTGGTTCCGGTTTCCCAGCACCTTTGCTTCACTTTTGGGCTGCACCGAGGCTGTTCCCTGTAGCGCCTGCGTGTCGTCCTTCTCCGTGGGTTTTAACGTGTTGCGCTTTCATTTCATCTTCTGGATCGTTCTCTTTTTTTTTCTTCTTCAAAGCTCTGTAATAAAGTGAAGCATTCCTCGCACCGTGCGACGCACCGCACCATGCCCTCCCTCTCCACGAGACAAAAATGCATTGTTTAAGAATTTGTGAAAATACTCATGTGACGCGGATCTGAGCCGCTGGCGCTGCAGAACCTGCACTTTTTTGGAAACATCACCCACCGCACTAACGTCCCACAAATTGGAGGAGAAGGAGATCCTGCCGCCTGGACCCGGCTACTTTATTTCCCGTAGTAGAACGTAACATTTTCTATCATCATTATTATCATTTTTCGGATTTAATCCTCCTGTCCCGTATCTTCACCTCGGATCGATTCCTGCCATTAATAAATTCAGGTAAGATGTGGCACACGCGTCTGTCCTAAACATTGTCTCTGGAAAAGTACTGCGATACGGCGCGCGTCAATTCACTTTTATTGTGTCATCTGCTGCATTCCAAAAGTTGGTAACAACTTAACTCTTTCCTTTAAGATTATTCACTATCAGGGTAATTCAAAGAGAATCGAAAAGTCACCGCACGTTCGGTGACTTTTCGTTCTCTTCAACTCGGTTAGTTTTGCCGATCCCATTTCGGTGACCCTGCGGTGTATTCAGCAAGCACCCCAGGGTCCCCGAATTGCAGGGAAAGGTCGCCGCAAACCTGACGAAAACTCACCGCAAAACCCGGCGAATGCACGCTGAAAACCCGCAAAAACATCTGGATTAAGCAGGCGAAAACGCCGGAAAAACCCGAGCAGGAGCCGATCACACGCAGCAAAGCCGCCGGAAAAAGCCGACACCGCAGACGAAGGCAGTGAATAATTTAGGCTAGGGTCAGACGAACGCATTTTCGCGTTGTCTGTGAAAAAGTGCGTTCGAACGAATGGACGCATTTTTTCACGGAGTACGCGATAGCGGTCATACGATGCGCATTTGCATCCGTGATTTTGTACGGATCATCAATAAAACACTTTTTGTGTCTGGACGTTATGTTGGCCGGACATTAGCAGTGTCTGACATCTCCAATTCACGCACACACGCCGCTAGCGGACGCAGCGCACTCTGTACGACCGTACTAGAGGTTTTACGTTCTCGACAAAATGCGTTCGTTTTCCACTTGCGTTGCGCAGCCGGACTTTTGTGCGACCGTACTTCGTATATTGGCCGTCATTGCCCGTCATCTGCTGCTAGTACGGCCGTGATTAAGTGCGGCTGCACGCGCGTTCGCACTGCCTCAGTCTGACCTTAGCCTTAGCAAAACAGTTTGCTTGAATGATTGAAAAGTGAAACGCTGTTTGCAAAGAAACTACTGAGTGAAATTGTCTAAAATTTACATATAAAATCCAATGAATGATAATAAAAAGGGCTGTTACAGAAAAAAGAAGTAAGCTTAAAAAAAAGAATTAATCAGAATCTTTCTAAAAAAAAATTTAAATCCAGAAAAATGCTTAAAAGATCCTAAAAAACCTATAAATAAAGAGACTTTTTGCTGCAGATTAAAATAATAAACGGTTTATTAGATATTGAATTAAAACGGGAATATTTTTAACATTGAAGCCTATGGGATTCGCCTGAATAAACCTGCCGAATGAAACCACCGAATGGCAGGGCATTAGGGGAACCTTTCACTGCTGGTTTGTGTTCTCTGAATAGCCAAAGCAGTACTTTTTCATGGGGATTTCACTCCCGTCGAACAGGCACCGAACAGGCACCGTATGTGCAGGCAATTCGCCAGGATTTGGCGAATTGCCTGCTCTCTGGATAGCCGAATGGCCAGGAAAGGTATCCGAATGCTGATTTTCAACGTTTGGTTCCCTTTCAGGTGCCATTCGGATCTCTTTGAATAACCCTGTATATTATTGTCTTTCTGCGAATGTGTTGATAAATTATAATATATTTTTATAAATATACATATAAACCTTATCTCTGCTACAAAGTCACAGTGTGGCATAGCATTGATTTTAGGGATCTGTGTAATAACAGACCCAGGATGCATAAAAGTGAAACCGATGTTATTTGCATATCCTACCCAGAATTCCTTGCTGCATATGGGGAATGTGGCACAGGAGCTCTGGGATGTAATTCATCAAATTGCTGTGATGTGCAAGTGGCTTCTGCCATAATAAACACACTTATTATAGTGTGGAGGCCTTTTATCTCACTTTTTGTCCTCCACTACAACCCTTGTAGAGATATATATATATATATATAATAAATATATATTTTTCTCTTTCTGCAGATGTGTTAATATTTTTTTAGAATCTTATAATTTATCAACACATCTGCAGAAAGAGAAAAATATATATTTATTTATAATATATATATCTATAAAAATATATTATAATTTATCAACACATCCGCAGAGAAAAATATATTATATTTATAAAATATATATCTTTATAAAAATATATTAAGATATATATTTCATAAATATATATTTTTCTCTGTCTTCGGATATGTTGATTAAATTATAATATATTTTTATAAATATATATTCTAAATAAATATATTTTTTTCTCTTTCTGCAGATGTGTTGATAAATTTATAAATATAATATATTTTTCTCTTTCTGCGGATTTGTTGATAAATCATAAGATTATATATATATATATATAATTTATAAAATATATTTTCTTATAACTTATCAAAAGATCCGCAGAAAGAAAATAGATTATATTTATAAATTATTTTTATAATCTTATAATTTATCAACACATCCGCAGAAAGAGAAAAATATATTATGTTTATAAAATATATATATAATTTATAAAAATACAGTATTTTATAATTTATCAACACATCTGCAGAAAGAGAAAAATAAATATATGTATTATATCTTTATAAAAATAAATTCTAATTTATCAACACATCCGCAGAACGAGAAAAATATATTATGATTATAAAATATATATATTTATAAAAATATATTATCTTATAATTTATCAACACATCTGCAGAAACATATATATATATATATATATATTTATTTTTCTATTATCTTTATAAAAATATATTCTAATTTATCAACACATCCGCAGAACGAGAAAAATATATTTCTAAAAACATATTTTTTATAAAGATAATATATTTTTCTCTTTCTGCGTGTGCTGATAAGTTATAAATGTCGTATTGAGATCAGCTATAAAATGGCAGTATTATTTTCTACGTTGGATTTTATACGTTTGCAGGAAAGATCGAATGATTTTGGGGGAAAAAAAGGAAAAGAAAATACAATGGGATGTGGAAAATAATAGTAAAGATGAATTAATGGAGTGTTGGTGGTATGAAAAATTTGATTGTCATCATTGGGTCAAGAAGGATTATCCCCTTCTCTTTGGCAAAAGTGAAATTAGATTTTTTTTTGCACTTTCTTTTGGATCAGCAGCAGTAACATATGGGATTGGTGGGCTCTCATGGACTTTATTTTAAGACCTATATAATATTAAACAGGGTGTCCATAAAGTCTCTTTACAATTTCAATAATTTATTCCAAAGGCAAATGAAAAGACAGATAAGTGAAAATTATTACAAAATGAGACGTATATATTTAAGTTTTTTTTGCCTCATTTAATGCACCTCTATATGGGCACCATTAGTTGCACGAAGCACATCAAGACGGTACTGGATTTCTTGCCGTGTTCACTGTTTGGAGAGTGCTGGTCGTACTCGCTGGTCGCTGTACATATCAATAAATAACAAACAATTTTATATCAAGTCAGGAGGCTTCATATTTTGCATTCTCTTTTCTTTACTAAACAACAGCAGCAAAGGAAAGTTTACATAGCAACAGCAGTAACCAATAAACAACAAGTGAGTAGTCAGTCTTAGCCACGCCCTCTTTTCTTTGCTGCTGGCGACCAGGTGAGACGTTTCCAAAACAGCTCCTGGTTGCCAGGCCTAATATATATATGTACATTTAGTTTTATTAATTAATGTAGAGTAATATTTATGATTGCTAACATTAGCTTATTGGAGTAATTTTTGTGATTGCTAACATTATTATTTGTGCTGCATTGTGTTTTTTTCTCCACAGGTCCCTGCTGTGCGGGCACTCTCCCGCCTGCAGGGTGCGCTCTGCAATTCGCTTGGTCTCCCGGCGGACCGAGGGCCCTTTGCCCCTTGGTGGTCGGGTGACCATCGGCGGCACGTTTTTTTCCAGAGATTTGAGGGATTATTTTAGATTTATTCCACGTTTTGCCTTGCGAACGGCACCCTCTGCCTCAGCACATGCGCGGCTATTCTCCCCTCATGCGTAGGCATCCCTATTGCGCTTGCGCGCGCTGGCGGCCATTTTAGGTTCCAACCGTTTGCCGCCATTCGGAGTTCGCGCCCTCCATACCTCACAGGTGGCAGCACGCTATCACCGAAGCGTTTAAAAAGACTGAAGGCATCCGCTTCGGACCCCTCCGCTATCTCGGGTGAGCCCCGATAACCTTATTTGTCTACAAATACATATTTATTCCGGCGGCAATTTATACAATCTGCCTGCATACCTCGGGTGAGCCCCGAAAACTATATACAATCGCGCAAATTAAGGCATACACATATATTCTATATCTGCAACGGGTGAGCCCAGTTATTCCAAATTTGATGGATCCTCCTCAATTAAATCTTAGCCATCAGGAAGAGCTGAAGGCCTGGCTCCTTTCAGCCACTTCTGAGACCTTGCCCATTGCTCTTGCAGCGTTGCCTCCACTTCCTCAGCAGGATCCTCCGGTGCTTTCCAGAGCCCAGTCCCCGTCCCAATCTGTGGACTCTCAGTCCAATCAATCCGAGGCAGCTGCCCCGTCGCGAAAAAGACGCTGGAAGGGCCAGTCTGAAACCGCAGGAAAGGGTAAAGACCCCGCTAAAAAAATCCTCTCATATGTCTGCGCAAAATCATAACGAGGATGACTCTTGCGATTTGGAGGATTACCGGGCAGATTATCCGGAAGATGAAGGAGCAGAGACCGCCGGTGACCCGCCGGCTACTCCTAGCTCGATGGGTGAGCCCCATCCCGATGCCATGGCTATTATACCCCACTCAGCCACTTCAGCTCCTCGCTCTCTGGTGTCCTCGGACACTCCGGCACCGATCCTGGACGCTGGGGGCGTTCCGTTTTTCGATCCACGCACCACTACACACCCCAGGTCTCCGGCCTGGATTCTACCAGATCATATCGCAGAGTTCCTGCGCTTCTGGTTGCGCTGTCCGTTGGAGAAAGCTGACAGAGCACGCTTGCAGGCGGAATGCCCTCGCCCGACACTACCAGATAAAGTATCCCTTACCCTGGAGTTTGATGAGGACTTTGTCACCTTCATGGGGAAGGCTGGCAGGGATACTCGACGGGTCTGGAACGGGGTCTCCGCGGCGCCCAGGACAAGTTGCTGGACGTCTCGGGCCCCCTTTTGCTGATTTTCGTCATGGCGGATGAGGCGTTAAATAACAATGCTCCGCTCGATCCGGCCCTGGTCAGTGAATGGGCACAGCGCGCACTTTGCCTTTTGGGGAATGCTAATGTTGGCATTTCTTCAAAACGCCCTAAAGCGGCACTTTTTCGTTTTGATGCAAAACTAACCTCTATGTCCACCAAGGAGTTGGGTCCTGCAGCGAAGGGGTTGCTGTTCGGGGATCTCTTCTTAAAAGAACTCAACCGCAAGGTTAACATATACACCAATTTGCAGAAAGTGCAATCTAACATGAAGCGGGTTTTCCACCCTACAACTCGTTTTTCCCCCAGGGCTGGCGCACCAAGAGGTCGGGTTGCCAGCCGATACCACACCTCGTATAGACCTCGCATTCCCTCGTACCAAGGCACGGACGTGCTGTATCGTCCTAGCCCAATCCTGGCACGGGGTGTTCCCGACGGTCGTGGCTTCGGCAGACCCAGACGTCGCTGCCTCCGCGGGTAAGTACCCCTGCGCTTCCGCTACCCCACATACCGGTCGCTGGTCGATTACGCTTTTTTCTTCCCAAGTGGCGCAAGCTCACCTCCGATTCCTGGGTCCTGCGAACTGTGTCCGGGCTTTAATAGACTTCTCCCAGGTTCCTGTCCAGTCTGTTTCTACGGTCCCGGCCCGTTACTCCTCTCGAGAATCAGCATTGATAGACGAGGACCTTCGCTCCCTGCAGTTGTAGGAGCCATCCTCCCCGCACTAGTACCCCCGTGCTTCACCAGCAATGTATTCCTGGTCCACAAAAAGTTTGGGGACCTCCGGCCGGTTATAAATTTAAAGGCCCTCAATGCTTTCGTGTCCTATCGCCACTTCAAAATGGAGGGCATACACCTCCTCAGAGATCTCCTTCGAGACGGCAACTGGTTCACGAGATTGGATCTCACGGACGCTTACCTCACGGTCCCAGTCCATCCCGCCCACCGACCGTACTTGCAGTTCCGCTGGCATCGCGACCTCTGGCACTTCACCTGTCTGCCGTTTGGCCTCAGTTCCGCACCCTGGTGTTTCACGAAGCTCCTCAAACCGGTCATGGCCTCCATACAGGCCCAGGGCATCAGGACAATTGTATACCTAGACGACATACTGGTATTGGCCCAGAATCCCGTCCAATCCTTGCATCACACCACCTTGGTAGTGGCGCTCTTGCAAGACCTGGGCTTTATCATCAACAGAGAGAAGTCAGAGCTGCGGCCCACTCAAACCATCACCTTCTTAGGGTTCTACATCGACTCCACGTCTTGTCAACTCTGCCTTCCCCCGCAGAAGCTTCGGGCCATCAAGAAGACTCTCAGAGGAGTCTTGTCGTCAGAGGTTCGGGTGGAACTCCTATGGTGGCTGCGCCACATGGAAGCCTGGAATGGACGCGCCATCTTCGGCTCCCTACCGGTCTTTGTTCTGGACTCGGATGCCAGCCAATCGGGTTGGGGAGCGACCTGCGGATCCGCATCTACAGGCGGGGCATGGACCCCCGAGGAACGGCAGCTTCATATCAATTGCCTGGAACTCATTGCCGGCTCCTTCGCCGTCCGCAGCTTTACCCAGGACCTCAGGGACTGCTCACTCCTTCTCCGCATGGACTACATTTCTATCGGACCTTACTCTCTCCCTCTTCAATTACTGCCTGGAACGGAACATCTCCCTCACGGCGGAATACCTACCCGGTTCCTCCAACTATGTGGCGGATTGGTTTTCAAGATATTGGAGAGACTCCAGCGACTGGAAATTGGAAGTTCCTACGTTCCAACAGCTGTCCTTAATGAGGGAGGCCCGCAGACGGAGGATTCAACTTCTCCTGATCACGCCCCTGTGGCATGCTCAACCCTGGTTTCCCACTGACGTTGGAACTCTCCTGCCTTCATCCGCTTCGGCTACCGTCCTTCCATTCAATTCTGACAGATCCCCCAAGGCGGACCACACCCGTTGGTCGTGGAAGGCAACCTTTCCCTGGTGGCATGGACGATTTCCAGGGACCCAGCATGCTGCCAGGCCTATCGGACGCAGCTCGCACCTTATTACGGGAATCCTGGGCTCCTGGCACGCGACGGAGCTACTGTTACGCATGGAGAACTTGGTGTAATTGGTGTGTGCGACACGAGGCTGATCCCGCCACAGCTCCTTTACCCCTAATCCTTAACTTTCTGGCGGACCTTTCCACTTCCGACAAATCGTACCGTACCATTAACCTATTCCGTTCCGCTATCTTGGCTGCTCATGTGCCCCTGGGGGCGTTCCCGTAGGTCGGGATTCTTCCGTGTGTCGCCTCCTCTGAGTTGTTCGTCTGGCTCGACCACCGGCACCTAAGTACGCGCAGTTTTGGGATGTTGCGCTTATGCTAGATTTCCTGCGTAGTTGGCCAGATAACGATGCGCTTTCTCTCCGTCAGCTCTCAGAAAAACTAACAGTCCTTTTGTGTCTAGTGTCCTTTCGACGCGTTTCCAGTGTTAGGGCCTTTGATGCGCATGCAGTGGCCTTCTCCCCTGAGGGTGTCGTCTTCACGCTTACCAGGCGTACTAAAACTCTTTCCCCTGAGGTTTTCTACCCTTACTTTCCTTCCGATCCTCTATTGTGTGTTGCTCGTTGTGGTACTGCTTATCTCTCCCGTCTGCGTCCCTTGCGCTCCTCTCCTACAGGTCAACTTTTGGTCTCCTATGTCCCTCCTCACAAACCTGTCTCTTCCCCTACCCTCTCTAGATGGGTTCGCTGGCTACTCTCCCTTGCGGGCGTTGCTCCTCACTTCGGCGCGCACTCCGTGCGGGGCGCGGTGGCTTCCTCTGCTGCGAACGCAGGGGGTTCCCTGTCCGATATCCTAGCGGCGACTGATTGGTCCAGGGCGGTTACTTTCCATACCTTCTATTTTCATCCTTGTTCCCATGCATCTGGGGCTCTGGTGCAGCTTTAAAACTGAAAAATATGAAGCCTCCTGACTTGATATAAAATTGTGGATTATTCCAGCCTTGGTGTTAGAATAATCTTAATTTTAATAAAGACAGGAGGCGAATATTTTTCCCGCCCGCCCGTACCCGTGTTTTTTCGCATTGTACTGGATTATTGGTATATTAAAAAATAAAAAAAAATAATAAAAAAAAATAAATTAAAAAAATAATAAATAAATAAATAAATCTATTGAAATAAATATATAAAACGTTTGCATATCTGCACCTCATCGATTTTGTCTGTTATTTGTATGGCTGTTTTTTCCTTCCCCTTAGTAGGGTTTGCGTTTTTATTGCATGTCTAGTTAGCCTAGTCTAGGGCTACTTTCTCATAATATTGATTACCTATTGATAATGCTTAGCCTCAGGCGAGTCAGTTAGGTGACTGTTGATTGGCAAATCTCCAACGCATGGTACTTTCACGTATCCTCTGTTTCCTCCATAGCTTGAGTTGCTTCTGCGGACCCGTTGGTCTTTCATCTTTTCGAACGCCTCTGGGTTTCCGGTTCTGCGACTGTCCATCTTGTTGACTCCGGTCTCGTCTTGGCTTCCTCCTCTTCAGTTTCCGGTTTCTTACTACTTCTGGGGTCTCTGGATTTCTACATCACGGCTCTCCTGATCGTTCCGCATACAAGAAAAGAGGGCGTGGCTAAGACTGACTACTCACTTGTTGTTTATTGGTTACTGCTGTTGCTATGTAAACTTTCCTTTGCTGCTGTTGTTTAGTAAAGAAAAGAGAATGCAAAATATTCGCCTCCTGTCTTTATTAAAATTAAGATTATTCTAACACCAAGGCTGGAATAATCCACAATTATTCTGTTACAGATTTAAAAACTCCTTGCTGAAGATACGTTATTAACCTCTTCACTACCAAGTGATTTTACATAGTCATGAACCAGTGTTTTTTTTAAAAAATCCTTTTTGATTAATTATACAGTAAGAAATATTTGGGAATATTCCCAGTGTACTCCTTACTGTAATAACCTATTTGATAGGCAGATGGCGCCATCTACTGTCCAAATGGAGTTACAGCTGCAGCTCGTGGTTCCTTGCATTGGCTGCTGAAAGGCCGATATGTCAGAGCATTCATCAGCCGATTTTGAACAGTTTTAGTTCTTTGGCTCTTGGCAGCAAATAATTTTTGTTTGCTTTTGTCCTTCAGTGCTGCAGATGTGAGATAATGCTCTATCGGGACCTGGTGGTGGCTTTGAAGTCCTGCGTTATCTCGTTCTCGGCAGTGAAGGGGTTAAAAATTTATGTTTAGTCACCCAGGACATACTTCAAAACGAGAGAAATCTCAATGTATCCTTCCTGGTAAAATCCTTAATACATAAAAAAACATGGTGGTCACAAGATGTTAAAGCTGCCACAGCATCACTGTACTCCATCAAGGCAGGTTCCTATCCTAAGCAACCTAAGGGATGCATTTATGTGGGTAACCCCTAACCGGTACACACTGTATCCGGGGATTCACTGCAGTACAAGGGTACATAGGGCCAGAAATGGAGAACCTGTAACCTATGTTAAGGTCGAGTGAGATAGATATATATATATATATACAGTTGTGTTCAAAATTATTCAACCCCCACTGAAATTGAGTGTTTTGGCCAGTTTGACATTGATTTTGATCATTCAGTCCTCTTGCTTACAATTAAATCAAAGAGGCACGTGTAGGTCAGACAAATATAACATAACATTTATAATGAAATAACCACAAATGTCTTTTCTGTGCTCACATCATTATCAGTTTTATTCAACCCCCAAGTGACATTCAATCTTAGTACTTAGTACAACATCCTTTTACAGTTATAACAGCTTTTAAACGTGAAGCATAGCTTGACACAAGTGTCTTGCAGCGATCTACGGGTATCTTCGCCCATTCGTCATGGGCAAAAGCCTCCAGTTCAGTCACATTCTTAGGCTTGCGCACTGCAACTGCTTTCTTTAAGTCCCACCAGAGGTTCTCAATCAGATTTAAGTCAGGTGACTGCGATGGCCACTCCAAAATGTTCCAGCCTTTAATCTGCAACCATGCTCTAGTGGACTTGGAGGTATGCTTGGGATCATTGTCCTGTTGAAAGGTCCAACGTCTCCCAAGCCTCAGGTTTGTGACGGACTGCATCACATTGTCATCCAATATCTCCTGGTACTGAAGAGAATTCACGGTACCTTGCACACGCTGAAGCTTCCCTGTACCTGCAGAAGCAAAACAGCCCCAAAGCATGATTGACCCCCCGCCATGCTTCACAGTAGGCAAGGTGTTCTTTTCTTCATAGGCCTTGTTCTTCCTCCTCCAAACATAGCATTGATCCATGGGCCCAAACAGTTCTAATTTTGTTTCATCAGTCCACAGAACACTATCCCAAAACTTCTGTGGTTTGTCCACATGACTTTTGGCATACTGCAGTCGACTCTTCTTATTCTTTGGAGACAGCAAGGGGGTGCGCCTGGGAGTTCTGGCATGGAGGCCTTCATTACGCAGTGTGCGCCGTATTGTCTGAGCTGAAACTTCAGTACCCACATCTGACAAATCTTTTCTCAGTTCCTCAGCAGTCACACGAGGACTTTTCTCCACTCTACGCTTCAGGTAGCGCACAGCAGTCAAAGTCAGCATCTTCTTTCTGCCACGACCAGATAGCGTTTCAACAGTGCCCTTTGCCTTGAATTTGCGAATGATGCTTCCTATGGTCTCTCTTTGTATGTTTAACATCTTTGCAATCTTCTTATAGCCATTGTGTCACGTTCCAACCCTGTCTCCCTGCCCTCTGTATTCCTTATGTCTGTGTTTCCCTGTGCTGCTTTCCCTGACATGCAGCTCAGGGGTTAAGTTTATTGCTCGTTGAGCTTCTGCTGGTGATATGGGCTGATTACTCCCCTATTTAAAGCCATGGGCCCATATCACCATGCTCTTGCATCCTGGTTCACTTCAGCTACAGATTTGTTCCTGAGAGCTCCCTGTTATTCTATCCTAGTTCTTTCTCAGTGTTTCCCCCTTGTCTGAGCTCTAGGTTTCTGACTTCCTGGTATTGACCCTCTGGCCTGGCTGACGGATTTTCTCTGGTGCTATATCCCCGCTTTGGCTCAAGGTATACGTTTTGGTTTTGACCCCTGGCTTATTTATTGACCACTCTTCTGGACATCCCTAGCGGTTCTGTGCTTATCGTATTATATGTTGTGTATCCTTGTAAACCACGGCTTTAGTTTATTGAAGTCCTTCCCTGCAAGTTATTGAGTATATCTCCTTTAGGTGTCTGTGTTTTTCCCAGGACTCTGCACGGCTACAAGGTAACCTTTTTCCATTAGTGCAGATTCGGCCACTCTAAGGACCGATCTATCAGTATAGGGCTCCTTCGGTATTAGCCGTGCAGAGGTCCCCAGTGTCTACTGTGGTTTATTTCCTTATCCTGATTGTTGTGTCACGCATCTCTGCATATAGCGGCTTTTCCTCTTACCTGGGCCCTACTTGGCGCATGCCAGGTACCGCCATAGTGGCTGAGCGTGACACATTGCCCTTCCTGTGAAGAGTAATCACCTCTTCTCTTGTCTTCCTGGACCATTCTCTTGACTTCACCATGTTTGTAACCACACCAGTAAATGTCTAGAAGGAGCTGAGTATCACAGTCATTTTAAAGCTGCCTAATTGGTGCTTATTATGCTTTATTGCTGCTCCGTGACATCCACAGGTGTTTTCAATACCTGATTGAAAACACTTGAATGAACCTCTGTTCTTCAGAGTGGTAGTCTTTAAGGGGTTGAATAATTGTGTCAATGAAGAATTCACAAAAGAAACATTTACTACTGTATTACCAATTGATGTCATTTTAGTTGCATATGGTTCTTTAAAAAGTCCTTGTAGGATTTCATTCTGAATACAATTACAAATGTACACTAAATTCCCTAAAACCCTTTACAGCATTGGGGGTTGAATAATTTTGAACATATAGATATAGATATATATATATATCTATATCTATATCTCTATATATATATCCATGAATACCACACATTCTGGCTTTGGCACCTCCCAGCCAACGTAAAAGATCAAAAAAGAGGAGCTCGCTCAGAATTCTTCTTTTCTCGATAGCTTAAAACTTTATTAATGGATGAACATATAGTGACAAAATTCTCACGAGGACTGAAACGTTGT
Organism: Leptobrachium leishanense; assembly: GCA_009667805.1. NCBI lineage: Eukaryota > Metazoa > Chordata > Amphibia > Anura > Megophryidae > Leptobrachium > Leptobrachium leishanense. The sequence goes on along the minus strand of CM019063.1, from coordinate 46,489,031 downwards.
CCCATTAAACCCTTCACCACCAAGTGATTTTCCAAAAAAACATTGTCAGGAACCAATTAGGGATGTGCGTTTCGGGTTTCGGAATTTTCATGAAATTTCCCGATTCGTGCATTCGGATTCGGACGATTTTCCGAACATTTTCGGATCTGAAAACGGCAGATCCGAACGAATTTTCGTGCCGAAACAAAAACTTTTCGAATGGACTAGAAATGTGTAAAATCGAAATTCATTTTCGTTCCATTCGTGATTTCAGCTCCATTCCTGATTTCGGTTCCATTTCAGTAATTTCGGACATCGTATTTATTTCGCTGATTCTGTAATTAAATTTTGTATCATTCCCATCTCAATGTATCCTTCCTGGAAAACCAGAGAAATCTCAATCAGGGTTATCCAAAGAGATCCGAATTGCTTGAGAAAGGTAACCGAACGCTGAAAATCAGCGTTCGGTTACCTTTCCTGGCCATTCGGCTATCCAGAGAGCATGCAATTCGCCAAATCCTGGCGAATTGCCTGCACATTCGGTGCCTGTTCGGTGTCTGTTCGAGGGCAGTGAAATCCCCATGAAAAAGCATTGCTTCGGCTATTCAGAGAACACAAACCAGCAGTGAAAGGTTCCCGTAATGCCTTGCCATTCGGTGGTTTAATTCGGCAAGTTTATTCAGGAGAATCCCATAGGCTTCAATGTTAAAAATATTCCGGTTTTAATTCAATATCTAATAAACCGTTCATTATAAAATTATGCAGTAAAGAGTCTCTTTATTTATAGATTTTTTTATGATATTTTAAGCATTTTTCTTAATTTTTTTTTAACGCTTTCGCTGCTGAGCCTTTTCACACCTCTGTGCTGAGCTCATTTTTACCGGTTTCGCTCATCATGTTTAAACGCGATTTGAAGTCACATTTTATTATACGACCCAGACATGTTATATATCGTTCTTTCCGGGAGACTCAGCAGATTCATAATATGTCATTATTATATGTATACGTTATGTCCTGTCTGTATATTATAACAAAAAATGCAATAAAATTAGAATTTTCAATAATTTACAATGTGTAAAGTGTTTTTTTTCACATTTTAACATACGAGTGTTTGCGGTTATATTTTCTATGGGGTGCGCTTGTTAAAAAATTTAGAAATGGGGAATCGTTACTTTTTTTTGGAGGAAATTACGTGTTTTTTAGCAAACGCCCCCATAGAAAAAATCATTAGTGCAGCATCATTGTTCACATTATAATTGAAATGGGAACAATATTTTGCACTAATAAAACAAAACAAAAAAACCAAAAAGGTTTTTTTAATTATTTTTTTTTACATTTTACATGGTCATGCTTGGTATCATTGGAAAGGCCACGCTCTGGCCGTTCCAATGATAGCAAACATTAACCCCTTGCTGTCACTATAGGTGGCAGCAAGGGGTTAATTTCGAAACTGGCGCCATCGCGCTCTGCGCGATGACACCAGTCATTAGGGGGATATCCTGGAAGCTTGGCCGACATCCAAGATGTCGGCCAGCTCCAGGAGGGGACCGCGATACGGTGCATGTTAGCGCCATATCGCGATCCAGCCCCCTAGGGGTTAAAGACAGCCGCCGCTTGGAAGGGCAGGCTGTGCCCTTCCAGGCGGTGCCTGCCTTTAATCGCTGGCCTGCACGGATGGGGAGGGGGAGAGGTCCGAAGGACCTCCCCCCTCCCCTTCAGGCACCTTCCCTGCAATGGCGGGGAGGTGCCTGAAATAGACGTCATCGCGCATGCGCAATGACGTCTATCTTGCCCGCCGAGGTCCCGGATGCTGGGCTGACATCGATGATGTCAGCCCGCACCGGGGGGCCGCCACGATCGGCTGGAATACCGGCCGATCGGGGCTGCAAAGGGAGGACGTGCTCCGCAGCCAACTAGCCATGCGGCAGGACGCGCTGAGCGCGTCCTCCGCATGGAAAGGTTAAGTTTACTTCTTTTTTCTGTAACAGCCCTCTTTATTATCATTCCCTGGACCTCATATTCAAATTTCAGACATTTTCGCTCAGTAGTTTCTTTGCAAACAGCGTTTCATTTTCACAGATTCACACAAACTATTTTGCTAATTTATTCACCTCCCTCGTCTGCGTCTCAGCTGCTTCGGCTGTGTTCGGCTCTGGCTTGGTTTTCGGCAGGTTAATCCAGATGTTTTTGTGGCTTTTCTGCGTGCATTCGCTGGGTTTTGCGGTTAGTTATCGTCAGGTTTGCGGCAGCTTTTCCCTGCAATTCGGGGACCCTGTGGTGCTTGCTGAATACACCGCAGGGTCACCGAAATGGGATCGGCAAAAGGAACCGAATTGAAGAGAATGAAAAGTCACCGAGCGTGCAGTGACTTTTCGAATCTCTTTGAATAACCCTGAATGTATCCTTCTTGTAAAACATGAGAAATCTCAATGGCAGAATAATCGTATCGGCAGAATTATCGTATCGTATAATTATCGTATCGTAAAAACCATTAGTTTACGTCAAAACGAATAGACACTTTGAAACGAGGAGAACAGACGTTCCGAAAAACACGAAAATTTCCGAAATCACAAAACAAAAGTCGATACGAAAAACGAACCGAAATGAAAATCGGCCAAAACGAGTCGAAACAAAAATTTACAAAATCCGGACGAACCGAACCGATAAAAAAAAAATAAAAAAAAATATCGGTGCACAAGCCTAGAACCAATGGTTATTTTTGAAAAATCAATTTTAATTATTAATACAGTAAGAAATCTTTGGGCATATTCCCAGCGTAATTCCTTACTGTAATAACATATTTGGCCAGTAGATGGTGCCATCTACTGCCGAATTGAGTTACAGCTGACACAGTTACAGCTTGTGTTTCCTGCATCGATGTCAGGACATTCAGTTACCCGATTTTACACGGTTTTAGCTCTTTGGGCTTTATTATGCCCACATGGCTAAAACTTTGGGGGTCACCTTCTGCAGTCCAAAAACAAGCAGAATTCTTCCGCAGCAAACAAATTGCATTTTCTTTTGGGCTGCAGATTAGCATATCGAGATATACCAGATGGTGCCTTTGAAGCATGCGATATCTCGATCTCGGTAATGAAGGGGTTAATAAAATCAAAACCTTCTGAGTGATACCCCTTATTACACACACACATATGTATATTTATATATATTTTTAAAACCTTTGTACATACATATTTAAATTATGTCTTTTAATGTGTAAACAAAGTATTGGTGTTTAAGTCAGAACATGTGAAGATATGACTAAACCTATTCCTCGCTTATTCGCTATAAACTAGGCTTGTGCACTGATTTTTTTTTCGGTTCGATTCGATTTTTCGGATTTTCAAACTTTTCGATTCGGCTCGTTTCGACCGATTTCTGTTTCGATTCGGCTCGGCTCGACTCGTTTTTCGTGTACATTTTTTTTTCCGAATATCGACCATTTTTCGTATTTTCGTGTCACTTTGCTCGTTTTTTGTATCGACTTTTCGTGATTTTGGAAATTTTCGTTTTTTCGGAACGTCTGTTCTCCTCGTTTCAAAGCAATAAATTTCGATTTGACACATTTCAAGTCCATTCGAAAATTCCGAAAATATTTCGTTTCGGCTCGGGAAACTTTTCGGATCTGCCGTTTTCGGATCTAAAAATTTTCGGAAAAACGGCCGCATCCGAAAACACGAATCGGGAAATTTCGTGAAAATTCCGAAACCCGAAATGCACATCCCTACTATAAACCTCGTGCTACATTCCGAGTCAGGTACAAGCGCAAATATACCAACTCCACAGTCTTTGGGAGCTCTGGTTCGGTTTCCATCCGACTTGAAAGCGAGCCGCTTGAATCATATGGGACTGGCAGGGAATTAAAGGGTTACTCTAAAAAATTCCCCTTTTTGCCCTTAAATAATTGGACAAACATTGATTTTACAGAAAAAAAGCTGTGTCGCACCTAATCCCCACCAGGGCGGCTGCAACCACCAGATGTATCCAGCCCAACAACATGTATAAAATATAACAAGAAAAAAAGAGTCATCTGCGCTTATTCCTATAACACCGTGTGAAACAAAACACAATTAGAGGTTTTAGTTTACGCGAATGGACATTGGAGTGTAAGCTCAACTGCCGAACATCAAAGCACCGCTACAGGGTTATTCAAAGAGAGCCGATCTGGCCAGAAATGTAACCGGACACTGAAATTCAGCATATAATTACCTTTCCTGGCCATTCGGCTATTCAGAGAGCAGGTAGTTCGCTAAATCCTGGCGAATTGCCTGCACATAGTTACGGTGCCTGTTCGGTGCCTGTTCGAGGGTAGTGAATCCCCATAGAGAAGCAATGCTTCGTATATTCAGAGAACAAAAACCAGCAGTGAAAAGTTGCCGAATTGCCCTGCCATTCGGTGGTTTAATTCGGCAGGTTTATTCAGGAGAATCCCATAGGCTTCAATGTTAAAAATATTCCCGTTTTAATTCAATATCTAATAAACTGTTGATCATAATATTCAGCAGTAAAGAGTCTCTTTTTAGATTTTTTAGGGTCTTTCAGGCATTTTTTGGGATTTTTTTGCAAACATTTTTTCTGGGTTTTTTTAAATCGTTTTTTCTGTAACAGCCCTTTTTATTATCATTCATTGGATCTTATATTTAAATTCCAGACATGTTCGTTCTGTAGTTTCTTTGCAAACAGCGTTTTACTTTCAAACATTCAAGCGTACGTTTTATTTTTTTCACTCCATTCGTCTGTGGTGTCGGGTTTTACCGGCGGCTGCTCTGCGCTGTGATCGGCTCCTGCTCGGGTTTCTCTGGCGTGTTCGGCGGGGTTAATCCAGATGTTTTTGCGGGTTTTGGCGTGCGTTCGCCCTGGTTTTGCAGTGAGTTTTCGGCTAGTTTGCGGCAGCTTTTCCCTGCATTACGGCGGCCCTGTGGTGCTTGCTGAATACACCGCAGGGTCGCCGAAATGAGATCGCCAAATTGCACCGAATTGAAGAGAAAGAAAAGTCACTGAAAGTGCGGTGACTTTTCGATTCTCTTTGAATGACCCTGATAGTTGCCGAATTGCCCTGCTGTTCGGTGGTTTAATTCGGCAGGTTTATTCAGGCGAATCCCATAGGCTTCAATGTTAAAAATATTCCCATTTTAATTCATTATCTAATAAACCGTTCATTATAATATTCTGCAGTAAAGAGTCTCTTTTTATTTTCAGATTTTTTAGGATCTTTTAGGCATTTTTTGGCAAACTTTTTTCCGTTTTATTTTAAATTGTTAATTTTTTCTGTAACAGACCTTTTTATTATCATTCATTGGATTTTATATGTAAATTCCGGACATTTTCGTTCAGTAGTTTTTTTGCAAACAGTGTTTCAAATTTTAAACTTTCAAGTAAACTCTTTATTTTTTCACCTCGTTCGTCTACGTGTCGGCTTTTTCCGGGGGCTGATCTGCGCTGTGATTGGCAGCAAGTCAGGTTTCTCCGGCATGTTCGGCGTGGTTAGCCCAGGCTTTTCGGTGAGTGTTCGTCGGATTTGCAGCGGGTTTTCCCTGCACTACGGGGGGCTCTGCGCTGCTTGCTGAATACACCGCAGGGTTGGCGATCTAGGATTGTAGAATAGCCCCGAAGTGTGGGGAACGAAAAGTCAAGGTGACTTTTTGGATTACCCTGCAAGTGAAGATGAGTGGGGATGTGTACACTGTTTTTTTTCGGTTCAATTCGTTTTATTTTTTTCGGCAAGTTTTCTTTACGTTTCGGTTTGTTTTGTCAATTCGGGTCGATTCGGCAGTCTGTTTCAATAAGTTATTTTTTTTTCCGTTTTTGTAATATAAATATTATTAAATATTTCTTAAACCGTTTATTTTTTTCACTTACAGCCATTTGTTTTACAGAAACTTTTTTCCATCATAGCTTTCAATGTTAAAAAAATCCATGTATTTTACGGTTTATTAAATATATCTTAACCACTTCACTGCTGAGGACGCGCTCAGCGCGTCCTCAGCAGTCCCGCTGGTATGCGGAGGACGCGCTGAGCGCGTCCTCCCATTCGGGGTCAGCGTTCGGCCGGTTCCGGCCGATCGCTGGCCCATCCGGTGCGGGCTGACATCCTGGATGTCAGCCCGGCATCCGGACCAGCAGCCGCCAGAATTAGGTGTCATCGCGGGGGCGCGATGACACCTAATTCAGGTGCCCCCCCGCATGTGCGGAGGAGGCGCCTGAAAGGGAGGGGGGGGAGGTCCTTCGGACCTCTCTCCCTCCCGATCGGCGGCGCACAGGGGGTTAACCCAGGCATCATTTGGAAGGGCACAGCCTGCCCTTCCAAATGATGCCTGGCATTAACCCCTGGGGAGCTGGATCGCGAATCGGCGCTGAAAAGCGCCAGTTCGCGATCCTTTCCCGGAGCTGGCCGACATCTTGGATGGATGGATCTTGGACATCTTGGTAGCCAGTCCTACAGTTAACCCCTAACTGCCACCAAGTGTGGAGATAGAGAGTTCCAATGAACTCCCTATCTCCCGATCCGTGGCAGCTAGGGGTTAAATTTTGATATCGTTGGATCGGCCAGAGCATGGCCGTTCCAACGATACCAAACATGAAAGTTAAAAATGTTGTAAAAAAAATAAATAAATAAAAATAAAAATAAAAAAAAATAAAAAAAAAAAATAAAAAAAAATAAATAAACACTTTTTTTTCTTTTTTTGGGTTTGTTAATGCAGCAATATTGTTCCCATTTCAATTATAATGTGAACAATGATGCTGCACTAACGATTTTTGTATGCGGTGCGTTTGTTAAAAATAGTGTCATTTTCCCCAAAAAAAAAATGTAACGAGACCCCATCTCTAATTTTTTTTAACAAGCGCACCCCATACAAAATATAACCGCAATTGCTCGCATGTTAAAATGTGGAAAAAAACACTTTACACGTTGTAAATTATTGAAAATACATATTTTATTCCATTTTTTGTTATAATATACAGACATGACATAACGTATACATATAATAATGACATATTATGAATCTACCGAGTCTGACGGAAAGAACGATATATAATATGTCGGTGTCATATACTAAAATAAGCCTTAAAAACACGTTTAAACATGATGCGCAAAACAGGTAAAAAATGACCTCAGCACAGGGGCGGGAAAAGCCTCAGCAGCGAAAGGGTTAATCATAAAGTGACCTGTAATACATTTTATATAGGGGCACACCATCTGCATTAATTATAAAGTGACCTGTAATACATATTACATAGGGGCACAGCATCTTCATTAATTAATAATTATAAAGTGACCTGTAATACATATTATATAGGGGCACAGCATCTTGATTAATTATAAAGTGACCTGTAATACATATTATATAGGGGCACATCATCTTCATTAATCATAAAGTGATATGTAATACATATTATATAGGGTACAGCATCTGCATTAATTATAAAGTGACCTGTAATACATATTATATAGGGTACAGCATCTGCATTAATTATAAAGTGACCTGCATTACATATTATATAGGGGCACAGCATCTGCATTAATTATAAAGTGAACTGTAATATATATTATATAGGGGCACAGCATCTTCATTAATTATAAAGTGACCTGTAATACATATTATATAGGGGCACAGTAACTGCATTAATTATAGAGTGACCTGTAATACATATTATATAGGGGCACAGCATCTGCATTAATTATAAAGTGACCTGTAATAAATTTTATATAGGGGCACAGTAACTGCATTAATTATAGAGTGACCTGTAATACATATTATATAGGGCACAGCATCTGCATTAATTATAAAGTGACCTGTAATATATATTATATAGGGGCACAGCATCTGCATTAATTATAAAGTGACCTGTAATACATTTTATATAGGGGCACAGTAACTGCATTAATTATACAGTGACATGTAATACATATTATATAGGGGCACAGCATCTGCATTAATTATAAAGTGACCTATAATACATATTATATAGGGCACAGCATCTGCATTAATTATAAAGTGACCTGTAATACACATTATATAGGGGCACAGCATCTGCATTAATTATACAGTGACATGTAATACATATTATATAGGGGCACAGCATCTGCATTAATTATAAAGTGACCTGTAATACATATTATATAGGGCACAGCATCTGCATTAATTATAAAGTGACCTGTAATATATATTATATAGGGCATAGCATCTGCATTAATTATAAAGTGACCTGTAATACATTTTATATAGGGGCACAGCATCTGCATTAATTATAAAGTGACCTGTAATACATATTATATAGGGCATAGCATCTGCATTAATTATAAAGTGACCTGTAATACATTTTATATAGGGGCACAGTAACTGCATTAATTATAGAGTGACCTGTAATACATATTATATAGGGGCACAGCATCTTCATTAATTATAAAGTGACCTGTAATACATATTATATAGGGCGCAGCATCTGCATTAATTATAAAGTGACCTGTAATATATATTATATAGGAGCACAGCATCTTCATTAATTATAAAGTGCCCTGTAATACATATTATATAGGGGCACAGCATCTTCATTAATCATAAAGTGACCTGTAATACATTTTATATAGGGGCACATCATCTTCATTAATTATAAAGTGACCTGTAATACATATTATATAGGAGCACAGCATCTGCATTAATTATAAAGTGACCTGTAATACATATTATATAGGGGCACAGCATCTGCATTAATTATAAAGTGACCTGCAATACATATTATATAGGGGCACAGCATCTTCATTAATTAATAATTATAAAGTGACATGTAATACATATTATATAGGGGCACAGCATCTGCATTAATTATAAAGTGAACTGTAATATATATTATATAGGGGCACAGCATCTTCATTAATTATAAAGTGACCTGTAATACATATTATATAGGGGCACATCATCTGCATTAATTATAAAGTGGCCTGTAATGCATATTATATAGGGGCACATTATCTGGATTAATTAATAATTATAAAGTGACCTGTAATACATATTATATAGGGGCACAGTATCTGCATTAATTATAAAGTGACCTGTAATACATATTATATAGGGGCACAGCATCTGCATTAATTATAAAGTGACCTGTAATACATATTATATAGGGGCACAGTATCTGCATTAATTATAAAGTGACATGTAATACATATTATATAGGGGCACATCATCTGCATTAATTATAAAGTGGCCTGTAATGCATATTATATAGGGGCACATAATCTGGATTAATTAATAATTATAAAGTGACCTGTAATACATATTATATAGGGGCACAGTATCTGCATTAATTATAAAGTGACCTGTAATACATATTATATAGGGGCACAGCATCTGCATTAATTATAAAGTGACCTGTAATACATATTATATAGGGGCACAGCATCTGCATTAATTATAAAGTGACCTGTAATACATATTATATAGGGGCACAGAATCTGCATTAATTATAAAGTGACCTGTAATACATATTATATAGGGGCACAGTATCTGCATTAATTATAAAGTGACCTGTAATACATATTATATAGGGTACAGCATCTTCATTAATTATAAAGTGACCTGCAATACATATTATATAGGGGCACAGCATCTTCATTAATCATAAAGTGACATGTAATGCATATTATATAGGGGCACATTATCTGGATTAATTAATAATTATAAAGTGACCTGTAATACATATTATATAGGGTACAGCATCTGCATTAATTATAAAGTGACCTGTAATACACATTATAATTAATGCAGATGCTATGCTCCTATATAAAGTGACCTGTAATACATATTATATAGGGGCACAGCATCTGCATTAATTATAAAGTGACCTGTAATACATATTATATAGGGGCACAGCATCTGCATTAATTATAAAGTGACCTGTAATACATATTATATAGGGGCACAGCATCTGCATTAATTATAAAGTGACCAGTAATACATATTATATAGGGGCACAGCATCTGCATTAATTATAAAGTGACCAGTAATACATATTATATAGGGACACAGCATCTGCATTAATTATAAAGTGACCAGTAATACATATTATATAGGGGCACAGTATCTGCATTAATTAATAATTATAAAGTGACCTGTAATACATATTATATAGGGTACATCATCTGCATTAATTATAAAGTGACCTGTAATACACATTATAATTAATGCAGATGCTATGCTCCTATATAAAGTGACCTGTAATACATATTATATAGGGGCACAGCATCTGCATTAATTATAAAGTGACCTGTAATACATATTATATAGGGGCACAGCATCTGCATTAATTATAAAGTGACCTGTAATACATATTATATAGGGGCACAGCATCTGCATTAATTATAAAGTGACCAGTAATACATATTATATAGGGGCACAGCATCTGCATTAATTATAAAGTGACCAGTAATACATATTATATAGGGACACAGCATCTGCATTAATTATAAAGTGACCAGTAATACATATTATATAGGGGCACAGTATCTGCATTAATTAATAATTATAAAGTGACCTATAATACATATTATATATAGGGGCACATAATCTGCATTAATTATAAAGTGACATGTAATACATATTATATAGGGGCATAGTATCTGCATTAATTAATAATTATAAAGTGACCTGTAATACATATATTACATATATATACAAAATGAACAAGGTCTGTGACTCCTAGTCACCATACAGTATGTAGGTCACACTTCAGACAAAATGTGCCAACGTTATGCTTCCTCTCCTCAGTTGGTAGATTCCGTAGCATATATGAGGAAGACAGAGAGACAATAGTGCAGACTGTTGTAATTTGTGAAGTGAATATATATATATATATATATATATATATATATATATATATATATATATATTATAATATATATATATATATATATAGATTAGGTCGGCCGTGTTAGTCCAGATGCCAAAATCACGAGTATAGCAGTCTGTAGTGATACCTTTTTTATTGGACTAACGTTACATTTAAAGTACAGCTTTCGAGAGGATTCCTCCCTTCCTCAGGTATAGAAGCTAACTGATCAGAATAATAGAATAAAACATAGGGATAGTCATAGGGCTCACAGTTGGGGGCGTTCGCCCCCAACTGTGAGCCCTATGACTATCCCTATGTTTTATTCTATTATTCTGATCAGTTAGCTTCTATACCTGAGGAAGGGAGGAATCCTCTCGAAAGCTTGTACTTTAAATGTAACGTTAGTCCAATAAAAAAGGTATCACTACAGACTGCTATACTCGTTATATATATATATATATATATAAAAATCACTCACAAACTATAGAGCCTAATAAGTCCTGGCTCTAGGTTGGAATGCCTCACGTCAAATACAGGGTGACTTTAGTTTCCCCCTTTTCCTGGGTCTTCCTGTTATCCTCAAATAAAACACATACAGAGAGACAGCGCTCCCATAGCTTGACACAGTACGTATATTCTGAGTAATTGCAATTTTTTGTTCAACTCACCGATGTTGGAGCCTCGGTTTTCTCAGGCTCAGCTTAAGGGCGAATGGTACTTCTTAATTAGGTGAGTACCTTACCCCTCTCTCCTGCAATGCCTTTCAGCTTCTGTCTCCAGCTCTGTATTACCATCCAGATGGGGACGAAAAAGGGGGAGGAGGGGGGGAGAAAAATTCCTCTGCTTTCACCTTTAAAATATTTTCCTCACTCTAAAGGGATAAAATAGTAAGGGGGTATCCCATAACAGAGTAAAACCAGAGATGAGAATCAGGTTAAAATATCAAAAATTTATTCCAAAAAAAGTGGGGGGGGAGGTTACTGGACACGTTTCGGCACTACACCTGTGCCTTCTTCAAGCAGTATAGCATATGGGGTAAGTGCCCAACCCCATATGCTATACTGCTTGAAGAAGGCACAGGTGTGCCCCTATATTGCCCCAGCTCACAATTATATATTGCCCCCAGCAGCTCACCCATGGATATATATTGCCCCACCTCACATATGAATATATTGTAGACAAGTGCATTCGATTTAGTACGAAAACGATTTAGTCCGAATTTTGGGATAATTTAGTTTTAGTATGACTCAAGAGATACGAAACTGCTCAGTACAAAAAATGAAAGAAACTAAAAAAAAATGCATTACATTTTAGTTTCAGTCCTTTTTGTGATATTACATTGATGAGTGAAGGAGACCAGCAATGAAGCGCAACATCGCAAAGCTACAGAAAATGTTTGTATGCATAATCCTTCCCAACTCCTACCCAAAAATCTGACAGTGACAGAGCTCCAGAATACTCACTCGCAGCACAGACAGCCAGCACAGGAGAGGAAACCTTTACTTAACCCTTACATGTCTATAGGCAGACAAGATGATAAAAGCAGCTGGAGAAGGAAAACATTCAAATAAATCACACTGAAAGCTAATGACAGAGGAGGGCTGGATAGTAAAAACCCGTTTATAGCAAGCAGCGCTGGGAGAAGAGAGGGAATTTATAAAATGTGTGTTATCTCCTCTCCCGCTCTGCATAATAGGGGCTTAGGTCTGATACATTTTATATTATCCAGGAGCACTATCCCCCTTTCCTCATCTATAATACACGTTTTATATAAAGTCCCTCTCTTCTCCCAGTGCTGCTGGTTATAAAAGGTTTTTTACATCTGATACATTTAGTATCCAGCTCTCACAGTTACTCTGTCATTATGAGCCTTCAGTGTGATTTATTTGAATGTTTTCCCTAGATTTATAGTGCTTTATTTTATTATAAAAATAAATTTGCGCCAGTCATCTCTTCTCTGAGCTTTCAGACCGATTTACGTTAATATTTTCCCTCTCCCCTGCTTTTATAATCCTGTCTGTCTCACCCACAGAGATACCAAGTTTAAGTAAAAGTTCCCTCTGCTGTGCTGGATAAGCATTGCATTCTGAAGTTCTGCACCCTCCACATGCCAATGCAGTAAGATGATGTATACAGAGAGGGCATTAATTAATGCAGGAGGATGTCCCTCTCTGTATATAACACCCTACTGCATTAATATATACAGAGAGGGGTATTAATGCAGGTGGATGTTATATACATTATAAAGAGGGGCATTAATTAATGCAGGAGGATGTTCTATACATTATAGAGAGGGGTATTAATGCAGGAGGATGTTATATACATTATACAGAGAGGAGTATTAATTAATGCAGGACATGTTCTATACATTATACAGAGAGGACTATTTTTTGAGCCCTTTAAATCCAGTGGCTGTGAGGGCTGAGATCGGCTGCTTGTTACATTATCTCTCAGTACAATGTATCAGGCTCAGCTGTTACAGTAACTGACTGCTGCTCATCACAGCTCTCAGAGTTTCAGTAAAACAAGGAAATAATATTGTTATAACCTCTTGTATCTAAAAATATTATTTACTAGTTTTACTGAAACTCTGAGTGCTGTGATGAGCAGCAGTCAGTTACTGTAACAGCTTTTCCTGATACATTGTGCTGAGAGTGAGAGATACTGTAACAAGCAGCGATCTCAGCCCTCTGAGGAGCCACTACAATAGTAATTGTATCCACTGTTTTTTTGGATGAATGAAATTAGTTTTCATACTAAAGAACTGAAAACAAATTTCTTTACCAACTAAATAAATTGTGTTTTAGGACTAATCCATTAGTTCAAAACGAAATTTTGTGCTGTGCACATGTCTAATATATTGCGCCCCAGCTCACTTATGGATATATTGCCCCAGCTCACACATGAATATATTGCCCCAGACCAGCTCACACATGGATATATTGCCCCAGACCAGCTCACACACGGAGATATTGCCCCAGACCAGCTCACACATGGATATATTGCCCCAGACCAGCTCACACACGGAGATATTGCCCCAGACCAGCTCACACATGAATATATTGCCCCAGACCAGCTCACACATGAATATATTGCCCCAGACCAGCTCACACATGGATATATTGCCCCAGACCAGCTCACACACGGAGATATTGCCCCAGACCAGCTCACACATGGATATATTGCCCCAAGACCCTCATACACGCCACACATTACTGTGAGATTTATTGCTGTGGAGCTCTGTGATACGCTCATACTCAGCACATTACTGTGAGTTTTATTGCTGTTGAGCTCTGTGAGATACAAATAATGCTCATTACATTAAAAATGTGATGGACTAAAGAGGTCATGGTGGACCTGGAAAAAATGGGACCCTGACTGGTGTCAACATTGTAGACCTGGAGAGGACCAATGCATTTTGACGGAAGGGGGGAGGACATAATATGTTTTTGCCTAGGGTGGGGGAGCCCTGTGGGGGCCCCATCATGGTTCCTGCACCTGGGCCCTGAGGTTTCTAGTTACGCCTCTGCCATAAAGGCAAGTCATTATTTCACCAACAGATACAGTAGGGATTGAGGGTCCTATTCCCGTGGGAATTTACAATGTAGATGAGTGGAGGGGTGAGAAACAGGAGGGGACGGCTGCAATGATGAGAATGATGGTGGGAGGACAGGTAGTGGGGAGCGGGATGGGGTGTATTTGGTGATTAGTGAAAACAGATAGTGGGGAGCGGGCTCGGGTGTATCTGGTGGTAAGTAGTGAGGAGTGGCGTTAGTGAGGGTTTTGTAGGTCATGTTGAGTAAGTTGAATCTAATTCTGCTGTGGATGGGGAGCCAGTGAAGGGACTCGCAGAGGGGAGAGGCAGTGATAGAACGGCGGGTGAGATGGAGAAGCGGGGCTGATGCGTTTAGAATGGACTGCAAGGGAGGAAGCCAGGAGAGAGGAAGGCCAGTCAGGAGGTTGTTGCAGTAGTCCAGGTGGGAGATTACTAGAGAGTCAATAAGTTTTCGTGATATAACTGAAATGATTGTGGCAAGATGAGGAGAGCGATTGGATGTGGGTGCTGAAGGAGAGTTTGGAGTCACTCCGAGGCAGCGGATTTGGGCTGAAGAAAGGATAGTGATACCCTCAACAGTTACAGTTATGGAAAAATCTATCGATTTATTATCTATCCCTGTCTATCCCATATCTGCTAATCAATCTCTATCTATTCCATATCAATCTATTTCTGGATCGTTTTATATCTCTCTCGTCTATCCATATCTATGTATCCATATCACACTAAATATCTTTCATCACCAAAAAAATTCCATTTCATTTTCCAAATTGGCTATTTTGACCGAGAATTCTCACTTCTCCAAAACATTCTCCAGAGTTTCACCTCTCTCTGAATAACCCTGTTATTTTTTCTCTTTCTTTCAGTTTATAGGGGTTATTCGCTTGCCACCGAACGGTGAATTTCACTGAACGATGCAATTTTATGGCAGTTCGTCTAATCGCTAAGATGTCAATTTGCCAAATACTGGTGAATTGACAGCGTAATACGGCGCAGTTCGCCACAATTCGGTAATCTTCGGCGGCAGCTGAACGCATCCATGATATTCACGCTACTGTAGGGAGGACACGCTCAGCATATCCAATTATGTCTCCCATCCCCGGCGGCAAACAGTGATGGTCGACATCCGGGATGTCGGCCCCCACTGTGGGATCATGGGAGTCGCGATGACGTCATCATGCCAGCACGTGACGTTACATTCAGCAGCCCCCTGGAAAGTGCCTGAAGGGGACTTTTTCTCTGCCCCATCGGTAAGGGGCAGAGAAAAAAGGCAGGCACCGCTAGAAAGGGCACAGTCTGCCCTTCCTGGCGGTGTCTGCCTTTAACTTCTTAGGGGCTGGATAGCGATTCGGTGCCAGATCGCCCACTGACATTATCACACATGGACTCAATGACATCAGTTCGGGAGTTAACCCTTAGCTACCACCTATAGTGGATATAGGGTGTCCAATGACCCCCTATCTCCCGATCCTTGGCAGCTAGGAGTTAATGTTTGGTATCATTGGAAAGGTCAGAGCATGGCCTTTCCAATGATACCAAACCTGACCATGTTGTACATAAAGGAAAAATAATAATAATAAATTATTTTTAAAAAATCCATTTTTTTTTTATTAATGCAGCATTATTGTTCACATTTCAATTATCATGTGAACAATGATGCTGCACTAACTATTTTTTTGGGGGTTTTTAGCCGAAATCACGTAGTTTCTCAGAAAAATAAAAGTAACGGGTTCTACCCAGTTCTAATTTTTTTAACAAGCGTACCCCATAGAATATATAACCGCAAAGGCTTGGATGATAAAATGTGAATAAAATTATTTTACACATGGTTAGAAATTCAAATTTTTTTTAAACAAAAATTTGTTATAGCATTCTGGCAAGACATGACGTATACATATAATAATGATATATTATGAATCTGCCGAAAAAAATGATATATAATGTATCTAGGTCATGTAATAAAACATGACTTAAAATCGCATTTAAACATGATGAGCAAAACCCTGTTAAAATGAGCTCAGCATACGGAGGTGAAATTGCTCAGCAGCAAAAGGGTTAAAGGACCTTCTTTATTATTCAGACACATTTAAATACATTTTTATTGGTATAAACACCTATTAGGAGCATTGGAGACTGAGTTCCGTTATTTTTCCTGCACTTCTGCTGTCTGATCGCAAGCCAGTTCAGTGTTTTCGGTACACGGATTTGAAGGGTCGGCGAAATGGAATCGCCGAAGTGCGCTGAAATTTCAGTGCTTTGTGTTGGTGTTTGTTGGCATTTCAAAACACCATCAAATATTGCCGGTATTGTAGCGCCGACACATTCTGGCTTTTCGCAAAACTAAAACCCCAAACAGCACCAGGAGAAGCTGCCCTGTGACGACCATCCTGTTACTGTATGGATCTTACAGGTCTATTCACTAAAGAGTGAATTCAGGAGAATTGGCTGAAAGTGAACAATCCAGGTCAAAATAGCCAAACCAGAAGAATTCTCTCATTTATCCCACTTTCCAAGTCAGCTATTTTGTTTAGATTCTCCTCTTCTCCTGACATCGCCCTCTAAAGAGTCATTCAAAGAGTATCGAATTGGCCACAAAATTGCACCAAACACTGAATTTCCCTGTACAGTGCAATTTCGTGGCCATTCGGCTATTCAAAAAGCTGGAAATTCTAAATTTTAGCGAATTGCCAGTGAAATACGGTGCAATTCAGCAGCAGTGAAAATCCCCATAGAGAAGCAATGGTTAATGTATTCACAGACACCGAACAGCAGAGGAATGTCAGTGAAATGCTCTGCTATTCAGTGCTTTCATTCAGCAGGTTTATTCAGCCAAATCCCATAGGCTTCAATGTTAAAAAATATTCCCCGTTTTTCTAGTCAGCTTGTCGGATTTATCTGGCGGCTGGTCGTCAGTCTTATTTGGCGGGTCGTCGGCTGCTTGAGGATCGATTCCGAAGATGCATTCAGTGTTTTATCTGCATGTTTTTTTTTTTGGATCGATTCGGCTGTTTCTCTGTAGTTTTTCGGATCGATTCAGCAGTTTTCTGATTCAAATCGGTGCTTTCGTGACTGAATTCGGCCGTTTTGCGGCGGTTATTTGGATGCGGTTTGCGGATTGATTCGCCGCACCCTTGGAACCCTGCAGTCAATGCTGGATTCACCACAGGGTCGGTGAATTGAACTCGCCAAAGTGCGAACGTGAGCGCACCGAAATGTCACCGAATAACCTTGATAGTGAATTGACCTGTTAGTTTTGTGAAATGCCAGCGTTTCCAGATACTGCAATACCAGCTCTTCGTGAAGAACCCCTTATGGGTCCATCTCTTATTGTATCTATCTGCCTATCTCTTTATATATGTATTTATCCATATATATATTTTTCTGTATCTATTGATCCCTTTTCTATCTATCTTTCTGTATCTATTTCTTTCTATATTACTCTATCCCATTTATATCTGTATCTATTTCTCTCTATATCCATCTATATCTATATCTATCCGCCTGTCAATCATGTTTCTTTCTATCTCTCTCTATATCTAACTGTCTGTCCATCTGTCTATCCTGTTTCTCTCTATATCTGTTTGTCCATCTGTCTATCCTGTTTCTCTCTATATCTGTTTGTCCGTCTATCCTGTTTCTATCTATATCTGTCTGTCCATCTGTCTATCCTGTTTCTATCTATCCCTCTATAACTGTCTGTCCATCTGTCTATCCTGTTTCTCTCTATATCTGTTTGTCCGTCTATCCTGTTTCTATCTATATCTGTCTGTCCATCTGTCTATCCTGTTTCTATCTATCCCTCTATAACTGTCTGTCCATCTGTCTATCCTGTTTCTCTCTATATCTGTTTGTCCGTCTATCCTGTTTCTCTCTATATCTGTCTATCCATCTGTCTATCCTGTTTCTATCTCTCTATATCTGTCTGCCCATCTGTCTATCCGGTTTCTATCTCTCTCTATAGCTATCTGTCTGTCCATCTGTCTGTCTCTCTGTCCACCTGTTTCTCTCTATATCTATCTGTCTGCCCATCTGTCTGATCCTTCTCTCTATATCTATTTGTCCGTCCATCCTGTTTCTATCTATATCTGTCTATCCATCTGTCTATCCTGTTTTTATCTATATCTATATCTGTCTGTCTATCCTGTTTCTATCTCTCTATATCTGTCTGCCCATCTGTCTATCCGGTTTCTATCTCTCTCTATAGCTATCTGTCTGTCCATCTGTCTGTCCTGACCTGTTTCTCTCTATATCTATCTGTCTGTCCATCCTGACCTGTTTCTCTCTATATCTATCCATCTGTCCATCTGTCTATCCTGTTTCTCTCTATATTTATCTGTCTGTCCATCTGTCTATCCTGTTTCTATCTATCTCTCTATAACTGTCTGTCCATCTGTCTATCCTGTTTCTATCTCTCTATAACTGTCTGTCCTTCTGTCTATCCTGTTTCTATCTCTCTATATCTGTCTGTCCATCTGTCTATCCTGACCTGTTTCTCTCTCTATCTATCCGTCTGTCTATCCTGTTTCTCTCTATATTTATCTGTCTGTCTATCCTGTTTCTATCTATATCTGTCTGTCCATCTGTCTATCCTGACCTGTTTCTCGCTATATCTGTCTGTCTGTCCATCTGTCTATCCTGTTTCTATCTATCTCTCTATAACTGTCTGTCCATCTGTCTATCCTGTTTCTATCTCTCTATAACTGTCTGTCCTTCTGTCTATCCTGTTTCTATCTCTCTATATCTGTCTGTCCATCTGTCTATCTGACCTGTTTCTCTCTATCTATCCGTCTGTCTATCCTGTTTCTTCTCTATCTGTCTCTATCCTGTTCTATCTCTGTCTGTCCATCTGTCCTATCCTGATGTTTCTATATCTGTCTGTCTGTCCATCTGTCTATCCTGTTTCTATCTATCTCTCTCTATGGGGGTTATTCAGAGAGAGGTGAAAACCAGGAGAACGGCAGGAGAAGAGAATAATCTAGACCAAATAGCCTATATGGAAGTGAGTTTTCACTTCAATCATTCTCCTGGTTTTCACCTCTCTCTGAATAACCCTGTATGTCTATCTATCCCTTTTCTATTTATCTCTCTCATCTTTCTGTCTGTCCGTCTGTCTATCCCATTTCTATCAGGGTTATTCAGAGAGAGGTGAAAAACAGGAGAATGACTGGAGAATATAAGTCAAAATAGCTGACGATTTGGAAAGTGAGATGAAAGGGAGAATTTTTCTGGTTTGGCTATTTTGACCTAGAATTTTTCATTCTCCAGTCATTTTCACCTCTCTCTGAATAACCCTGTATCTATTTCTCTCATCTTTCTGTCTGTCCGTCTGTCTATCCCTTTTCTATTTATCTCTCTCATCTTTCTTTCCGTCCGTCTGTCCGTGTTTCTATCATTAATCTATTTGATTCTTATTTTCAGAGCTGCTTGGGAGGGACGTCAGGAATATTCTAAGTTGTTGTGTCTGATCGTGCGCTGTAGATAAGCAACGGAAGACTTTTGGCAGCAAACCAAGTTTTCAGACAGTATTTTTTTAAGTTTTTCGCTTAGCGAGACCAATAAAAATTGGGCGGGCCGCTGGTATAAGAGGCTGCATTGGGGTTTACGGGCGAACACAATTCTCATGAAGTCTATCCCAACTGAAGGAACGGCATTCATAACCAAGGTACAGGATGAGCATAATGACCGGTCTGTCTGCTGTGGGGGACTATTCACTAAACAATTAATATATGGCATGCAGAAAATATATTTGTTTAGACGAAAGAGAACAGTTAAGGTTGAGACGTGAGACGTCCAGAGCAGTTAATTTGGAGCAATAGATTGCAAAAATGATTTTGCCTTTTTGGTGTATTATAACATTCAGGTCTATTCAAAGAAAGGTGAAACTTGGGAGAACTTTTGGAGAAGTGAAAATTCTAGGTCAAAATAGCCAAACCGAAAAAATTCTCCCATTTATCTCACTATCCAAATCGGCTATTTGGTCTAGATTGTTCTCTTCTCCTGCCAGTTCTCCTGATTTTCACCTTTCTTTGAATAGACCTCATACAGGGTTATTCAGAGAGAGGTGAAAACCAGGAGAATTGCAAGGAGAATGAACAAATAGCCAATTTGTAAAGTGAGATAAATGGGAGAATTTTTCTGGTTTGGCTACTTTTGACCTAGAATTTTCAATTCTCCAGCCATTCTCATGATTTTCACCTCTCTCTGAATAACCCTGATAGTCTTTACACATTGTACCTTTTTGTGCAGCGCTGTGGAATGTGTTGGCGCTTAATATTTAAATTTTTGTTTTTGCACAATTCAGATTTGAATAACCGCTTAGCTATTTTAATCCAAAATTTTATAAACTTGCAGCCGTCCTCGACTCGCTGTTTAGTGAATAAACTCCCTTTTTTCTCTCATTAGAGCATTTTAAAACTCTTTGCCTTTTATTTATCTGTTTTATTTATTTTTTTAAAAAAGATACAAAATGTTTATTTATATTATAAATATTATGTTTAGATTATTCAAATTTGTTACTGTTTCTCCAATAGAATAAAATGAATACAGTTTCCGCTAGTCTTATCTGTTTTGTTTTCTATTGATGGATCAGAAGCTGAGGTTTATTGGCGTTTAGTCTGTTCGCTTGGAGAGGCGGATTCCCTCCCCTGCAGTTAGTTTGGACCAAATTATTGTTGTTTGTTTTTGTTTTTTTGTTTTCCCACCACTGGGCTTCCCAGACTCTCCACGTCTTTCTGGACAAATATATTAATAGGCTTATGGACAGGGCATAAAAAGTGCTGCCCTGCAGTATGCAGAATCTATATACAGCAGATTAGAAATCCATCACGTTCTGCCAGGGTTATTCAAAGAGATCCGAATGGCTGCCGAAAGGTAACTGAACAGTGAAATTCAGCATTCGGTTAACTTTCCTGGCCATTCGGCTATTCAGAGAGCAGGCAGTTCGCCAAATCCTGGCGAATTGCCTGCACATACGGTGCCTGTTTGAGGGCAGTGAAAACCCCATAGAGAAGTAATGCATCGGCTATTCAGAGAACACAAACCAGCAGTGAAAAGTTGCCGAATTGCCCTGCTGCCATTCGGTGGTTTCATTCGGCAGGTTTATTCAGGCGAATCCCATAGGCTTCAATGTTATAAATATTCCCGTTTTAATTCAATATCTAATAAACCATTGATTATAATATTCTGCAGTAAAAAATTTACAGATTTTTTTGGATCTTTTAGGAATTTAATGGGATTTTTTTGTGAAGTTTTTTTTCCGTGTTTTTTTTTTTTTAAGCGTTTTTTCTTTTTTCTGCAACAGCCCTTTTTATTATCATTCATTGGATTTTATATGTAAATTTCAGACATTTTCGTACAGTTTTTTTGCAAACAGCGTTTCACTTTTCAAACATTCAAGCGTACTGGTTTTTGTTTTTTTTCCACTCCATTCGTCTGCGGTGTCGGCTTTTTCCGCCGGCTGCTCTGCACTGTGATCGGCGGCTACTTAGGTTTCTCCGGCGGGGTTAATCCAGCTGTTTTGGGGGTTTTAGGGAGTGCTCGGCGGGTTTTTTTGTTGTGTGTTCGGCGGATTGGCGGTGAGTGTTTGTCGGGTTTTGCAGCGGGTTTTCCTTGTACTTTGGGGACTCTGTGCTGCTTGCTGAATACACCGCAGGGTCGCCGAAATAGGATCGCCGAATTGAAGCGAATGAAAACTCAACGTACGGTTGAATTTCGATTCTCTTTGAATAACCCTGCATGTATTTATATACAGAAGAAACAAAACCAAGACATCATCGGGACTCACCGTAACAAATGGGATTTGCTTTGATGTTGGCAGATGAGCTTACACTTTAAATGGCTGTTCAGACTAAACAAAAAATATATATATATTTTTAAAAATAGTATGTAGTGTGTGACATGAGACTTAAAGCAAAAGTGTTGTTCGTTCTTTTTTGTTTGATGTAGAGCTGACACTCTATTATTATTATTATTATTATTATTCTTTATTTATAAAGCGCCAGCATATTCTGACCCAGAGCACTGAGGGGGGGGGGGTGGTGTGTCTGCCTTATGTGATGGGGGGGAACTCTGCTATGATGTGAACGTTCCTATAATTTAATATACAATATTGCAACATGGAGGTTCAGAAAATAAATTCCTGGCGAATGAAGGGCTCATTTGAAAAACGTATAATGTGTAGATTATAGGAAACTGGGGTGACTTGCTTATTTTTTCTCATTTTCCGCAAACTGTCTTTTTATTGGTTTAAATACCTTCTTTTTTTTTTTACTTTTACATTTTTGATTCCCAAATTATTATATAGGTTTTTTAAAAGTCATTGTTTTTTATTCTGTAGCAACAGCCCTTTTTTTTTTTTTTTTTTTTTTTATGCCCCTTTTTATTATTCAGACACATTTAATGCGTTTTTATTGGTTTAAAACACCTTGTTAGAATAATACGGACTTTCGTTTATTTATTTCTGCAGTTTGGGGGGCTTCGGCATCTTCACGATCGGTGCACTTCCGGTACCCTGAGATGAATAGTGCATTCACCGCAGGGTCGGCGAATTGGAATTGCTGAAGTGCGCCGAACTCGGGAGCGCAGAAATCTCCCTGAAATTTTGGTGCTTTCCGAATAACCCCTTTAAATGTCTGCAAAAAAATCTCTTTTTCTCTAAGGCTAGGGTCAGACGAACGCAGTTTTAACGTTGTCCATGAAAAAGTGCGTTCGAACGAATGGACGTATTTTTTCACGGAATACGTGATAGCGGTCATACGATGCGCATTCTCGTCCGTGATTTTGTACGGATCATCAATAAAACACTTTTTGTGTCTGGACGTTATGTTGGCCGGACATTAGCAGCGTCTGACATCTCCAATTCACGCACACACGCCTCTAGCGGACGCAGCGCACTCTGTACGTCAGTAGTAGCGGTTTGACGTTCTCGAAAAAATGCGTTCGTTTGCCACTTGCGTTGCGCGGACGAACTATCGTGCGGCCGTTCGTCGTATGTTCCCCGGCATTGGACGTCATTTGCTGCTAGTACGGCCGTGATTTCGTGCGGCTAAGGCTAGGGTCAGACGAAAGCAGTTTTAACGTGCGTTTAGCCGCACGAAATCACGGCCGCGCTAGCAGCAAATGACGTCCAATGCCGGGGAACAGATGACGAATGGCCGCACGAACGTTTGTCCGTGCAACGCAAGTGGCAAACGAACGCATTTTTTCTACAACGTCAAACCGCTAGTACTGACGTACAGAGTGCGCTGCGTCCGCTAGCGGCGTGTTTGTGTGATTAGGAGACGTCAGACGCTGCTAATGTCCGGCCAACATAACGTCCAGACGCAAAAAGGGTTTTATTGATGATCCGTACAAAATCTCGGACGAAAAGTCGCATCGTATGACCGCTATCGCGTATTCCGTGAAAAATGCGTCCATTCGTTCAAACGCACTTTTTCACAGACAATGCAAAAAATGCGTTAGTCTGACCTTAGCCTAAGGCTAGGGTCAGACTGAGGCAGTGCGAACGCGCGTTCTGGCGCACATAATTACGGCCGCACTAGCAGCAAATGACGGGCAATGACAGCCAATATACGAAGTACGGTCGCACAAAAGTCCGGCCGCGCAACGCAAGTGGAAAATGAACGCATTTTTTCGAGAACGTTAAACCGCTGGTACTGACGTACAGAGTGCGCTGCGGCCGCATAGCAGCGTGTGTGCGTGATTAGGAGATGTCAGACGCTGCTAGTGTGCGGCCAACATAACGTTCAAACAGCCGGATTTCCCTAGACTTCTTTTTACCCCATCGTCATGAAATACGTCCAGAATTGCGCATCGTCTGACCACTTAAGCGTATTCCGTGAAAAAATGCGTGCGCACGCATCGACGTACATTTTGACGGTGGCCGCAGAAAATGCGCTCATCTGTCCCTAGCCTAAAATGTAGTATTTTAACAGACGGGTACACACCGCATAGTACAACCATTTTACCAGCATTAACCCCTTCACTAGCATTAATGGAGAACAATGGATCGGCCAGGTTTTCCTGGACAAATATATTTTATTCATGGGCAGTGCGGCAGTGCGTGAGCAGTGCATGGGCAGTGCGTGAAAAATGCCACCCTGCAGCATGTATAATCCATACGCTGCAGGTAAGAAACAAAAAAGGAATCCCATGTGACCTTCCTGCAGCATATGAATTATACATGTTGCCGGGCAGCACTTTTCCCTGCGCTCCCCTCTACATGAAATAGTGAGTCCAAGAAAGCCAGGCTGACCTGATCTGATGACCTTTGCTCCATCTAGTGCGATACTGGAGAAAGGGGTTTTATTTATTGCTCCCGGACGCAAACCCTAAAATTTCCACACCTCGGACATGAGGACATGAGCGCTCATGCGTTGAAACGCTGTGACAAGCTTTTATATAGCTTTCTCCTGCACGGAGCCCAGCTATGAGATACATGTAGTAGAGATTCTTGACCAGCAGAGGGAGCCCTCATCACTGTGTACTATTTATTTATATATAAAGGCCCCTATTACGCTCCTGGCGTTAAAACGCAAGCGCAGGGGAGGAAAAACTGTGCCCGCAGTTTCCCCCCTTTTTAACGCCAGATTACAATGCAGGCGCAAAAAATGCTGCCTGCATTGTTAGCGAGCGTTACATATCAGGATGCGCACGGCACACATCCTCTCAATGGAGTCCATAGGACACCACTGAGCTCCCCTCTGCCGGTCACGTGACCAGCCGGTCGGCATAGGGAGGGATATGCAGAGAAAGACGGCGGGGACTTTTTTCCCCCCGTCTTTCCCTGCTCCCGCCAGCCAGAGGAGGCGACCGGAGCCGCGGTCCTCGCCGCGGGGCAGAGGGTAAGTATGGGATTTTCTTATTTATTATTTTTAAGCTGGTGTTAACGGATTCTGCAGAAGCGGAATCCGTTAACACCAGGTCCTGGCTCTGGTTAACTTTTCGTTGACCAGAGCCAGGCGTTAATCAGCGTTGGGACATTGTAATCCAGCGCTGATTAACACTTTGTGCTCCCCATGTTAAGTATAGGGAACGCAAAGTGCAGTGACCTCTCGCTTAACAGCGCGAGATACCAAACGCAAACCGTTTTTTTAACCCGTTTGCATTGGGATTGTAATATGCGGCACATACCGCAGCTAACGGTAGTGAAGAATGTAATAGGGGCCAAAGTGTTTTACCAGGAAGGATACATTGAGATTTCTCTCGTTTCAGTTTGTCCTGGGTTCAAGAACATTGAATTGTTACAGAAATACAAAGTAATAAAATGCAAGATATTAAAAACACAAATATACAGATTAACCCAGAAAATAAACATGTAGGAAATATAGTCACTATGTTACATGTTTACAGGTGCATTCTGTATATAGTCACTATGTTACATGTTTACAGGTGCATTCTGTATATAGTCACTGTTACATGTTTACAGGTGCATTCTGTATATAGTCACTGTGTTACATGTTTACAGGTGCATTCTGTATATAGTCACTATGTTACATGTTTACAGGTGCATTCTGTATATAGTCACTATGTTACATGTTTACAGGTGCATTCTGTATATAGTCACTGTGTTACATGTTTACAGGCGCATTCTGTATATAGTCACTATGTTACATGTTTACAGGTGCATTCTGTATATAGTCAGTGTTACATGTTTACAGGCGCATTCTGTATATAGTCACTATGTTACATGTTTACAGGTGCATTCTGTATATAGTCACTATGTTACATGTTTACAGGCGCATTCTGTATATAGTCACTATGTTACATGTTTACAGGTGCATTCTGTATATAGTCACTGTGTTATATGTTTACAGGTGCATTCTGTATATAGTCACTATGTTACATGTTTACAGGTGCATTCTGTATATAGTCACTATGTTACATGTTTACAGGTGCATTCTGTATATAGTCACTATGTTACATGTTTACAGGCGCATTCTGTATATAGTCACTATGTTACATGTTTACAGGTGCATTCTGTATATAGTCACTGTGTTACATGTTTACAGGTGCATTCTGTATACAGTCACTGTGTTACATGTTTACAGGTGCATTCTGTATATAGTCACTATGTTACATGTTTACAGGCGCATTCTGTATATAGTCACTGTGTTACATGTTTACAGGTGCATTCTGTATATAGTCACTGTGTTACATGTTTACAGGTGCATTCTGTATATAGTCACTGTTACAGGTGCATTCTGTATATAGTCACTATGTTACATGTTTACAGGTGCATTCTCTATATAGTCACTGTGTTACATGTTTACAGGTGCATTCTGTATATAGTCACTGTCTTACATGTTACAGGTGCATTCTGTATATAGTCACTGTGTTACATGTTACAGGTGCATTCTGTATATAGTCACTGTGTTACATGTTACAGGTGCATTCTGTATATATAGTCACTATGTTACATGTTTACAGGTGCATTCTGTATATATAGTCACTATGTTACATGTTTACAGGTGCATTCTGTATATAGTCACTATGTTACATGTTTACAGGTGCATTCTGTATATAGTCACTGTTACAGGTGCATTCTGTATATAGTCACTATGTTACATGTTTACAGGTGCATTCTGTATATAGTCACTATGTTACATGTTTACAGGTGCATTCTGTATATAGTCACTGTGTTACATGTTTACAGGTGCATTCTGTATACAGTCACTGTGTTACATGTTTACAGGTGCATTCTGTATATAGTCACTGTTACAGGTGCATTCTGTATATAGTCACTATGTTACATGTTTACAGGTGCCTTCTGTATATAGTCACTATGTTACATGTTTACAGGTGCATTCTGTATATAGTCACTGTGTTACATGTTTACAGGTGCATTCTGTATATAGTCACTATGTTACATGTTTACAGGTGCATTCTGTATATAGTCACTGTGTTACATGTTTACAGGTGCATTCTGTATATAGTCACTGTTACAGGTGCATTCTGTATATAGTCACTATGTTACATGTTTACAGGTGCATTCTGTATATAGTCACTGTGTTACATGTTTACAGGTGCATTCTGTATACAATCACTATGTTACATGTTTACAGGTGCATTCTGTATATATAGTCACTATGTTACATGTTTACAGGTGCATTCTGTATATAGTCACTATGTTACATGTTTACAGGTGCATTCTGTATATAGTCACTATGTTACATGTTTACAGGCACATTCTGTATACAGTCACTGTGTTACATGTTTACAGGCGCATTCTGTATATAGTCACTGTTACAGGTGCATTCTGTATATAGTCACTATGTTACATGTTTACAGGTGCATTCTGTATATAGTCACTGTTACAGGTGCATTCTGTATATAGTCACTATGTTACATGTTTACAGGTGTATTCTGTATATAGTCACTATGTTACATGTGTACAGGCGCATTCTGTATATAGTCACTGTGTTACATGTTTACAGGTGCATTCTGTATATGGTCACTATGTTACATGTTTACAGGTGCATTCTGTTAATAGAGATGGAAAGGTGAAGGGTGCATCTAGATTCCAGCAGCGGCCAGTTTAGCGCTTTTAACATGTCACAATGGTGGGTCATGTAGTTACATTGTAGCACAACGTGGCAGAATGAGTTATACATTGTAGTAAGTTTATGAAGGTGCGATTGCGGGGCACTACATCTCCGCATTCAATGACTGGCATAAGCATTTGTTGTAGCTATAAAACGGGTCCTGCCAGTGCTTTTATGGAAAATTACTCAGTAGTGAAATGGTTAAGAGATTATTAGTTTTTTTAGAATAAGTGATGCATCTGGTTCCTTCTAGCCAGAACCACTCTGTTCAAGGAAGCCGGTAACCTGTCCTGTTTCCCCAGAGGACCTCAGGCAGGCAATCGATTCGTTCATGCAATGCATCGATGTGCCTGAATCTTCCTTCTGTCATATTCGTTTCATATTCTGCTGCACACAGGGCTGAGATAAGGGGGTGTCAAAGCATGATTTGTTCAGAGGCCCAGCAGATTCTGGGGGCCCGAACCCCTGCCAAAGCCTATGACTGCTTATGGAAGTGCTGCCAGACTTGAAGTTCCTTTTGTGCTGCCCACGGCTGGTCCATAGGGGGTAACAATACATTTTCTGGTCAACCACAGCATCTGGAGCGTATCCGACTACGAACTGAGCGCCAACACTGTGGGAGCAGTTAGTATTGGTGCAAGCCGAACGCTCCCCCACCACACTACCAGGGAACACTTTTTAACCCACTGTAGAACCACAAGAGAAATTTATTTATTTTGGCAAGGCAGTATATAATAGAAAATGCATGTTATCAGAAATTAGGGATGTGCACGTTCGGCACGTTCAGTTTTTCAAAAGTTTCATTTCGGATTGTTTTGGCTCGTGTTTGTATCGATTTTTGTTTCGTGAAATCAGGAAATTTCGGATCGTCTGTTCTCTTCGTTTCAAAGGACCCATCTGCGGATTTTCGTTTTGACTTTAGACGTATGGTATTTCGGTCGATACGGTAATCCTGCCCATTCGTTCCTTCGGACGTATCGTTTTTTTATGACAGCTCCTTTTTTTCCCCTCATGAAAACAAATCACCGTTTTTAAGTGTTTATTAAATATTTCTAAAACCGTTTATTATTTTTCAATTGCAGCAAACAGCCATTTCTTTTATTTATTTTTTAGGATTACTTTTGCATTTTTCGGGAATTTTTGGGTTAATATTTAGGGTTCTTCCTAACTTATTTTAAATGTATAACAAAGTCTGCTTTTATTCTTTGCAGAACACACACACAGCTGGATTATCTGCTCACAGTCTGTCCGTATGTGTTCTGTTCGGCAATGAATTTTGATACAATACATTGTCAGTATCAGTAACATGGATAGTAACAAGCCTGCCGTTAGATCGATCTAATATGTGTTTCGCCATCGGCGACTGTCCATGGTTCTGATCTGAGTCACGACGGGCACATACATATAAACGCTGTTAAAGAGCCGTTCAAGTAACGCAAAAAATAGAACTATTTCCAGTGGGTCACAGAAAGTTGAATGTCTTTTTATAAAGGCATAGATATACGCAACGCTCTGCAGTGCTGACATAGTCATCGACATGCTATGTTCTATGGGATGGATGGAGTATCTGGGTGATTCTGCGCGTTCAGATTGAATACATGAGGCTGGGCGTTTTGATGGAAGACAGAGCACAATACACGACGCGTATTTACCGCTGATTCTCTTTGCAACTCGAAAGAATTTGAGAACATTCAGAACTCGCATTCCAGTGAGATCCTCAGGGCGGGTGGCACAAAGACCTCAGATTATTATCATTTTTGCTTTATTTTGTTTTCCGTTGCAGCTGTTCATAATCCCCAGAACAGTCATCTTCTGTAGCGGAACGAGACGCTCCCGCCTGGACATACCACCCCGTTTATTAACAAAATATGCAGAAACCTCTCGGCTAATTCTTTCTTGTCCGTAGTTTTCCAAGGATTATAGCTGTGTGTTTGGGTGTGTATAAAGTAGGTTATGGGTAAAGTGCAAAAATTGGGCGATCAGAGGATAAAGCTGGCATTAGACATGTACACAATGAAACATTTTTTGTATTGATTCGTTACGTTTTTTTACTTCGTTTCGGTGCTTTCGTTATGTTACGGAGATTCATATTTAGAATCGATTTCGCTATTTCGGAATGTGAAACGGATGAATTAAATTACTTAGATTAGGGTTAAAAAAAAAAAAAAATACTTACTTCCCCTGTCCTTGGTGCTGAAATCTATTCAGCACCAAGGACAGCCCCCGCCGAACGCAGCCGGACTGAAGGAAGGGGGAAAAAACGCTGCGTTCAGCAAAGGAAATAAAGCCTCCTTGTTTTAAAATAATTGCGACTCCAAAAATTTCACAGAAAAATGCCTAAAAAATAAAACGGTTTAATAAAAAAAGGGAATATTTTTTGCATTGACGTCTATGGGATTCGCCTGAAAGCACTGAATCGGGGCATTTTGCTGACATTTCCGACCTGTTCGGCATTCTCTGAATAGATTAACCCTTACGTGTCAGCGCCACAGCCAATGGACAGGGACGCAGTGCTGCTGAATTTTTGAAATGAGATAACGAATCGATTCGTAGAAATGGAAACAATTCGTTATATTCCATTTCGTTCCGTACCGGACGGAACCAATTCGTTATTTCGTTCGTGCTTTCAGAATACGAATTGGGTAGATTTTGTCCAAACTTTGATTCAAAACGCTCAGCTGGCATTATCCAAGCCTCCTTGGAGGTGGGGGGGGGGGGGTGGACCAAAGGTGGGTGTGTGCAGCACATTTCTCAGCAAACGGCACTTGAAAGGTGAATCTGGCCCAGACTTTACCCAGGACTGCCGGGTAAAGTGCAATTACCAGTCAAAGTGTTGTTCAACTATGGCCTTTGCTCAAAACCGGTTGTAATGCTGACATTAGGATTACCCTGATTTCGGGATTTACCCGTAACATATACAGTAGTGTAAGATCACTGATATTTCAGCATGAAGTATAACAAATACTTATTTCCTGAATGATTTAACCACAATACGGTGATGTCACTATTTCGCGAATGGTCAGATGTCAGCAAAAAACGCCGAATTGCGCCGATAACCCCCGAATTTGAATCGATGAATTCCACCAAACTGAAAAAAGGCTCCTAATAAAAGAGGTTAAAATCCATAAAAAAATATTAAAAGTGTCTAAATAAATAATGTTTAACTCTTTCACTGCTGAGGACGTTTGGGGAACGTCCTAAATTGACTCCTAAGGAAAGATAGGGGTGGAGATAAGGGTTCTTTTGAACCCAGATATCTCCCGACTGTTTTCAGCTAGCAGGGTCATGTTTGGTATCATTAGAAAGGCCAGAGCATGGCCTTTCCAATGACACCAAATATGACCATGTTTAAAGTAAAGAAAAAAAAACAACAATAATACAGAAAAGAAAAAGGTATTTTTTTAAGACGTGAAATGGCTCAGCAGTGAAGGGGTTAAAGGGCCTTTTTTTATGTCGAATACAAAATTAATAAAAAAAAAAATACAAAAAAAGGGTGGCTTCAAAACGCGTTTAAACATGATGAGCAAAAGCTGTAAAAATGAGCTCAGCACACAGGGGTGAAATGCCTCAGCAGTGAAGGGGTTAAACACTGCAAGATTTTACCAAATGTTAACCTCTTAAAGCTTCTAACAACTCTTAACCCTTTAATGATTTCAACAACTCTTAATCAGAGGCGGACTGACAACTATTGGGGCCCCCGGGCAATAGGTGGTCACGGGGCCCCCTTGCTCCGCAACCACAGGAGGCCACACCCATAAAAACCCCACCCCTACAACGCAACACCCACATGTACATTATTGTGCTAAAGAATCCATTTCTGAACTCCTTAAAATAATCTTTTTGAAAATTGTGTGAAGAAAATCAACTTGGACCCAGCAGCGAATTGGGGGATCCATTGCATCCCCTCCAGACGGCCGCAGAACTGCTGCAACAGCCATCGCCCACTCATTGCAGCTAAGGCGGCGCTGCGGCACAGCATGTCCTTGTGGGAAACTGCCGATCACATTAAAAGATACTGTACATTACTGACACTGCATATTACAGAGCTCCACAGCAATAAAACTAACAGTAATGTGCGGTGTGTATGAGCGTATCACAGAGCTGCACAGCAATAAAATCCACAGTAATGTGCAGTGTGTATGAGCGTATCACAGAGCTGCACAGCAATAAACGCCACAGTAATGTGCAGTGTGTATGAGCGTATCACAGAGCTCCACAGCAATAAAACCCACAGTAACGTGCAGTGTGTATGAGCGTATCACAGAGCTCCACAGCAATAAAACCCACAGTAACGTGCAGTGTGTATGAGCATATCACAGAGCTCCTCAGCAATAAAACCCACAGTAATGTGCAGTGTGTATGAGCGTATCACAGAGCTCCACAGCAATTTATTTATATATAAAGTATTTTACCAGGAAGGATACATTGAGATCACGTGAGGGGGCGGTGCCAATGCGACGTGCCTGCTCCAGTACTAGAATGTGGGATGCAGGGCAGGCACGCCGTATCGCGGCCGCAGCGGTTAGACATGGCTGCGGGCTGCTGCCTGTTCCCGGAGCTGACGAAAACCGATGGGGCCCACTGTGCCTGGCCAAGCCGGGCCCCTACAGACCCACGGGCCCTTGGGCAGTGCCTGAGTGCCCGATGGGTCAGTCCGCCCCTGCTCTTAATCCATTAAAGGCTTTTTACAAGATTTTTTAGCCCTAAGCTCTGTCAGAAAATGATGGGAACTTAGTTCTCACTATATGGCCATACATTGCTTTAGCTAAATTCCCATTATTTTCTTGTAGAAAGCCTTGAATGGGTTAAGAGTTGTTAGAAGCTTTAGGCTAATGTCAGACGAGCGCAGTCTGAGCTAACTCTGCGGCGTGCGTAACGCACAGACGTACTGACGGAAGATACTGTAGACCCCACACGGTGCGTTTTTTAGTTTTTATTTTACGGATTTAGAAAAAAAAGGAAACTATGGGAAACAAAAGTAATTTAAATTAGAAGACGGGTACAGTCAGCCAGACCGAAAAAAAAACTCTGAGTGTCAATGTGATGGACGTCGCAAATGCACTGCGTCTGACGTCGCGTCATCACGCACACAGGCTGCTACGCGGCGCACTCTGGGCGTCCATCGTAGCGCTTTTACGTCGAGGCCTAAATGGCGTCCGTTGCCACCTGCATGGTGCATGCGCACGTACGTCGTGTGTTGGTCTCTATAGATCACAAATCAATGCTACGATGGACGTTAAACTATGCGGCGACATGGACGTGATGACTGCGTTCGTCTGACGCTGGCCTTAAAAGGTAAACATTGGTAAAATTGTATCGGCTGCTGTTTGAAATTCATTTTAGTGTGTGTATACGTACCTGGGTTCTGCTATAAAATGTCAAACAGCATTTAAGTACCTGAACAAAAAGAATTGGCGAAAATAAATTCAGCACATGTGAGTGGTATGAAAAAGAAGCTTTGTGAGGGTCCTGAGGACGAGCAATGGCACTGGTGGCCTGCTCTACGGTGGGGACCGCTCAGGTCCCGCAGGTTTTTGCTCGATTGTGCCGTTACAGGGACGAATGCTCCATATGCAAATCAGACGCCATCACCCCGAAAGGGCGGCCAGTACTGATTGCCAAGGACGTCATCCCTACACGAGAGATGCAGCAACCCCCAACGATCAACCTCAAGCAAGGGGTCCACGTCTGGATTACCCTGTATACTTATAGTGAGAAAAAAGAAGAGGTTCGGCAGGATCCTGAGGACGAGTAACAGTGCTGCTGCTCGTCCTCCGGACCCTCACAAACCCCCCGTTCTCCCATGTGAGTGGTATGGCTCAGCGTTGAAGACGTTAATGAGACTTTTTTGCAGTTTTTAACCTTTTACAACCAAAATCCATATCTCATATTAAAACACTTCTTTTCCTCGTTAATCTCTATTCTTTCCAAATTTCAGCGAGTTCTTCGGATTCTTGCAGTCCACTGCCCATTCCCCTTTGACCTCGGTGTGTGCGCTTTACATGCCACGTCCCATTGCTTCTACCATACAGTATTCTGCAACTTGCAGGGGCATAGCTTGAAAGTGCAGTGCGTGCGTTTAAAGTCGGGGGTCACCAGAGCTGCAGTGAGTGACGGCTGTAGCGCAGCTATATTTTCATTTTTTATATAAATTGTGTAATAGAATAATTTAAGGAGGGGGGGGGTGCTTGTATTGGGGGGGTCTCCTATTGCCCGGGGAGCCCCAAGACTTGTCAGTCTGCTGCCCCTGGTGTGTATGTACATGATTTAAATAAAATACTTTTCTCTTTGCTTCAGAATAAAAACATTTCCATGTTGGTTATCTGTTACATCTCTCAAATGGTTATGCTTTTTATAATTATAGATTTGTTTACTTTTATTAAATAGATGCAGGGAACATGTGGATAACTCGAAGATATAGAACTGTCATTAATTTAAAAAAAAACAATACTTTATACAATTGTTTCTGCTTAGTTAGTTTATATTTTATTTTAGAATAAATATTGCTTGAGGTTCTTTATTTTTTTTTTCATTGGTTTTTTTCATTCGTAATGCAATACATCTCCCCATGTGACCTCTCCTCTTATCTCTAAACACATGTGCCATGAATAGCGCGGATAAAATGTGTCACTCACTAATGTAGGTGGAACTTGTAAACTCTACGCAAAAAAAAAAAAAACCAGACCTAGCAAATGCTTGAAGGTATTATAATTATAGTATTCTGTGAATATTTAGAATTGCGCCAGCGTGTAATATTGATATCCGAATTATTGGCGAATTGCCTGCACATACGGTGCCTGTTCGGTGTCTGTTCGAGGGCAGTGAAATCCCCATAGAGAAGCAATGCTTTGTCTATTCAGAGAACAAAAACCAGCAGTGAAAGGTTCCCCTAATGCCCTGCCATTCGGTGGTTTAATTCGTCAGGTTTATTCAGGCGAATCCCATAGGCTTCAATGTTAAAAATATTCTGGTTTTAATTCAACATCTAATAAACCGTTCATTATAAAATTATGCAGTAAAGAGTCTCTTTATAGATTTTTTGGATATTTTAGGCATTTTTCTGAAATTCTTTTTTAATAAAAGTCCGATTTTTTTTTATTCTTATTATTTAAGTTTACTTCTTTTTTCTGTAACAGCCCTTTTTATTATCATTCATTGGATCATATGTAAATTTCAGACATTTTCGCTCAGTAGTTTCTTTGCAAACAGTGTTTCACTTTTCAATCATTCATGCAAACTTTTTCTTTAATTCATTCACTTCACTCTGTCTGGTCTCGGCTTTGTCTGCTTTTTCCAGTAGCTTCGCTGCAGGTGATCGGCTCCTGCTCGGGTTTTTCCGTGGTTTTCGGCAGGTTAATCCAGATGTTTTTGTGGGTTTTCGGCGTGCATTCGCTGGGTTTTGCGGTTAGTTTTCGTCAGGGTTGCGGTAGCTTTTCCCTGCAATTCGGGGACCCTGTGGTGCTTGCTGAATATACCGCAGGGTCACCGAAATGGGATCGGCAAAAGGAACCGAATTGAAGAGAACGAAAAAATGTGCGGTGACTTTTCGAATTTCTTTTAATAACCCTGTATGAATAATAAAAAGAAAAAGGTCGGTTACAGAAAAAAAAATCCCCTTGGTATAGAGGAACCCCCATATCTCCATAACGGTGGCAGCTAGGGGGTCATGGCGGGTAGACATGTGCACAGCACAAAATTTCGTTTTGAACTAATGGATTAGTCCTAAAATGCAATTTATTTAGTTGCTAAAGAAATTTGTTTTCTGTTCTTTAGTATGAAAACTAATTTCATTCATCCGAAAACCAGTGGATACAATTACTATTGTAGTGGCTCCTCAGGGGGCTGAGATCGCTGCTTGTTACAGTATCTCTCTCTCAGCACAATGTGAGCCATATTACATAGTTGGTGCTAACTTAACCAGAGCTGTTGTAAACTTCCCAGAGCCATTATAGCCTATGGAGGTTTTCAGTTTACAACAGCTCTGGTTAAGTTAGCACCAACATTGTAATACTGCCCCGTGTCAGGCAAAGCTGTTACAGCGCTCAGAGTTTCAGTAAAACTACTAAACTAGTAAATAATATTTTTATATATATAATAGGTTATAACAATATTATTTCCTTGTTTTACTGAAACTCTGAGCGCTGTTAGTCAGTTACTGTAACAGCTGAGACTGATACATTGTACTGAGAGATAATATAACAAGCAGCCGATCACAGCCACTGGATTTAAAGGGCAAAAAATAAAAAATAAATAAAAAAAAGGCTCCTCTCTGTATAATGTTTAGAACATCCTCCTGCATTAATTAATACCCCTCTCTGTATAATGTATACAACATCCACCTGCACCTTAATACCCCTCTCTGTATAATGTATAGAACATCCTCCTGAATTAATTAATGTCCCTCTCTGTATAGAACATCCTCCTCAATTTATACCTTTCTCTGTATAATGTATATAACATCCTCCTACATTAATACCCCTCTCTGTATAATGTATAGAACATCCTCCTGCATTAATTAATGCCCCTCTCTGTATAGAACATCCTACTGCATTGGCATCTGGAGGGTGCAGAACTTCAGATGTTGCGCTCTTCATTGCTGGTCTCCTTCACTCAATGTAATATCACAAAAAGGACTGAAACTAAAATGTAGTGCATTTTATTTTAGTTTCTTTCGTTTTTTTACTGAGCAGTTTCGTTTCTCTTGAGTCATACGAAAACTAAATTATCCCAAAATTCGGACTAAATCGTTTTAGTACTAAATCGAATGCACATGTCTAATGGCAGGTATCATACGAAAGGCCTGAGCAAGGACGTTCGAATGATATCAAGCATGACCATGTTAAAAAAATATTGAAAAAATAAAAACGTGGGGTTTTTCGTGTCTTGTTTTTATTAATGGAGCAATATAGTTCCCATTTTAATTATAATGTGAACAATGATGCTGCACTAATGATTTTTTTATATGGGTTGCGTTTGCTAAAAATCACGTAATTCCCCCCAAAAAAATGTAACGAGTCCCCATTTCTAATTTTTTTTAACAAGTGCACCCCATAGAAAATATAACCGCAAAGGCTTGTATGATGAAATGTGGAAAAACACTTTACACGCTGTAGATGATTAAAAATTCAAGTTTTATTGCATTCTTTGTTATAATATACAGGCAGGACATGACGTATACATATAATAATGCCAGAAAGAACGATATATAATCTGTCTGGGTCATATAATAAAATGTGGCGGGGGCGTGGCTTGGCGCCGAGCAGAGCGGACGTGCCTGGGGAGAGCTCCCACCGTATATGGTGCACACCCGCTTTTAATAGCAAATTTAGGCACCTCACTGGAGCCAAAAGCCTACACCTCTCACCCAAGATCACGGCGGAACGGACAGAAGCGATTTAGAGCCCTCAATCGTTGGAGAGGCGCCGCCGGAGAATCAGAGGCCTACACCGCGTGGGGAGCCTGGGCCGGGAGGAGCTACGGCTGCGCCGATTGACGCTTTTAGGGAACGCGACCGTTGGCCCAGCCGGGGCGGGCGCCGCATCCGCGGGGTGAGACCCGGAGCTGAGAGCGGCTGCTTGTCTCTCAGCCCCGCATAGCACTTTCCTCCCGACACACGGGCATGTGACGGCCACGTGGGGAGGCCTGCGTACGCGGCACCCGCCTGGACCATCGGAGGAGAGAAAGCGACCTGGCCTGAAGACAAGGCTGAGGCCCGTTGCTGATCTGAATGGCGAGGGAGTCCGGCGGCGCAGAGGCCCATATGAGACCTCGGTTGTAGGGAAGACGGCATCAGAACCTTATGAGCCCGCGGACAGGGCCGAAAGTCACCGGCGCCACGCTGACCGCCAAGACCGGATAACGCACAGCTTTACGGCCAGACTTAGACAGGTGAAGTACCGCTATTCAACACCCCCCTGTTGCACATAACATTTTACACCAGACAACAGGGCCCTCTGATCCCCAGATACTGGACTAGAACTGCGGCACATATTAAATTACCCGGAGGGGGGGGGGAGAAAAGAACAGAAAAGAAAAAGAAAGGGGTAGGGGAAGGAAGAAACTATAACAAGCAAAAAATAGGTTTCCCTGGCAGATCTCATGAACACACTACACCATCGAACATGTCTTCAAACAAAGGCCTTTTTCCACACTCATGGAGATAAATGTGGCGGCCTTCTGGCGTGTATGATAGCCAAAAAGCGGGCCGCTACATATATAGCCTGTGCACGAGACCGGGAGGGTAGATCAAAATACTTGCCACCGCAAATAATGAACGCCTTACGCGACTACTACAAGCGACTTTACTCCCTTACAGGCCCCCAGACGGACAAAACCAGACGGACGTTGCTCGACCAGATCCAAACTTACCACTCTAAACATTCCACACGCAAACTCTGAGATAGATGCAGATATCCTGGAGGTACCCGATAACGGAAGAGGAATTGTCGGCGGCCCTCAAATCATCCAAAACAGGCAAATGCCCTGGCCCAGACGGTCTCCCGCTTCGTTATTATAAGACCTTTCGAAAGGTCCTCATACCACATTTTCTAAAAGCCTTTAATGCCCTGACCCATGGAGAGAACCTCCCTCCACAGGCACTAATGGCCAATATCATCCTATTACCGAAAGAGGGTAAAGACCCTACTAATTGCGCGAATTATAGACCAATATCGTTACTCAACACAGATGTTAAACTTTTTGCTAAGGTTTTAGCCACACGTCTTCAGCCACACATCCCTAATTTGATCCATTGCGACCAGGTAGGGTTCGTCCCAGGGAGGGAAGTGAAAGACAACACGATAAGGGCTCTGCAGCTGATTCACCGAGGCCGATCTTCAGGTCAAGATTTCCTTCTTTTATCCACAGACTCGGAGAAAGCTTTTGATAGGGTCAATTGGGACTTTTTGTTTACATCACTTGCACACATAGGGTTGGGTCCGAACATGCAATCCTGGATTAAAGCCTTGTACACTGATCCCTCGGCCCGGATATGTGTGAATGGGGTTTATTCAGAATCTTTTACAATACGAAACGGCACGAGACAGGGTTGCCCTTTATCCCCATTACTTTTCATTTTGTCCCTGGAGCCCTTTCTGTCCGCTGTTCGACAACACTCAGACATAACGGGACCCATTATTGGCGCGACCCAACACAAAATAGCAGCATACGTGGATGACCTGCTCTTTTTCGTGACAAACCCGCGAGTGTCCCTACCATGCATATTATCCACTTTTAAAGAATACGGGGCCTTATCCAACCTGAAAATTAATTTTGGCAAATCCAATATCCTGAGTGTACGGACAGCAAACACACGCTACCCGTTACATCTCCAGCATTTCCCATTCCCAATCTCACTCACGAAACTCAAGTACTTAGGGATTTGGTTAAACGCAGATCCAGCGGAGAATTATCGAGACAACTTTGCACCACTTTTGGCCACACTACAAAGGGACCTATCCAATTGGAACTATGCACACATATCATGGTTAGGAAGAGTGGCCATAGTTATAGTAATCGTGGTAAGAGATTAATTTTACCTCTTTCAAACAATACCCATCCGTTTGCCCAAACTGTTTTTTGGTACCCTTAAATCCGCTTTAATCAAATACATCTGGAGAGGCAGGACCCCCAGGCTTCGTTTTGACATACTCACCAGACAAAGGTCACGGGGAGGCCTGGCGGTACCTGACTTTCGATGCTACCATATAGCGAGTCACCTGTTACGTATTCTAGACTGGTCAAAACCGGGGGTCAGGAAGAAATGGAAAGACGCGGAACAAGGCTCATTGAAGGTACCCTTGACGACATTGCCATGGCTTCCACCATCCCAAGATAAACACCACGACATCACTTCCCCTTACACACTGGCCACTATGGCCATTTGGAGACTCGCCTCTAAGACCTTCTCCCTATCCACTTCTCCATCCCCACTGCTACCAATTGTACATAAATCGAGATTTCACCTTGGGGTTGCAGTCGGGGACTTTCTGCACATTGTTCTCGACTGAGATCCCGAGGGCCCATCACCTACTGCGTACCAACGGGTACATACCATTAAGGGAATTGTATACAATCGGACCACCACCTTTTCTGCTTAGTTTTAAATATAGCCAGTTATGTCATTATCTACGAGCAATCCCGCAACAGCACAAACTCACTAGACAACTTACTGGTTTTGAACAACAATGCATGTTGCCAAACCCCTTGGCTCACGGTATTTCTTACATTTACTCCCTGCTCCAAACAGCGGCGGCGGACACACCAGCCCCTTTCATGGGACGCTGGGAAATGATGTTGGAAATGCCCCCCTCTGAGCCCCAATGGAATAAGATTTTAGACCTCACACATCACTGCTCTGTAGCAAGCAGGGTTCAGGAAGCGGCATATAAGGTCTTAACGTTATGGTATAGAGTGCCCACACAAATTAGCCAGATGTTCCCTGATTTACCCCCAACATGCTGGAGATGTAATGGAGATGAAGGCACGATGCTACACATATGGTGGAGCTGTCCGATCCTTGTACCTTTTTGGAAGGCCATCCATGCGGTAACGTCGGAATTTGTAGACCCCAATACCTTTCAGCCCTGCATCAATGCTCCTACATCACACCTCAATATCCACGCGCACTTACAAACGATCTGTACTGGTTCGGATTCTAAATGTGGCTAAGAGTGTTGTCCCATTGTATTGGAGACAATATGCCCGCCTTTATCAGTTTGGCGGTCTAGGATGGAAGATCTGCACTCCCTAGAACAGCTGATTTTTAACTCAACGGACCAGGCAGAGCTCTATACAACAATTTGGTCCAGATGGTCCCTGATCACGCCCTCATCCTCTTTTAAGGCCAGTGGCGGAAGTACCAGGGTCGCAGCGGTCGCAGTTGCGACCGGGCCCTGGCATTCCGCCACTGGAGGGGGGCCCGGCGCCGCCCGCCAGATTCCGGCAATCAGCGCCGGAATCTGGGAGCCGCGCGCTGGCCGTCCCTCTCCCTGCGAGCGGCCACTGACATGCAGCTTGGCCGCTCACGTGGGATAGGAACCACCTGACCATCGCACGAGATCCTCTTGCGAGACCTCTGCGCTGATCAGGTGGTTTCCGGCGAGCGACCAAGACGCATGTTTCCAGCGGCCGCTCGCCAAGGAGAAGAACAACGCCGGCGGAGCCTGTCCTGGGGCCAGCAGAGGTAAGAGCTGTGGGACCCAAATACCCATGAGAGCTGGGGGCCCGTATACCCATGAGCTGGGGGGCCCTTATACCCATGAGCTGGGGGGCATACCCATGTGAGAGCTGGGGGTGCATATCCATGAGCTGGGGGTGCATATCCATGTGAGAGCTGGGGGGGATATCCATGTGAGAGCTGGGGGGGATATCCATGTGAGAGCTGGGGGGGATATCCATGAGCTGGGGGGCATATCCAGGAGCTGGGGGGCATACCCATGTGAGAGCGGGGCATATCCATGAGCTGGGGGCATACCCATGTGAGAGCTGGGGGGCATATCCATGAGCTAGGGGGCATACCCATGTGAGAGCTGGGGGGCATATCCATGAGCTAGGGGGCATACCCATGTGAGAGCTGGGGGGCATATCCATGTGTGAGCTGGGGGGGCAAATCCATAATCTGGGGGGCAAATCCATGTGTGAGCTGGGGCAATATCCATGTGTGAGCTGGGGCAGTATGAAATATATATATATATATATATAACAGTTGTGTTCAAAATTATTCAACCCCCACTGAAATTGAGTGTTTTGGCCAGTTTGACATTGATTTTGATCATTCAGTCATCTTGCTTACAATTAAATCAAAGAGGCACGTGTAGGTCAGACAAATATAACATAAAATTTATAATGAAATAACCACAAATGTCTTTTCTGTGCTCACATCATTATCAGTTTTATTCAACCCCCAAGTGACATTCAATCTTAGTACTTAGTACAACATCCTTTTACAGTTATAACAGCTTTTAAACGTGAAGCATAGCTTGACACAAGTGTCTTGCAGCGATC
The DNA here is from genome assembly GCA_009667805.1 of Leptobrachium leishanense. Classification (NCBI taxonomy): domain Eukaryota; kingdom Metazoa; phylum Chordata; class Amphibia; order Anura; family Megophryidae; genus Leptobrachium; species Leptobrachium leishanense. The sequence continues at coordinate 46,447,121 of CM019063.1, read as the reverse complement.
TACGGGTATCTTCGCCCATTCGTCATGGGCAAAAGCCTCCAGTTCAGTCACATTCTTAGGCTTGCGCACTGCAACTGCTTTCTTTAAGTCCCACCAGAGGTTCTCAATTGGATTTAAGTCAGGTGACTGCGATGGCCACTCCAAAATGTTCCAGCCTTTAATCTGCAACCATGCTCTAGTGGACTTGGAGGTATGCTTGGGATCATTGTCCTGTTGAAAGGTCCAACGTCTCCCAAGCCTCAGGTTTGTGACGGACTGCATCACATTGTCATCCAATATCTCCTGGTACTGAAGAGAATTCATGGTACCTTGCACACGCTGAAGCTTCCCTGTACCTGCAGAAGCAAAACAGCCCCAAAGCATGATTGACCCCCCGCCATGCTTCACAGTAGGCAAGGTGTTCTTTTCTTCATAGGCCTTGTTCTTCCTCCTCCAAACATAGCGTTGATCCATGGGCCCAAACAGTTCTAATTTTGTTTCATCAGTCCACAGAACACTATCCCAAAACTTCTGTGGTTTGTCCACATGACTTTTGGCATACTGCAGTCGACTCTTCTTATTCTTTGGAGACAGCAAGGGGGTGCGCCTGGGAGTTCTGGCATGAAGGCCTTCATTACGCAGTGTGCGCCGTATTGTCTGAGCTGAAACTTCAGTACCCACATCTGACAAATCTTTTCTCAGTTCCTCAGCAGTCACACGGGGACTTTTCTCCACTCTACGCTTCAGGTAGCGCACAGCAGTCGAAGTCAGCATCTTCTTTCTGCCACAACCAGGTAGCGTTTCAACAGTGCCCTTTGCCTTGAATTTGCGAATGATGCTTCCTATGGTCTCTCTTGTATGTTTAACATCTTTGCAATCTTCTTATAGCCATTGCCCTTCCTGTGAAGAGTAATCACCTCTTCTCTTGTCTTCCTGGACCATTCTCTTGACTTCACCATGTTTGTAACCACACCAGTAAATGTCTAGAAGGAGCTGAGTATCACAGTCATTTTAAAGCTGCCTAATTGGTGCTTATTATGCTTTATTGCTGCTCCGTGACATCCACAGGTGTTTTCAATACCTGATTGAAAACACTTGAATGAACCTCTGTTCTTCAGAGTGGTAGTCTTTAAGGAGTTGAATAATTGTGTCAATGAAGAATTCACAAAAGAAACATTTACTACTGTATTACAAAACCAATTGATGTCATTTTAGTTGCATATGGTTCTTTAAAAAGTCCTTGTAGGATTTCATTCTGAATACAATTACAAATGTCACTAAATTCCCTAAAACCCTTTACAGCATTGGGGGTTGAATAATTTTGAACACAACTGTATATATATATATATATATATATATATATCGGGGGGATATACATGTGAGCTGGGGGCATTTTTATATGGTCTGTTCTTATTGGAAAGCGTCACATGACATTAAAGAAAAGTATCTGTACTCGGTATCGGTGAGTACTTTTAAAAAGTATCGGTACTCGTACTCGGTCTTAAAGTGGTATCGGTGCATCCCTAGGCAATACTATCTTTGTTTTATTTTGCAGTGAAAAATAAGTAAAAATACATAGATTTATTTTTGGGGGGGGCCCCTTCGTGGATTCTTGCACCGGGGCCCTCAGGTTTCTAGTTACGCCACAATGTCTACACACCGAGATTAAAAGAGTTACGATAATACCCACACCAACACCTAAATATACGCTTCACATTGGTATAGGACCGACCCTATTTCCCCCATCCTTTCCCTTTACATCTTTCCCTACTTGTTTCTTTGCCTTTTTATGTCTCCTCCTTTTTGTGCTGTCTATGTTTTGTTACTTTTTAGTTTATGACGCATTGTCGAGTATGACTGACCTTACGCGATCTGATAGACCAATATTATTCTTGAACACTGCTAATAGGCTATATATCTTGTTATATTTTATTATATTTTGTTGAAATGTGATATTGAAAACTTGAATAAACATTGTTTTACAAAAAAAAATAAACGTGGCTTCAAAAATCGCTTTAACATGAGTGAAACCGGTAAAAATGAGCATAGCACACAGCAGTGAAATGGCTCAGCAGTGAAGGGGTTAAACCTATTGCACAAAAGCATGCAGATCTTGGGGTAGAACAGACGGAAAGGAACCAAGCCTTTTAATATATATATATATATATATTTATATATATTATATATCAGGTCCAGAAATATTGGGACAGCGACACAATTCTAACATCTTTGGCTCTATACACCACCACAATGGAGTTGGAATGAAACAAACACAATGTGCTTTAACTGCAGACTGTCAGCTTTAATTTGAGGGTATGTACATCCAACTCAGGTGAACGGTGTAGGACTTACAGCAGTTTGCAGATGTGCCTCCCACTTGTTAAGGGACCAAAAGTAATGGGACAGAATAATAATCATAAATCAAACTTTCCCTTCTTAATACTTGGTTGCAAATCCTTTGCAGTCAATCACAGCCTGAAGTCTGGAACGCATAGACATCACCAGACGCTGGGTTTCATTCCTGGTGATGCTCTGCCAGGCCTCTACTGCAACGGTCTTCAGTTCCTGCTTGTTCTTGGGGCATTTTCCTTCAGTTTTGTCTTCAGCAAGTGAAATGCATGCTCAATGGGATTCAGGTCAGGTGATTGACTTGGCCATTGCATAACATTCCACTTCTGTCCCTTCAAAAACTATTTGTTTGCTTTTGCAGTATGCTTTGGGTCATTGTCCATCTGCACTGTGAAGCGCCGTCCAATGAGTTCTGCAGCATTTGGCTGAATGTGAGCAGATAATATTGCCCGAATCACTTCAGAATTCATCCTGCTGCTTTTGTCAGCAGTCACATCATCAATAAATACAAGAGAACCAGTTCCATTGGCAGCCATACATGCCCACCCCATGACACTACCACCACCATGCTTCACTGATGAGGTGGTATGCTTAGGATCATGAGCAGTTCCTTTCCTTCTCCTTACTCTTCTCTTCCCATCACTCTGGTACAAGTTGATCTTGGTCTCATCTGTCCATAGGATCTTGTTCCAGAACTGTGAAGGCTTTGTTAGGTGTTGTTTGGCAAACTCTAATCTGGCCTTCCTGTTTTTGAGGCTCACCAATGGTTTACATCTTGTGAACCCTTTGTATTCACTCTGGTGAAGTCTTCTCTTGATTGTTGACTTTGACACACATACTCATACCTCCTGGAGAGTGTTCTTGATCTGGCCAACTGTTGCGAAGGGTGTTTTCTTCACCAGGGAAAGAATTCTTCGGTCATCCACCACAGTTGTTTTCCATGGTCTCCCGGGTCTTTTGGTGTTGCTGAGCTCACCGGTACATTCCTTCTTTTTGAGAATGTTCCAAACAGTTTTTTGGCCACGCCTAATGTTCTTGCTATCTCTCTGATGGGTTTGTTTTGTTTCTTCAGCCTAATGATGGCTTGCTTCACTGATAGTGACATCTCTTTGGATCTCATCGTGAGAGTTGACAGCAACAGATTCCAAATGCAAATAGCACACTTGAAATGAACTCTGGGCCTTTTATCTGCACATTGTAATTGGGGTAATGAGGGAATATCACACACCTGGCCATGGAACAGCTGAGAAGCCAATTGTCCCATTACCTTTGGTCCCTTAACAAGTGGGAGGCACATCTGCAAACTGCTGTAAGTCCTACACCGTTCACCTGAGTTGGATGTACATACCCTCAAATTAAAGCTGACAGTCTGCAGTTAAAGCACATTGTGTTTGTTTCATTCCAACTCCCTTGTGGTGGTGTATAGAGCCAAAGATGTTAGAATTGTGTCGATGTCCCAATATTTCTGGACCTGACTGTATATATCAGTGCAATGAGGGGCCTAGAGGCCAATGGAAAATGACACTGTCCACCCCTCCCCTTTAAGTGAAACAGATATGAAACCATGGCGTAACATGTCAACACAGTACAAGGTTGTCACATTCCCAGAGAACAATAGCAGATTGAGAGATAAACCAGGGATTCCGAATTTACAGTATCTGATAACTCAGGTCAATGTTTTAATCTCTCCCTAATACCAAACAGGACGTACTTGAAAACGAGAGAAAGCTCAATGTATCCTTCCTGGTAAAATAATTTATAATTAAACAGACAATGCAAACAATAACTGGTGCCAGCATACCTGGATCTTCGCTGATAGCAGGAAAACCATAGAATACAGTCTGTCATAAATTTATCCAGGTGCAAACAGTCTGAGAAGTTAACCCTTTTGTAAATCCAGGCCTGATGAAAACTGGAACCCCAACTCCGTCACAGGATCTTTCCCCCTGCTGGCCTGGTGACACCTGACAGACCCCGTCGTGCAATGTTCCGCAGTGAGAAATGAAAAAGTGAACAACTGCAGTGCCTTTGTTCACTTTATAATTGAAATGTGGACAATGCTGCTGCATGAGAACAAAAAAGGGAAAGCTTTATTTTGATTATTTTTATGTACATTTTACATGGCCATGTCTGGTGTTATTGGAAAGGCCAGACTCTGACCTTTCCAAAAAAATATCTCATCTGACCTTGAGTGTATGGGACTGGAGATACAAAGGCCCAAATGAACCATGTATCTTCTATAGGTCCTGTAGGAATATCATCCAAGGGCTATTAACACTTGCCTCCCTTTTCCCCCCCCCCGATCTAACATTGCTGACAAGATGAAAAAGTCATCGTCCGGACAATTCCTTTCCCAGTAGACTGCTCAGCACGTGTCTCAATCTCACTGCCCGCATCCTGCCCTATCCCTGTTTTATGAACTCTACACATTGCAGGAAGTAGGGAAACACATGTTAGGAAGCTAGTTGAGTCCATGTTAAAGCAAAACTGCTGAATACTCGACGGTCAAATTTTTTTTTCCTCCCCAGACCTGTTTGACATGTCATTTGGTAATCCAACACCTCGAGTGACTGTTTAAAGCCGTACACAGAGAAGAAGCCTAGTATGCGTGACCATGTCCATGTTTCAGGAGACATGAGCGTTTACAAGCCCAAACCATGTTACAGGTTAGTCTTTGGTTGGGAAAGTGGGGGAAACCAGCAGATTTTGTAGAAACCAATGAATCCAAGTCCATCTGTTGGGAGAACAAACCCTCTGTGGGTTACGAATACCGGAAAATTGAAAGCAAACTACGTGACGTTCGGCAGCACCAAAATTGTCCAATAGAAGACTATTGCGTCTTCTATTTACGGAATGCTGAAACGCCATCAAGGTATAGGCATTAAGGCTGGGGTCAGACGAGCGCACGGTTTGCTGTCCGTCGTAGCTTTTCAAAGGATTCAATAGAGAACAATACATGGGGTACGTGTGCACTTTTTCACGAGCAGGCAACTCATGTTTCAGCGGACACCAAAATGGCATCGACGTGAAAAAGCTACACAGACATAGAGAAACCCCTGCATACAGCAATTTTTTTCTTTTTCTCAACATCAGACAAAACTGATACAATGTAATCACAATCGCATCCGTTACTGCACAATCAATGCGCTCGTCCGACCCCAGCCTTAAGAGAATTCACTCTCCCGATGAAAACATCATTTTGCCTCTTTATAAAATCAATGTTAAGACACGCCTTGAATATGCCGTGTGATTCTGGCACCGGTTTTAAGAAAGGATATTATGACGCTAGAAAAAGTGCAGAGACGGCAACTAAATTAATAAGGGGAATGGAAGATTGAAGAGGGGTCTGATAACTTTAAATATATATGGTGCCTTAGAGGGGATCTGGTAACTTTATATAAATATATACGGGGCCTTAGAGGGGATCTGGTAACTTTAAATATATACGGGGCATTAGAGGGGATCTGGTAACTTTATATAAATATATACGGGGCCTTAGAGGGGATCTGGTAACTTTATATAAATATATACAAGGCCTTAGAGGGGATCTGGTAACTTCATATAAATATTTACGGGGCCTTAGAGGGGATCTGGTAACTTTAAATATATACGGGGCATTAGAGGGGATCTGGTAACTTTATTTAAATATATACGGGGCCTTAGAGGGGATCTGGTAACTTTATATAAATATATACAAGGCCTTAGAGGGGATCTGGTAACTTCATATAAATATTTACGGGGCCTTAGAGGGGATCTGGTAACTTCATATAAATATTTACGGGGCCTTAGAGGGGATCTGGTAATTTCATATAAATATTTACGGGGCCTTAGGGGGATCTGGTAACTTCATATAAATATTTACGGGGCCTTAGAGGGGATCTGGTAACTTCATATAAATATTTACAGGGCCTTAGAGGGGATCTGGTAACTTCATATAAATATTTACGGGGCCTTAGAGGGGATCTGGTAACTTCATATAAATATTTACGGGGCCTTAGAGGGGATCTGGTAACTTCATATAAAATATTTACGGGGCCTTAGAGGGGATCTGGTAAATTCATATAAATATTTACGGGGCCTAGAGGGATCTGGTAACTTCATATAAATATTTACGGAGCCTTAGAGGGGATCTGGTAACTTCATATAAATATTTACGGGGCCTTAGAGGGGATCTGGTAACTTCATATAAATATTTACGGGGCCTTAGAGGGGATCTGGTAACTTCATATAAATATTTACGGGGCCTTAGAGGGGATCTGGTAACTTCATATAAATATTTACGGGGCCTTAGAGGGGATCTGGTAACTTCATATAAATATTTACGGGGCCTTAGAGGGGATCTGGTAACTTCATATAAATATTTACGGGGCCTTAGAGGGGATCTGGTAACTTCATATAAATATTTACGGGGCCTTAGAGGGGATCTGTTAACTTCATATAAATATTTACGGGGCCTTAGAGGGGATCTGGTAACTTCATATAAATATTTACAGGGCCTTAGAGGGGATCTGGTAACTTCATATAAATATTTACGGGGCCTTAGAGGGGATCTGATAACTTTATATAAATATTTACGGGGCCTTAGAGGGGATCTGGTAACTTCATATAAATATTTACGGGGCCTTAGAGGGGATCTGTTAACTTCATATAAATATTTACGGGGCCTTAGAGGGGATCTGGTAACTTCATATAAATATTTACAGGGCCTTAGAGGGGATCTGGTAACTTCATATAAATATTTACGGGGCCTTAGAGGGGATCTGATAACTTTATATAAATTGTAGGGTATAGCCCAAATGGAGATAACCTTCCCTGGAAAAAAAGGTTATCCAGGCAGCAAAGTTCTTTTTTTATTCTGCATAGCAGTCAGCTTTTTATTTTAAAAGGGTGCAAGAAAACAAAAGAAGACAAAATAAATCCTTGCCATCCAGGCTCCAACTAAACAGGCAGTTTTCCCTATCTAGCAAGTGGAGAGCTTGTCTCAGCCACCTCACTAAACAATACTTTAAGCAACCTTTTACACACACCTTTAGCTTGTAGCTCTCTCAGAATGTAGTCTGAGTCCCAGGCCGGAGCAACTTCCTGGTTCAGCCTCCCTGTTTTATCTCCCCTGGATAAGCATCAATTAAGTAATTTACAATCCAGGGGAGAGACACAAAACCCGGATATTCAGATACCACATTCAGCCTGAAAACCTGGTCTGGATTCAACTACTTCTGCATATAACTGTAGGACAGAAAACGAGGGGAAATGTATCACCCCTCAATGACCTTCCCTTTCCTTATGTCACAAAATATATACGGGGCCTTAGAGGAGTCTGATAACTTTATATATACGGGGCCTTAGAGGGGATCTGATAGCTTTATATAAATATATACGGGGCCATTATAAACCATTGTCTGGAAACCTATTCATTAACAGGACTATACACAGGACACGAGGTCATCCATTTAGACTGGAAGAAAGGAAATTTAGACTAAAGCATAGGAAGGGTTATTTTACAGCGAGAACAATAAAGCTGTGGAATTCTCTGCCTGTTGAGGTGGTTGGGTCAGAGTCTGTACAGACTTTTAAACAAAGACTGGATGACTTCCTGCAGACCCAGAATATTAAGGGTTATAATATTTAATATGTGGGTAAAAGCTTCTTGATCCAAGGAGAAATCTGACGCCATCTGGGTGCGAACGCTTTTTTTTTCTTCTTTCTTTTTGATCAACATCAGTAGGTGAAGTGTGAAAAGCTTTTTTTTTTTTAAGGGCTTTTTTAAAATTTTGTAATGGACCTTATTTTTATTCTAAGGACTTTTTTTATTTGGACACATTGCATTGCATTTTTTTTTATACTCCTTAAGAGAATAGACTTCCTGCTTTTGTTTTTTCAATGCAATAGTTTTTCACCGATAACTGCTTTGGCGACTCCAATTTCCGGAAAATGCAGTGACCGTTCATGAAATAGTGAAGTCACAGTATTTTCGGCAAAATGGAATTGCATAGAAACACAAAGCACCGACATTGCACGCAGTTTCAGTGCTTTGTGAATATCCCCTTTAGTCTTCTCTTACAGATACGTAAAAAGTCTAGATACAGATTAAAAGGGATACTCTAGGCCAGGCCTCAAAATTTCCACTCGCCTGCTCGCATTTGGCGAGTGGAAATTACATGAGGGCGAGTGGGAATGCAGAGTCAGGGCAGGATAAGGGGTTAGGTGGGGCAACTAGTGGCGAGTAACTCTTAAGGCCTGGCTAGTAGCTCAGGACTTGAAATTTTGAGCCCTGCTCTAGGCAACATAACCACCTAAACTTTTTTAGGTGGTCATGATGCCCTGAGTATTCACCTGCCTGTCCCCCCTCCCTCCGCTCAGCCGATCGGCTGAAACAGCTGAGAGACCCGGAGGACTTTACTCCGCCCTCCCAGCTGTCAGTCAGCAGAGCGGGATTCATATTTCCCGCTTCTGCGACTATTGCCGAGTAGGAGATGTCATCGCGCTTTCAGCTTTCAGCGCGATGACATCTCCAACTCGCCGCAGTAGCTGGCGGCAGCGGCTGAGATTAGTGTTGCGCGCATCCTCTTGCGCGTAACACTAAATCAAAGAAGATGGAGCCGGGAGGAAGCCTGTTGATTGGCTGGTTTACGTGAGAGGCGCGCATGCACGCTTCTCACGTAAACCATTAGCCAAGTTGAAGATTTAACAGGACGGGAGCGGAAGAGGAGGGAGGTGAGTATAATGATAAAAAAAATCACCGTTGGAAACAAGTGGTTTTTAGGGTAAGTATTACATAAAAAAAAAATACTGAATAACTAGGGCAATAGGTATAATATAATTTTAAAAAGGGGGGATTTTTAGCCTAGAATGTTCCTTTAAGTCGCCTATAATCTAGTTCTGGCAATGGATACCCCTCCTTTCAGACCACTAGCTAAAAGATTTGGGGAAAATGGCAGCACATGTCCTACAGCACTTGATATGTGTGTCCAGAGCTGCCATGCGCCATTTCTAAGTGGCATAGATGTAAGGTCCCCTCCATGCCACCAAGAACAGACCCATCAAAACACCAACACATTTCCCAGTGAGCCGAGACTTCTGGGGCCGATAAGAGCACTCTGACTCATCACTGGAAGCGATTTATAGTATGGTATGCACCAGGTAGAGGTGTAGAGTGAACACTCTTCCCTCAAAGAACACTTCTTATCACCTTCCTGGCCCACCGGGAATTTAGCCCACTCTTTTACTGAAACAGGCAGTAGAGAGGAGGGGGTTCACCGAGCAGCCATTGAGTAAGGGTCCCCAAGAATTCTGATGGTAAAATGTCAAGAGGGTGACAGCCCATGATAGGTTCAGGGGGCCCAGTGGCTCCAGGGGGCCTGGGCCATTGCCAAGCTCTGTGCAGCTTGTCCAAGTGCCACAGATGAACGCGTCGAGATTAAGGCTGGCGTCAGACGAGCATCTTTGAAGAGCATAAGGAACGTCCGTGAGAGTGGACGTTCCTTCCACTCGATGCCCGTCTGGCGTCTGTCCACTTAGTGTGCTCAGCGATGCATGGCACGATACTCCTATGGAGGATTGCGCGTCCTACTGCTTTGACAGAGAGGGCTGCTGCATGGACACAGCACGGCCTCTGTTGCGCGTGCAGCAGCGTGTGGCTGGCCCCGTCGCAGCGTCTCAATCGGGGATGTGGTCAGGGGCGGCAGGTGAGACAGAGCCTCACCTGCCATTAAGGGCTGCAGCTGCACAGATAATAAAATGATAAAATCAAAGTCAACTCACCTGCTCCGTGTTCCCCCGCTGGCTCCGTCTGTCTCCTCACATTCTTTCTTTTTCCATTTTTCTTGCAGCTGCCTGAACCTACGCAAATTGCGTAGGCTGCCAAGACGTGTGCAGTGCGGTGCACCTGTTCAATGAACAGGCGTCTGAGCACTGCCCACTTCCTGAGCATTGCTCTTCCAGTGTCTCAGAGGCACTAGGAGAACAATGGAATAGCATTGACCAATAGGAAAACGCTATTGGTCCAAGCCATTCAAAAATCGCCTGCATGGGAGGCATGCCTCCCATGCATTGATTGGCGCAGGACAATCAGTGGGCACGGGGCTGTGCTCAGTGTCACACTAGGGCCTGCTGCCTGGAGGACAACGCAGAGATCTTGGGGAGCACAGAAAGCTGCCAGTTCCCGGGGAGCACTGAACATCCAGATCCTGGTAAGCACTGAGAGCAGCCTGTTCCTGGGGAGCACTGAACCTATGTAACCTGTGTATATCTGGCTCTGATACTAGCCAGTGTCTCGCCAGCCACTGACCTCACCGCACGTCACTGGTCTCAATGCTGCGACGGATGCCAGGAGGCACGTCAGTATGGGTGCACATAGTGCGCTCGTCTAACGCCAGCCTTATTGTGAGAGGGGGTTTTGTTTATGTGTTTTTGTAATGGAGATAAGTTCACACATTTTAATTTTTTTGGAGTTGTGTCTGAATGGCAGAAGGCCCAGAACCATCACTGTCCCGCTTTGCCTAACAAGTTTTAATCATCTCCCCTTCCACGCACAGACTGAAGACACACGCTCTCAGGAACAACCTTTCATAACAAAGTGTGCGCCGAGTGTCCATTTGAACAGTGCGAAACATGACCGGGTCCATCGAGAGTTCCCCCAGGAGGTGGTAAGAGTGGATGGTGTTCTAAAATTCTCCCAAGGTTCCTCGAGCCTTTAGAATGAGGCAGTAAATGTATGATGATCTATGAGAAACCCATGTTGGAGATGGAGAACATGTTGTCCAGGAACACCTTGAAGGTCACTAGTCTTTAACACACAGGGGTGTGTTTAGAGCATAACGCAAACAGAGGGTTCTGCAACAAAACAAAGATCTATTCAATGGCATAGTGTAACTCTGTCAGCAGACACTGGACATGAGCACGGCAATAAAAACCTTTTTAATTTTTATTTCTTAAATTAATAATTCCGGTTTATAATTTTCATTATGTTACAATGATTCCTTTTTGGGGCAATTTGTAATTTTGGGAAAATTAGTTATTCCAAATCGATTTGTAATTTTTTTTATTCGTTCTAATTATTTTTTCGGAAGATTGGCTGTTACATGGTTTTAATAATAGTTTATTCTCTATTTCGGAAAGTGAATAAATGTCACAATATTTATAAATAACTCTTTGTCATATGGAGTAGACATGTGCGTGGCCCAAATTTAAGTTTCAGTTTCGGATTTTTTCGTTACTTTTTTTAGTTTCGGATCGATTCGTTAAGGTATTTTGGACAGATTAATTAATTTGGATGATCTGTACTTCGTTTTCGGAGAGATTCGTTTTTCATGTTTCGGATCCATTCGTATTTCATTTTTATTACCAATTTCATTTTAATTTAGTATTTTATAATGATTAAAAAGAAAAAGATACCGGAGGACCCTTTCCTTGCTGCTGAAACCTATTCAGAACCATGGAGACCAGAAATTAACCCTTTGCTGGGATATAAACTGTGCGCTTTGAGATGCCAATGCCCATTAACCCCTGACTGGGATATAAACTGCGCCCTCTGAGATGCCATTAACCCATTGCTTTGTTTTGAATTGCATGGATTTTTTTTTTTTTTTTTTCCTCTCTGATCGATTTCGTTTAGTTTTTTCGTTGTTACTGTGATTCGTTTTTTTGGACTGATTTGGAATTTCGGATTGCTGACTTTAGTTTTCGGAACTGCTTCCGAAAAACTAAAATTGGTGGATTTTCCTCCGAATTTCAATTCGGATTAAATGAAACGCACATGTCTAATATGGAGCTATTTTGAAGACGTGGAAAATGTTGATCTCAAAAGGAAAAATTTGAAAACGGTGCGCTCACTTGAGTAAAAACCAATGGATCCTAATGAATTGGGATCATTCCGTATGACATAACAACGATTCAGATAGTTTGTACAACCTTTAAAAAAATCGTTCAATCACATCGTGACATTCGAAATGAAGCAAATGAATTCAAATCGATTTGTTGTTTTCATCACTTTATTGTGTCTTTTGGGAATTCGTTCCTATTGTGATTCGGTTATTCGGATGTGTCTAAATATTGTGTTTAATTAGGAATGGGGCTATGAACTTGTGGCACAAAGGGCAATTGCCATCAGGGGGTGACGGGATGTGACATGTTCAAGGGCCCAGTGGCTCCAGGAAGGCCCATCCCTTGTCAAGCCATGAGCCAGCTTGACCAGGTGCCCTAGATCGAAGGATCCCTGCATGCCACCATTGACTGGCCCACCAAGATGCCAACAAAATACCCGGTGGGCCAAGGCATCTGGCATGTTGGGCACGTTGGGTCATCACTGAGGAAACAATTGGTATGGGTTGCACTAGATGGAAGGGCAATATGTTTTAATTAGTTTACTGAAATAGGCAGTTGGGAGAAGGTCGGCACCAACTGGTGGCTTCGTAAGGGACCCCAAGATTTTGGAATACAGCCCTCCCCTGCTAATACTCCTGTTTAAAAGGTACAAACCTGTATGATGCTGGCTGAAAATAAGGGTTTTTTGGCCATTTTACCGGCTCGCTTTGTTTTTGGGGTTTTTTCCTGGACCAGTGTCATTTTTCGATTATATGCTCAAGCCTAATTGATTTTGAACTGAATCAGCCAATCAATGGGGGAGGGGAATATCTTCCACAAGCCACTGATAGAATGGAATAGAGTTTTTGGTGGCTTCTTGCGTAAATCGTGGCATTGTAGGGTCAACAATGGAAAATGTGGATGAAGTGCGGTAAATTGGGAATTTCAGGTCTAAACTGGAATCTGGTGACCTGCAAATTTATATAAAAAATGCTAGTTTTCAGCCGAACTGCTCATAAAAACGAAACCTGACTGAGGTTGTTTTGATTTCGATGCACACTGGGAATATTTTAGCCGAAAATTTACTAACCGCTTCACTGATCCAATTTCTTGCCAAAACCTACATAATGAGGGGTTATTCAGCAAGCGGCGAACTTGTCGCTGATCTGTCGTCACATGGGTGAAAGTCATTTTGCCCCTGACAGGTGCACATTAAATAAAATGTGACAATGCAGTTGATTATACAGAAGGTAAATATACTGACCATTGTTATAGATGAATGAGCCGTTTTGTAAAAGCCGCTACAGTTTAAAGTATATGTCATACATGTTCTGACATAAATCACCGTATTAAAACACACTCCCATAAAGCTCTGTCGATTCTCCACAAAGCAAACACAGCCATGGACTTTCCTAGACTATAGAATAAAAAAATTTTCTCAGTGGAGATAATGAACGCATTCACACATGCTTCCAGCACAATATACTTTGCATTATCTATGAAAACAAATTCTGCTATTGTTATGCTTTGTCTGGTATCTCAAAATATTTGGAAATGTGGGGTTTAAAGGGCCAGTAGCACCATATAATGCAATGTCCTTACTGTGTTTGTTTTATGTTGCTGATATCTTACATGTGCTTTGTTTTTCTCTTGTATGTTTAGTTAAGAAAATATTTTCCTCTATATGTGTCACTGGGTGCATCCATTGTGTGATATTTTCCTCTATATGTGTCACTGGGTGCATCCATTGTGTGATATTTTCCTCTGTGTCACTGGATGCATCCATTGTGTGATATTTTCCTCTATATGTGTCACTGGGTGCATCCATTGTGTGATATTTTCCTCTATATGTGTCACTGGGCGCATCCATTGTGTGATATTTTCCTCTATATGTGTCACTGGGTGCATCCATTGTGTGATATTTTCCTCTATATGTGTCACTGGGTGCATCCATTGTGTGATATTTTCCTCTATATGTGTCACTGGGTGCATCCATTGTGTGATATTTTCCTCTATATGTGTCACTGGGTGCATCCATTGTGTGATATTTTCCTCTATATGTGTCACTGGGTGCATCCATTGTGTGATATTTTCCTCTATATGTGTCACTGGGCGCAACCATTGTGTGATATTTTCCTCTATATGTGTCACTGGGTGCATCCATTGTGTGATATTTTCCTCTATATGTGTCACTGGGCGCAACCATTGTGTGATATTTTCCTCTATATGTGTCACTGGGTGCATCCATTGTGTGATATTTTCCTCTATATGTGTCACTGGGCGCATCCATTGTGTGATATTTTCCTCTATATGTGTCACTGGGCGCATCCATTGTGTGATATTTTCCTCTATGTGTGTCACTGGGTGCATCCATTGTGTGATATTTTCCTCTATGTGTCACTGGGCGCATCCATTGCGTGATATTTTCCTCTATATGTGTCACTGGGCGCATCCATTGTGTGATATTTTCCTCTATATGTGTCACTGGGCGCATCTATTGTGTGATATTTCCCTCTATATGTGTCGCTGGGTGCATCCATTGTGTGATATTTTCCGCTATATGTGTCATTAGGTGCATCCTTTGTGTGATATTTCCCTCTATATGTCACTGGGTTCATCCATTGTGTGATATTTTTTCATTGTGTTTGTGTAAACTTCCCCTCCCCCCCCCCCACACACACACACACACACACACACACTATCGTTACATCACTTGCTCCTCGCTGCTTGACACTGGCCATAGAACAGAGTGAATTGGTCAGATCTATAAAAAACTGATTCCTAAGGACTGCATGTGTGCAAAAGATGCCACATGGGGTATATTAAAGTGTTGAAAGTCCACTATCGGGTCTCACTCAGCTGTCGTCTCTTATCTTGGGTAGCCTAGACAGCACAGAAGATCCCCTGCAGCATTGTCTAAATATACTCTCCCCCACCCCATTGCCTCTTCACAAGTTCTTTATTCTATAAGCACAGCTGTAAAGTGAGGCGTGCCATAAGGTTTTGATAAATGTTGCGTCATGTGAAAATATCCACAAAGTGGAAACAGGAGATAAGAACCTAAGTTTATTTTTCCTTTTTTACGTGCAATTACTTGAAACAAAGAAAAAAGCCGCAGTATGTGTTTTTATAAGGTTTTTTTATTGTGTTTCACAAGTAATCTAGTTACAGCTTGTGTATGGGTTGTGTCCCTGTAATACGTATATTAAAATTTCCTACAATTCATTTTGCATATAGTAAATCTATTTGCTGTGGAATATGCATTGCAGACACAAAGGAGAACAAGGGGGTGGCTCTAAGATGCTCTTTTTTTATTTAGGATCATAATAAACTGGAAATCATGGAAAGTCAAGTTCCAATCAACATGCTGGAAAAGGAAGAAAAAGGACGAGTCATGGAGGGTCAAACTCGACTTTCCCAATACCGCGGCATCTTCTGTACGGCCGTACGATACGTTTCAGGAGAAATGAAGGAGTTTGGTGACTGGATGAAAGGTGAGAATGTAATGTCTGTGCCTCAGTTGGGGTACACCAAGGCTCTTTTCTGGGTCCTCTTTCAGTTGGATCCTCCAGAAAAGAGCCCTGAGGTACCCCTCTTTCAGTTGGGGTACCTCAAGGCTCTTTTCTGGGTCCTCTTTCAGTTGGGGTACCTCAAGGCTTGGTTCTGGGTCATCTTTCAGTTGGGGTACCTCAAGGCTCTTTTATGGGTCCTTTTTCAGTTGGGGTACCTCAAGGCTATGCTCTGGGTCCTCTTTCAGTTGGGGTACCTCAAGGCTATGCTCTGGGTCCTCTTTCAGTTGGGTTACCTCAAGGCTATGCTCTGGGTCCTCTTTCAGTTGGGGTACCTCAAGGCTCTTTTCTGGGTCCTCTTTCAGTTGGGGTACCTCAAGGCTTGGTTCTGGGTCATCTTTCAGTTGGGGTACCTCAAGGCTCTTTTATGGGTCCTTTTTCAGTTGGGGTACCTCAAGGCTATGCTCTGGGTCCTCTTTCAGTTGGGGTACCTCAAGGCTATGCTCTGGGTCCTCTTTCAGTTGGGGTACCTCAAGACTATGCTCTGGGTCCTCTTTCAGTTGGGGTACCTCAAGGCTATGCTCTGGGTCCTCTTTCAGTTGGGTTACCTCAAGGCTCTGTTCAGTGTCCCCTACTCTTCTCGAACTATACCGCCTCTCTGGGCAACCTCCTCTCTTCCTATGGTTTCCAATATCATCTTTATGCCAACAACACCCAAATCTACCTTTCTTCCCCCGAACTCTCTGACTCCGGTGTTGGACCGTGTTACTGCCTGCCTGTCAGCTGTCTCCGACTGGATGACTATTTCCTAAAGCTCTACCTCTCAAAAAGAGAACTTCTTGTCTTCCCTACCTCTAAAACTAACATTCCTGCACCCATTTCCCTCCAGGTGAATGGTGCCACCATTACTTCTACCCAGTGGCGTAGCGTGGGGGGCTGGGGGGGCCGTGGCCCCGGGCGCAGTTTTCTTAGGGGCGCATAATTTAAAAAAAATATTGCACCCCTAAAAGTTCAGGCCGGACTGACCCGCCGGGCCCTTGGGCGCCGCCAAGGGACCGCGGGTTGAGGGGGCCCAGATGCCGTGCAGCGGGAGTGCCTGCCCGGTCCTGAACAGTGTGAGTCCGTGTTGAAGGGAGGCAGCTGCGTGTGTGCGCAGGTCACGTGGTCCAGCTAATCAGGTGGTACTGAGTCTCTGTACCACCTGACTGGCCGGACTGCGTGACCTGCGCACACACGCAGCCGCCTCCCCTTCAACACAGACTCTCACGCTGTTCAGGACCGGGCAGGTACTCCCGCTGCCCGGCATCTGGGCCCCAACCCCTGCTGGATCCGGAGCTGGGGCAATATCCATGTATGAGCTGGCTGCTGCTGGGGCAATATCCAGGTGAGAGCTGGGGCAATATTCATGTGAGAGCTGGCTGGGGCAATTATCCATGTGAGAGCTGGCTGGGGCAATTATCCATGTGAGAGCTGGCTGGGGCAATTATCCATGTGAGAGCTGGCTGGGGCAATTATCCATGTGAGAGCTGGCTGGGGCAATTATCCATGTGAGAGCTGGCTGGGGCAATTATCCATGTGAGAGCTGGCTGGGGCAATTATCCATGTGAGAGCTGGCTGGGGCAATATCCATGTGAGAGCTGGCTGGGGCAATATCCAGGTGAGAGCTGGCTGGGGCAATATCCAGGTGAGAGCTGGGGCAATATCCATGTGTTAGCTGGGGCAATATCCAGGTGAGAGCTGGCTGGGGCAATATCCATGTGAGAGCTGGCTGGGGCAATATCCATGTGAGAGCTGGCTGGGGCAATATCCATGTGAGAGCTGGCTGGGGCAATATTCATGTGAGAGCTGGGGTAATATCCAGGTGAGAGCTGGCTGGGGCGATATCCATGTGAGAGCTGGCTGGGGCAATATCATAGAAACATAGAAATGTCGTCAGATAAGAACCTTTCGGCCCATCTAGTCTGCCCAATTACATGGATACTTTACCTGGATTTATCTTTTGTTTAGGATAGCCTTATGCCTATCCCATGCTTGCTTAAATTCAATTACTGTTTTGGCCTCTACCACTTCAACTGGAAGGCTGTTCCATGTATCCACCACCCTCTCAGTAACATAATGCTTCCTGATGTTACTTTTAAACCTTTGCCCCTCTAATCTAAGACTATGTCCTCTTGTTTTGCTATTTTGTTTCCTTTTAAATATACTCCCTTCCTCTACCTTGTGGATTCCCTTTACGTATTTAAATGTTTCTATCATATCTCCTCTGTCTCGTCTTTTTTCCAAGCTGTACATGTTAAGATCATTAAGCCTTTCCTGGTAACTTTTCTCCTTCAAGCCGTGCACCATTTTAGTAGCCCTTCTCTGAACTCTCTCTAAGATGTCTATATCCTTCTGGAGATACGGTCTCCAGTACTGCACACAGTACTCCAAGTGAGGTCTCACCAGTGCTCTGTACAGTGGCATGAGCACTTCCCTTTTCCTACTACTAATACCTCTCCCTACACAACCAAGCATTCTGCCAGCATTTCCAAGCATTCTGCCAGCATTTCCTGCTGCTCTGATAACTAATAACCGCTAAATCCCTTTCCTCAGATGTTGAGGTTAGGACTGTATCAAATATTCTATATTCAGCCCTTGGGTTTTTACGTCCCAGGTGCATTATCTTGCACTTATCCACATTAAAACTCAATTGCCACAGCTCCGACCATTTTTTTAGTTTACCTAAACCATTTGTCATTTGGCTGATTCCTCCAGGATCGTCAACCCTTTTGCAAATCGTTGTGTCATCAGCAAAAAGACATACTTTTCCATTAATACCTTCTGCAATATCACTAATAAAAATATTAAATAGAATGGGTCCAAGTACTGACCCCTGAGGTACCCCACTGGTAACAAGACCTTGCGCCGAATAAACTCCATTTACCACAACCCTCTGTTGCCTGTCACTCAGCCACTGCCTAATCCATTCAATATTGGAATCCAAGCTCAAAGATTGCAATTTATTGACAAGCCTTCTATGCGGAACAGTATCAAAAGCCTTACTGAAATCTAAATAAGCAATGTCTACTGCACCACCTGTGTCTATTATTTTTGTTACCCAATCAAAAAAATCAATAAGATTAGTTTGGCATGATCTCCCTGAGGTAAACCCATGTTGTTTCTGATCCTGTAATCTATGTGTTTTTAGATGTTCAACAATCCTTTCCTTTAACATGGTTTCCATTAATTTCCCCACTACTGACGTAAAACTAACTGGCCTATAGTTCCCAGATTCCTCCCTACTACCCTTCTTGTGAATGGGCACAACATTTGCTAATTTCCAGTCTTCTGGGACGACTCCCGTTAGCAAGGATTGGTTAAATAAATCTGTTAATGGTTTTGCTATTACATCACTGAGCTCTTTTAATAATTTAGGGTGGATCCCATCAGGCCCCATTGACTTATTTGTCTTTACTTTAGACAGCTGCTGTAGAACCTCCTCCTCTGTAAACTGATATGTAATTGTCTTGTTAGGGTTTCCTCCTAACGGAGATCTCTTTCCTTCCTTTTCTTCTGCAAAGACTGAACAAAAATATTCATTGAGTTAGTCAGCGAGACTTTTATCCTCTTCTACATACCTTCCTTCGTTTTTAATCTAACTAATCCTTGTTTTACCTTTCTCATTTATGTATCTAAAAAATGTTTTGTCCCCCTTTTTTACTGACTGAGCTATTGTCTCTTCTGCGTGTGCTTTGGAAGCCCTTATAAATTGCTTTGCCTCTTTCTGCCTAATCTTATAGGTTTGCCTATCTTCTTCACTCTGAGTTGTTTTATAATTATTGAATGCTGTCTTTTTGTTCTTCACTATTTTGGCCACTTCTGCAGAGTACCACAGTGGTTTCTTCCCTTTTTTGTTTTTGCTAACAAGTCGAATGCAATTGCCTGTGGCCTTCAATAATGCTTCCTTTAAATAATCCCATTTCTCCTGGACTCCCTTTAAACTCCTCCAGTCTGATAATGACTCCTTCACACAAAGTCTCATTTTAGAAAAATCTGTTTTTTTTAAAGTCTAAAACTTTTGCTTTTGTGTGGTGCAGCTCCATCCCTGTTCTTATATTAAACCACACTGACTGGTGATCACTAGATCCCAAATTTTCACCTACAACAACGTCCGATACCAAACCTCCATTTGTGAGTATTAAATCCAATATGGCCTCTTTACGGGTCGGCTCCTCAACTACTTGTGTTAGAGATAATCCCAGTAAGGAGTTTAGAATATTTGTACTCCTGGTGCACCCAGCTATTTTAGTTTTCCAGTTCACATCAGGAAGATTAAAGTCCCCCATGATAATAACTTCCCCCTTCATTGCCATTTTGGCTATTTCCTCAACCAGCAGATTATCTAGCTCTTCTACTTGTCCAGGGGGTCTATAGATCACACCTACACGAGCTACTGTATGATTGCCAAATGTTAGCGTAACCCAAACTGATATCGATAACGTGTCCACAGGTTGGGGGGGCGCACAATTCTTGGCTGGCCCCAGGCGCTGACAACCCACGCTACGCCACTGCTTATACCTCTCTGGCTCGTTTCCTCAGTGTCCTCCTAGACTCTGATCTCTCCTCACATTGAGTCACTAACCAAATCCTGCTACTTCCACCTAAAAAACATTGCGTGCATTATACATGCAATTATATTTTTTTTTAAAAAAGAGAAGAAACCAGCAGCATGTGTTTATATAAAGTGTTTTTATTCGTGATACAGTAATCTAGTTACAGTTTATGGTAGTGGAAACGTCCCTGTAACGTATAAAGTGAAAGATGAGCAGCGATTGGTGAAGGGAAAGATAAACACACATAAGGCCATCAAAAGATAGTGGGAAATATTCCAAAATTGGTGCCAACTTAACCAGAGCGGTTGTAAACTTCACTCCATAGACTATAATCGCTCTGGTAAGTTTACAACAGCTCTGGTTAAGTTAGCACCAAGTATGGAATAAAGCCTAAAAACGGCTTGCAAATTATGCTAAAGAAACAATGTCCAGCCAGTGATACAATGATAGATCAGGGATATGAAAAACACTGTAAGAGAGTCGAGAACTTGAAGGATGGATCATAGACATGTGCACAGCACAAAATTTTGGTTTGGATGACTGGATTCGTCCTAAAACGCAATTTAGTTGCTAAAGAATTTAGTTTTCAGATTTTTAGTATGAAAATGAATTTCGTTCATCCGAAAATCAGAAGATACAATTAATATCATAGTGGTGGCTCCTCAGAGGGCTGAGATCAGCTGCTTGTTACAGTATCTCTCTCAGCATAATGTGTCAGGCAAAGCTGTTACAGTAACTGACTGCTGCTCATCACAGCGCTCAGTGTCAGCAAAACTAGTAAATAATATTTTTATATATAAGAGGTTATAACAATATTATTTCCTTGTTTTACTGAAACTCTGAGCGCTGTGATGAGCAGCAGTCAGTTACTA
Source organism: Leptobrachium leishanense (assembly GCA_009667805.1). NCBI lineage: Eukaryota > Metazoa > Chordata > Amphibia > Anura > Megophryidae > Leptobrachium > Leptobrachium leishanense. Next base: position 46,426,019 of record CM019063.1, on the reverse strand, counting down.
GAACAGCTGAGCCTGATACATTGTACTGAGAGATAATGTAACAAGCAGCCAATCTCAGCGCTCACAGCCATTGGATTTAATGGGCTCAAAAAAATATGCTCCTCTCTATATAATGTATAGAACATCCTCCTGCATTTTTAATACCCCTCTCTGTATAATGTATAGAACATCCTCCTGCATTAATATCCCTCTCTGTATAATGTATAGAACATCCTTCTGAATTAATTTATGTCCCTCTCTGTATAGAACATCCTCCTCAATTTATACCCCTCTCTGTGTATATTAATGCGCACCTCATTGCTGGTCTCCTTCACTCAATGTAATATTACAAAAAGAACTGAAACTAAAATGTAATGCATTTTCCTTTCGTTTTTTGGACCGAGCAGTTTCGTATCTCTTGAGTCATATGAAAACTAAATTATCCCAAAATTCGGACTAAATCATTTTAGTACTAAAACGAATGCACATGTCTAATGGATCAGATGAATTCCTGCATTGCGCCTTGGTCCTTAGGAAGCGCACAGAAACTATGGGAGTTATTCAGAGAGGTCCGAAATGAAACCGGACACTGAATTTCAACGGACGGTGACATTTCGGGGCCATTCGGCTATTCAGAGAGCAGGCAGTTCGCCAAATTCTGGCAAATCGTCTGCACGTACGGTGCCCGGCAGTGAAATCCCCCATAGAGAAGCAATAGTTTGTCTATTCACAGAAACCTAACAGCAGTGAAAAGTTGCCGAAATGCCCTGCTGTTCGGTGGTTTCATACAACAGGTTTATTCAGGCGAATCCCATAGGCTTCAATCTTAAAAATATGGCAAAGGTTTTTTCCACTTCTTTTTTTTACCACGTTCGTCTGCGTGTCAGGTTTTTCTGGCGACTGCTCTGCGCTATGATCGGTGGCTAGTCGGGTCTTTCCGGCGTGTTCGGTGGGGTTTTTGCAGCGGTTTCGGTAAGTGTTTGGCAACTGTTCTGTGGGATTGCAGCTGGTTTTCCCTGCACTACGGGGGCCCTGCGGTGCTTGATGAATACACCGTAGAGTCGGCGAACTAGAATCGCTCCGAAGTGCGGGGACTTTTTGATTCTCTCTGAATAACCCCGTATGAGACAGCCGTGCGTGGTGGAGTTAGATAACTGAGTAAGGCCGTTAACATTCAGGGTTAGTCAGAGAGAGGTGAAAACCAGGAGAATGACTGGAGAAGTGAAAATTCTAGGTCAAAATGGCCAAACCAGAAAAATTCTCCTATTTATCTCACTTTCCAAATCGGCTATTTGGTGTAGATTGTTATCTTCTGCCAATTCTCCTGGTTTTCACCTCTCTCTGAATAACCGTGACTGTTGTAGAAATATTTTTATTCTTATGTAACATCAATTGTCTGTGTAATATATATAAATTATTGTTTGTGTCTCTTTTCTTCTTCTAGATAAACCTTTACCTCTGCAGTTCATTGATTGGGTCCTGCGCGGAACATCCCAAGTGATGTTTGTGAACAATTCCTTGAGTGGGATCCTTATCATTGTCGGGCTCTTTCTTCAAAACCCATGGTGGGCAATAGCGGGCTGTTTGGGCACAGCAGTGTCTACCCTCACAGCTCTTCTTCTCAGTCAGGACAGGTGAGTGCTTCCATACTTTTACATGTCGTGGTTTTCCAAGCAGATATCCCCATTTTTATGTATCCTACTTCTACCAAGACTATTTATTGCAGCGTGAGCTGAGCCTCTGCGTTACTTGTTGGTGGATTTAACTGATCATATTCTTTTTTCTCGTGGACTTTCTGTTGTATTAAATGTTAAGTTCAATAGCAGCAGGTAAAATAACCTTTATACACAGCCTGGCCAAAACAAAAGTCACCTCTGCCGAACATGTCTGTTATGATCCGGGGTTGCTTCAGTTGGTCAGGTCTAGTTGACCAAAAAATGAGGTCATGTGACTCCCTGAATATACTGAATGAGCAGGTTTTTCCATTAATGTTTTTTCTCTCCCCTGATGGCACAGCGGGCATATTCCAAGATGGCAATGCCAGGATTCATCGGGCTCAAATTGTGCAAGAGTGGTTGAGGGAGCATGAGACATCATTTTCACACATGGATTGGCCACCGCACAGTCCAGACCTTAACCCCATTGAGGTTAATCTTTGGGATAATGTGCTGGAGAAGACTTTACGCAGCGCCGCGACTCTCCCATCATCAATATAAGATCTTGCCACAAATTAATGCCACTCTGGATGCAAATAAATGCTGTGATATTGCATGAGCTTATAGACACGATGCCGCGGCGAATGAGTGCCGCGATCACAGCAAAAGGCGACACAACCTAATATTACAGCGTGTGACTTGTTTATTTTTGCCCAGGCTGTGTAATTTAATACTATATTATTAGCACTTAATGTATAATATGAAGATAGCATTAAATACTTTGGGAATTCATACCTTTTATATAAAGAGCCTTCATAAAGTTCCCCTTCTGACAAATTGTTTTTTATTCTCAAATCCAGATCGGCAATTGCTGCCGGACTTCATGGTTACAATGGTATTCTTGTCGGCTTGCTCATGGCAGTTTTTTCCGATAAAGGAGATTGGTACTGGTGGCTGCTTCTCCCTGTGACCGTCATGTCGATGACCTGGTATGCTGCTCATTTGAATATTTGTGTGAGAATATTATGTCTACACCTTATAACTACCTAAGGAACAATAACTCAAAGGCGAACATGTCGACATGTTTTACTTTTTTCTAGCAATTCCCATCATCTTGTATGGTCTTTAGAGGACCCTCCTTTGTTCATTATTCAAAATTTTATATTAAGGTTTCCATGTATAAATTCCAGATCCAGATTTAGTCAGGAGCCTACAATAAACATGTGTAAGAGATCCCAGGAGGAACACATGTAAGAGGGTTTACGTTCAATGATGGTCCTACAAGATGGGAAAAGTCTGGAAAAGTCTGAGGCTTGAGTAAGGCCCACGTAGGGCTGAAACGTTGCCTATTTGACCAATGTTGGAAGGCTGACTGACCATTTCTTATTTGCTTGAGAACTATGTGGTGTGCGACTTGACCTCTCTTAAACTTGGTGCACCTTTTTTCTGTATCTCAAGGGTACTGAGCTGGTCCTGCTTCATCTTTTTACCAAATTATTACCATGGATGAACCTCATAGAGAAAAAAGTAGTTCCAAAAAATCTTGGGGGGGGGGGCAAGGCTTTTGACCCCTGTCCCAGTGTAAAAACATGTGGGTATGATTTCAGATATGGGAGTTTCCAGCTAGAGAGATGAAAGTTTGACTTTGTCTAATGCAGACAAGGTATTACAGTAGACAAAGTAGCCCTCAGACAAAAAAAATATAATATCAAGAGAAGAAATAAAAAGACAAAATGTCCAGCGCTGCTTGAATTGGTGCACCACATACACTTACAGAATAGAACACAACAGATTGGCAGGCATTTCTGGGACGCAGCCCCTTCTTGACCACATAGATAATAACCCTTTATGTAGACAAATAAGAGGAGGTAAATGGAACAGACTTTTAAGGATCCTGGTACCCCCAGGTGCCCCTTTCCGCTGAAGCAGGAGGTGATCGTACCCCACATATTTGACAACACATAGACTGAGATTAATCCTTGCCGATTGAACACCAAACTCCGAATGCCTTTATTCAGAGGTTACCAGATAGACATTCAAACGTAAAAAAACATGCCTCCGCGTTTCCTTCCTCCAGATCCTCCCAAAGCCTCCCCTTCACTCACACACACGTGGACTGACAAGACCCAGGGCCCCCAGACCGAATAAAGCAAGGACCCCCCACCAGACTCCGCCTATAGATCCTTGCGCATCCCAGCCGCGAGCTGTGTGTGAGTTTTATTGCTGTGGAGCACTGTGATACGCTCATACACACTGCCTATTACTTTATCAGTGCATCACAGTATGACACTCAGTAATGTGTGCCGTGTATGATGACAGTCTCCTACTGTGATGCTCTGTGATACAGTAATATGCATTGTGTATGAACGTATCACAGAGCTCCACAGCAATAAAACTCATGCTCAAACACAGCACACATTACTGTGAGTTTTACCGCCCACTGCCAGTTCCGCGCAGGCGCCACGGCTCACGTGACCTTTACGTGCATGCAGGTGTGCCGGCATCTGGCGTGCGTGCGGCGATCCCGTACCTGCTTCCGCCTCCAATCCCAAGACAAGTGATCCTTTGGCACCTGCTGGTCTCGTCCACCGTCCATATCTACCTCTCCAGTGACCACAGACTCCAAGAGAAGAAACTCTGTGAGTGAACGCAGCATCAGCCATAATACCACTGTGCCAGCCATAATACCAGTCTGCCAGCCATAATTCCACTGTGCCAGCCATAATTCCAGTCTGCCAGCCATAATTCCACTGTGCCAGTCATAATTCCACTGTGCCAGCCATAATACCAGTCTGCCAGCCATAATTCCAGCGTGCCATAACACCAGTCTACCATGTATACCACGTGCCATAATGTATACAGTACAAAAAAAATGTCTGCCTGAACCCAACCCTAGAGTGTTTGGGTTTGGCTTGAAGGAAAGGTGGCAACCCTAACTCCTCTCCACCCCAGACACTGTCTTAACCCCTCACACACCGTTTGACAGTTACACACACACACGCTCCTCTCCACCCTAGACACTGTCTAAACCCCTCACACACACATTGACTTCCTCACCAGACACTTGACTGACACACACACAACCACCACCCCCCTTGAATCACCACTCTGCTCTAGCTGCTGCTTACTGGGTGGGTAGGTTTCAGATCTGCAGGCATGTGGGGGCGGGGCTTCTCTCTCCACGTCTGCAGCAGCAACTCTGAATTCTCCCCTTCAGCATTGTGTTCGAGACAGGAGTAGGAAGGGCCCCATGCACAGCTGGTGGCTGAAATGCAGCAGGCAGCCACACCTTCAGGCTCTTCACAGACTCCTATCCTGGTGCCGGGTGCCACGTGCAGGTGCACATAATGACGTCTGCTCAGAAGTCATGTGATGCTACATCACATGTGCGCCTGCACCTCCGCGATGAGTCAGCAGCAGAGGGTGGTCGGAGGAGCTCCTGTGGCAGTCTGCTACCAAACCATCCTCGCTTGGCAGACATCCTATGCAAATCTTGCTTTAGGTCAGGCAGACTATGGACAGGCAAGGCCCCGGGCCCCCAGCCTGGGTCTGGGCCCTCGGTCCAGGTCCGATCTGCCAACTGGTCAGTCCGCCCCTGCACACCCCTTAACAAAGGAAATTGGTGAAGAGTTCTGGTTAAAGCCAGATCTGGGGGAGGGGGTGGAAGCAGGGAAAATGGTTACAGATTACACATGGGAAAAACAGGCCAGTATCTCACACAACACTCTACAGTAAATACAGGGCAATGAAATGTAAGAAAATTAAACGCAAATAAACATTGTCATAGCCGTTCCATCACACAGACGTCCCCAAACGCACATGAAATGGTTTAATTAGCGAATACATACTGATACCAGTATGATGCTATACCTGCGAGAACGGGGGAGGCCCCCAACCAATGCGTCTGCGCAGGACCAATCAGATGAGACAGAGAAGTATAAACCAATCCACTCATAAAACCTCATCAAGTAGTGCCAATGGATGGCGAAAGAAATTGATGTTCAGTTTTGCCAATCATAATATGATACTTGTATCCATGGCGATCGGAGGCGCTGGGAACACTTTAGTCCTGTCTGCAAAGAGAAATTGACCCCAACTATTCAAAACATCACAAATGAATACACCAAGTGAATAAATATGCGATAAAAATACACAAAACGCATACAAACAAGGACTAAATAGATAAATAAATCGAAGCAATACACAAATGAAAAAAATCATACATATATTGCAGGGACTGGAATAGACAAGATCTAAATCTGTGTCCCAATTAAACCTCAAGCACAGCTATAAAGCATGTAAAGCAATCAAATGCTAAGTAAAGAAACATAACTCATTTAACAGGGAAAACCCTGCTCGAGGAAAAAGACTCCAAAACAGCTCACCTTTTAACCCCATAACGACAGGCGGGCGTCACCCATCGGGAGGGGGTTAACGCCAACATGGAGTACTGGTACCCCTCACTGCCAGGTGCTGCCGCCGGCCAAGATTTGGCAGAGGTATTAGTACGTAGTTGTCACGTTCATGGTGCGGGGATACAGGTAGAACCCAAAGTTGAGGTCACCAAGCCGGCAAACAGGTTGTGATCAAGAAAACAGGTGGGTTTATTCACCAGGAGCAGGTAAAAATCGCACAGGTCAGGTTGAGCAATGAAGACAAAACAAATCATGTAGTAGAAGCACACGGAACATATGTCCGTGATAATGACAAAGCGTCTGAGGCCAGGGGGTGCCCCCTTAAATAGAAAGCCCACAGATTAATCCATTAGAGCGCTCCCTCAGGCCAGACGGGGCAGGTGGAAAAATCAAACAGATGCAGCATGAAAAGTGCTCGAGCAGATCTACAGCTTTCCGGTGGGCCTTTTCTTGGCTCCTGCTAGTCCCTGGATCTGGTGCGTGACAGATATCCCCCCCTCCCAAGCCTGTTTATAGGCTGGGAGGTCTTCATTCCTCACCATGGTACCATCAGAAGCAAGTTTGTAAACTGGGGGGAGTAGGTACACAGAGAGTCAGCAGGGTCAACCGCATGCACAGAAAACATGGAATGGATGTATCTGCTACCTTGGCCTGGTGGCCCTATTCTACGCCAGGCAGTTTGGGGGTAGTGTGGTGTTCCTCCAGGTAAGGTGTATCCGATTCCTCATCAGACTCGAGGGATCCCCAACCAGCTTCCGAATCCAGAGATAAGTCACTGGGTGGAATACAATCCTGTCAGGGCATCCAGCAAACAATGATAGGCTCGGGTAATCTGGTCTCATTGGCTGGAGCTGGGGCAGAGACAGCATCCGTCTTTCTGGGAGTGGTAGGTATTGAAGCCACAGCTATCACAGGAGCTGTTGGTATTCTGTACCCAAGTCACCAGTCTCTACTACCATTGATGACATATATTGTACTGGTTTAGAGGCGGTGGCCCATTTACTCTGAGCAGTCACTCCATGACTATTAGGATGCTTACATGGTTTAACCGGGCATTGTTACGGTGGCCCCCCTCAGGTGCCAAAGAGGGGTCCTTGCTGCTGAGTGTTTTAAGCCCTTTAGGCTGGTATGTGTTCTGCATAATGCTGGACACTGAATACAGAAATAACCAGACAACACAAGACTGTAACACACACACAAGGAACACCCTGCTCTGGGGTAAGGTCCTTTGGATGGCCTTCTGATCTACGCAGAGTACAGGGTGGGAAACATACAAAATGAAATGACACACGATGAACAATCAGGGGTTAACCAGACTTGACATGAACAACGGTGCTAACTAGAAAGAGATCCTTGATATGGTCTCTAAAACAATACGTAGCTGTACTAGATACAACGACACAGAACAGCAGACTTGACAGGAATATAGTCTACAACCTGCAGGGGAGGACTTCACTAGAAACAGATTATGCTGCAACCAGCACAAACCACTGGATGCCTTGCAATTAGGTCTTACACCAGAACTAGAAACATAAACAACAGAGCCTGTAGTGTGGTACAAACAAACCAGAACCTGAAGACCACACATACAAAACACAAAATGGGATAAAGCAAGAGAATAGTCAATATACCATGCCAGAAGTCAAAAACCAGAAATCCCAATAGACGGTACCAAGGGTCGATCAGAAGAATGGTCAGGATACGTAGCCAGAAGTCAATAAACCAAGATATCAGATATGCAACACAATATCAGGAACTCAGCAAAGCAGAACTATACTGGATCAGGGATCCATAGTGCTGACTGCCATTATATAGGGCAGTTCAGGTCATGTGACCACAGGTCTGGTCAGACACTGAGACTCCAGGGGCGGAAAACCAGCCAGATTAACCCTATAATCAAAAAGGGTTGAGAAGAACTCATGACCAGGGGGCATGGCTGGAGGGAACGTAACAGGCATGAAGAGACTCTGAGATGAACCGCCACAGTAGAAACATAAATTAATGTACCTTCTGCGTGCATGTTCTTCTTTGAATAAGGGTCCAAGGCCTCTTTTCTGAAATGTAGCAGCACACACCTTAGTTAAAGTTCCCTCTAGATTGTGCAGCAAGCTGTCCACCAGTGCAGCAAAGTTCTCAGCATTTCCTGAAGAAATCACAGGGTAAATTGCAGGACAGTCTGTGACCCCATGGGCTCTGTTGGTGGGCCGTGACATTCTGTCACGATCATGGCAGAGGGATACAGGTAGAACCCAAAGTTGAGGTCACCAAGCCGGCAAACAGGTTGTGGTGCAAGAAAACAGGTGGTTTATTCATAAGAAGCAGGTAAAATAACACCGGTCAGGTTGAACAATGAAGACAGAACAAATTGGGTAGTAGAAGCACACAGAACATAGGTCTAGCCATGCGTGATAATGTCAAGGCATCTGAGGCTAGGGGTGACTGCCTTTTAAATATGAAGCCCACAGATTGACTCATTAGAGCCTAAGGTCTCCCTTAGGTCAAGCGGGGCAGATGGAAAAGTCAAACAGCAAGAAAAGTGCTGCCGCAGATCAATCTACAGTAGATCTGGCTTTGCGATGGGTCTTTTTTCGGCCCCTGCGAGTCCCTGGATATGGTGCACGACAGTTGTATCTAAACTGGTTCATGTGCGTTTTGTAGAGGTCTATTCCACTTATCTTATTACTTGTGTATGTAAGGGGTTATTGTCTGTGTCTTTAAGGGCACAGTGCAATGAAGAAGGGGCTGCGTCCCCGAAACGTCTGCCAATCATTTGTGTTCTGTTGGAGGTTTTGTCTTTTTCTTCTCTTGTTTTTTGAATATGCAGGAGTTGCTCTACCGTCCTAGCAGCAGCTGATAACTATTATATATTATTTTTCTGGGTGCCACAGACACCCAGCCCCCAGTTAATTTTTTTCTATTTTGTTAAAAAAATTATAATATACCTGTTTTGCTTTTGATTTAAAATGCCTCCGTATAACACACCCTATTTAAATAATTATTAATATTATAACAAAGTAAACATTTTGATATATATTCAAATTTAATTGTGTGGCGTTTAGGTCAAGCAAATGAATAATATGAATACCTGTACCGTATAAATGTAAGATTTTAGAGTCCAAAATTCAGATAATACTAGGATTATTTGGGTAAAGTCCGAAATGAAATCCCAGATAATTTGCAAACTAATTTATAGTGATTTTTATGGTTAGTTTTGTCCGTGAATACTGGTAATCCAAGGTTTTGGGTCAACCGTAAGTCATTCAAGTCTTTTTAACTACATTACCCAGTGGTGGTTGGGTAGATTTGGGTTTGCCCGAGTAAAGCCCAATGTTTGCTTTACTCTAAGCTGCCTGGGTAATGTCGGTTTTACCCGGGTGGTCCTAGGTTAACCTGGATTTTTGGCTTTTCTATATTATACTAATATGCAGACTTACAGCTATGCTTTATACAGTATATATGTTTTTCCCCAGCCCAGTATTATCTAGTGCTTTGGCCTCTATATTCAGTAAATGGGACCTGCCCGTGTTCACACTGCCTTTCAATATCGCCGTCTGTCTGCACATCGCTGCTACTGGCCATTACAACATCTTCTTCCCAACCGTGCTGATCCAACCCATTGACTCTGTCCCAAACGTAACATGGACTGATGTGGACATACCGGCTGTAAGTAATTTTTTCTTCCTAATATGTTAAAGGGCCAGTACCACCAAAAAATGAAATGTCCTTATTGTGTTTATTTGATGTTGCTGATATCTTACATGTGTTTTGTTTTTCTCTTGTATGTTTAGTTAAGAAAATATTTTCCTCTATATGTGTCACTGGGTGCATCCATTGTGTGATATTTTCCTCTATATGTGTCACTGGGTGCATCCATTGTGTGATATTTTCCTCTATATGTGTCACTGGGTGCATCCATTGTGTGATATTTTCCTCTATATGTGTCACTGGGTGCATCCATTGTGTGATATTTTCCTCTATATGTGTCACTGGGTGCATCCATTGTGTGATATTTTCCTCTATATGTGTCACTGGGTGCATCCATTGTGTGATATTTTCCTCTATATGTGTAACTGCCTGCATCCATTGTGTGATATTTTCCTCTATATGTGTAACTGCCTGCATCCATTGTGTGATATTTTCCTCTATATGTGTAACTGCCTGCATCCATTGTGTGATATTTTCCTCTATATGGGTCACTGGGTGCATCCATTGTGTGATATTTTGTGTTGTAAACTACCCCCCCCCCCACCACACACACAGTATCTTTCCATCACTTGCTCGTCACAGTGTGGCTTTGGCCATAGAATGGAGTGAATGGGTCAGTCACCGACTCACATCATTGCATTGTGTGGGATGGATTCAGAGGACATCACCAGGGGGTACATTTAGAAGTATTTTAACCCCTTCCCGACCGCTGACATACCATGTATGTCCGATCGGGAAGTCTCCCTTAGACCCGTGGACGTACATGGTACATCAGGGTCTCCTAACCTCCCTGCCTCCCGATGCTCACCTCCCACGGTGGTCTGGCAGGCTGGAAGCCTGACCAGCCTTTTCTGGGGGCCCAGCAGGTGCGATGACATCATCACGGTGCGTGATGACATCATCGCCAGGCACCACCCGGTGCCTGCTGTAAAAATGAGGAGGGGGGCTCCTTTTTGGAGCCATCTATCTCCCCAACGGTTAATGCTACAGTAAAACAAATTGCACCGCTGGAAAGGGGAGAGGGCATAGCATTTACCCCTTCATTGCCGGATTGTGAATCGGCGCCGAATCGCGATTCAAACCTGGAGGTGGCTGACATCTTGGATGTTAGCCAAGCCTCCAGGTCATCCCCCACCCACTGACATCCTCACCATATGTGTGAGGATGTCAGTGGGCCAGTTAACCCCCTAGCTGCCAAGTGGAGATATGAGGATCCTTTGGATCCCTTATCTCCCGAAAAATAAATTTAAAAAAAATTGTTTTTTTTTAAAAAAAAGAAAAAAATTGGCTGGGGGGTGTTTTAATTAATTGGGACTTAAGCTGGCATTTAAAAATGATGAGCATAGAACGTTCAGAAAGAGCTCACCACACAGAGGTGAAATGGCTCAGCAGTGAAGGGGTTAAAAAGCAAAAACATGTAAAAATTGGGCATTTCTATTCTCAGGACAAAATTTTGAAGCTATTTAGCTGGGGTCTTTTTAGATTTTGGGGATTAAATTTCAAAAAAGTGTTTGTTTTGTTTCCCCCCCCATCATATTTATTTATTTTTAGTAAATTATAGGATATGATGGAAATAATGGTAATTTTAGAAAGTCCATTTAATGGTGGGAAAAACGGTATATGATATGTGTGGGTTACATAAACGAGTAAGAGGAAAATTTGACCTAAACACAAACAGCGCAGAAATGTAAAAACAACAGTGTGCACTTTCGGACGGTCTTTTGTAAAACCGCCCTGTCACTATGGAGTTAAGCTCCCTCTCTATCACATTCAGCTGCCAGCTCTTGTCTGGCGTAGCCTGGATCACAATACACCCCGTGCTGCTTTATCTAAACATTTCCTCTTCCACCTCATTGACTGTTAAATACTGTAAAAGACAAACCACAGCAGGAAAGAAAGAATTTTGCACAGATTTTTGTAAATGTTGCGTCAAGGGAAAAGTCCACAAATTGGAAACAGGAGATAAAAACCTAACTTTATTTTTCTGTTTTACATGCAATTAGTTCAAATGAAGAAGAAAGAAAACAGCAGATTGTGTTTGTTTTTATTGTTTTTTTTGTTTTGAAAAAAATCTATTTACAGCTTATGTAGGTGGTTGTGAATTGTATTACTAAGAAAACTTCTACAAAAATAAATTAAACAAACAAGGAGCCAAATTACCATAATTCGTTAGATTGTCTCCAGAAATGGTGACCTGATCACAAGCAAGACTACTTAAATCATAGATCTCAAACTCCGGCCCTCCAGATGCTTCTGAACTACAACCCCCATGATTCTCTGACCATCTACCGCATTCAAGCAATTCTGGGAATTGTAGGCCATCGATATCTAGAGGGCCAGAGTTTGAGATCCTTGACTTAAATGTTCGCTCTGATTTAGGCAAGATTAGTTTTTTGATTTGGAGCTTTTGCTGTTGTCTCCGTATCGTCTAAACTGATATTGTACCCAGTTCTTGAATCGTGCGATGATAAGAAATGTGTTTCCTTGTAGCTGTTAAAGGCCGTTCCAGTTGGTGTTGGTCAGGTCTACGGATGCGATTACGCATGGACAGGAGGCATTTTCCTGTTGGCTTTGTTTATCTCCTCTCCAATAATCTGCATCCACGCTGCCATTGGCTCCACCATGGGAATTCTCGCAGGTAACATAAACTCTACCATAGTTCTAGATCTTAAATTCTTGTCGTAGCACTGGGTTGCTAATTATTTGTATTTTGATGTTGTGCCACAAATTCAGCTGAGCTTGATTCTTAAATAGGGTGACCATTCGTCCCCGATTTCCAGGGACAGTCCTCAGATTGAGGAGACCATCTCGGTACGGAGCCCCGCTGGTGTCATGTAGAAATTGTTTTTTGCTGAGTCTCCTCCCCGAGTCCTCCTAGCTAGGGGGCAGGGCCTCAGCCTCGCGCAGCCCTCCTTTGCCGATGCAGATTTTCTATCAGCTGCCCAGCTCCTCCCTGTCCTAGACTAGGCTTGTGCACCGATTTTTTTTTCGGTTCGATTAGGTTCGGCTCGTTCGGATGTTTAAACTTTTCGATTCGGCTCGTTTCGACCGATTTCTGTTCGACTCGTTTTTCGTGTACATTTTTTTTTCGGAATATCGACCATTTTTCGTATTTTCGGGTCACTTAGCTCGTTTTTTGTATCGACTTTGAGATTTCGGAAATTTTCGTATTTTTCGGAACCCGAAATCATGAATAGAGTGAAAATAAATTTCGATTTGACACATTTCAAGTCCATTCGAAAATTCCGAAAATATTTCATTTCGGCTCGGAAAACTTTTCTGATCTGCCATTTTCGGATCTAAAAATTTTCGGAAAATCGGCCGCATCCGAAAACACGTGAAAATTCCGAAATTCCGAAACCCGAAACGCACATCCCTATCCTAGACTATAAATCCTTAGGCAATCAGCAAAGCAGAATGTCTCCATGTGTTGGGCTGTGGCTCAGTTAATGCTCCTGCATAGTAAACTGTAGGCTATGAGTCCAAATCTTAGCAGCGCCAAAACAAACACAATACTAATGATGATAATTTTATAATATGATTATTATTGTGCTTGTTTTGTGAAGTAAAACAAAGGCAAAGGTAGATGTGTTAAAAAAAAAAAGAAGAAAGACTCTGCTAAGATTTAAACTCACAACCTCCAGTTTACTATATAGGAGCATTAACTAACTGAGCCACGGCCCCAACGCATGGAGACATTCCGCTTTGCTGATTACTAACAGATTTCTATTCTGGGGCAGGGAGGAGTATTTTTTAAACATTTGCCAATAAAAAAAAATAGTCCCTGGGTTTAATTTTAGAAATCTGGTCACCTTATCCTTAAATGGGATATTCTATTAAAAATAGTTCCCTTTTTTATTTTGAATATTAAAAACATCCTGTATTGAGAGTAGGGATGAGCTGTTTTGTTCGATCAGTTCGGAGTTCGATTCGAATATCGACAGTTCGAAAGTTCGCGAACTTCGAACTTTTTGGCGTGTTCGGTTCGAGTTCGAATTTTTTAAAAAAAAAAATGAAAAAAGGATAAAAAATGCTTAAAAAATACTAAAAAATCTGGAAATAAAGAGACTCTTTACTGCAGGATATTATAAGCAACGGTTTATTAGATATTGAATTAAAAACTAATGTCTAGGTGCACAGATTCTCACCTCTAAATGACCTGTGTTCTCAAACCGCGTAAACAACAGGTGTTTAATTAGTGTTTGGAAATAACATGTGCTTCTAATTAGGGAAAAAAAGTGTCATCTGTGCTCCTTTTCTATGTATTCCATGTGCAACAAAACACTGAGGTTTTTGTTTGTTTCAATGGCCATTGCAACGTAAGCTCACTCGTCACTTCAAGACACCTCTTTATAGAGTGAGTACCTAACAAACGTAACCAAAAGGCCGCTCTACTGAGCAGCTCCAAGCCCCTCCTGCTGCTTTTCAGCTAAGGAGAGGCAGAGAAATGGTGGGATTTTATTTATACACGCCCCAAACACTTCCCATTTGGGATCAAAAACAAAAACGTGGAAAGAGGAACAGCAGCAAAACGACGAACTGGAGTTACGGTGAGTATGGGCGCGACGCCATTTTTTCTGTATGTATATTATGCTTGTAACTCCAGTTCATCGTTTTTCTGCTGTTCCTCTTTCCATGTTTTTGTTTTTGATCCCAAATGGGAAGTGTTTGGTGCGTGTGTAAATAAAACCCACCATTTCTCTGCCTCTCCTTGGCTGAAAAGCAGCAGGAGGGGCTTGGAGCTGCTCAGTAGAGCGGCTTTTTGGTTATATTGGTTAGGTACTCACTCTATGAAGAGGTGCCCTAAAGTGGCGAGTGAGCTTACGTTGCAATGGCCATTGAAACAAACAAAAACCTCAGTGTTTTGTTGCACATGGAATACATAGAAACGAGCGCAGATGACACTTTTTTCCCTTGTTATGTTTTATACATTAACTGGGCTGTTACTCCTGGTTGTTGCAGCCGCTCCGGTGAGTATGGGCGCGACGCCATTTTTTCTGTATGTATATTGTGCTTCAATTAGTCCGGTCTCATGAATTTGATACATTGTATGCAGACTGGGAGTGCTAGGTGTCGTGTGTGGGTCTGTGATGGCGATGTTTCCATACATCCTACAAATCCGCCACTTCACGGGCAGGTTATGGGGACCTCCTAGGCACGATATTTAAAGGAATTTTTCGTTTTTATTTTTAACCCTTATTTTATGGAAAACTTACTGTTTCCGGCAGACTCGGCAGATTCATAATATATCATTTTTATATGTATACGTCATGTTCTGCCTGTATATTATAACAAAAAATGCAATAAAACTTGAATTTTTAATCATCTTCAGCGTGTAAAGTGTTTTTTTTACCTTTTATCACATGAACAATTGCGGTTATATTTTCTATGGGGTGCACTTGTACAAAAATTAGAAATGGGGACTTATTAAATTGACCCCCTCCCTGACCCCCTAGCTGCCGCGGTTCTGGAGATATCAGGGTTCAAATGAACCCCTATCTCCACTAGGTGATTCCGGGCAGCTAGGGGTTCCCCGGCTATCTGACGTCATCACGCTATGTGTGAGGACGTCAGGCAGTGAAGGGGGACCCGGGGGTGGAGCCGCCATCCAAGATGGCGGCCCCCACCGAAGCTAGGCTGCACTTCGGCGGCGCAAGGCGTAGAAGTGCGACCCGGTGCCTAAGGGGTTAAAGCCAGGCACCGCTTAAAAGGGGAGAGTCTCCCCTTTTAAGCGGTTCCTGGCTATTTTTTGTGGGACCTCCCGATCGGGAGGGAGAGGGATCCGAACGGATCCACCCCTCCCTTCCAGGCGATCTCCCGGCATTGCCGGGAGTCACCTGGAAATGATGTCATCGCGCATGGCGCGATGATGTCATTTACGTCGGGAGGAGCTTGACTTCAGCGTCTGAGGACACTGAAGTCAGAACGCTGCGGGACCCCGGACAGAGAGGTGAGTATCTCCGTGTGGGACACGTCCTCCTCAGCATACAGCAGGGAGTAACTGAGGACGTGTCCCACACGTCGTCAGCAGTGAAGGGGTTAAAAACATCTTTTTTTTTACTTTTTGTCCTTGTTTCCTGTCCCCCAGGGCACTACCCGGACCCCCATACACCTTTTATGGCAAATATCTTGCATATATGCCCTATTGGAGGGCACTCTAAAAATCGAACTTTGAGTCCCATTGACTTGTATTGAGTTTGTGTTCGTGTTCGAATTCGAACTTTTGAAAAGTTTGAGTTCGAATGCGAACCGAACTCGGGGTGTTCGGCTCATCCCTAATTGAGAGTGGTGCAGGCTCAAAATTGATGGAGCTAATTACTATAACATTGGTGATTGGTTTGCGTTGTGCAAATAGCAGTAGAAGCCATTACTGTATGCAGTGCTGGCCCATCCATGGGTCCCGATGGGGCCATGGCTCCAGACGGCACCTTAACAGAGGCAGCATTCTAAATTTAATACATTTTAATTATTCAATTTATTTTCCTATATTATCCTATTAACATATAATGTCATTTTTAAATGTATGTTAGTGTATTGTACTGTATGATTATTTTAATTAACTGTTATTATTTGAATATTTAATTTCAATCTATACTTTTAGTTTTATTGCTGTTCAGCCCTGTGTTACATGTGGGTGTGTTTTAGGGGCTGCATTTCATCCTTGGACCCAGGCACCACTATGTTTTGGGCCGGCCCTGAATGTATAGTATACCATGTCCAAGTCGACAACACCCAAAAATGTGTTTTTGTTTTTTTTGTTTTTTTTTTAAAAAAGCCCCTAACATGAAACAAGTTCAATAGAAATGAACCATAGAGTTGCATGTAAGATACCAAACATAACATCCATAACCGTGATGTTTCTGCAAATGGTCAAAGATGAAGATAACCCACCATTACCCTTCAAGGAATAGTAATACAACTTGTTTTTTTCTGTTTTTTGTCTTTCCCCAACAGGATTAAGTATTGCCGCACCTTTTGAGAAAATCAACTTCGGACTTTGGGGTTATAACTCTGTCCTCGCCTGCATTGCCGTGGGAGGGATGTTTTATGCTATGACTTGGCAGTCCCACTTGCTCGCAGCGGCTTGCGGTAAGTCCATTTCTCAAATATTCTACAACGCGCTCATTATTTTTCCCCCCTCTCTTTTGGCCTGTTCTGACATTGTAGGCCTGGGGGTCAGCAACTCAGACCCTCCAGATGTTTTGGAACTACATTTCCCATGAGGCACTGCCAACCTAATGTGCATCATGGGAAATGTAGCTCCTAACCATCTGGATGGCCAAGGTTGTTGACCTTTGCTATAGGCAATGGGAAAATATGGGTGTGAGCCGATAGCCCTCGGCTGCCCCCTGTTACAGACTCTCTTCTGACCAAGCTGCTGAATTTGCAGTCGGAGTCTGAATATTTGGAAGGCGCTACAAGGTACCGGTAGGAGCACCGCTCGTGTTGGCTCTTAGAGTCCATAAGACCCCATTGACCCTTTGAATGTGATGGGACACTGTGAACTATTCATTCTCACTGTCCCACTGCTCAAGGCCAGAGGACACCGTGGACCAAGTCGCCCTCTGCACAGCAGGATTGGAACGAAGTTTGGGATGTTTCACTGTTAGTTGTTGGTTTTTCCCAGTGTTATGGAAAATTACACCAGTCTCCGAGCCGCATCCTTCAAAGAATATTTTGTGCACGAAACACAAATTTGCCAGTAGATGAAGGTAGCCTGTTATTCGTGTGGCTGCAGATTTTTTTTTCCAAAACTTGGGGAGGTTATTCACCTCCAAAATTGCTACTAAATTGCAAAGACTGGTGAATTTCATCGTATCTGCAATTATGTGGCAATTCATATGTTCACAAAGCTGTTAATTCGCCAGATACAGGCGTACTGACAGCGAAATACGGTGCAATGCGGCAGCACCAAATTGTCTCATTGAACTATCACTTTGTCTATTCACAGAATGCTGAATTTTGGCGAAACGCCATGGGTTTTGGTGTTTCATTTCTACCGTTTTAAACCGGCGAATCTCATAGGTTTCAATGTAGTAAATGTAGTATCTTAATTTTTTTTTGATTTTTGTAAAAAAAAATATATATATATTTTTAAAAGACCTTTTTGTGTTTCTTTTAGCACAATTTTTTTATTTTAACAGACCAAAACGAAAGAAAAAATCTGTCTCCATTCACGGCATTATAGAATGCTTTTGAATTTCTCTGCCTCACGGATACATTGTTTCTTTTCCTTTTTTTTACATGCGGGTATTGCTTTCAGTTTAGCCATACATTGGGCACTATTCCTTTTCGTTCACTAAAACGGGGATGCCAGGGGAAAAATTTGTGTTTGCTAATGTCCCCGTTTGTACAAGCACCTTCCGAGTCAGCCGCTGAATCCAGCAACCTGACCCGTAGCTTCCGCTAGTCTCCAGGATGCAAGCGCCGCCGGATAGGGCTTCATGGAGGCTTCTGCCAGGATCTCGCCTCTCGAGGCTGGGGACTTTTTTCCCCAGTCTCACTCTGCTCCTGTCGGCCAGAAGAGGCGAATCGGGCTGCCATTCTCGCCGCGGGATTAGAGGTGAGTGGGTTTTTTTTTTTGGGGGGGTTACAGCTGCTGCTAATGGATTCCACAGAAGCTCTAAGCCAGGGGTCTCAAACTCACGGCCCCCCAGATGTTTTTGCCTACAACTCCCAGATTGCTTTGAATGCAATAGATGGCCAGGGAATCAACAGGGGGGGTCAAACTTTTTCAGTTAGTGGCAGCGGTTCATTATTGGCGTTAGGACTATGCGACATATGTCTTTATCTATTTTCCACACACCTGAATTCTTTAACTGCCTCTACATGATGATTTCCACAATGTACATAAATATTGTTTTTACTGCTTTATTTATTTTTTTGTTACATAGCCCTAAAATGTCCGAGATTAATGGAATTTCACTTGATTATCCTCTCGTCCTTTTAAATGCTGTTCCTATTATATTGTCTGTAAACTTTGTCACAGGAACACACCAGGTTTTGGTCCAAAACTTCAGGATCCGTACCGGCTCGTTATTAAGGCTGGGGTCAGACGAGCGTGATTTCTACGGACTGTACGTCCGTGCAGTACGGACATCGTCAGTACGGATGACGCAGTAGTGGTCACACAGTCCGTTTTTTCACTGAAGTTATTTTTGACGGATGTAGGAGGGAAAAATAAATTACAATGAAAAAACATTCTGTCCGTCAAAAATGCTGGACGTATAAATGCAGTCCGTCTGACCATGCTCCATCACTCACACACAAAGCTATGCAGACGTTGTGGACGCAGCGCACTCCGCACATCCGTTCTAGCAGTATTACGTTCTTGCCAAACCTGCGTCCGTTTGCCGCGGCCGTTGTGCGTCCGCAGTTCAGTGCGGACGTACTTCATGTGTCAGGCTCCAATGGACTTTCTTTCATGCTATCACGGACGTACTTTTAGGCGCAATCACGGACGTGAACACTACGCTCGTCTGACACCAGCCTTAGTCCCGACCCACCTCCATCCCAGAACCAAGCAGGGACCAGTCCAGCTCCCAGACTACCCAACCGGTAGCACTCGTGACACAGAACCATGACCCAGAGGAGCAGAGTCTCCATGGCCAACAACCACACACCCGCTTCTTGGAGTAGGAGTAGCAGATTGTTTAATCCAGAATTTCACTTCTATTTCCTTTCACCAGTTACGAGAAACCAGACAAGAGAATAATCAAATTACCCAACACACTAAACACGAGCTAACACAAGAACAATGGTCCCACTCTTATCACTGTAATCCATTAACGCTGTGTGGCGGGTGGGCCTGAAGGCCGAGAGGTGGCATTGCATGCCCGCTTTCTAGTAACTCCTACAGCCCACCTCCTTTCCCTGAGACTGATTGGCATTGGGCTGTCTGAGTTCAGGCACTGCCACTGCAGCCAATGGTGGCTAGGGATGTGCATGACTTTTTTTTGTTTCTGGTCATTTCAGACAGTCTTTGATTCGTTTAGTTTCGGTGTGGATTAAATCCAGTGATTCGGATTGATTTGGGTTTCGGATTGATCTGGCGTTTCGGATCGATTTTAATTTTTGGGTCAGTTTTTCTTTTTTTATAAGTTCTTTTGTTTTTATTGGTTATTTAAGAATAGGAAGTATATTACTACCGATAGAATGAAAGTTTCTTTACTTTTTAATTTTTTTCTAGGCAATTTTTGGGTAAAATTTTAGCTTTCCTAACTTTTTTAAAGAAACAATGCTTTTTAACCCATAGGTTTCAATGCAGCATATGAATCCGCACACTGCTGGGAAGCACCTCTCTGCAGTATAATTAATGCAGCATATGAATCCACACACTGCTGGGAAGCGCCTCTCTGCGGTATAATTAATGCAGCATATGAATCCACACACTGCTGGGAAGCGCCTCTCTGCAGTATAATTAATGCAGCATATGAATCCGCACACTGCTGGGAAGCGCCTCTCTGCAGTATAATTAATGCAGAATATGAATCCACACACTGCTGGGAAGCACCTCTCTGCAGTATAATTAATGCAGCATATGAATCCACACACTGCTGGGAAGCAAGTCTCTGCAGTATAATTAATGCAGCATATGAATCCACACACTGCTGGGAAGCGCCTCTCTGCGGTATAATTAATGCAGCATATGAATCCACACACTGCTGGGAAGCACCTCTCTGCGGTATAATTAATGCAGCATATGAATCCACACACTGCTGGGAAGCACCTCTCTGCAGTATAATTAATGCAGCATATGAATCCACACACTGCTGGGAAGCGCCTCTCTGCAGTATAATTAATGCAGCATATGAATCCGCACACTGCTGGGAAGCGCCTCTCTGCGGAATAATTAATGCAGCATATGAATCCACACACTGCTGGGAAGCGCCTCTCTGCAGTATAATTAATGCAGCATATGAATCCGCACACTGCTGGGAAGCGCCTCTCTGCAGTATAATTAATGCAGCATATGAATCCGCACACTGCTGGGAAGCACCTCTCTGCAGTATAATTAATGCAGCATATGAATCCACACACTGCTGGGAAGCGCCTCTCTGCGGTATAATTAATGCAGCATATGAATCCACACACTGCTGGGAAGCACCTCTCTGCAGTATAATTAATGCAGCATATGAATCCACACACTGCTGGGAAGCGCCTCTCTGCGTATAATTAATGCATCATATGAATCCACACACTGCAGGGAAGCGCCTCTCTGCGTATAATTAATGCAGCATATGAATCCACACACTGCTGGGAAGCGCCTCTCTGCAGTATAATTAATGCAGCATATGAATCCACACACTGCTGGGAAGCGCCTCTCTGCGTATAATTAATGCAGCATATGAATCCACACACTGCTGGGAAGCGCCTCTCTACAGTATAATTAATGCAGCATATGAATCCACACACTGCTGGGAAGCGCCTCTCTGCGTATAATTAATGCAGTATATGAATCCACACACTGCTGGGAAGCACCTCTCTGCAGTATAATTAATGCAGCATATGAATCCACACACTGCTGGGAAGCGCCTCTCTGCGTATAATTAATGCAGTATATGAATCCACACACTGCTGGGAAGCACCTCTCTGCAGTATAATTAATGCAGCATATGAATCCACACACTGCTGGGAAGCGCCTCTCTGCAATATAATTAATGCAGCATATGAATCCACACACTCCTGGGAAGCGCCTCTCTGCAATATAATTAATGCAGCATATGAATCCACACATTGCTGGGAAGCGCCTCTCTGCGTATAATTAATGCAGCATATGAATCCACACACTACTGGGAAGCGCCTCTCTGCAGTATAATTAATGCAGCATATGAATCCACACACTGCTGGGAAGCGCCTCTCTGCGGTATAATTAATGCAGCATATGAATCCACACACTGCTGGGAAGCACCTCTCTGCAGTATAATAATGCAGCATATGAATCCACACACTGCTGGGAAGCGCCTCTCTGCAGTATAATTAATGCAGCATATGAATCCACACACTGCTGGGAAGCGCCTCTCTGCAGTATAATTAATGCAGCATATGAATCCGCACACTGCTGGGAAGCTCCTCTCTACAGTATAATTAATGCAGCATATGAATCCACACACTGCTGGGAAGCAAGTCTCTGCAGTATAATTAATGCAGCATATGAATCCACACACTGCTGGGAAGCGCCTCTCTGCGGTATAATTAATGCAGCATATGAATCCACACACTGCTGGGAAGCACCTCTCTGCGGTATAATTAATGCAGCATATGAATCCACACACTGCTGGGAAGCACCTCTCTGCAGTATAATTAATGCAGCATATGAATCCACACACTGCTGGGAAGCGCCTCTCTGCAGTATAATTAATGCAGCATATGAATCCGCACACTGCTGGGAAGCGCCTCTCTGCGGTATAATTAATGCAGCATATGAATCCACACACTGCTGGGAAGCGCCTCTCTGCAGTATAATTAATGCAGCATATGAATCCGCACACTGCTGGGAAGCGCCTCTCTGCAGTATAATTAATGCAGCATATGAATCCGCACACTGCTGGGAAGCACCTCTCTGCAGTATAATTAATGCAGCATATGAATCCACACACTGCTGGGAAGCACCTCTCTGCGGTATAATTAATGCAGCATATGAATCCACACACTGCTGGGAAGCGCCTCTCTGCGTATAATTAATGCATCATATGAATCCACACACTGCAGGGAAGCGCCTCTCTGCGTATAATTAATGCAGCATATGAATCCACACACTGCTGGGAAGCGCCTCTCTGCAGTATAATTAATGCAGCATATGAATCCACACACTGCTGGGAAGCGCCTCTCTGCGTATAATTAATGCAGCATATGAATCCACACACTGCTGGGAAGCGCCTCTCTACAGTATAATTAATGCAGCATATGAATCCACACACTGCTGGGAAGCGCCTCTCTGCGTATAATTAATGCAGTATATGAATCCACACACTGCTGGGAAGCACCTCTCTGCAGTATAATTAATGCAGCATATGAATCCACACACTGCTGGGAAGCGCCTCTCTGCAATATAATTAATGCAGCATAAGAATCCACACACTCCTGGGAAGCGCCTCTCTGCAATATAATTAATGCAGCATATGAATCCACACATTGCTGGGAAGCGCCTCTCTGCGTATAATTAATGCAGCATATGAATCCACACACTACTGGGAAGCGCCTCTCTGCAGTATAATTAATGCAGCATATGAATCCACACACTGCTGGGAAGCGCCTCTCTGCGGTATAATTAATACAGCATATGAATCCACACACTGCTGGGAAGTGCCTCTCTGCGGTATAATTAATGCAGCATATGAATCCACACACTGTGGGCAAATGACTCTCTGCAATATAATTAATGCAGCATATGAATCCACACACTGCAGGGAAGCGCCTCTCTGCGGTATAATTAATGCAGCATATGAATTTCACACACTGCGGGGAAGCGCCTCTCTGCGGTATAATTAATGCAGAATATTAATCCACACACTGCTGGGAAGCGCCTCTCTGCATTATAATTAATGCAGCATATGAATCCGCACACTGCTGGGAAGCGCCTCTCTGCATTATAATTAATGTAGCACATGAATCCACACACTGCTGGGAAGCGCCTCTCTGCAGTATAATTAATGCAGCATATGAATCCACACACTGCTGGGAAGCGCCTCTCTGCGGTATAATTAATGCAGCATATGAATCCACACACTGCTGGGAAGCTCCTCTCTGCATTATAATTAATGTAGCACATGAATCCACACACTGCTGGGCAGCGCCTCTCTGCGGTATAATTAATGCAGCATATGAATCCACACACTGCTGGGAAGCTCCTCTCTGCATTATAATTAATGTAGCACATGAATCCACACACTGCTGGGAAGCGCCTCTCTGCGGTATAATTAATGCAGCATATGAATCCACACAATGCTGGGAAGCAAGTCTCTGCAGTATAATTAATGCAGCATATGAATCCACACACTGCTGGGAAGCACCTCTCTGCAGTATAATTAATGCAGCATATGAATCCACACACTGCTGGGAAGCGCCTCTCTGCGGTATAATTAATGCAGCATATGAATCCACACACTGCTGGGAAGCACCTCTCTGCGGTATAATTAATGCAGCATATGAATCCACACACTGCTGGGAAGCACCTCTCTGCAGTATAATTAATGCAGCATATGAATCCACACACTGCTGGGAAGCGCCTCTCTGCAGTATAATTAATGCAGCATATGAATCCGCACACTGCTGGGAAGCGCCTCTCTGCGGTATAATTAATGCAGCATATGAATCCACACACTGCTGGAAGCGCCTCTCTGCAGTATAATTAATGCAGCATATGAATCCGCACACTGCTGGGAAGCGCCTCTCTGCAGTATAATTAATGCAGCATATGAATCCGCACACTGCTGGGAAGCACCTCTCTGCAGTATAATTAATGCAGCATATGAATCCGCACACTACTGGAAGCACCTCTCTGCAGTATAATTAATGCAGCATATGAATCCACACACTGCTGGAAGCGCCTCTCTGCATATAATTAATGCAGCATATGAATCCACACACTGCTGGGAAGCACCTCTCTGCGGTATAATTAATGCAGCATATGAATCCACAGACTGCTGGGAAGCCCCTCTCTGCGTATAATTAATGCATCATATGAATCCACACACTGCAGGGAAGCGCCTCTCTGCGTATAATTAATGCAGCATATGAATCCACACACTGCTGGGAAGCGCCTCTCTGCAGTATAATTAATGCAGCATATGAATCCACACACTGCTGGGAAGCGCCTCTCTGCGTATAATTAATGCAGCATATGAATCCACACACTGCTGGGAAGCGCCTCTCTACAGTATAATTAATGCAGCATATGAATCCACACACTGCTGGGAAGCGCCTCTCTGCGTATAATTAATGCAGTATATGAATCCACACACTGCTGGGAAGCACCTCTCTGCAGTATAATTAATGCAGCATATGAATCCACACACTGCTGGGAAGCGCCTCTCTGCAATATAATTAATGCAGCCTATGAATCCACACACTGCTGGGAAGCGCCTCTCTGCAATATAATTAATGCAGCATATGAATCCACACACTGCTGGGAAGCGCCTCTCTGTGGTATAATTAATGCAGCATATGAATCCGCACACTGCTGGGAAGCGCCTCTCTGCGGTATAATTAATGCAGCATATGAATCCACACACTGCTGGGAAGCGCCTCTCTGCGGTATAATTAATGCAGCATATGAATCCGCACACTGCTGGGAAGCGCCTCTCTGCGGTATAATTAATGCAGCATATGAATCCACACACTGCTGGGAAGCGCCTCTCTGCAGTATAATTAATGCAGCATATGAATCCGCGCACTGCTGGGAAGCACCTCTCTACAGTATAATTAATGCAGCATATGAATCCACACACTGCTGGGAAGCAAGTCTCTGCAGTATAATTAATGCAGCATATGAATCCACACACTGCTGGGAAGCACCTCTCTGCAGTATAATTAATGCAGCATATGAATCCACACACTGCTGGGAAGCGCCTCTCTGCGGTATAATTAATGCAGCATATGAATCCACACACTGCTGGGAAGCACCTCTCTGCGGTATAATTAATGCAGCATATGAATCCACACACTGCTGGGAAGCACCTCTGTGCAGTATAATTAATGCAGCATATGAATCCACACACTGCTGGGAAGCGCCTCTCTGCAGTATAATTAATGCAGCATATGAATCCACACACTGCTGGGAAGCGCCTCTCTGCGTATAATTAATGCAGCATATGAATCCACACACTACTGGGAAGCGCCTCTCTGCAGTATAATTAATGCAGCATATGAATCCACACACTGCTGGGAAGCGCCTCTCTGCGGTATAATTAATGCAGCATATGAATCCACACACTGTGGGCAAATGACTCTCTGCAATATAATTAATGCAGCATATGAATCCACACACTGCAGGGAAGCGCCTCTCTGCGGTATAATTAATGCAGCATATGAATTCCACACACTGCGGGGAAGCGCCTCTCTGCGGTATAATTAATGCAGAATATTAATCCACACACTGCTGGGAAGCGCCTCTCTGCATTATAATTAATGCAGCATATGAATCCGCACACTGCTGGGAAGCGCCTCTCTGCATTATAATTAATGTAGCACATGAATCCACACACTGCTGGGAAGCGCCTCTCTGCAGTATAATTAATGCAGCATATGAATCCACACACTGCTGGGAAGCGCCTCTCTGCGGTATAATTAATGCAGCATATGAATCCACACACTGCTGGAAGCTCCTCTCTGCATTATAATTAATGTAGCACATGAATCCACACACTGCTGGGCAGCGCCTCTCTGCGGTATAATTAATGCAGCATATGAATCCACACACTGCTGGGAAGCTCCTCTCTGCATTATAATTAATGTAGCACATGAATCCACACACTGCTGGGAAGCGCCTCTCTGCGGTATAATTAATGCAGCATATGAATCCACACAATGCTGGGAAGCTCCTCTCTGCATTATAATTAATGCAGCATATGAATCCACACACTGCTGGGAAGCGCCTCTCTGCAGTATAATTAATGCAGCATATGAATCCACACACTGCTGGGAAGCACCTCTCTGCAGTATAATTAATGCAGCATATAAATCCACACACTGCTGGGAAGCACCTCTCTGCGGTATAATTAATGCAGCATATAAATCCACACACTGCTGGGAAGCGCCTCTCTGCGGTATAATTAATGCAGCATATGAATCCACACACTGCTGGGAAGCGCCTCTCTGTGGTATAATTAATGCAGCATATGAATCCACACACTGCTGGGAAGCGCCTCTCTGTGGTATAATTAATGCAGCATATGAATCCGCACACTGCTGGGAAGCGCCTCTCTGCGGTATAATTAATGCAGCATATGAATCCACACACTGCTGGGAAGCGCCTCTCTGTGGTATAATTAATGCAGCATATGAATCCACACACTGCTGGGAAGCGCCTCTCTGTGGTATAATTAATGCAGCATATGAATCCACACACTGCTGGGAAGCGCCTCTCTGCAGTTTAATTAACGCAGCATATGAATCCACACACTGCTGGGAAGCGCCTCTCTGTGGTATAATTAATGCAGCATATGAATTCCACACACTGCGGGGAAGCGCCTCTCTGTGGTATAATTAATGCAGCATATGAATCCGCACACTGCTGGGAAGCGCCTCTCTGCGGTATAATTAATGCAGCATATTGAATCCACACACTGCTGGGAAGCGCCTCTCTGTGGTATAATTAATGCAGCATATGAATCCACACACTGCTGGGAAGCGCCTCTCTGTGGTATAATTAATGCAGCATATGAATCCACACACTGCTGGGAAGCGCCTCTCTGCAGTATAATTAATGCAGCATATGAATCCACACACTGCTGGGAAGCACCTCTCTGCGGTATAATTAATGCAGCATATGAATCCACACACTGCTGGGAAGCGCCTCTCTGCGGTATAATTAATGCAGCATATGAATCCACACACTGCTGCCTCTCTTTTTTCACGGAAAGCGCTTAAACGGTCATACGATGCGCATTTTTACTCTGTACGTCCGTACTAGCGGTTCTGCGTTCTCGAAAAAATGCGTTCATTTTCCACTTGCGTTGCGCAGCCGGACTTTCGTGCGACCGTACTTCGTATATTGGCCGTCATTGCGCGTCATTTGCTGCTAGTGCGGCCGTGATTAAGTGCTCCTAAACGCACGTTAAAAATTCGCTAGTCTGACCCTAGCCTAAATGGGAGAATTTTTCTGGTTTGGCTATTTTGACCTAGAATTTTCCATTCTCCAGTCATTCTCCTGCTCTTCTCCGCTCTCTGAATAACCCTGTCAGGGTTATTCAGAGAAAGGTGAAACTCAGGAGAATGACTGAAGAGAAAATTCTAGGTCAAAATAGCCAAACCAGAAAATTTTTCCCATTTTTCTCACTTTCCAAATCGGCTACTTGGTCTAGAATTTTCCATTCTCCAGTCATTCTCCTGCTTTTCACCGCCAAAAAATCAGTAAACTTTTTCTGCGTATCCGAAAATGTCTCCTCCTTTCATACAGACTGCCGCCCCAAGAAGCTGTTTATGGATAGATTAAAGGAAAACTGTTTACCATCATTTGAAACGTCATTTTTTCGTTTTTAAGCGTTTCTATACATCCTAGAAATCCGCCACTTCACGGGCAGGTTATGGGGACCTCCTAGGCATGATATTTGAAGGAATTTTTGGTTTTTATTTTTAACCCTTATTTCATGGAAAATTCACTGTTCCTTTAAAAACATTTCTTTTAACTTTTAGTCCTTGTTTCCTGTCCAGGGCACTACCCGGACCCCCATACACCTTTTATGGCAAATACCTAGCATATATGCCCTCTTGGAGGGCACTCTTATAAAACCGAATTTTCAGCCCCATTGACTTGTACAGGGTTCAGGTTCGGACCCGAACATTTGGAAAAATTCAGGTTTGGGCCCGACCCGAACTCGGAGGTCGTTCGGCTCATCCCTACGCACAACTCAAGCGGCACACAAACACATTTTTTTCGAGAATGTGATACCACTAGTACTGACGTACAGAGTGCGCTGCGGCCGCATAGCGGCGTGTGTGCGTGAATTGGAGACGTCAGACGCTGCTAATGTCCGGCCAACATAACGTCCAGACGCAAAAAGGGTTTTATTGATGATCCGTACAAAATGACGGATGCAAATGCGCATCGTTTGACCGCTATTGCGTATTCCGTGAAAAAATACGTCCATTCGTTCGAACGCACTTTTTCACGGACAACACGAAAAATGCGTTAGTCTGACCCTAGCCTTAATGATGTGTGATATGAAGGCTAAGGAATGTTTCCTGTAAATAGCTAACTGACATAATGTAAAAAGAGTTCTAGTAGGTCAATGTTCGGCGGTTGGTATGTAAATGATCACTGTTGGACCTGGGCATAAATAGTGGCGTTTTTCAATAAAAGTCTCAGATTTCTGTTTGAACATACAGCCTGTCTGGTGTCTCATTCAGGGTACCCACGATCACCCCCAGAAGGCACAGAGCAACCTTCTGGAAATTCAAAGAGGCAGAGGATCAGACCAAGCAGGTCTGGAGCTACAGATCAGGCTGCTTGAGGCACTGAGTTCCGAGCAACTCAGCGGCTGGGCTGATCTTGGTAAGGGGGTGTCTGGAGAGCCAGGACAGGCGCAAGTGAGCGGGTTTCCGTCACAGGGGGCAATATATTTCAAGTGAGCTGGGGGCAATATATTAATGTGTGAGCTGGGGGCAATATATTTCATGTGAGCTGGGGCAGTATATTAAGGTGTGAGCTGGGGCAATATATTTAGTGTGAGCTGGGGCAATATATTTAGTGTGAACGGGGGCAATATATTTCATTTGAGCTGGGGCAATATGTTAATGTGTGAGCTGGGGCAATATATTTCATGTGAGCTGGGGCAGTATATTAAGGTGTGAGGTGGGGCAATATATTTCATGTGGGCTGTGGCAATATATTAATGTGTGAGCTGGGGGCAATATATTTCATGTGAGCTGGGGCCGTATATTAAGGTGTGAGGTGGGGGCAATATATTTCATGTGAGCTGGGGCAGTATATTAAGGTGTGAGGTGGGGGCAATATATTTCATGTGAGCTGGGGCAATATATTGATGTGTGAGCTGGGGGCAATATATTTCTTGTGAGCTGGGGCAGTATATTAAGGTGTGACCTGGGGCAATATATTTAGTGTGAGCTGGGGCAATATATTTAGTGTGAGCTGGGGGCAATATACTTCATGTGAGCTGGGGCAGTATATTAAGGTGTGAGGTGGGGCAATATATTTCATGTGAGCTGGGGCAATATATTTCATGTGAGCTGGGGCAATATATTAACGTGTGAGCTGGGGGCAATATATTACATGTGAGCTGGGGCAGTATATTATGGTGTGAGCTGGGGCAATATATTTAGTGTGAGCTGGGGCAATATATTTAGTGTGAGCTGGGGGCAATATATTTAGTGTGAGCGGGGGCAATATATTTCATGTGAGCTGGGGCAACATATTTAGTGTGAGCTGGGGCAATATAGTTAGTGTGAGCTGGGGCAATATATTTAGTGTGAGCTGGGGCAATATATTTAGTGTGAGCTGGGGCAATATATTTCATGTGAGCTGGGGCAGTATATTAAGGTGTGAGGTGGGGGCAATATATTTCATGTGAGCTGGGGCAATATATTAATGTGTGAGCTGGGGGCAATATATTTCATGTGAGCTGGGGCAGTATATTAAGGTGTGAGCTGGGGGCAATATATTTAGTGTGAGCTGGGGGCAATATATTTAGTGTGAGCGGGGGCAATATATTTCATGTGAGCTGGGGCAACATATTTAGTGTGAGCTGGGACAATATAGTTAGTGTGAGTGGGGGCAATATATTTAGTGTGAGCTAGGGGCAATATATTTCATGTGAACTGGGGCAGTATATTAATGTGTGAGCTGGGGCAATATATTAATGTGTGAGCTGGGGCAATATATTAATGTGTGAGCTGGGGCAATATATTTAGTGTGAGCTGGGGCAATATATTTCAAGTGAGCTGGGGCAATATATTTCAAGTGAACTGGGGCAATATATTAATGTGTGAGCTGGGGGCAATATATTAATGTGTGAGCTGGGGGCAATATATTTCATGTGAGCTGGGGCAATATATTAATGTGTGAGCTGGGGCAATATATTTCGAGTGAGTTGGGGCAATATATTTCATGTGAGCGGGGCAATATATTTCATGTGAGCTGGGGCAATGTATTTCATGTGAGCTGGGGACAGTATATTTTGTGTGAGCTGGGGACAATATATTTCAAGTGAGCTGGGGGCAATATATTTCAAGTGAACTGGGGCAATATATTAATGTGTGAGCTGGGGCAATATATTTCAAGTGAACTGGGGCAATATATGAATGTGTGAGCTGGGGCAATATATTTCAAGTGAGCTGGGGCAATATATTAATGTGTGAGCTGGGGCAATATATTTTGTGTGAGCTGGGGCAATATATTTCATGTGAGCTGGGGCAATGTATTTCATGTGAACTGGGGACAATATATTTTGTGTGAGCTGGGGCAATATATAAATGTGAACTGGGAGGGGGGTACCCTGGGCCCCTTATATGGAAATGGTTTGCAGGGCTTTGCAGATGGGGTGCCACATGTGTCCTGCCAGCATGGAAAGGATGCACTGGGCAGCCCACACCTGGGTTACCCTACACTGCGTAGCTTCAAGGGGTATGTGCTGGGAGGGGCGTACCCTGGGCCCCACGTATGGAAAGGGTTCGCAGGACTCATTAGCCACATGAGGACAGACCCTGTGCAATGTTCTGGGGAGAATGAATGTAACGAGCACAGCTTGCGATTAGACGCGTCTCTGCCTGTCACTGCAAACCCAATACCAGCTCTTAGCCAAAACTGGTAGAGTCCCCCCCCCCCGAAACCTGTGTCTGGATCCGCACCGGCACAGGAGGCAGGAGGATAACACATATCCTAGACGCAATGTCCATAGACACAGGATGCTGGTGCAGTCCATTAAAAAGGTGGAGGGGGCTTCCGTTACATAACTTTATTGTACGTGTTAAAGCTCCGTAATACAAATTTAAAGAAATAAAGTAAATTCTATTACTGAAGAGCAGAGGTGGAATGTTTAACATTCCGTGTGAAAGATCAAAACCTACAGTGAAGAAAACGTTAACGACGTCTTCTTGAAAACTTTTTTACGGCTCCTTGAAAGCTTTTTATGGCAGCTTTTCGAATGGGTGGTGAACCTTCTGTAAAGATACGGAGCGTTGGTGTGCGTGTGTTTATTCCAGTTTTATTCGTTGATATACATAATGTTAAATTGTTGAAACAAGCAGGTTTTTTTTATTTTTATTATTGTTTTTCTGTTTTATTTTTTCTTAATATTCTGCAGGTTTAGACTAAATATAAAAATTTGGTACTCAAGTACTGCCTCGACCCCAGATCGATCTGATCGAAAGTCAATATTACGGCTTGAACACTGTTATAAATGACTGCTCCTATAACCTATACCTATTTTACAATTGGTGTTTTTTTTTTTTTTCTTTCAGCTTTATTTTGTGCATATCTCGGGGCGGCACTCGGAAACATGATGTCTGTGGTAAGTAAATGACATCTAGGACATAATTCTCTCCATTATTTTATTTATTCATCTGCATTACTTGGGGTAAACCTTAATGTTGTGTGTGTGTGTGTTGTTTTTGTTGTGTGTGTGTGTTGTGTGTGTGTGTTGTTTTTTTGTTTTCTTTGCTGATTTATTGTCTCACAGTGTCACCCACGTGTCGGATCAGGGTGTACATTAAAATTGTACTTACTGTAGAGAAACCAAAGACCAGAATGTGTTACAGGCTGTTGATTTCATGTTTACTTTACTGTGGCCAGAGCAGCCCAGCACCCCCCCCCCCGCATTCAAAGGAGATATAATGGGTATCCTATGGGAAACACATGTTTTTCGGAGGCATAAAAACAAAAAGTTGTGTTTTTAAAAAACTCTTATTTAACCCCTTCACTGCGGATGATGCGTGGGGAACGTCCTAGGAGTCTCCCGCTGTATGCGGAGAACGTTCCCCACACGTCGTCTGCTACCCGGGAGCTCCTTTCAATACTTGCCTCTCTCCTCCAGGGTCCCACGGCGTTCTAACTTCCTTGAAGTCAGACGCTGCTTTTATGGACCCTCCCGACGTAATGACGTCATTGTGTCGGACGCGATGATGTCACTTTAAGGCGGCCACTTGAAGGAAGGGCGGGGGTCCTATCGGGAGGAGGTAAAAGTTAAAGACAGGCATCACTTGGAAAGGCAGTGTCTGCCCTTTTCAAGTGATGCCTGTCTTTAACCCCTGAGGTGCCGGACCGCGATTCGGCACTAGAGAGCAGCCTAGTTCCGGTGGGGGCCGCCAACTTAGGCTAGGGTCAAACGAAAGCATTTTTACACGTGAACGTAAAAAAAGTGCGTCCGAACGCATTGACGGATTTTTTCACGGAATTCGCGAAAACGGTCATACGATGCGCATTTTCGTGCGTGATTTTTTACGGATCCAAACGAGGATACATTGGGTGTCTGGACGTTATGTTGGCCGGACACGAGCAGGGTCTGACGTCTCCAAATCACACACACACACCGCTAGCGGACGCAGCGCACTCTGTACATCCGTACTAGCGGTTCTGCGTTCTCGAAAAAATGCATTCAAATTCCACTTGCGTTGCGTGGCCGGACTTTCGTGCGACCGTACTTCGTATATTGGCCGTCATTGCCCGTCATTTGCTGCTAGTGCGGCCGTAATTATGTGGGCCAGAACGCACGTTAAAAGTGCGCTGGTCTAACCCCAGACTTAGATGGCAGCTCCACCTCAGAGAACCCCCTCATCATCGCGCATGGCACGATGATGTCAGTTAGCCAGGGAACCCCTAGCTGCCCGGGGATTTCCCAAGGAAATACCATGGTGGAAATAGGGGCGGGTTCAAAGGAACCCCCTATCACCTGAACGGTGGAAGCTAGAGGGTCATGTTTGGAGTCATTCAAAAGGTCAGAGCATGGCCATTAAAATTATATCAAACCTGACCATGTTCGAATTAAGAAAAGAATATTAAAAATATATTTTTTTTAAAATATGTTTTTTGTTATTTTTATTAATGCAGAATTATTGTTCCCATTTCAATTATAATGTGAACAATTATGCTGCACTAACGATTTTTCCTATGGGGGTTTGCCAAAATTCACGTAATTTCCCCCCCAAAAAAAGTAACAAGTCCTCATTTCTAATTTTTTTAACAAGCGCACCCCATAGAAAATATAACCGCAAAGGCTCGGAAGATAAAATGTGGGAAAAAAACACTTTACCCGCTGTAGATGATTGAAAATTCGAATTCTATCGCATTTTTTGTTATGATATTCAGACAGGACATGGCGTATACATATAATAATGATATATTATGAATCTGCCGAGTCTGCAGTAAAAAAGGATATATAATGGGTTCTATTACATTGTTCGCAAAACCTTAACGCGTGCGCAAAAATGCATTAACGCGAGGGGGAAAACCCTTTGCGCAAAAAATGCGTGTTAACGTGTACCGCGGGTGAACCTGCGCGAACGCTGCACGAGCGTACTGTACTGCGCGTCCTATACTTAACATTGTGAGCGCAAATGCGTTTGTGCGCTGGTACGCGGATGGTATTACAATCTATGTGCAAATTTTAACGGACAGTGTTTGCGCGCATAATTTTAACGTCTTTTAAAAGCTGGTGGTAACGGCAAATCTGAACGTTCTGGCCGAAACCAAATACACCAGCACGAAAAAAATACAGCACATTATACTTACACATTCTACACATACCCAAACAATAAAATTGAGAAGTTGTGCGTGTTTTTATTATTGCTGCAGCATATATACTCAGATTGATTTTGACAGGCGCAAAAACTGAACGGGAGTCAATTGTGGTTCTTAATTCTGATTGGCTGAATCGCGTGTAAAAACAGTCCGCACACCGATTTCTGCGCGCAGCCTTAATGCACATGCGTTTTTTCGCATCTTTTTTACGCGCGTTATTTTTTGACGGATGGAAAAATGCGTTTGGATTGTAATACCAGCGTTAATTTACGCTCGTTAACGTTTAACGCTTCGAGCACAAATTAACGCGCTGCGCGAGCGTTTTTGCGCAAAGAATTTAATAGAGCCCAATGTGTCTGGGACGTATAATAAAACGTGACTGCAAATTGCGTTTAAACATGATGAGCACAAGCTGTAAAAATGAGCTCAGCACATGGGGGTGAAATGGCTCAGCAGTGAAGGGGTTAAAACTGTTGCTCCAATTTGGATGTATTGCCAATTTGGACATGAACGATTTTGAACAAGAAGAATATGGCTGCGGCTGAATTCAGCACTTGGTTTATCATTAAATTACGGGCACAAATAAGGGTTAGTTATTAGGTAAGGATTGCATTTTTGCTTCATTTTTAGGCAACAGATTCTGCCCCTTCTTTTTATTTGCGTGAAGCAAGAATGGAGCAGAATGTTAGAATGTGAATTAAAATGGGAATATTTTTAACATTGAAACGTATAGGGGATTCGTCTGAATAAACCTGCCGAATGAAAACACCGAACATCAGGGCATTTCACTGACATTTCTCTGCTATTCTGTGTCTCTGAATAGATTAACCTTTGCTTCTCTATGGGGGATTTCACTGCCGTTGAACAGGCACCGTATTTGCTGGCAATTCGCCAAAATAGGTGTGTGAGCATATCACAGAGCTGCACAGCAATAAAACTCAGTAATGTGTGCATGAGTTTATCCCAGAGCTCCACAGTAATGTGCAGTGTGTATGAGCGTATCACAGAGTTCCACAGCAATAAAACTCAGTAATGTGCAGTGTGTATGAGCGTATCACAGAGCTCCACAGCAATAAAACTCACAGTAATGTGCAGTGTGTATGAGCGTATCACAGTGCTCCACAGCAATAAAACTCAGTAATGTGCAGTGTGTATGAGCGTATCACAGAGTTCCACAGCAATAAAACTCACAGTAATGTGCAGTGTGTATGAGCGTATCACAGTGCTCCACAGCAATAAAACTCAGTAATGTGCAGTGTGTATGAGCGTATCACAGAGCTCCACAGCAATAAAACTCAGTTATGTGCAATGTTACATTTTTTGTATTATACTGCTTTTTCCAATCCACTGTAAGGCTAGGGTCAGACGAACGCATTTTCGCGTTGTCTGTGAAAAAGTGCGTTCGAACGAATGGACGCATTTTTTCACGGAGTACGCGATAGCGGTCATACGATGCGCATTTGCATCCGTGATTTTGTACGGATCATCAATAAAACACTTTGTGCATCTGGACGTTATGTTGGCCGGACATTAGCAGTGTCTGACGTCTCCAATTCACGCACACACGCCTCTAGCGGACGCAGCGCACTCTGTACAACCGTACTAGCGGTTTTACGTTCTCGACAAAATGCGTTCGTTTTCCACTTGCGTTGCGCAGCCGGACTTTTGTGCGACCGTACTTCGTATATTGGCCGTCATTGCCCGTCATTTGCTGCTACTACGGCCGTGATTAAGTGCGCCTGCACGCACGTTCGCACTGCGCTCGTCTGACCCTAGCCTTAATGCAAATCTATTAATGGCTGGTAGAGCAGCTCCTTAATGTTAGAAATATCACACAATGTTTGTTAAGCCTAGTCTGCTTAGACTAAAGGAAGTTTGAACTTCCTTTTTGCATTCTCTTTGGGATTTATATTGTAAGGAGCTGGTGAAATGTCTTCCTTTTGAATATTTATTCTTTTTTTTTTTTTTTTAAGTTCCTACAGTTTTCCGCTCTACTCATCTCTTTTTTTCTTTTTACTTACCCGTTTCCTTTCTAAATTTTTTTTTTTATTATTTTCACAATTTTTCTTCTATTTGTACTATCTTACGGAGTCCTTCTGGTGTCAGCGTGGGAAAAAAAAAAATTAACACGTGGGCACAATCTACTAAATCATGCTTACATGTTCTTTTTTTTTCATGCTGACACCGGCGTGGCTCCGTATATTCTTGTCGTAATTTGGTAATTTTTTTTTGTTGTGTCGTCTATTTTTTTTTCTTCTTTTTTTTACCAACCTTTTTCAAACGACTGTAAATAATCAAACCTATCAATTTAAATCTATATACCTGGTCAGGCTGGCCTTGGTGTGCACATACTTAGCCAATCCATTAAATGAGAAGTTTGTTTAATGATCTATATCAATTGATTTGATTATTTTATTCAGAGTCAGAAGGTGGCGGATATTTTTCAGTTTTATTGTTTTATTGCAACATAACCATTTGTCGCCCAGGCAATGACTTCATCTACTCTGTCGTTATCATGGTGCCCCTTTGTAAGGTCCTGGAGGCCCTCAACCCCTGGCGCCCCCTTTTGGTTTCACATCCTGCATGTCCCCTGCAGATTTCAAGGCTCTGGTATGAACAATGCACCTTCCTCATTTTGACGTCCTGGCCCTGGATCCAAACCTGCCCTTTATCCTCCTTGATTAGCCCTTCATATAAGGGAGTCCCACCCTCAACCCTTCACTTCCACATTCAATGAAGTTCCTGTCTGCTAGACCAATCTGCCAAAGCTCCCTGAGACCTCCTGAAACTCTCTACCAAAGACTCCAAGGATCCTCTGCTTTATTCTGGACATTCATTACTTCATACACCGGTACCCTTCCATCCTGCTCCTCCTCTGCCTCCCCCCATCTAAGACTCCCCGTGTACCAGACCCCTTGCTGAACCCTGACGTCTCTATTTCTGTTACCTTGTCTGATCCCATGCCACGGTGTTTATTTATAATAAACACTCTTTGTTTATCCTGAAACCTGCCTCATCACTGCATCCTGGGCTCACAACCTCAACCTGCTACACAACCCGTAGTACGGTCCTTACACCCTTCCTTATCTTCATCTTCTCATATTTGCAACACACAGGACATCATTAGTTAAGTGGAGAGTAGGCACCAACATGTACAACTTGGCTGACATTGACCAAATGGATACTGACGACTACAACTTCGCAATCGCAAAATGAATTTATGGCCAAGTCAGGAGCATTTCCTGACGTGATCAGGGCTGTATTTACAATCAGGCAAAGTAGGCAAGTACCTTCGCAGAGGGGCACCTTTATTCTATAGAAGTAAAAAAAAAAAAGAGGAAATATATATAGTGTAAACTTTTCTCTTTATTTGGACCTCCTTGAGCATTATCTGCTGTAAAACTAAAATAAAAAAAAAAAATTATTTTTTTTTTTAAAAAAAACCCCATTTAAAATAGAAAAAAAATTAAATAATTATTTTTAATTATTATTACTATTTTCTTGCAGCGAAGTGCCCACTGTGGTGCACATTTTTTTAAGCCTATAAAACTAAAATAAGAAAGTGGTTATTTTTTAAAGTTTTGTAATTTTTTTAAAAAAAATAATTATTAATTATGGAGGGGGTTGCTCTAGATATCTGTCCCTACAGGCTCCTGAGATGTAAAATCCAGGTTGTGATCAGCCGAGACGATGCTAACAGCTGAGATGCGCAAAGTGAACGGTGCCTAATGGTTGATAGAATTTTTTTCAAATTAATATTTATTAAAGGTTTAAATTTTTTCAGGGCAGACTGACCAGGTGCCGCCGCCTTGCCGATCCTCAGCTCCTGTATCGGAGCTGCGCAACCTGCGTGCCTCCCACACTCGTAAACATGAGTCTGGGAAGACACGCTGCTTTGGTGCCGCCCCCCCCCCGCGTGACCTGCGAGATTCACGTTGGTGAGTCACCTGACCCACCAACGTGACATCCAGTGGCGTAGCGTGGGGGGGCTGGGGGGCCGTGGCCCCGGGCGCAGTTTTGTTAGGGGCACATTTGCGCCCCTGAAACTGGCCCGCGGGTTGAGGGGACCCAGAAGATGCCGGGCAGCGGGAGTGCCTGCCCGCCGCCCGGTCCTGAACAGTCCGTCCTGTTCTTGAAGGGGAGGCGGCTGCGTGCAGGCACAGCCGGTCACGTGGTCCGGCTAATCAGGTGGTACTGAGTCTCTGTACCACCTGATTAGCCGGACCACGTGACCTGCGCACGCACGCAGCCGCATCCCCTTCAAGAACAGGACGGACTGTTCAGGACCGGGCGGCGGGCAGGCACTCCCGCTGCCCGGCATCTTCTGGGTCCCCTCAACCCCTGCCGGAGCAATATCCAGGTGAGAGCTGGGGCAAATACATGTGTAAACTGGGGGGCAAATACATGTGAGAGCTGGGGGGCAAATACATGTGTAAACTGGGGGGCAAATACATGAGCTGGGGGGTAAATACATGTGAGAGCTGGGGGGTAAATACATGAGCTGGGGCAAATACATGAGCTGGGGCAAATACATGTGTAAACTGGGGGGCAAATACATGTGTAAACTGGGGGGTAAATACATGTGTAAGCTGGGGGGTAAATACATGTGTAAGCTGGGGGGTAAATACATGTGTAAGCTGGGGGGTAAATACATGTGTAAGCTGGGGGCAAATACATGTGTAAACTGGGGGGCAAATACATGTGTAAGCTGGGGGGCAAATACATGTGTAAGCTGGGGGGCAAATACATGTGTAAACTGGGGGGCAAATACATGAGCTGGGGGGTAAACACATGTGAGAGCTGGGGGTAAATACATGAGCTGGGGCAAATACATGTGTAAACTGGGGGGCAAATACATGTGAGAGCTGGGGGGCAAATACATGTGAGAGCTGGGGGGCAAATACATGTGTAAACTGGGGGGCAAATACATGAGCTGGGGGTAAATACATGTGAGAGCTGGGGGGTAAATACATGAGCTGGGGCAAATACATGTGTAAACTGGGGGGCAAATACATGTGTAAACTGGGGGGCAAATATATGTGTAAACTGGGGGGCAAATACATGTGTAAACTGGGGTGCAAATACATGTGTAAGCTGGGGGGCAAATACATGTGTAAACTGGGGGGCAAATACATGTGTAAGCTGGGGGGCAAATACATGTGTAAGCTGGGGGGCAAATACATGTGAGAGCTGGGGCAAATCCATGAGCTGGGGCAAATCCATGAGCTGGGGCAAATCCATGTGAGAGCTGGGGCAATATCCATGTGTGAGCTGGGGCAATATCCATGTGTGAGCTGGGGCAAATCCATGAGCTGGGGCAAATCCATGTGAGAGCTGGGGCAATATCCATGTGAGAGCTGGGGCAATATCCATGTGTGAGCTGGGGCAATATCCATGTGTGAGCTGGGGCAATATCC
This sequence comes from Leptobrachium leishanense, assembly GCA_009667805.1. Taxonomy (NCBI): domain Eukaryota; kingdom Metazoa; phylum Chordata; class Amphibia; order Anura; family Megophryidae; genus Leptobrachium; species Leptobrachium leishanense. Next base: position 46,386,436 of record CM019063.1, on the reverse strand, counting down.
ATGTGTGAGCTGGGGCAAATCCATGAGAGAGCTGGGGCAAATCCCATGCGAGAGCTGGGGCAAATCCATGCGAGAGCTGGGGCAAATCCATGCGAGAGCTGGGGCAAATCCATGTGTGAGCTGGGGCAAATCCATGAGCTGGGGCAAATCCATGAGCTGGGGCGAATCCATGAGCTGGGGCGAATCCATGTGAGAGCTGGGGCAAATCCATGTGAGAGCTGGGGCAAATCCATGTGAGAGCTGGGGCAAATCCATGTGTGAGCTGGGGCAAATCCATGAGCTGGGGAAAATCCATGAGCTGGGCAAATCCATGAGAGAGCTGGGGCAAATCCATGAGAGAGCTGGGGCAAATCCATGAGAGAGCTGGGGCAAATCCATGTGTGAGCTGGGGCAAATCCATGAGCTGGGGCAAATCCATGTGAGAGCTGGGGCAAATCCATGTGAGAGCTGGGGCAATCCATGTGAGAGCTGGGGCAAATCCATGTGAGAGCTGGGGCAAATCCATGTGTGAGCTGGGGAAAATCCATGAGCTGGGGAAAATCCATGAGCTGGGCAAATCCATGAGAGAGCTGGGGCAAATCCATGAGAGAGCTGGGGCAATCCATGAGAGAGCTGGGGCAAATCCATGTGTGAGCTGGGGCAAATCCATGAGCTGGGGCAAATCCATGTGAGAGCTGGGGCAAATCCATGTGAGAGCTGGGGCAAATCCATGTGTGAGCTGGGGCAATATCATGTGAGAGCTGGGGCAATATCCATGTGTGAGCTGGGCAAATCCATGTGAGAAGCTGGGGCAGTAGCCATGTGAGAGCTGGGGCAGTAGCCATGTGAGAGCTGGGGCAGTATCCATGTGTGAGCTGGGGCAATATCCATGTGAGAGCTGGGGCAATATCCATGTGAGAGCTGGGGCAATATCCATGTGAGAGCTGGGGCAATATCCATGTGAGAGCTGGGGCAATATCCATGTGAGAGCTGGGGCAATATCCATGTGAGAGCTGGGGCAATATCCATGTGAGAGCTGGGGCAATATCCATGTGAGAGATGGGGCAATATCCATGTGTGAGCTGGGGCAATATCCATGTGAGAGCTGGGGCAATATCGATAACGTGTCCACAGGTTGGGGGGGGCGCACAATTCTTGGCTGGCCCCGGGCGCTGACAACCCACGCTACGCTACTGGTGACATCACATCACACAAGACCAGAAGAGGAAGCAACAGCGTGGAGGATCTGGTGAGTGGCGATTGGGGGGAGGGGGACCTGCCTAGAAAGAAAAAAGGGGACCTGCTTAGAAATAAAAATGGGGGACCTGCGTAAAAAGAATGGAGGGGGCCATGGGGGGCTGTAATGAAGAATGGGATTGGCCGAGGTTGTCAAGGCTGTGGAGCTCTGTGATACGCTCATACACACTGCACATTACTGTGAGTTTTATTACTGTGGAGCTCAGTGATACAGTAATGTGCATTGTGTATGAGTGTGAGTTTTTTTTACTGTTGAGCTCTGTGATGTGCAGTGTGTATGAGTGTATCACAGAGCACCATAGTAAAAAAAACCTCACACTCATACACAATGCACATTACTGCATCACAGAGCTCCACAGTACTAAAACTCACAGTAATGTGCAGTGTGTATGAGTTTGAGTCTTTTTTTTACTGTGGAGCTCTGTGATGTACAGTGTGCATGAGTGTATCACAGAGCTCCACAGTAATAAAACTCACACTCATAAAAAATGCACATTACTGTGAGTTTTATTACTGTGGAGCTCTGTGATACACTCATACACACTGTACATCACAGAGCTCCACAGTAAAAAAAAACTCATCACAGTAATGTGCAGTGTGTATGAGTATGAGTTTTTTTTTACTGTGGAGCTCTGTGATGTACAGTGTGTATGAGTGTATCGCAGCAACGGTCTCCACAGCGCTTTACAATAACAAAAGGGAACAAGACACAAACAAGCATAAAATAGAGACAAGAGGTGCAGAGGGCCCTGTTCATAGGAACATACAATCTAGAAGGATTGGGGTGGAGGAACAGAAGGAGAGATTTATTTGTCATCAGGATCACTAGTGCCAGTGGTTCAGGCATGGTAAGGGTCATGGAAGTGGCCTCAATCCTGTGTGAGTAGGTGAGCAGGGGAATGAGTTGCATCAGTGTTGTGGTACTAATCTGAAGAGATGGGTTTTGAGGGATTTCTTGACTCAAAGATTAGAGTTTGCTAGAGCGAGGTAAGTCATTCCACAGGAGCGGAGCTGCCCTTGAGAAGTCTTGGAGGCGGGAATTGTCAGCCCGGGTGTAGACAGTCACCTCCATTGACCAGGGTTTTGACGGTGCAAGCTTACGAGGGTGGAGGATAGCATAGAGATGTAGCGGATGATAGATGCATTAGGACAGGAGATGAGACAGATGAGAGCGGTACAGATATATTATCAGAGAACTTTTGCAGATCAAGAGAGTTGAGATTTCTGTGCGTCTTTAGAAGGTTTGGGTTCAGAAGAAGGAGAGAAGGGACAACTGAGGTTGGATGTCTGAAGATGATTGTCAGTGACAATCTGGGTTTTTTTTGAGGCGGTGTACGCCGTACCGGCACCTCTTCGCCAGCCACCCTTAATTTTTTTTACAGCTCCGGTATCGGACTCTCGGAGTCCGAATCTGGAGCTGTCTCGTCGGCGCAGTGGCAGATCCTGCGGCTGCCACGTTCGTTCCTTCAACGAGCGGCAGCCTGCATGAGTATCAGCGGCTTGCCTGAGATCCATCCTCCAGCATGCCGCTATCGATATCGCGGAGTTGACGTGAACTCCGCGATCTCGCGAGATCGCGGCAGGCTGGAGGGTGGATCCCAGGCGAGCGGCAGATACTCATGCAGGCTGCCGCTGGTTGAAGGAACGAATGTGCCGGCAGCAGGATCCGCCCCTGGAGGGGCCTGGCAGAGGTGAGCCTGGGGCAATCTATCCATGAGTGAGCCTGGGTCAAATCTATCCATGAGTGAGCCTGGGTCAAATCTATCCATGTGTGAGCCTGGCGCAATCTATCCATGAGTGAGCCTGGGGCAAATATATTCATGAGGGCAAATATACCCGTGTGTGAGCTGGGGCAGTATATACCCGTGTGTGAGCTGGGGCAGTATATACCCGTGTGTGAGCTGGGGCAGTATATACCCGTGTGTGAGCTGGGGCAGTATATACCCGTGTGTGAGCTGGGGCAGTATATACCCATGTGTGAGCTGGGGCAGTATATCCATGTGTGAGCTGGGGCCAATATATATCCATGTGTGAGCTGGGGCAGTATATATCCATGTGTGAGCTGGGGCAGTATATATCCATGTGTGAGTTGGGGCACTATATATCCATGTGTGAGCCTGGGGCAAATATATTCATGAGGGCAAATATACCCATGTGTGAGCTGGGGCAATATATCCATGTGTGAGCTGGGGCAATATATCCATGTGTGAGCTGGGGCAATATACCAATGTGAGAGCTGGCCTGGGGAAATATATCCATGTGTGAATAAATGAGTATTTATTAGGACACGAAAAATCATCATAATAATCAGTTTTTCCCTGGGCGTGAGAGTACCCCCACCTATTTTTCCAGAAAAAAAGCACTGGTGACAATGAGAGGTGTAATAGCGAGATTAGAGATGGGATTCAAAGATGAGATTCTTAGTATTGCCAGCTATTTGCGTGAGGAAGTCGAACCACTGAGTGAGGCCGAATGAGGAGTCGGACGTTATGGAGGGAAATCTCGAGGCAGCTGAGCTGAGAGGTGAGTCAAGAGGGATGTATAAAATCTCCACGAATGAGGATGGAATGTCAGAGAACATGAAGTGTGGAAGCCAAGAATAGAAATGGTAAAGGAAGGTAAGAGGTTGGCCTGGGGGTCGATATATAACAGCAATACAAAAGGCGGCTAGTATAGACCTCAAAAGTGGGAAAAGTAGGGATGGGAACGGGCTGAAAGGAGCAGTGGGGAGAGCGTAAGACTCCCATGCCGCCGCCTTTTGCCCCATAATTGAGCTGGACTTGCTTTGCTAAAGCCAGCTTTATCTAGCTGAGCTGAACCTGAGCTGAATGATCATATAACGTGCTAGTTAAAATGTGTTTCGTATTAGATCGTTGTGCTAGAATCCCCAAGGTCGGCAGCTGCTTCAGTGTATTCTGCGAGAAAAGGTCAAAACACAGAGACGCTACTATTTTCAAAGCTTGTTTCATTTGTGTCTGTCTCGAAACAAAGCTGATGACATACAGACAGTGGTGCATGAACTTCAGAAAAAAACTATTAACATTTGACACAAAAGTAATAAAACACCACCATGTTTAGAATGTTTTACCACTAAAACAACTTAATCAAAACTTTTATACAGAGGAGAAAAACAATGAAACTCAATGGCCTCTGTCAGACGTGAAACGGCAACAATACAAATCCATAACAAGTCATGAGTAACTGATTAGCTTATATGACTACTTGTTTTAAATTGCCTTGGTAACGTGCAGAGTAACCAGAGTAAGAAAGGAATCTTTTGAGGTTTCTTCCTTAAACGGCATATCTTTCCTTTTTAAATCAAATTATTAAGTTTATTCTCTTCAAACATATCGGTTACATCTTTTTAAATGTGGCATCATCAGTCTTCTAATCTACCCCTGGTGATGTCCTTTGAATACATCCCACACAATACAATAATGTGAGTCGGTGACTGAACCATTCACTCCATTCTATGGCCGAAGCCAAACAGTGAGGAGCAAGTGATGGAAAGATACTGTGTGTGTGGGGGGGGGGGGTAGTTTACAACACAAAATATCACACAATGGATGCACCCAGTGACACGTATAGGAGGAAAATATCACACAATGGATGCACCCAGTGACACATATATGGTAAAATATCACACAATGGATGCACCCAGTGACACATATAGAGGAAAATATTTCACTAAACATACAAGAGTGGAACCAGCTGCCTGATGGCTCTTTCATAGAAACATAGAAAAATATCAGCAGATAAGAACCTTTCGGCCCATCTAGTCTGCCCAATTACATGGATACTTTACCTGGATTTATCTTTTGTTTAGGATAGCCTTATGCCTATCCCATGCTTGCTTAAATTCAATTACTGTTTTGGCCTCTACCACTTCTACTGGAAGACTGTTCCATGTATCCACCACCCTCTCAGTAAAATAATGCATCCTGATGTTACTTTTAAACCTTTGCCCCTCTAATCTAAGACTATGTTCTCTTGTTTTGCTACTTTGTTTCCGTTTACTGGCTGGATGTGTTCTTTACGAGGACCAGCCAGTGCTAATTACACACATGGTGCAGAAAGCCTGAAGGTGAACAGCCGAACAAGTATGCAAAATCCTTCCAGGGCATAGGCGTGCGCAGCGTATTGCATTAGGGTGTGCACCCAAAAGCTGAAACACACACACACTATTTATATATATATATAATCAGTGACGTGCGGTGAGGTCAGTGGCTGGTGAGGCATTGGCTAGTATCAGAGCCAGATATACACAGGTTACGTACTGTAGGTTCAGTGCTCCCCAGGAACTGGCTGCTCTCACGGCTCCCCAGAAACTGGCTGCTCTTAGTCCTCCCCAGGTAGTGGCTGTTCAGGGCTCCCCTCGTAACGGCTGTTCAGTGCTCCCCAGGTAGTGGCTGTTCAGGGCTCCCCTCGTAACGGCTGTTCAGTGCTCCCCAGGTAATGACTGTTCAGGGCTCCCCAGGTAATGGATGTTCAGGGCTCCACAGGTAATGGCTGTTCAGGGCTGTCCACAATCTGGCTGCTCTCACTGCTTACCAGGATCTGGCAGCTTTCAGGGCTCCCCATGATCTCTGCGTTGTCCATTTCAGGCAGCCTAGTGTGTGTGTGACACTGCGGCCACACCCCGCGTCCACTGTTTGGGCGTGACAGTCACATGACTGACTTGCGCCAATCAATGCATGGGAGGCATGCCTCCCATGCAGGCGTTTTTTTAATGGCTTGGACCAAAAGTTCTTTCCGATTGGTCCAAGCTATTCCATTGCTCTCCCAGGACCTCTGAGGCACTGGGAGAACAATGTTCAGGAAGTGGGCAGTGCTCGGACATCTGTTCATTGAACAGACGTGCCACGCTGCACACTTATTGGCAGACTATGTGATTTGCATAGCGTCCCGCTACGCAAATTGCATAGGTTCAGGCTGCAAGAAAAAAAGTGCGGCACACAGAAAAGACGGACGAGCCGACGGCGGGGGAACGCGGAGCAGGTGAGTTTGACTGTGCAATGAAGATGCTCTGCCTCACCTGCCGCCCCTGACCGCACGTCCCTGATATATATACATATATATATATATATATATATATACATACATACATATAACACACACACACACACACCATTACTATGTGTATGCTTCAGGGGTTAAGCAACCTTTGATACCCAGACGTTTTGAAACTACATTTCCAATGAGTCTCAGCTATCTTAATTACTGGCCGAGCAACATATGAGATATAGTTCCAAATGAGCTAGAGGACCAATGACCACGGTATACATCATGTCACGTCAAAATGCTAGATCAAAAAATTTAAATTTGGATTTCGATCACAAACAGCGTGTAAATTTATTTTACCACATTTTTTCATCCAAAAGATTGTTAGTTATATATTCTACGGGCCATATTACATTCCTATCGCTAACGTTAGTGTCCATCTGAGTGAGCGTTAACGTTAGCTCTGGTGGTCCTAGCGCGGGCGCACCATATTAAAATCCAAACGCTAATCTGTTAGAAAACCCGTTGCCGTTTGGAATCTTAAGCTTTTCAGCTCCCTATACTTAACATGGGGAGTGGAAAGTGTTAATCAGCATAAGCATTACAATCTACTAGCGCTGATTACCGTCCGGTTGCGGTTACTGAACATTTACTCACAACCAGAACCTGGTGATAACGGATTCCACTTCTGCAGAATCAGTCAGCACAGCTGAAACCCCCCCAAAAATCAGATACTCACCTCTCATCCCGCAGAAAGAACGACTGCTCCATTCGCCTCCTCTGGCCGCCAGGAGCAGAGGGAGACTGGGAGAAAAAGTCCCTCAGTCTCACTCTGGGAATCACTATGTCGACCTGCCGGATCTCACAAGGACTTCAACGACGTGCCGAGTACATCCTCTACACACAAACATGAAACCAGAGGATGCGCTCAGCACGTCGTCAGCAGCAAAGTGTTTAAATGTTAAAAAGGGAGTGAAATTTGAGTAGAGTGGGCCATTTAACCTCTTGCTGACTTGCACCAATACAGTCTCCTACCTGTACCTCACGATGCTGCCAAGACGGTCATGTAATTCTTTTTGTGGAGTGCAGGCAGCAGATATTGTGGCGATTTCTGTGCACAATACAATCCTTTATGGTGCAAGACAAGGGGGCAACACCGGACAAGGAAACAGGTGCAGAATTTTACGCAAAGCAGCCTGTTTAAAAACAGATACATGCATTTATACACACAGCCATACGTTCACATACATAACTATATATCCTCCTCCCTACACACTGGGGGTATGTAGCAATAAAGCCCACATTAATGTGCAGTGTGTATGAGCATATCCCAGAATCCACAACAATAAATAAAACTCACAGTAATGTGCGGTGTGTATGAGCGTATCACAGAGTACCACAGTAATAAAACCCACAGTAATGTGCAGTGTGTATGAGCGTATCAGAGATTCGCAGCAATAAAACCTTCAATAATATACAGAGTGTATGAGCGTATCAGAGCTCCACAGCAATAAAACTCAGCAATGTGCAGTTTGTATGAGCGTATCACAGAATCCACAGCAATAAAACCAAGCAATGTGCAGTGTGAATGAGCGTATCAGAGAATCCACAGCCATAAAACTCAGCAGTATGTGTATCACAGAATCCAAAGCCATAAAACTCAGCAGTATGTGTATCACAGAATCCACAGCCATAAAACTCAGCAGTATGCAGTGTATGTGTATCACAGAATCCACAGCCATAAAACTCAGTATGCAGTGTGTATCAGTGTATCACAGAATCCACAGCCATAAAACTCAGTATGCAGTGTGTATCAGTGTATCACAGAATCCACAGCCATAAAACTCAGCAGTATGTGTATCACAGAATCCACAGTCATAAAACTCAGTATGCAGTGTGTATCACAGAATCCACAGTCATAAAACTCAGCAGTATGTGTATCACAGAATCCACAGCCATAAAACTCAGCAGTATGTGTATCACAGAATCCACAGCCATAAAACTCAGTAGTATGCTGTGTGTATCAGTGTATCACAGAATCCCCAGCCATAAAACTCTGTGTTTAAAAATATTTTGAATACACTATTAAAAAATATTTTTGATATATAAAAATTGCCCCCTTTCCTGCTTACCTTTGTTTGTTTTTTTTTGCTTGCAGGGAGGGGGTTGAATATGAATCGTTGGTGGTCCAGTGGCACAGAGGGGGGGGGGTCGAGGAGAGGGAACCCGGCTGGCCTCATCCGATGGATAGCCGCCGGGACCCCTCATCTACGCGGGCCTGGCGGCAGCCTCCGCTTCCCTGGTGGTCCCTGTGGTTTGTGGGGTGCTGCACTGCGATCTGTGCATGGCGCACAGACCGCACAGCACATCCCTCAATGACACTAGCGGCCGGCGATCGCTGATGACCTGTCACCTGACCGTCGGCGCTTACTGACTGTGTCAGAGCCCCGGCGGTCAGGTGACAGGTCATCAGAGTTCGCCGGCCACTCGTGTCAGTGAGGGATGTGCTGTGCGGTCTGTGCGCCATGCACAGATCGCAGTGCAGCACCCCACGAACCACATTGACCACCAGGGAAGCAGAGGCTGCCGCCAGGCCCGCGGAGATGAGGGGTCCCGGTGGCTATCCATCGGATGTGGCCAGCCGGGACCCAGAATGTGCCGCGGGCCGGCATTAGGGTGTGCCTAGGCACACCCGGCACACCCCGTGTGCACACCTATGTTCCAGAGCTATATTCAGGATACAGCGACATTCGATTTGGCCTTTTTGTGGCATCGCCACCGCAGAACCTTACAGAAACAAATTGCCTATGGAGATGCTTTAGTACTATGACTGCTGTACCTAAAGGTTACTCCCTACCCTCCGAATTGGCCCCGAATTGCACTGAGCGGTGAATTTCCCCGTAGGTGCAATTTTGGGCCATTTAGAATTGACGGCGAAACATGGTACAATTCGCCACAATTCAGCAGCGTTCAACGTCCCCAAAATTGTCTCCTAGAAGGCTATCGTGTCTTCTATTCACAGAAAGCTGAATTGGACTGAGATTCAGGTGAAATGCCCTGATTTTCGACGTCTCAATTCGAAAGGTTTAAACAGGAAAATCCCATAGGATTCAATGTTATTAATGTAATATTTTTTAGTAATATCTTTTTTTAATATTTTTTTTTTTTTTTAGAAAAAGGAGTTCGTTCTTTTTTCTTTTGCGAAACCCCTTTTTTACATTAAGACTTTTTTTATTTTGAAAAAGACCTTTTCATTATTTAAAGGACCTTTTTTATTATTTGAAAACAATAGGTTCACCCAATAAGGGTGACCGAGTGTCTGTCAAGGTGCTAATAATGGATATATAAGGGTGCGGTACAGATTTTGTGCAGCTCATCTGTGAGTGTGTACTCCCTTTTACATGTAATTGCATGTTTTCCTTGTTTTTTATTATTTGGTCACCTTTTTGTACACCATTTTTACGGCTCTAAACTCATTGGGTGCATAGGAGACAACTTCTCTTTTTTTGGTTTTTGTTCCATTCGGCTGCTATCTACTCAATTCGGTGGCAGTCAAAAACTAAGTAGAATTGTTTGAGAAGAACTGTAATCTCCTATGAGCAGGGCCCTCCACACCTCTTGTTTCCATCCTATGTCCGTTTATCTGCATTTCGTTCCCTTTGGTTATTGTAAAGCGCTGCGGAAACTGTTGGCGCTATATAAATGATGATGATAATAATAACCTAGTGCTCTGTGTATATCATAAAAGCGGCACCTTATACCAGTCTGAAAACATCATCCCATTGACTAGGTATGGTGGACGGAGCAACATGATTTAAGGCTACTTCGGGGCCAGGACCACTTTCCATTATCGACAGGGAGGGGAGGAAATGAAGTCCCAATTTATCCAGATATCTTACAGGATAATATTAGGGATGTGCATGGCTGAAAAATTTGTTTCGTTTAGGTTCGTTTCGTTACGTTTTTAAATAATGTAACTAGTTTTGTTTCGTATTTCGTTTCGGATCGATTTGAAATTTCATATATCAATTCGATAGTTAATATCAATTCGAATTTTGGATCACTAAATAAAACCCCAATTAATCAAATTTTGCTGTTAAAAGAAAAGCTAGGGTTAAATTTTAAGCCGTGTCACAGATTTAGTATTTGAGTCAGATTAAACAGGTAAACAAAATTAATTTGTTTCATAAAGTCCTTTGCTGACTATTACTTGTATTGTAAGTTAAGATCAATTCGATAGTTGAGATCAATTTGATAGTTCATTTCAAATTCAATAGTTGATATCAGTTATTCAAATTTTTCTTTTATGATGATGACACAGTGTAACACAAAATTAATTTATTATATACCATTTTGTTTCGTTTTGAATTCGTATCATATTGATTAGTTATTCGGAAGTACTTCTGAACTACGAATTATCAAATTTTGTTCCAAATTCAGAATTTTTGAAGTGAATGCATATCTCTAGATAATATCAGGGTGGCTGTGCAACAACTGAAACTTCGTAGAAGTCATCAGGTGACACAGCAAGACAATGATCCTAAACATTGTAGTAAATCACTACAGAATGGATTAAAAGAAGAAAATGTGCATGTTGGAGTGTCTCAGTCAGCGTCCAGACATTAACCCCATAGAAATGCTGTGGAATGACCTCAGAGGTATGTTACTAACAGGACATTCTGAGAATATGGCTCCGAAGAGCGCTGTTCTGAAAGGAAGAGTGCACCAAAATTCCTTCAGAACGTTGTACAGATCGGGTCAACAGCTACCAAGAAACACTTGGTTGAGGGTATCGCTCATTCATATCATTTTAATATTTGACAGCAGGGTCCAACCCTGCACTCTTCCACGATACCAACGAGGGGTTACGGTGTGACGGCACTGTTGCCGACACTAAAGGCCCAATTTTAAAGCACCTATTGTTACTTTCATCCAAAGCCTGCATAAGTTTCACCATAATTTAGCCAAAAAAATCACTAAACTTTTTCTGCGTGTCCTAAAACGTCTCCTCTTTTCATACAGGCTGCCGCCCCAAGCAGTTGTTTATGAATAGATTAAAGGAAAACCATTTACCGTCATTTGAAATGTAATTTTTTTCTTTTTAAATGTTTCTATACATCCTACAAATCCGCCACTTCACGGGCAGGTTATGGGGACCTCCTAGGCACAATATTTGAAGGAATTTTTCGTTTTCATTCTTAACCTTTATTTCATGGAAAACTCACTGTTCCTTTAAAAACTTTTTTTTACTTTTTGTCCTTGTTTCCTGTCCCTCAGGGCACTACCTGGGCCCCCATACACCTTTCATGGCAAATATCTAGCATATATGCCCTCTTGGAGGGCACTCTAAAAATCGAACATTCGGGTCCCATTGACTTACATTGAGTTCGGATCGTGTTCGAGTTCGAACTCGAACTTTTGAAATTGTTCGAGTTCGAAGTCGAACCAAACAGGGGGGCGTTCGGCTCATCCCTATCCAGGAGACCCACATACTGACCTTGCGAACAATGTCCTCCAAATTCTAAAACCCTGAAGAATGCCTGACACGGTGTATCAGCCTGTGGCTAGTCCTCTCCGTTCTAATGATGTCACATTTAAGGGTGTGTGCGTATTTGCTACAGAGTAACTTTGATCTTTCAGATTCTTTACAAAATGACTAAAAGGTAAAGAAACATGTGACAGAAAAAAAATGCAAGAGCCTAGGCAACGCTCACATCAAATCAAATCAAATCAAAATAAGCGTTATTGCAGGACCAAATACATTTTAGCATTGCCAAAGCATATGGGGAGGTTATATGGGGTGGAGGGGGGTATTGGGACATATATGGGGGGAAAGAGCAAGTCCATGGACATTATCAGGGGTAGGGGATAATGTGAAGGGGGATGGGGCGAGTCCGTGTTGGGGATTTATAAGTCCGGGATCTCTAATGTTCCTCTCTTGTCTCTTGCCTCTCTGTGACATTCTGTGACATATTGGGCAGATATTTTCACCGCCGGCTCCTCTTCTCCCAGTATGATGTGGAGTTTCCTCGTCTCTTCTATAGAGGTGAAGTCCGGGATGAGAGCGGAGAGTCTCTGGAAGTGAGTTTCCCTCAGTGCTGAGTACTTGGGGCACTGTAGGAGGAAGTGGACCTCATCTTCCAGGGCCCCTGGTCACAACGCTGGCACAGTCTATTCTCCCTGGGCTTGTAGGTCTGTCTATGCCACCCTGATTCAATCTCCAGGCTGTGGGCGCTCAGTCTGTACCGGCTCAGGATCTGTCTGTCCTTGGGGTCTTGTAGTAGCTCCAGGTATGGGGCCAGTTTGTATTCCCTCTGTAAGGATTGGTAAATGGTGAGTTTCTGGCAGTTTGCTATATCATGTCTCCATTCTCTGATATAGTTTTCGTTGGAATCATTAATTAGGGCCTTTATTTGATATTTTGTCAGGTTGCATTCATGGGGGCTTTGGGTGATCAGGGTGGATATGAGTTGTTGCAGCCCACATGGTTTGGGGTGGTTCTTGTTGGCCAGTAGGGCTTTATGGTGGTATGAGTCCTATTGTTAGTACCACGTCCTATTGTTGGTGTCACGCTTCAAGCCCTGGAGCCCATTGGAAAGCTAGCTATCCTGTGGCTGAGCCGATCCAGGCTGGCTCTTAGTATTGCCTTGCCCTTCCTCTTGTCCAGGGTTTTCTTCTAGCCATCAACTCTCCTACATATCCCCTGTCGGTCAGAGCACTTGCCCAACTCCCTATTTAAGGGCATCTCTCTCATACTGCAGTGCTCGGTTGTTGAGTCTCCAGCCTGGTTGTGGTTACGTTCGTGTATCATTCCTGTGCAACGACATTGGCAAAGTATTCTCTGTTCTGGTCTCTGCTCCTATTTAGCTTTTATACAGATTCTATGTGCTGACCCTGACTATTGTATCTGGACTCTGGCTTTGCTCTATCCCTGACTCATCATCTCCTATACTTATTCCATGATCTCCGCTAGTTCTCCTGACTATTCTGTGCCTTAACCCCTGTTGTGCTGTATAAAACCCCAAGTACCAGCGTTGGCTATTTCCTATTGACTACACTCATGTGTTTATCCTTGTGAAACTATTACTCTTTCTGTCCCGAACTTGGCTTCTGTTATTGAGTCCATTCTTGGCCGAGGCTCTACACCACCATGTGTCTCCCTTCTCCTGGGATAGATCTGGACACTTCAGGGACCGGCCTGTCAGAACAGGGATTTTTTTGTATTTTGCGTTGCCTGTGTGTTGGTTCTCCAGTCTCCACAACGTGATATTGCGACAGGACCTTGCTGTGTCATTTTCCCGTTTATTTACAGAGAGTCCCTGCCAGCTGAGCGTTGTCTTCACCTCTTGCCTGCTTCTATAAACTGTCTGCATTCAGCCAGTGGTGTCTCCTGCTTTTTGGGCTTTTAACCCCATAATATGGGTCCAACATCGGCTCATGCCGCGTGCCACAGTTTGATGTAGATTTGTCAAATATTATTATTTATTTATTATTTGCAAAGTATTTAACCAGGAAGGATATATTGAGATTTCTCTCGTTTTCAAGTATGTCCTGGGTTCAAGAACATTGACAATTTTACAGTCGTTACAGAAATACAAAGTAATAAAATGCAAGATATTGAAAACAAAACACAAATATACAGATTAGCACAGAAAATAAATATGTAGGAAATATAGTCACTATGTTACATGTTTACGGGTGCATTCTGTATATATAGTCACTATGTTACATGTTTACAGGCGCATTCTGTATATAGTCATTATGTTACATGTTTACAGGTGCATTCTGTATATAGTCACTATGTTATATGTTTACAGGTGCATTCTGTATATAGTCACTATGTTACATGTTTACAGGTGCATTCTGTATATAGTCACTATGTTACATGTTTACAGGTGCATTCTGTATATAGTCACTATGTTACATGTTTACAGGTGCATTCTGTATATAGTCACTGTGTTACATGTTTACAGGTGCATTCAGTATATAGTCACTATGTTACATGTTTACAGGTGCATTCTGTATATAGTCACTATGTTACATGTTTACAGGTGCATTCTGTATATAGTCACTATGTTACATGTTTACAGGTGCATTCTGTATATAGTCACTATGTTACATGTTTACAGGTGCATTCTGTATATAGTCACTGTGTTACATGTTTACAGGTGCATTCTGTATATAGTCACTATGTTACATGTTTACAGGTGCATTCTGTATATAGTCACTATGTTACATGTTTACAGGTGCATTCTGTATATAGTCACTCTCAGGGTTATTCAGAGAGCGTGAAAAGCAGGAGAATGACTGGAGAATGAAAAATTCTAGGTCAAAATAGCCAAACCAGAAAAATTCTCCCTTTCATCTCACTTTTCAAATCGGCTATTTTGACCTAGAATTTTTCATTCTCCAGTCATTCTCCAGTCATTCTCCTGCTTTTCACGCTCTCTGAATAACCCTGTATGTTACATGTTTACAGGCGCATTCTGTATATAGTCACTATGTTACATGTTTACAGGTGCATTCTGTATATAGTCACTATGTTACATGTTTACAGGTGCATTCTGTATATAGTCACTATGTTACATGTTTACAGGTGCATTCTGTATATAGTCACTATGTTACATGTTTACAGGTGCATTCTGTATATAGACACTATGTTACATGTTCCTTTAAAAACTTTTTTTTACTTTTTGTCCTTGTTTCCTGTCCCTCAGGGCACTACCCAGGCCCCCATACACCTTTCATGGCAAATATCTAGCATATATGCCCTCTTGGAGGGCACTCTAAAAATCGAACATTCGGGTCCCATTGACTTACATTGAGTTTGGATCGTGTTCGAGTTCGAACTCGAACTTTTGAAATTGTTCGAGTTCGAAGTCGAACCAAACACGGGGGCGTTCGGCTCATCCCTATCCGGGAGACCCACATACTGACCTTGCGAACAATGTCCTCCAAATTCTAAAACCCTGAAGAATGCCTGACACGGTGTATCAGCCTGTGGCTAGTCCTCTCCGTTCTAATGATGTCACATTTTAGGGTGTGTGCGTATTTGCTACAGAGTAACTTTGATCTTTCAGATTCTTTACAAAATGACTAAAAGGTAAAGAAACATGTGACAGAAAAAAAATGCAAGAGCCTAGGCAACGCTCACATCAAATCAAATCAAATCAAAATAAGCGTTATTGGCAGGACCAAATACATTTTAGCATTGCCAAAGCATATGGGGAGGTTATATGGGGTGGAGGGGGGTATTGGGACATATATGGGGGGAAAGAGCAAGTCCATGGACATTATCAGGGGTAGGGGATAATGTGAAGGGGGATGGGGCGAGTCCGTGTTGGGGATTTATAAGTCCGGGTTCTCTAATGTTCCTCTCTTGTCTCTTGCCTCTCTGTGACATTCTGTGACATATTGGGCAGATATTTTCACCGCCGGCTCCTCTTCTCCCAGTATGATGTGGAGTTTCCTCGTCTCTTCTATAGAGGTGAAGTCCGGGATGAGAGCAGAGAGTCTCTGGAAGTGAGTTTCCCTCAGTGCTGAGTACTTGGGGCACTGTAGGAGGAAGTGGACCTCATCTTCCAGGGCCCCCTGGTCACAATGCTGGCACAGTCTATTCTCCCTGGGCTTGTAGGTCTGTCTATGCCACCCTGATTCAATTTCCAGGCTGTGGGCGCTCAGTCTGTACCGGCTCAGGATCTGTCTGTCCTTGGGGTCTTGTAGTAGCTCCAGGTATGGGGCCAGTTTGTATTCCCTCTGTAAGGATTGGTAAATGGTGAGTTTCTGGCAGTTTGCTATATCACGTCTCCATACTCTGATATAGTTTTCGTTGGAATCGTTAATTAGAGCCTTTATTTGATATTTTGTCAGGTTGCATTCATGGGGGCTTTGGATGATCAGGGTGGATATGAGTTGTTGCAGCCCACATGGTTTGGGGGGTCTTGTTGGCCAGTAGGGCTTTATGGTGGTATGAGTCCTATTGTTAGTACCACGTCCTATTGTTGGTGTCACGCTTCAAGCCCTGGAGCCCATTGGAAAGCTAGCTATCCTGTGGCTGAGCCGATCCAGGCTGGCTCTTAGTATTGCCTTGCCCTTCCTCTTGTCCAAGGTTTTCTTCTAGCCATCAACTCTCCTACATATCCCCTGTCGGTCAGAGCACTTGCCCAACTCCCTATTTAAGGGCATCTCTCTCATACTGCAGTGCTCGGTTGTTGAGTCTCCAGCCTGGTTGTGGTTACGTTCGTGTATCATTCCTGTGCAATGACATTGGCAAAGTATTCTCTGTTCTGGTCTCTGCTCCTATTTAGCTTTTATACAGATTCTATGTGCTGACCCTGACTATTGTATCTGGACTCTGGCTTTGCTCTATCCCTGACTCATCATCTCCTATACTTATTCCATGATCTCCGCTAGTTCTCCTGACTATTCTGTGCCTTAACCCCTGTTGTGCTGTATAAAACCCCAAGTACCAGCGTTGGCTATTTCCTATTGACTACACTCATGTGTTTATCCTTGTGAAACTATTACTCTTTCTGTCCCGAACTTGGCTTCTGTTATTGAGTCCATTCTTGGCCGAGGCTCTACACCACCATGTGTCTCCCTTCTCCTGGGATAGATCTGGACACTTCAGGGACCGGCCTGTCAGAACAGGGATTTTTTGTATTTTGCGTTGCCTGGTGTTGGTTCTCCAGTCTCCACAACGTGATATTGCGACAGGACCTTGCTGTGTCATTTTCCCGTTTATTTACAGAGAGTCCCTGCCAGCTGAGCGTTGTCTTCACCTCTTGCCTGCTTCTATAAACTGTCTGCATTCAGCCAGTGGTGTCTCCTGCTTTTTGGGCTTTTACCCCATAATATGGGTCCAACCTCGGCTCATGCCGCGTGCCACAGTTTGATGTAGATTTGTCAAATATTATTATTTATTTATTATTTGCAAAGTATTTAACCAGGAAGGATATATTGAGATTTCTCTCGTTTCAAGTATGTCCTGGGTTCAAGAACATTGACAATTTTACAGTCGTTACAGAAATACAAAGTAATAAAATGCAAGATATTGAAAACAAAACACAAATATACAGATTAGCACAGAAAATAAATATGTAGGAAATATAGTCACTATGTTACATGTTTACGGGTGCATTCTGTATATATAGTCACTATGTTACATGTTTACAGGCGCATTCTGTATATAGTCATTATGTTACATGTTTACAGGTGCATTCTGTATATAGTCACTATGTTATATGTTTACAGGTGCATTCTGTATATAGTCACTATGTTACATGTTTACAGGTGCATTCTGTATATAGTCACTATGTTACATGTTTACAGGTGCATTCTGTATATAGTCACTATGTTACATGTTTACAGGTGCATTCTGTATATAGTCACTGTGTTACATGTTACAGGTGCATTCAGTATATAGTCACTATGTTACATGTTTACAGGTGCATTCTGTATATAGTCACTATGTTACATGTTTACAGGTGCATTCTGTATATAGTCACTATGTTACATGTTTACAGGTGCATTCTGTATATAGTCACTGTGTTACATGTTTACAGGTGCATTCTGTATATAGTCACTATGTTACATGTTTACAGGCGCATTCTGTATATAGTCACTATGTTACATGTTTACAGGTGCATTCAGTATATAGTCACTAGGTTACATGTTTACAGGTGCATTCTGTATATAGTCACTATGTTACATGTTTACAGGTGCATTCTGTATATAGTCACTGTGTTACATGTTTACAGGTGCATTCTGTATATAGTCACTATGTTACATGTTTACAGGTGCATTCTGTATATAGTCACTATGTTACATGTTTACAGGTGCATTCTGTATATAGTCACTGTGTTACATGTTTACAGGTGCATTCTGTATATAGTCACTGTGTTACATGTTTACAGGTGCATTCTGTATATAGTCACTATGTTACATGTTTACAGGTGCATTCTGTATATAGTCACTATGTTACATGTTTACAGGTGCATTCTGTATATAGTCACTCTCAGGGTTATTCAGAGAGCGTGAAAAGCAGGAGAATGACTGGAGAATGAAAAATTCTAGGTCAAAATAGCCAAACCAGAAAAATTCTCCCTTTCATCTCACTTTTCAAATCGGCTATTTTGACCTAGAATTTTTCATTCTCCAGTCATTCTCCAGTCATTCTCCTGCTTTTCACGCTCTCTGAATACCCTGTATGTTACATGTTTACAGGCGCATTCTGTATATAGTCACTATGTTACATGTTTACAGGTGCATTCTGTATATAGTCACTATGTTACATGTTTACAGGTGCATTCTGTATATAGTCACTATGTTACATGTTTACAGGTGCATTCTGTATATAGTCACTATGTTACATGTTTACAGGTGCATTCTGTATATAGTCACTATGTTACATGTTTACAGGTGCATTCTGTATATAGACACTATGTTACATGTTCCTTTAAAAACTTTTTTTTACTTTTTTGTCCTTGTTTCCTGTCCCTCAGGGCACTACCCAGGCCCCCATACACCTTTCATGGCAAATATCTAGCATATATGCCCTCTTGGAGGGCACTCTAAAAATCAAACATTCGGGTCCCATTGACTTACATTGAGTTTGGATCGTGTTCGAGTTCGAACTCGAACTTTTGAAATTGTTCGAGTTCGAAGTCGAACCAAACACGGGGGCGTTCGGCTCATCCCTATCCGGGAGACCCACATACTGACCTTGCGAACAATGTCCTCCAAATTCTAAAACCCTGAAGAATGCCTGACACGGTGTATCAGCCTGTGGCTAGTCCTCTCCGTTCTAATGATGTCACATTTAAGGGTGTGTGCGTATTTGCTACAGAGTAACTTTGATCTTTCAGATTCTTTACAAAATGACTAAAAGGTAAAGAAACATGTGACAGAAAAAAAATGCAAGAGCCTAGGCAACGCTCACATCAAATCAAATCAAATCAAAATAAGCGTTATTGGCAGGACCAAATACATTTTAGCATTGTCAAAGCATATGGGGAGGTTATATGGGGTGGAGGGGGGTATTGGGACATATATGGGGGGAAAGAGCAAGTCCATGGACATTATCAGGGGTAGGGGATAATGTGAAGGGGGATGGGGCGAGTCCGTGTTGGGGATTTATAAGTCCGGGATCTCTCATGTTCCTCTCTTGTCTCTTGCCTCTCTGTGACATTCTGTGACATATTGGGCAGATATTTTCACCGCCGGCTCCTCTTCTCCCAGTATGATGTGGAGTTTCCTCGTCTCTTCTATAGAGGTGAAGTCCGGGATGAGAGCGGAGAGTCTCTGGAAGTGAGTTTCCCTCAGTGCTGAGTACTTGGGGCACTGTAGGAGGAAGTGGACCTCATCTTCCAGGGCCCCCTGGTCACAACGCTGGCACAGTCTATTCTCCCTGGGCTTGTAGGTCTGTCTATGCCGCCCTGATTCAATTTCCAGGCTGTGGGCGCTCAGTCTGTACCGGCTCAGGATCTGTCTGTCCTTGGGGTCTTGTAGTAGCTCCAGGTATGGGGCCAGTTTGTATTCCCTCTGTAAGGATTGGTAAATGGTGAGTTTCTGGCAGTTTGCTATATCATGTCTCCATTCTCTGATATAGTTTTCGTTGGAATCGTTAATTAGAGCCTTTATTTGATATTTTGTCAGGTTGCATTCATGGGGGCTTTGGATGATCAGGGTGGATATGAGTTGTTGCAGCCCACATGGTTTGGGGTGGTCCTTGTTGGCCAGTAGGGCTTTATGGTGGTATGAGTCCTATTGTTAGTACCACGTCCTGTTGTTGGTGTCACGCTTCAAGCCCTGGAGCCCATTGGAAAGCTAGCTATCCTGTGGCTGAGCCGATCCAGGCTGGCTCTTAGTATTGCCTTGCCCTTCCTCTTGTCCAGGGTTTTCTTCTAGCCATCAACTCTCCTACATATCCCCTGTCGGTCAGAGCACTTGCCCAACTCCCTATTTAAGGGCATCTCTCTCATACTGCAGTGCTCGGTTGTTGAGTCTCCAGCCTGGTTGTGGTTACGTTCGTGTATCATTCCTGTGCAACGACATTGGCAAAGTATTCTCTGTTCTGGTCTCTGCTCCTATTTAGCTTTTATACAGATTCTATGTGCTGACCCTGACTATTGTATCTGGACTCTGGCTTTGCTCTATCCCTGACTCATCATCTCCTATACTTATTCCATGATCTCCGCTAGTTCTCCTGACTATTCTGTGCCTTAACCCCTGTTGTGCTGTATAAAACCCCAAGTACCAGCGTTGGCTATTTCCTATTGACTACACTCATGTGTTTATCCTTGTGAAACTATTACTCTTTCTGTCCCGAACTTGGCTTCTGTTATTGAGTCCATTCTTGGCCGAGGCTCTACACCACCATGTGTCTCCCTTCTCCTGGGATAGATCTGGACACTTCAGGGACCGGCCTGTCAGAACAGGGATTTTTTTGTATTTTGCGTTGCCTGTGTGTTGGTTCTCCAGTCTCCACAACGTGATATTGCGACAGGACCTTGCTGTGTCATTTTCCCGTTTATTTACAGAGAGTCCCTGCCAGCTGAGCGTTGTCTTCACCTCTTGCCTGCTTCTATAAACTGTCTGCATTCAGCCAGTGGTGTCTCCTGCTTTTTGGGCTTTTAACCCCATAATATGGGTCCAACCTCGGCTCATGCCGCGTGTCACAGTTTGATGTAGATTTGTCAAATATTATTATTTATTTATTATTTGCAAAGTATTTAACCAGGAAGGATACATTGAGATTTCTCTCATTTTCAAGTATGTCCTGGGTTCAAGAACATTGTATTTCTGTAACGACTGTAAAATTGTCAAAGTAATAAAATGCAAGATATTGAAAACAAAACACAAATATACAGATTAGCACAGAAAATAAATATGTAGGAAATATAGTCACTATGTTACATGTTTACAGGTGCATTCTGTATATAGTCACTGTGTTACATGTTTACAGGTGCATTCTGTATATAGTCACTGTGTTACATGTTTACAGGTGCATTCTGTATATAGTCACTGTTACATGTTTACAGGTGCATTCTGTATATAGTCACTGTGTTACATGTATACAGGCGCATTCTGTATATAGTCACTATATTACATGTTTACAGGTGCATTCTGTATATAGTCACTATGTTACATGTTTACAGGTGCATTCTGTATATAGTCACTCTCAGGGTTATTCAGAGAGCGTGAAAAGCAGGAGAATGGCTGGAGAATGACTGGAGAATGAAAAATTCTAGGTCAAAATAGTCAAACCAGAAAAATTCTCCCTTTCATCTCACTTTCCAAATCGGCTATTTTGACCTAGAATTTTTCATTCTCCAGCCATTCTCCAGTCATTCTCCTGCTTTTCACGCTCTCTGAATAACCCTGTATGTTACACGTTTACAGGTGCATTCTGTATATAGTCACTGTGTTACATGTTTACAGGTGCATTCTGTATATAGTCACTCTATATACAGAATGCACCTGTAAACATGTAACAGTCACTATGTTACATGTTTACAGGTGCATTCTGTATATAGTCACTATGTTACATGTTTACAGGTGCATTCCGTATTGAGGTATGTTAATAGGGAGCTCTTGAGTGACTTTAGACTGGGGGAAGACTTGATGGCGTCTGGGGGGGTTATTCCATAATTGTGGTGCTCTGTAGGAAAATGAGGATTGAGACACTGTCTTTTTGTATTGCGGTATTACAAGTAAGGTGCAGGTCCTGGATCGGAGGTTATAGGATGAGAGAACTGCTGGGGGAAGCAGTCTATTCAGGTAGGGTGGCAGCTTCCCAGAAAAGCTCTTAAACACCAGGTTGGAAAGGTGAAGGGTGCGTCTAGATTCCAGCGACGGCCAGTTTAGCGCTTATAACATGTCACAATGGTGGTTCATGTAGTTACATTGTATCACAAAGCGGCAGAATGAGTTATACAATGTAGTAAGTTTATGAAGGTGTGTTTGCGGGGCAGCTGCATACACTACATCTCCGTATTCAATAGCCAGTATAAGCATTTGTTGTACAATCTGCTTTCTTACCGCGGGGCTCAGGCAGGATTTGTTTCTGTACAGGGCAGCTAGTTTGGGGTAAAGTTTAGATGAGAGTTTTTCGATGTGGGGCCAAAGGATAGATTTGGGTCTAATCACTAGGGATGAGCCGAACACCCCCGTGTTCGGTTCGCATTCGAACTCAAGCAATTTCAAAAGTTCGAGTTTGAACTCGAACTCGAACCGAACTCAATGCAAGTCAATGGGACTCAAAAGTTAGATTTTTAGAGTGCCCTCCAAGAGGGCATATATGCAAGATATTTGCCATAAAAGGTGTATGGGGGTCCGGGTAGTGCCCTGGGAGACAGGAAACAAGGACAAAACGTTTAAAAAAAGACTTTTTTAAAGGAACAGTGAGTTTTCCATAAAATAAGGGTTAAAAATAAAAACAAAAAATTCCTTCAAATATTGTGCCTAGGAGGTCCCCATAAACTGCCCGTGAAGTGGCGGATTTGTAGGATGTATAGAAACATCGCCATCAGAGACCCACACACAACACCTAGGGGTTAAAATGCACAGGGACTGGCTACTATCCTGTTAGATGAGGGAATGTATTATAAGTATTAAAGCAAGGTATATATGACAATGGATAGTCAGAGACTCTAGGGACTCGGCTTGTACGCTTTATGATAGACATTTCTAACACAATAATAATTGTATGCTCACATAGACCCTTCGGGAGAGGTACATGAAATACAAATACTGGAATATTACTTTTAAATCTAAGGAATGTGATAAAGATTTTATTAAGCCCTTGATGACAAATGAAGTAACATCTACATCATTAATGATTGTCTTTACAGAGCCCTGGTCCTTAAGGGGTTAAACAGCATATCAGAGGAACATGTTGTAGAAATGAACACTTAGAATTCAGAACAAGCACAGTGTTTGTTCATACATGTGCAGGCCACACCTAGTCTGCAGGCATTGTATCAAATATGTATCAAATTCATGAGACCAGACTAATTATTAGAAGCACATGTTATTTCCAAACACTAATTAAACACCTGTTGTTTACGCCGTTTGAGAGCACAGGTCATTTAGAGGTGAGAATCTTTGCACCTAGACATTAGGTAGTTTTTTAATTCAATATCTAATAAACCGTTGCTTATAATATTCTGCAGTAAAGAGTCTCTTTATTTCTTGATTTTTTTGTATTTTTAAGCATTCTTTATACTTTTTTCAAAATGTTTTTTATTTTCGAACTCAAACCAAACACGCCAAAAAGTTCGAAGTTCGGGAACTTTCGAACTGCCAATGTTCGAGTCGAACTCCGAACTGATCGAACCGAACAGCTCATCCTATTCCCTACTAATCACATACCTATATATTTGAGAGAAGTGACTGAGGTCTTCGTGCCATTTGATTTTGTCCCAACACATACGTAGATGGGGTGTTTGCAATTTGTGTAGTTTAGGTTTTGTTCCAAAGAGCATTGTTACCATTTTGTCAGTATTTAAAAAACATAGATGGGGATTTTGCAGTTTATGTAGTTTGGTGCTGTTCTTGAGAAGAAAAAAATCATAAATGATTGCGCCAAGAGCGTAACCATCATAACTCTTTGATAAAAAGCTCCATGCACCGCATGCACTGG
This sequence comes from Leptobrachium leishanense, assembly GCA_009667805.1. Taxonomy (NCBI): domain Eukaryota; kingdom Metazoa; phylum Chordata; class Amphibia; order Anura; family Megophryidae; genus Leptobrachium; species Leptobrachium leishanense. The sequence continues at coordinate 46,362,555 of CM019063.1, read as the reverse complement.
GAAAGAAATCCAATTAGTACACGGCTCTGAGAGTTTAGGCAATTATACATGACTACCATGATGCCCACTACTAACCACCAAGCAATTGAGGTCGGTGGGAAATACGGTGGATGTTCTGACCAATCCGGATATAAAGATGGCCGCTCCAACACCACAGAAATAAGCCAACAGATTCTCCTGTAAATTGTTTTCTTTTTCCCCTATTTTATCGACCATTTCTTAGTTCCTCTTTAAACATGGTATGACTTTCTTTAAAAATGACAAAAACATGTGTGTTTCCTCTCCAGGTTGGGTTGCCAGCGTGTACTTGGCCATTCTGCCTCTCTGCTCTGACCTTCCTCTTGATGACCACCAACAACCCGGCTATTTACAAGCTCCCCCTCTCTAAAGTTACATATCCGGAGGCAAACCGACTCTACTACCTCAACCTGAAAAAAGAAAAGAAAGAAAAAGCCAAAAACAACATCTGAACCCAAAAGCTTCACTTAAGACTTTTTTGCACAAACATAGATTTTGGTTTTTTTTTATTTCTGCGTATTCTTCACACCACAAACACTTTATTCAGGATGATGCACAGGACTGTTAAATCGGCTGATTTTATATATATATATGTGTGTGTGTGTGTGTATTTATTTTTCGAAGCACAGCACTTGCTTTTCAGAATGACACTCGTTTAGATTCGCTTTTATCTTGTCTTCACATGGTAAAACACTACAATGTAGACCTGGGACGAAGATTTCAAAATACAACTGAAGCGTATGTTGCCCCCTGTGGAGACCACCTGGTTTGTTCCTATACTTTTTCACATTTTTTTTTTTTTTTTTTTATTTTTTTTAAGAAATCCAAATAAGCAACTTTTAAAAGGGAATTATTGCACGTTTTTTTTTTATAAAAAAAATTCTTCCTATGAGAGTAATGCTGTAAGAATGCTTTTATAATAAATAAGAACATGTAGCACACAAATATGAAAACAATTCAACGATCTGTTGCCTCCTGTCACTGCAAGCAGAATGTTCCTAGTGGTCTTCTGCAGATCTTGCATGGCCACATGTGGTCCAGGGGATGCTACCAGTGGCGTTACATGACTCTCATAACCAGCGCCGGGTTTAAGTCTCTAGAGACATTAGGCAGGGAAATATGAAGCACCCCCTCAAAGTGCCAAAACTCGGGGTAATACTCAATAGTTGGAAACCAGTTTTTGATGCGCTCACATCAATGGAAGGGGCAGAATTTGTTGCCTTAATATGAAGGAAACCTGGACCATGTTTGTTAACCTTAACCCTAAAACAAGCACAGATAGTAATTTAACCCTAACCCTATGTAACGGGTGTTTGCCCAGGGGTCTCCGCTCTCCTAAGGCAATCAATGCTCAGTTACATCTTTCTGCTTAATGTGGTGATCCTGAGCCTTCGCTATACGGGAGTACCGATACATAACTTCGACAGTGCCTCCACCTGCCTGGTCATCCATGGTGATGGATGGTCTCCCAGGCAGGAAAACTAATAACAACTACAACACACAAAGGGCCCTATTACATTCTTCGGGCACAATTGTTCACGCGCGCAAAAATGCATTAACGCGAGAGACAAAACCCTACGCGTTGAACATCGTATTCCGACTTTCGCGCACAAAATGCACGTTAACGTCTAACGCGAGTGACCCTGCACGAACCCTTTGCGAGCGCAATTTAGGCTAGGGTCAGACAAACGCATTTTTCACGTTGTCCGTGAAAAAGTGCGTTCGAACGAATGGATGTATTTTTTCACGGAATACGCGATAGCGGTCATACGATGTGCATTTTCGGCCGTGATTTTGTACAGATCATCAATAAAACACTTTTTGCGTCTGGACGTTATGTTGGCCGGACGTGTGCAGCGTCTGACGTCTCCCGATCACGCAAACACGCCGCTATGCGGCCGCAGCGCACTCTGTACGTCAGTAGTAGCGGTTTGACGTTCTCGAAAAAATGCGTTAGTTTGCCACTTGCGTTGCACGGACGGACTTTCGTGCGGCCGTTCGTCGTATGTTCCCCGGCATTGGACGTCATTTGCTGCTAGCACGGCCGTGATTTCGTGCGGCTAAACGCACGTTAAAACTGCTTTCGTCTGACCTTAGCCTTAGTGCGCGCGTCCTATACTTAACATTGTGAGCCCAAATGCGTTCGTGCGCTGGTACGCGCATGGTATTACAATCTTAGCGCAAAATTTAACGGACAACGTTTGCGAGCATAATTTTAACGTCTTTGAAAAGCTGGTGGTAACGGCAAATTGTAACAACCTGACCGTACCAAACTGCGAATTCACGACGGAGAACATCGATGCGCACGTTATGTTTTACTAGATCCGTCAAAAATGACGGCCGCTACCTTGTCTTCCGTCAGAATGTACGTCTGTTGTGCGCAGTCCGTACAAACTGACGGACTCACGTTAAAAACTACATTGCGCTCGTTGGTTTACTTTGCGCGTTGGTTTTAAGAGCGCAATTTCCCTTCGGATGAAAAAAGGCGCAAGGAATGTAAGTCCAGCCGTGTTTTTCGTGCGTTAACGTTTAACACTTCGTGGAAAAAAACACGCGTTTAGCGTGGGGCCCGAACTGCGGTAGAACAATAGATATCTGTATTCAAGATAGCAGCAAGCGATATAACGCACGAATACTCTCTAACCAGACCCAACTCCCTCCCAAACAACCTGTATCCCACCCTCTGTCTTCGCCCTACCGGCTGGTGGGTACAGTTGGTGCACAGAAGCATTGGGACCCTTTGATGGAATAACACATGCGATAACAGCAGACACTCCCAAGAAGGTTGTAAGTGAATCCACGTGCTGGCTTGGTAGCTTTATTAGTGTAGAAGGAGAGAGAGTCCTGTCAGCAGGAAAGAGGTAGAGGACACTGGTTACCAAAGTATTCAGCCACCCAAAGCTGCAGGGGGAATCTCTAGGATCCGTCAGCTCTCCGCTTTAACAGGCTGCTCTCCCAGGTGCTGCCGCTGTAACACGAACTGCCTGGCTGACTTTAATCATGACTGCAACTCCAAGCTGCTAGGCGGCTTCGGCCTACTTCTGTAACGCACTCTCAGACCCAGTCCCGCAGTTGTAGGTGCCAGGAAAATATAAGGGGCTACACCTAAAACAAGCACAGCTTGTAATCTAACCCTAACCCTAAAACAAGCACTGCTAGTAATATAACCCTAACCCTAAAACAAGCACAGATCATAATCTAACCCTAAAACAAGCACAGCTGGTAATATAACCCTAAAACAAACACAGCTAGCCAACTAACCCTAACCCTAAAACAAGCACTGCTATTGATATAACCCTAACCCTAAAAAACAAGCACAGCTAGTAATCTAACCCTAAAACAAGCACAAATCATAATCTAACCCTAAAACAAGCACAGCTAGTAATATAACCCTGAAACAAGCACAGCTAGCCAACTAACCCTAACCCTAAAACAAGCACAGATAGTAATCTAACCCTAAAACAAGCAAAGATCATTATCTAACCCTAAAACAAGCACAGCTGGTAATATAACCCTAAAACAAGCACAGCTAGTCATCTAACCCTAACCCTAAAACAAGCACAGCTAGTAATCTAACCCTAAAACAAGCACAGATCATAATCTAGCCCTAAAACAAGCACAGCTAGTAATATAACCCTAAAACAAACAGTTTGTAATCTAACCCTAACCCTGAAACAAGCACAGATAGTAATCTAACCCTAAAACAAGCACAGATCATAATCTAACCCTAAAACAAGCACAGCTAGTAATATAACCCTGAAACAGGCACAGCTAGCCAACAAACCCTAACCCTAAAACAAGCACAGATAGTAATCTAACCCTAAAACAAGCACAGCTGGTAATATAACCCTGAAACAAGCACAGCTAGCCAACTAACCCTAAAACAAGCACAGATAGCAATCTAACCCTAAAACAAGCACAGATCATTATCTAACCCTAAAACAAGCACAGCTGGTAATATAACCCTAAAACAAGCACAGCTAGCCAACTAACCCTAACCCTAAAACAAGCACAGATAGTAATCTAACCCTAAAACAAGCACTGCTAGTAATATAACCCTAACCCTAAAAAACAAGCACAGCTAGTAATCTAACCCTAAAACAAGCACAAATCATAATCTAACCCTAAAACAAGCACAGCTAGTAATACAACCCTGAAACAAGCACAGCTAGTCAACTAACCCTAACCCTAAAACAAGCACAGATAGTAATCTAACCCTAAAACAAGCAAAGATCATTATCTAACCCTAAAACAAGCACAGCTAGTAATATAACCCTAAAACAAGCACAGCTAGCCAACTAACCCTAACCCTTAAACAAGCACAGATAGTAATCTAACCCTAAAGCAAGCACAAATCATAATCTAACCCTAAAACAAGCACAGCTACTAATGTAACCCTAAAACAAGCACAGATCATAATCTAACCCTAAAACAAGCACAGCTAGTAATCTAACCCTAAAAAAAGCACATTTTGTAATCTAACCCTAAAACAAGCACAGCTAGCCAACTAACCCTAAAACAAGCACAGATAGTAATCTAACCCTAAAACAAGCACAGCTAGTAATCTAACCCTAAAAAAAAGCACTTTGTAATCTAACCTAAAACAAGCACAGCTAGCCAACTAACCCTAAAACAAGCACAGATAGTAATCTAACCCTAAAACAAGCACAGATAGTAATCTAACCCTAAAACAAGCACAAATCATAATCTAACCCTAAAACAAGCACTGCTAGTAATGTAACCCTAAAACAAGCACAGATCATAATCTAACCCTAAAACAAGCACAGCTAGTAATATAACCCTAAAACAAGCACATCTTGTAATCTAACCCTAACCCTGAAACAAGCACAGCTAGTAATGTAACCCCTAAAACAAGCACAGATCATAATCTAACCCTAAAACAAGCACAGTTAGTAATATAACCCTAAAACAAGCACATCTTGTAATCTAAACCTAACCCTGAAACAAGCACTGCTAGTAATCTAACCCTAAAACAAGCACAGCTAGTAATCTAACCCTAAAACAAGCACAGCTAGTAATATAACCCTAACCCTGAAACAAGCACTGCTAGTAATCTAACCCTAAAACAAGCACAGCTAGTAATATAACCCTAAAACAAGCACAGCTAGTAATATAACCCTAACCCTGAAACAAGCACTGCTAGTAATCTAACCCTAAAACAAGCACAGCTAGTAATCTAACCCTAAAACAAGCACAGCTAGTAATCTAACCCTAAAACAAGCACAGCTAGTAATATAACCCTAAAACAAGCACAACTAGTAATCTAACCCTAAAACAAGCACAACTAGTAATCTAACCCTAAAACAAGCACAACTAGTAATCTAACCCTAAAACAAGCACAACTAGTTAACTAACCCTAAAACAAGCACAACTAGTAATCTAACCCTAAAACAAGCACATCTAGTAATATAACCCTAAAACAAGCACAGCTAGTAATATAACCCTAACCCTGAAACAAGCACTGCTAGTAATCTAACCCTAAAACAAGCACAGCTAGTAATCTAACCCTAAAACAAGCACAGCTAGTAATCTAACCCTAAAACAAGCACAGCTAGTAATATAACCCTAAAACAAGCACAACTAGTAATCTAACCCTAAAACAAGCACAACTAGTAATCTAACCCTAAAACAAGCACAACTAGTAATCTAACCCTAAAACAAGCACAACTAGTTAACTAACCCTAAAACAAGCACATCTGTAATCTAACCCTACCCTGAAACAAGCACTGCTAGTAATCTAACCCTAAAACAAGCACACCTTGTAATCTAAGCCTAAAACAAGCACATCGTGTAATCTAACCCTAAAACAAGAACTGCTAGTAATCTAACCCTAAAACAAGCACAACTAGTAATCTAACCCTAAAACAAGCACAGCTTGTAATCTAACCCTAACCCTAAAACAAGCACAACTAGTAATCTAACCCTAAAACAAGCACAACTAGTAATATAACCCTAAAATAAGCACAGCTTGTAATCTAACCCTAACCCTAAAACAAGCACAACTAGTAATCTAACCCTAAAACAAGCACAACTTGTAATATAACCCTAAATCAAGCACAGCTAGTAATATAACCCTAGAACAAGCACAATTTGTAATCTAAGCCTAAAACAAGCACAGCTAGTAATCTAACCCTAAAAAAAGCACATCTTGTAATCTAACCCAGAACAAGCACAGCTAGCCAACTAACCCTAAAACAAGCACAGATAGTAATCTAACCCTAAAACAAGCACAGATAGTAATCTAACCCTAAAACAAGCACAGATAGTAATCTAACCCTAAAACAAGCACAAATCATAATCTAACCCTAAAACAAGCACATCTACTAATATAACCTTAAAACAAGCACAGCTAGTAATGTAACCCTAAAACAAGCAGATCATAATCTAACCCTAAAACAAGCACAGCTAGTAATCTAACCCTAAAAAAAGCACATCTTGTAATCTAACCCTAAAACAAGCACAGCTAGCCAACTAACCCTAAAACAAGCACAGATAGTAATCTAACCCTAAAACAAGCACAGATAGTAATCTAACCCTAAAACAAGCACAGATAGTAATCTAACCCTAAAACAAGCACAAATCATAATCTAACCCTAAAACAAGCACATCTACTAATATAACCTTAAAACAAGCACAGCTAGTAATGTAACCCTAAAACAAGCAGATCATAATCTAACCCTAAAACAAGCACAGCTAGTAATACAACCCTAAAACAAGCAAATCTTGTAATCTAACCCTAACCCTGAAACAAGCACAGCTAGTAATGTAACCCCTAAAACAAGCACAGATCATAATCTAACCCTAAAACAAGCACAGCTAGTAATATAACCCTAAAACAAGCACATCTTGTAATCTAACCCTAACCCTGAAACAAGCACTGCTAGTAATCTAACCCTAAAACAAGCACAACTAGTAATCTAACCCTAAAACAAGCACAGCTTGTAATCTAACCCTAACCCTAAAACAAGCACAACTAGTAATCTAACCCTAAAACAAGCACAGCTAGTAATATAACCCTAAAATAAGCACAGCTTGTAATCTAACCCTAAAACAAGCACAACTAGTAATCTAACCCTAAAACAAGCACAATTTGTAATATAACCCTAAATCAAGCACAGCTAGTAATCTAACCCTAAAACAAGCACAACTAGTAATCTAACCCTAAAACAAGCACAATTTGTAATATAACCCTAAATCAAGCACAGCTAGTAATCTAACCCTAAAACAAGCACAACTAGTAATCTAACCCTAAAACAAGCACAGCTTGTAATCTAACCCTAACCCTAAAACAAGCACAACTAGTAATCTAACCCTAAAACAAGCACAGCTAGTAATATAACCTAAAATAAGCACAGCTTGTAATCTAACCCTAAAACAAGCACAACTAGTAATCTAACCCTAAAACAAGCACATCTTGTAATCTAACCCTAACCCTGAAACAAGCACTGCTAGTAATCTAACCCTAAAACAAGCAGTTTGTAATCTAACTCTAACCCTGAAACAAGCACTGCTAGTAATCTAACCCTAAAACAAGCACAGCTAGTAATCTAACCCTAAAACAAGCACAGCTAGTAATCCTACCCTAAAACAAGCACAACTAGTAATCTAACCCTAAAACAAGCACAACTAGTTAACTAACCCTAAAACAAGCACAACTAGTAATCTAACCCTAAAACAAGCACATCTAGTAATATAACCCTAAAAAAAAGCACATTTTGTAATCTAACCCTAACCCTGAAACAAGCACTGCTAGTAATCTAACCCTAAAACAAGCACAGCTTGTAATCTAACCCTAAAACAAGCACATCTTGTAATCTAACCCTAAAACAAGCACTGCTAGTAATCTAACCCTAAAACAAGCACAACTAGTAATCTAACCCTAAAACAAGCACAACTAGTAATCTAACCCTAAAACAAGCACAGCTTGTAATCTAACCCTAACCCTAAAAAAAGCACAACTAGTAATCTAACCCTAAAACAAGCACAACTAGTAATCTAACCCTAAAACAAGCACAGCTAGTAATATAACCCTAAAATAAGCACAGCTTGTAATCTAACCCTAACCCTAAAACAAGCACAACTAGTAATCTAACCCTAAAACAAGCACAACTAGTAATATAAACCTAAATCAAGCACAGCTAGTAATATAACCATAAAACAAGCACAGCTAGTAATATAACCCTAAAACACGCACAATTTGTAATCTAACCCTAAAACAAGCACAGCTAGTCATCTAACCCTAACCCTAAAACAAGCGCAACTAGTCATCTAACCCGAAAACAAGCACAGCTAGTAATCTAACCCTAAAACAAGCACAGCTAGTAATCCTACCCTAAAACAAGCACAGCTAGTAATATAACCCTAAAACAAGCTCAGCTTGTAATCTAACCCTGAAACAAGCACTGCTAGTAATCTAACCCTAACCCTAAAACAAGTGCAGCTAGTCATCTAACCCTAACCCTAAAACAAGCACAGCTAGTAATATAACCCTAAAACAAGCACAGCTAGTAATATAACCCTAAAACAAGCACAGCTAGCCAACTAACCCTAACCCTAAAACAAGCACAGATCATAATCTAATCCTAAAACAAGCACAGCTAGTAATATAACCCTGACAAGAGTGAGTGTCTGTGGAGGCGTTTAATCAATATTTCAGTTTACGGGGTTGCTGCCTACAAGGTGTTGCACAAAAATCCCAACTCAAATGTGCAAATAAATTATATGGAAAGGTGGGGGTCCTAGTGGCGCACTTGATACTTCCCAAAGTGGGAAATTCTTAGTGTGGTGGATATATGTCAATTATCGTTGGATGTTTGACAAGGGAAATGTTCAGTGGATCAGTCTTTCCCTAATAGAAAATACACATAACAGTCTTGTGCAATTTGCAATAAAATGTCAATAAGTTACAACAGCGTTATTGATGACCTCTTATATCTTGCATATGGGTCCGTCTCAGAATGCAAGGTGAGGAAATTACACGTGCAAGAAATGCATATGGGTGCAAAAAACACAATCATAAAGTGCAATTCAGCAGTAGTGGTGCTACTACCTACTATGATAATATGTGTGAATCAATCTCACAATAAACGTAAGTGCAAATTGCATATAAAGTGCATGTACTCGTAACGTACTTCTATTAATATAGTGCGAACACAAAAAGTGTTGTGTGAGTCCCGAAGGGTCCACAATCTCACAATGCAAATCGTGAGTGAAAATGCGTATAAGTGCATATACCGTAAATCTTCTATGATAAAGTGCAAAACACAGAAAGTGTTGGTGTGAAATCAAGGAGTCCGTAATAGTGTCCAATATTTTACTAGATCTCTTAGTCTATTGCTACAAACAAAAGTGCGTTGTGCAGAGGGTTACCCAATGGGTAAATGAACCAAAATCAGGGTTGTTGGCCGCCAAATGATTTATAGAGTCAAATGTCCCCAGCGTATGTACTTCCTTCCTCAATTGGTGGCATTCCATAAACACTAGGGAGGAAAAAGAAGGAATAATAGTGCCAGACTACTGAATTGATTTAGGCTGGTATATATATATATATATATATACACTTGTAGCGCTCACCCCCGAAGGAGCCGCTTAAAATATTAAAACAATTTGGGCTCGTCTCCCCATGGCAAGAGAAATAACGGACGCGACACAGGTGGATGGGGTTAAAGATTTGGTGCGTTTACTGTTCCCAGTGAACGGGGAAAAAGGCAGGGTAAATAAAATGCACATACAGGGGTGGGACAATAATGCAAGGGGGGATAAATAATAATACAGTACATATAACACAACTTTAACAAATACTCCCTCGATCCCGAGTAGAAAGCTAAATAGCAATGTTCCTCTCTAACATACACATATACATATAGATAACATAGGAATGTAACTCTTCCTCACCGTATCCATTAATCCCAACCCCGAATAACCCTCCCCAAACACCCCAAAGTGTAGGTGTGCATGTGAGTGTAGCGGTCGCGCTGGCCAGCAAAAATATAAATATATCAGGGGGAAAAAAGAAAAAAAATCAAAATACTCTTCGTGCACAATCTTGAAAAAAACAGTCTCGGTCACTAGAGATCTCTTCAAAAGAAATGTAAGTCCCAACCGTTGGGGCCCTTGTTGCAGAAAATGCGGTGTTGTACCCCGCTATGGTCTATGCAGTGGTGGCAGAGATGCGGTATCGTACTGCACTATGGTCTATGCAGTATGTAGCATTTGCAGGTTGTACTGCGCTGTGGTCTATGCAGTTTTCGGGGTTTGTGGGTTTGTACTGCGCTACGGTCTATGCAGTAACGGAAGTGCGGTGATGTACTGCGCTGTGGCCTATGCAGGCCTCTCACCCTTCCAGACGCTCGGGCGACACGGGTCCCAGCCTCCCCAGTCAGCCTTTCCAGCCTCTGAGTCGGTCCTCTGGCTCCTCAGACGGTGATCCGGCTCTCTCTCCCAGGCGCGCGTCCGCACCCTGTGCTTCGTGCTGGTCCCTCCGGCTTGTAGCCTTCCGATCTTCGGACTGTGCAGCCTCACAGCCGTTTCGGTGTCCGTGGCCGGGTCCCCGGTCCGCGTCCTCCGCTTTTCCCCGTTTTCCTCTTCTCCCCTCCTCTGCGTGCTTCTCTCCTCTCTCTCCGGCTCCCTCCCTCCTTGTCCGTTTATTTTCAAAAACTCCCGCCAAAAAAAACGGCTTTCTCTTCGCGAGCCGGCTCCTTGCGCCCGCCGTTGGGGCTTTCCTTGCACACTTCCTGCATCTCCCGGCGCTAGGCATGCCGGGAGATGTAGTCCATCGGCGCTACACTCTCCCCCCTCTAGAATCCTTGGGTCTCTCCAAGGAGGTGCAGCGTGTGTATGAGTGCGTACATGTGTGCTAGTTACACTTCCCTCCTTGACATAACCCAACTTTACATATACTTTCTCCAAACGTTCTAACAATTCTATGGCCTCTACTAACATAGCGGACACTTTGGGCACTCTTGTCACGGTGGTCACAGCCTCTTCCGTACAGCGTCCTGATGAGTCGTAGGTGAGCCTTCTTGGAGGCCGAACAGAGCGTTTTGGCATGACTAGCTCTTGGTCGGGTAGGCCCTCACTAGGCGTGAGGGTTTCTTCTCCCCTGGTGGAGCCTCTAGGCTCCGTTGATCTCCTGTCGGACAGACCCTCAACAGACGGGGGAGTACCGACCCCCTCGATGGAGCCTCCTGGCTCTGTCGATCCTCCATTGAGCAGACCTTCAACAGACTCAAAAGTGTCCTCTCTTCCCACTTCGTGAAATTCACCTGGTTGATCCCCACACGTTGTCACTTCCTCTTCATCCTCGTAGGACCCTTCCAGCGAGGGCATGGAGTCATGTTCCGATCGAACGTCTTCTTCTTCAGGGGAGTCCACCTCGACATGGGTGTCTTCCAGGCGGAACTCGGGAGCTTCAGGCCGCAAGTTGCTCTCCCGAGTTCCCCAAACCCAACGAGTCCCGTCCGGCTCCTGCGACAGCCCTTGAGCCTGACGGCCACTCCCTCCTCCACTGTCCCCTTCGCCTGTGCCTACCTCCCAGGCCTGCGAAGGCCAGTGGTGGGGAGGTAGGGTCCCCAAAGGCAGGGTAGGTGGAGGGGTTTCGTCCCAGTTCGGGACCTCTGCGGTCTTCGATATCGTGAGCGAAGATGTTGAATCCTCAGTCGCCAACGAACTCGACGGCCATATCCACTCAAGGCAGAGACTCCCCTCATCGCTGTCGTCTTCGCCGGCGTCCGCTCCCCGGGCCTGCTGAGACCTGGTGCGGGGAGCTGGACAGGGCCCAGGGAGACTCGGTGCGAGGGCTTGCTCCCCGATTGGGATCCTCACTGCTTCTCCCAGTGGTAACAGGTGATTCCTGTGCCAATTCTTAAGCGGGCCTGCTCGACCCTCGGGTCGGATCTGGTAGACCGGCAGTCCCGGCAGCTGCTTGCAGATTAGGTAAATTTGCGAGCTCCATCGGTCGGCCAACTTGTGTCGGGCAGCCACGCCCAGATTCTTTAACAAAACCCGATCGCCGGGCTGTAGATCATGCAGTCGGACCCGCAGGTCGTAGTTTTTCTTGTTCCGCAGTTCCCTACTTCCTGAAGTCTGACGGGCATGCTCGAACGCGGAGGCCAAGTTCTTCCGAAGTCGATCCACATATCCTTTGTGTGAACTTCCAGACGTTCCGTCGGGCGCTACCCCAAACGCCAGGTCAACCGGCAGCCGAGCCTCTCTTCCGAACATTAACCGGTAAGGCGAGTACCCTGTGGAGTCGTTCTTGGTGCTGTTATAGGCGTGCACCAGTGTGGCTACTTGTCGGCTCCAACTCTGCTTCTCTCGGACGGACAGTGTCCCTAACATGTTTAGCAATGTCCGATTGAATCTCTCGGGTAAGGCGTCACCTTGCGGGTGGTACGGGGTTGTTCGAGTCTTCTGGATGCCAAGTGAGTGTAGTAGCTGTCCCACTAGTTTTCCCTCGAAATCCCGACCCTGGTCGGAATGGATCCTCTTCGGCAGACCGTAATGGACAAAAAATTTTTTCCATCAACACCTTCGCCACCGTGTGAGCGCGTTGATCCTTGGTGGGGAAGGCTTGGGCGTAACGCGTAAAATGGTCGGTTACTACCAGGATGTTTCCCTGGCCACTTGTATCGGGCTCTAGGCATAGAAAGTCTATACACACCAAGTCCATGGGGCCTTGGCTCTGTAGGTGTCCCATAGGCGCGGCTCGGGCGGGCAGGGTCTTCCGTTGGATACATCTGAGGCACGAACGACAATACCCCTCCACTTCAGCCTTCATTCCCGGCCAGTAGAAGCGGTCTCGCACTAACTTGAAGGTTTTCTCCACACCCAAATGCCCGTGATTGTCATGCAGTGACTCCAACACCTTTTCCCGGTGCTTCTCAGGGAGGAACAGTTGCGTGACTTCCTCGTGATCAGAAGACGGTGCTCTACGGTATACCACCCCCTCTTGTATAGTCAATCTTTCCCACTCTCTGTAAGCCAGTTGGGCCCCTTCCAGACGACTCGTCTGCAAAAGTTCCCGCTTGTCTTCTTTCAAGGCTTTCCCAACTAAAGCGATGAGGGGATCTTCGGCTTGGTCGCCTCGTAAGTCTTTCCTTGAGAGTGCCGGTAAATCCGTGTCCTTGAGTTGGGTGAGGTTGCAGTAGAGTTCGGGAACAGCCCCAGCCCTGATTCCGATTGCCTCGGCTCCGGCTACGCCCCCTCCCCGTTCGACCCCTCGACACACGGCCTGCACCCCGTCTGGAGTCAGCTGAGTCCATTCTGTATGATGGGGTCTCCGAGACAGAGCGTCTGCGTCCCTGTTGTTCACTCCCGGTCGGTACTTCAGGCTGAACTGGAATCCGGATAACGCAGCCAGCCACCGATGTCCGGTTGCATCTAACTTTGCCGTGGTGAGGATGTATGTCAGTGGGTTATTGTCGGTCTTTATTACAAACTCAGCTCCATATAAATAGTCCTTGAGTTTGTCCACCACGGCCCACTTCAACGCTAGGAACTCCAGCTTGTGAGTTGGGTAGTTTCGTTCCGATGGTGTGAGACTCCGGCTCACGTAGGCTACGGGCCGCAGCAGATCGTCATGCTCTTGGTACAGGACCCCTCCCAAACCCTCTCTGCTGGCGTCCACGTGTAACTCGTACGGCTTTTTTGGATCTGCGTACGCTAGAACAGGCGCTCTGGTCAGACTCTCTTTTAACTTTCGGAAGGAATCTTCACATCCTTCAGTCCACTCCTCTTGCACTGACTCTTTAGCCTTCCTCTGCCCGAAGGCCGGCGTCCCCTGACTCGGAGCCTTCGATTCCACTTGTGTCTCTTTGTTCTGTAGAAGTTCGTTCAGTGGTTTCGAAATTTTGGCGAACCCCTCCACGAACCTTCTGTAGTATGAACAGAACCCCAGAAATGACCTTACTTCCGTGACCGTCCGCGGTCTAGGCCATGACGTCACCGCCTCCAACTTCCGTGGATCCGTGGAAACGCCCTCCGCCGAGACTACGTGTCCCAAGTAAGTCACCGAGGGTAGGCAGAACTGACACTTTTCCAGCGACAGCTTCAACCCCTCTTCATGGAGTCTCTTCAGTACTTTCTCCAGTCTCTGTTCGTGTTCCTCCAGGGTTTTTCCGAAAACAATGATATCATCCAGGTACACAAGTACCTCTATCAAGTTCATATCTCCCACGGTCTTCTCCATCAATCGCTGGAAGGTAGCGGGTGCCCCAGTGAGGCCCTGGGGCATCCGATTGAATTCGAAGAACCCCAGCGGGCATATGAATGCCGTTTTCTCTCTGTCATCTGGGTGCATGGGTATTTGGTGGTAGCCACTCCGAAGGTCCAGCACGCTGAACCACTTCGCCCCTGACAGGCACTGTAAGGCGTCCTCTATTCGAGGGGTGGCGTACTGGTCTGGGATGGTTCGCTGGTTTAGGGTACGGTAGTCGATACACAGCCGGATGGAGCCGTTCTTCTTTCGGACCAGCACGATCGGCGAGGCGTAGGGACTTCTGGACTCTTTGATCACCTTTGTCCGTTGCAGTTCGTTCAGCTGCTCCCTCAAGTCGTCCAAGTCCCCCAGCGGGACTCGCCTGGACCTCTCCCGGAACGGCTTGTCTTCATGCAATCGGATACGGTGTTCGGTGCTCTTTGCCAACCCCACGTCGAACTCATCCCTGGAAAATAACTCCTTCCACTTCAGCACTTGAGCCTGAAGGCGCCTCTTCCACTCTTCGGAGATGGGAGCGTTCTTCGGGAAAAAGTTTTCTTCCGGGATGTCCTGTCCCCCTCACTCCCCCCAGACGGGTTAGGGAGCAGAGGCTTGGCGGACGCCACCTGTCCAATGGGTGTCCGAGCCTTCAGGACGACCGGTGAGGTTGATACATTGCACACATCAACGGAGACCCTTCCGCTAGTTTGCTGCAACATCTTCGTGGGTATTACCTCGGGGACTATTTCCAAGCCCACTTCACCCCCTTTGATAGGATCAGTTTCCAGCAAGACGTACGGCCCCGTCGGCAGTCCATTCGTTCGGACGGATACCTGCAGGCGGGCTACTTCTCCGACTTGCAAAACCTTCCGAGGCCCTCTCAGCCTCCACACACGCCCTACTTCGGTCGGTGCTTGCTGTTCTTCAATCATCTTATTGTAGACGGGACGCAACAGGGGGTGTAATTCCCCAATGGGACCTTCTTCCAGAGTCAAAGGAGTTAGAAGGCGCCGCACCAGGTCCGTGTTCGTCCCCACGATCATGGATCCTCGATGGTCTCCTGTAGGCCGAGGACACACAATGGCCAAAGCCTCGCAACTTCTGGGCTGTCCGGTGACTTCGGGTCCCAGGTCTAGCTTCACCTGCAGATACCCGTCGTACGGGAGACTTTCCGTCCCAATGCCCCATATCTCCAGATCCTTCAAAGCTTTCAGGGGCAAGTGCTTCAGGTGCTTCTCATAAAAGTCGCGGTATAGAAGGGTCACCTGTGCCCCAGAGTCCAGCAAGGCCTTTGTATAGATTCCCTCGACTCTGATCGGAACTACGGGGGAAGGCCCTATTAGGTGCTTCGGGATTTCTGCTGACGTAGAGCAGGGTTTCGGTCCCGTCCTTTTCACTCTTATTTTCTTACGACTTCGGTTCGCCTTTGAGCGGGTTCTTTCCTTCTTCTGAGGGGCTTCTGGTTCCGGGGGGACCGCGGGGTCCGTCCCGACAAGCTCAGTGATCGCGGGGTTGCTCGTTTCACTTGTCCTGTCTACCCACGTGACGGTCCTGGAGCTCTCGGTGTCTTCGGGGCGCCCCAGCTGCTCCTCTACTGGGGCCCCATGGCGTTTCCCGCCGACGTGGCGGAGAACAGCTTCTTTATGATCTGAGCTAGTTCTGTTTCGGGGGAGGTTTCTGTCTTTGGCTTCTGGCACTGTGCCCGAAAGTGACCCATCTCGCCACACCTGAAACACTTCCTCCCCGCCAACTCTGCCGACGGATTGGTCCCGGTGAATTTTGACACGGGGGTCTGACCGGACGCCATGGTCGCGTTTCCGGTGCCTTTTTCCATGAAGGCCTTCTGTAATGCTGCTTGGGTTTCAATCACCTTTAACAAGACTTGACTCCATTCTGACTGAGTCTGCTGCATTCTTGTTTGAGTTTCTTGTATTTGTTGGATGGCCTTTTTCAGGTCCGTATGCTGCCGGGGAAAAGGTTCGCTAGTGATAACCTCCATCGCTCGGGGGGTCGGAGAGGGGTCCCGTCCTTCTATCTCGGAGCCGTAAGTGTCGCTGGATTCTTCATCCCATAGCGTGCACTCCCTGGGCCGTGCCTGTTGGGTGTGCACCTTTACTCCACTTTTCGACGACTTCTCTTCCAATAGTGCTTCCTCCTCTCGGACCGTTCGGATTAGTTCCAGATACTTTAGTTCTTGGTTGTTTCCTTTTGCCCTTAACTTAAGCATCACTGGATCTAAAGGTTGAGCGCCCCTTAAAACTTGCTGCATGCGGATTCCATCAATCTTCTCTGGATCAACTCCTTTCTTCAGTAATATGCGGTGTAAAATTCGGTCCAACCGCCCCATGTACTCGGTCATTTTTTCTCCTTTCTGTTGGTAGGTGTGTTCATATAAAAAAAATAATTCTGCTACTTTCTCGGTCTGCCCAAACACCTCCTGCAGGATATTCAGATAATCTAAAGCCGTGCAATCCCGTTGACTTGCCTTTAAATTTCTGACGGCCTCGGACGCGGGTCCTCTCAGACTTTCCGTTAGTCTTTGTTTCCTTTGGGACTCTGGGATATCCCATTCATCCATGGCTTGCGTCGCCTGCTCCACCCATTCGTCATAGGTTTCCTCTCCTGCCGGTGTTGGGGTGTTTCCTGAAAAAATTCTCAGACGCCTGTAATTAAAATTAACCGGTGGGGGGTCGTTTCTTCGGCTTTTTTCTAGTAATTCACCGATGGCTCTGACAAACTCTGGCCCTATGACGGCCATCTGTCCCGGTGTTCCTGCTTCCGCGTACTCTAGTTTCGGCACTCTGGGTCTGTATATTTTGGCTTCCATTCCTTCCGCTATGGTTATGCTCTCTTTTTGGAAACAGTCTGGGATACCTCCCCTCCACTCAAATAATACGTGCGTCTGTGCAACGTCTTGGTATCTCCTCACGTCTTTTATTCCTCCTCGGTGCGTCTGCGCCAACGCTCGTATAGCTTGACAAATTCTTTCCTGTTCCCATGTGCCTGTGGGAATCTCTAACACAACACTTGAGGCCAACTCGCTATCTCGCTGTCTACACCATCCAGCGGCAGTGTCCGCGTCCATTTTTCTCTCGCCAAAAAGAACGGTATTTTTAGAGACGAATCCCGGCTCGAGCCCCCACGTGTAGCGCTCACCCCGAAGGAGCCGCTTAAAATATTAAAACAATTTGGGCTCGTCTCCCCATGGCAAGAGAAATAACGGACGCGACACAGGTGGATGGGGTTAAAGATTTGGTGCGTTTACTGTTCCCAGTGAACGGGGAAAAAGGCAGGGTAAATAAAATGCACATACAGGGGTGGGACAATAATGCAAGGGGGGATAAATAATAATACAGTACATATAACACAACTTTAACAAATACTCCCTCGATCCCGAGTAGAAAGCTAAATAGCAATGTTCCTCTCTAACATACACATATACATATAGATAACATAGGAATGTAACTCTTCCTCACCGTATCCATTAATCCCAACCCCGAATAACCCTCCCCAAACACCCCAAAGTGTAGGTGTGCATGTGAGTGTAGCGGTCGCGCTGGCCAGCAAAAATATAAATATATCAGGGGGAAAAAAGAAAAAAAATCAAAATACTCTTCGTGCACAATCTTGAAAAAAACAGTCTCGGTCACTAGAGATCTCTTCAAAAGAAATGTAAGTCCCAACCGTTGGGGCCCTTGTTGCAGAAAATGCGGTGTTGTACCCCGCTATGGTCTATGCAGTGGTGGCAGAGATGCGGTATCGTACTGCACTATGGTCTATGCAGTATGTAGCATTTGCAGGTTGTACTGCGCTGTGGTCTATGCAGTTTTCGGGGTTTGTGGGTTTGTACTGCGCTACGGTCTATGCAGTAACGGAAGTGCGGTGATGTACTGCGCTGTGGCCTATGCAGGCCTCTCACCCTTCCAGACGCTCGGGCGACACGGGTCCCAGCCTCCCCAGTCAGCCTTTCCAGCCTCTGAGTCGGTCCTCTGGCTCCTCAGACGGTGATCCGGCTCTCTCTCCCAGCGCGCGCGTCCGCACCCTGTGCTTCGTGCTGGTCCCTCCGGCTTGTAGCCTTCCGATCTTCGGACTGTGCAGCCTCACAGCCGTTTCGGTGTCCGTGGCCGGGTCCCCGGTCCGCGTCCTCCGCTTTTCCCCGTTTTCCTCTTCTCCCCTCCTCTGCGTGCTTCTCCCCTCTCTCTCCGGCTCCCTCCCTCCTTGTCTGTTTATTTTCAAAAACTCCCGCCAAAAAAAACGGCTTTCTCTTCGCGAGCCGGCTCCCTGCGCCCGCCGCTGGGGCTTTCCTTGCCCACTTCCTGCATCTCCCGGCGCTAGGCATGCCGGGAGATGTAGTCCATCGGCGCTACACTCTCACAAATTTATTTAATAAATATATATTACACTCACACTCTAAAAACCGAACACGACAACGATCAATCCCACTCCCCTTCCACCTCGCGAGGGATCCCATGGCCAGGTCTCGAAGTGGGATAACCAGAGGAGAGAGGCCCTTCAAGGAAAGTTTCAGGAGACCATACATGCGGAAAGGTGGTGGGGAGCCCAAATCAAGAAGTAGGGGAAAAGGAAAATATCCAAACGATGGAACAAGGGAGAAGAGAGGGGGAGGAGGATAAGAGAGAGATATAGAGGAGAGAAAGAGCGAGGGAAAATCTAAAAAAAAAAGGGTGGGGGGGTGGTCGAGGAGAAGGCTATGGTGCAGAGACCAAAACGGGGAGAAACACCCGACTCGCATCCTGAATCCATCGGGTCCCACATTCAGTGTGACCATATACATTGTCTCAGTCCAAGAAGGTGAGAGCCCTGAGGGGGGCGAACGTGTCCAGCCACAGAGACCACACTCTCTGGAAACGCGGCATACGGTCATGTACCAACGCGGTCAGGCCCTCCATAGTTGGAGCACTTGTGATCTTGGGATCGATCTTCGATCGGGATGGAGGGGGACCCTTCTATGTGAGCGCCAAACTTTGTGCACCGTCGCGCAGATCCTAGATAGGATTCGCAGTTCGCAGCTGAGGAGCCTAAAAGAGGGGTGAGGCCTGTTTTTCCTGATCGCCGCACAAGTCGTCACCCTGGAAGTGCGGTCAATCATGTCCTCAGCAGGTGTCGCCCAAATCTGCTTCCCATTTTGCCACAAAGGGGGCGTCCTGGGGGAATGTGACGCCAACCAGCTGGTTGTAAAGGGTCGGAATTACACCTCTATCTGCCGTGTCACCCACAGCACCTCTCTAAAGCCGTTAGTCGGGGGAGGCCCTAACACGAGCACAGACAAAATGAAGGAGTTGAGATGCCCGGAAAACCTTGCAGGCCGGCATGTCATCACATTTTCTGTTTTAAACCAAATATTCAAATTTACGAGGTGCAGCAGAAGAAGCAAGCTCTTGTAAATTATTAATAGAGTTACATGTTGGGAACACTCAACAATTCTTGATTGGATTAATTAACGACACAAATAATCCGTCAGACAAACATAAATGGGAAAGTAGTTTGATCACTATTGACCTGTACCTGCTCAATAATCCTGATAGACCTCAAATTGTACCAAAGATAGGCTGACTGAAAATAACTGACCTATGACCAATATCACATCTTAAGAAGCAGGTGGTGAAATGATAAAGGTAGGCCCAAAGTAACTAATAGTCAGATTGGTAAGGGCCACTTACACTCATTCTCCTCAATCCACCACTTGGCTATACCTTCGGAAACTCACCAGGAGTGATTAAGCTACGATCTTTGTCACATCAACCATCGCTCATGCACAGGGGGGAACGATTATCCAGAGCAGGCCCAATAAAAGACAAATCTAGATCTGTTACCTCGGCAGTTCATGCTGCCTACTTAACACCATCTATATTACAGCTTTCAGAGGTCAATTGTCATTAATCACAGTATACAACATATAGTCATATCAGCCATTATCGAGTAACAAGTTGTGCCCACCCCAACCTAGTCATAGTAGGTATAATACACAGTATCATAAAGCGTAGCCGGAAGGTCAGAGTACTGTCAAAAAACTAAGAAAATAAAGTGACCTGCTCAATGCGTTTCACCCCTCTCACAACATGGGGCTTCATCAGGAGCTCCTATTATACCTATTATGACTAGATTGGGGTCGCAGCTTGTTACTCGATAATGGCTGATATGACTTTATGTTGCATACTGTGATTAATGACAATTGACCTCTGAATGCTATAGTATAGATGGTGTTAAGTAGGCAGCACAAACTGCCGAGGTAACAGATCTAGATTTGTGTTTTATTGTGCCTACTTGGGATAATTGTTCCCCCCCCTGTGCATGAGCGATGGTTGATGTGACAAAGAATGCAGTGACGTGCGGTGAGGTCAGTGGCTGGTGAGGCACTGGCTAGTATCAGAGCCAAATATACGCGGGTTCAGGTTCAGTGCTCCCCAGGAACTGGCTGCTGTCAGTGCTCCCCAGGATCTAGCTGCTGTCAGTGCTCCCCAGGACCAGGCTGCTGTCAGTGCTCCTCAGGACCAGGCTGCTGCCAGTGCTCCCCAGGATCTGACTGCTGTCAGTGCACCCCAGGAACTTGCTGCTCTCATTGCTTACCATGATCTTGCTGCTCTCTCAGGGCACCCCAGGATCTTTTGCTGCTCTCGGAGCTCCCCAGGATCTCTTTGCTGCTCTCCAGGATGTGCCTCCAGGATGTGGATGTGCCACGCAGCCCCTTGCCATGCCCACAACACTGACGAGGACAGTCACATGACTGTCCTGTGTCAAAGAATGGGAATTTGTGTAGGAATTTTTTGAATTGCTTGAGATCAATGGTGCTTTCCCATTGGTCCAAGCAATTCCATTGCTCTCAGTGCCTGTCTGAGGCACTGAAGAGCGTAGATTCAGAAAGTAGGCGGCACCAGACATGTGCTGCAGACTTCAATGGATCTATTAGTCAGCTTGAGCTACGGAAATTGTGTAGGCTCAGAGCAGGCTGCCGCTGCTGTGTGATGATTCACATCACATAGCAGCCAACGTAAAAAAAAAGTGAAGGAGCAGACAGATGGCGGGGAGGCGTGGAGCAGGTGAGTATGTAAACATTTTTAAATGGTAGCAGGTTTTATTTTAAAAATTTACAGTCCCCACTTAATGGAATTATGGCAAGTGAGGCCCTGCCTCACCTGCCGCCCCTGACTGCACGCCCCTGAAAGAATGTAGTTTAGTCTCTCCTAGCCAGCTTCCGAAATTGTAGCCAAGGGGTGGGTTGCGGAGAATGAGAGTAAGTGGCCTTTACCAATCTGACTATTAGTTACTTTGGGCCTGAAGCAAAAAAGACAGAAAAAAGAAAAAGCTGCCACAACTTCAAACAGAAGGATTAAAGGATTAGACCAGTGTTTCCCAAACCTGTCCTCAGGACCCTCCGCCTCACCAGGTTTACCAGAAATCTGAAGCACAGCCCAGGTGATATGATTTGCTGCTCAGTGATTGCAGGATTCAGTCTGCATTTCCCCAAGGTGATCTCCAAAATCTGGCCTGGTTGAGGTTCCCGAGGACAGATTTGGGAAACACTGGATTAGACAAATCCCCTGCACTAGAAAATATCACAAATTATACGTCAAACAAATTTCAACATTTTAAGGGCTCTATTACATTCTCCGCGCAAATTAGTACACGCAGCGCAATTTTTTTTGCACGCAGCGTTAAACGTTAACGTGCGTAAATTAATCAAAAAATTAAACAAAAAATAACGCGCGTAAAAAATACATGCAAAAACGCGCGCGCATTAATGTTGCGTGCAGAAATCGGTGGACAGACTGTTTTTTCACGCGATTCAGCCAATCTGAATTAAGAACCACAATTGTCTCCCGTTCAGTTTTTGCGCCTGTCAAAATCAATCTTAATATATGCTGCAGCAATAATAAAAACACGCACAACCTCTCTATTTTATTGTTTGGGTATGTGTAGAATGTGTAACTATACTGTGCTGTATTTTTTTTATTCGTGCTGGTGTATTTCGTTTCGGCCAGGACGTGCAGATTTGCCATTAACACCAGCTTTTCAAAGACGTTAAAATTATGCGCGTAAACGTCGTTCGTAAAAATTAGCGCATCGATTGTAATTGGGAATGGTTGGGACTATATTTTTTCTTACGCTGCAGCAGCTGGGGCAACAAAATATGAGTGCGTAAATCTGCAGCTGGTGACGGGATGCTGTCACATTCTGAGGGAGGACCTGGTACACCCATTACTGTAGCATCATCCCTGTCAGTGGAGGTTGGAGTCAATGACATGGCAGGACATATAGTGGGGGTAGAGACAGGTGAGGAGGACCTACGCTAAGTGTTGCGCCAACGGGATGCATGCCAGGTGGTCATATGTCACCTCAAGCACGTGGTACCCAAGCGTCCGGTGTCTTTCCCACACTTGACCCTCTTCTCACATAGCTTACAAATAGCAACTCTGCGGTTTGGTGCACATTTTGTGAAGAACTCCCAGACAGGAGAGTACCCGGACATGTGCTGTGAGACAACAGCGCTCTGCACCTGAGCAGCTCTGACATCTGATGCCTTGGACCGGCTACAGTTGGTCATAGAGGTCGTTGTGCCTCGTTTTTGTTGTGCTTCCTCCTCCTCACTTGACTCCTCTGTTCGATCAGGCACCCAGGTGGAGTCAGTGACCTCATCATCGTAATCACCTCCAATCTTCTCGTCACTGGAGCCAACCTGGCAGTATGCTGCAGCTGCTGGGGCAACATGAGTGCCAGTTGTTTGTGTGTCACTGCTGGCACCCCCTCCCTCTAGGCTAATTTTACTCCCTTCCTCAACCTCAGAGTTTGAATCAGAGCACTGGAGTTGTTGCGCATCCTCATGCAGCATGTCACTGTCATTGTAGTCAAACAATTCAGCTGACTCCTCCGTGTATGGTGGTGAGGCTACGGCAGGAGTAGCTGTGGACATGGAGGCTGCATTAGATGCTCTGGCAGCTGAGGTGGACCGTGAACCACTACAAGCCTGGCTGGCAGAGGACTCGGAGGATGAGGATGGCCTGGTTAGCCAATCCACCAAATCCTCTGTATGTTGCTGCTGCATAATACGGCCAGCACCAGTTAGAAAGGACAAGCGTGACACTGCAGAGGATGCACCACGTCCACGACGACCAGGGGCACTGCCTTCCGACACAGAGGCTGCTTGCCCTCTTATCTGTGTCTGGGAGCATCTGCCTGTCCTTTTTGGTCTTTCTGACATGGTGAGTGATATATAGATTAAAGATATGCAGAACTCGGATTCAACTCTGGTATAAAGATTGGAGATATGCAGAACTCTGCTATAACTCAGCGAGACACCCTGATAGCTGCAGCAGTGACAAGACACAGATTACAACAATTCCAGATATCTGCTAGAAGTGAGACCAATAGCTGGCACTGAGAAGACACAGATTACAATTCCCAGAAATTTTATGGAAGTATGTGACACCCCCTGATATCTGACTGTCAGTGACTGAGAAGACACGGATTACAATTCACAGAAATTTTATGGAAGTATGTGACACCCCCTGATAGCTGACTGTCAGTGACTGAAAAGACACACTTTCCACCACCAATTCCCAGATATCTGTAACAAGTGAGCCCCCAAATTGCTGCTGTCAATGACTGAGAAGACACACTTTCCACCACCAATTCCCAGATATCTGCAAAAAGTTAGCCCCCCAAATTGCTGCTGTCACTGACTGAGAAGACACACTTTCCACCAATTCCCAGATATCTGCAACAAGTGAGACCCCCCCACCAATAGCTGTCACTGGCAGTGAGAAGACACACTGACAGAACAATCTCCTCTCACTTCTGCAGAAAAACAGGTGCTGGCTGGGCTGGGTTGAAAGCCTTATATACAGGGTTATTCAAAGAGATCTGAATGGCCGGAAAAAGGTAACCGAACACTGAAAATCAGCGTTCGGTTACCTTTCTTGGCCATTCGGCTATCCAGAGAGCAGGCAATACGCCAAATCCTGGCGAATTGCCTGCACATTCGGCGCCTGTTCGAGGACAGTGAAATCCCCATAAAAAAGCACTGCTTCGGCAATTCAGAGAACACAAACCAGCAGTGAAAGGTTCCCCTAATGCCCTGCCATTCGGTGGTTTCATTCGGCAGGTTTATTCAGGTGAATCCCATAGGCTTCAATGTTAAAAATATTCCCGTTTTAATTCAATATCTAATAAACCGTTCATTATAAAATTCTGCAGTAAAGAGTCTCTTTATTTACCGATTTTTTTAGGATATTTTAAGAATTTTTCTGGATTTTTTTTTTTTTTTTTAACCACTTCAATGCGGAGGACGCGCTGAGCGCGCACCGCATGGCTGCTGCTGTGCGGAGGACGCGCTGAGCGCGTCCTCCCTTTGGGGTCAGCGTTCGGCGGGTTCCGGCCGATCGCTGGCCCCCGTGCGGGCTGACATCCTCGATGTCAGCCCAGCATCCGGAACCGCCGCCAATGAAATTAGGTGTCATCGCGGCAGCGCGATGACACCTAATTCAGGCGCCCCCCGCATGTGCGGAGGAGGCGCCTGAAAGGGAGGAGGGAGGTCCTTCGGACCTCTCTCCTCCCGATCGGCGGCGTTGCGGGGGTTAACCAGGCACCATTTGGAAGGGCACAGCCTGCCCTTCCAAATGGTGCCTGGCATTAACCCTGGGGAGCTGGATCGTGAATCGGCGCTGAAAGCGCCGGTTCGTGATCCTTTCCCGGAGCTGGCCGACATCTTGGATGTCGGCCAAGCCTCCGGGAACTCCCCTGAGGACTGGCGTCATCGTGCATAGCACGATGACACCAGTCCTAGAGTTAACCCCTAACTGCCACAACGGTGGAGATAGGGAGTTCCAATGAACTCCCTATCTCCTGATCCGTGGTAGCTAGGAGTTAAAGTTTTGTATGGTTGGATCGGCCAGAGCATAGCCGTTCCAACGATACCAACCGAATGTGAAAAAAGTTTTTTAAAAAAAATAAAATTAAATTAAAAATAAAAAATATTTAAAAAATAATTATAAATAAACATTTTTTTTTTTTTTTTTTGGTTCGTTAATGCAGAATATTGTTCCCATTTCAAATATATGTGAACAATGATGCTGCACTAACGATTTTTGTATGCAGTGCGTTCATTAAAAATCGTGTAATTTTCCCCAAAAAAAAATGTAACGAGACCCCATCTCTAATTTTTTTAACAAGCGCACCCCATACAAAATATAACCGCAATTGCTCGCATGTTAAAATGTGAAAAAAAACACTTTACACGTTGTAAATTATTGAAAATACATATTTTATTGCATTTTTTGTATAATATACAGACATGACATAACGGTATACATATAATAAGACATATTATGAATCTACCGAGTCTGACGGAAAGAACGATATATAAATAGTCTGGGTCATATACTAAAATAAGCCTTCAAAAACACGTTAAACATTATGAGCAAAACCGGTAAAAATGACCTCAGCACAGGGGCGGGAAAAGCCTCAGCAGCGAAAGGGTTAAAAAGTCTGATTTTAGTTTTTTTTAGCTTTACTTATTTTTTCTGTAACAGCCCTTTTTATTATCATTCATTGGATTTTATATGTAAATTTCAGACATTTTCGCTCAGTAATTTCTTTGCAAACAGCGTTTCACTTTTCAAACATTCATGCAAACTGTTTTTCTAATTTATTCACTCCATTCGTCTGCGGTGTCGGGTTTTTCCGGCGGCTGCGTTGCGTGTGATCGGCTCCTGCTTGGGTTTTTCTAGCATTTTCGGCAGGTTAATCCAGATGTTTTTGCCGGTTTCGGTGTGCGTTCACCCTCATTTTGCAGTCAGTTTTCGGCAAGTTTGCGGTGACTTTTCCCTGCAATTCGGGGACCCTGTGGTGCTTGCTGAATACACCGCAGGGTTGCCGAAATTGGATTGCGGTGACTTTTTTTCGATTCTCTATGAATAACCCTGTAAGTGTGCTAAATTTGCCCAATCAGGACTCTGAGCCGTGATTGGCATAGTCTTGCACCTGTCTTGTGGTCAGGTCCGAGGCTCTAGCCAATTACAAGCTTCAGGGAAGTGGAAAACTGCATTGTGGTCCATAGTGGTGCATTGTGGGCGAACTCGAGACGAACACATGGAAATGTTCGCAGTTTGCGAACTATCGAACATGCGATGTTCAATGCAAACTCTCGAATGCATCGAACCGAACGCTCATCCCTAATTGTGATCACTACAAATCCACAAAAGTAGCAGGTCCAGGGCTGCCATCAGGGCATTACGCCCCATGACCCATTCTGGGGACTGAGGGGGCCATCATCGGTGGCACCCTTACTTTTCATCAGCTCCGGTATCGGATTCACGGAGTACGAATCTGGAGCTGTACTGCTGTAGTATGCTGTGAACTGCGGTTCACGGCTGGCCGGGCCCAGGCGGCCCAAACACTGCAGCATGCCTCCCAATCATAATACATGCAGCTGGGAATGGCACGCTGCATTGGCGCCACCCTTCCGGTCACATGCGTGTGTCACGTGCGTGTGACACGTGCGAGGAGGCTGACGGGCGCAGTCCTATCAGAAGACGGCAACTGGAGAAGAGATTAGACGCGGTAAGAACAAAGTAGGCTTGTGGACCGATTTTTTTTTTCGGTTCGATTCGAATTTTCGGATTTTTAAACTTTTCGATTCGGCTAGTTTCGACCGATTTCTGTTTCGATTCGGTTCGGCTCGACTTGTTTTTCGGAATTGAAAATGGTTTCGGAATTTCGACCATTTTTCGTATTTTCGTGTCACTTAGCTCGTTTTTTGTATCGACTTTTCGTATTTTCGAAAATTTTCGTTTTTTTTCGGAACGTCTGTTCTCCTCGTTTTAAAGCAATAAATTTCGATTTGACACATTTCAAGTCCATTCGAAAATTCCGAAAATATTTCGTTTCGGCTCGGAAAACTTTTCGGATCTGCCATTTTCGGATCTAAAAAATTTTGGAAAATCGGCCGCATCCGAAAACACGAATCGGGAAATTTCGTGAAACTTCCGAAATTCCGAAACCCGAAACGCACATCCCTAGAACAAAGAAGACACCGGGAGAAGGAAAAAAGACAGCAGGAGAAGAGGACGGTTCCGGACAGGACATACGATGGAGCTGTGAGTAGTGCAGCGCTGCTGAACAGGCCCTGTGTGTTAATTGTGGAGAGGGGGGCCTTGGGGCTGGTCTGCAGCCTGGGCCCAGATTGCAGACCAGCCCCAAGGTCCTAGCCAGCCCCAGGGCCCCCTCCTACACAATTAACACACCGGGCCCGTTGTTGGTCTGGAGCTGAGGGATATATGTGTGTCCCTGTATCATCCCTCTTACCCCATTATACAGCATGGGCCCTGGGGCTGGCCTGGCTGTAACCTGGAAGGTGGGTGTAAATTGAATGAAGGAGGTGTGTGGAATGAATGAATGCAGCGGTGGGGTGAAAAGAATGAAGGGGGTGTGTGAAAAAAATGAAGGGGTGTAAAAAGAATGAGGGGATGTAAAATTAATGAAGGGGACGGTGTAAAATGAATAAGGAGGGCCATGGGGGTGTAATAAACGTTGTGGAGCTCTGTGATATGCTCGTCCACACCGCACATTACTGTGAATTTTATTACTGTGTTGTTCTGTGATACGTTCATACACATCGCACACTACTGTGAGTTTTATTGCTGAGCTCTGTGATACACTCATACACACCGCACATTACTGTGAGGATTATTGCTGTGGATCCTGTGATATGTTCATACACACTGCACATTACTGTGGGTTTTATTGCTTTGGAATGTGGGAAATGGCCCAAAACACAAAGCACCGAAATTGCACATGGTTTTGGTGCTTTGTGAACAGGCCCTCTTGTATCTGTACTGTACAGGGAGTTTCACTCAAGTTCTTTCACAAGCTTCTTGTGACTAGACATGTGCATTAGTTTTAGTACTAAAACGATTTAGTCCGAATTTTGGGATAATTTAGTTTTAGTATGACTCAAGAGAAACGAAACTGCTCAGTACAAAAAACGAAAGAAACTAAAATAAAATGCACTACATTTTAGTTTCAGTCCTTTTTGTGATATTACATTGATGAGTGAAGGAGACCAGCAATGAAGATCGCAACATCCGAAGTTCTGCACCCTCCACATGCCAATGCAGTAGGATGTTCTATACAGAGAGTGGCATTAATTAATGCAGGAGTATGTTCTATACATTATACAGAGAGGGGTATTAATGCAGGAGGATGTTATATACATTATACAGAGAAAGGTATAAATTGAGGAGAATGTTCTATACAGAGAGGGACATTAATGCAGGAGGATGTTATCTACATTATACAAAGAGGGGTATTAATTAATGCAGAAGGATGTTCTAAACATTATACAGAGAGGAGCCTTTTTTTTTTAGCCCTTTAAATACAGTGGCTGTGAGCGCTGAGATCGGCTGCTTGTTACATTATATCTCAGTACAATGTATCAGGCTCAGTTGTTACAGTAACTGACTGTAACAGCGCTCAGAGTTTCAGTAAAACAAGGAAATAATATTTTTATATGTAAGAGGTTAGAACAATATTATTTACTAGTTTTACAGAAACTCTGAGCGCTGTGATGAGCAGCAGTCAGTTACTGTAACAGCTTTGCCTGACACGGGGCAGTATTACAATGTTGGTGCTAACTTAACCTGTTGTAAACTGAAAACCTCCATAGGCTATAATGGCTCTGGGAAGGATACAACAGCTCTGGTTAAGTTAGCACCAACTATGTAATATGGCCCATAGTGTGCTGAGAGTGAGAGATACTGTAACAAGCAGCGATCTCAGCCCTCTGAGGAGCCACCACAACAATAGTAATTGTATCCACTGGTTTTCGGATGAACGAAATTAGTTTTCATACTAAAGAACTGAAAACGAATTTCTTTAGCAACTAAATAAATTGCATTTTAGTACTAATCCATTAGTTCAAAACGAAATTTTGTGCTGTGCACATGTCTACTTGTGACTGCTTTGAGATTCCTGATCCAGAAATTTCTTCACCTTGGCTACCATGGTCTCATCCGTGGACTTGTAGGGGCATCCCTCTCGTTTGATCACAAACATCAAAATGTTCAGGATTAGTTCAGAAAATGTTCAGAACAAGTTAAACCACTTGTGCACCTTCTGGAAACTTGGGGCTTCATCTTCGAGATGGGTTTTGACTAGGGTTGCACCAATACCAATACTAGTATCGATATCGGTGCCGATACGGGTACTGCAGGAGTACTCGGTACTCGTGCAGTAACCCCAATATTTTCCCCCGATACCGGAAGCCGGCATTGAGCCGGCTTGCCGGCATCCGAGGGGCTTGGGTGGCTGTTCGAATGCTCTATTGGCATTCGGACAGCCGCCCCTGGACCTCTCCGGCATACTTACCTTCCTGAGCGACGCGGGGAAAGTTTCCGTGCTTCCGCACGTTGAAGGACCCCAGCCGCGATCACGTGGGAGTCCCATCTGATCGCAGCTGGGATCCTTCAACGAGTGCACGAGCAAAGACTTTGTCGGCGTCGCTCAGGAAGGTAAGTATGCCAGAGAGCTCCAGGGGTGGCTGTCTGAATGCGGATAGAGCATTCGAACAGCCGCCCCATGTCTGGTCTGGGATCTGAGCTGGGGGGTAATATCCATGAGCTGGGGCATATATCCATGAGAGCTTGGGGGCAATATCCATGAGAGCTTGGGGGCATTATCCATGAGCTGGGGCATATATCCATGAGAGCTTGAGGGCATTATCCATGAGCTGGGGGGGGGGAAATATCCATGAGCTGGGGGCATATCCATGAGCTGGGGCAGTATCTATGAGCTGGGGCAGTATCCATGTACTGGGGGCAATATCCATGTGCTGGGGCAATATCCATGAGCTGGGGGAAATATCCATGATCTGGGGGAAATATCCATGATCTGGGGGCAATATCCATGAGCTGGGGCATATCCATGAGCTGGGGCAATATCCATGTGCTGGGGCAGTATCCATGAGCTGGGGGGCAATATCCATGTGCTGGGGCAGTATCCATGAGCGGGGGCAATGTCCATGAGCTGGGGCAATATCCATGTGCGGGGGCAATATCCATGAGCTGGGGGCAATATCCATGAGCTGGGGCAGTATCCATGAGCTGGGGCAGTATATCCATGAGCTGGGGGCAATATCCATGAGCTGGGGGCAATATCCATGAGCTGGGGCAGTATATCCATGAGCTGGGGGCAATATCCATGAGCTGGTGGCATATCCATGAGAGCTGGGGGCATTCTGTGTATATATATATTTCATATATACAGTTGTGTTCAAAATTATTCAACCCCCACTGAAATTGAGTGTTTTGGCCAGTTTGACATTGATTTTGATCATTCAGTCATCTTGCTTACAATTAAATCAAAGAGGCACGTGTAGGTCAGACAAATATAACATAACATTTATAATGAAATAACCACAAATGTCTTTTCTGTGCTCACATCATTATCAGTTTTATTCAACCCCCAAGTGACATTCAATCTTAGTACTTAGTACAACATCCTTTTACAGTTATAACAGCTTTTAAACGTGAAGCATAGCTTGACACAAGTGTCTTGCAGCGATCTACGGGTATCTTCGCCCATTCGTCATGGGAAAAGGCCTCCAGTTCAGTCACATTCTTAGGCTTGCGCACTGCAACTGCTTTCTTTAAGTCCCACCAGAGGTTCTCAATCGGATTTAAGTAAGGTGACTGCGATGGCCACTCCAAAATATTCCAGCCTTTAATCTGCAACCATGCTCTAGTGGACTTGGAGGTATGCTTGGGATCATTGTCCTGTTGAAAGGTCCAACGTCTCCCAAGCCTCAGGTTTGTGACGGACTGCATCACATTGTCATCCAATATCTCCTGGTACTGAAGAGAATTCATGGTACCTTGCACACGCTGAAGCTTCCCTGTACCTGCAGAAGCAAAACAGCACCAAAGCATGATTGACCCCCCGCCATGCTTCACAGTAGGCAAGGTGTTCTTTTCTTCATAGGCCTTGTTCTTCCTCCTCCAAACATAGCGTTGATCCATGGGCCCAAACAGTTCTAATTTTGTTTCATCAGTACACAGAACACTTCTGTGGTTTGTCCACATGACTTTTGGCATACTGCAGTCGACTCTTCTTATTCTTTGGAGACAGCAAGGGGGTGCGCCTGGGAGTTCTGGCATGGAGGCCTTCATTACGCAGTGTGCGCCGTATTTTATGAGCTGAAACTTCAGTACCCACATCTGACAAATCTTTTCTCAGTTCCTCAGCAGTCACACGGGGACTTTTCTCCACTCTACGCTTCAGGTAGCGCACAGCAGTCGAAGTCAGCATCTTCTTTCTGCCACGACCAGGTAGCGTTTCAACAGTGCCCTTTGCCTTGAATTTGCGAATGATGCTCCTATGGTCTCTCTTGGTATGTTTAACATCTTTGCAATCTTCTTATAGCCATTGCCCTTCCTGTGAAGAGTAATCACCTCTTCTCTTGTCTTCCTGGACCATTCTCTTGACTTCACCATGTTTGTAACCACACCAGTAAATGTCTAGAAGGAGCTGAGTATCACAGTCATTTTAAAGCTGCCTAATTGGTGCTTATTATGCTTTATTGCTGCTCCGTGACATCCACAGGTGTTTTCAATACCTGATTGAAAACACTTGAATGAACCTCTGTTCTTCAGAGTGGTAGTCTTTAAGGGGTTGAATAATTGTGTCAATGAAGAATTCACAAAAGAAACATTTACTACTGTATTACAAAACCAATTGATGTCATTTTAGTTGCATATGGTTCTTTAAAAAGTCCTTGTAGGATTTCATTCTGAATACAATTACAAATGTACACTAAATTCCCTAAAACCCTTTACAGCATTGGGGGTTGAATAATTTTGAACACAACTGTATATATCTCGGGGGATATATACATGTGAGCTGGGGGCATTTTTATATGAGGTCTGTTCTTATTGGAAAGTGGTCACATGACATAAAATAAAAGTATCGGTACTCGGTATCGGTGAGTACTTGAAAAAAGTATCGGTACTCGTACTCGATCTTAAGAAAGTGGTATCGGTGCATCCCTAGTTTTGACATTTTCAAAGCACTGTTTGACAGAGGAACGACAATGGAATTAGTAGAGCCTGGTTTTGCTTGCACAAATTTTTGAGTCGCCTCGTGCCTCCATGGTGGGGATATCAATATTTTTACTAGGGTTACAAGTGTAAAACCTGGCTCGATAAAAGTTGCAGTTGTCACTGAAATGTTGTCTTAACCCCTTAATACCACAAGGTAGACTATGCCATCCTGGCGGTGGCGGGCCTAAGCACCGTACAGTGGCGTAGCACACCCTGCGGCTTTCTGGCAACTCTTACGCCCTGCCTCCCTTCTCTGCGACAAATCAACGTCATTGGCTGCAGGGGGACTACCTGAGTTCAGGAGTTGTCAGAAAGCCGCAGGGTGTGCAGGGTGTGCTATGCCACCCTGTGGCATTTAAGTCCACCCTGATTCCTGGCAGACCCCCGGTGGCAAGAGTTTGATAAAGACCCTCCTTTGCCCCCTTCTAATTTGTGGTGTGCCTGATTGCCTTTTCCTTTTATTTTAGACTTTGTTTAACAGAAACATTGATATTTTGGCTTATTCTCCACACCTCAAAAACCACTTTGTTCCGGACGATGCACAAGACTGTTAAACCAGCTGATTTTACAGTATATGATTTATTGTACGTGCTTTTCAGCATGATACGTGTTTACATTCGTTTTTATCTTGCCATTCTTGTGTTTTATATGGGTAAAACACAGAGACGTAACTAGAAACCTCAGGGCCCCGGTGCAAGAATCCATGATGGGCCCCCCTCGTCGTCTGTGGGGAGGGGCCGTGGCGGACCATTGAAGTCAGCGGTGAATACCAGTACGCCCCGCGCCTTCAAGACCCGCCCTCCGCGCGGGCCCCAGATACATGATGTATACCCAGATAACAGACCCCCAGTAATTAGCCAGTGTCAGAGACCCCCAGTAATTATCCAGTATCAGAGACCCCCAGTAATTATCCAGTATCAGAGAACCCCAGTAATTAGCCAGTATAGGAGACCCCCAGTAATTAGCCAGTATAGGAGACCCCCAGTAATTAGCCATTATCAGAGAACCCCAGTAATTAGCCAGTATCAGAACCCCAGTAATTAGCCAGTATCAGACCCCAGTAATTAGCCAGTATCAGAACCCCAGTAATTAGCCATTATCAGAACCCCAGTAATTAGCCAGTATTAGAACCCCGGTAATTACCCAGTATCAGACCCCAGCAATTAGCCAGTATTAGAACCCCAGTAATTAGCCAGTATCAGACCCCAGTAATTAGCCAGTATCAGAACCCCAGTAATTGGCCAGTATCAGACCCCCAGTAATTAGCCAGTATTAGAACCCCAGTAATTGGCCAGTATCAGACCCCAGTAATTAGCCAGTATTAGAACCCCAGTAATTGGCCAGTATCAGACCCCAGTAATTAGCCAGTATTAGAACCCCAGTAATTGGCCAGTATCAGACCCCCAGTAATTAGCCAGTATTAGAACCCCAGTAATTGGCCAGTATCAGACCCCCAGTAATTAGCCAGTATCAGACCCCCAGTAATTAGCCAGTATCAGAACCCCAGTAATTAGCCAGTATTAGAACCCCGGTAATTACCCAGTATCAGACACCAGCAATTAGCCAGTATCAGACCCCAGTAATTAGCCAGTATCAGAACCCCAGTAACTGGCCAGTATCAGACCTCCAGTAACTAGCCAGTATTAGAACCCCAGTAATTAGTCATTATCAGAACCCCAGTAATTACCCAGTATCAGACCCCAGCAATTAGCCAGTATCAGACCCCAGTAATTAGCCAGTATCAGAACCCCGGTAATTAGCCAGTATTAGAACCCCAGTAATTGGCCAGTATCAGACCCCAGTAATTAGCCAGTATTAGACCCCCAGTAATTAGCCAGTATCAGAACCCCAGTAACTAGTCATTATCAGAACCCCAGTAATTAGCCAGTATCAGAACCCCAGTAATTAGCCAGTATCAGAACTCCAGTAATTAGCCAGTATTAGAACCTCGGTAATTACCCAGTATCAGACCCCAGCAATTAGCCAGTATCAGACCCCAGTAATTACCCAGTATTGCAAATTCACTAAAAAGAATTTGCATTGTTTTGCTGTACGTTTGGATCTTTGTGCGTGTTTGTAATCGCGTTGGATACACTGAGGTGTTTTTTTTATGTGCCTTGTCCTTGATTTTATTCCCAATAGATTTGAAAATGAAAAAGGTTTTGCTTATTATTGTCATCATTATCATCGTCATTTATTTAGCGCAAACGGTTTCCGCAGCGCTGTGCTATAACCAATAGGAACAAGACACAAATAGACAGGCATAGTAAAGGAGGCAAGAGGGGTAGAGGGCCTTGTTCAGCGGAGCTTACAGTCTAGAGGGACTGAGGTGGAAATTGTTATGGATTCAAGCTCGCACTTCCGTCCTGGCTGGTGCCGCTTCCGCTGTTCTAGGTGGTGAGAGTGAAGGTGATCGTAGCTCCACAGACTAGACGACACGTAGTCCTGTGACCAAAACGTTGAAGCTGACCCTTGCAGCGTGAACACCAGTGGTTAAGTTTTTAATAAATAAGTGTGGGAACTTACCAACATTTCTGTCCATTCTGGTCTTAAAATTACTGGGAGCCGAAGCAGCTGCAGCACTTCTTTATGCATGATAATGTCATTCCCATGTCCTCCCAATGAACTTAAATGCAGGAAAACCCTTAATTATAGACGGTTTAATAAAATTGTGTCTATACAGAAAGGTATTGCAGCTTCCCAGTATGTCAGCCAAAAGGGAACCAAGTTCCTTCTGCTAAAATAGTGAGGGAACTCCGTTCCTGCAGGACTTGACGCCTAGTGAACACCAAACCAAGGCCGGACTGGCCTACCGGGAAACCGGGAGGAATCCCGGTAGGCTGTTAAATTTTGGGCCACTTTTATTTTTTTGCTCTCAGAACCCGCGGCCACGGGTTGGTGGTGGGCCGGCCCGTGTACACATTGCCTGGCCTCCTTAATGCTCAGCTCCGGTATCGGACTCTTTGAGTACAAATCCTGAGCTGATTGTTTGAGTGAGGGGCCGCCCGGGCTGACAGCCGCTGCAGCATGCGTGCCTTCCCACATACTGAAGGCTGGGAATGGCACGCACGCTGTATTAGTGCCACCCCTTCCCCTCCACGTGATGTGCGTAGAAACGCAGGCGCAGAACGTCTGCGCCCCGCGTGTCTCACACCTAGTGGAGGGAGGCAGCTCACGGAGGAGGCCAGGGCAGCAACCGCCCATTAAAGGCTCCTGGGCTGGCGCTGCACCTTCTCACAGTTAGCTGCGGCGGGAGGACAGGGGCTGGAACGTGTCTCGGGAGTACCAACATATAGGCGGAGGCAGTGCCGAGGAGACACAGGACCACATGCAGCATTCGCGAGGCAACTAGAGATATGGGTGAGTGACTGATTCATTGAAGTTGATTTTGGATCCCCCAGAAGGCAGGCCGCTCTCAAATCTTTTAACATCCCCCCACCAGCAGGCCCCTCAAATTCGTTTGTGAGGGACCAGCTGAGGGGGTCATTCTTCTACGCCCCCAGGACCCTCCTCATCAGATGAATGAGGGCAGGGTAGAAGAATGTGAGGGGCCTGCTGGGGGGTTCAAAAGAATTTGAGGGGCCTGCTGGCAGGGGGTGTCAAAAGATTGAGAGGCGCCTGGTGTTGTAAAGAGACTGTACAGCTCTGTGATACCCTCAAACACACTGCACATTACTGTACAGCTCTGATACCCTCAAACACACCGCACATTTCTGTACAGCTCTGATACCCTCAAACACACCGCACATTTCTGTACAGCTCTGTGATACCCTCAAACACACCACACATTACTGTACAGCTCTGTGATACCCTCAAACACACCGCACATTACTGTACAGCTCTGTGATACCCTCAAACACACCGCACATTACTGTACAGCTCTGTGATACCCTCAAACACACCGCACATTACTGTACAGCTCTGATACCCTCAAACACACCGCACATTACTGTACAGCTCTGTGATACCCTCAAACACACCGCACATTACTGTACAGCTCTGTGATACCCTCAAACACACCGCACATTACTGTACAGCTCTGATACCCTCAAACACACCGCACATTACTGTACAGCTCTGTGATACCCTCAAACACACCGCACATTACTGTACAGCTCTGTGATACCCTCAAACACACCGCACATTACTGTACAGCTCTGTGATACCCTCAAACACACCGCACATTACTGTACAGCTCTGTGATACCCTCAAACACACCGCACATTACTGTACAGCTCTGTGATAGCCTCAAACACACTGCACAATACTGTACAGGTCTGTGTTACCCTCAAACACACCGCACAATACTGTACAGGTCTGTGTTACCCTCAAACACACCGCACATTACAACTACAGGGCCAGGAAATATATGAAAATTAAACATTGTGACGGCCATTCCGTCACTAGAGGAAGACAAGGGGGGCCATAATACGATGTTCACGCTAAAACGTGGACACTAAGGAGAAAAACCTGTGCCTGCAGTTTTCTCCTTAGCATCCCCATTTTAGCGTGATATTACGGTGCATGCGCTAATCCAGCAGCCTGTGCCGTAACATGGCGTTAAGCCTCGAAATGCTCGAGGCAGCGCTAAGCACCTCCGCGAGCATCCCCTCCATGGAGTCCATAGGACTCCATTGAGGCCTCCTATGCTGGTCACATGACCTGCAGGATCTCGCCTCGTGAGATCCGGCAGGTCGGTGTAATGATCTGCAGAGGGAGACTGAGGGACTTTTTTGCCCTCAGTCTCTCTCTACTCCCTCTCTCAGTCTTTCTCTACTATGTGATTATTTTGGGGGGATTCAGCTGGTGCCGACTGATTCCGCAGAAACCGTATCAATTAGCACCAGGTCCTAGCTGTGGTTGACTTTTAGGTTAACCACAGCAGGACGGCAATTAGTGTTAGGACTTTGTAATCCTAATGCTAATTAACTCTTTGCACTCCCCATGTTAAGCATAGGGAGCGCAAAGTACAGTAACCTCGCGCTGAAAAGCGCAAGGTACCAAACATTAACAGTTTTTTTAACCCGTTAGCGTTAGGATTGTAATATGGTGCGCCCGCACTAGGGCAACCAGGGCTAACGTTAATGCAGTAGCGTCACTAGGGTTGGTGTCACTCGGTGCGGTAACTTATGGTGTCACCCCCCCAGTTTTACAGATTTTTTTTAACTACTCTTACTCCTAAATCAGTACTCCCATATAACACTGAATGCTCATACACACAGCACACATTACTGTGAGGTTTATTGCTGTGGAGCCCTCTCATATGCTCACACTAATTTTTGCCAACTACCAGCAAGTACGGTGCCTGTTCGAAGGCAGTGAAAGCACACATGGATATATTGCCCCCAGCAGCTCACCCATGGATATATATTGCCCCCAGTTCACATATGGATATATTGCCCAAGCTCACAATTATATATTGCCCCCAGCAGCTCGCCCATGGATATATATTGCCCCAGATCAAATATGGATATATTGCGCCTCAGCTCACACATGGATATATTTCCCCAGACCAGCTCACACATGGATATATTGCCCCAGACCAGCTCACACATGGATATACAGTTGTGTTCAAAATTATTCAACCCCCAATGCTGTAAAGGGTTTTAGGGAATTTAGTGTACATTTGTAATTGTATTCAGAATGAAATCCTACAAGGACTTTTTAAAGAACCATATGCAACTAAAATGACATCAATTGGTTTTGTAATACAGTAGTAAATGTTTCTTTTGTGAATTCTTCATTGACACAATTATTCAACCCCTTAAAGACTACCACTCTGAAGAACAGAGGTTCATTCAAGTGCTCCACAGCAATAAACCTCACAGTAATGTGTGCTGTGTGTATGAGCATTCAGTGTTATATGGGAGTACTGATTTAGGAGTAAGAGTAGTTAAAAAAAAAATCTGTAAAACTGGGGGGGTGACACCTGTGGATGTCACGGAGCAGCAATAAAGCATAATAAGCACCAATTAGGCAGCTTTAAAATGACTGTGATACTCAGCTCCTTCTAGACATTTACTGGTGTGGTTACAAACATGGTGAAGTCAAGAGAATGGTCCAGGAAGACAAGAGAAGAGGTGATTACTCTTCACAGGAAGGGCAATGGCTATAAGAAGATTGCAGAGATGTTAAACATACCAAGAGAGACCATAGGAAGCATCATTCGCAAATTCAAGGCAAAGGGCACTGTTGAAACGCTACCTGGTCGTGGCAGAAAGAAGATGCTGACTTCGACTGCTGTGCGCTACCTGAAGCGTAGAGTGGAGAAAAGTCCCCGTGTGACTGCTGAGGAACTGAGAAAAGATTTGTCAGATGTGGGTACTGAAGTTTCAGCTCAGACAATACTGCGCACACTGCGTAATGAAGGCCTCCATGCCAGAACTCCCAGGCGCACCCCCTTGCTGTCTCCAAAGAATAAGAGGAGTCGACTGCAGTATGCCAAACGTCATGTGGACAAACCACAGAAGTTTTGGGATAGTGTTCTGTGGACTGATGAAACAAAATTAGAACTGTTTGGGCCCATGGATCAACGCTATGTTTGGAGGAGGAAGAACAAGGCCTATGAAGAAAAGAACACCTTGCCTACTGTGAAGCATGGCGGGGGGTCAATCATGCTTTGGGGCTGTTTTGCTTCTGCAGGTACAGGGAAGCTTCAGTGTGTGCAAGGTACCATGAATTCTCTTCAGTATCCGGAGATATTGGATGACAATGTGATGCAGTCAGTCACAAACCTGAGGCTTGGGAGACGTTGGACCTTTCAACAGGACAATGATCCCAAGCATACCTCCAAGTCCACTAGATCATGGTTGCAGATTAAAGGCTGGAACATTTTGGAGTGGCCATCGCAGTCACCTGACTTAAATCCGATTGAGAACCTCTGGTGGGACTTAAAGAAAGCAGTTGCAGTACGCAAGCCTAAGAATGTGTCTGAACTGGAGGCTTTTGCCCATGACGAATGGGCGAAGATACCCGTAGATCGCTGCAAGACACTTGTGTCAAGCTATGCTTCACGTTTAAAAGCTGTTATAACTGTAAAAGGATGTTGTACTAAGTACTAAGATTGAATGTCACTTGGGGGTTGAATAAAACTGATAATGATGTGAGCACAGAAAAGACATTTGTGGTTATTTCATTATAAATGTTATGTTATATTTGTCTGAGGAAGACAAAGTAATACAATACCAGCGCTGCTTGAATAGGGTCCACTCGTGACACCCAGTTTATTTCCAGTGAGGACAGGAAAATACACAACACAGACGTTTCGGGGTCACAGCCCCTTCCTCAGTGCGTAGTGCCCTAACCCTTAACAGACAAAACCCATATATATATATATATATACAAACACATAACAGGTAGGACAGCCAGACATCCCCTCAGCAGGTGAAAAAAATCTCCACAGATAATTAAGACAAATTGGTTTCACAATACTCTTACCGATTTTCCATGTGTGTATGTATTGATATTTGTCTGACCTACACGTGCCTCTTTGATTTAATTGTAAGCAAGATGACTGAATGATCAAAATCAATGTCAAACTGACCAAAACACTCAATTTCAGTGGGGGTTGAATAATTTTGAACACAACTGTATTGTCCCAGACCAGCTCACACCTGGATATTGCCCCAGCTCTCATGGATATTGCCCCAGCAGCTCTCATGGATATTTCCCCAGCACACATGGATACTGCCTCAGCTCACATGGATATGCCCCAGCTCTCATGGATATGCCCCAGCTCTCATGGATATGCCCCAGCTCTCATGGATATGCCCCAGCAGCTCTCATGGATATGCCCCAGCTCTCATGGATATGCCCCAGCAGCTCTCATGGATATGCCCCAGCAGCTCTCATGGATATGCCCCAGCAGCTCTCATGGATATTGCCCCAGCTCATGGATATTGCCCCAGCTCATGGATATGCCCCAGCAGCTCTCATGGATATTGCCCCCAGCTCATGGATATGCCCCAACAGCTCCCATGGATATTGCCCCCAGCTCATGGATATGCCCCAGCAGCTCTCATGGATATTACCCCCAGCAGCTCTCATGGATATTGCCCCCAGCTCATGGATATGCCCCAGCTCCTCCCATTGATATGCCCCAGCAGCTCTCATCCAGCTCCTCTCATGGATATTGCCCCAGAAGCTCTCATGGATATGCCCCAGCTCCCCTCATGGATATTCCCCAGCTCCTCTCATGGATATTGCCCCAGCTCCTCTCATGGATATTGCCCCAGCAGCTCTCATGGATATGCCCCAGCTCCTCTCATGGATATGCCCCAGCTCCTCTCATGGATATTGCCTCAGCAGCTCTCATGGATACTGGCCCCAGCTCCCCTCCTGCCGCCGCCGTGGTTTCGGCTCCCTCTGAGCGTCCGGCGGCATGGAGCTTGGGTGCTCGCCTGGGGGAGCCACGTGACCAGCCGCGATCTCGCAAGAACTCGGCTGGTGACGTGGTTCCCCCAGGCGAGTGCTGAAGCTCCATGGCTTCGGACACTTGCAGGGAGCCGAACACTGCGTCGCAGTGCGGGCCGCACTCCCCCCACCTTGCGACGCCACTGTGTTAACGCTCAAACAGGTGAACACTAACATTAGAATTAGGAATGTAATATGGCCCAAGTAGTTTTAGTGAACATCAGGATCACTAGTTCCAGTGGTTCAGGAATGGTGGGGGCCATGGAAGTGGAATCTATCATGAGGTGGTGGTAGGCGAGGAGAAGGATGGGTCGGCATCAGTGATGTGGTACGCTAATCTAAAGAGATGGGTTTTACGGTTATTTCTTTAAAGCCTGAAGATTAGGGGAGAGTCAGGGCCAGGTAGGTCATTCCACATGACTGGAGCTGCCCATGAAGTCTTGGAGGCGAGAGCTGGCGGTGCGGGTGTAGAAAGAGGACTTATTTTTTAACTAATGCAGCTGTAATTTAAAAAAAATGTGATTCAGAGGGTGGAATACATCTTTCAGCGGCATCCCTGTTGCAGGATTCAGCGGGGAAACAAAACCAACCAGCTCAATACGGAACTGGCTGTTCCCACCAGAGACATTGTGTCCACCGGCTTGTGGTCTCCTAGGCTCTATCATTATCATAATAATGAAGATAAAGTGTGTGAGAGGAGCATCAACCACAAGAATACTAATTAATGTCTTCTCAAAGAGTAGGGAAACAATCTCTTTACATCATACGATGCCCCTGGAAGCGGGTCATGTCCGATCTGGGTTGAACCTGCCGAAACGCTCACTATCTATAGCAACGTGCCTGGCATTCTATTGTGGGAAATAAAAGAACGCCGTGAATATAAACCTAGTTAAACATTTCCTTTTTTAACTTTTACACAGTTTATATACCAGAAGCCAGTGTGTTGTCTTATTATGATTCTCTTTATCCTTTGTTTGCAGAATTTACACACAATTACAGCGAGACTCTCTGTCTCTTCAACGTCTATAAAATAAGAAGAAAAACGCCAATATTGCCTAAAAAGACACTAAAATCTATTGTAAAGTCACAGTTCTGTCTACGATGACCCTCTACCCACAAACGAGTATTGGGAGGAAGCAGGCGCCTTTCTTTAAAGCAACAACAACAAAAAATAGTAGTGTTTAAAAAAATAAAAATATATATAAAATAAAATTTTAAAAAAATTGTGTTAAAAAAAAAAAAGGAAGAAGAAAACCGGAAAATTTTAACATTTCATTTTTCTTTCCCCAGAGAAAGATGTCCAACACAGGAGTGTGTTTTTCTGTTTTCTGTGTAAAACCAAAGAAAAGTGTTTTTTAATTATTATTATTATTTATTTTTTTTAACAGAGCTCATGCCTACTTTGCCTAGTAACAAATATGGCCCTGGCAAGAAGTAATAATAGGTGCAGAGGGATCATCCTAAAATTCAAAAAGATAATTGTTTTTTAAAAAAATAGCTCTTTTAGATACTTGGGTCCTCAGGTCTGGTATGATTTATGGTGGAGAATGCTGCTCTACTCAAGAGTAGAGAGAAAGAGAGGCGCACGCCACCATATGT
Organism: Leptobrachium leishanense; assembly: GCA_009667805.1. Classification (NCBI taxonomy): domain Eukaryota; kingdom Metazoa; phylum Chordata; class Amphibia; order Anura; family Megophryidae; genus Leptobrachium; species Leptobrachium leishanense. Next base: position 46,320,198 of record CM019063.1, on the reverse strand, counting down.
CACCCAGAATGAGTGCACCAAAGTCCATAGGTAGCCAACCCATTGTGTCTTTACAACCAAAGAAAGAACAGGTCACATCAGGTGGATATGTTGCACATAGGAGCAGATTTGTACTGGAAAATGCAACGTTTTGGTCATATCCAAGGACCGATGCTTGATGAAGGCCCTTGGATAGGACCAAAACGTTGCATTTTCCAATAAAACTCTGCTCCTCTTTGCAACATACCCTCCTGGTGTGACCCATTCTTTCTTCATACGTTCCCTGGAGGCTCAAGGGGGAAGACTATTAGCATAAGGTTACAAATGTTCAACCTGTCTTTAAGGGTAAATATTTGTGGGTCTTTGCTTATGCCAGGGCTCATAATTTCAAGTCCCAAGCTACTAACCAGGCCATAAGAGTTACTCATCACCAGTTGCTCCACCTAACCGATACCCAGCCTTTGAGGAGGCAGGGAAGCTCCTCTCCACCCCCCCCCCCCCAGTGACCGAGAGGAGCTGGGTCAGGTTAGGCAGCTGGTTCATGCCACCATGCAGCCTGGGGAAGGGTGAGCTTCATGGTGGCAACGCCGGAATACACAGCACAAAATAATTTATTGTGCTGCCTGCATGCGCATTTCTACTCGCCCTCATTTAATTTCCACTCGCCAAATGTGAGCAGGCGAGTGGAAATTTTGAGCCCTGGATTAAGATATTGAAGAATTTGTATCTACCTGACATGTCGGGTTGTTTAACCCATTAGCGATTCAAAGGCAATGTTTGCGCAGCGCTATATCCTCCGATAAGCTAAAGCTGATGCTAGTGTTAGCTTGAAGAACGTGATAGAGCCCTTTAAATTTTCAGGACGTCCGTTGCGTATCCTCGGCTCATTTGTTAATGTTAGCAGCTCCTCTAGAATACGGCCGATGTTTGCAGTAACTTAAAACAAATTTATGTTGATAAGAAATAGAACTTATAAAATGTTTTTTTTTTCTCTAAGTATGTATAATTTTTTTATTCACATTGTCCAAACAGTGAATATTACAAGAAAAAGTTTAACCCTTCGCTGCTGAGCCATTTCACCCCTGTGCGCTGAGCTAATTTTTACTGGTTTCGCTCATCATGTTTAAACGCGATTTGAAGCCACGTTTTATTATACAACCCAGACATATTATATATCGTTCTTTCCGACAGACTCGGCAGATTCATAATATATCATTATTATATGTTTTCGTCATGTCCTGCCTGTATATTATAACAAAAAATGCAATAAAATTTGAATTTTTAATCATCTAAAGCGTGTAAAGTGATTTTCTCCACATTTTATCATCCGAGCCTTTGCGGTTATTTATTCTATGGGGTGCGCTTGTTAAAAAAAATTGAAATGGGATCCCGTTAATTTCTGAGAAAAAAAAAGTATGGGATTTTAGGTAAAACCCCACCCAAAAAAAATCGTTAGTGCAGCATCATTGTTCACATTATCATTGAAATGTGAACAATAATTCTGCATTAATAAAACAAAAAAAAATCCCAATCCAGCCCCTAAGGGGTTAAAGGCAGGCAGCCACTGCTTGGAAGGGCAGGCTTTGCCCTTCCAAGCAGTGCCTGTCTTTTTGCTGTGCCCCTTACGGATGGGGAGGGAGAGAGGTCCAAAGGACCTACCACTCCCCTTCAGGCACCTTCCCTGCTCTGGTGGGGGGGTGCTTGGAATAGACGTCATCGCGCCCTTCCAAGATGTCAGCCCGCACCGGGAGGCCGCAACAATCAGCCGAAATACCGACCGATTGTGGGCTGCGACGTCAGGACGTGCTCAGCACGTCCTCCGTATGGAAAGGCCACTTGGCTGGATGCGCTGAGCGCGTCCTCCACAGCCAAGTGGTTAAAATGTCTATTTTTACCTAATATCTCAATACACAACATAGAAAAAGAAACAATGAGAAACAACTGAAAAAAAGCATATATAAGGCGTTATTCAAAAAGCACTGTAAATTCTGTGACATGTCGGTGCTCTTTTGTTTGCCGTACGTCAAACAATTCAAGTTCTCCAACCCTGCGGTGAATTCATTTATTTACCGCAGTCCGCAGGGTCCCCGAACTGCACAGATCGGAGCAGCCAAACGCCACCGAACACAGCTGATCAGCCCTCCGAACGCAACCACCACCTGCTGAACGCCACCGATGATCTGCCAAACGACGCCAAACTGATCGCTGCACGTCGCAGCAAAAAGTCGCTCCGCCGCTGAACTGGGACAAGGGTAAAAGCAATTCTTATAAAGGTGTTTAAAACAATAAAAATGCATGAAAATAAAAAATGGTCTGTCACGGAATACAAAACATATGCCATAATAAAAATAGGAATCCAAAAATTTGCCTAAAAGAAAATTCCGAAAAAATACCTAAAATGTTTTTTTTTAAAAAAATAATAAAGATAAAAAAATCATAAAGAAATTGTAAGGGTTTGACTGCGGGTAGTGTAGCAGGTTGGTTGTGAGCCCAGGATGCAGTGATGAAGGCAGATTCAGAATAGCAATGAGTGTTTATTGCAGGTAAACACAGTGGCATGAAATCAGATAGGGTACAGGCAATGGCGTTGTCAGGGTTCAGCAAGGGGGTTCGGTACACGGCAAGGCTGGCAGAGAATAGTCGGTGGTACAGCAGGGGTTCGGTACACGGCAAGGCTTAGGCTAGGGTCAGACTGAGGCAGTGCGAACGCGCGTTCTGGCGCACATAATCACGGCCGCACTAGCAGCAGATGACGGGCAATGACGGCCAATATACGACGTACGGTCGCACAAAAGTCCGGCCGCGCAACGCAAGTGGAAAATGAACGCATTTTTTCGAGAACGTTAAACCGCTGGTACTGACGTACAGAGTGCGCTGCGGCCGCATAGCAGCGTGTGTGCGTGATTAGGAGATGTCAGACGCTGCTAATGTCCAGCCTACATAACGTTCAAACAGCCGGATTTCCCTAGACTTCTTTTCACCCCATCGTCATGAAATACGTCCAGAATTGCGCATCGTCTGACCACTTAAGCGTATTCCGTGAAAAAATGCGTGCGCACGCATCGACGTACATTTTGACGGTGGCCGCAGAAAATGCGCTCATCTGTCCCTAGCCTTAGATGGGGCAGAGGGGGAGCAGGATGGGAGGGTTACTGGTGAGTGAAGCAATGAGAGTCCAGATAAATAGCAGAAGGTCCTTGGGGTCTTAGCAGAGAGTTCAGGAGATGGTCAGGCGGTTTCAGGGAGCTTTAGTAAACAGGTAACGCAGTCAGTAACTTCAATGTGGAAGTGCAGGGTTGAGGGTGGGACTCCCTTATATGCAGGGCTAATCAGGGAGGATGAAGGGCAGGTGTGGATCCAGGGCCAGAACGGTAGAATCAGGAAGGTGAATTGTTTATACAAGGGTTTTGGAATCTGCAGGGGACATGTAGTAAAAGGCACAAAAAGGGGCGCCAGGGGGTGAGGGCCTCCAGGACCTTACAGAAATGGCTATTTGCTGAAAAAAATAAACGATTGAATAAAAAAATAAAAAGGATAATTTATTTTTTTTACATTGAACGCTATGTGATTCTCTTGTTTAAACCTGTCGAACTGAATCAACGAAAATCAGGTCATTTCACTGACACTTCGGTGCAGTTTGGTGTTCTGTGAATAGATCAACCATTACATCTCTGTGGGACAATTTCGCTGCTGCTGAAGGTTTCCGAATTGGGGTGATTTGTGGCGAACTGCACCGTATTTCACTGCCATTTCGCCATGCAGTATTTGGCGATTTGACAGCTCTCTGAATAGACCAAATGCCCCAAAATCGCACCATTCGGTGGCATGTTTGACGCTTATTGAATAACTCGTTCACCTTCTCGTTGGAGACTCTGGGTGGTTGTCCGCCATGGTGGAATGAGTACTTAAACACATGAGGCTTGAACAGAAGATCCGTAAGAGTCCACACACTACTCGTGAAACATCTCACTGACCACCTTTCGCTGTATATTGATGTATAGATCAGACATCAACACCCTTGACCTCACATGTTTCGAAGCTACATACCCCATGATGCTCAGCCCCTCATTAGGTTGGCTGAGCCTCATGGTAAATGTATTTCCAAACATCTAGAGGGCCGAGGTTGCTGATCCCTTATGTAACCGACAAAGATAAAGCATGAGAAGACGTAGAGTTGGTTCGGTTGGTTCTGGCGTATGAAGGTCTTTGCGATCTCCTTTGTCTGATTTATTGGTGGCCTCGAGATGTTCCAGACAGCTCGACTCTCTCAAGGGTGAACGAGCGACACCTTTTCCTGTTTATGTAGAAATCAAAAAAGGTGCATTGTGTGAGATTGTTTGGAAACGTGACCCCATTACCCAATTATTACCGTGCAACAAAGGAGCTAAAAGTCCCAAAGTCACATGTGTTTATGTTCACTTGAAGCCTCGGCTTCCTTTCTCCAAGACTTTGATTAAGAAAGTTGTCTTCCAGCCAAATTAATTATCGGTTCAAACAGCGGCACTCGGAATTCTGAAAAGCCTTTGATACTAAAACCGGGTTCCTGGCTGTGACTCTTAATTGAAACTGCAGGTCAGAGGCGCCGAAACACCAAACGTGCAAGGTCAATGGCATTAAACGAGAAGCGAGGATCCCCGGGAACTGCTCACTGCAAGGGAAAGAGTAAAGAAAAACAAAAAGGACGAAAATGTGGTGTATGAACCCATAAACACCATTTACACAAAAGTAATGAAAATATATATATCTATACAGTATATGACCCGCTATGCTGAGGGATCTTAAGCCAGACCTTGGTGCCTATAAGGCATATTTTACCATTGTGTTTATTTTATTATAGTTACAGTACATACAGGGTTATTCCGGTGCTGTTTCGTTCCCGGCACTTCGTTGTGTCAAATTCCCCGCCCTGCGGTGAATCTAGCATTCACTTCAGGGTCCCAAAGTGCAGGGACAAGCTGCCGAACGCATCCAAAACACCCCTGCAAAAATCTCAGAATTGATGTGACAAACCACTGCAACACCAACCGCCGAACGCATACGAAAAAAATAAAAAATAAATAAATTAATAATGAATTGATTCGAAAACCTGTCGAAAAAAATAACTAAATTGATCTGAAAAAAGCCGACAACCCGACGAACAGAATGCTGACCTGCCGCCAGAAAAAGCCGACAAGACAACGAAGGGGTAAACTTTTAAAAGTTGCTTGCGAAAAAACTACTGCACGAAAATTCCTGGAATTAATATGTAAGGTCCTATGAATAATAATGAAAAGATCTGTCACAGAAAAAAAAAACCTGCTATTTAAAATCTTTTAAAATTATTAAAATTTAAAAAAAAAAATTTGCAGGAAAAAAAAAAAAAAAAAAAAAGGCCTAAAAAAATCATGAACAATAAATAAAGAGACTTTTTGTGGCAAATTAAAATAATAAACGGTTTATTAGATATTGGATTAAAACAGGAATATTTTTAACATTAAAGCCTATGGGATTCGCCTGATTAAACCTGCCGAATGAAAACACCGACCAGCAGGGCAATTCACTGACATTTCTCTGCTGTTCGGTGTTTCTGAATAGATTAACCATTGCTTCTCTATGGGGATTTCACTGCTGTCGAACAGGCACCGTATTTCACTGGCAAAATTTGGTGAACTGCCAGCACTCTGAATAGCCGAAAGGCCACGAAATTGCACCGTACGGAGAAATTCACTGTTCAGTGCAAATTCGGAGCCAATTCAGCTCTCTCTGAATAACCCTGATAGTGTCATTTTTATTATATATACTTATTAAAATGATTTTATTTTTTAAGTATACTAATATACACAGCCTGGTCATAAAAGTCACCCCCTGGATGTAACTCAGCCAATAGATGCTCGCCTTCCATTGGATAATTACTGCAGTGATTAATATGTTTCAGCATAAAATGAGGTCATGTGACTCCCTGAATATACTGAATGAGCAGGTTTTTCCATCAATGGTTTTTTTCTCCCGACGGCACAGCGGGCATATTCCAAGATGGGAAAAATATGGTAAGCGACCACAACATATACTACCACCGGAATCCCAAAGCTTAGCCAGATGATTCGTGGTTTCCCCTAAACCAATAAGCAAAAGATGTGTACATATCTGCTCAGCGCGATTGTAGTCGGTCTCAAGATTCAGATGGCTCCCATAGATATCATCATCCACATGTATATAGAAGCAAAAGCTATATATATATAGAAGCAGAAAATATATATAATGGTGCAGTGAGTAACAATTAATGTATTAAATACAAACAGCGTATAGTTTTTCCACTCACAAGTATAGAGCCCTATCAATAGCTCTGAGTGGATCAATGCATCTAGGTATTTTTTCTTGATTTTTCCAAGGCAACCCACATCTCCTTAAGACGGTCTCTCGCCACAATGATGAATATATAAAAGAAGGTGAAAAGAGAATCTGCTTGTGCAGATATGACACATGGAATATATCGATAATCTTCAAACAGGTTTTAACTCACAATTGATGGAGCTTATCCGAGCTCAAGATGTGGCGCCTATGGATTTATTGTATAGGTCAAATTCACGAAAACCTCCACGACAGTAGGGACTTGACCTTGAATTTTTTTTATTTATTTAAAAAACTCTTAAGAACAAATAAAATACAGGGCTATATTAGCATCCAGCATGGCTATGCAGATGACCAGGATGCGTTTCGCCGCAGACTGCGGCTTCATCAGCTGGTTTACAAGCCCATACTGTCTGTGTGTGTATCTATAGTCCCCATTAAAGAAGATGAATGTCCCCACATGTCGTCAAACTGTAATCGGCGTGCATTCCACGCCTCCGTTTGCAGGTTTCACGTGTTTCAATGAGCGCCGCCATGTTGTGCGTTGTGAATGTTCGCATTCCACGGAACATAGCGTGACGTACTACCAGTTTAGATCCTCTTCTATTTCCAGTTTGGCGCGTGTTTGTCTCACAATAAAGACAATTGGGACATGTGATCCCAGACCTGAACAGTTACAGCGAAACCCTGGAGCGGCACAGGGTGGAATAGCTATCCCAGAGCAGGGAAGAGATGGTCTGGATTCCTCTCACCACCAGGGGACCTGTCACCTGGCTGGAAGGTGGAAACATGACACATGATTTTTTATTTCCTGGCTGCAGGTTACCAAATCGGTCACTTGTGATGTCACACACAGAGAGAACACTGAAGTCACAGTCTTAGACCAATCGCTGTAGCATTTGTTCCCAGAGACGCAGGTGATGTATCAGTTGTGCGTATGCACGTGCAACTCCGATCCATCGCTCTGTGCAGGCGCTACGGAATGTGCGTGCATGAGATGTACGAGTCCTGTTGAGCTGCACAAATTGCGGTTCCTACTCTACACAAGTTACATAGGAGCACATATTGCACAGAAAAACTTCAGGGACTTCCGGGTTCGGGAGTCCCTGAAGACGAAGAGGATTAGCGCTCAGCGAAGGACAAAAGGTGAGTATAATGACATAAAAAGAGGGGAAAAAAGAAGAAACTTATTGGGCCCAATTATTTAAGGCCACATAAAGGGAAACTTTACTTTTTAATAGGGTGCTGCTTTAAATAAATTGTAACACCATTTGAACTGTTTCAATGTTATTATACAACGAGCTGAAAACACTGTTGACCTGGTTTAAGAAAAAAAAAATCCCATCATGCTTTTCCTGCACTCTTGTTTAATGATGTGAGGCACAGTCATCCCGGTGATCGCTATCACATTTGCTAATTTGGGATTTCTTTGTTTTGGTGACTGTGATTATGGAATCCAACGTCTGTTTGTGAATGGATGTTGAGACACAGATTGCTTCCAGTTCCTACGCGTTTCAACGGAGGGTGCGACTTCCTAAGGAACAGTGGAACATGAATGTCTTAGTGGTCAATAAATTCCATGCCTAAAATAATGACAGAACATTGGTTTGTTTTCTTCCTATCCGGCAGGGTCTAATTAGTGAAAAATGCAAGCGTCTGTCAACTGTGCTTTAAGCTCCCGAAATAGTGAGTAGTCTTTACAGTCTCAAAAGAAGACACTTAAGTGGGGGGTGAACTCTTGCCAAGGCGATTATATGACCGGATAAGATCCGCTTCTCTATACTATAAGGACCCATTCTCCATCTCCAGTCAACCTGTGGCCAGTGGCCATGGTGGCCCAATGGGCATGTGCCAGGTTTCCCCAGTATTGACGTAAAAGCATTCTACATAGAGGTCAGTAGATGTATAAATACGGGAATCGTGTTGTGATGGTAGTCACTTAAGACTTGGGGTACATGGATGTAAAGACGTTATGGGAAGTGTGGGACTGCAGTTTTAGTGGGCCTGATATTTCAAATTGTTCCCCAACCCTCTGCCATGTCAAGGTCACCCTATACTTACAATTGTGCATACAGGATGTTTGTGTTCTCTGTGCCCTATCCACAGATGTCTGGGTTGTATTATCCCCTGATGTAGTTTTTCTAGAGTGTTGCATGGTATATGCTCTGCAGTTTCCCTTATTTGTAATGTGTACTTGTGCATGTGTGTGTGGGAGGGGGTTCCTCCTTTTGTTTATTACCCCAGTGTGTGTGGGAGGGAGTGGCTCTTCAGTATGCTGATACAGTTATAATTACAGGTACATGTATTTATAAAGCGCCAACAAGTTCCGTAGGTGTGTTTTTATCTCTGCTGTGCTGTTCATCCCCTGTGTGTGTTGTCCTATTGTAAACTCAACATAAAGTCAGTCTAAGTTCTGTGTTCACCCTACAAGGAGCTCTGGCTATTGACTGGGTGGAATTGGGCGGGCAGAATCAGTACTCTTTTGGGATACTGATGGTGAGAGGGAGCCTTGCTGCACAGGGATACCCACACTGCATACTGACCCCCATTACACATGTATTTTACAAAAACTCTTGATAATGAGACCTAGAGACTGCCCTGACTTAAATATCCCATATGGTAAAACATAACCTTTATTTAGGTATAAGATTTAAAAAATATTATACCTAAATAAAGGTTATGTTTTAATATACGGGATATTTCGCACAGTGCAGTCTCTAGGTCTCATTATCAATTAGATTTGGGTAACCCCCAGGGTGCTTTACTTCCGAGGGACTGCACCCCTTGTCTATTTTCACCACTTTTTAGGTTGCTACATTAATCCTCATGTAGATAATACGATCTGTATCCACTTTTGTATAATTTTACAAAACTCTGCTGCAAAGTTCCAAGCAACAGGATACCGTAGAAAGCTAAAGCTGCTGGCTAAAGTGGACATACTTGTCCTTGGATTGAAAACTAGATAAAAGATAGAGTTTAATGAGTAGGTGGGAATGGAAAAATGAACATGGACCAAAGTGGAGAGTGGAGTAAGTCAGGGGGCCTATCCTATTCCTGGGTCCATAGGTTTACAAAAAAAAATAATTATGGATTTTAAAGGCATGAAGGTGCAACTAAAGATACTTTTCACTGTGAAGCAACAATTTCAACACACAGGATCAGATGGATATTTCATCTCTCTGTTTCTTCTTGTCTTTGTAATTACAAAATGAACTGAACTTCTAAACCCACATTTCCTCAATCCAACAGTACATTCCCATGATACACATGTTCCATAGTGGTGCCGAAGGAAAAAAAATACTTGGGAGCCTTCAACCAGTGCTTCATTCAGCAGTGTGTTCAGTAAGTTGGACCCCATTTATGTGGGACCCCCTTAGGAATCTGAGCTTAAAGGTAAACTTTAGGCAGTGTGAGAACTCAATCGTATCTGAGTGGTCATACTGACCTGAGCTCTCTCTCCCCCCCCCCTCAGAGGAGGTATAGGGGCTCAGTGGGTCAAAGGGCAGATTCAGCCCTCCGAGTGCATTGTCTTCATACAGTGCTGAGCTCAGGTTCCAAGGCTTTGGAACCTATAGGAAGTAGGTCCCACCAATGGCTCGCAATGCCTTCAAGAAGAAATAAAAAAAAGAGAAATCATACAGAACTGCAAGTTTGCATTTTTGCAAGAAGAATCACAAAATGATGCTTCGATGATGACCTGAAGGTCTAATCAGCCATAATAATGACCTTGTTGGTTGTGATTCAAAGGGTTTATCCAAAATATTGCGGTGGGATGATGCAGAATTGATGCACTGAGCCATGAATAAGTAGGATTTGATGTTCCTAGCATTCCTGGGATGTCAGGAAGCTTGATAAAACGTTGACAGATCACATGGTCCATATAAACATTCACCACAACGGTATCAAAAAATTATATTGCAATAATTAGGCTCCAGTCGGAGTACCTCTTATAAAGCTGCTGCATGTTAAGAGATTGTCGATGAGGTGTCTGTCCAGGTTATTCCAGAGGAATATTTCCCAATTCCCTCACACTGACAGACGTCACTGAGCAACATTTTTCCACTCTGTGACCAGAAAGAAGTAACACAGTATCCAGGATTCTACATGTTGTCCACCACAATACTCAAGACTGCTTTAATATTACGATTTTATGTCTGCATTTATTAACTTCTTGCTGATTAGTTGACTTTTAAATCTTCCCCCTCTTTTCGTTAGACTCTTCCCTTCTGCTTCTCCATTATCGTGAATACCTCCAATACAACCAGCTCACTATTACTAAATCTTACTGACTGTGTCTCTTTCTCCATACAGCAATCGGATCATCCTCAGTCACCCTCCCAGCGCCTCCTTTTATCCCCTCTGCAGTCCCGTCCTCCAACCAGTACCTGTCCTAATCTTATAGCTCTCCCTTCCATCTGTTTCCACTTCTCACTCTGATTACTCTTACCAAGCCCAACCTTCTGGTCCTTCTCATGCAATCCCTGATAGATTCTTTCTGGCCACCAGCTCCATACTCCCTCTGCTCCCATTCGTTTCACATACACTTGTCCCTTAGATTGTAAACTCACGGAATTTCTGGCTGAGCACCTGTATAAAGTGCTGAATTAACAGGACAGTTATCCGAAGTGCAGGGTCGTCTCTTCCTCAAGTATCATTATTATGTCTCGGATTTGTGCTTCCCCACTGTAAAGCGCTATGGAATCCGGTGTTGCTATATAAATGCTGCTGTAACTATCAGGGTTATTCAAAGAGAATTGAAAAGTCACCGTACATTCGTTGACTTATGGTTTGGTTCAATTCGGCTTGATTCGGCGATCCTTTGTTCGGCGACTCTGCGGTGCATTCAGCAAGCACCACGGGGCCGTCGTGGTGCAGGGAAAAATTGCCGCAAACCCGACGAACACTCACTGCAAGACCCAGGCGAATGCACACCGAAACCTGCAAAAACACTTGGATTAAACCCACCGAACACGCTGGAGAAACCCGAGCAGGAGCTGATCAGAGCACAGAGCAGCCGCGGGAAAAACCTGACCCCACAGACGAATGGAGTGAAAAAAAAAAAAAACAGTACGCTTGAATGTTTGACAAGTGAAACGCTGTTTGCAAATAAACTACTGAACGAAAATGTCTGAAATTTACATATAAAATCCAATGAATGATAATAAAAAGGGCTGTTACAGAAAAAATAAAACGATTTTTTAAAAAAAGGAAAACAAGTTTGCAAAAAAAATCCCAAAAAATGCCTAAAACATCCTAAATAAATCTGTAAAGAGACTTTTTACTGCAGAATATTACAATCAACGGTTTATTAGATATTGGATTAAAACGGGAATATTTTTAACTTTGAAGCCTATGGGATTCGCCTGAATAAACTTGCCGAATTAAACCACCGAATGGCAGGGCATTAGGGGAACCTTTCACTGCTGGTTTGTGTTCTCTGAATAGCCGAAGCATTGCTTCTCTATGGGGATTTCTCTGCCCTCGAACAGGCACCGTATGTGCAGGCAATTCGCCAGGATTTGGCGTATTACCTGCTCTCTGGATAGCCGAATGGCCAAGAAAGGTAACCGTACGCTGATTTCAGCGTTCGTTATCTCTCGGCAGCCATTCAGATCTCTTTGAATAACCCTGTATAACTTTTTTTTTTCGACTGTGCTACTTTTGCAAACTGGGTTATCTGTTCATCACCATTTTACTGTTAAGTAAATAAAGAAAGCAAGACTAAGACACTTTGGGCCCGATTCCAACCGACGTGCACACAGGTGGATGGTGAGGGAGAAAATCTGTGCAAGTAGCATCTATCGGGGCAGCACCAATCAGGAGCCATGATGGGATCCATATCTTTTGTTTATTTCCCAAGCGTTGGGGGCGAACAGGTTAATCAGACACAGGAAATGCTGATACTGGCAATAATAAAGTATATTCATCAAGATACACATTACACAGCAACAGTCTGGATACACTGTAGATGTAGATCACAGGGATGGATGGTAATTAGTGAGCGCTGGTGGAGAGTGCAGTTGGAGAATCAGGATCACTGGAGACCAGAGGCAAAGTCTACAGGTAATCCACGGATAATGTCTCCAAGCACAAAGGATAGTGGGCTATGTTGTGTTTCTAATGACACCAAGCATGATGATGTAAAATGTCACGTAAAAAATAAACACACACAAACATAAAAGATTATTTTTTTTTTGTTCCTAAGCGATGGCATTGTCCATTTGTCACGTATGAAATGAGCAATACCATTGCCGTTACTCACCTTCTCATTCCCCACGCCATGAGCAAGTTCATTGTTTTATACATACAGGGTTATTCAGAGAGAGGTGAAAACCAGGAGAATTGGCAGGAGAAGAGAACAATCTAGACCAAATAGCCGATTTGGAAAGCGAGATAAATGGGAGAATTTTTCTGATTTGGATATTGTGACTGAGAATTTTCAATTCTCCAGTCATTCTCCTGGTTTTCACCTCTTTCTGAAAAACCCTCAAAGTCATATTATTCATAAAACACAACGCGGCAAAATACAAGCTAAACATTTCGGGGGGGGTTTCAGTTTTAGTTAAAATTGTGTCTTTATTCTAAGAAAAATGCAGTTACAAGTTGTAAATGAAATCTGAATGTAAATTCAAATTTTTTTTTACACTTTTTGTTATAGCATTCAGAAAGGACATGATGTATACACATAATAATGATATATTATGGGCTCTATTACATTCTTCATGCAAAAATGCATGGTAAACGCGTGAATTTTTACGCGAAGCGGTAAACGTTAACACGCGTAATCTAACGCTGGTATTACAATCCTCGCGCATTATTTCATCCGTCAAAAAATACATCGCGGAAAAAAGATGTGCAAAAACATGCACGCATTAACGTTGCGTGCAGAAATCAGTGTGCGGACTGTTTTTTCAACGCGATCCAGCCAATCAGAATTAAGAACCACAATTATCTCATGTTAAGTTTTTGCACCTGTCAAGGTCAATCTGCGTATATATGCTGCATCAATAAAAAAAAAAACGCACAACCTCTCAATTTTATTGTTTGGGTATGTGTAGAATGTGTAACTATACTGCGCTGTATTGTTTTTTTCATGCTGGTTTGATTTTGGCCAAAACGTTCAGATTTGCCGTTACCACCAGCTTTTCAAAGACGTTAAAATTATCCGCGCAAACGCTGTGCGTTAAATTTTGCGCATAGATTGTAATACCATCCGCGTACCAGCGCACAAACGCATTTGCGCTCACAATGTTAAGTATAAGACGCGCGCAGTACATTACGCGCGTGCAGCGTTCGCGCAGGTTCACCCGCTGTAGACGTTAACGCGCATTTTTCCCGCAGACATTGTAATACGACGTTCTGCGCAAAGGGTTTTGCCCCTCGCGTTAATGCGTTTTTGCGCACGCGTTAACGTTTGCGGGAAGAATGTAATAGAGCCCTATGAATCTGCCGAGTCTGCTGAAAAAAATAAGGATATATAATATGTTTGGGTCTTATAATTAAACATCACTTCAAAACACGTGTAAACATGATGAGCAAAAAAACGGCCAAAATTAGCTCAGCACATATAGATGAAATGGCTCAGCAGCGAAAGGGTTAACATCCCTGTTGGAATCGGGCCCTCTGTGTTTCAACCAAACACCGAATCAATCGTTAAACATGGAGTCCTGGGAATCTGAACGAGCTGGAAAAATTGTCCGGCACATTTTGCTTTTATTCTTTAATTCGCCGTTGCGGTGTGTGTATTTTATGGCGAGCAGCCAAAAACCTCAAGAACTGAATTCCATGAAGGTCATGTACTCATATAGATTATTAAAGGGATTATTCGGAGAGAGCCGATCTGGACCCAAAATGCACCAAACAGTGAATTTCCCGGAACGGTGACATTTCGTTGCCATTCGGCTATTCAGAGAGCAGGCAGTTTGCCAAATTTTGGCAAACTGCCAGCCAGTACGGTGCCTGTTCGATGGCAGTAAAATCCCCCATAGAGAAGCAATGGTTAATCTATTCACCGACACCGAGTCTCTTTATTTAGGATCTTCTAGGCATTTTCCGTTTCCTTTAAAAGTGTTTTTTCTGTAACAGACCTTTTTATTATCATTCATTGGATCTTATGTGTAAATTACAGGCATTTTTGTTCAGTAGTTTGTTTTGCAAAAAGCGTTTCGATTTTAACACTTTCAACCATATTGTCTTTTTCTCCTTTTTTTATTTTTCCGGCAGCATGGTCTGCGATGTTATCGGCGGGCTCGTTGTCTTTTTCCAACATGGCGTTTCTTTGCCGTGGTTCCGGTGGGTTTTCGGCAGGTGGTCAGCAGGTTTGCGGCGGGTTTTCCCTGCACTCCGGGGACCCTGCGGTGAATGCTGAATTCACCGCAGGGTGGGGAACTTTGATTCCCCCTGAAGTGCAGGGAAGTGCGGGGAATGTGAGAGCACCGAAATGTCGGTGACATTTCGGTGCTCTCTGAATAACCCCTTAGTCTAACGTCCAATACACACGGTGTATGAGAATCAGAGGATTGTCACGACTAGATTCAAAGCAGCAGTAACAAGTCTTTGTTTAGAATGTGTTAACCCCACTAAATGACCTCCATATAAATAACCCCTCCTAAATAACCCATAAAGTCAATATATGCTCTAATGCAATTGATCAACAATGCAGGAGCAGTTCCAAAAGTCAAGTTAAACTCCATGAAATAATGATGCCAACTCAAAAAAACTTTTCAGAGAAAGCTTGTTTATTCGGCATTTCTCCGCACAATCGCTGCCAATCCCCACACATTATTTTCAAGTGGTGCACCAACTTCTCAAAACACTCCTCCCTCCCAAAATCATCTGCTCCCAATGTAGCATCCTCTCCAGTGACTATTGCCTTGAAGTTGACAGACGTCCCATCTTCAAACACGACGAGGAACATTTTGGCAAACTCGGCTTGAGCAGTTTCTTCGTTCTGTGTTCAGTAAACGCAGAGCCCAGTTGGGCGCACTTCTTGGTGAAGTCCAACTCGTCATGAATAATCCTCACCATGCATTAGAGGTGTGCATTCGTTTCGTAATGAATCTCAATTCGTTAATTCAAATTTCGGAATTACTTCCAATATAACGAACTGTTTTCATCCGAATCTAAACGAAACGGTATTTTAGTGATCCGAATCGATGTCGAATCGATACCAAATTACAAACGAAATTATAAAAACGAATCAGTTTCTTATTAGGCTTGTGCACCGATTTTTTTTTCGGTTCGATTCGGTTCGATTTTTCGGATTTTTAAACTTTTTGATTCGGCTCGTTTCGACCGATTTCTGTTTCGATTCGGTTCGGCTCGACTCGACTCGTTTTTCGGGTACATATTTTTTTCGGAATATTGACCATTTTTCGTATTTTCGTGTCACTTTGCTCGTTTTTTGTATCGACTTTTCGTAACTTCGGAAATTTTCGTTTTTTCAGAACGTCTGTTCTCCTCGTTTCAAAGCAATAAATTTCGATTTGACACATTTCAAGTCCATTCGAAAATTCCGAAAATATTTCGTTTCGGCTCGGAAAACTTTTCGGATCTGCCATTTTCCGATCTAAAAATTTTAGGAAATTCGGCCGCATCCGAAAACACGAATCGGGAAATTTCGTGAAAATTCCAAAATCCGAAACGCACATCCCTATTTCTTATACTGTTTCACAAAGCACCCGTTCCTGTCAGTTGGCTGTGGCGCTGAATCAGTTGTATTCAGCACCACAGGTCAATAGACAGCTCAATATTTAACCCTAGCTTGCCTTTTAACCCTCATGTTTTTTTTTCCCGTATGACCGGTTCCCAATATTTATTATTCGTATATCCTTTTTTTTTCTTCAAAGCAGTCTGCATGCCTAGATGCTTGATTTTATACACCTGTGGTCATGGAAGTGATTGGAACACCTGATTCTGATTATTTGGATGGGTGAGCGAATACTTTTGGCAATATAGTGTATAAGATCCAATGAATGATCATAAAAAGGTCTGTTACAGAAAAAAGATAAAACGATTTAAAAAAAAACAACCAAATTTATTTATTTTTTCTTTGAAAAGAAATCCCGAAAAATGCCTAAAAGATCCTTAAAAATCTATAAATAAAGAGACTTTTTACTGCAGAATATTATAATCAATGGTTTATTAGATATTGGATTAAAACGGGAATATTTTTAACATTGAAGCCTATGGGATTCGCCTGAATAAACCTGCTGCATGAAACCACCGAACAGCAGGGCAATTCGGCAACTTTTCACTGCTGGTTTGTGTTCTCTGAATAGACAAAGCAGTGCTTCTCTATGGGGATTCACTGCCCTCGAACAGGCACCGAACAGGCACTGTATGTGCAGGCAATTCGCCAGGATTTGGCGAACTGCCTGCTCTCTGAATAGCCGAATGGCCAGGAAAGGTAACCGTACGCTGAATTTCACTGTTCGGTTACCTTTCGGCCCTTATTTGGATCTCTTTGAATAACCCTGATGGTTTCATTCGGCAGGTTTATTCAGGAATATCCCATAGCTTTCAATGTTAAAAATATTCCCGTTGTTATTGAATATCTAATAAACCGTTTAACCTGTTAATCTTCAGTAAAAAGTCTTTTTATTCAATAGTTTTATGATTTTTTAGGCATCTTTTGGGATTTTTCCAGCAAATAAAAAAAAAAATCCTGATTTTTTTTTTTTAAATAATGTTTTTTTTTCTGTAACAGACCTTTTTATTCTTATTCATTAGGACCTTATATGTTAATTCCAGCCATTTTCGTTCAGTAATTTTTTTGCCAACAGCGGTTCAATTTTTCAGATGGGGTGAATTCCACCTCCGTACCCACCAGAACATTTAATCGTTGCGCAATGTCAGACCAAAAGCGAGCAATTTTAGAGCACGTCCACCATATGTGGATATAGTCAGTCACCTCTGGCCGCCATACACTTCCAACACACATCTGGCAGTGCCGGGTCCATAGCATGGAGAACCGATGGCGTGAGATACCATCTCAGAAACTATTTACAATTCGATTCACGAATCGCCTGATTCCGAGAAGCAAATTAAGTGAGTTCAAAAGCACTGGACCAATCTTCAGCAGAAATTTCCATCTCCAAATCCCTTTCTCACTTACGTAACAGCAGAGAATCAATCTTATAAGCCCCCCTCGTAATGTATGAATACTGTATATATTAGAGATAATATGTCCATAACGAGTCTTACCAGTGCAGAAGGTCTCAAAACGTGCAAGTGGAGGCAACGTTTCCGTTAACCACGCAGTGGAGCGTATAAAGTGGCACAATTGGGTGTATTGGAATTTCATCATAAGCTTGTCGGCAATGCCAGGGGCCACCAATCGTTCCAAAGGCAGTAGAACATCCCCCTCAACCACTGCCGCTAACGGTATATATGGGTTCGGCAAAATCCCGTCAAGGAAAGTAGGGGTCAATCCCGGTGGAAACAGAGGATTATGCGTCAAAGGAGCCAGGCGCGAGGTCAATGTTGTCAGTCCCAACGTCACTCCGTGTTTCCTCCATAGACGCAGCAGAGGACCCAGTAATGGATGGGACCGTAGTCCCAACATCGCCACCGGTGCTGACTGCCACAGCAGGGAGGACAGGGGCCAAGTCACAGTTGCTTGTAGAACATGTTCCCAATGCTTACCCATTGTCCCCTTTGCCAGGCCATACAATATTTATTTATTCATTTATTTATAAAGGATTTTAGCAGGAAGGATACATTGAGATTTCTCTCGTTTTCAAGAATGTCCTGGGTTCAAGAACATTGAATTGTTACAGAAATACAAAAAATAGTAAAATGCAAGATATTAACACAAAAACAAATATACAGATTAACAGAAAAATAAATATGTAGGAAATAAAGTCATTATGTTACATGTTTACAGGTGCATTCTGTATATAGTCACTGTGTTACATGTTTACAGGTGCATTCTGTATATAGTCACGGTTACATGTTTACAGGTGCATTCTGTATATAGCCACTGTGTTACATGTTTACAGGTGCATTCTGTATATAGTCACTATGTTACATGTTTACAGGTGCATTCTGTATATAGTCACTGTGTTAAATGTTTACAGGTGCATTCTGTATATAGTCACTGTGTTACATGTTTACAGGTGCATTCTGTATATAGTCACTGTGTTACATGTTTACAGGTGCATTCTGTATATAGTCACTGTGTTACATGTTTACAGGTGCATTCTGTATTGAGGTATGTTAATAGGGAACTCTTAAGGGACTTTAGACTGGGGGAAGATTTGATGGTGTCTGGGAGGTTATTCCATATTTGCGGTGCTCTGTAGGAAAATGAGGATCAAGACACTTTCTTTTTGTATTGTGGTATTGCAAGTAAGGTGCTGCTCCTGGATCGGAGGTTATAGGATGAGGGAACTGCTGGGGGAAGCAGCCTATTCAGGTAGGGTGGTAGCTTCCCAGAAAAGCTCTTAAACACCAGGTTGGAAGGGTGAAGGGAGCGTCTAGAGTCCAGTGATGGCCAGTTTAGCGCTTTTAACATGTCACAATGGTGGGTCATGTAGTTACATTGTAATGCAAAGCGGCAGAATGAGTTATACAATGTAGTAAGTTTCTGAAGGTGTGTTTGCGGGGCGGCTGCATACACTACATCTCCGTATTCAATGGCTGGCATAAGCATTTGCTGTACAATCTGCTTTCTTACCGCGGGGCTCAGGCAGGATTTGTTTCTGTACAGGGCGCCTAGTTTGGGGTAAAGTTTAGATGAGAGTTTTTCGATGTGGGGGCCAAAAGATAGATTTGGGTCTAACCACATGCCTAGATATTTGAGAGAAGTGACTGTAGTCAGCGTGTCATTTGATCTTGTCCCCACACATAGATGGGGTGTTTGCAATTTATGTAGTTTAGGTTTTGTTCCAAAGAGCATTGTAACAGTTTTGTCAGCATTTAGAAAAAGTTTGTTATCTGCGATCCACTTTTCTACCTCTGTGAATTGTTCTTGCAGCACGGCCTCCAGCTGTGGGAGATTTGGTTTGCTGGTATAGATTACAGTGTCGTCTGCGTACATATGTACAGTTGAGGCTTTGCAGACATTGGGCAGATTTTTTATGAATATTGTGAATAGCAGGGGGCCGAGTATCGAGCCTTGGGGTACACCGCACGTGACTGGGAGGGGAAGGGAATTGCTGTCAGAAATGGACACATATTGCGACTATAGAGAAAACCGCCGCCAGATAATAAAAGTAGACATGAGGCATACCCAGACCACCCCTAGCCACCGGTCTAGTCAGTTCATGGTAAGAAATTCTCGCCTTCCGTCCACGCCATACATAACCCGTGAACGCTTATCTCAAATCAGAGAAGTACGTTTGTGGTACAGCAATAGGGAGGGCCTGAAACACGTACAGCAGCGGAGGCAACACATTCATACGAAGAACATTAATCCAACCCAGCCACAATATATGAGGTAGGTTCCAGTCTCGCAAATCCTCTTTAATTTGAGAAAGGAGAGGTACGTAATTCAATTGAAATAAATTATCTAGCGTCAAAGACAAGCGCACTCCCAAGTATTTAAGCCCCTCTGGGACCCATCGCATTCCATAGTCAGCACGAATAGTCTCAGTCATGTCCCGTGGTAAGTGGACACCCAGAAACTCGCTTTTCATAACATTTATTTTGTAACCGTAAATGGACGTAAAACGTCCAATTCCGACATCAAAGCTGACACAGAGGACAGTGGATCAGTTAACGTGAACAATAAGTCGTCCGCGAAAGCGGCTACCTTGTATTCATGTCCCGGAATTGTGACCCCCCGATTCGCCGGGCTATCCCTGATGGCCTGTAATAAGGGTTCCAAGTACAGCAGGAACAGGAGAGGGGACAAAGGACATCCTTGTCGTGTCCCATTATGAATCACCAATGGAGCTGATTGCCGGCCATTAACCCGTACTCGCGCCTGGGGGAAACTATATAGCGCCCGCAGCCACGAGCACCATCGATCGCAAAATCCCATACCCTCCAACACAGCAAATAGATAAGACCAGTTCACCCAGTCGAAAGCTTTTTCAGCGCTGACCGAAAGAACTAGTATCGGCATTTTTCTACTAGAAGCGTGATGTATACTATGCTTGTAACACCAGTTCGTCGTTTTGCTGCGGTTCATCTTTCCATGTTTTTGTTTTTAACCCCAAATGGGAAGTGTTTGGTGCGTGTATAAATAAAACCCACCATCTCTCTGCCTCTCCTTTGCTGAAAAGCAGCAGGAGGGGCTTGGAGCTGCTCAGTAGAGCAGCTTTTTGGTTACATTGGTTAGGTACTCACTCTATTAAGAGGTGCCTTGAAGGGGCAAGTGAGCTTACGTTGCAATGGCCATTGAAACAAACTAAAACCTCATAGTGTTTTGTTGTACATGGAATACATAGAAATGAGCGCAGATGACACTTTTTCCTCTTGTTATGTTGTATACATTAACTGGGCTGTTGCAGCTGCTCCGGTGAGTATGGGCGCGACGCCATTTTTTCCGTTTGTATGTATATTATGCTTGTAACACCAGTTCGTCGTTTTGCTGCTGTTCCTCTTTCCATGTTTTTGCTTTTAACCCCAAATGAGAAGTGTTTGGTGAGTGTATAAATAAAACCCACCATCTCTCTGCCTCTCCTTAGCTGAAAAGCAGCAGGAGGGGCTTGGAGCTGCTCAGTAGAGCAGCTTTTTGGTTACATTGGTTAGGTACTCACTCTATAAAGAGGTGCCTTGAAGGGGCGAGTGAGCTTACGTTGCAATGGCCACTGAAACAAACTAAAACCTCATAGTGTTTTGTTGTTCAAGGAATACATAGAAACGAGCGCAGATGACACTTTTCTCTTGTTATGTCTTATACATTAACTGGGCTGTTATTCCTGGCTGTTGCAGCCGCTCCGGTGAGTATTGGCGCGACGCCATTTTTTCTGTAAATAGATAAGACCAGTTCACCTGGTCGAAAGCTTTTTCAGCGTCGACCGAAAGAACTAGCATCGGCATTTTTCTACCAGAAGCGTGATATATAAGAGAAACGGTTCGTATAGTATTATCTCGGGCTTCCCTATCCGGCACAAAGCCCGTCTGATCCCTATGTATCAACGAGGTCATAGAGGGGTTTAAGTCGCAGCGCTAAGATTTTCGTAAATAATTTCAAGTCCACATTAATTAAAGAGATGGGTCGGTAATTAGCACAGTCCAATGGGTCTCTGTCTGGTTTCGGTATCACAGATAGAGGCGAGAAGTGTTGCAGGAGGAATAGGGGAAGTGGCTGAAATAGAGTTGAAGGCTTTAACAAACCTAGGGCCTAAAATAGTCCCAAACGTCCTGTAATTTAAACACCGTAATCCCGTCTGGTCCCGGACTCTTACCCAGGGGTGTCAGTTTCAGAGCCTCAGTGAATTCCGACAACGTAATCGGGGCGTCCAGCATTCGTGTCAGGTTACGCGGCAGAGTAGATTTAAGCATCTTAGCAAGAAATGAGTCCAGTAAGTCCTCTGGCACTCGCCGTGCTTCAATATTATATAATGACTGGTAATAATCATGGAAGGACGCCGCAATGTCCTTGGACGTATACGCCACAGATCCCGAGCCAATACGAATTTTTGGTATAAAAGATGCCTGATAACGCTTCTTCAGAGCACGTGCAAGTAGCCTTCCACATTTATTCCCCTGTACATAATACAAGTGTTTAGTCAGGGTAAGGGTGCGCGCCACTTGGGCATTAAGTCGTTTTGCTAGCTCTGCCCGCAACAACACCAGGTTCAGGATCTAAATCTGCCTTATGCGTCAGTTCCAACACTGCTATATCCCGTGTCAGTTCCTCAACCCTAGCACACCTGTCTTTCTTACGGCGGGAGCCTAATTGAATAAGAGTACTGTTCCTCTCAATACACACTTATGGGCCTCCCAGATCGTCGCAGGCGCAACATCTTCTGTCTCGTCGTCTTGAAAATAACACTCTAAGGAAGCTTTAACCTCTGCTCAGTTAGTTCTAACGTCAGTATTACTAAAGTCAATAGGAGAGGGGGATGGTCCGACCAAGTAATGGGACCTATCTTGCATCTCTGAATCATCTCCAAAGCTCTATGTTCCACAAAGAAATAATCTAGCCTTGAATATCTCTGAAAAGCATGCGAATAGTATGTATAATCCTTAACCGACGGATTAAGGAGTCGCCACCAATCGATTAGACGTTCTGAGGTCAAGTGTTTTCGAAATTGAGCCCTCAAGGAGGGAACCGATCCCCCACCACCCTGAACACAATCAGCAGCCATATCCAGCGACACATTACAATCCCCCCCATGACAACAAACCCCTCCTGAAATTCCGACATACGCCATAAAACTTTCCGGAGAAATTTCGTCTGTAACCGGTTCAGAAAATAGATGTTCACAAAAGTCAACATAGTATTACCAACTTTCCCCTTAACCATGAGAAACCGCCCCTGAGGGTCGTTAACCACGTCTTGAAGGATAACGGGCACATGGCGCATAAAAAGTATCGCCACCCCTCTAGAGTTTGTGTCTCCAAAATTACTAAAATAACCTGTAGGGTAGCAGACATTACGAAAACCAGGCGCCGAACCTTCTCTAAAATGTGTCTCTTGGACAAAATTAACTTCTCCCTTCAGTCTCTGGAATTCAGATAAAGCTTTTGAACGTTTGGCGGGAATGTTAAGACCTCGGACATTCATAGAAATCAATTTCAAAGTGGCCATGTGGGAAATCTATGTAGTACGTATCGAGAGCACGCAACCTGCCAACGCTGAACAATGCCCAGACAGTCATAGAAATTGATCGCTGCAAAAAACAAAAACCATAAACAAGAACTTAATAACCTTAATTTAAAAGAAAAGTGAAGTAGTGTAGACCTCTGATAATGGGAGATCCCATCAGAGGACATAAGAAAAGAACACCACTCAGGGGGCGGCTGGGTAGAACCCAAAAAGTCCGTAGAGGTAAGGAATCTGAACATCATATCCAGCCAAATCTCGCATAATCAGGTCCCAAGCGCCCTCCATCGTAAGAAAAGGGAAAGGGGGCAGAAAATTGTAAAAAGAAAGTAAGGGCCCAGTTCACGGGTCCGCAGCAGAATCCAAAGGGGTAGTAGCGGAAGGTTTCCCCTTTAAGTTTTTTCGCTTTTTGGGTCCATCTGGGTCGCTGTGGCATGGGGAGAGAAGCAGATAGAGACGGCGAGCCATACCAATCTGGAACGTCCACTTCTGGGAGACCAAGGGCTTGTACAAAATCTGGTATGTCCTCTGGGCGCGTGACTATACAAGCTTGATTATTATGGGTCACTTGCAAAGCCATAGGAAAGCCCCAGCGATAGCGAATATCCCGTTCACGGAGAACCTCTGTAAGCGGTTTCAGAGCCCTGCGTGCCTTGAGTGGTCCAGGAGACATCTTAGAACAAAAGAACAACATGCCCATCCACTTTAATTTCAGTGGACTTATGTGCAGCCCGTAAAATATCCTCCTTCACGGTAAAATCTTGTAAGCGACATATAATGTCTCGAGGAGTAACGGATTGGGGTCCCCGCGGTCTCAGCGCACGATGTGCCATGTCCATAATCAGCGGAGCGTCCTAAGGGCGACCCAGTAAATCATTAAACAAACCGCGCAACAGTTCCTTAACATCTTCCTTGCCGGTTTCTGTCTCCGGGTATCCTTTAATACGAAGATTGTTACGTCTGCCTCTGTTATCTACATCATCCAAATGTATGCAATGTGGCCAGATGTTTAGCTTGAGTCAGCATTTGATCATTCAAACGTTCCACATGCATAAATAAAGAATCCCTGTCTTCCTCCAAATCTACAATCCGGCCTTCCAGTTGCTTTAAATCAGACCCCAGTTCGTCAAACTTACTATGGAAATTGCGCTCCATTTGTGTGAACTGTGCAGCTAAGTCCGCTTTAGGCTGGGGTCAGACGAGCGCAGTATTAACGTGCGTTTAGCCGCACGAAATCACGGCCGTGCTAGCAGCAAATGACGTCCAATGCCGGGCAGCATACGAAGAACGGCCGCACAAAAGTGCGGCCGCACAACGCAAGTGGCAAACGAACGCATTTTTTCGAAAGCGTCAAACCGCTAGTACTGACGTACAGAGTGCGCTGCGGCCGCATAGCGGCGTGTTTGCGTGATTGGGAGACGTCAGACGCTGCTAATGTCCGGCCAACATAACGTCCAGACACAAAAAGTGTTTTATTGATGATCCGTACAAAATCACGGACGAAAATGCGCATCGTATGACCGCTATCGCGTATTCCGTGAAAAAATGCGTCCATTCGTTTGACCTCACTTTTTCACGGACAACGTGAAAAATGCGTTAGTCTGACCCTAGCCTAAGTCGGTAAACTTTGCAGCAGAGCCCGCATTTCCTGATTCAACGAGTCACCTCATGGTGCAGCGTCTATGCGCAGTGGAGAGGCTTCCTGGTCTGTATCTCCGGGCGCCATCTTGGATCCCTTACCGGAGGGCCGCTATTGTGCTGAATCCCCCAGGAATGGTAAAATGGATGAGCGGCGTTGTGTCCCGGGGGTGCCTGAGGCTCCAGAGGAGGTAGGTATCTGTTTCCGCTGAGCCATCCATGCGATATCTGCCCCCTTAATTGCAAACAAAGCACTGGGGCCTGGGAGCTCAGCACTCTATAGTTTCTGTGTGGCATGATTAGGGTTAGGCTAAGGTTTAGGGTTAAGTTAGAGCTAGGGATAGGTTTTCAATTTTTTGTGCTATATGATTAGGGTTAGGGTTAAGGCAAGGCTTAGGGTTAAGGATAAGGTTAGGGATAGGATTAGGTTTCGGGTTAGTTTAGGGTTACAGTTTCTGTGTGTCACATAATTAGGTGTCGGGTTAGGCTTAGGTTTTGGTTTAGGTTAGAAGTATGGTTAGGTTTACAGTTTTTTGCGTTATATGATTAGGGTTAGGGTTTAGGCAAGGGTTAGGGTTAAGGCAAGGTTTAGGGTTAAGGATAAGGTTAGGGATAGGATTAGGATTAGGGTTAGTTTAGGGTTACTGTTTCTGTGTGTCCTATGATTAGGTGTCGGGTTAGGCTTAGGTTTTGGTTTAGGTATGGTTAGGTTTACAGTTTTTTGCGTTATATGATTAGGGTTAGGGCTAGGGTAAGGGTTAAGGATAAGGTTAGGGCTAGGGTTAGGTGAGTGTTACAGTTTCTTTGTGTGGTGGAGCTGCTATGTAAGTGAGAACATATGATGCTGCCTGTGCTGAAGTCCTGCCCCTTCCTGTGCGCATAACAGAGAGGAGAGGATGCTATGGGGTGGAGAAAGCCCCACCCTATCTCTGGGTGTGAGAGAAGTGTCTGAGGTAACGAAAAGCAGCCATAAAACTATCTTGTAATACACCCCAAAACCTGTAAGTGACCGATTGAATAATAAAAAGGTATATATGAATTTTGTCAGTATATAACACTATCAGGGTTATTCAAAGAGATTCGAAAAGTCACTGCACGTTCGGTGACGTTTCGTTCTCTTCAATTCGGTTTGTTTTGCCGATCCCATTTCGGTGACCCTGCGGTGTATTCAGCAAGCACCACAGGGTCCCCGAATTGCAGGGAAAAGCTGCCGCAAACCTGACGATAACTAACCGCAAAACCCAGCGAATGCACGCCGAAAAGCCACAAAAACATCTGGATTAACCTGCCGAAAACCACGGAAAAACCCGAGCAGGAGCCGATCACCTGCAGCGAAGCCGCCGGAAAATGCCGATACCGCAGAGTGAAGTGAATAAATTAGGAAAACAGTTTGTATGAATGTTTGAAAAGTGAAACCCTGTTTGCAAAGAAACTACTGAGTGAAAATGTCTGAAATTTACACATAAAATCCAATGAATGATAATAAAAAGGGCTGTTACAGAAAAAAGAAGAAAACTTAAAAAAAAAAAATCGGACTTTTAAAAAAAAAAAAAACAGAAAAATGCTTAAAATATCCTAAAAAATCTATAAATAAAGAGACTTTTTACTGCAGAATTTTATAATGAATGGTTTATTAGATATTGAATTAAAACGGGAATATTTTTAACATTGAAGCCTATGGGATTCGCCTGAATAAACCTGCCGAATTAAACCACCGAATGGCAGGGCATTAGGGGAACCTTTCCCTGCTGGTTTGTGTTCTCTGAATAGACGAAGCAGTGCTTCTCTATGGGGATTTCACTGCCCTCGAACAGGCACCGAACAGGCACCGTATGTGCAGGCAATTCGCCAGGATTTGGCGAATTGCCTGCTCTCTGGATAGCCGAATGGCCAGGAAAGGTAACCGAATGCTGATTTTCAGCGTTCGGTTACCTTTCTCAAGCAATTCGGATCTCTTTGAATAACCCCGTTTCTGTCATATCATTACGGTCAGAGCTAGGGTTGTGGTTAGCTTTAGGATTAGGCTAGGGCTAGGATTAAGGTTTCCATTTTTTTTACTATTCCGGATAGTTACTGTATTTTCACAACTATATTCGGACCTGGACAATCGATGGGCGCTTGGTTTTATTTTTTTAAATCAGAAACTACTGTAGATATTCGAGTATACCGCTAGATTTTGGTGACAAAAATTTTACCTTAAAATTGAAGGGGTAGCGTTATATTCGAGACATCTGCATCGCGTGTAAAAAAAAAAAAAAAATCTTGCCTTGCTCTGGATCTCAAGTCCCCCGGAAGTTCCCATAGTCTCGCTGAAGTGAACACGGGCTCCCTGATGCTTGCAAACATTTCAGGAACTCTCCGATTCGGGGAGGTGAGATCCATCACGGCCAGAGGGCACACTCGGTTTAAGCCAATCATTCACCTTCACTCGCCTCCGCCGGCCATCTAATCGCTAGTAAAGAAGACGGGTGGCCGGTGGCTTCATACTTAGTAACAACTGCAATCATTCTAGAGCAGAGCACCCTGGCCTGAGGGGGAGCCTGACTGTGTTAAGAGAACCTCGAAGGATTTTAATTGTTTACCGGTACAGTATAATTTTGCTCCTTGTGTTATATTCGAGTCTTGAGTATTCTCTCATTTCCATAATAAATCTCTATCCACCGCGTTATATTCGGGTCGCGTTATACTCGAGTATCTACGGGTAATCCAGTTCGTAAATCAGACATCGGCAATTTGGAAAGTTGATCGATTGGACAGAATAGCAGATATTTCAGACAATTTCCGAATCAGATAAACGCACACGTGTCTACAAAATGTAACGTTCAACATTCGTTTGTAAGTTTGCAGTGGAAAAGTATCTGTCTATTCTGCTAGTGGAAGCGATGCATTCACGCGTATATATAGAGAAGAAGATGTTATTTTTCTATAGACTAACGTGTTTCTTTAGTACCTGTGTGTGTCGGTAATGGGGAAAAACCCAAACTGTTACACATTGTGAAACCAAATTGCGAAAGTGATACATTCGCTCTAGTGAACCGACTCGCATATCACGGAGCAAGCGTTTGTGCTCTGGGTATTCAGTGTCGCTGACATTCCTTGTGCAGGTTTATATATACACGGGTGGATTTTCTTCCGGTTGCTCACTTATCTTTAATACTACATCCACTTCAGATATTTTTATGTTTGTTTTGCAAGGTACGTGTTTTGCCCAGACTCACAGCACACATCGGGGATCCGAAGAAACAACGTCCTATACATATATATATTATGATCTGAACGCCAACATATTGCAAAGTGCTGCGAGGTTTGCTAACGGCATACAGGCATTCCTGAGAAAAGACATGGAACACGATGTGATGAGGGTGCTGCTCAAACAACAAATATTCCAAATAAGTAGGGTGTACCAACATAAACAATGAAAGCGCAGAGAAAAACTGCCAGGGGTAAAACACAGCTAACAACTTCATTCAAGGGTTATTGTACTGTTCAATTGCCCTTAAATACACACATACACAAACACACACACGGCTTGGCCAAAGAAAGGTAGCACACTCTTTAGGAGCGGCCTTTGCTGTGATTGCGGCACGCATTCGCCGCGGCATCGTGTGGATAAGCTCATGCGATGTCACAGCATTTATTGGCGTCCAGAGTGGCATTAATTTGTGGCCAAGATCTTGTATTGATGATGGGAGAGTCGTGGCGCTGCGTAAAGTCTTCTCCAGCACATTATCCCAAAGATTATCAATGGGGTTAAGGTCTGGACTGTGCGGTGGCCAATCCATTTGTGAAAATGATGTCTCATGCTCCCTCAACCACTCTTTGAGCCCGATGAATCCTGGCATTGTTTGGCTCCTGAAAGATGCTGAGGAAATAGTGATTACTCCTTCAATGCAAAAAATAAGTAAATGGATTACTTTGCCAGACTGTAGACCCTATTCATCCAGTCCATCCAGCGCGGGAGAGCTGCAGAGGTATACGTTTGGACTGAGCCTTTCATACCTAAGCAGAATACTAAGTTGGGCTTACATTTGAGTCAGACGTTATCTAAGAGGCTTTTCTTGTCATATTAGCGAGATGATATAGAATATGAGCAGCGGTTTCGCACGCTGCAGCTTGTCTGGAGACCTTAGGATTCCATTGTTATGTGAGACGTGTGCAAAACTGAGGATACTAATTCCTGAGCAATCACACTTTGCAGTTGAAGGACACTGGAAAGCTGTTTATCCTGTTTCCTTCCATTTAATGTGAGGTGGTGGTGGATCACCTTCTCCTTTCACATAGGGTCAACGTGTGAAAAACTAAGTATTGTCAAGAGTGCATCAGGCAAATGCCAAGGAGGGCCCTTTATGCTGAGTGTTATTAAGCCCTTTAGGCAGGTTTGCGGTTTGCTGCATGATGCAGAGCCCAGCACGCGATATATACAGAAGCAGAACAAGAGACGATAGGACAGGAATACAGACACAAGAGGGGACCCTGCACTGGGGGGAAAGATCCTTGTAGTCGTCTTCTGAATCTATACAGAGAACGGGGTAGGGAGTGAACACCTGTATAACGACAGGAGTATGCAAGAGACCACAATACGAAATGCCCAACAACAAACACAGAACCCTGAACAACAAGGAGGTCCTTATAGCTGGCCCCTTACACAGACTAAACTATGATGCTGTACAAATACACACTGAGTCAGCAACAGGACTGATTCTCATACACACAGTCAGAAACAGGACTGGTGCTAGACAGGCTGGGTCTACAACAGGATTGGTTCTCAGGCAGACCGGGCCAATAACAGGAGATCTGAATACAGGTTCCATGGAGCAGGCAAAGAGAATGATCCAGAAACATAAGCCAATCATACACAGAATAACAGAATAAAATCACAGATGCAGGCACTCAGAAAGGAAGACCTATCCTGGAGCAAGAATCTGATGCACTGCTAGTCATTTTTATGTGGCAGAGCAGGTCATATGACCACAGGCCAAATCAGTCAACGAGAATCCAGGGGCAGAGAGCCTGAACTGATTAACCCCAAAACCCTCAAGGACTGACAAGGATGCTCCCACCACCAGGGGCCCAGGCTGTAACCAGTGGAAATGGCACAAGTATTCCCTTTCACATTTACAAAAAGTTCTACCATTGATATTAAAATCAGTGGTTCTAAGGAATCGGGAAAGGTTTCTGCAAAGTGCTAAGAGTGGGGAAAGAATGAAGAGGGCCATGAGAAGAGTTTTGGCTCCATCACGAATGTCATAATTCCATGATTCTTCACATAGCGAAGAAAAATCCATGGTAGGATGGAAAAGATTGGCTCATCACCAGTCGGACCTAAAGCATGGTACCTTCAGGACTTTGAAAGGAAACAAGAGGTCAGAGGCAAAGGAAATACACAAATTTGAGAGTCAAAATAGTTGAGGATGAATGAAATCCACAGAATCACATGATGAGCATATCATAAGATTTACCCCAAGCTGAAGATTGCAATTTTTGACAGTTATAGCTGTATGACCTTCTTATTGTAGACTGGTGGGTTTCCGATGGTTTCTAGCATCCACAATGCCCCGGGCTTCAAGAGGGTTCATCAAATAACTAGAGTAGAGTCAGGAGCCTTGGGCCTCCAGTTGTTTTTGATCTACTTTTTCCACGGAGCTCAGCCAGCTTTTGATACTGTTGATCGCCCCCTCCTTCTACAGACTGTCGGCTCTCTCAGTCTCTGTGACACTGCGCTCTGTTGGATTGACTCTTATCTGTCTAGCAGGTCCTTTTCTGTGTCATTTGCTGGTATCGAAGATAAATGAAGTTTATAAATAATTTGCTGGTATCTCCTCTTCTTCAATGAATTTATCAGATGGTGTACCTCAAAACTCTGTCCTAGGTCCTCTGCTCTTCTCTATCTATACCTCCTGCCTGAGCAAAATCATTAACTGCTTTGGCTTTAATTACCACCTATATGCTGATGATACTCAGATCCACTTTTCCACCCCTGATCTCTATCCTCCTGTCCTCTCCAAAGTCAATGACTGTTTATATGGCATCTCCTCCTGGATGGCCTCTCACCACCTAATGATTAACATATCAAAGACTGAGCTCCTACTAATTCCTCCCTACCTCCTGACTTCTCTATCATAGTCGATGGTATCACTATCTCCCCATCAAACCAGGTTCACTGCCTCGGAGTTACACTTGACTCTGCTCTTTCCTTCATCCCCCACATCCAGTCTCTTTCCTCCTCCTGCCATTACCAACTACGCAATATTTCCAGAATTCAGCCATTTCCTACTGCTGACACCACAAAACAACTCATCCACTTCCTTGTAATCTCCCGCCTTGACTATTGTAATAATCTACTAGCTGGCCTCCCTCTCTCCCGCCTCTCCCCTACAATCCATACTGAATGTCTCTGCCAGGCTCATCCACCTCACCCACTGCTCTGTCACTCCTCTCTGCGAGTCCCTTCACTGGCTCCCCATCCACCTCACCCGCCGCTCCTCTCCTCTCTGCGAATCTCTTCACTGGCTCCCCATCCACCTCACCCACTGCTCTGTCTCTGCCGCTCCCCTCTGCGAGTCCCTTCACTGGCTCCCCATCCACTGCAGAATTAAATTCAAAATCCTTACCCTGCCCTACAAAAGCTCTCACTAACTTAGCTCCCCACTACCTGTCCTCATTAATCACCAAATACACCCCAGCCCGCTCCCTAAGATCAAACAGTGACCTGCACCTAGCTTTTCCCCACATCACCAGAGGCGTAACTAGAAACCTCAGGGCCCCGGTGCAAGAATCCATGAAGGGCCCCCCTCGTTGGCTGTGGGGAGGGGCCGAGGTGGGCCATTGATGTCAGCGGGCCGTACCAGTGCCTTCAAGACGCACCTTCCGTGTGGGCCCCAGATATCAGACCCCCCAGTATCTGACCCCAGTAATTAACCAGCCAGTATCTGACCCCAGTAATTAACCAGCCAGTATCAGACCCCCGGTAATTAGCCAGTATCAGATCCCCAGTAATTAACCAGCCAGTATCAGACCCACGATAATTAGCCTGTATCAGACACCAGTAATTAACCAGCCAGTATCAGACCCCCAGTAATTAGCCAGTATCAGACCCCGGTAATTAACCAGCCAGTATCAGACCCCCAGTAATTAGCCAGCAAGTATCAGACCCCCAGTAATTAGCCAGTATGAGACCCCAGTAATTAGCCAGCTCAGTATCAGACCCCAGTAATTAGCCAGTATCAGACCCCAGTAACTAGCCAGCTCAGTATCAGACCCCCAGTAATTAGGCAGTATCAGACCCCAGTAATTAACCAGCCAGTATCAGACCCCCAGAAATTAGACAGCCCAGTATCAGACCCCCAGTTATTAGACAGCCCAGTATCAGACCCCAGTAATTAGCCAGGATCAGACCCCCAGTAATTAGCCAGCCAGAATCAGACCCCCAGTAATTAGCTAGTATCAGAACCCCAGTAATTGGCCAGGATCAGACCCCCAGTAATTAGCCAGGATCAGACCCCCCTTTAATTAGCCAGCCAGTATCACACCCCAGTAATTAGCCAGTATCAGACTCCCAGCAATTAGCCAGCATCAGACCCCCAGTAGTTAGCCAGCATTTGCTCACTCACACACACACACAAACAAACAACCCACCCCAGCTTGTTACATACTTACCATAGGTAAGTATGGTCTCCACTCTCTCCACTTCCCCTCCCTGGACGTGCTGGACACTTCCAGTACAGCAGGGGAGGCTCCTCTGCTTTGCATGGCTGTGGAGGGGGAAGGGGCGGAGCCAGCACATCCCCATGTGAGCAGCTATCCTATTCTTCCTCCTCCTCTCTCCCCGGCAGGGCCTTTACTTCTGGTGCAGCGTGTGGGAGACTGATCCCACATGCTGACGATCAAATGGGAGACCAGGTGCCTGACCCCTGCCTGGACTGTGGGGCAAACACGGCTAGTCTGGGCCCCCCACCCATCCGGTTGTGGGCCCCTGGACTCAGGGGCCCGAGTGCAGTGGCACCCGCTGCACCCCTGGTAGTTACGCCACTTTCCCCTAGTTTCTTTTTTTTTCAAAAACTCCCTTAAGACATTCCTATTCAGACATGCCTACCACCCGACTCACTAATACAACTCACTGTCCCAACCAGCCCATCACTCTCGCCTTGCAGTCCATCACTCTCACCTTGCAGTCCTCTCCTCCTGTTTCCATCCCCAACCTTTCTAGATTGTAAATTCCCACGGAAATAAATAGGGCCCTCGTTTCCTCCTGTACTGGTTTATCAAAATGTTGTTCAGTCTCAATGTGTTGTAACCCTGTTTATATTGTGCCCATTGTTCAGCGCTGCGGAATATGCTGACGCTATATAAATAAAGTATAATAATAACAATGATGTGAGCCGGTGACCAGACTCATTCACTTCATTCTTTGGCCAAAGCCACACAGGGCGGAGCAAGTGATGGAAAGATACTGTGGGGTGCCAGTTTACGACACATACAGGGTTATTCAGAGAGCGTGAAAAGCAGGAGAATGACTGGAGAATGAAAAATTCTAGGTCAAAATAGCCAATTTGGAAAGTGAGATGAAAGGGAGAATTCTTCGGGTTTGGCTATTTTGACCTAGAATTTTTCATTCTTCAGTTATTCTCCTGCTTTTCACGCTCTCTGAATAACTCTGATAATATCACACAATGGATGCACCCAGTGACATATATAGAGGAAAATATCACACAATGGATGCACCTAGTGACACATATAGAGGAAAATATCACACAATGGATGCACCCAGTGACACATATAGAGGAAAATATCACACAATGGA
Source organism: Leptobrachium leishanense (assembly GCA_009667805.1). NCBI lineage: Eukaryota > Metazoa > Chordata > Amphibia > Anura > Megophryidae > Leptobrachium > Leptobrachium leishanense. Next base: position 46,286,731 of record CM019063.1, on the reverse strand, counting down.
TGCACCCAGTGAAACAGAGGAAAATATCACACAATGGATGCACCCAGTGACACATAGAGGAAAATATCACACAATGGATGCACCCAGTGACACAGAGGAAAATATCACACAATGGATGCACCCAGTGACACATAGAGGAAAATATCACACAATGGATGCACCCAGTGACACAGAGGAAAATATCACACAATGGATGCACCCAGTGACACATAGAGGAAAATATCACACAATGGATGCACCCAGTGACACAGAGGAAAATATCACACAATGGATGCACCCAGTGACACATAGAGGAAAATATCACACAATGGATGCACCCAGTGACACAGAGGAAAATATCACACAATGGATGCACCCAGTGACACATATAGAGGAAAATATCACACAATGGATGCACCCAGTGACACATATAGAGGAAAATATCACACAATGGATGCGTCCAGTGACACATATAGAGGAAAATATTTTCTTAACTAAAAATACAAGAGACAAACAAAGTGCATGTAAGATATCAGCAACATCAATTAAACACAGTAAGGACATTTCATTTTTTTGATGGTACTGGCCCTTTAAGGCTGACGATGGTGTGTACTTCTATTTTGTATAATTACGGAATCATGGAACGCTTCATGCTACAACGTATCACCTTGTATCCATTGTTACAGAGCTGATTTTATCAAGGGACACGTTCTGTAGCCAACGGCATATCAAGGTCAGCATCAATGTATCGACTTGTTCCGGTAAATTAATCTCATTGGCACCGTTTAACCCCTTGGTGACTCTTATGTCCAGGACGTGGCAGACATGGCATATTTGATAATTAGGTAATAAAATGCTGACCAAAAAAAAACCAAGCAAACCCAAACAATCAACTGCTTCAATCTCCCACCTGCAAATACTGCAGCAAAGCAATTATAAAATACACATTGAAAACAACCGTAACAACGACCCAACCTCCACCTTGGTGCTCTGGAACAAATCTAAGCCGCGTGGAATCCAGATAGATGGAAGAATAGGGAATAGTTACCGGTATATGTGCATGTAGCTATAAGGTCAAGAAATTAAAATTATATTTATGTGTGCAACTGGCTCAATCCTTGCCTGGAATATGTGCCGACCGACTACTAGTAAGGACATAGTGCTTCCCAGGGTGTGACAATTTCCAAAGCTTCTAGTAGGACCTTTGGAAAGTGTTACACCCTGGGAAGCACTGTGTCCTTTCTTAGACAGGGTGCAGGTTTTAGGAAAAAAGTGGCCTTTCCACGTTCCCCCACTGGAAGGTGCAAGTGAGGCAAAGGCCCAGGGCCACGCACCTTGGGGTCCCCATGTAACTTGCATGGAGAAACCTTTCCTTGTCTTCATGGTCTAATGCAAAGGAACTCTGGAAAGTGGGGAGTGAATTCCCCCAAGTGCAGATCTCATCATTTTGGGTCATTGCTCTACTGGACCACCTAGGAATAGGGCAGGATCGGGGATTCCATGGAGGGTTGCGGTGCCAGAGCGCTAGCTCTCACCAGATCACACAGCACCGCAAAGTGATAGCGGATGGATATTGGGGACTATTTTTCCCCAGGCTCACAGCCAGGAGAAGCAGCGGATCGAGCCACCATTCTCTCCACTGGATGAGAGGGGAGTATCTGATTTGTAGGGGGTTTATGGGGTGCTAAATGATTATGCAAAAGTGGAATCATTTAGCACCAGCCTCTAGGTGACGGTAAATTTTTGGTTAGCCCATCGGTGCAGTTATTAGCACTAACACTTTGTAATACCTTACTCGTTGATACGCTAATTAATGATTGCGCTCCTTATGTTAAGTATAGGATGCACAAAGTAAAGTAAGCTCGCGTAAGCTAGCGCAAAAACTGATGCGCTGATTTTTTACTTGGTTTAGCGTTAGGAAGGGAATATGGGGGCGTGCGTTAAAGTCACTTATCCTGAGGTTAACTCTTACCCACCTGAACGCTACAGTTAGCTTTCAGTATGGAATTGAGTCCAATGTGTTTTATGAGTTCTTCTCATATTATCGGTTTAGTGGTTTTGCTGGGGAAGAGGGATTTTCCCTTAAATTGTCTCAGTTTTCTCGGTGTTGATTAGGGATCAGACTGTCCTATTCAGATATTGCCAAACCATAACGCTAACAAACCCCTGACTAAAGCTCACATCTTCGCTTTGCACTTGGCCAGCTGGTTGACATCCCAGTTTTTACGGCTCTCAGACACACCTGGATAAACAAGAAGCAGTTTTCAAGCTACGTTTTAAAAAAATAATAGCGCTGCGACAAAGTCGCGTCTTTGTAAAATTAAAAGTTCCACCTTGGACATGTGACACATGTCTCCGGATGTGTTTCCTCTGCGCTCGTGTCAAGGTAAGGGGCAGAATCTGTTACCTAAAAAATGAAGCAAAATGGGGAAGAATGTTAGAGTTTGAGTTTAGAGTAAACCCTAACCCTTGCCAAAGCACAATAGTAACCTAACACTAACCCTAAATGTATCCCTATCCCTAATTTCTAACCCTAATTTCTAATCCTAACCTTCAACCTCAATCTTGATTCCTTACCCTATATTCTAATCCTAATCTTCAACCTCAATCTTGATTCATCACCCTATTTTCTAATCCTAATCTTCAATCCTGATTCCTTGCCCTATCTTCTAATCCTAATCTTCAACCTCAATCTTGATTCGTTATCCTATCTTCTAATCCTAATCTTCAATCCTGATTCCTTACCCTATCTTCTAATCCTAATCTTCAACCTCAATCTTGATTCGTTACCCTATCTTCTAATCCTAATCTTCAACCCCAATCTTGATTCCTCACCCTATTTTCTAATCCTAATCTTCAAATTCAATCTTGAATCCTTACCCTATTTTCTAATCCTAATCTTCAATCTTGATTCCTTACTTTATTTTCTAATCCTAATCTTCAACCTCAATCTTGATTCATCATCCTATTTTCTAATCCTAATCTTCAATTTCAATCTTGATTCCTCACCCTATTTTCTAATCCTAATCTACAACCTCAATCTTGATTCCTTACCCTATCTCCTAATCCTAATCTTCAACCTCAATTCTTTACCCTATTTTCTAATCCTAACCCTAATTTCCAACCCTAACCCTTTTCTATCATTACCCTCTAACTCTAACCCTAATTTCTAAGCCTAATGTTTAACTCTATCCCTAATTTTCAACCTTTACCTTAACTACTAATCCTAACCCTAAAATTTCTAACCTTAAACGTAACGTCTATTAAAAATTGTATGCTTCATTCCGGCACGGCTACACAAGTCAGACACACCAGATACTGAGGCGTCTAAATTCGGAAGTGTCCACTATTGGAGCGTCAAAAATCAGCTACGGCAAGATTTGACAGTTGTCCAATTCGGCCGCCTCCGAATTGAAGTGTCTTTTTTAAAGATGTGACTTTTTTACAGTGTCATTTATTTTTTGATGTGGCTTAAAAGCTGCGTCTATATCACAGGCCATGGTTTGGCCACCCTGGACTGGTGGCACCTCGCAGTAAGGGCTTTATTTCATTGGGGAGTGTGTGCCTTCTTCATTTTTTAAATCTATTGAAGCTACTACCATTAGAGTCGAGATGCAGGAGTTAATCACATTCCTCTTGAATTACAATGTGATTGGTGTTAGCAGCCAACTATTTTCACAATGTGCTCAGACCATTGTTTTACACAATGCATCAATGGATGCGTGTCAGAGACAGGAGCTCAAGGAGCATGACAGGGTTCGATTTTCACTCCAGGTTGGTACATTGGCATTCTTGACAACAAAGGTCCTCATAGCTATGAATATAGCTCAGACAGAGGTCAAGGAGAGACTAGAGGGGTTATCCACTAAGCAGTGTTGCGGCAGCATTGCAGAGTTGGAAACATTGGTATAAATCCACCTTGTTGCAGCCAGTGCTCTCTTCCGCTATCCAAAGATCAACGACGGCAGGTAAAACTGGTGCAAAGAATGATCAACAATGAGACCACCATTACCAGTCTGTAGAATGAGTCAACTGCGGCTATTCTCCATTCAACGATTCATTTTGAAACACTGGCGGCCAATGACATCTCCAATGACAAAGATAGAACAAACACTGAAATAAACAGTATAAAAGACTCTACACAAATTCAACTAATACCATTATTATTGTCATCATTTATATAGCGCCAACAGTTTCCGCAGCGCTTTACAATAACCAAAGGGAGCGAGATACAGATAAATGGACATATGATGGAAACAAGAGGTCCCTGCTCATAGGAGCTTACAGTCTAGAGGGATTGGGGTTGAGGAAGACAAGGGGAATTTTACGAGTTGGCAGGATTGTTGGTGCCAGTGGTTTGAGAATGGTGGGGCCATCATGTGTGAGTAGGCGAGAAGAGGGATGAGTTGCATCAGTGATGTGGTACAATAATCTGAAGAGATGGGTTTTGAGGGATTTCTTGAAGGCCTGAAGATCAGGAGAGAGTTTTATAGGACGAGGCAAGTCATGCCACAGGAGCGGAGCTGCCCTTGAGAAGTCTTGGAGGCGAGAGTTGGCCATGCGGGTGTAGACAGATGACAGGTGGAGATTGCCCGCTGACTGGAGATGTCTAGACGGGACGTGTTTGCGTAGTAGGAAAGACATGTCATGAGGGGTTGAGTTATTGGGCGATTTGCACGTGAGCGTTGGTGTTTTAAACTGTATCCCGGAATGTACTGGAAGCCAATGGAGGGACCGGCATGGTGAAATCTATGGCGGAAACACAACTGAAAATTACGATGAGAACTACCCAGTTTTACACAAGTGACCTTAAAAAAAATCATAGAGTAATATTGGGAATTATTATGTGTCTGCATCACATTTACTGGATCTGACACAAATGGGATATTCAGAGAGCAACGAAATTTCAGCCAAATTTCGGTGCTCTCTGACGCTTCAGTGATTTCAGTTCGCCAACAATGCTGTGAATTCAGTATTAAGTGCAGGGTCCCCGAAGTGCGCTGAACGGGAGCCGCCGAAGACAACCGAACGCCGCCGCCAAAGACAACCGATGATCAGCCTGCCACACGCTACTGAACTGACAACTGCACGCCATCAAAATAAGATGATCAGCTGTCGAACTGGTTAAAAAAAAAAAACAACAACAACAAAACAGAAACGGAACTCTGCTATTTTAAAAAAGGTGTTTAAACCAATAAAAATACATTCAGCGACCTTCAGGGACAGTGAAATTGTCCCACAGAGAAGTAATGGTTAATAGAAATAATAAAAACTCCTATAAAAAATAATAAAAAAAGGTGTTGTGCAGAATTAAAAAATTGCATTATAAGAATGGGAATCAAAAATTTTGTTTAAAAAAAGATACAGAAAAATATCAACAAAAATTCTAAAAGATAAAATAAAGAAAAAGACTTTTGTTTGCTGTAAATTAAAAGAATAAATGGTTGAATAAAAAAAAAATTGGTAAAAACAGTAATATTTTTTTCCATTGAATCCTATGGGATTCGCCTGTTTAAACCGGTCGATATGAATCATCGTAAATCAGGGCATTTCGCCAACACATTTCGGTGCAGTTCAGAGTTATCTGAATAGATTAACCATTACTTCTCTGTGGGACAATTTCACTGCCACTCAGGCTGGGTTCACACCTGGGCGTAGCGCTGCATCGCGCAATGCGCGCGTTTTTTTTACGCGCGTTCGCGCATACAAAAAACCGCGCGAACGCGCGTTGCAACGCGTTCGCGGCTATGATATGGCCGCGAACACACTGCTGTATGCCCGAAAAGAAGCTCCCGAACTTCTTTTTGCGTTGGCCGTTTTAAAGCGCGTTCCTGCGCGCTGTAAAACGCTTAGGTCTGAATGGGTCCCATAGCAAAGCATGGGATTTCCCCGTTCCTGCGTTTTAAAGCGTGCACGAACGCGCGTTAAAACGGCTAGGTGTGAACGGGGCCTGAAGGTCGCTGAATTGCAGCGAAATGAAGCGAACTGCGCTGTATTTAACTGACAGTTGGCGAATTGACAGTTTAGTGCAGGGCTTGACAAAGCCAGGAGCCTGGTAGCCACTGGCTCCTAGAATTTTATTTCTGGCTCCTACATTTCCAGTTTATTTTACACCAATCTAAAAACAGTCTTTGGCATCTAAAAACATCTAGTTGGCTTCAATGTTTTCTTCCTGTCTCCTACATTTAACCCTTTCGCTGCTGAGTCTTTTCACGCCCCTGTGCTGAGGTCATTTTTACCTGTTTTGCTCATCATGTTTAAACGTGTTTTGAAGGCTTATTTTAGTATATGACCCAGACATATTATATATCGTTCTTTCCGTCAGACTCGGCAGATTCATAATATGTCATTATTATATGTATACGTCATGACCTGTCTGTATATTATAACAAAAAATGCAATAAAATATGAATTTTCAATAATTTACAACGTGTAAAGTGTTTTTTTTCACATTTTAACATGCGAGCAATTGCGGTTATATTTTGTATGGGGTGCGCTTGTTAAAAAAATTAGAGATGGGGACTCGTTACATTTTTTTTTGGGGAAAATTACACGATTTTTAACAAACGCTCCGCATACAAAACTCATTAGTGCAGCATCATTGTTCACATTATAATTGAAATGGGAACAATATTGCTGCATTAACGAACCAAAAAAAAGAAAAAAAAACTTGTTTATTTTTTTTTTTGAATTTTTTTTAAAAATATTTTATTATTTTTTTTTTACAAACTTTTTTATACTCATGTTTGGTATTGTTGGAACGGCCATGCTCTGGCCGATCCAACAATAGCAAACATTAACCCCTAACTGCCACGGATCGGGAGATAGAGGGTTCATTGGAACCCCCTATCTCCACCATTGGTGGCAGTTAGGGGTTAACTCCAGGACTGGCGTCATCGTGCTATGCACGATGATGCCAGTCCTCAGGGGGCATTCCCGGAAGCTTGGCCAACATCCAAGATGTCGGCCAGCTCCGGGAAAGGATCACGAACCGGCGCTTTTCGGCGCCAATTCGTGATCCGGCCCCCATGGGGTTAATGCCAGGTACCATTTGGAAGGGCAGGCTGTGCCCTTCCAAACGGTGCCTGGGTTAACCCCCGCAACGCCGCCGATCGGGAGGGAGAGAGGTCCACCAAAGGACCTCCCCCAATCCCTTTCAGGCGCCTCCTCCGCACATGCGGGGGGGGGCGCCTGAATTAGGTGTCATTGCGCCCCCGCGATGACACCTAATCACTCCGGCGGTGGTTCCGGATGCTGGGCTGACATCGAGGATGTCAGCCCGCACCGGGGGGGGGCCAGCGATCGGCCGGAACCCGGCCGAACGCTGACCCCAAAGAGAGGACGCGCTGAGCGCGTCCACCGCATGGAACGTGACATGCGGTTGGACGCGCTGAGCGCGTCCACCGCAGCGAAGGGGTTAATGTAAATATATCCAGCGCGTGTGTGTGTGTGTGTGTGTGCGTGTGCGTGTGCGTGTGTGTGTGTTGGGTAAATAGGGCGTCCAATGACAACAGAGCAAAGAAAATAAGTAAACAAGTAAAACAATATCACGTCACAAGGCACATATGTTAACAAGTACAGTATATATATATATATATCTCAGCGCGGCCAAACTGATATTAGAAGCAACACTTCTAGGCTCAAAAAAAGTAGCCACAAGACCACATCCACAAAAAATACCTAACAGCAAAAAGCAGCAGGTGACAAAGTGATAAATATACAGAAGCAGCTAAAATCAGAATTTTGGTCAGCACAAACCAACGCTCAGACGCAGAGGCAGGTTCCCAACGTTTCGGCGAGGATTCGCCTTTATCAAGGTATACCTTGATAAAGGCGAATCCTCGCCGAAAGGTTGGCTCCTAACTTTTGTAGCTGGCTTCTAGATTCAAAGCAAATTTGTCAAGCCCTGGCTTTAGTGAATAGCCGAACTGCCACGAAATTGCACCGTATGGGGAAATTCACTGTTCAGTGCAATTTCGTGGCAAGATTGGCTCTTAATGAATAACCCCTAAAGGGCATTTCCGCCTGGATGCTGATAATGCTAACTCCATGGGATATTGTGCAAGATACAGAGTTTCATAGCTCCACAGTAATAAAACTCACAGTAATGTGCGGTGTGCATGAGCGTATCCTAGAGCTCCACAGCAATAAAACTCACAGTATTGTTCAGTGTGTATGAGCGTATCCAAAAGCTCCACAGCAATAAAACTCACGCTGATACACACTGCATATTACTGTTTTATTGCTGTGCAGCTCTGTGATACGCTCATACACACTGCACATTACTGTATCAGAGCCCCACAGCTATAAAACTCACAGCAATGTGCGTTGTATATCAGCGTATCACAGAGCTCCACACATCCATCCATGCACACACACTCACATACAATCTCACACACCCACCCAGTCTCACTCACACACACACACAGTCCCACCCCCGTAAGTTTCACACCCACATACAGTCACACACCCACCCACAAACAGATACACACACACACACACAGGGATGGGAGTGCAGGAGGGATGGGGAGAGAGGAGGAGAGATGGAAGTGCAGGAGGGATGGAGAGGGGGAGAGATGGGAGTGCAGGAGGGATGGAGAGGGGGAGAGATGGGAGTGCAGGAGGGATGGAGAGATGGGAGTGCAGGAGAGATGGGAGTGCAGGAGAGATGGGAGTGCAGGAGGGATGGGGAGAGAGAGGGGGAGAGATGGGAGTGCAGGAGGGATGGAGAGATGGGAGTGCAGGAGGGATGGAGAGATGGGAGTGCAGGAGGGATGGGGAGAGAAAGAGGGAGAGAGATGGGAGTGCAGGAGGGAGGGGAGAGATGGGCGTGAGAGGAATGGATGGGGGAGAGAGACTTGCACATACCCTCTGGCTGCCCAGTGCCTGCTTCTCACCCTTCACAGGAGCTGTTCCCCAATCTGCGAAAGTCGGCGCGAACTTCCGGGTTAGCTCACTGTATGGGTGCCGCCTACTGGTATCACCAGAGATGTAGTTCTAGATTGGCTCTCTGCAATATGCAGTAAACCAGGTTAGAACTACATCTCCCAGCATGCAATGGTCCGGTGATGCCAGCAGACGGTTGCTCCAAAAAAACACTCTATAATCGGGCCGGCCCTGCCATCTAGAGTTTAGAATCTTTCATCCCAGTGATATTTCCTTAAAGGATAAACCAATCCATGAAAAATTATCAATTAGTAAATGCACTTTTTTTCCCAGAACAACAATTTTTGTAAAAACAATTCTATTTTACCTTATATTTGTTAACTTCTCGTCCCAAGTTTCAAATAATTGTTATGTTAAAACTTCTTTCTTTTTTTTAACAAAAAGAGCTTGCTAGTGAAGGGGTTAAGAATGGAGAAACTTAACACATAGCAAAAAATGGCAGTAACGTAAAGCACACTGCAAAACAACCCAGCCGTGAAAACTTTATTTGTGCTTCTTGTATTATACAGAACACATCCCAGATTCAACCCTTGTGATTCCACGATTTGCATCTTGTTCTGTGATACGGTCACTTGCTGTGTCTATCAGATAAGGGAAAAACATCACAATCTATGAGAAAAAAAACACAGCAAAGGCCTGAATAATAACAGGAGCTGTGATATTGCATAAACTCGACGATGGATCGTAGGGAAGAAGGCGCGTGCTCTTGCGACTAGTAAAAAGAGGAGATAATCCCAAAAGCTTCAGCTTCACTGGTTCAAATATTCCACATCGACAATCTAAAGTGAACCAGTCAGCCCAAAGCAACTTTAGCTCAAGGGAAACTTCTCCCAGATCTGCCCATACATCGTGTTATACATTGCGTTAGTCAAACTGCTGAGAGTTGGAGAGTTTTTTCAGAAAATGCTTGAACAGAAATCTCCATGAGCTTCCTGTTTGCTCTCAGTGCTGCGGCATGCCACATGACATCTTTCCCTGGTGAAGGATTTATGGCTGTCACAGCAGAAGACACTCCCCCAAAGCTATCTCTGAACTAAAAATCAATGCAGACTCAGAACATTTACAAATGCCTCCCCAAATCTTCTGAACAGATAGGGAGGCTGGATGCTCAGTAAGGATAAACTGTTAACCCTTTCTCACGGTGCAGTGATAGGCACTACACGCGTCAGATAAATAAAGGGTTATTCAGAGAGAGGTGAAAACCAGGAGAACGACTGGAGAAGGGAAAATTCTAGGTCAAAATAGCCAAACCAGAAAAATTCTCCCATATATCTCACTTTCCAAATCGGCTATTTTGACCTAGAATTTCACTTCTCCAGCCATTCTCCTGGTTTTTACCTCTCTCTGAATAACCCTGATAGTTTCTTGGGGGAACGGGGTAGAGGTATATGAATATACACATTTTATTTTTTTAATAAACTTTATTGGATACTAAATTGCAACATAGGGTAATAGACATGAACCCAGCCAGAAACATCAAAAATCAGTATCCATATTTTATAACAGAAAGAGAAAAATAGGGATAGAACAGAAAAAGAAAAAAGAAGAAAAAGAGCAGCAGGCCCCGGCCAATGAGAAGAGGGAGAAAATAGTAGAAGATATTAGTGTTAATATATATCTAAAAATCATAAACTTCCTCACTAATATATGGAGACATCACAATCCTGCCTCCAGCCACTATGGATGTGCGTTTCGGGTTTCGGAATTTCGGAATTTTCACGAAATTTACCGATTCGTGTGTTCGGATTCGGCCGAATTTCCGAATCGGGTCGGACCCGAAAACCGATAGATCCGAAAAGTTTTCCGAGCCGAAACTAAAAAGTTTCGGATTTTTCGAATGGACTTGAAATGTGTCAAATCGAAATTTATTTTCGCTCTATTCATGATTTCGTTCCATTCGTGATTTCGGTTCCATTTCGGTAATTCTGGAAATCGTATATTTAACTATTATCGGTTATATCGCTGATTCTGTAAATTTTGTATTTGTAAATGCGTATCACTTGTTTCTTGTGGCATTCGGGTCAGTTTAGCGTTTTTTAAATCGTTTTGTTCATTTTTTTTGTTCCTTGGCTTTCATACCATTTTAATATGATTAAATAAAGTTGTGAAATGTATATTCAATTATTCATAAGAAAAAAAGGATCTTTATTTAATAAAAAAAAACACGATAGAATCGCCAGAATTATCGTAGACACTTTGAAACGAGGAGAACAGACGTTCCGAAAAAACGAAAATTTCCGAAATTTCCGAAAAGTCGATACAAAAAACGAGCAAAGTGACCCGAAAATACGAAAAATGGTCGATGTACACGAAAAACGAACCGAACCGAATCGAAACAGAAATCGGTCGAAACGAGCCGAATCGAAAAGTTTAAACATCCGAACAAATCGAACCGAAAAAAAAATCGGTGCACAAGCCTACCAGCCACGGTCCCCAAGTTTTATAATAAGATGGTAACGAGGGGCGGACAAGGGCCGTCAATTCATCCATTACTTTTCTATTCCTGATCTTATTGTAAACTTACATTATTGAATATACACATTTAAATATACACATATATGTCTGACTTTGTGTGTGCGAGCGTTTGCATTGCAGCTCAGCAGTGTGATGGGGAATACCCGCATCCCCACCGAGTCAACTCGAGCTGTCAATCACGCAGCTCGAGCTGTCAATCACGCAGTTTATCTGATTAATCCCTCCTATGAAAGAGAGGAAGAAAAAACATGGCCGCCTGCATGAGAAGAGCAGACAGATTAGGAGCTACAAAAATGCACAAAACTCCTTTGGAAGTTGTATAATAAAAAAGTTTACTGGTTTAACCCCTTCGCTGCTGAGCCATTTCACCCCTGCGTGCTCATCATGATTAAATGTGTTATTGAAGAACCCAGGCAAATTATCCAAAAGGACCGACGCATCTCCTGTAATCCAGGGGCTCCCTCTTTCTGACGTCATCATGCACATGCGCGATGACTCCCACGGCTGGGGGGCAGTACCACAGAAAGGGGCTGACATACAGGATGTCAACCCGCTGTGATTGAAGGCCCAGATCGGCGCAGAGCTGCAGCAACACAAAGACTTAAAAAAATTGGGAGTAAAAAAATTCGTCTAAATAATAAAAAAATAAAAAAAACACAAAAAGATGTTGTAAAAAATAAAAATAATAAAAAGGCGTTTTTGCTGAAAATAAAACGAATAAACAGTTGAATAAATAAAAACGATAATTTTTTTTTACATTGAATCCTATGGGATTTGCCTGTTTAAACCTGTCAAACTGAATAACAAACATTTTCGGTGTTGTTCGTCGTTCTCACAATAGATTAACCATTACTGTTCTATGGGACAATTTCACTGCTGCCAAAGATCGCCGAACTGCACCGTATTTCGCTGTCAAATTGCCAGTATTTGCTGAAATGACGGCTTTCTGAATAAACTGCCCCGAAAATGCACTGTATGGAGGTATTTACTGTTTGGTGCGCTTCGATGGCAAGTTCAGTCCCTTCGGAATAACCCATTATGTGTCTGATGGAGGGTCAGTGCCAGTGTTGTATTTAGGTTTTGTGCTGCCCTAGGCCTGACAACCCCTAATTTAAATTTGACATATCATGTCATTAAACACCCCCCACTCATCACACTAACCCCCCACTCATCTCATTAAACCCTCCCCAATCTTCATGTCATTAAACACCCCCCACTCATCACACTAACCCCCCACTCATCTCATTAAACCCTCCCCAATCTTCATGTCATTAAACACCGCCCACTCATCTCATTAAACCCCCCACTCATTTCATTAAACCCTCCCCAATCTTCATGTCATTAAACACCCCCCACTCATCACACTAACCCCCCACTCATCTCATTAAACCCTCCCCAATCTTCATGTCATTAAACACCCCCCACTCATCTCATTAAACCCCCCACTCATCTCATTAAACCCTCCCCAATCTTCATGTCATTAAACACCGCCCACTCATTCTCATTAAACCCCCCACTCATTTCATTAAACCCTCCCCAATCTTCATGTCATTAAACACCCCCCACTCATCACACTAACCCCCCACTCATCTCATTAAACCCTCCCCAATCTTCATGTCATTAAACACCCCCCACTCATCACACTAACCCCCCACTCATCTCATTAAACCCTCCCCAATCTTCATGTCATTAAACACCCCCCACTCATCTCATTAAACCCCCCACACTCATCTCATTAAACCCTCCCCAATCTTCATGTCATTAAACACCCCCCACTCATCACACTAACCCCCCACTCATCTCATTAAACCCTCCCCAATCTTCATGTCATTAAACACCCCCCACTCATCTCATTACCCCCACTCATCTCATTAAACCCTCCCCAGTCTTCATGTCATTAAACACCCCCCACTCATCACACTAACCCCCCACTCATCTCATTAAACCCTCCCCAATCTTCATGTCATTAAACACCCCCCACTCATCTCATTACCCCCACTCATCTCATTAAACCCTCCCCAGTCTTCATGTCATTAAACACCCCCCACTCATCTCATTACCCCCACTCATCTCATTAAACCCTCCCCAGTCTTCATGTCATTAAACACCCCCCACTCATCTCATTAAACCCCCCACACTCATCTCATTAAACCCCCCAATCATCTTCATTTCATTAAAGCCCCCCATTTGATTCACCTTCAGTGAACCTGGGGGTTGGGTCCTGTGTGCCACCTCTCTCCTTCGCACGGCATCTGCACGTGGTGGAGCGCTGGGAGGAAGTGACGTAATATGATCACTTCTCCCAGCACACAGTAGCAGGCTGCAGCGATGAGGAAGTCTTCAATAGGCAGCGCTCGGCAGCCGGGGATTCAGTCACCGGTGGCCTCGGACAGCTCGTCCCGTGAGGTGGCGGGTCACAGTGACGCCCCCTGGAAAGTGCCGCCCTAGGCCTAGGCCAAGATACACCGCTGGTCAGTGCACTGACTGATAAATTCAGCATCCTGGCATCACCACTGAGGACCAATAACGCCTCACTGCATAACAGCCCCCATTTATCTCCACCCAAAGCATAGGGGGGCTCAACAATGGAAAGTGGTTGGTAAAAATTGCAATATTTCAGTAAGGTATGAGATATTGCATTGATTTTTAACTGCTTCACTACCACGATCTTGTAGACACAATCAGCAGTACCAGACACAGCAGCCTGAGATGGTGTTAACACAATCTGGAGCTATTCTGCATGATTGCAAATTCAATTTGTTTACAGTTGGGCTCCAGAACATGCCCCCAAAGCCTTAGCAGCGTGGCCATGATGCCCGGGGCACTAATACGTTTTAAAACCGACTGTGGAATGTATCTGTATGACATCTCCCCAGCTGATCCTGCATGGAGACCTGAACTGCAGTAACTCCTTTTGGCCAGTAGATGGCGACATCTCCCCAGCCGATCCCGCGCAAGACCTGTACTGTAGTAACTCCTTTTGGCTAGTAGATGGCGACCTCTCCCCAGCTGATCCTGCAAGGAGACCTGAACTGCAGTAACTCCTTTTGCCCAGCAGATGGCGACATCTCCCTGCCAAATATCTTATTACAGTAAGGAATACATTGGGAATATTCCCAAATATTTATTACTGTATAAACAAATAAAAATGGTTCCTGACAGTGGTTTTATTTTTAATTTTTATAAAATCACTTGGTAGTGAAGGGGTTAAGAGCAATCCATCCCATGATGGGATAGTGCAGACAAGGCGCACCTAGACACTCATGTCAAACAAACACAAATTGTGTAATTTATTTAGCAAAAGTTCAAAGAGGTTCCAGCTCCTAATGAATGGGGAACCCCGTCTAAGCATCAGCTTGTCACCCGGTCGTTGCTCTTACTGTATGCTCCTTTCCTAAAAAGCTTAGAAAAATCTAAAGATGTTATTTACAAAGCACCTTCACCTTTGCACTTCGGGGATTCCATGTCAAACGAAACTACAGGGAATTCACTATTCAACGCTGGGTCACCTTAGTGCGCCGAAGATGGAGTCTCTGAAGAGCGCCGAACTACAGAAAGAAAAAAAATTCTCCTATTCTCCTATTAGGTGTTTAAAGCCCTTAAAATGAATGAAAATGTGTCTAAATAATAAAAAATGGTCTTTTAAGCCTTTAACGACGGACGGGTGGCATCTGATTCAGGTCGCGCACGCAGTTGACGCGTAATGCGTTCCGGCCGTCCCGCTGCAGCCCCTGGCGTCTGCGGGGAGGAGCCGAGGCGGCCCATTCAAGTCAGCGGGGCGTGCCGGTACACCCTGTGTCTTCAAGGCCCCTCCGCCTCGCGGGACGGCATGGTACATCGTGCGAAAGGATTAAAAAAAGGAAATGTCTGTTACAGAATAAAAAAATCAGAACTGCCTTTTAAAACAATAGGGAATCAAAAATGTCATCAAAAATATATAAAAAGGTGTTGTAATTTTCTTTTTAAACTAAAGACTTTCTTCTGAAACAGAAAAGAATAAACATGTTTTACAGAAAATTTAAAACGATAATATTTTTCCTATGGGATCCTTCTGTTTAAACCTAACTGAATCACCAAATATCAGGGCATTTCACTGACATTTCGGTGCAGTTCGGCGTTCTGTGAATAGATTAGCCATTACTTCTCTATGAGACAATTTCGCTGCCGTCGGAGATCACCGAATTGAAGCAAACTGCCCCGTATTTGACGAATTGGCAGTTTAGTGAATAGAAAAGCTGCCACGAAGTTGCCGTTCTATGAAATTCAGTGGCAAGTTCACCACTTAGTGAATAACCCCTTAAGTTTTTTTGCTAAATATCTGTAAGCAGAGCTCTTGTTCCCTTCTGCTGGGAATCGACTCGCACCCCTACCGGTCCGGACAGGTTGTATACGTTTCCAAACAGAAAACACCCGACTACAGCCAAAATTATCAAAACAGACGGTTCCGTTATACAAAAAGAAAGCGGGCTTAATGACTGCTATGAGGAGCGCGAGGGCGCCTGCTTTGTAGCGCTGAGCCAAAGCTCTTATTTGCTCTCTTTATGTCATCTCCTTTAACAGCCTCATTCATTCGTGTTATGTCAACACACGGCACGGGGCACGTTACTGATTTACCACAACGTCACACAAACCCGCGGCCATCCTGCTACGTTACAATGTGTTCATGGTGTTTCACCATCATTCCAGTTTTTCGGTGTCAGAGATATGAAACCCTGGACCCCCAGGTGTTTCTGATCTACATTTCCCATGATTCTCTGGCCACTGTATTCAAAGAATTCTGGGAATTGTAGGCAATAAACAGCTGAGGTGGCAGAATGTGAGGTCCTTGTTTTTTGTTATTCGCTGTATGTGTCCTTAGGGGGAACCCCTGGTTTTTTCCTTTTCTAAATGATGCATATTTTAAGTTAAATATAGATTTCATAACATTTTGTTAGTGGTCGCTGTACTTAGTTCGGCGCAGGAGGACAATCTATAGGAATTACCAGGATTCTTATAATGAACCCCTTTGCTGTGGATGACCTGTGGGGGACCACCTAATGTTTCTCTACTATATGCGGAGGACGACTCCCACATGTCAGCCAGTAAACTCAGCTTACAGGCAATGCCACAGTGATCAACGGCTTCCCTTTGTCTGGAATGGCAAGGTGTCAAAAAATACAGAGAACTATGGTGGTGTTACGGGACAAATAGGCCCCACTGGAATGCCCATGTCTGTGCCCGAGCCAGTGATGCGACATCCCTGGTGTTATGATTCCCTATTGAGCAGCCAGGTGCACCTCCCCAGGTTGAGGTGCTTCCTTCAAAGGGGAGTCATGCCCAGCCATGCAGTGTTTTAGCATTGTTTGTGTGAGAACCGAGAAGGAAGGTGCTTCCCGAAGCCAGTGCTCCTTAACTCTGCTGTGCACCCGTGCAGTCTGCCTTGTACCTGGCTACCTGTCTTTGCAAAGCTTTCCTTGTACCCGCCTGTGCCAAGCCTGTCTTTTTCCAATCTGTGCCCAAGCCTGCGTTGTGCCCATCTCTGCTAAGTTTGTCATCATGTGTATGCCAAGCCTGAATGGGACAGACTTGATCCAAGCCTGCCTTGTACCCATTTGTGCCAAGGCTGCCTTTTTCCCACCTGTGCCAGGTTTGCCATCTACCCTATCCAGGGATGCACCAAATTTCAGCCACCGATAGATTCTGCCGATAATGGGGTTATTGGTTTCGGCCCGACAGCAAAACACCAGCCGAAAAAGTCAGCCGAAAATTGCTGATCCCAGCTGACATTGAGCGAGCACTCTTTCAATGCTGCTTAGCTGGAGATAATTGTAATTGGAGAGAGGCAGGAGCTGCTACACATATTTATTTCTGCACACAAAGGGTTAACTGCATGATACACACCATCAGGGCAAGCAGTAACCTCTGGCCTCTCAGTGACAAGGAACAAGTGATTTATCACTGACCTCCTGCCAGAGGTGTCTGCTCGGAGGACAAGAGGGGGGGTTAATGTGGGAGCTTACATCCATGCCTCCAAAAAGTTAATGGCACGTATACAATGTTTGTCTTTTCCTTTGCATCTTAAAAGGCACATTTATAATGCTTTATTATTTTTTTAAAGTGCAGAAAAACAGATTAACCCTTTCGCTGCTGAGGCATTTCCCGCCTCTGTGCTGAGCTCATTTTTACTGGTTTAGCTCATCATGTTTAGCTTCCTCATCTACTGAGGAAGCGGCTTCATACCGCGAAACGCGTTTGGATGTACTAAGATTATTTTAATTATTTTATACCAATAAATCCCATTATACCTTGCTTGCTGTCCCTATTCTTCCTGTTTCCTGGCTGCTGTACCCCACATGATTGTGATCTACACCGCTGCTGAGGATCAGGGGAACGGATACTGAAACAACATCAAGGCTCTTGGAGTACCCAAAGATTGGAGGACCACCACAGACGTTGGAGCACCACCAAGGGAAGTCTGGCGTTCCTTCCATAATTCTGCCAGCCGCTATAAACATTTGGTGTCTGATACTAAGACACCACACCATGTGAGTGCAATCCTCTTATCTTTATTTTAATAGTATACTGCCTTGACATACTGCACCATTATTTTTGTTTTCTGTTCTGTTTGAGGTTTACACTCATCCAACAGAGGGGAGAACTGTCATTTAAGTGAGGACATCCCTGTCAATGTGAAGGAAGCGCCTGTCCCGCCACATTTTCTCTCTATTTATGCTTCTAACTGGGTTCTAGGGATAAGCCCGAGTGAACGGACAAGCTGCTGATTTACTGTGAGAAACATTCACAATTTACGGTTTTATTGCTGCTTTTTTTTTTTTTTTTTCTGCTCTTAAAGGTCTTGAGGGGTTAATTAACCCTCAACACATGAACAACTGTGAAAGGAACCACTAGGTGGCGCCCAGAACACAGATTCTTCTAGCTCATCATGTTTAACTGCATTTTGAAGCCTTATTTTAATATATGACCCAGATATATTATATATCGTTCTTTCCGGCAGACTCGGTAGATTCATAATATATCATTATTATATGTATACGTCATGTCCTGTCTGTATATTATAACAAAAAATGCAATAAAATTAGAATTTTCAATAATTTACAACGTGTAAAGTTTTTTTTCACATTTTAACATGCGAGCATTTGCGGTTATATTTTCTATGGGGTTTGCTTGTTAAAAAAATTAGAAATCGGGTCTCGTTACATTTTTTTGGGGAAAATTTTGCTATTTTTAACAAACGCACCGCCTACAAAAATCGTTAGTGCAGCATCATTTTTCACATCATAATTGAAATGGGAACAATATTGCTGCATTAACAAAACAAACAGAAAAAAAACTTGTTTATTTTATTTTTATAAATTTTTTTTAATATATATATATATTTTTTTACTTTTACATGATCATGTTTGGTATCGTTGGAAAGGCCATGCTCTGGCCAATCCAGCAATATAAAACATTAACCCCTAGCTGCCACGGATCGGGAGATAGGGGGTTCCACTGAACCCCCTATCTCCACCATAGGATGACGCCAGTTTTCAGGGGGCCTTCCCGGAAGCTTGACCGACATCCAAGATGTCGGCCAGCTCCGGGAGAGGATCACGATTCGGTGCTTTTCGGCACGAATCGTGATCCAGCACCCAAGGGGTTAAAGGCAGGCACGGTTTGGAAGGGCAGGCTGTGCCCTTCCAAACCGTGCCTGCCTTCAGCCGCTGGAGCCCCACGATCGGGAGGGACCCCCCTCCCTTTCAGGCACCTCCTCTGCACTCGCGGGGGGCGCCCAAAATAGATGTTTTCGCGCCAGCGCGATGACATCTGTTGGTCCCTGAGTGCCGGGCTGACATCCAAGATGTCAGCCTGCACCGGGGGGGCCAGCAATCAGCCGGAATCCCGGCTGATTTCTGCCTCCTGTGCATGGACGCGCTGAGCGCATCCATAGCAGAGGGGAAGCACTTGGCAGGACACGGTCAGCACGTCCGCCGCAGCCAAGTGGTTAGAGAAACAAACTGATGTTTAGGTTCCATTCGAGCCATTATAGATTATAGATATATATCTACTCATTTAAGTTGTGTTGGAGGGCAAAAAAATTAGATTAAAAGCCTCCACACAACAAATAATAAACTTTATATTTGCAGAGTTCTCTGAATTGCTGGGATATGTAAATGTCTTCTGCAACTATAAAATGTGTGTGTGTCCAAAAATTTAACACATGAATGTATGCACTAGATGCAAAATAACTCCACCAAATAGGAAAAAAACTAAAATATCTTAAACATTTTAATGTGGATTAATTTAAATTCATGATATTAATTTAATAAAGTATATTAATACAGTTATACAAAAAACTATCTTAAAATAAATTGTAGGGGGAAAAAAGTCATTTCCGGTTTTGTTCTAAAATTTTCATTTCTGAGCATCACTAATATATATATATATATATATTACACACACCAGACACATGTATACACAGCATGTGTGTATATATAGTCATATATAGAAAGTCATTTTCGGTATCGGTTTTTGGCCAAGCTCATCATGCATTTTCGGTATCAGTTTCGGCCCCAAATTTTCATTTCGGTGCATCCCTAACCCTATCTACATTATCTGTCTACCCTGTGTCTATGTCCAGCCTTATTCCTGCCATGTCTGTCTGTACATGTAGTATGTGTCCCGGTCATCCTCCTTTCCCTGTCTGCTTCCTATGTTAACCCACACTCCTACAGTGTCGGTCTACTATTCTACCTTATTGTGTTCTTCTTTATCCTTTTTTTTTCTTTGTGCAAACTGATAATAAACCCTTTGTTATTAACCCTATACCTGCCTGCTTGCCCAGCTTCATCACCGCACCCTGAGTCAGACACCGTTACACACGTTACAGAGGGCGCTTACCTCTACAGAGAATTCCACATCCTTGATCCAGGGTAGTTCCCCAAA
Organism: Leptobrachium leishanense; assembly: GCA_009667805.1. Classification (NCBI taxonomy): domain Eukaryota; kingdom Metazoa; phylum Chordata; class Amphibia; order Anura; family Megophryidae; genus Leptobrachium; species Leptobrachium leishanense. The sequence continues at coordinate 46,266,406 of CM019063.1, read as the reverse complement.
ATCTGTAAGTAAAAGCGAGAATTATTTTGGTGATTAGTGATACAGAATAACCCGTATTGTTTCTGCAATCGAGGAAACACATTGTTGCATTTGATTCCAGAAGACAACCTGACGCATTCAGGGTCGGAGCAACTGGAAAAGTGCAGGAGGTTCAGCCTGAGAAAAGGCAATAGGACACTGAGGGTAGGCTTGTGCACCGATTTTTTTTTTCGGTTCGATTCGATTTTTCGGATTTTCAAACTTTTCGATTCGGCTCGTTTCGACCGATTTCTGTTTCGATTCGGTTCGGCTCGACTCGTTTTTCGTGTACATTTTTTTTTCGGAATATCGACCATTTTTCGTATTTTCGTGTCACTTAGCTCTTTTTTTGTATCGACTTTTTGTGATTTCGGAAATTTTCGTTTTTCGGAATTGTACATGTTTTTGGAATATCGACCATTTTTCGTATTTTCGTGTCACTTAGCTCTTTTTTTGTATCGACTTTTTGTGATTTCGGAAATTTTCGTTTTTCGGAATTGTACATGTTTTTGGAATATCGACCATTTTTCGTATTTTCGTGTCACTTTGCTCGTTTTTTGTATCGACTTTTCGTGATTTTGGAAATTTTCGTTTTTTCGGAACGTCTGTTCTCCTAGTTTCGAAGCAATACATTTCGATTTGACACATTTCAAGTCCATTCGAAAATTCCGAAAATTTTTCGTTTCGGCCCGGAAAACTTTTCGGATCTGCCATTTTCGGATCTAAAAATTTTCGGAAAATCGGCCGCATCCAAAAATCCGAATCGGGAAATTTCGAGAAAATTCTGAAATTCCGAAACCTGAAACGCACATCCCTAACTGAGGGTATAACGTGTAGAATGGCTGGAGAGCAGAGGGTCGAGCCCAGCAGCAACGTGTGGGAACGCAATTCCTCCTCTAGACAAGTGCACGGGAAAAATAATTGTTTCGTTTTGGATCAATCCGGTACTATTTTTAGTTCGTTTCGGTTCGTTATGTTACCACGATTCATATTTCGGATTAGTATAAGTCGTATTTCTGATTGATTCGTATTTCATTTTAATTAGTTATTTCGGAATGTGAAACGGATTCATTTAATTACTTCGATTAGGGTAAAAAAAAAATAAAAAAAAAAAGATACATAACCCCCCTGTCCTTGGCTCTGAGTAGGTTTCAGCACCATGGATTGCACTACGGAGCCCTGCGGGGCTGCTGTCCTTGGTACTGAATAGGTTTTAAGCACCATAGACAGCCAGACTGAAGGAAAGATGAAAAAAACGCTGCGTTCAGCAAAGAAAAAAAGCCTCGTTTTAAAATAAATAGGAATCCAAAAAAATTCAAAAAAATAAATATTCTTTTCACTTGCAGCAAAAAGTCTCTAAACAGTTGAATAAATATTTAATAAAAATGGGTATTTTTTTACATTGAATCCTATGGGATTCGCCTGCTTCAAGCTGTCGAACGGAATCACCGAAAATCAGGGCATTTCACTGACATTTCGGTGCTGTTCGAGGTTCTCTGAAAAGATTAACCATTACTTCTCTATGAGGAATTTCACTGCCGCCAAATCGCACCGAATGGCACCATGACGCTGTCTATGGCCTGACAACAGATTCAGCACCACCACCAAAGGACAGGGACGCGGTGTCGAGTCTAAGTGAAACGGTATAACGAATTGATCTGTAAAAATAAAACCAATTGGTTTTACACGGTTTTGTTTTCGTTACGTTTCGGTCCGAATCGATTCGTTTTCGTTACATTTTCGGACCATTTCAGACAGAACCGATTCATATTTCGGAAACACTCCCAAAATACGAAATCGGTAAATTTCGTCCGAATTTTTATTTATTTAATAAATAATGGCGGCCACACAAAATATTGACACTTTGGGCCCAATTTGGACATTTTCCCTTAGGGGTGCAGTCCCTTTTGTTGGCAGCGGTTTAGACAGTAATGGCTGTGCGTGTTGCGTTATTGTGAGGGACAGTAAATTCACACTGTTACAATGTAAAGTAGTAAGTGCACAGCTTGTGTAACAAAGTGTCATTTCTTCAGTGTCGCCACATGAAAAGATATGACAAAATATTTACAAAAATGTGACAGTGCACTCCTGTCAGATAATGTGTATGTATATATTATATATATATATACACACACAGTATAGGAAACTATTTATGGAAATAGTGGGTTACAGATGAGATGACACCATTATTTTGGAGGCGGATAGATTGAGGAGACCCTCACTTGTTTTTGTAGGACTTGACAGCCATGAAATCGGAGTAAACACTGCGAACATGCAGAGGTTCCTCAAAAGCCGTGAATAAACGGAAAAAGATAAATTTCTTCCACCAGACTCAGACGGGGACTTCCCCTTCTCCCGGTGTTCTCAGTATGATGTGCGCTTTCTATATGTTCATATGAATGATCCACATCCAGCGCGGAGGCTGACACTATGAGGAGCTCAGGTTTGATATTCACGATGCTGATCCTCGTCCTCCAGCATGGTGAGTCCAGCTGCTGATTATGGGGTCAATGTATGATGGAGTGACATTATACAAAGGATGTTTATGGTGACGACTATCAGGGTTATCCAAAGAGATCCGAATGGCTGGAGAAAGGTAACCGAATGCTGAAAATCAGCGTTCGGTTACCTTTCTTGGCCATTCGGCTATCCAGAGAGCAGGCAATGCGCCAAATCCTGGCGAATTGCCTGCACATTTGGTGCCTTTTTCGGTGCCTGTTCGAGGGCAGTGAAATCCCCATGAAAAAGCACTGCTTCGGCTATTCAGAGAACACAAACCAGCAGTGAAAGGTTCCCGAAATGCCCTGCTGTTCGGTGGTTTAATTCGGCAAGTTAATTCAGGAGAATCCCATAGGCTTCAATGTTAAAAATATTCCCCTTTTAATTCAATATCTAATAAACCGTTCATTATAATATTCTGCAGTAAAAAGTCTCTTTATTTATAGATTTTTTAGGATATTTTAAGAATTTTTCAGATTTTTTTTTTTTTTAAAGTCCGATTTTTTGCTTTTTTCAAGTTACTTATTTTTTCTGTAACAGCCCTTTTTATTATCATTCCCTGGACCTCCCGTGAAAGTTTCAGACATTTTCGCTCAGTAGTTTCTTTGCAAACAGTGTTTCATTTTCACACAATCATACAAACTGTTTTGCTAATTTATTCACCTCCCTCGTCTGCGTCTCAGCTGCTTCGGCTGCTTCGGCTGCTGTGTGCGATCGGCTCCTGCTCGGGCTTTTTCCGTGGTTTTCGCAGGTTAATCCAGATGTTTTTGCGGGTTTTCGGCGGGCATTCGTTGGGTTTTGCAGTGAGTTTTCGTCAGGTTTGCGGCGGCCTTTCCCTGCAATTCGAGGACCCTGTGGTGCTCGCTGAATACACCGCAGGGTCACCAAAATGGGATCAGCAACAGGAACCGAATTGAAGAGAACGAAAAGTCACCGTGTCGTGCGGTGACTTTTCAAATAACCCTGTAAGTCCTCCATAAAGCACGGTGACCTCAACATCTACAGCTTTTATTTCTATACCTAGATACTGATTCCACCAATATACAAGGGTTTGTTGTTTTGAAAGGAATAGGTGTATCTGAATGGATTTCTTGCGCAGATTCCGAAAATGACCTTCAAAATTCCGTATCACGACCAGTTTTTTCACAAATGACGGAAATGTGAAAATTTAAAACCACGTTTCATGAATGGTCTTTGTGCGAGGATTTGAAGGTGATTGGATTATTGCTCGGCCAACGAGCAGGCTACACCAAATTTCCTTGCTTTTTCTGTGAATGGGACTCCAGAGCAAGGACGGAACATTGGGTTCGGCAGCAGTGGCCAGTCAGAAGTACATTCACACCTGGCGAAAAAAAAACATTGTTTCACTTCCACTGGTTGATCCCTTGAAAATACTGTCGCCACCTTTACACGTCAAACTTGGCTTAATGAAGCAATTGGTGACAGCTTTAAGCAGGGACAGTAAATGCTTCCAGTATCTTGGTGGTAAGTTTCCATCAATCACGTCTGAAAAACTTAAAGCTGGCATTTTCATAGGCCCTCAAATACGAAAATTAATGGCAGACAACATATTCGAGGAAACCGTGAGTGAGTGCGGATTGCGAGCATGGACTGCATTCAGAAATGGGGTACACAACTTTTTGGGGAACACGAAGGCTTCAAATGACACCACTTTAGTTGAGGATATGCTGGAATCCTATGAACTGCTTGGTTGCAACATGAGCGTCAACGTTCACTTTCTTCATGCTCATCCAAATGACTTTCCTAACAATCTTGGTGATTTTTCAGAAGAACATGGCGAGCGTTTCCATCAGAATATTAAAGTGATGGAAAAGAGATACCAAGGAAAGTGGACTGTACATATGACGGCCGACTATTGTTGGATGTTGAACAGAGACTGTACGGACGCACAACGAAGACAATCCAAAAAGAGGAAGTTTGAAGGGGAGCCCAGTGGCGAATGTTAGGTATGTTTGCTTTTGAATATGTATTTATGTTTATATATTCCTTAAACAATCATTCCGCCCCTCCAGAGAACATTTTCACCTGTTACAAACGTTGCAATATACCAATGTCGTTAAAAAATAAAAAAAAATCACATTTCCATCATTTGTGAAAGAACCTGACGTGATACGGAATTTTGAAGGTCATTTTCAGAATCTGCGCAAAAAAATCCATTCAGATACACCGATTCATTTGAAAACAACAGAAAAAGGTTGAAAAATTGCAGATCAGTGTTATTGATATCAACTATTGAATTTGAAATGAACTATCAAATTGATATCAACTCGAACTCATCTTAACTTAAAACACAAGTAATAATCAGCAAAGGACTTAGTGAAACAAAATTCATTTGTTTCATAGTTTAATTTGGCTCAAATACTAAATCCAGTGGCGGAAGTACCAGGGTCGCAGCGGTCGCAGTTGCGACCGGGCCCTGGCATTCCGCCACTGGAGGGGGGCCCAGCGCTGCCGCCAGATTCCAGCAATCAGCGCCGGAATCTGGGAGCCGCGCGCTGGCCGTCCCTCTCCCTACGCGAGCGGCCGCTGACATGCAGCTTGGCGGCTCACGTGGGAGAGAAACCACCTGACCAGCGCACGAGACCTCGCGCTGATCAGGTGGTTTCCGGCGAGCGGCCAAGCTGCATGTTTCCAGCGGCCGCTCACCAAGGAGGACAAGAACGCCGGCGGAGCCTGCCCTGGGCCTGGGGCCCCCCAGAGCAGGTAAGGGCTGGGGCAGTATATCCATGAGCTGGGGGGCAGAGCTGGGGCAGTATATCCATGAGCTGGGGGGCAGAGCTGGGGCAGTATATCCATGAGCTGGGGGGACAGAGCTGGGGCAGTATATCCATGAGCTGGGGGGCAGAGCTGGGGCAGTATATCCATGAGCTGGGGGGGCAGAGCTGGGGCAGTATATCCATGAGCTGGGGGGCAGAGCTGGGGCAGTATATTCATGAGCTGGGGGGCAGAGCTGGGGCAGTATATTCATGAGCTGGGGGGCAGAGCTGGGGCAGTATATTCATGAGCTGGGGGGCAGAGCTGGGGCAGTATATCCATGAGCTGGGGGGGCAGAGCTGGGGCAGTATATCCATGAGCTGGGGGGCAGAGCTGGGGCAGTATATCCATGAGCTGGGGGGGGGCAGAGCTGGGGCAGTATATCCATGAGCTGGGGGGCAGAGCTGGGGCAGTATATCCATGAGCTGGGGGGGCAGAGCTGGGGCAGTATTTTCATGAGCTGGGGGGCAGAGCTGGGGCAATATATCCATGAGCTGGGGCAGTATATCCATGAGCTGGGGGGCAGAGCTGGGGCAGTATATCCATGAGCTGGGGGGCAGAGCTGGGGCAGTATTTCCATGAGCTGGGGGCAGAGCTGGGGCAGTATATCCATGAGCTGGGGCAGTATATCCATGAGCTGGGGGGCAGAGCTGGGGCAGTATATCCATGAGCTGGGGTATATCCAGGAGCTGGGGGGCAGAGCTGGGGCAGTATATCCATGAGCTGGGGGGGGCAGAGCTGGGGCAGTATATCCATGAGCTGGGGGGCAGAGCTGGGGCAGTATATCCATGAGCTGGGGCAGTATATCCATGAGCTGGGGGGCAGAGCTGGGGCAGTATATCCATGAGCTGGGGGCAGAGCTGGGGCAGTATTTCCATGAGCTGGGGGGCAGAGCTGGGGCAGTATATCCATGAGCTGGGGCAGTATATCCATGAGCTGGGGGGCAGAGCTGGGGCAGTATATCCATGAGCTGGGGTATATCCAGGAGCTGGGGGCAGAGCTGGCGCAGTATCTCCATGAGCTGGGGGGCAGAGCTGGGGCAGTATATCCATGAGCTGGGGGGCAGAGCTGGGGCAGTATATCCATGAGCTGGGGGGCAGAGCTGGGGCAGTATATCCATGAGCTGGGCATATCCATGAGCTGGGGGGCAGAGCTGGGGCAGTATATCCATGAGCTGGGGGGCTGAGCTGGGCATATCCATGTGCTGGGGCAGTATATCCATGTGCTGGGGCAGTATATCCATGTGTTGGGGGGCAGAGCTGGGGCAGTATATCCATGAGCTGGGGGGGCAGAGCTGGGGCAGTATTTCCATGAGCTGGGGGGCAGAGCTGGGGCAGTATATCCATGAGCTGGGGGGCAGAGCTGGGGCAGTATATCCATGAGCTGGGGGGCAGAGCTGGGGCAGTATATCCATGAGCTGGGGTATATCCAGGAGCTGGGGGCAGAGCTGGGGCAGTATATCCATGAGCTGGGGGGGCAGAGCTGGGGCAGTATATCCATGAGCTGGGGGCAGAGCTGGGGCAGTATATCCATGAGCTGGGGGGGCAGAGCTGGGGCAGTATTTCCATGAGCTGGGGGCAGAGCTGGGGCAGTATATCCATGAGCTGGGGCAGTATATCCATGAGCTGGGGGGCAGAGCTGGGGCAGTATATCCATGAGCTGGGGGGCAGAGCTGGGGCAGTATTTCCATGAGCTGGGGGCAGAGCTGGGGCAGTATATCCATGAGCTGGGGCAGTATATCCATGAGCTGGGGGGCAGAGCTGGGGCAGTATATCCATGAGCTGGGGTATATCCAGGAGCCGGGGGGCAGAGCTGGCGCAGTATCTCCATGAGCTGGGGCAGTATATCCATGAGCTGGGGGGCAGAGCTGGGGCAGTATATCCATGAGCTGGGGGGCAGAGCTGGGGCAGTATATCCATGAGCTGGGGCATATCCATGAGCTGGGGCATATCCATGAGCTGGGGGGGCAGAGCTGGGGCAGTATATCCATGAGCTGGGGGGCTGAGCTGGGCATATCCATGTGCTGGGGCAGTATATCCATGTGCTGGGGCAGTATATCCATGTGCTGGGGCAGTATATCCATGTGTTGGGGCAGTATATCCATGTGCTGGGGCAGTATATCCATGTGTTGGGGCAGTATATCCATGTGCTGGGGCAGTATATCCATGTGTTGGGGCAGTATATCCATGTGCTGGGGCAGTATATCCATGTGTTGGGGCAGTATATCCATGTGCTGGGGCAGTATATCCATGTGTTGGGGCAGTATATCCATGTGCTGGGGCAGTATATCCATGTGCTGGGGCAGTATATCCATGTGTTGGGGCAGTATATCCATGTGCTGGGGCAGTATATCCATGTGTTGGGGCAGTATTTCCATGAGCTGGGGGCAAAAATATCCATGTGTGAGCTGGGGCAATATATCCATGTGTGGCCTGGGGGCAATATATCCATGTGTGGTCTGGGGGCAATATATGTCCATGTGAGCTGGGGGCACTATATGTCCATGTGAGCTGGGGGCAATACTATCTTTTTTATATTGCAGGAAAAAAAAGTTAAAAATATGGATCTTTTTTTGGGGGGGTTGGGGGGGCCCTTCACGGATTCCTGCACCGGGGCCCTCAGGTTTCTAGTTACGCCACTGACTAAAATTTATCCCTAGCTTTTCTTTTAACAGCAAAATTTGATTAATTGGGGTTTTATCTAGTGATCCAAAATACGAATTGATATCAACTATCGAATTGATATATGAAATTCGAATTGATTCGAAATTTAAAAATCGATCCGAAACAAAATGAAATTAGTTACGAAATTCCGAAAACAAAATGATTTAAAAACATAACGAAACGAAACAAATTTTTCAGCCATGCACATCCCTAGTGAGCTTTCTGAATAGAACTGCTACGAAATTGCACCGTATGGGGAAATTCACCGTTTGCTGCAATTCGTTGGCAAGTTTGCCACTTATTGAATAACCCTTTCAGTCACATTTAAGGCTGGCTGGGTATCTTGGTATCTTGGGACATTGTGGTATAGAAACATTTGAGGTGCCCGAGGTTTGCCCTCATTGCTATCAGCAGTCAGTGTGCTCAGTGGTCACAGATCTCTGAGACTCGGAAGAAAATTGATCTCTTGACCTTCAAATCGTCTCGTATAATCCTCAAACAGGAAAAGAGGACTAGCAGAATGGGTATGAGGTTATAGTTGGGTGCTACGCCAATGAGACATAAACCTACATATTGTTCTCATCCACATCGCAGGAGATTTGCATTACGTTTTTGGTCTCAAATGTAACTTTGTGAAACCTTTATGTCTCAGGGGCCAAGGGGAACGAGTGGAGTTTCCACGTGTCCAAAGAGGTGTCCGGTGAGGTTGGGAAAACGGTGTCTTTGCCCTGCATGTTCAATCACCCTCACAGGGACCACGCGGGTATCTTGACAGCCATCTGGAGGATTAAACAACCGTATGATGGCACCGTGGTGTTCAAATGCGTGAGCAACAGCAGCCACGAGCCATGTAGGACCACCGTCAACTACATGAACAAGTTCAAGCTCCTTGGTAATCCTCGCAACAACGACCTGTCCATTCGCATTGAGAACCTGACCTGGGCCGACAGCAATAAATACTACTGCAGAGTGGAGCTTTCCAGTGATCGACATGATAAGTATGAAGCCAAAGCCGGGACAAAGCTGACTCTGTCAGGTAATCGTAACCAATGGGACATACCTTAAGACTATTGTTGTCAACGAGCTGATGTCCAGGGTCTAAAACTAGTTTAAGCTCCACAAATGGAGATACTTCAAAATTCAGGACAGGGAAGCCATAGCCTACCTTCAGGCAGTGCCGGTTAAGGAAGGTTTCCTCCTTCAGGTAAGGCCAATGGGAGGCAGCAGATGCAATTGATGGCAGGTGGGACTCCCTCACCTGCCTAGATGTGCCCAACGCACACACTCATTCTTTGCTGTAGCATCATTGCAACTTAGTTGTGTATGTGTAGCTTCATTCCCTACAGTGATCTTGTGCCCCAGTACTTGGCAAGCCTGACCCTCTCCGAATGTCACCTGCCCACTACCCAGGCCGTTCCTGACCACTCTTTTAGATTGCCCCATCTGTACCTTGCCTGTTCTTCCCTGTTCTGCCTACACCATTGGTTCCTGTCCTCCCCCACATTGTGATACTACCACCCTATGCAAGAAAATATGTTGCCGCCCCAGTGTTTCCACACAAAATTTTGGCTCTGTTCCCCAACACTTCTCATACTCTTGTAAAGTCTACATTCCCCATGTCATCACTAATAATCTGTTCCCACCACTCATGTATTTCCCTAACCCGCTAATGTCTACTGCCTTGCCTCATCCTCTAATATCTCTCTGCTCCCATTTTTGTTAGTTCAATTAGGCAATTGCCTCGGGTGCCAATAGATGCACTGGCCCTGCTTTCGGGGCAATTTATTTCTCCCCATGTAGTTCTAGAGCTTGACACATTGGGGACAATTGTTACTTAGGTGTTGGGAAGGGGGACACAAGGTCATAATCTCCATGAATATCTTTTACCAGGCGTGGATACAAGATACTCTACTAGATACATTTTCCTTACTGCTGCATTATTTACAATTCAACAATATACTGTATATATATATAATATCTCTACTTATCTTATTGCCCATTACGCCTGTCGGCATGTAGGGCAGCAACAAAGGTTAGCCACTCCTGTTTGTTTCTGGCCAGCTTTTGTATGGTGCCCCACGTGTGATTCATAGTCTTGAGTTCTCGGTCCACCAATCAACGCCAGGTGCTCTTTGGTCTTCCTCTCTTGCATTTTCCTTCTGGTGTCCAATGAAGGGCAGTTCTGGTGAGGTCTCCATGCTCTTTTCTGATGACATGCCCAATCCATCTCCATCGTCTTCTTGTGATGATAGTCTCCATGCATTCTTGTCTACACGGATATACACTATATTGCCAAAAGTATTCGCTCACCTGCCTTGACTCGCATATGAATTTAAGTGACATCCCATTCCTAATCCATAGGGTTCAATATGACGTCGGTCCACCCTTTGCAGCTATAACAGCTTCAACTCTTCTGGGAAGGCTGTCCACAAGGTTTAGGAGTGTGTTTATGGGAATTTTTGACCATTCTTCTAGAAGCGCATTTGTCAGGTCACACACTGATGTTGGACGAGAAGGCCTGGCTCTCAGTCTCCGCACTAATTCATCCCAAAGGTGTTCTATTGGGTTGAGTTCAGGACTCTGTGCAGGCCAGTCAAGTTCATCCACACCAGACTCTGTCATCCATGTCTTTATGGACCTTGCTTTGTGCACTGGTGCACAGTCATGTTGGAAGAGGAAGGGGCCAGCTCCTAACTGTTCCCACAAAGTTGGGAGCATGGAATTGTCCAAAATGTCTTGGTATGCGGAAGCATTCAGAGTTCCTTTCACTGGACCTAAGGGTCAAGCCCAGCTCCTAAAAAACAAACCCACACCATAATCCCCCCTCCACCAAACTTTACACTTGGCACAATGCAGTCAGACAAGTACCGTTCTCCTGGCAACCGCCAAACCCAGACTCATCCATCAGATTGCCAGATGGAGAAGCGCGATTCGTCACTCCAGAGAACGCATCTCCACTGCTCTAGAGTCCAGTGGCGGTGTGCTTTACACCACTGCATCTGACGCTTTGCATTGCACTTGGTGATGTATGGCTTGGATGCAGCTGCTCGGCCATGGAAACCCATTCCATGAAGCTCTCTGCGCACTGTTCTTGAGCTAATCTGAAGGCCACATGAAGTTTGGAGGTCTGTAGCGATTGACTCTGCAGAAAGTTGGCGACCTCTTTGCACTATGCGCCTCAGCATCCGCTGACCCCGCTCCGTCAGTTTACGTGGCCTACCACTTCGTGGCTGAGTTGCTGTCGTTCCCAAACACTTCCACGTTCTTATAATACAGCTGACAGTTGACTGTGGAATATTTAGGAGCGAGGAAATTTCACGACTGGATTTGTTGCACAGGTGGCATCCTATCACAGTTCCACGCTGGAATTTACTGAGCTCCTGAGAGCGACCCATTCTCTCACAAATGTTTGTAAAAACAGTCTGCATGTCTAGGTGCTTGATTCTATACAGCTGTGGCCATGGAAGTGATTGGAACACCTGATTCTGATTATTTGGATGGGTGAGCCAATACTATTGGCAATATAGTGTGTGTATATATATATATACACACACACACTATACATACACACACCCTAAAACACTTGTATTATATATGTATACACACACCGCAGGTTTCTGCACTCAGGAAAAAAAAATCCTTTGCCCGGTGCAACACCTAGCTAGTATAACCTTCCGTGCATAATGAATTTTGGAATTTTATGAAGATCTTAAGCGCATCCATATGATTTACTGTATATACTTTTCATGATTTTTGTGCAAAGGCTTTTAACTCGTTAATGATATATATTATACTTGTAAAGTAGCACTCTAACAAATGTTTTCACTCGACATATGCCACCCCCCGACATGAATTCTCTTTACACCAATATATTTGCCCTACACACACAATCACTCCACACACTAATGTATTTCACCCATCTTCTCCCTCACATGTATCTAACCCTCTGCACTGTCCACTCTGTTACCTCCTCTCTGTCAGCCCGGCCAGCCCCGACACAGGAAGTAGCATGATGACGATCACTTCCTGTTGTACATCACTTCCTGCAACGACCGCATTAGATCCAATAGAAAATAATATGAAAGATCTTCTTTTATTTCCTCCTTAACATACACAAAGCAATTCCTATACATTTATTACACGGTTACACAGACTGAAAAAAAACACGTGCGTCCATCGGGTTCAGCCTTTCACACATCACCTACTGCTGTTGATCCAAAAGAAGCAAAAACCCCAGTCAGAAATGCTTGCCAATATGTAACATACTGGGAAGAAATGCCTTCTTGACCCCAGATGGCGTCAGATTTCTCCTTGGATCAAGAAGCTTTTATCCACATGTTAAATATTATGACCCTTAATATTCTGTGTCTGCAGGAAGTCATCCAGTCGCTGTTTAAATGTCTGTACAGACTCTGACCCAACCACCTCAACAGGCAGAGAATTCCACAGCTTTCATTTTATTACCAATGAAAATAATACCAATAATTACATACAGTATTAAGTAATTCCTAAAGAGCTCAATCGATCACGGGTCATTTTTAAAAGACTCAGCTTCAAAAAACACTTTGGCTAAAATGTGATCATTTATAGGAGCGTCTGTGTATGTGAGTGTGTTTATGTGTGTCTGAATTTGTCTGTGTATGAATGTTTGTGTGCATGTGTCTGTGTGTGAGTAGGTCTGTGTGTATGTGTCTGAATGTCGTGTATGTGTGTGTGTGTCTGAGTATGTCTGTGTGTTTGTGTGCATGTGTCTGTGTGTGTTTGAGTGTGTGTCTGAGTGTCCATGTGTCTGTATGTGTGGGTGTGAGAGAGGGTCTGTGTGTATCTGTGCATGCATCTGCGTGCGTCAGTGTCTGTGTGCATGTGTATGTGTCTGTGTGCGTGCATGTGTCTGTGTGCGTCTGAGGGTCTATGTGTGTATGTGTCTGAGTGTGTGTGTATGTGAGTTAGTGTGTGTTTTCTCCTTTGACTGATTAATAAATACTGCATTTCACAGCTTCTCCAAAGATCCTAAACATTACAGTGGTCTTCGACCATTACCGGGGATACCACGCCGTGTGTGTAGCAGAAGGAGAACCTGCTCCATTCTTGGTCTGGACCGACCCGTCTAACACCAACCAGGATAATATTGTCACTAAGGCCGCGCTGGCGCATCAGATGGCGACAGAGCTCCACTACCTGAAGCAGGATGGGAAGTACACCTGCACGGCTACCAACGCGCACGGCAAAGCAGAGGGCTTGGTATACTTCTTCAAATTCAGGGCTGGAAACAGCAGCCAAGTGCTCTTTGCAATAGTCTGGACCACCCTTGGACTCAAGCTCTTGATGGTCTTCGTGATGCTCGGTGTATACGGTTATCACAGCAGAGGTAAGCGAGGATAATGCAATAACACAATCTGCTGTGGGATATATCCTTTAAAGGGGCGGCAAATCGACGACCACTCCCTTTAATATGTTTTATTATTATTACTATGGTTTATTTATTACTTATTTAGATTTTACATTTTAGGAATTTAAATCTTTACAAAATATAAAATTTAATTAAATTTAAATATTTGGCATTCGGCGCGTTCTTCCTGGGTCACTTTCCTACTGGCAATAAAAAAAGTAGACAGAGACAATTTGCCGACCCATTGGAATTTTGACAAACTGATGTCAAAGCATGTGCTCCTGTTTGCACCGCGCATGTACATTCCTGTGGAAAACCCCACCTTCTCCTGACCACTTCCTGCTGAAACAAAAGCTGAAGAAGGAAGTTGCATTTTCCAGGACGTACGAAGAAGTTATTCGTGTTATTTTGTTTCTGTAAAAGCAGTTGGTTAATTCTAGACATACTTTTCAGAAGTAAATATTTTATGTTCTATGTTTAAGTCTTTAACCCCTTCGCTGCTGAGTCATTTCACCGCTGTGCGTTGAGCTCATTTTTCCCGGTTTCGCTCATCATGTTTAAGCACATTTTGATGTCACATTGTATTTTACGACTCAGACATGTAATATATCATTTTTTTTCGGCAGACTCCGCAGATTCATAATATATCATTATTAGATGTATACGTCATGTCCTGCCTGAATATTTTAGCAAAAAATGAAAGAAAAGGTGAATTTCCAATCTTCTAGAGCGTCTAAGCCTGGGGTCAGACGAGCGCTGTTATCACGTCCGTGTTGCCGCACATTTGTACGTCCGTGGCAGCATAGCATTCTGACCAATGGAGCCCCACACACGAAGTACGTCCGCACGGAAGTGCGAATGTATGGCGGACGCGGCAAATGGAGGCAGGTTAGGCAAGAACATAATACTGCTAGAACGGACGTGCGGAGTGCGCCACGTCCGCAACGTCCGTGTAGCTTTGTATGTAAGTGATGAAACGAGGTCAGATGGACTGCATTTATACGTCCAGCATTTTTGACGGACAGAATGTTTTTTCATTTTAATTTATTTTCCCTGCTACATCAGTGAAAAAATACGTCAGTGAAAAAAACCGACTGTGTTTGGCCACTACCTTGTTGTCAGTCAGTAAGTACGTCCGTACTGCAGGACGCACAGTCCGTACAAAATGCGCTCATCTGACCCCAGCCTAAAGTGTTTTTTTTTTCACATTTTATCATCCGAGCCTTTGCGGTTATTTATTCTTTGGGGTGCGCTTGATAAAAAAAATTAGAACTGGGAACCCGTTACCTAATTTCTCAGAAAAAAAAGTGATTTTAGCTAAAACCGACAAAAAAAAATAGTTAGTGCAGCATCATTGTTCACATTATAATTTAAATGTGAAAATAATGCTGCATTAACAATTTCGTTTAAAAAAACAGGATTTTTTTTTATTCTTTTATATTTTACTTTACTGATAACCTGGTCATGTTTGGATTCATTGGAAAGGCAATGCTCTGGCCTTTCCAGTGATACCAAACATTAACCCCTAGCTGCTACGGATCGGGAGATAGGGGGTACAATAACCCCTGTATTGTGGCAGCTAGGGGTTAACTCCCGAACTGATGTCATCGCATCCATGCATGATGACACCAGTGGGCAGGGGGGGATCCCAGAGGCTAGGCCGCGATCCAACCCCTAAGGGGTTAAAGGCAGGCACCGCCGGGAAAGGCAGACTGTACCCTTCCAAGCGGTGCCTGCCTTTTTTCTCTGCTCCTTACTGAAGGGGAGGGAGAGAGGTCCAAAGGACCCCCCCTCCACTTCAGGCACTTTCCAGGGGGCCCCTGATTGTGACGTCATCACACGCTGGCGTGCTGACGTCACCGTGACTTCCATGATCCAACAGTGAGTCGGCCCACACGGTTTGCTGCCAGGGATCAGAGACACAGTGGCGCTTCGCTGCGGGGGTAGTTGGACGCGCTCAGCACGTCCATAGCAAAAAAGTGGTTAAAGGGCCGCAACCACCAAAAAAACCCGACATGTCCTTATTGTGTTTATTTGATGTTGCGGATATCTTACATGTGCTTTGTTTTTCTCTTGTATCCATTGTGTGATATTTTCCTCTATATGTGCCACTGGGCGCATCCATTGTGTGATATTTTCCTCTATATGTGTCACTGGGTGCAACCATTGTGTGATATTTTCCTCTATATGTGTCACTGAGTGCATCCATTGTGTGATATTTTCCTCTATATGTGTCATTGGGTGCATCCATTGTGTGATATTTTCCTCTATATGTGTCACTGGGCGCATCCATTGTGTGATATTTTGTGTTGTAAACTTCCCCCCTCCATCACTTGCTCCTCACTGTGTGGCTTTGGTCATAGAATGGAGTGAAATGGGTCAGTCAGCGACTCACATCATTGTATTGTGTGGGATGTATTCAAAGGACGTCACCAGGGGGTAGATTAGAAGTCTTTTAAGCGTCTTTGTCTTATCTTGAGTAGCCTGGAGAACACGATAAACCCCCTGCCGCCTTATCTAAACATTCCCTCTTCCACCTCATTAACTGTTGAATAAAGTAGATTACATAAACAAGGGCCACAAAGCAAAGCTTTTGGCAAATGTTGCATCAGGGGACTAATATGCAAAATGGAAACAAGAGATAAAGCCTAAATTAAATTTTTCCTTTTTACATGCAGTTAATTCAAAGAAAAGAAACCAGCAGCATGTGATTTATAAAAAATTTTTTGTAATGCACAAGTAATCTAGTTACAGCTTATGTAAGAGGTCGTGCGCCTTTAAATATATGTTACATTACGGTTTGTGACACATTCTTTAACAATATAATATTCCGAATAAGTTCAATTCTAAACTCAAGTGTCTGAGCATCTGTGTACAGTATCCCTCACATATACACGTATACAGTAATGGCAAGCACTGAATAGTAAGCTAGAGATTACAGGGGACCCCTCATGTTACCGGTGAGGAATGTTTTGGGGTATGAAGGTGAATTCGCTTCACAGCAGATAATGTATTCACGGCTTGCCTTCTCTATCTAACATGCAGGTAATGCAGCGCGCTCTGCCGTAAAGTCTCCGTAAGTATCACAATTCATACATGGGATAATAAAATCAAAACCAACGCTTCCAGCTCGTTTCCTACCAGTACAGTATATCATTTCTCAAAAAAATAATATGGAAACCTCAGAGGCGGTGCAGCTCGTCAGGTTTTCCGTTATCAGTCACAGCTCTCCAGATGGTCACCCGCCGGCCTGAAAATACAGAACGGAAACTGAAGATTCATAAACTCCATTCCTTGACAGTGAATTCTGTCTAAATATCTTTCAATATCTAAACATATCCCTCCAGATCAGTGTTTCCCAAAGCCGTCCTCAGGACCCGCTGACACGCCAGGTTTGCAGGATATGTGAAGCACAGGTGATATTATCAGCTGCTCAGTGATTGCAGAATTCAGTCTGCATTTCCCCAAGGTGATCTGCAAAATCTGGCCCGGTTGAGGGACCCGAGGACAGGGTTGGGAAACAATGCTCTAGATTGTAAGCTCTTATGAGCAGGTCCTGTCTCCGTTCCCATGTTTATTTGGGTCTTGTTCCCTTTGGTTATTGTAAATCACTGTGAAAACTGTTGGCGCCATTATAAACGATGAGGATATTAATAATACTCTAGATCTGTCTAAGTAACCAAATCTATATTTATCCATCTATACCTATTCATATCTCTGATCTATCCATCCATATCCACCCATCATGTATACCTATATATCTATCCATCATCCATACCTAAATACTTCCATCCATCTCCACATATCATGTATACCCATCTATACCTATCCATATCCATATCTCTCACCTATCCATCCATCATCCATACCTAAATATTTCCATCCATCATCCATCCATACCTATCCACTATCAATACTTCCATCCATCCATACCTATCCACTATCAATACTTCCATCCATCCATACCTATCCACTATCAATACTTCCATCCATCCATACCTATCCACTATCAATACTTCCATCCATCCATACCTAGCAATCTAGGCCTCTAACTATATCACAGACCAGTCATCTTCGCAGGTCTAGGATCGGGTAAGGGGGAGCATGACCGCTGAGGGGGCATCACGCCATTGCCGATACAACCATTCCCCCAAAAGGGCATGCCGAATTGGTGCTTTCACGGTAGGGTGGCCAGCTACACTGCAAGCAGCCAATCAGGGCAGGTTGTGAGCTCATCTATGGACTTCAATAACCCCCCGATTTAACCATTTACCCTCAGGCCTGCCAAAATCCAGATGACAGCCTAGAGCCGCTGGGTGATTGGGTGGACTGAGGGGAAAACCGTGTGTCACACGAGCAGACCGGGCGAGTTGGGAGATCTCTCTAGATCAGTCTAAACCAGTGTTTCCCAAACCTGTCCTCGGGACCCTCAACCAGGCCAGATTTTAAGGATCACCTTGGGGAAATGCAGACTGAATCCTGCAAACACTGAGCAGCAAATCCTATCACCTGTGCTGTGCTTCACATATCCTGCAAACCTGGCGAGGCGGAGGGTCCTGAGGACAGGCGCGGGAAACACGGTTCTAAATATAGCTGTGTCTCTATATCACATATTTAACTGTATCTCCTTAGAATTCTCTGTCCCAGTCTCTATACAGTATCTGTTATTACATATCGCGCTGTAGAATAAGTCTATTATCTCCTCTCCAGCAGATGCACGAAGGAGTCTCCGTATGAAAACTACGAGCAAAGAGACAAATGAAGCCTGAAGAAGGAGTTTCGAAAAAGAACGGCACGCTGATATCCCATCACGCCGTGTTTCTCTTCTTGATGATTCACTGTGCAGAGTCACATGGGAATGAAGAGGTGTGATATCACGTCATACTGTATCTTCTGGATAAATACACAGGACAATATTACAAGCTGCTGCTAACTTAACCAGAGCTGTTGTAACTTACGAGAATCATTATAGTCTATGGAGTTACTAAGTTTACAACAGCTCTGGTTAAGTTACCACCAACGTTGTAATACGGCCCAGAATATCTACAGATTATATGTAAACGAGCAGGAATAAAAGGAACACTGTGATTCTGTGTTTTTAAATTGATCTTCGAGAGTGAAAATAAAAAGTGTTTGATTTTTTTTTCTTTGTCTTAAATCAGGGGTGCCAGCCTACAAAAATATCCCTCTCCTCCGCGGGCCGCCGGCGCATTCAAATCTGCATCATTTGCTCCACCAAGTTGAATGTTTTTAATCTGTCCACTACCAAGTGATGATCAAAAAAAAAATTCCCCTCTAGAACCTGGGGATGTTTTTGGAAAATAATTTTTAATTAGAACGTGCAATAAAACTCACAGTAATGTGCGATAGGTATGACTTACTGCTGTGGAGCTCTGTGATCTCCTCGCACCCCCAGCTCTCGCCTTCAGGACTTCTCCCATGCTGCCCCCTTTCTATGGAACTCCCTCCCCAAAAACATCAGACTCTCCCTGCCTCTGTCTCCAGTCCTTCAAGAAGTCTCTTAACACACATTACTTTAGAGAAGCCTATCGGCTCACTCCATAATCCCCATTGTATACATTCCTTGCTCTATCTTCCCACAAAACCCCCCCATGCACCCCAATACTTCATGTACTCTGTAAACTCTCAAGCAGGGTCCTCTCTCCTACTACTCTGTTATTTTTTAAAATTGTATGTATATTTGTTATTACAACCGCCCTTTTAAAAGTCTGTAATGATATCCAAGCTGGGATGGAACAAGGAAACCTAACTGGGGCATCTTCCTTGATTTTGCCAAGGCCTTTGACACGGTAGACCAGGGGTCTGCAACCTTTTTGACATAAAGAGCCACTTGGACCCGTTTCCGAATGGAAAAAAAAACTGGGAGCCGCAAAACCATTGCGACATTTAAAACAAATCTAACACTGCATATATTGTTTCTTACCTTAATGCTATATACAGGATCGTGCAGTCAGCTGTCAATCTGATGGATTTGCCCACCGGCTCATGGATTTGCCCCCCAGCTCATGGATTTGCCCCCCAGCTCATGGATTTGCTCCCCAGCTCACACATGGATTTGCCCCCAGCTCACACGTGGATTTGCCCCCAGCTCACACGTGGATTTGCCCCCAGGTCACACGTGGATTTGCCCCCAGGTCACACGTGGATTTGCCCCCAGGTCACACGTGGATTTGCCCCCAGGTCACACGTGGATTTGCCCCCAGGTCACACGTGGATTTGCCCCCAGGTCACACATGGATTTGCCCCCAGGTCACACATGGATTTGCCCCCAGGTCACACATGGATTTGCCCCCAGGTCACACATGGATTTGCCCCAGCTCTCACCTGGATTCTAGCCCCAGGCAGCTCCGGCGGGGGTTGAGGGACCCAGATGCCAGGCAGTGCGGGAGCGCCTGCCCGGTCTTGAACAGTCCGTCCTGTGAAGTGGATGCGGCTGTGTGCGTGCGCAGCCGGTCACGCGGTCCGGCCAGTCAGGTGGTACAGAGACTCAGTACCACCTGATTAGCCGGACCACGTGACCGGCTGCGCACGCACACAGCCGCATCCACAGGACGGACTGTTCAAGACCGGGCAGGCGCTCCCGCGCTGCCCGGCATCTGGGTCCCCTCAACCCCCGGGCCAGTTTTAGGGGCGCAAATGCGCCCCTAACAAAACTGCGCCCGGGGCCACGGTCCCCCCCACGCTACGCAAAGGGAGGGAGCTGCGGGAGCCGCGGAAAAAGTGAAAGAGAGCCGCATGCGGCTCCGGAGCCGCGGGTTGCCGACACCTGCGGTAGACCATGGCATCTTGTTACAAAAACTTAAAAACTCTGGCATGGGTGATCGCACGCTAACCTGGTTTCAATCATATGTATCCGACCGATCACAATATGTGTCAATTTCTGGCAGCTCCTCCCTCCCCCTCCCAGTCACGTGCGGTGTACCCCAAGGCTCGATACTTGGCCCCCTGATATTCACAATATTCATAAATGATCTGCCCAACGTCTGCAAAGCCTCAACCGTACATATGTACGCAGACGACACTGTGATCTATACCAGCAAACCAAATCTCCCGCAGCTGGAGGCCGTGCTGCAAGAACAATTCACAGAGGTAGAAAAGTGGATCAAAAACAACAAACTTTTTCTAAATGCTGACAAAACTGTCACAATGTGCATACATACAGAAAAAACTGTCACACCTGATCCCTACAGGGCAGCTGCAACTACCAGAAGTATCAGCCCAGTAACATGTATAAAACATGAGGGGGGAGTGTCATCTGCGCTTATCCCCATAGCTCTATGTGAAACAAAACACAATTAGAGGTTTTGGTTTACTTGAATTGCACCTCATCAAGGCACCTTTGGTCAGTATAAAACATATGCCTGGTTTTTATAAGCATGTTTGTTACTGGGCTTCATACTTCTGGTAGTTGCAGCTGCCTGGTAGGGATCAGGCAAGACACAGTTTTTCTGTATGTATGCATATTTTGCCATATCTCCGGCTAGGTCATCCTCGCTGCTGTCCCGTTCCACGGTTTCGTTTTTAATCCCAAAGTGGAATTGTTTCTGGGGGAGGGTATAAATGAAAACCCACCAGTCTTCCTCATGACTGAGAAGTGGCATGAGCATATGTGGCTTGCTCAGAAAGCAACTCTTTGTTTCATTAGGTAGGACTCACCTTGTCAGAGGTGCCTTGACACGTCGGGTGAGCTTACACTTCAATGGCCATTCAAGTAAACCAAAACCTCTAATTGTAAGGACTTATAAGGATAAGCGCAGACACCTTTTTTTCACTTAAAACTGTAACGATGCTCTTCGGAACAGCACCTAACCTACACAAATTGCAAAATCCCCATCTATGTGTTGGGACAAAATCAAATGGCACGCTGACCACAGTCACTTCTCTCAAATATCTAGGCATGTGGTTAGACCCTAATCTATCCTTTGGCCCCACATCGAAAAACTCTCATCTAAACTCTACCCCAAACTAGGCGCCCTGTACAGAAACAAATCCTGCCTGAGCCCCGCGGTAAGAAAGCAGATTGTACAACAAATGCTTATGCCAGCCATTGAATACGGAGATGTAGTGTATGCAGCCGCCCCGCAAACACCCCTTCATAAACTTACTACATTGTATAACTCATTCTGCCGCTTTGTGTTACAATGTAACTACATGATTCACCATTGTGACATGTTAAAAGAGCTAAACTGGCCATCACTGGAATCTAGACACACCCTTCACCTTGTTAACGCTAGCGCTCACATAAATGAGCATTAGTGCTAGGTTAATGGAGGTGATAGCGATCGGGAGGGGATACAGGCAGAACACAAACGGGTTAAAAAACCCGTTTGCAAATTGGTATTGGTGCTTTTTAGCACCATCTTACTGTACTTTGCTTAACGTGGCGCTTAAGCGCTGCCCCGAGCATCCTGGACCCTAGCGGCCACTGCGAGGCAGGCTGCTGGACTCAGCGCCTGCCCCATAATCTACAGG
The DNA here is from genome assembly GCA_009667805.1 of Leptobrachium leishanense. Lineage (NCBI taxonomy): Eukaryota > Metazoa > Chordata > Amphibia > Anura > Megophryidae > Leptobrachium > Leptobrachium leishanense. Next base: position 46,244,569 of record CM019063.1, on the reverse strand, counting down.
TAAAACGGGGATGCTAAGGGGAAAGTAAAGATTGGCAATTTTTCCCCTTAGCATCCCCATTTTAGCTGTATGAATGTGATAAACACCAGGTGAAATAGGTCTGAATAGGCTGCTTCCCCCGGCAGTTCCCTCATCCTATAACCTCCGATCCAGGACCAGCACCTTACTTGCAATACCACAATACAAAAAGAAAGTGGCTCGGTCCTCATTTTCCTACAGAGCACCACAGTTATGGAATAACCTCCCAGACACCATCAAATCGTCCCCCAGTCTAAAGTCACTCAAGAGATCCCTATTAACCCCTTGCCACTGCGGTACGTGCTATGACATCCTCACGGCGGGAGGGCTTTGAAGACGAAGGGCATACATGTACGCCCCGCTGTCTTCAATAGGCCACCTCAGCCTCCCTCGTACCCAGCCTGCGGCTGGATGCAGAGAGAGGGCCTGAACTCAGGCCATCCCCCTGCAGCCGACACGCGTCAGCTGCAGGAAGGGACAAAATCAGCGGTTCGTGCTGCAGCATCAAAAAGTTTTTGCTCACCCTGCAGCAGGTTTTTCTTTTCCCCACACCTGTCAGCCTGTCCATCAGCCGATCTGGGTCCAGTGGATGACCCTGATCAGCCGATGGCGTTGTCCGTAGTCGGGTGACCAAGTCGGTCGCCTGACTACGGACCCAGTGGATGGACAGCTGTCAGGGATCCCTCATCGTACCTCAGATCGCCCGCAAGACCGACACCATCCTTCAGCGGTGGCACCCCCCCTCTCACGCCGACAAAGGATTCCACTCAGACTCACATCGGTCGTGAGCACGTATTGCGCATGCGTGAAGACAGGCACCTCCGATTGACGTTCCGAGAAGCGCTGGAACCGCAACAAATACAAGGAACTCCTGAAACCGGTTATACCCCAATCACAGGTGTATAAAACAAAAGGTATTGTCTCACTTTGAGCTACCTACCTCATCTACCTCCAGAATACTTCTGCTGCCCTTATTGCCGACCTTTGCTTCCTCAACCACCACGAATACTGGTCAGATTTGTTTTGCTTTTTCACAGCTTGAAATTTTCAGAATATCAGCACGGTATCGGCAGAAAGGCTGCCGATAATCTGGATTGGTATCGGCTCTGAAAAAAATTATACCTAGAATATCCGCTCATTCCCAAAAAAAAACGAAGAGAAAAGAGATCACTCCCGTATCTACTATGATGTAGAACGTGTAGGTGCGGAAAGCGAGAGATTAGTCAGAAGGTTAATAATAAGTATCCAGCTTTATTGACTTCATGCATAGTGCAACATTAAATGTACATCTTTAAATAATTTTATATATATTATATTTTTATTATTTCACTTAACATTTACGGACAATTCTGTAAAAGGTTCTAAATGATCACCACACCACCCCCCCCCCAGGTACTCAAGAACACGCTTTAATATCTTTTACACACGGTTATTTGGCACAGCAAAGGGAAGCGGGAGAAAATTAAAACAGTCCACCGCACACACATATACACAAACTGGTTGGAACGGGGGGGGGGGAGAGACAAGCTGAGATTATGTGCTAAATTGAATGTAGAATCGACAAGAAAGGCTAAAATAGGAGATTTAAGAGCTTGGACGACAGGGATTGTTCAAGTGGTCGGTCCATTTACTTAAAGTATACAAGCGGTGGCCGTAAACGCGTATTTTGGTGACAGGAATCACTGAAGCAGAATCTTTTCGTTTAAATCTCGACTTAAAATGTTAAAAATAAAAAACAGGCCGTACGTTAAAATCTTCATAAAACGCCAACGACTGCCATGTTGAGCCACGACAAGCTAAAGTGGCGATCCGAGTTGACCACCCAACTTCTGGTTCCCCCGAATCGACTCTTCCCAGGTGGGGAGGGTACGTACATACGTGCACAATAAAAAAAACTAAACGCTAGGTCGCAAAATCCAACACAAAGCTATGAGTGCACATGGAAGATCTCACACCACACAGGCTACAATGGTAGGTTGTCCAAGATCCCATAGTGCACGGAAAGAAAATTAATAACCCTCTGAGGTCTATAACTCCACGGACCATGTGAAAGCCACCTTCACATGGGCAAACAGAGCTACAGCATCGACACTTTGTGTTATACTGGGAACAAAATATTAAGGCTCGCTTATCAACCTCGGCATTCCACCAGTTGGTAGTTCTATATTGACCCATCGCATAACGATACGAACGCGTGCGTTCATCCACTTCCCGGAAAGGTTATAGGACTTGCACATAGTTTTTATAGACATTAGAAAGGTCTGAAACCTAACGTAGAGGTCTGCTAACAAGGGGTGAGGTGATGGGTCACAGTGAGCACTATGGGAAATGGTAATTTGTAAGAAGAGTGGACCTGTCATACATATACAGGTGCTGGGGGGGGGGGGTCACATATATTTTAGGTTGAGGTAAGTCCACTTACAGCTCTATATACCAAGCTCATCAAATTGCTATGTCTGACATGGACCGAAATGAGCAGCAGCGCACGCAGACACTCCCGACTCCATGGGATCATTGGTGGAGGGCTCTAGTTGCACCTAGATAGGGCCCTATTTCAGGTGAGCCAGCAATATTCATCTGCCAATGGAAAAAGCTTGGTCCACATCATTAGCAGCTCACTATTACCAGCACTATTAGGAGCGAGACAACAGGTTAGTGTCTTGACTCATAATATACATGAGCCGCCAACACTTCCCAGGCGTTGGCTCCACGCACGGCTGCTTGTAGGGTCTCCATGGGACTCCAAGGAGACAAGAAAGAGCCCTCCAAGATACTGCATGAACGTGATCTTGGCTGGCTGGTGAAAATACAACGGGAACCGATTGATCTCATCACCTTTCTGCCTGCGGTGAGAGGAGGTGGCGGCTTGTGATGCTCTCCGAGTCCTGGGACCAGACGTTGTTATAGATTTTTTGCTTTTAAAAATCAAAATTTCTATTCAGTTAGTGGATTTTGCTAAAAAAAAAAAAACACAAACACCCCACCCCCCATCTATTTAAGAGCCAGTATTATTTTTTTTTTTTTTAATACCAGTTCAAGACCCAAGATAATCAAGAATGACCCTGGAATCCCTCATTATTCTCCGGCTGCCTGCAAATTACTGCTTCCCAAACATATGAAGCATGAATTTATAGCTAGGCAGCCGTAACAGCGGAGCTGCGAGGAAAGTTCGCGGCTCGGCTGGAACAAGAACAGGGTGGGAGCCATTATGATTAACGAGTGGGTCCATCATACCAAGCGGCTCGCTCGGCAGACATAACGGCACGGTCGGAATAAAACCCATAGCCTTTATAGTCTATGCAGAAAGCAGGTGGTTCTTTAACACCAAGGAAGAAGACCCTGAGCACCTTTCCTGGAAAAGGAGAAACATCGTAAGACATAGGAACAAAAATGCAATACTTCAAATCGTCCACATTGCCATTTCTTCTCCATACATTTGCTAGCGATTCACTTCGCATGGCGCATATCCGACCGCACGTTGTGTCGCTACATGCTACGCTTATTCCTACGTCAGCCCACCTGAAAGTTCTCTGAAAAATGGGCGTAGAAATGACGCGAGCCTAGCGTTGGCAGAAAGTGTTGATGTTTGTCAGGAGGAAATGCTGGTATGCCAACATGAACGCAGGGCACGGCGGGTTTACAAAGGCCACCCGTCGCTCCGTCAACTACGTTCCGCACAGTGCACGGAGAACGACATCAAGACAAAACACACACCTTGTAGCAAAATGGAAATGTTTTACATCACACACACACACACAGGAACATGAAGATTCACATTCTTTTTATATAAATTCTTTCCATGATGTCATCATTAGCCGAAAAAGAAGAGACAAATGTGATCACTACATACAACAAAATCAACAGTGCGGATGTACGGTGTATCAGAAAAAAAAAAAATAGCATGACAAGTGAATGTAGCAGCAGCTTAATAATCAACATACACCGATAACACGGAGAATGCAACGTGAAAATAAAAAATGGCACAGCGAGTGAGATAAATACATATAGACAAATAACTAGGGAGGTTTTACGTACAGAAATACATGTACAGGTCGAGAATCCCTGATCCGAAACGCTCGGGACTAGAAGCATTCTGGATTTGTGATTTTTGGGTATTTTTGCGATATTTTCATATAATAAGGAGATATCTCGGGGACCCAAGTCTAAACATGGCATTCATTTATATTCCATAAACACCTTATATACACACAGCCTGAAGGACGTTTTATGCAGGATTTTCTATGATTTTGTCGCCCGTCACATGATGTCAGGGGGGATTTTACACTTGCGGTGACGTGTCGGCGCTCAACAGAAAATCCACATGATCGATCGGCCGGCCGGACCTCACGTGTAAGAACGGATCTAAAAAGGTTGGTTTTTTTTTGGCAAGAAACAGGTGGATTTCTCACACATTTTGCTCCAGTGCATTACAGTCCACTCCTGACACGCAACATCTCTTTGGGTGCGTCGGCCCATCGTGTCTTTCCACCATGGAGAACGCAAGTGTGCAGGACACGGGAATCTATGGCTTCGAGCAGGGGGTCGGACATCTTGGCCCACCAGATGTTTCAGCAATACAACACCAATGATGTCAACGCCTTACATTGACTCGGCATCATGGGAGATGTTCCTTCTAAAACATCTGGAGGGTCCCCTGGCTTAGGGCTTGAGGAAACTGGCCACGGCTGGCCCGTTTTGAATGGCGGTATTTCCTTATGTTCGGCGCAGATCCTCCCACAACATACATACACCCCAAGACTAAAACTACACAAAGACACATTACAAAGCAGCGATACGTTGCGCATCGAATAGAATTCCAGTGTCGACCGGTTAGGAGATGAATTCTTTCCAATTAGGAGAATATGCGAGAAAGGCAAAAATCCGCAAATGTTATTTATTTGCGTAACACACCAAGAGATCCGGATCGATTGTCCGAAGCTACACAATCCGATAAAAGGTATAAATTCTCTCCGGTGAAGGAGACATATAATATATTGAATGTTAAACGCGGAGTTTCCGCCTATATAGGATATATCTCATCTAACCCTTATATACAGATAAAATTTCACCCAGCACCCGTCTCCTTGCCTCGGTAAAGAATTATTAAAAAAAAAAAGTGCAAATTCAAATTCAACTCATTTCAGTGCAATAAAGTAGGATAACATAATAAAAAGTCCAAAACCAGAGGAAGAAGCACAGCGGAGCCTCTAAAAAAGCCAACTTACCCCAACATATGGCACAGAAAGACCCCATACAGAGTGCACTTTATATTTTACGGGAGTTTTTTGGGTCTGGCTGTTAAGACTTCGACACTAGAAAACCCCGAATAGATCTGTTTGTGGATTTTTATTCTTCGTATAAAAGTCGTTGCTCGCCGCCCTGTCCTAGATAAGTCGCTTGCCCTATTGCCCATTTTTTGGCTTATTTTTATGCCCGTTAACACCTATGGATAACGAAAGTGTGGAAAGCGGTCGTGATATAAAACAGCGGCTGCCCCTAGGTTTGAGCCGGGACTGCCGAGCACTAAGAAAAGCAAACAACGACAAAATAACTATACCAACAAAAGCAGAAAAACCAGAGCACTTATCTTAATGCTGCAACAGCAGCAAGAAAGAGGAAGTGCTTCTGGGATTGTTGCCTTTTATTGATGAGGAGCACTGGGAATTATGGACTAGGGGAAGGGTCTACATTGAGAGTTTGTGTTATTTATTTTAATAAGTTTACTTTTTTCTCTTGCTGCTGTTAAATAAATAACAAAGAGAAGTAAATACTCGCCTCCGAGTCGTTATTAAAATCCTAACTTTCCGTCACGGTAACAGGAAAATTTAGCAATTGTGAGCGCTTTCTTCGTTTGACCTGGGAGCTCTAATGGAGAAGTCATTGCTGGACGTCGGTGTCAAGAGGAGGACCATGGCATGGTGCTGTAAACCACAGCCTGCCTGATTGGATCAGAGTCTCCCTACCTCAAAAGTGACAAAGGTTTAAGGAGAGGGAAAAAAATACACATAAATTGACAGTGTAAGATAGTATACATTAACCCCTTCGCTACCATGGTCAAATATACATCATGTCAGACTCGATCTGGTTATATTCTGGAGCAAATTTTGTTTACATCAAACGAATGGGTTCTAGAATGCGACCCCACAAATTCTCAGCACCTCGGGCATGCCCGTCAAGGTGCTGCAGCTGTGTGAACAGCTTGGGGAATCAGTTTTTTCCTTTCAGAGAAACACGGAGCTCCAGCTGCATTATACATGTAATAATAATTTTTGGCCAGCTGGGGGAGCGCTCTGCCTGTCAAACAAGCTGGCTGACCATAAAATGCACCTATACACTGGGTTTTATGTAGGGTATATTCATTTTTTACATGGTCTGGAATGGAAAGTGGTTTTCCATAAACCCACTGGGTCCTGGGAGTGGTTTTGTGGAAAACAAATCGGTAGTGAAGGGGTCAATTAAGAAAATAATCAGACATCTATGGTAGTTTGGAAAAATAATGTTTCTTGATTGGCCGGGTCACGTCCTCGTTTGTGTAGGGGGTTGTGAAAGCCACGGGTATCTGCAGGAACGTCGAGAAGTAGAGGATTACTTTCTATTTTCTGTGTACGTTAACGGCCGTAACGGGTCTTACGGTCAGCCTGCAGCGTCACTTTAATTATACAATTATGAAGCCGCGAGGTGTGTGGGGGGGGGGGGGGAGAAGAGTGTGGTCTCCCAAAACTTTCTGGGACAAAGAGACAAGATATAACATGGCAGGATGAGCAGTGGGGCCCCTCCATGAGACATTGGTAGCTCATGCCAACAGATGAGCCGTGAACCCACCTCATAGGACACGCGATCTAGGATACGGAAAGTGTCCCCGGTGTTATAGGGCTGTGGGGATTTTTCAGTTAAAAATCGAGTTTAAGGTGGACCTTGACTTCAATTTCTGAAAAATCAAGGGATCTGGATTCTTGAGAAAAAGGGGGGGGGGTCGTATGCTTGAGCATCAAGACAAGTGAAGCAGAGTTGTGTATTCACTCGTTACAAATCGCAGAGGATCCATAATGTTATTTTCAAGCACAATCTATTTGGTCAGTTCGGTTTTTAATCAGCTTTGTTGTTTGCGGGAGCCGGTGGGAACCAAAAAAAAAAAAAAAAATGCAACCAACCCTGGTGGAACCAGGAGATATGGAACCAAGACTGATGGAACCAGCAAATATGGAACCAAGACTGATGGAACCAGGAAATATGGAACCAAGCCTGATGGAACCAGGAAATATGGAACCAGGAGATATGGAACCAAGCATGATGGAACCAGCAAATATGGAACCAAGCCTGATGGAACCAGGAGATATGAAACCAAGCCTGGTGGAAACAGGAAATATGGAACCAAGAGCAGTGGAACAGCAGGGCAAGAAATATGCCAATTCCCAGAATGTTAATACCACCATAAAAAAAGGCACAAAAAGCAGCAAGGAGGGCATACAGCGTGCATGGACTGGTTATAATGGGCATGCTCAGCACACTTCATAGCTTTGAGATACAAATGAGGGATGGAGGGTCTGATGGCCAAACACTGCGTCCTCTACAAGCCAAGAATGCAAAGCCATGGACGACTCTGTTGGGCGGAAACAAATGCTGCAACACCTTCTGGAAAACACATTACTGACACAGGATGCCAGTTCCGTGAGGTCTCCAACCTTGACAAATACAACAAGAACTTATAGTAAAGCTGGATCTGCTACATCGGAGACGACCAGTCCTCTCTGCGCGGTATTAAGTTACAGGGGTTATTCACTAAACACCGACATTCACTGTTGTTGCAACCGCATTAAACATTGGCTGTGAACAGATGGAAAATCCAACACTGGGATACTACGAACATCGTACAAACAACAGTGGACCACATTTAACAATGGTGCCACCATTAGTCCTCAAACGCAGCGACTGAGTTCCAGCTTCTGTTGTTTCGCTGGGTTTTGCACAACGGTGAATACACTTTGGCTGTTTTAAATCCTTAATGCCGTGGCTTTCTGGGCCACCTCCCTTCTTAGTGGCCGGTCGGTAGTCCCCCCTGCAGCCAATGATGGTGTTCGGGCTGCTGGGAAGGGAGGAGGTCCAAAAAAGCTGCCGGGCATGTTTAAGCCTGCCGTCCGGCAGCGTTTAAGCCTGCGGTGCTAAAGGGTTAAACTGGTGCTCTCCCTAGACCTCCGCAGACTACGGGCTGGGCAAGGTCCACTGAAACAAAGATGGAAACTAGGCTGCACTCCAACACAACTTTGGCAGAAACTACGAAGAACCACGGTGACGACCACTAAGGCTAGGGTCAAACGAAAGCATTTTTACACGCGAACGTAAAAAAGTGCGTCCGAACGCATTGATGTATTTTTTCACGGAATATGCGAAAACGGTCATACGATGCGCATGTTCGTGCGTGATTTTTTACAGATCCAAACCAGGAAAGTTTGGGTGTCTGGACGTTATGTTGGCCGGACATGAGCAGCATCTGACGTCTCCAAATCACACACACACACACCGCTAGCGGGCGCAGCGCACTCTGTACGTCCGTACTAGCGGTTCTGCGTTCTTGAAAAAATGCGTTCATTTTCCACTTGCGTTGCGCGGCCGGACTTTCGTGTGACCGTACTTCGTATATTGGCCGTCATTGTCTGTCACTTGCTGCTAGTGCGGCCGTGATTAAGTGCGCCAGAACGCACGTTAAAAATGCGCTGGTCTGACCCCAGCCTAAAAGAACTCACCGTAGTTTGGTCATGCTTGGCTGTTAAGAAAGAACGGTGCTTGGTGAATAACCCCTGGCGTCTGAGCCAAGCAGGCCATGGCAGGAACCAACCCTTGCAAACCCCCGGCACGGCAACGTGGAATGCTTTAGAAGAGATTAACATTATTTGTATGAGAGAGTCCGTGCGCGGCCAGGTCACAAGGCACCAGCTGTTTGGATCGATACATTGCAAAGGGACATTGTGTCAGGAATATCCGTGTCTGGACACCTGTAACAAACGCAGGATGGAGCAAAACAGGGAGCTTGGGACACCTAGATGGTAAGCAGGGCAGTCAGCCATATTTCCCTGCAGGTCGGACAGACTGTCGGGGATGTCCGGGCAGGCAACGTGTCCTTCTGCGATGGGATACTTTGTTGGAAAACGTGTCATTCGGCTCCTTTACGAATCATGATGGCCACCAGAAGAAACCAGAAGTGCTGGCGTTTTGCGGGCCTCTTAATAATCGGGGGAGATCCCTGCCGTGTGTTCTGGGTTTGCATTAAACGGTAGTTTCGCTCAGGAGACGAACGATCTATTTATTTTTACAGATCTCCAGCACTGAATGGGGGGAACAAAACTCAACGCATCACAGGGGGAGGCTGAAAGTGGCTCTGACATCATCGTGGTTACAGATACGGCTTCTTCGGGGGATATTCATGTGGAAGCGAAAGGTACGCCAAAGAAAATACGTGATCCTACAAGCGACCTGCCTCCTGGAGAGCTATTCCTCGCGAAACAAACATATGCAAGGAGGATAGAAAATACATGTGGATTTCCGGGCTATGTTGACGAAGCGGATGCTTCCTGTGTGATCAAGGGGTAAATACTGCCTGCAGGCACACTCGTGGCTCAAGTTTATGTGTCGCCGTGGCTGCATGATGTCATCATTACAGCCTAGTCCCAAAATTTGTTTTTTTTTTTTTTTTAAAAAAAGGTATTTCTTTTGTTTTCAAGTTTTGACCAAAAATAACAGGTGCACAAAGCATGGGTGGGCGATCCCAACCAACAAGCTTTACAGACAGTGATTTAACCCCGTGTTTTCCCATGACATCAAAGGATAAAGCCGGTCAGAAGGCGCGCATCACGTACACGCGTGAGTCAGCTGTCACACACTTGCAAACACTGCATGGCATTCTGCTGTCCTCCGATCTTTACAGATCATGGCCAAGAAATCTGCAGGTTCAGTAAGTGGCAGTTGTCATCGCTGAATTCTCACATCCACCTGGAGATTGTTTTTTTTTTATTTGTATCTTTTTTTTTCTTTTTTTATAGTTATTTTTGCATTAAACATAAAAGGGGGGAAAAAAAAATGGAGAAAAAGATGAAATGCACCGAGTGAACGGCTACAAAAAGAAGCTGTAGAGTTAAAATAAAAAGGTCCCAGGCATCGGTGGTTTTATCGTATAATATTAAGATAATGCACTTCTGGGTAGAGCGAGTTGATGAGGAGAGCTAGCAGCGTGTTCCCGTCCTGGAGGCAGTGTCCTGGGTACCGGATGAACTGGGCGGCCTGCGAGATCTCTTCCTGATGGTCGGCGTACTGTTTGCTTGAGGTCATTGACTCTAACAGGACCAGGGCCTGCAGGGGGCAGAGAGTGTTTATTAGTCGGGAGAATAAAATTCTGACATGTTAAAAGGTGTAAAAAAAATAAAGAAATTAAAAAATTTTAATAAATTTAAAGAAAGGAAAAAAAAAAAAAAAAACACACTTTGGAGGTTATTCAGTAACCTCAGAAATTGCCACCAAATTGCACCAAATGGATGCAATTTCGGGGCAATTAGTCTATTCACAAAGCTGTCAATTCACCAAATACCATCGGACTGGCAGCGAGATACGGTGCAATTTTCCGTACTTTGGCGGCACCAAAACGGTTGCATTGAGGACCATTGATTCATCTATTCACAGTACACCGAAATGCCCTGATTGTCTGTGTTTCAATTTGACGGGTTTAAAGGCGGCGAATCCAATAGGTTTCAGTGTAAAAACGCAATATCATTTTTAATTTTTTTTCTCTTTTTTACAAAAACGCTTTACATTTTTATTTTACAATGCTGTGAGAATCGGTGTGACTGACCCATTCACTCCATTCTATGACCAAAGCCACGCAGTGAGGAGCAAGTGAAGGAAAGATACGGGGGCGGGGGGGGGGGAAGCAGTTTACAGACACAAAATATCACACAATGGATGTTGCGACACATACAGAGGAAAATATCACACAATGGATGTTGCAGCACATACAGAGGAAAATATAACACAATGGATGCACCCAGTGACACAGAGTAAAATATCACACAATGGATGCACCCAGTGACACAGAGGAAAATATCACACAATGGATGCACCCAGTGACACATACAGAGGAAAATATCACACAATGGATGCACCCAGTGACACATACAGAGGAAAATATCACACAATGGATGCACCCAGTGACACATATAGAGGAAAATATCACACAATGGATGCACCCAGTGCATAGAGGAAAATATCACACAATGGATGCACCCAGTGACACAGAGGAAAATATCACACAATGGATGCACCCAGTGACACATATAGAGGAAAATATCACACAATGGATGCACCCAGTGACACATATAGAGGAAAATATCACACAATGGATGCACCCAGTGACACATATAGAGGAAAATATCACACAATGGATGCGCCCAGTGACACATATAGAGGAAATATCACACAATGGATGCGCCCAGTGACACATATAGAGGAAATATCACACAATGGATGCACCCAGTGACACATATAGAGGACAATATTTTCTTAACTAAACAAACAAGAGAAAAACAAACACATGTAAGATATCAGCAACATCAAATAAACACAATAAGGACATTGCATTTATTAGAGGTACTGCTGGCCCTTTAAGAAACCTCTGGGGGGGGGTCAGCGTTTAAGATCCCTTTTGTATAGGGATCCGTCTACCTGCTGAGCCTTTTGAGACAAGTGTAAGCCGGACCCTGCCTTAAGGCGGACTTGATTCTCTGAAGGGATCTGGGCCAAGATGAACGCGGCCAGACTCCGAGCAATGATGCGAAACCTGGAAGGAGGAAACATCACATTATTCCAGAACACCACAAGGCGCCCGCTGCAGTCTGACCGCAGAGCCGCAGAAGCACTTGCCATGGAGACCTGTGAAAGCGACAGATTTCAGACATGACAGTCGCTGTAAGCATATACAGTATCACATGGTTTACCTGGGCGATAGTGGAGATTTACGCCCCAAACCGATGACACTGAGGATGCCAGACGTCATTCTCTCCTCTCCCAGGACGGACAGCCTGGTCTGCACGGACAGCAGTATCCGCAGGATGTTCTCGGTGATCACGCTGTCGTTCTGCTCCACCTGGATCAGCGAGAGCTGCAGCACTTTATGAAACCACAGAAAAAGCTTGGGTTCTTCATTCACGGAACTAAAAGAAAGAAGGAAGATGTCATGATTCGGACTGATGAACGGCTTGAAATCAAGGGGGGGGGCTGAGGGTGGGTCATAGAGCAATCACCATGGAGACCATTTGAGCCAAAACCCTATATTTCCGGTAGATAAAGGCCCGTTCTCTCCGAGTCTGGTATTGGTGGAAATCCCTCTTTGTTTCTTGGCCCAGGAGTTCCCGCGCCGGCCGACGTTTTACGGAAGTCGCAATAAGGGCGATGTGTCTCTCGTTGATTAAACCCATCATCTTCACTTTGAGTCACCCGACCCGTGAAAGCTGAATGCACGGCCGAAGAAGCGCGCGCACGCACTGACGAGGGTGAGACGCGGAGGCAATACTGGTTTTGAAGAATTTTTACTGCATTTTTTACTCCGTTGAGTTTGTCGATTCCTGTTTTTTCCATCTTTACCCCCGTCATCCCAAAGAACGAGGAAACTGGAGGAAGTTCTTATATGTGGGTGGGGTTGGTGGTTTGGGTCTGGGGGTGTCAACCTGTCACTTATTTTTTCTAATGTTTTACTTTGCTGCTGTGAGAATTGGATTAAAAAGGAAGAGCTGCAAAATACTCGCCTCCGAGTCACTAATAAAATTAAAACTTTCCATCATTCTTTAGGGAAATTCTATAATTAAAGACAATCTTCTAGAGTTTGTACAACGCGGCTGCTGTGACGTGTGGACCAGAAGTCTCCTGATCTGCTTCTCTGTGAACCAAGCCACCACAAGTCCAGCTACGCGGGTGTCCTAGAGTAAAGTCACACCTTGTGGTCGACGTCTAGCGGCCCCTAACAAAAGCCGAAGCGGTAAAAAGAATTAACTAATTGACAGCGAGTACGTAAAATAGTTCGGAATCTCTTGAAGCAATGCTGTTGTTTGAAGCGAAAACAGCCCAAGTTTATTCAAACAACGGCACTATTGGATAGAAGCCCTTCGTAGTTTCAGTATTTTGAACCTACGGTGAATGGTGTTATCTGCTCCCAGTTCCATGGTAGTGATATTCTTGTGGCTGTGCTGTTGTTGTGGCTGTGCTGCCACCAAACGGCTGCTTCCAGGACGTGTTGTCATGGGATGTGCTCAACGCAATAGGAGGTGCTTTTTCCTAAACTCTCATTAATCTCCTTCCATTTGTTTAGGAGGGAAGGAGCAGATGGATCTTAAGTCGAGCCCTAAAATCGGGATGATCCACTAAACTGTGCACTCATGTTGCGAGGTGGCCCAGAGAGGATGAAGGTGGCAACATGGCAGCTGTAAACCAGCAGGTATGTAAAGCGGATTATTCCATCCTTGATAATGGAGAGGTTCGGCAGTGGCTTAATAAATGTACATCACACCATCCTATGGAAATGAAGGTTTTTTTGACGCCTTACCTTGGCTGCGCCTGCTCCAGCCAGTTGGAGATTTTCACCAGCACCCGCAGCTCGTTGGGGAGGGTCTGCTGCCGGTTTAAGCACTGCAGGACGTACACGTGGAGGGTTAGGTAGCTTCCGAGTGATAGACATTCCTGCAGGAAGTCCTCGGTGGTGAGCTCGGGGACCTGTAGAGAGGCCAGGATAGGGCCCCAGCCTGGATTCTGGATGTGAAGGGATTCTATAAAGAGAGAAAATTATATTTACATCAATACACAAAAAACAAAACCCACAACACATAAAACACCCCCACACTGTGTAACCTTAAATACATATTGCCAGACAAGGTGCGAGTACACTGCCCGGCACAAAGCGCAGACTTCATGCCATGTGATCCACCAGGAAGCCATGAACTCGTCCTCGAAGCCTTGAACGTCCTACATCAATATACAAAGTGACAGCGAAACCTGCTCCTCTGCCTGTATTAAACCCATGTTCTGTTTTTTTTTTTTTTTTAGGTGTTTTTTATTATTTTGAATTTGCATTATAATTATTATCTGAGTATTTCTGTTTTAGTTCTTAAACTGCTATTTAACTCTAGAGGAGCCCAGCCTGGATTCTGGAGGTGAAGCCATTCATTAAGAGAGAAGAATATTACGGCACTTATTATTACATACTTACATTTAAAAATAAAAAAAATATAAACACACAAAAACCCCACACTTTATAATCTCAAACACATATTGACACATGGTCCTGGCTTTAATGAAGCCAATAGGTGCTCTGAGCCTTCCATTGGATAATTACTGCAGTGATTAATAGGTTTCAGCATAAAATGAGGTCATGTGACTCCCTGAATATACTGAATGAGCAGGTTTTTCCATCAATGGGTTTTTTCTCCCCTGATGGCACAGCGGGCATATTCCAAGATGGCAATGCCAGGATTCATCAGGCTCAAACTGTGCAAGAGTGGTTGAGGGAGCATGAGACATCATTTTCACACATGGATTGGCCACCGCACAGTCCAGACCTTAACCCCATTGAGGTTAATCTTTGGGATAATGTGCTGGAGAAGACTTTACGCAGCGCCGCGACTCTCCCATCATCAATACAAGATCTTGGCCACAAATTAATGCCACTCTGGACGCCAATAAAGGCTGTGACATTGCATGAGGTTATCCACACGATGCCGCGGCGAATGCGTGACGCAATCACAGCAAAAGGCAACACAACCACATATTACGGCGTGAGACTATATTTATGGGCAGGTGGTGCACATGCGCACACAGTTTAAAGAAACCAGACACATAGGTTTTAAAGTATTGTCAGTCCCGGTAAGAAGGCGCTGCAGAACCGTTACATCTTAAATATTATCCCTAAAACCACCATAACAGGACCTAGTGTTGGGATTATGGTGCCAGCAGGATAATGTATTTGTGCTGGACAGGATTACAGCCCGTTCCCTCCACGGCAGAGGGACGCAGGTCGCCTTATTACCGTCCTTGAAGTAAGCCAGGATGCAGGCCTCGGTTGCCTCGGCCATGTGTTTGATGGATGCCAGGCTCTGGCACGCGGCGGTAAGAAGGGGCATGACGAGCAGGCCCTGCACTTTGCAGTCGATCCACTTCAGCAGGGCTCCCCGAAGCGACTCAGCCGTGGGCACACTGGCGTTATTCATCACCATCAGCAGCTCCATGAACAGGCTGCTCAGAGCCATGTGGCGTTTCTGCACCTCCAGATCTACAGGGTGCGGAGAGAGAGAACAAATATATACATATATACACACACACACACACTATGCTCAAACCTACAATTAACATGAGGAATAAGGGGGATCATAGATTAATAACTAGGTCTCCGTGTCACAGGCTCAGCATCCCGTGATGGAAACCAGACATGTCCTGGAAGACAAATGATCCATCTGCCCGCACCCCCGGTCACTATGAAGCTATATTGGGCCATTGCGATCATCACTGCTGTGGAATAAAACCTTCGAGAGGTTTTCACTGGGAGATTCTTAAAAGTAAAGCAGCGAGAGGACTTTACCCCCGAGCGTAGGAGCTTCAAGACACGCAGCATGAGAAAGGCTCCTGTGCAGAGATGAAATGTTGTGCTACGTGTCCTTGGAAAGCTCTTACTGCTGTGATCCGCAACCTTGACCCTCCAGATGTTTCCGAACTATATTTCCCTTGAGGCCAATCTAATGAGTCCCTGAGCATCATGGGAGTTTTAGTTTAAAATCTGGGAGGACCAAGATTGCTAATCCATGACCTAATGGATCACGTTTGAGTGTCTAGTCCTTTTTAATTTGGAGTATTTGGGAGTCCAGCCGCCATTGTCTGTGCGGCACATGGCACAGGGACCCCATTGGCGATATTCTTAAAGACCGCGCACCCCCTGTGTCACTGACCTGGTGGGCTGAACAGGACGATGTCGTCCAGGAGTTTGGACATCTCCTGCTCTAGTGCGCCCAGGCTGATTTTACCATTCTGCTCCAAAGAGCCCAGAAACTGCACCATCTGCTGGATGTAGATTCGACATTTGGGCGTGACGTCCTGCAACGGAAAAAAAAGAGAAAAGAAATTATAGGCGACCTGCCATGCTGTACCGCAGCAAACGTGTAGAGTCGCCGGGTCGGCTGTGTTTTCCTAGACACATATAAGGGGGAGCACAGGTAAAAGTTCTGCCCAGCAACATGTATAATTCATATGCTGCAAGAAGGAAAACAAAGCAGGTCACCTGGGATTCATTACGTGCGGCGCATGAATTATACATGCTGCAGGGTGGCATTTTACATGCGCTGCCCATCAGCATGAGTAAGTTATGTGTGTCCAGGAAACACACACAGAAAACGGTAATGATAATAAACATATCTGATCAGCCAGAAGACAAGGAGACAGGATGCAAAAAGAGAAGACACAGAGGGAACGGTTATGTGACCCCCCCCCCCTTAAGACCAGGAGACGAGGGGCTGAATAATCCGTATCGTCTGGACGCGATGAAATATAGGCCTCGATTTAAAATGGGCCGATTGGTTTTTCGGGGATTTAAACATGTTACTCACAGAATAAATGTTATTCTCTGGGAAACAGGTGAGCCCCGCGGAGACCTTCAGCAGCTTCAGCAGGAGCTCGTCCGCTCGGTGAACACTCAGGATTATAGCGGGAGGGTAATGGCTGCTAAAGTACCCCATCACGTTCTGGTAGGACACTGCATCCACGAGGTGCCAGGACATGGTGCCGGCCTCACCCAGGAGATTAAGCAGCGGCGTTCCCTGAAAACAACACAGAGAGAGAGAGAGGGACATTAAAAAGGGGTTTATTCACTAACCTCAGAATTGGCCGCGAATTGCACCGAATGGTGAATTTCACTGTTTAGTGAATAGACGAATTGCCGCGACATTTCACTAAGCTGTCAATTCAACAAATACAGACGGATTGACAGCGAAATACGGTGCAGATCGCTGCAATTCGGCAGCACGGAAAGTGTCCCATAGAAGACGCTGAATTGCAACGAAATTCCAGCGAAATGCCCTGATTTTCAGCATTTCAGTCTTTAAGGTTTAAATGTATTTTTTTTATATACATTTTTTCATTTTTATGTTTTAATACTTTTATTTTGAATATCTTATTATTTTTTTTTAAGACTGTTTGTTATTTTTTATCTTTTACAAAGCTTTTAATTTTTAACATTTTTTATTATTTTTCACAGACCTGTTCCTGGTTTCTTCTTAAATCACTTTTTTTATTATCTGGAATGTTTATCCCTTTTAATTTTTTGCTAAAACCCTTCCTTTTTTTTTTTTTAAAAAAGACCATGGCCCCTATTACATTCTTTGCGCAGTGCAAATTTTTTCGCGCATCGTCAGGCGTTATCGCGCGAAACTTAACGTGGTATTCCAATCTGAACGCATTTTCTCATCCGTCCGAAAATCACATTCGTAAAAACGACGCGCAAAACGAAGAGTAATACGTGCGCAGTAACGTAGCGCACGTAAATCAGTGCGCGGACTGTTTTTTTCGCCAGATTCAGCCAATCAGAATTAAGAACCTTAATTGACATCAATTGACCTTAATTGACTCACTTACGTTTTTGCGCCTGTCAAAGTAAATCTGAGTATACATGCTGCAGCAATAAAAAGAAATATGACAAATTCTCCATTTTTTTGTTTGGGTATGTGTAGAATATGTAACTATACTGTGCTGTATTTTTTTTTTCGTGCTGGTGTATTTGGTTTCGGCCAGAACGTTACGATTTGCCGTTACCACCAGCTTTTCAAAGACGTTAAAATTATGCGCGCAAACGTCGTTCCTAAAAAGATGCGCATCGATTGTAATACCAGCCGCGTACCAGCGCACAAACGCATTTGCGCTCACAATGTTAAGTATAGGACGCGCACAGTTCATCACGGTCGCGCAGGTCTATCCGCATTAACCACTTCGCTGCGGTGGACGCGCTCAGCGCGTCCAACCGCATGTCACGTTCCATGCGGTGGACGCGCTGAGCGCATCCAGCCTTTGGGGTCAGCGTTCGACCGGGTTCCGGCCGATCGCTGGCCCCCCCGGTGCGGGCTGACATCCTCGATGTCACCCCAGCATCCGAACCGCCGCCGGGCTAATTAGGTGTCATCGCGGTGGCGCGATGACACCTAATTCAGGCGCCCCCCCCCCCTCCGCATGTGCGGAGGAGGCGCCTGAAAGAGAAGGGGGGGGGGGGTCCTTCGGACCTCTCTCCCTCCCGATCGGCGGCGTTGCGGGGGTTAACCCAGGCACCATTTGGAAGGGCACAGCCTGCCCTTCCAAATGGTACCTGGCATTAACCCCTGGGGAGCCAGATCACGAATCGGCGCTGAAAAGCGCCGGTTCGTGATCCTTTCCCGGAGCTGGCCGACATCTTGGATGTCGGCCAAGCCTCCGGGAACTCCCCCTGAGGACTGGCGTCATCGTGCATAGCACGATGACGCCAGTCCTAGAGTTAACCCCGAACTGCCACCAACGGTGGAGATAGGGAGTTCATTGGAACTCCCTATCTCCCGATCTGTGGCAGCAAGGGGTTAAAGCTTGGTATTGTTGGATCGGCCAGAGCATGGCCGTTCCAACGATACCAAACACGAAAGTGAAAAGGTTTGTAAAAAAAAAAAAAAAAAATAATATTAAAAAAAAATTATAAAAAAAAATAAACAAGTTTTTTTCTTTTTTTTGGTTTGTTAATGCAGCAATATTGTTCCCATTTAAATTATAATGTGAACAATGATGCTGCACTAAGGATTTTTGTATGCGGTACGTTTGTTAAAAATCGCGTAATTTTCCCCAAAAAAAAATGTAACGAGACCCCATCTCTAATTTTTTTAACACGCGCACCCCATACAAAATATAACCGCAATTGCTCGCATGTTAAAATGTGAAAAAAAAACACTTTACACATTGTAAATTATTGAAAAATCATATTTTATTGCATTTTTTGTTATAATATACAGACAGGTCATGACGTATACATATAATAATGACATATTATGAATCTGCCGAGTCTGATGGAAAGAACGATATATAATATGTCTGGGTCATATACTAAAATAAGCCTTCAAAACACGTTTAAACATGATGAGCAAAACCGGTAAAAATGACCTCAGCACAGGGGCGGGAAAAGCCTCAGCAGCGAAAGGGTTAAACGATAACGCGCATAGTTTGCGCGAACATTGTACTACGACGTTCAGCGCAAAGGCTTTTGCCCCTCCCGCAAATGCGCATTTACGTACGCAAAAACAAATGCGCGAAGAATGTAATAGGGCCCTTGTATTTTTTCTCCATATTTTAAAAGACTTCATTCTGTAACAGACCTTTTTATTATTTATTTTTTATAAAAAAGACCAGATCTTATTTGGATACATTTTTGTTGCTTTAAGCTGCTTTTTACAGTTCTGTGGAATTCGTCGATGCCAATTCGGCTTTTATCTGCGGTTTTCGGCAACGTCCATTAACTGCGTCAGCGACTCCAACTGCGGAAAAATACGGTGACCAATCGCACACTGAATTCAACGTATTTTCGGTGAAATGGAATTGCCGAAATGCGGCAAAAAAGCAAAAGCGTCGAAATAAAAATTTAGCTGTTTTGTGAATAGACCCTTAAGACAGCAACGACCTGGAATATCTCACGGCAGCTCACGATCCAGCGCCGCGGCAAGCGCTCCCTGCAAGAGCGGCCACTCGAGGAGCGAAACGCCCAGAGGTGAACGGATTAAATACAACGTGTAGAGCCGTGATTTGTGCACTTACCTGTCTGTAAACCGACTAAAAAAAATAAAAAGGCATCGCCATCTGCACTATATTATAACGAAAAAAAATAGTATTTAGTTAACCCCTTCACTACTGCGACTGTGTACATGATCGGAACCTGCAGATTCGTCACGGAAACACAATCTGGGGCGGTGCTGTATCACTGCAAGCAATTTTTGTTTGGATCTGGGCTCCAGAGTGCCCTCCAAACCTGTCACACCTCGGGCTGAAACTGGTAGACATGGCTTGAAACGCTGGGAATCTGCGTCTGAGACTCGGAACCCCTAGCTGGTTCAGCACGGAGCCTCAGCTGCAGTACGCCTTTGTGGCCAGCAGATGGCGACGTCTGCCTGTCAAATTGGTTTATTACAGTGAAGCATACAGCGGGCGTTTTTCCAATGATTTTATACTGTATTAACCTATTACGGACCACGGGTCTTTAAGTCAATGCATTTATGACGGAACAGTTCTGCCATGGGTCCTTAAGGGGTTAATGAAAAGGGAATTTTTAAAATATATATGTAAATAATTGCCATTTTTTGAAGTGTTTTTTTCTTTAAATCACCTGGTAGTGAAGGGGTTAACGTGAATGACCATTAGATAGATTTTTTTTTTTTAATAAATATAAATATAAATTATATATATAGTAATTCTTTTCTGTACGGTCAGACCAGGTCTTTGTGGTCGCCATCTATTGTTTAATCCGAGTGAAGGTTTAGGCCCAGCTTACCGGCTCATTAATGATCTTCTCCTCCTTGGTGAGAAAGACCATCATGAACAAGAGGCAGACCAGCATGCGGTGCGTTTCTGGACGTGGCATCGGACCCCAGGCATCCGAGATGACGCTCACCCAGTTCACTTCACACAGGACGGCTCCCAGGAACAGAAAGCAGCTCTTCGGGCTCCCCCGTTCTACCTGGGGGGGGGGGGACACACAAAATGCAGACGCACAGCTCGGATTTACTGTATTCTCTATAGATTTAAATCTCTAAAAAGAAATACGCAATCGGCGTAAGCCGGGCTGCCCACACAGTCTATCCCGTACAGGGCTACGGCACTTGTTAGCGCTATATAAAGTACTTGTAACTGTGAAACCAAGTTGAAAAGGCATAAAACATTCCGTAAGAAAAGCCGCTGATCCAATCTCTCGCCTTAATTTTAGACTTTGCTTTTACCTCTCTGATAAAGGGTTAAAATGTACCTGCCTAACTATCAAGATCGACTACACTCAATCTGCAAAGCACCTGGTGCCCCCATGTTGGAGATCGTAGATGTGCTGTTCCACAGGAGCAATGCAAAGGGATTTCATTTACTGCAATTGAAATTTGTTTGTATTTGGGCTCCAGAAGCTGCCTCTAATGTTTCAGCACGGTGGCCATGATGCTCGAGGCGCTAAGACTCTTTAAAACCAGCTGGGAATGTGTCTGAATGACATCTGCCCACCTGATCCTGCACAGAGACCTGAACTGCAGTAACTCCATTTAGCCAGCAGATGGAGACATCTCCCTGCCACATGGGTTATTACTTGGGATGCACAGATACCACTTTTTTTAGGACCGAGTACAAGTACCAATACTTTTTTCAGGTACTCACCGATACGGAGTACCGATACTTTTATTTAAAGTCGTGTGACGCTTTCCAATAATTTTGGATGTTGCTGAAAAACTGCCCAGTATATGTTTATATTGAAATGTATGGCCAGACTCCTACATACAGACCTCAGGCCAGACTCCTACATACAGACCTCAGGCCAGACTCCTACATACAGACCTCAGGCCAGACTGCCACATACAGACCGCAGGCCAGACTGCCACATACAGACCTCAGGCCAGACTGCCACATACAGACCTCAGGCCAGACTGCCACATACAGACCTCAGGCCAGACTGCCACATACAGACATCAGGCCAGACTGCCACATACAGACCGCAGGCCAGACTGCCACATACAGACCGCAGGCCAGACTGCCACATACAGACCGCAGGCCAGACTGCCACATACAGACCGCAGGCCAGACTCCCACATACAGACCGCAGGCCAGACTGCCACATACAGACCGCAGGCCAGACTGCCACATACAGACCGCAGGCCAGACTCCTACATACAGACCTCAGGCCAGACTCCTACATACAGACCTCAGACCAGACTCCCACATACAGACCTCAGACCAGACTCCCACATACAGACATCAGACCAGACTGCCACATACAGACCGCAGGCCAGACTCCCACATACAGACCGCAGGCCAGACTCCCACATACAGACCGCAGGCCAGACTCCCACATACAGACCGCAGGCCAGACTCCCACATACAGACCGCAGGCCAGACTCCCACATACAGACCGCAGGCCAGACTCCCACATACAGACCGCAGGCCAGACTCCACATACAGACCGCAGGCCAGACTCCACATACAGACCGCAGGCCAGACTCCCACATACAGACCGCAGGCCAGACTCCCACATACAGACCGCAGGCCAGACTCCCACATACAGACCGCAGGCCAGACTCCCACATACAGACCGCAGGCCAGACTCCCACATACAGACCGCAGGCCAGACTCCCACATACAGACCGCAGGCCAGACTCCACATACAGACCGCAGGCCAGACTCCCATACAGACCGCAGGCAGACTCCCACATACAGACATCAGACCAGACTCCCACATACAGACATCAGACCAGACTGCCACATACAGACCGCAGGCCAGACTCCACATACAGACCGCAGGCCAGACTCCCACATACAGACCGCAGGCCAGACTCCCACATACAGACCGCAGGCCAGACTCCCACATACAGACCGCAGGCCAGACTCCCACATACAGACCGCAGGCCAGACTCCCACATACAGACCGCAGGCCAGACTCCCACATACAGACCGCAGGCCAGACCCACATACAGACCGCAGGCCAGACTCCCACATACAGACCGCAGGCCAGACTCCCACATACAGACCGCAGGCCAGACTCCCACATACAGACCGCAGGCCAGACTCCCACATACAGACCGCAGGCCAGACTCCCACATACAGACCGCAGGCCAGACTCCCACATACGGACCGCAGGCCAGACTCCCACATACAGATCGCAGGCCAGACTGCCACATACAGACCTCAGACCAGACTCCCACATACAGACATCAGACCAGACACAACCACAGACGCTGGCTGGATGCATTTAAAAGCATTTGGCCAGCGCTCCCCTCCGGCCGGCCACATTACTGAACAGTTGCAGGACAGTGATGTTCTCCCACGAGATAGCGTCACAGCCTCTACAGCCCGGTGGCCTCTTGGTAATGCGGCCGGCCGGAGGGAAACGATGGCCAAATGCTTTAAATGAATTAGACCAGCTGCCCCAGCCCTGCGGATACCGGCAAGGCGGCACTGTGCCAGCTTCCTGGTATAGGGGGCGATATCGGGGCATTTGCACGAATACAAAGTACTCGTGCAAATGATGGTATCGGCACAGATACTGGTATCCGTATCGGTGCATCCCCAGTTATTACAGTAAGGAAAACATTGGGGATATTCACAAATATTTATTACTGTGTAATTAATTAAAAATGATTCAAATTATACATGATCACAAATTTGCTGACAGTGGGTTTTTTTCTTTGTGAAATTATTTTACCAGGAAGGATACATTGAGATTTCTCTCGTTTTCAAGTATGTCCTGGGTGGCGAGTGTGTACCGTTAGGTGTCTTGCCCAAGGACACTTACTGGAGAGGTGCTCTTGCTGGGATTGAACCCATGTCTCCACAGGCTCCCTGCACGCAGAGCAGTGATGTTACCTCTACTCCACCCAGCCGGCACGGTTTTGTGGAAAATCCTTGGTAGTGAAGGGGTTAAATAGGTAATATTGCAAGTTTTTTGTTACATGTTAAGCCCAATATTTGGGTTCCCACATTTTTAATTTCTTCTTTTCTTGAACTGTAACGCGTCATCTTTTGCGGTTTGGAATACAATACAACAGTGTTTTTCTCGAAACTGCGATGCTGGTGATTTTACAAGGGATATCGTCCTGAGCGCACCTTGATATGCAGAAAACACTGCTATGGTAATATGCGGATTATGGAGAGCGCCACCTAGAGGCTATAAATGTATTTCAATGCAGGCCAGGTACCTCGTTCCTTTTTTAATAGAGCCCATTTTTCTAAGATGCAATTTTGTACATCTCTCCTGCTGCTGTGCCTCGCATCGGCTGCATGTGGATGTTTGGCCTATACACTGGTAGTTTGGTAGACCAATAGTTTTGCTCAGTACATTATCACGGTGTGTCATTACAGGTATATTCACCCAGACATGTGGTGTATTGGCATCGTGGTATTAAACAGGGTAGTTACCCCCAGGGTTGCCATCGGAAATCTTGGGACCCCTTACTGAACGTCTGGTTGGGCCCCCCTTCATGCAGCTGCCCATACAGTAGACTTACTGTAGAATTTTCCTAATTCTATGATGGAAATTTCAATTTGTTTAAAGACACGGAGGCTAGTATTTTTCAGATCTCGCATTTCGCCTCCACGTATGGGCGTCTTATTTCACATGCACTGGGCTAAATCCTTGCTGGTCCATAAAAGGGGATAAAACAGATTCCCTGGTGATCTAGCAGATATCTGCACATATACCTGGTACAGACCATACTAATTGCTCCCTCAGTAATAAGAGCTCTCTGATCAGTCCCAGATGCCACAGTCCACCAGGAAGCTTCCCTGTAACCCACTGGGCAAGTTCTGGATGGCATGGATGGGCCCTTACATCTGTGTCACTTAGACCAGCTGCATGGGGTTTGGGCCCCTGGAGCCACATGGTCCCTGAACATATCATGGGCTGTCACCCCCCCCCCCCCATGGCAGCCCTGTGTACCCCTGCCTGTCAGTTACTTACCTTGAAAAACTCCTCCATCAGCGTCTGGTCAGGGTACATGTCCTTCCACGGCAGCTTAATGTACTCGGTGTGGTACGCGTACAGAATGAACTCCGGCAGCTTGGGAGCCGTGCTGGTTTCACAGTAATGCATGAGATGCAACCACAGAGCCCCGCGCTGGCCGGGCAACAGGTGATCTGTGCAAGGGAAGCGGGATTAAATGCTGTGCTTGTGAAGGGAAATGACTGGATATGTTTGACAGCAGAAAAGAAGGCTGTTAAAGCGTATATATGTATACAGCGTGAAGAAAATATACCGTGAGGAGTGTGACAGTACACATGTGAAGTGACACAACAGGGTGACATTTCAAGAGTGGCCCCAAAACCAATGAGGACACAGAGGCCGGTATAACAGAACGTTTCTGCATCTCGCTACTGCTCCGTGACAATGTATCGACAGTCCTTGACTACCTGTGACTCCGTGGCCTAATCCCAGCCAACCAGAATCTATTACTGGATAACAGAGCCTTCTCTGGACCTAGTGGAACCTAAAACTATGTTAGAAGGCCTCCTTCTGGCCCAGGGGCGCCTGACCCGGTTATTGGGCTTCACCCTGACCTACTGAAACCGAATACGTTATTGCCTAGCTTTGTGGACCCCAAACCTGTATTACATGGCCTACTGGAACCTAATCCTGGGTAAGTGGGTCTCCAAAAACAAAGTAAAACCTCGTACTGTGTAAAAAGCCCTCCTCTTGGCCTAGTGGCACATAATACAGTGTTATGGGGGCTCCCCTGACCTAGTGGAACTTAATACGGTGTTAACCGGCCTTTCCCTAGCCTAGTGGACCCTGGATACCGTGTTAGAAGAAGGCCTACATCTGGGCTACTGGAACCTAATCCTGGGTAAGTGGGCATCCAAATGGCCAGGTAGAACCCGAGGGTTTGGGTCAAAATCCCTAATGCCAAAATCCCGAGGGCCAACTTCCCTACACAGACAACTCCCTGACGGGCAACTTCTAGACATCCAAAATCCCAGCGGCTACCACTAACCCTACACGCTATACCCCTAAACCTAGCCATAAACCTAGCCCTAACCCTCCAAAACTTAGCCCTAACCCTCCAAAACTTAGCCCTAACCCTCCAAAACTTAGCCCTAACCCTCCAAAACTTAGCCCTAACCCTCCAAAACTTAGCCCTAACCCTCCAAAACTTAGCCCTAACCCTCCAAAACTTAGCCCTAACCCTCCAAAACTTAGCCCTAACCCTCCAAAACTTAGCCCTAACCCTCCAAAACTTAGCCCTAACCTCCCTAAACCTAGCCTAAACCTAGCCATAACCCTAACCCCCCTACACCTAGCCCTAA
Source organism: Leptobrachium leishanense (assembly GCA_009667805.1). NCBI lineage: Eukaryota > Metazoa > Chordata > Amphibia > Anura > Megophryidae > Leptobrachium > Leptobrachium leishanense. The sequence continues at coordinate 46,218,493 of CM019063.1, read as the reverse complement.
CCCCCCTAAACCTAGCCCTAACCCCCCTAAACCTAGCCCTAACCCAGCCATAACCCAGCCATAACCCTAACCCCCCTAAACCTAGCCCTAACCCCCCTAAAACTAGCCCTAACCCCTTTAAATCTAGGGTTAGGGTTTTAGTATTAGGGTTAGACGCTGGGATTATGGATGTCGGGAAGTTGGCCGTGTAGGGAAGTTGGGATGTCCGGCACTTGTTCTGTCTGGAAGTTGGCCGTCGGGATGTTGGCATTAGGGAGCCTGGCTGTAGGGATTCTGTCCGGCACCCAGAACCCGAACTCCCCCCTGATCTAACACCGTTAGTGGACCTCCTCTTAGGCTAGTGGAACAGAATATGGTGTTATTGGCCTCCTCCTTGCCTAGCGGTTCCCAATACTTTGTAAACAAGCCTCCTCCTGGCCGATTGGCACCTAATGATGAGGTAGTGGGCCTCCACCAGACCTAGTGGGACTAGTATTGGGCAGGTGGGCCTCCTCCTGGCCAAAGTAGAACCCAATATGGTATTAGAAGACCTTCTGGCCTAGTGGAACCCAATAATGGGTTTGACTGGCCTCAATGAACCTAGAAGTGTTAGAGGGCCTCCCCCTCCTGGCCTACAGGAACCTAATGGTGGGTAGATGGCCAACCAGTGACTCACAGGACCCCCCGGGGGCTAGCATGGGCCCTTATCATGGGCTTACTTGTAAATAACTGGAACCTGGGAACAGCAAGGTGCTTCTTCTGGTTGACTTAAGTACCCGCCTGTTTGGCTTAGTGGGACTTTTTATGGCAGTGTGGGGGGGGGGGGGACCACAAGAAAACCCAAACCCCCAAAATTCTCCTTACCCTGAAACTTCTGATGCAACGTCAAGATACAGTCAGCAAACAGGCGCACCATTCCTACGGCAAGCGCGGTGTCATTCTCCAGCCACGGGTAGCAGCGCTGATTGCTGTAAAGGGAACGGGAGCCGTGAGGAGGAAGGAAGACGCTTTTCAGGAAACACACGGGAAGCGGAGCTTTTAGGCCGGGGTCAGAGAAGCGCACCATGTGCACCTGTACCGACGTGCCTCCCGGCGTCAGTCGCAGCGTTGTGATGCTTCGAGGGAGTGCTCTAGCGTGTGCACGAATTGCGCGCACTACAGCAGACGTCCTGCGGCAGCGCTGAAAACCTCCCCGACGAAGCGCTCCGACACGTGTTCGACGGGCTGCAAAGCGCGATTCTCCATATGAGGATCGATCCTTGCAGCGCTGAGCGCACTAACTGCACTCAGCGAGGTGGCCAGACGGGCGTCAGAGTGGAAGGAACGTCCAATCTCACAGACGCTCCTTCCACTCTGCAAAACGCTCGCCTGACCCGATTGTTTAAAGTGACCTTAATGACCATCATACTCATCTTAAGGCAAAGCCTAGTGAGGACCCACCAGCCCAAGGTATACCGAGGGTTAACAACGTGTGATGAAGGAATACATTATATACGGACGCGTCTTTAGGACAAAGAGTGACACATTTAAAGGCGTGACATTCCATCGTTTCGCTACATATCCGTAATGGACACAAATACACAAACGTCTTGATGGTTAACCTCAGCAGCAAAGGTAACGGTGGGTTAAACTTCCCTGGAGCAAACCAGGCTAGCGGTTTATTTCCCAGAAATCTCAGCATCTCCAATTTACATATCCTTCCCCTCATCTGCGCGCGGTGCGAGAGAGACGGAGGGACCGTTCTTATGGTCCCACCCCAGATATTAAAGAGCCAGGCAATGCAGAATTTGTTGGGGGAGGGGGGGGGCGGTTCCTTTTTATTAGAGATATAAAAGGAAAAAGACAAATATATAAAGCGCCCCCCCCCCCGGACATTTGGCTCGCCTGCGGAGCCTCTATATTCATTTTGAAGGGCAGGGACCTCTATCTCCTCAATAATGGAAGAGATCATCAATTCCCGCAGATTCCCTGCAACGAGGCCAAGATATTTCTCCATGGCCAGCAGTTCCCGGCGAGGGGGACTATGTTTAGGCCAGGGGGTCAGCAACCTTCCAGATGCTTTGAAACTACATCTCCCATGAGGCTTTACTAGCCTATGGAGTAGCTGAGCATCATGGGAGGTGCAGTTGCAAGACACCTGGAGGGCCAAGGTCGCTGTCCCCTGCTCCGGGCGTTATTCAAGTAGCACGCCTGTGGAGCGACGTTTGCGGTCGTTGGAAACAACAGAAAAAAAAAACACTAACAGATATAACAATAAAATATTAGTATTAGGAAAATAATGGTATAAAAGGAGCAGAGGACGGCGGGTGCCGGCACGGAGCGGTCAGGGACATTACTGACGGGGCGGGAGGAAAGCATAGTCACGTGTAGCGAGACCTCATATATAATGATGAAAGCGCCGCTGGCGCGCAGGTACAAGACTTAACAAAACAAACATTAAACCCTAGTGACCTGTAACGATACAGTACATTGTGTGACAGAGAGGACGTGGATACAAACATGTACAATATAAACATACCCGTTTTCATCCTTCTCTAGGACCAGCAGCCAGGGCTTGAAGAGCTCCGTGATGACAGAATGCAGAGATTTAAGCACTGCACAACACACAGAAACAAAACACAGCATTACATCGCATATACACATCTTACACACAGACTACAACAGGGATCTCAAACTCCGTCCCTTCAGACGTCGACTGCCTACAATTCCCAGAATTGCCTGAAAGCATCAGATGGTCAGAGAATCATGGGAGTTGTAGTTCAGAAACAGCCCCGGACTAAAAAGAACATTGAAAGGGACACGACCACTTCCATAAACTGTAACTAGTTTACTTGTGCATTACAAACAAAAACACCTTATAAAACACATTATAAACCACATGCTGCTGGTTTTCCCCTTTTGTTTAAAGTAATTGCATGAATAATGAAAAATAAGTTTCTCCCTACCATATTGTTTATTTTTTCCCATGAGGAAACATTTACCAAAGGTTTTTCTTTACTTCTGTGGTTTATTTTATCTACAGTATTTAACAGTTAATGGGGTGGAGGAGGGACTGTTTAGATAAGGCGGCAGGAGGTCTATTAATCTTCAGGCTACTCAAGATAAGAGCTGGCAACTGAATGACCGGGAGCTTAAACACTTCTAATCTACCCCCTGTTGATGTCCTTTGAATACATCCCACACAATACAATGATGTGAGTCGGTGTGACTGACCCATTCACTCCATTCTATGACCAAAGCCACACAGTGAGGAGCAAGTGGTGGAAAGATACTTGGGGGGGGGGGGGGAGTTTCCAACACTAAATATCACACAATGGATGCGCCCAGTGACACATATAGAGGAAAATATCACACAATGGATGCACCCAGTGACACATATAGAGGAAAATATCACACAATGGATGCACCCAGTGACACATAGAGGAAAATATCACACAATGGATGCACCCAGTGACACATATAGAGGAAAATATCACACAATGGATGCACCCAGTGACACATAGAGGAAAATATCACACAATGGCTGCTCCCAGTGACACACAGAGGAAAATATTATCTTAACTAAACATAAGAGAAAACCAAACACATGTAAGATATCAGCAACATCAATATATAATAATTTGAGATGCGCCGATACTGGTATTTTTTATTTTTTTTTAGAAAGTATTTTAGCAGGAAGGATACATTGAGATTTCTCTCGTTTTCAAGTATGTCCTGGGTGGCGAGAATGTACCGTTAGGTGTCTTGCTCAAGGACACTTACTGGAGAGGTGCTCGTCGGGATTGAACCCATGACTCCACAGGCTCTCTCCACGCAGAGCAGTGATGTTACCTCTACTCCACCCAGCCGGTATTTGCACGAGTACTTGGTATTTGGCGTTCCAACGAGCGGCCGCCGGCCTGTGAAGGCTGTGATGTGGCCTCCAGCAGCGCTCTCGCAAGATCTCGTGATCTCTGCAAGATCTCGCAAGAGCACATCAAAGCCTTCATAAGCTGGCGGGCATTCTGTGCAACGCGGCCAGCCTGAGGGGAATTCTGGTGGAATTCTGTTAATGCATTCTGCCAGCAGCCCCAGTGTCTGTGGGTATACAAGAGTCTGAGGTCTGTGGGTATACAAGAGTCTGAGGTCTGTGGGTATACAAGAGTCTGAGATCTGTGGGTATACAAGTGTCTGAGGTCTGGTGTGGATATATGATGTTGGTACTCGGTCTTAAAAAAAAAAAATGGTATTGGTGCATCCCTAACAATAAGGACATTTAATTTTTTGGGGATAGTGGCCCTAGTCAAACGCTATTCAGGAATTATGGATTCTCAGGAATCCATAATGATGTATTTTATTGCTCCCAGCTCTTTTAGCAAGTGATACTGAAGCATCAACCCTTGTGATAACTATGAGCTGGACTCACTAAAGTTCAATGTAGATGTGATGGGTGATCGGGACGGGGAGAGGGTAGACACTGTTGCAAGGAGACACCGCAAAACCATTATACAATGCATATATCAAATAAATCTTACCTGCCAGGACCCTGTGACTACCCATTGCCTCGTGGGTGATACTGGTCAGTTCGTAATCGATGAGACTTTTCACAAGGTATTCGAGGAAGGTCTTCACCTCCTGGATGTACGTGCTCCATTTGGAAAACAAACCGAAGCTCTGAAAGTCAGACTTGGACAAGCGCAGTTTGAAGAAGAAATCCGACAGCCATTTAATTGTCTCCAGGACCTGCCGGAGCAAAAACCCCAATTATTACAGATTGAGCAGAAACGCCTGAATGGGGTTATTTTTTTCTATTATTGTATTGTGGAACGTGGAGAAAAGATACAAAACAAATAAGTCTGGCATCACAGCTTCTCAGAACCTTTCACGGCCACGGTCAACCGACTTCATCCCTGCTCTACAAATAAAATCGCCAACAATTCGGAAGGTCCATCAATGTGTGTCAGAAGTTTTGTATGAAAGAAAAAGAAAAAAAAATGGATAGAATTCTAAAAAAAAAAAAAGATAAATAAATAATAAAAAGAAGCTAAAAAGGCTTTTGCTGCAGATTAAAAATAAACGGTTGGAGGGGGCGGAGCTAACTGCGGCAACGAGCGGACACGTTTTCAGACAGCTCCGCTGCAGACTCGGCTGTACAGCTGAATCTACTGCTCGTTTGCCCAATTACTGCACCTGGTTGCCTTCAGGGACCCGACCTGGACCCGGGGTTATCGTTTCTCCACAATTGGAGCGCCTCACGGCTGTTTTTTCTGGTCGGGGGGAGATTTGGGCCTAGCACTTGCGGCCATTTTGGATGTCCTCGGGCGCCTCAGCGGAGTTTCTTTTGAGCCCTGCTTCCTCATACCTGGCGACGATTGAGAATGCCCAAACGTCCAACTCAGAAGAAGGGTCCTCGACAGCAGGACATCAGAGATTCTTTGTCAGGTGGGTTGCTGAACATAGGTGCCATGGCTTCTTCCTCTCTCCCTCCGGGATATGGATCGTCTGCTGACGAAGATTGCTCTTGGCCACGCGGAGGTGACTCTGGAGTGTCGTGGATTACTCCCCCAGCACAATCTCAGGGTATGCGACCCCTTTCAGCTGCCGCAAAAAAAAGGGCGCAGAAAAAGCGTAAAGCTGCGTCAGCGGCTTCTGAGACGACCCAAGCGCCCACTCGGGGGTCTTCGGAGGGGGAATCTGATGAGGACCAACAACTCTCCGCAGACGGTAGCGTGACGTCAGGTCAGCGACAGGGATCGACGCCGAAGTCCAGTGTGCCAAGAGATCAGGCCGGGTCGTATGGTCCGGAAAAGGGCTTGCCTGTGATTCCCTCCCTGGGGGGAGATGATCATCTTCCCTCCACGAAGGGTGACCTTCGCAGATTAATGGAGGACATCAGGGACATGTGGAGACCTGAGGTAGCGGCGGTTCGGGTGGAGGTGGGAGAGATACGCGCACAGGTGGCAGAGGTGAAAGCGACGTCCGCAGAAGTAGTAGCAGACCAAACACTCCTTCACGGTCAGTTGGCTGCTCTTCGATCTCAGGTTGAGATTTTGTCCCGCTCGGTGGAGACGTTGGAGTCCAGACACCGGCGCAGGAATATTAGGATCAGGGGCATTCCGGATTCAGTGCCAGCTGAGGACTTACAGCCCTATGTGACCCGCTTGGTACTACAAGTTGCTGGACTGTCCCCCGACACACCTGAGGTGGTGGGTTCGGTGTTTCGGATCCGGCGTCCGACGACGGCTGGTAAGGGTACGCCTAAGGATGTTGTAGTGTCTTTCCGAGATGTGTCCCTGAAGGTGAAACTTATGACCACCCCTGGTGCCCGGGACCCTGTACAGTTTGAAGGCTCCACACTTGCCTATACCACGACCTTCCATTCTTAACCTTAATGCCCGTAGGCGTTTTAGGGACGTGACTGCTGCTCTCCGCAGGAAGGGAATCCGATATAGATGGGGCCTGGCTGGCTCTCTTGTGGTGACTTTTGCTAACGTCCCGTACACGCTCACGGATCCGGCGACGGCTTGGGCCGACCTTAAAGCGGCAGGTCTCCCGCTGGATTTCCCAGAGGTGCAACCCGGTTGAACTCTTTTCTCCCCCCCCACGCTGTTTATTCTGGATTAACGACTGTTCTGGACTCTTGGCATTGTTTTTTCTTATTTACCATATGGGCCTCTTTTTGCGCTTCCCATGCTTTGTTGGACTATTTTTATGCTTTGTTTTATTTTACGCCTTACGTCTAACTCCGCGCTGTTGTCACTTACCCATCGCAAATTACCTTCGGCCTTAATACCAGTTCTTTTGTTATTGTTATTGCTGGCACAGTATGGCCATACCTAGTTTGATTTCGTGATCTTCTTTTCATTGTAATTTTACAAATTTTCAATAAAAAAATTAAAAAAATAAAAATAAACGGTTGAATAAAAAAAAAAATAGATGGAAAAGGAAAATATTTTTTTATATTGAATCCTATGGGCTTCGCTATGGGGCAATTTTCCTGCCCAGCACGGCGGTTTAACTATACAATTCATCTTTTTCATGTTTCCCTGCCGCGGCACGACGGTGTAACTATACAATTCATCTTTTTCATGTAAACTTGTACCAGATTGAATTTGTTCAGATTAAATTGGACAATGAAAATTCTAAGGATCGCTAGTCTATTGTAAACGCATAAAATGGTCTGAAATTGTCCGATGGTGGTAGGATGCTGTGGAAGAGGGCCGATTCACCTGCATGTTGTAGGATCTGACTGACGACTTCAGACCATATCGTATGATCGCACGCACCATCGCACAAATACGGACCCAGTGGACGGCCAGCCTTACCGTGATTGAGCGGCATAGGCTCCAATAAGGCACTGTAAAGCGTGTGTGGATGCATGTAGGCGTGAGTTTGTGGGGTTGTGATAGGATTAAGGGGTGATAAAAAGCCGCTTTCCATAAAACAATTAGTTCCAAACAGTGGTTTTATGGAAAAATCACCTGGTAGTAATTTAAGATGAGGATTTGCAGGACGCTTTGGCTCTAGAGATCAGGGTCTGGTAGGAAAGGTACTTAAACTGTCAGACATGCCCACCTGTTCTGCTGACAACATCATTTTGTTTGCGGAGCTCGGGAAGGCGAGGGGGTCAGTGGGCTCCGTTTTTAAGGCGATTTGAGGAATTCTTGGCGAATAGCAGCCAACAGCTTTCAGGGATGTCTTCCAGCACTCAGGACTCACAAGCTGCTCTGAAGAACCTGAAAGATCATCAGCGATCAATAACGAATTAAAAAAAACCACCACGGAAATAATAAACCTATAAAGTTCTCCTGCCTGCTCTGTCCACCTACATACACACACTGGAGATTAATATATACTGGTCTGGTTACTCCGGATCCAACACAACAAGCCATCTACGATATCTCACCTGTAAGCGCCTGTGATATTCCCCTAGGCCTGCCCCCCCAAAAAACACAGCTTTTTATTGCATTTAAAGGGCCACTATCACCATGAAATGTCCTTATTGTGTTTATTTGATGTTGCTGATATCTTACATGTGTTTTGTTTTTCTCTTGTATGTTTAGTTAAGAAAATATTTTCCTCTATTTGTGTCACTGGGTGCATCCATTGTGTGATATTTTCCTCTGTGTCACTGGGTGCATCCATTGTGTGATATTTTCCTCTATATGTGTCACTGGATGCATCCATTGTGTGATATTTTCCTCTATAGGTGTCACTGGGCGCATCCATTGTGTGATATTTTCCTCTATATGTGTCACTGGATGCATCCATTGTGTGATATTTTCCTCTATATGTGTCACTGGGCGCATCTATTGTGTGATATTTAGTAATGGAAACTCCTCCTCCCCCCCCCCCCCAGTATCTTTCCATCACTTGCTCCTCACTGTGTGGTTTTGGTCATAGAATGGAGTGAATGGGTCAGTCACGACTCACATCATTGTATTGTGTGGGATTTATTCAAAGGACATCACAAGGGGGTAGATTAGAAGTCTTTTAAGCTCCCTGTCTTATCTCATTCAGCTGCCAGCTGTTTTCTTGAGTTGTCTGAAGAACAATAGCCTCATGTCAACATTCCCTCCTCTATCTCATTAAACTGCTACTTGTACAACACCTTGTATCTGTGTGTGCTGCATAATGCCTGTGTATGGAAATTACAGCAACACCTTGTATCTGTATGTGCTGCATAATGCCTGTGTGTGGCAATTACAGCAACACCTTGTATCTGTATGTGCTGCATAATGCCTGTGTATGGAAATTACAGCAACACCTTGTATCTGTATGTGCTGCATAATGCCTGTGTATGGAAATTACAGCAACACCTTGTATGTGTATGTGCTGCATAATGCCTGTGTATGGCAATTACAGCAACACCTTGTTTCTGTATGTGCTGCATAATGCCTGTGTATGGAAATTACAGCAACACCTTGTATCTGTATGTGCCGCATAATGCCTGTGTGTGGCAATTACAGCAACACCTTGTATCTGTATGTGCCGCATAATGCCTGCGTATGGAAATTACAGCAACACCTTGTATCTGTACTGTACAGGGAACTACACTGTTCTGTACTGTAATCTGTCAAATCCATGGCTGCTGGAATGCAGCAGTTTGTTGAGCTTTTTGTTACAGTGAGGGTGGGGGCTCCTCCATGTAGCCTTTTTACAGTAATAGAGGGGGAGAGGAGAGAGTTCACAAAGGATTTTGATTCTCCCTGGGGAGTGGGGGGGGGCACACAAAGCTTGCAATATAAAATACATGCAAAAGAAGCATTATATATTATATTATATGCTAGTTGTTAAGTGCATTACACGTCAAAATACAGTTCATATGTTTTGGCAGTGAAAGGGTTAAGTAAATATACAATAAAACTACCAAAGCAAAGCGTAGATTTCTGTCTCGATGTTGATCATGAGACTGTGTGGGGTGTGTGGATATTCCGCACTTACTCTGCATTAGCAGTCGCAGGCAGTCACTGTAATGGTCGGGGAACTGGTAGCGGAGGATGGAGTTCCAGTGCTTGCAGAAGATGTTGAAGGGCATCAGCAGGTCCTCTTCTGGCACGAGGCCACAGAGAGTCAGGGCCAAGTGGACGCACTCGAGCAGCTTGGTCCGCTCCGACATGGAAGGCTTGGCCGAGTTTAGCCAGTGGTTGAGGTCAAACTGAAAATGCGGAAAAGGGCATCAGCAGGTCAGGGACGTGCGATGAGGCACTGGCTCCGGTTCAGTGCTCCCCAGGATCCGGCTGTTCTCAGGGCTCCCCAGGATCTGCGCCGACCACTCCAGACAGCTGAGTGTCACACTGAGGCCACACCCCCGCGCCCAGTGACTGTGCGAGACGAGGACAGTGACATGACTGTTCTGCGTCAATCAATGCATGGGAGGCAGTTGTTTTATAAATGGCTTGGACCAATGGTACTTTCCCATTGGTCCAAGCTATTCCATTGCTCTCCCAGGGCCTCTGAGGGCCTGCAGACTTCTTGGCAGCGTACGCTATTTACTTAATTGCGTAGGCTCAGGCTGCTGCATGAAAATAAAAACTAATCTGTGGCGTGCGCGGAGGACGGACGGAGCCGAGGGCGGGACAACGCGGCGCAGGAGAGTTTGTTTGATTTTATTATTTCAGCAGCTGCAGCACTAAATGGCAGGTGAGGATCTGCCTCACCTGCCGCCCCTGACGGCACGTCCCTGCAGCCCCTGACGGCACGTCCCTGCAGCCCCTGACGGCACGTCCCTGCAGCCCCTGACGGCACGTCCCTGCAGCCGCTTAATACAAACTGCAGACAAGTCACAGATTGCAGATGGGAGGATTTCACTGATAAAGGGGGCGGCAACTCCTACCTTGTCCAATCAGACTCTCCCCTCCTCTCCAGTCCTTCAAGGGATCTCAAACTCCGGCCCCCCCAGATGTTTATTGCCTACAATTCCCAGAAAGCTTTGAACGCAATAGATGGCCAGACAACAAGGGAGTTGTAGTTGAGAAACACCTGGGGGGGGGGGTTTGCCGAGTTTGAGATCCCTTCTATAAAGGCTGTGACAGGTGAACACCACTAACTTGTTCTTCCTCTTAATCTCCTAATCCCTGTGTCCTCTAGATTGTGTTAATCCTATGAGCCGGATCCTCAACCCGGCTTCTTTCTGTTCTGTAACCCGTTCACTACCAAGATAGACTATGTTCGACCTGCACGGGATCTCCTGGATTTTCGTTTAATGCAAATCAAATTAATTTGCATTTGGGCTCCGGAACATGCCACTACATTTTTAACAGTGTGGGCATGACGCCCGAGGTGCCAACACTTTTTAAAACCAGCTGGGAAAGTGTCTTAATGACATCTCCCCAGCTGATCCTGCACGGACTCCAGAACTGCAGTAACTCCATTTGGTCAACGGATGGCGATATGTGCCTGCCAAACTGGGAATATTCCCTACAGTATCATTACAGCTCCTGACAGTGGTGTTTAAAGCACTTTAGGACCACATGACGGTCTATGCCATCATCCAGTGCAGGGCTTTAACCCCCAGCCACTGCTCAGCCTGTCACGCGCTGCAATCTTATTTTGCCAGGACATGGAGATTGCAATAAGGATCCTTTAACCCAAGTAACTCTATGAAACCTGTAGATCCGGCGGCAGAAACCTTGACACTCCAGAGGTTTTGTAACACTCTCTCCCATGCTTCTCAGCCACTCTTTAGGGTGGTTGTGCATCATGGGAGATGTAGTTATATGTGGAGGGTCCAAGGTTGCTGACCCCTGCTGTAGATAATAAGGGCACTTTTTTGTTGTTGCAATTTTTCAGCTATTTTTCCCCATTTATATTGTAAACAGTTGCAGAACAAACGTTCTCCGGCCAAACGTGCTCAGGCCATCCCACGGCAGCAAATGATGAGCACCGCGTGCAAACCGGTGCGCTGGCCTGACGCAACCCATATACGCCAGCAGGGCGTGCTATGCTGCAGCGTTCAGTCCCACCCGCCGCAGGGATGCATAGTACGCCCCGTGGCGGTAAGAGGCTAACAGTCTGGCGTTATGCCTACAGGAATAAGACGTTGGGGCACCTTCTGGAGCCCAAAAGCAAACGATCAACGAAAATTTAATTTGCTTTCGTCCTGCTCCGCTGCAGATCGACATGCCTCGATATCGGGCACCTGACGGTGTCTTTGAAGACCCGAGTTATCTCGATCTTGGGAGTGAAGGGGTTAAAGTGTGATGGGTTTAGTATAGTCATCACACAAAAAGAAAGAAGGGTACCTTGGTCAGCAGCATGAAGATGACGTCGCTGTTGTCGTCGCTGATGGCTTCCACCACCTTTTCGTACAAGAGCACAAACTCCCCCGGAGAGGCGGCCGGCGTGAAGTAAGGAGACAGCAGGGTGCACAGCCTCCTGTTCTGCAGAATTGTCTGGAGGATCGGCCGACATTCAGACTGGGTGCCGCTGATGAACACCTGGGATTAAAAGGTGAAGCGTATAGTGACCGGTTACATCCCCCGTAATATATAGCATTTACAGCGAAAATCCAAAATGTCAGCAAGCACCGAAAAAAAACATATATATATATATAGATTTATAATAATAAGATTCTGTAACTGCAATGTATCACACGCAGAATTTACAGGTTTTACTCCACCATCCACGTAATTACAGTCATTAAACAGCACCCACATATTCTGAAGCGCTGTACAATGGGTGGGACTAAGGCTAGGGTCAGACGAACGCATTTTTCACGTCGTCCGTGAAAAAGTGCGTTCGAACGAATGGACGTATTTTTCACGGAATACACGATAACGGTCATATGATGCGCATTTCCGTCCGGGATTTTGTACGGATCGTCAATAAAACCCTTTTTGCGTCTGGACGTTATGTTGGCCGGACATTAGCAGCATCTGACGTCTCCTAATCACGCACACACGCCGCTATGCGGCCGCAGCACACTCTGTACGTCAGTACTAGCGGTATCACGTTCTCGAAAAAAATGCATTTGTTTGCCGCTTGCGTTGCCCGGCCGAACTTTCGTGCGCCCGTACTTCGTATATTGCCTGTCATTGGACGTCATTTGCTGCTACTACGGCCGTGATAAAGTGCAGCTGCACGCGCGTTCGCCCTGCGTTCGTCTGACCCTAGCCAAAAACAAACGTTAAAAAGGTCTATTCACTATAGCGTGCGATTTCAACGCTTTGGGTTTCGCTGCAATTCGTCGGAAATACAGTGAATTCACTATTTAGCGAACGGCATTTTCCTGAAATCCGAGTCGCCGAATCGGTTATCGGATGTTGGATGTTGGCGCAAACCGCCAAAAGCATCGGTGAATTCCACCGGACTGCAAAAATAAATGACCGATAGGAGTATAAAAAAAATGAAAATGTAATGAAAATGTGACCAATAAATCAAAAAAAGTCCTTTAAGAAAAATATATATAATAATTAAAAAGCTCCGATACAAAATAACAAAAAAGGCTTTTAAAAAATAAAAACGAAAATGTCGTCTAAATTTACAAGAAGGTGTTCGAAAAAAATTAAGTTTTTTTTTTGCATAAAATGAGAAGAATAAAACAATCTTTAAAATAAATCAAAAATATTAGGTTTTTTTCTTACATTGAATCCTATGGGATTTGCTTGTTTAACCCCTTTGCTGCTGAGCCATTTCACCCTGTGTGCTGAGCTCATTTTTACCGCTTTCGCTCATCAAGTTTAAACGCGATTTGAAGCCACATTTTATTAAATAACCCAGACATTATATATATATCGTTCTTTCCGGCAGACTCGGCAGATTCATAATATATCATTATATGTATACGTCATGTCCTGTCTGAATATTATAACAAAAAATGTTAAAGAAATGTGAACTTCCCATCATCTGCAGTGTGTAAAGTGATTTTTTTCACATTTTATCATGCGAGCCTTTGCGGTTATAATTTTCTATGGGGTGCGCTTGATAAAAAAAAATTAGGACTGGGAACCTGTTACTTTATTTTTCTAAGAAATTACATGATTTCAGCTAAACCCCCCCCAAAATATATAATAATAATAATAATAATAATAATAATAATAATAATAAGTGCAGCATCATGGATCACATTATAATTGAAATGTGAAAATAATGCTGCATTAATAATAAAAATAAAAATAAATTTTATGTATTATTTTTTTTTTTCTTTCTTTTACTTATAACATGCTCTGGCCTTTCCAATGATACCAAACATTAACCGCTAGCTGCCACGGAACGGGAGATACAAGGGCCATTGGAACCCCCTATCTCCACCATAGGTGGCAGCTAGGGGGTTAGCTCCCGAACGGACGTCATCGCATCCATGCATGATGACGCCAGTGGGCGGGGGAATCCCGGAGGCTTGGCCGACATCCAAGATGTCCACCTCCAGGAGAGTACCTGATCCAGCCCCTAAGGGGTTAAAAGGTAGGCACCACCAGCCAGGGCAGACTGTGCCCTTCCAAGCGGTGCCTGTCTTTTTTATCTGCCCCCTTACCGATGGGGAGGGAGAGAAGTCCAAAGGACTTCCCCTACAGGCACTTTCCAGGGGGCCCCTGAATGTGACGTCATCATGTGCTGGTGTGATGATGTCACCGCGACTCCCACAATCCCACAGTGAGGGCCCTGCTCCAGTGAGTTTACAATCTAAGAGGAGACGGGTGACACGAAGGGGTAAGGGTAAATAAAATATGAGCAGTAATGGGGTGCGTGGTGGTTCAGGAAAGTTACAAGGGGGGGGGGGCTATGGACTGAGCTGATCGTCTTCTCTAAAGTAATGTGTTTTTAGAGATGTCTTTAAGGACTGGAGACACGAGGAGAGACGAAAGTTACGAGGGAGGGAGGTCCATAGATAGGGGGCAGCTCGGGAGAAGTCCTGAAGGTGAGAGCGGATAATAGATTATTGGTGGAGTGATGGGGTGGAATGTTGGGAACGCGTCAATCTGAAGGGGCTTTGTTAAGCCTGGGCAGAAACGCTTTGAGACAAAAGACCCACCAGGTGAAAACACTGCCTGGTGCCGATGTGATGGTGTAATAAAGCGCGTGTCTGCTCACCTGCACTCGGTTTGGACACTCTGTGAATTAAAGTTGTGGGAGCTCAGGTCCCCATCCTGAGCAGATCTCTTTAACTCTTCGTGTGTAATGGGTTTAGGGTTAAAGTGGTTTCCCATAAAGCTACGCGCTTCTGCCAGTGAAGGAGTCAAGGGATATTCTTGTGGGGTTCAGTTGCAGCATAAACAGATTCCATGTAGAACCAAACGCACCGCGATGCTCTTTAAATCTGTGAAACGGCTTGCAGAGTTTCAGACAAACCGAGAGCCGAGTCTGCACTATCTCGGGGATACTGAATATATAGGAATAACCCCTAGTAGGCAGAAAACGGGTGTGACAGATCTCAGTACCCCAACAGGGTAACACCTGTCAATGTCGCTTCCTTGCTGGACCCCCAGTGTTCCCCCCAGCAGACTCTCGTGCCTCTCTCCAGTCCTCAGACGAAGCTTAAGGACCGGGACACGTAGAGAGTCTGCTAACATCCCCCAGAAAGAAGACCAGGCTGTATATCTGGAGGTTTTCGGGGTCAGAATGGAACTCTTAATTGGGGACAGGTGCACAAATTAATACGGTCAAACCTGGGTCATTTACATACACAAAACCTGACCCTAGATTGGAATAAACATTTGCTCAACATTCCTAGACAGACAGGACAATGGCAACCGTGATGATAAACAAGACTACAGTCTAAAAGACAGCAGATAAAGGGGCAGGGTTTGCCTGACAAAGAAGATTAACCAACTACTCAAATGAACAGCAGATAACACATTCCTGAGACAGGGTATGCTGGAAGACTAATCCTATCAACAGATACCCTGTCTCAGAAATGTGTTATACTGGAAGACTAATCCTGTCTCAGGAATGTGTTATTTGCTGATAGGATTAGTTTTCAGCATACACTATCAGCAAATAACACATTCCTGAGACAGGATTAGTCTTCCAGCATACACTATCAGCAAATAACACATTCCTGAGACAGGATTAGTCTTCCAGCATACACTGTCTCAGGAATGTGTTATCTGCTGATAGTGTATGTTGGAAGACTAATCCTATCAGCAGATAACACATTCCTGAGACAGTGTATGCTGGAAGACTAATCCTGTCTCAGGAATGTGTTATTTGCTGATAGTGTATGTTGGAAGACTAATCCTAACAGCAAATAACACATTCCTGAGACAGGATTAGTCTTCCAGCATACACTGTCTCAGGAATGTGTTATCTGCTGATAGTGTATGTTGGAATACTAATCCTATCAGCAGATAACACATTCCTGAGACAGTGTATGCTGGAAGACTAATCCTGTCTCAGGAATGTGTTATTTGCTGTTAGTGTATGTTGGAAGACTAATCCTATCAGCAGATAACACATTCCTGAGACAGGATTAGTCTTCAGCATACACTGTCTCAGGAATGTGTTATCTGCTGATAGGATTAGTCTTCCAACATACACTATCAGCAGATAACACATTCCTGAGACAGTGTATGCTGAAGACTAATCCTGTCTCAGGAATGTGTTATCTGCTGATAGGTATGTTGGAAGACTAATCCTATCAGCAGATAACACATTCCTGAGACAGGATTAGTCTTCAGCATACACTGTCTCAGGAATGTGTTATCTGCTGATAGGATTAGTCTTCCAACATACACTATCAGCAGATAACACATTCCTGAGACAGTGTATGCTGAAGACTAATCCTGTCTCAGGAATGTGTTATCTGCTGATAGTGTATGTTGGAAGACTAATCCTATCAGCAGATAACACATTCCTGAGACAGGATTAGTCTTCAGCATACACTGTCTCAGGAATGTGTTATCTGCTGATAGTGTATGTTGGAAGACTAATCCTATCAGCAGAACACATTCCTGAGACAGGATTAGTCTTCAGCATACACTGTTTTAGGAATGTGTTATCTGCTGATAGGATTAGTCTTCCAACATACACTATCAGCAGATAACACATTCCTGAGACAGGATTAGTCTTCAGCATACACTATCAGCAAATAACACATTCCGGAGAAAGGATTAGTCTTCCAGCATATACTATCAGCAGATAACACATTCCTGAGACAGGTTTAGTCTTCCAGCATACCCTATCAGCAGATAACACATTCCTGAGACAGGTTTAGTCTTCCAGCATACCCTGTCAGCAGATAGCACATTCCTGAGACAGGTTTAGTCTTCCAGCATACCCTATCAGCAGATAACACATTCCTGAGACAGGATTAGTCTTCCAGCATATCCTATCAGCAGATAAAGACATTTTTACATAACACCGATTACCCCAAGTCTAAAGTAACGCACGTCCCAACGAGTAAATAGCTTAACCTGTCAAAACATTTATTTAACCAGACTGGATTTATTATTATTATTACTTTCTTTAAAATAAAACAAAAGAAAAATACAATATTTAAAAAAAAAAAAAAAAAAAAGTTATAGAATTAGAATAAATAAAATCACTGTACCTGACCCAATATCTCAATGCAGGAGGTGAAGAACTGACGGGACGGCGGGTGCCGCTGGGTCTCGTCACATACAAACTCCACCGAGGCGAAGAATGTGCCGATTCCGATCTTCTGTATCTCGAGAGGAGACTGCACTTTATACGCGTTCACCAGAGCCCTGAGAGGATGAGAATCCCACGGCGCGGCAAATATATCAATAAAACCCAATGAGAGGGGGAAAAGAGAACAAGCCGGGAATTACTACGGACATTTTCCTTGAGAAAGTCACATCAGCGTGAAGAAACGCGTCGGAATTTTTACGCCCAATATGGCTTTTATGGAATAAACGGTTGTTTGTTTATTGTTGCCAGTGTCCAGCCCTTTCATTACAGTTATTTTTCTTGATGCTGTATTTTATCCTATTGTCCCAACTCTAGTCCGGGTGGGCTCCAGCAGTGATATCAAGCGACATATGGGAGGCTGCGTATACATTATGCGTCTATCTTGTTACTATCAACTCCAGAACATCGCCCACGTCCGTCCCTTTCTGACGCATGATACCGCGAAGGTGCTGGTTCATGCTCTTATCATTTCACAGCTTGATTACTGCAACTCGCTCCTTTATTGGCCCCAACTCCCGTATTGCCCCTTTACAGTCTGTAATGAATGCAGAGGCCAGGCTTATTTTTCTCAGACGCACCTCTCGTACCCCCCCCCCTCCCCGCCGGTCCCTCCATTGGCTTCCTGTACGTTCCAGGATACCGTTTAACATACTGACGCTCACGTTCAAATAACTCTACCCCTCCCTACATGTCTTTGTTGCTCTGCAAGCATGTCACAGCTAGACAACGTCGGCGGCGATCTCCACCTGTCATCTGTCTACACCCGCGCTGCCAATTCTCGCCTCCAAGACTTCAAGGGCAGCTCCGGTCCAGGGTTAATATCCATAAATTCAATTTAGATGGTGTCAACGGATCTCCCCATGCGCTCTGGTATCAATAACCCTGACCGACACCAGCCCACGTACCTACTCCTGAAGAGCAAGCTGTACATGCGCGGGTGCTGCGTCCGCATCCCATGCATCGTATACCAGTCATGAAACAGTTAATGTGCTTTCCATGCGACTCACGTTATAAAGTTCTCCAAATGCACGGCTGTCTCGATGATGCCGAGTGACGTGGGCTTGGTGGCGTCTGCCTGTAGCAGCTTCATCTCCCGGCGCAGGACGTGCAGTTGCTGGCTGATCACCTCGTCCATCTGCATGCCTTCAAACTGCGGAGGAGAGGAGCTGACATGTCACAGCAAGGACTGCAGGGCCCAGCGCCATACCATGTCCTAAGCAGTGACAGCCCGAGCGACCCGTGCGTCAGAAACAGCCCAGCCCGAGCGACAGGGAATCAAATTTCATCTATACTTTGTTACCCAAAAGGACCGACAAGATTTTTAAAAATTGACATGCCCCCCCTCTCACTTCCTTTGGCATAGAGGTCATAGGTCACTGCTGGAGCGCCCCCTGCAGGCTGTTCGCTCGCTCCATGCATTTCTTATTGACTCCGATGCCCTGACTGAAATGTCAGCTTGCAGTTGTCACCACGGAAGGCCAACAGTGCAAATATAGCATGACGATCCTCTGTTAAAGACTGCACACCGCCGAGATGGCAGTGCCCAGTGCCGGGTCATGGACATGCGCGATATAGCTCATCAACGGTTGCATTAGATCTTTATGAGCAGGTATGAGCATCGCTTGAATGGAAAGTCAACCTGGCCATAATAACGACCGGATAAAACCACGCAGCATGTGCGCTGACGATCAACACGCAGCGTGCGCGCTCACGATCGACAGGATAAAACCCCATAGCGTGCGCGCTCATGATCGACAGGATAAAACCCCATAGCGTGCGCGCTCATGATCGACAGGATAAAACCACGCAGCGTGCGCGCTCACGATCGACAGGATAAAACCCCATAGCATGCGCGCTCACGATCGACAGGATAAAACACGCAGCGTGTGCGCTCACGATCGACATGATAAAACCCCATAGCGTGCGCGCTCACGATCGACAGGATAAAACACGCAGCGTGTGCGCTCACGATCGACATGATAAAACCCCATAGCGTGCGCGCTCACGATCGACAGGATAAACCACGCAGCGTGCGCGCTCACGATCGACAGGATAAAAACACGCAGCGTGCGCGCTCACGATCGACAGGATAAAAACACGCAGCGTGCGTGCTCACGATCGACAGGATAAAACCCCATAGCGTGCGCGCTCACGATCGACAGGATAAAACACGCAGCGTGTGCGCTCACGATCGACAGGATAAAACACGCAGCGTGTGCGCTCACGATCGACAGGATAAAACCACGCAGCGTGCGCGCTCACGATCGACAGGATAAAACCACGCAGCGTGCGCGCTCACGATCGACAGGATAAAACCACGCAGCGTGCGCGCTCACGATCGACAGGATAAAACCACGCAGCGTGCGCGCTCACGATCGACAGGATATCTGTCACCAGGTCCCTGTGTTAAATCGCAGAGGGGTTTCTAGGGCAGGTCTGTTAAATGTGTTAAAGCTCTAACCTTAACGGTCACCACGGCCGGGCCGGAGCACGACTTATTCAGGTTCCCTCGACATTCAATCTTCATCTCGATTTGCTCCTCGCGGTTGACGTATAATTTTGGGATGGTGTCCAGCATCTCGCTGTCTAAGGCCACTTGTTGAGCCTCCCGTATCGAGGCGGTCCTGCAACAGAAAAAAGAGGGAGCCACGAATTAAACGAGCAACGGACAAAACCCCCCCCCCCCCCCCACATGATGCACAAAGAGGACGGGATCCTCAGCTGGGACCTACTGGAACTGCACAGCAAGCGCGCAGGATCCAGGACACACACACACACACACACACACACACACACACACACACACACACACCCACCTGGCAAAAAAGAAAAAAAACAAGTCACACGCTGTAATATTTGGTTGTGTCGCCTTTTGCTGTGATCGCGGCACGCATTCGCCGCGGCATCGTGTGGATAAGCTCACGCAACGTCACAGCATTTATTGGCGTCCAGAGTGGCATTAATTTGCGGCCAAGATCTTGTGTTGATGATGGGAGAGTCGCAGCGCTGCGTAAAGTCTTCTCCAGCACATTATCCCAAAGATTAACCTCAATGGGGTTAAGGTCTGGACTGTGCGGTGGCCAATCCATGTGTGAAAATGATGTCTCATGCTCCCTCAACCACTCTTGCACAATTTGAGCCCGATGAATCCTGGCATTGCCATCTTGGAATATGCCCGCTGTGCCATCAGGGGAGGAAAAACCCATTGATGGAAAAACCTGCTCATTCAGTATATTCAGGGAGTCACATGACCTCATTTTATGCGGAAACCTATTAATCACTGCAGTAATTATCCAATGGAAGGCTCAGAGCACCTATTGGCTGAGTTACATCCAGGTGGTGACTTTTTGGTCAGACAGTGTATAGAATATTAAGTTTATAACACACACACACACACACATACACACTATAATGTCCAGATTAAAAAAAATAAAAACACATATAGAAAGCATGGTGAACATACAAGGCATGGTAGCAAGTAATGCCCTCACTTTGCATATTGTTGTAGGACAGTAAGGTCTTTGTGGACGAGTTTCATGGCTTCCTGCAGGTTGACATAACATGACGGTGAAATGATTGGCACTGGAGACTTCATAAGCTGCAGGGTGACGCTGGAGCAAGGGGTGGTGTGCTTCTGCAGGCTAATCAGTATTCTCTCCTTTGCTGTATATTAAAGAAATATATTAATAAAATTCCACAATATTACAATAATTATATATATATATACACATCATAACGTTTGCCCACATTTGAAGGTCAGAGACAGGCCTGAAAATGTACAATGATTTGTCCCAGACCCCTGTGATCTCAGACCCTCACTGAACAAGTGGAGCAAACGCTGCCTGCTCTCTGTGTCACAGCCCGTCACATGAGGGATAGAAGAGAAATAGATGGGCCTCCTTCCGGTCACATCGAGAAGGACTTTGGGCCCAGCTTATATGGTAGGACTCCCACCTTAGTCTCCTTATCCCATTCACCAGGAGTCAGCAGGCCCCCCCCCCGATGTTTTGAAAACTGCATTTCCCATAATGCTCTCTCTTTAGGAATCATGGGATATATAGTTCCATAACATCTGTGGGGAGGGCCTAGGTTGCTGACCCCTGCCATAAGCATGCACAAGATATGGAGGGTCCAGGTCTCATTAGATAAAGCAGTTTTGGGTCATTTTATGCGCACAGAGGAAAATAATCGTCATTTGTCAACTCAAAACAAATCATTAACCTAAAATAATTATTTAGGGAGCGCGTGACTGGAACGTATTTAACAGTCATTGACTTGCTGGTGACACACACACACACACACACACACACACACACACACACACACACACACACACTCTCCTTCAGTACCAGTCAGGGAGTCGGAGAGGCACATCGATTGCACTGGAGCATGGAGACTGGTGTCCATATCGACCTTCATCTGGGTCCACAAATTTATGGCGTCCTCGATTTCATACGTGATGCGTTCCATGTTAATAAATTCCATCCAGAGACCCTAGAATAGAAAGTATATTTATATACATTGGTGTTTCAGGCTTTGAGAACGAGGCGGCCCGCGCAGGCAGAGCTCATCGTTTACCTGTTCGTTTCGCATGATCTTGGCCAGACGGTGAGTGTCGTATTGTTTGGGTAAAGAGGGGATATACACGTCACCCTTCTGAAAGTTTTCATCTTCCAGCCAGACAATGTATACATTGTATAACCTGGGAGGAAAAGAGGAAACTGCTTCAGATTTACAGAAATGGATATTTAACACTGCGACACTTCAAAGTGCAAATGTAAGGTATGTCAAAATCATGATAAAGTAAACTAATGGCATTTCTATTAAACCACCAGTAGATGGCAGCAGTGTGAAAAGCCTGAATGATGAGCACGTGTTCATCTAAAAGGCTTCCCTCAACAGGAAGGAACAAAAGAAGCAGGGCTTCTACTCTGGAGGAAGCCAATATCAGAGTACACTTCCTACCAAAGCTAAAGCCATGCTTTGTATGTGTTGCAGGTAAGAGGGAACATATCCATGGTTATAAACAGGGCAAAAGTGATTTAATTCACATCCCTGTGATTAAAAAAGGCTGCTGAATAATTAGATAAGACAGTATACAGATGTCAGTGTGTTGTGCTGAAGTGTTATAGAGCATCAGCATACAGGGAATGTGGTGACTATAGGATCTAATGTTATATTGTATTGCATCATTAGCCTACTATAATGTGGATTGAGTAATTCTATATCTGTACAGGTTTAATTGTTTATTATTTTCTAGAAGGACATTATTACTGCATAGGTGAATGTTACTGTATATATTTAAAAGTGTATTAATGTATAAGGAAAGATGAGAGTACACTTCCTACCAGAGCTAAAGCCATGCTTTGTAGGTGTTGCAGAAAACCTTAAATAAAAGCACTTCTGGTTTCACCCAGCCTGCTCCCTTCGCACATTGTAATTATTGACTATACTTTCAGCATATGTGCAACACAAAACCTGTAAAATACATGCCAGGGCACCCGCAATGAGCAGAAAATCATTTCTGTGCCAGCTGGACATCAACGTAGGAGATCAGAAGCAGTGGAAGTGACAAGGTTACACAGGGTGTAAATTAAAGAAGAAATTATATATATCTCACTCTACGCGTTTCGCTGGTACATCCAGCATCATCAGGAGTAAGGACAGCGTAGCGTAACGGCTTTGTGGTGAAAGGAGTAATGTTTGGTGTTTGTAACATTGGAATATGCCGCTGGTATATTCCAAACACAAAAAGGAGTTTTTGTAAGTGATACTCCAATGAAAGGCTTTGAGAAGAGAAAAAAAAAAAGGGGAAAGAAAATAAAAAAAAAATTAGAAAATAATAAAAGATAGAAACCCCCCCCCACCCTCACAAAAAAAAATAACTCTGCTTCCCAGCCTCTGTTAGAGGTACAGCTCAGACAGAAAGCGGATCCCAGTCTGTGAATCTATTGAGTTGGACACCGCATCGCAACACTAGCAAACCGCAGCCGGACAGGAAAATCAGCGCTCCATGTGCCTGAAACATAAACTGCATGTGTTAGGGACAGACTGTAGCAAAGTGGAAGGTTTAAAAAGCTATGTGGAAGCCTCATGGACTATATATGTTTAGGCACTGGAGAGCACTTGTCCTGCAATAAGCTGTATGTGCGCACAGGCCTGCCGTCTTCCATAGAGAGGAGAAACAGATCCCTTACACGGGTCAAATTTACCCATAATACATTGGAGACTGCTGGCTAGACCTCCGAGCCTCGCTGCATTGTGTATCTATATCATACTGTGGCTGGACCTCCGAGCCTCACTGCATTGTATATCTATATCATACTGTGGCTGGATCTCCGAGCCTCGCTGTATCGTGTATCTATATCACACTGTGGCTGGATCTCCGAGCCTCGCTGTATCGTGTATCTATATCATACTGTGGCTGGATCTCCGAGCCTCACTGTATCGTGTATCTATATCACACTGTGGCTGAACCTCCGAGCCTCGCTGTATCGTGTATCTATATCATACTGTGGCTGGACCTCCGAGCCTCGCTGCATTGTGTATCTATATCATACTGTGGCTGGACCTCCGAGCCTCGCTGCATTGTGTATCTATATCATACTGTGGCTGGATCTCCGAGCCTCGCTGTATCGTGTATCTATATCACACTGTGGCTGAACCTCCGAGCCTCGCTGTATTGTGTATCTATATCATACTGTGGCTGGACCTCCGAGCCTCACTGCATTGTGTATCTATATCATACTGTGGCTGGACCTCCGAGCCTCGCTGCATTGTGTATCTATATCATACTGTGGCTGGATCTCCGAGCCTCGCTGTATCGTGTATCCTATATCATACTGTGCTGAATCTCCGGAGCCTCGCCTGTATCGTTATCTATATCATACTGTGGCTGAACCTCCGAGCCTCGCTGTAATCGTGTATCTATATCATACTGTGGCAAACCTCCGAGCCTCGCTGTATCGTGTATCTATATCATACTGTGGCGTGGACCTCCGAGCCTCGCTGTATCGTGTATCTATAGCATACTGTGGCTGGATCTCCGAGCCTCGCTATCGTGTATCTATATCATACTGTGGCTGGATCTCCAGCCTCACTGTATCGTGTATCTATATCACACTGTGGCTGAATCTCCGAGCCTCGCTGTATCGTGGATTCTTATATCATACTGGTGGCTGGACCTCGAGCCTCGCTCTGTATCGTGTATCTATATCATACTGTGGCTGAACCTCCGAGCCTCGCTGTATCGTGTATCTATAGCATACTGTGGCTGGATCTCCGAGCCTCGCTGTATGATTAACTGTATCTCTTACACAATAAGTAGGTTAGTAGGGGGATCCTAGTGGCGCAGTCCCTTCTGAGGGTAATTTGAGAGGAATAGTAAGGATTCCTATTAGTTCAGAAGCAGCGTGGTCTGAATGACCGTTCTAAAGTGCTGGTTAGAGGCGGGGCTATAGGCAAGGTGCAGACAAGCTGTGAAGCTGTGAGCAGGTTATACAATAGCAGCCTTCCTAGATCAGGGAAACATTCAAATGCATACAAAGTGCAAAACGTGCGTACAAAAAATGCATGTAAAGTGCAATATGCGAATTGTGAACAAAAACACAATGTGAAAGAGTGTACAATTGCAAAATAAAATAGGGTACAATTGACCAAGTGAACAGTAGATGCCCTGGTGGCTCAAATGTGCGCACAGATGTAAAAAAAATATGGGTTAAATGTACATAGGAAGGTTATTCAAAATATTAAAAAGGGGGGGGGGGAAGTCTTGTTTCTATTGTCCGTAATGGATAAAGGAAAAGTAGAAAAAATTCGGACCGTATATTGCGGTGAAGGCAAGAGATAGCCCGTTCTGATCTCTATTGGAGGGATCTAGTAGTTCCAGGTGCAGTCCTGAAGCGCAGTCTTTGCCGTGGTCCTATATAGGCTCCCAATCTCCCAAAAAGAAGGAGGGTAAAGAGGAAAGAAAGAGTATATAGTGCAATTATGCTTAATAATATAGTGCCCAAATGACAAAGGGACACTTACAGTGTCCAGAGCCTCTTCTACGGCGGCTCTGGTGTGAAATGCCTAGGGCCTGGTCAAGGGTGGCCTCTGCCCTTCTTTACAGGTGCGGGGTGGTCTTCACAGTTGCTATGGGGCAGCCTTCGTCTTTCTTCTGACGATTTAGTTGTTGCCTCCAATACAAAGGGAAGACATCTCCATAGCGCAATGAGTTTAATTATTAAGTGAGGTATATAATAGTCAAGGACAAACTCACCAATGCTGGAGCCATAAATCCAGGCTCAACTTGTAGGCCTATGGTACTCTATGGTGGTGGTACCTGCACCTCTTTCAACAGCAGCGCAGCTTCCATGCAGGCAGAGAAACAGAGGGGGGGGGGGGGAAGGGAGAGATCAAGCATAAAAAATGCAAAATAAAATAAAGGATTCCTCAATGGATGTAGATGATTAGAAAAAAGGGTTTATTAATTAAAAGGAGTATCACAGATACGCGTTTCGGCTATTAAATATAGCCTTCATCAGTCTGTGTGGAGAAAACAAACAAAGAACCTATGTTTGAAGAAATATTTTTTAAAAAACCCTATCAACAGACCCAACACTCTCCAATTCTACCATCATACAAACCTGAAAGACAAGTCCACTTTCTTCCCCAAATCCCTTATCTCACAGGAAATTAACACCTTCGAACAGATGCTGATGACAGACTTAGGCAAACTTAAGGCATCTACAAAATCAAATAACCTAACAAGAAAAGAAAGGGACACCCTAAAGAAGCTGACAACAAACAATGAAATAGAAATCAAACCAGCAGACAAGGGAGGTGGCACGGTCATTTGACAACAGAATATTACAGAAATGAATCTACACAGAATTCTAAGTGACGAGAATACACACAAAAAACTGAATAAAAATCCAGGAAAAGACATTCAAGATAAGTTTGCCCAGTACCTTGAAGAGGACACACATTGGGTATACTTAACGACCAAGAGTTTAAATATCTGAAAATCGAGCACCCAAAGACACCCGTATTTTATTTTCTCCCTAAAATTCACAAAGATCTTTAAAACACCAGGGAGACCTATTATTTCTGGAATAGGTTCCATTTCAAGCAGGTATATCGGAATATATTGACCACCAATTACAACCCTATGTGACCAGCACCACAGCACATCTGAAGGACACCACAGAGATCTTGAATATTTTAAATGATGTTAGGTGGGAAAGTGACCTACTCTTAGTCACAAGTGACGTCCAATCATTATATACGATTATACCACACAGGAACGGATTAGAGGCTACAGAACATTTTTTAACCACTTGAATGCTAAGGACGCGCTGAGCGCGTCCTCAGCATTCCCGCTGGTATGCGGAGGACGCGCTGAGCGCGTCCTCATTGGGTCAGCGTTCGGCCGGGTTCCGGCCGATCGCTGCCCCTCCGGTGCGGGCTGACATCCTGGATGTCAGCCCGGCATCCGGAGCAGTGGCCGCCATTATTATGTGTCATCGCGCCCCCGCGATGACACATAATTCATGCCCCCCCCCGCATGTGCGGAGGAGGCGCCTGAAAGGGAGGGGGGGGGAGGTCCTTCGGACCTCTCTCCTTCCCGATCGGCGGCTCACAGGGGCTTAACCCAGGCATCATTTGGAAGGGCACAGCCTGCCCTTCCAAATGATGCCTGGCATTAACCCCTGGGGAGCTGGATCGCAAATCGGCGCTGAAAAGCGCCGATTTGCGATCCTTCCTGGGAGCTGGCCGACATCTTGGATGTCGGCCAAGCTTCGGGAACTCCCCCAGAGGACTGGCGTCATCGTTGCGCAGCACGATGACGCCAGTCCTAGCATTAACCCCTAACTGCCACGAAGTGTGGAGATAGGGAGTTCAATGAACTCCCTATCTCCCGATCCGTGGCAGTTAGGGGTTAAATTTTGATATCGTTGGATCGGCCAGAGCATGGCCGTTCCAACGATACCAAACATGAAAGTAAAAAAAATTGTAAAAAAAAAAAAAAAAAGAAAAATAAAAATAAAAAAAAATTAAAAAATAAAAATAAAAAAAAAAAACACTTTTTTTTTTTTTTTTGTTTTGTTAATGCAGCAATATTGTTCCCATTTCAATTATAATGTGAACAATGATGCTGCATTAACGATTTTTGTATGCGGTGCGTTTGTTAAAAATGGTGTCATTTTCCCCCAAAAAAAAAGTAACGAGACCCCATCTCTAATTTTTTTAACAAGCGCACCCCATACAAAATAATAAACCGCAATTGCTCGCATGTTAAAATGTGGAAAAAAACACTTTACACGCTGTAAATTATTGAAAATACATATTTTATTGCATTTTTCTTTATAATATACAGACATTGACATAACGGTATACATATAATAATGACATATTATGAATCTACCGAGTCTGACGGAAAGAACGATATATAATATGTCGATGTCATATACTAATAAAATAAGCCTTCAAAACACGTTTAAACATGATGCGCAAAACAGTAAAAAATGACCTCAGCACAGGGCGGGGAAAAGCCTCAGCAGCGAAAGGGTTAAAGAAAAGTGAAACACTGCAACCAGAACAAATTGTCTTTATTTTAGAGGGGATACGTTTGATTTTAGAGAATAACTATTTTTATTTCCAGGATGACTTTTATATACAAACGAATGGGAATGCGATGGGAAGTCGTTTTGCACCATCATACGCCAACTTATTTATGCTTTTTGGGAGGAATCCTTCCTACCTGAATACCAAAGCAACCTTGTCTGCTATAAAAGATACATCGATGACATCTTTTTTATCTGGAAGGGAGGAATCAATGCACTAAAGACATTCTTGGAAGAATTAGACCATAACGGAAGGGGTATTTCACTCACCACTACATGGAGCTACGAACGCATTAATTTTTTGGATTTAAGTATCTACATTCAGGATGGGACAATCAAGACCGAGACGTTCTTTAAAAAGGTAGACGTAAACAGCTTCATTGAAACCACCAGCTGCCACTTACCACAGTGGCTTGACGGGATTCCAAAAAGTCAATTTCTAAGAGTGAGAGAAACTGTACGGATCTAGAAACCTATGAAAGACAATCAAACAAATTAAAAAAAGATTTTCTGGAAAAAGGCTACGACGTAGACACACTCGAGGAGACCAAGAATAAAGTCGGAAACATGGAACGGACCGATCTACTGAAGAAAAAACCAAAAACTGGATCCCTATATTCAACGGATGTCCCTTTCATCTTTTCATACAATGCGCAGAATCAATACATAAGGAAGACGATAAAGAAATACTGGCCCATACTAAGGAAGGACCCACTATTAAGAGAAATCCTACCTGAAAAACCAAGGATGATCTGCAGAGGAACCAGTAACCTCAAAATGAAATTAGCACAGAATCACACGAAGAAGGCATCTTTGAGCCGCAATTATTACCACATACAAAAGGGGTTCCACCAGTGTGGGAACTGTCTGAATTGTC
The DNA here is from genome assembly GCA_009667805.1 of Leptobrachium leishanense. Taxonomy (NCBI): domain Eukaryota; kingdom Metazoa; phylum Chordata; class Amphibia; order Anura; family Megophryidae; genus Leptobrachium; species Leptobrachium leishanense. The sequence continues at coordinate 46,189,957 of CM019063.1, read as the reverse complement.
GCAACACCAAAAGCAAGAAGCAAATCATTACACAGATAGATGGAATCAGTGGACCTATTAAAATAAAAGACGCTATTACCTGTTTCACAAAGAATGTGATCTACTTGCTAATATGTCCATGTGGCCTAAGGTATGTAGGGAGAACGACCAGAGCCTTAAGTGTACGCATCCAGGAACATGTCAGAAATATTCGGAACGGGAACGAAAATCACAGCGTCCCTCTACACTTTAAGAACAAGCACGCCATGAACCAGAGGGACTAAGATTCATAGGAATTTAGATAGTCAAAGCACCTTGGAGGGGTGGCGATTTCGAGAAAGTAATAGGAAAGGAAGAAATGAGATGGATCTTCAACTTAGGTACTCTCCAACCGCAAGGTCTGAACGCTGATTTCGAACTATGCCATTTTCTCACTTGACTTCTGACCATCCACTATCATTCACTGACTCTGCAGTTTATCCTATCGATATTACCATTATGTATAGAACCACACACTCTCCACCCCGTGAGATCCAGAACAATATAATTTTTTATTTTTATATTTTTAAATTTTTAAATTTTATATTTGTAGAATTCGTACCCCTATCACACGCTGTGACACTATACTGAAACCCACCTGTCATCCTGGTACCCTATCCTGCCGCTTTTACCATTTTATTTTCATATTTATTTTTACTTATTAATTTTTTACCGTTTTTTAACATTGAATTCATATCCACCTTTTACTATTGATTATTTTTTTTGTATTTTATTATTGATCTATTGTGTATTTAGTGTCCATTTTTGTGCATTTTATTATGCTCTGTTGATGTTACTGGACACCATGTGACCACACCAATGTGACCACACCATGTGACCACACCATGTGACCACACCATGTGACCACGATCACCATGAACCAGGAAGTGACCCTGGAAATTGATGTGAAACACCCTTTATAAGCACACACACGTGGAGTGCCCATTATCCCCCATTTTCTGAGACTGTTTTCTCCACACAGACTGATGAAGGCTATATTAATAGCCGAAACGCGTATCTGTGATACTCCTTTTAATTAATAAACCTTTTTTCTAATCATCTACATCCATTGAGGAATCCTTTATTTTATTTTGCATTTTTTATGCTTGATCTCTCCCTTCCCCCCCCCTCTGTTTCTCTGCCTGCATGGAAGCTGCGCTGCTGTTGAAAGAGGTGCAGGTACCCACCATAGAAGTACCATAGGCCTACAAGTTGAGCCTGGATTTATGGCTCCAGCATTGGTGAGTTTGTCCTTGACTATTATATACCTCACTTAATAATTAAACTCATTGCGCTATGGAGATGTCTTCCCTTTGTATTGGAGGCAACAACTAAATCGTCAGAAGAAAGACGAAGGCTGCCCCATAGCAACTGTGAAGACCACCCCGCACCTGTAAAGAAGGGCAGAGGCCACCCTTGACCAGGTCCTAGGCATTTCACACCAGAGCCGGTAGAAGAGGCTCTGGACACTGTAAGTGTCCCTTTGTCATTTGGGCACCTACTATTTATTAAGCATAATTGCACTATATACTCTTTCTTTCCTCTTTACCCTCCTTCTTTTCCCATTTTTTGGGAGATTGGGAGCCTATATAGGACCACGGCAAAGACTGCGCTTCAGGACTGCACCTGGAACTACTAGATCCCTCCAATAGAGATCAGAACGGGCTATCTCTTGCCTTCACCGCAATATACGGTCCGAATTTTTTCTACTTTTCTTTATCCATTACGGACAATAGAAACAAGACTTCCCCCCCCCTTTTTAATATTTTGAATAACCTTCCTATGTACATTTAACCCCATATTTTTTTACATCTGCGCACATTTGAGCCACCAGGGCATCTACTGTTCACTTGGTCAATTGTACCCTATTTTATTTTGCAATTGTACACTCTTCACATTGTGTTTTTGTTCACAATTCGCATATTGCACTTTACATGCATTTTTTGTACGCACGTTTTGCACTTTGTATGCATTTGAATGTTTCCCTGATCTAGGAAGGCTGCTATGTGTAACCTGCTCACAGCTTCACAGCTTGTCTGCACCTTGCCTATAGCCCCGCCCTCTAACCAGCACTTTAGAACGGTCATTCAGACCACGCTGCTTCTGAACTAATAGGAATCCTTACTATTCCTCTCAAATTACCCTCAGAAGGGACTGCGCCACTAGGATCCCCCTCCTTTTCTCTGCTCTATCACTGACACATTTCTGTCGAGGTTTTGTGTTGTAATCCCTGTTGGCCGCATAACATAATATATCCACATTTAATTAGCGCCTCCATTGCATTCTCTCTTTACAATAAGTATGTTAGTGGCTGTGATCGGACGCACGTCTAGATTTCCTTTAAGCTGCCGGCTGTATCCCGGAGCTTCCCTTTACGTTTCAGTCACGCAGATATCAAATATGTCACACACTCTCACCGCTTTTACCAAATAAACTGGATCCCAGGCACTCCTAGAAAGGACACCAATTTAATCGGTGACTTACCGGACCAGCTCCTTGTGCAGGTCAGGAGGCGTCATGCATTCTTGGCTGCTGCCCCCCGAATCTGAAAACACAGGAGATCCGTCCATGGGGACAAGGACCCTCAGGGCTCGGCTGGCGGAATGGTGGAAATCTGCCAGTTCCATCAGGCGGCGTTTCATTTGCTTCAAGAGGTGGCCATGAGCCGCGCTGCTGAAGAACCTCTTTCCGATGCAGCCGTCCACCGGAAGTCTGGAGGAGAATAAAACCTGTCATGTCACATGCTCGTCTAAGATAATGAACAAAACAACAGAACGTTAAGGCTCTGGTTAAGTTTACGCGATGGCTGAAATACACACACAGGGGGTTAATGAACGTTAGCTGAGCGTGCGTCCACCTTCAGCAGCGCCAGCCGGTAATTTCACTGCTCCGTACACTTTGTAACGCTTCGTCTGGTTAATTTAAACGCCTCCAGCCTGCGTTAGCGTCTTGACGAGTCTTCGTTGGAATACGGACGTTAAAAGGGGAGATGCAAATGGTTAACGGCCGGCGTGTGGGTTTTCCATTAGCCATGGATTTTTAATGACAACCATGAAATAAGGCCCCAGATTTGTTAAAAAGAGTCGATGCCAAGGTTTACTCGGAAAGGTGTTCCCCCTCCCCCATTTTAACAGTTGCCAATGTTTAGTTTCCTGACCCGACAGGGAAAGAATGACATAGGGGCTATTGGAGCTGCAGGTCCATGCCCCAAAAGCAGGCCCGGCCAACGTGTTACTGAATATCCTCGAGTTTAACCCCTTCATTACCGATAGAGATATCTCAGGCTTCAAAAGATATCTCCGTCCCCATGGACGGATCTCCCGTGTTTTCAGATTCGGGGGGCAGCAGCCAAGAATGCATGACGCCTCCTGACCTGCACAAGGAGCTGGTCCGGTAAGTCACCAATTTAAATTGGTGTCCTTTCTAGGAGTGCCTGGGATCCAGTTTATTTGGTAAAAGCGGTGAGAGTGTGTGACATATTTGATATCTGCGTGACTGAAACGTAAAGGGAAGCATCCGGTGCTTCAGTATTGAGATATCGCGATCTGCAGCCCAAAAGCAAATGAATTTAGTTTGCTTTTGGGCTGCAGAAGGCGCCCCCATAGTTTTAGCCCTGTGGGTATAACGCCCAAAGAGCTAAAACTGCAAAATCAGCTGCTGAGTGCTCTGAAATATCGGGCTTTCAGCAGCCGATGCAGGGGAAATAGACCAGCCGCTCAAACCTCTACCTCAATTTGGCAGGAGATTGTGCCATCTACTGGCCCAATAGGTTATTTACAGTAAGAAATGAAATGGGAATAAACGCAAATATTTTTTACTCTAAAAATGAATTAAAAAGGATTTTTACAAAAAAAAAAAACCACTGGTTTCTGGCAATTTTTTGGGGAAAATCACTTCGTAATAAAGGGGTAAGCAAAAAGGAATTTGGGCAGGAAAAAGGTCTGAGGCTTGACTTCTACATGGAAAGTCTTCTACCTGACTATATAGCTCAACTATGTCAGGATCAAATGCCGCCATCACTACATTAAGACGGTAGGGTAGAGGGACAAAGAGGTGAGAAGAATGGGGCAGAGGCCCCATGAGAGGCCAGAATGTGGCAGAGGAATACTGAAGTGTCATGCCTAAATCTGCAGCTCCACACCCATGAAGCCCTGGATACAGGGGAGGTTTCAGAAGAACCGTTTAGGTTCCAGATAAGCTCAATGCTTCCGAGAGTGACCGCCCCCCACAAAATGGCGTCACTCATTATACTGCAACCTTGGACTTTTGGGTTTTTGCATCTTCTACCCTTTTTTACTATAAACATGTTTGATGTCCAAGGGTAGGAGCGCCGGCCGGGGCAGGGTTCCATGACGTCAGAGGTCATGCTTTCTTTTGATTTGTGGGTTGCAGCATTTTTTTTTTATATATTTCGGGATCTAAGCTCGTCATTCAAACCCCCTCAACAAATGGCCTACTGCGTCTTTGTACCAAGAGTCACTGTACATTTGAGGCAGGTAAAGCACCTTACCCATACTGGGGTCCTGGACGATTCAGATAGAGGAGGAAGAACTTTTGCCAAAAGAAGGGTAAGAGGGGATGATCTGCAGGAGTGGCCAAGGCCTGGTGTGCCCATCGATAGATCATCAACCTCTGTACGGAAGGCACGATGGGCAACTTCAACTGCTGCTGAGCTTTCTGCGAGGATGAGAGGAAAACATACACTGTTACAGTAATATATATATATTACACACACACACACACACACACACACGTTTTTGCTGCTGCCCCTTTCCGTGTTTTCTTTTTTAAAACCCAAATTGGAATTTTTACGGATGACGGTATAAATATAAACCCACCTGCCTGCCTGCAGAATGAGGACATGTAGTTGCTTAGAAAGCAGCTTTTGGTTTCATTAGGACCCACCTAACCAGAGGTTGCTGTGACGGGGCAGGTGAGCTTACACTTTAATAGCCATTCAAGTAAACCAAAACCTCTGTGTGTTTGTTTCGCAATGGAGCTATAGGTGTGAGCGCAAATGACGACCATTTTTCTTGTTATGTTTTATACATGAGGCAGGCTGGATACTTCTGGTCGACGCAGCCGCCCTGATAGGGAATAGGCGCAAAATAGTTTTTTCTGCATACAAAATAAACAGATCACGATTCCCAAGACGGCAGAATAACTCTGTATGGACACGTGCGAGTGATGCTGCCATCATGCCGACGCTCGTAAACTTTACAGTATTTTTATTATTCCGGATACTCAACTTGTAGTTACAAGTAAAACCCAAAATAACTAAATACCACACGTGGATAAATGCTGGGAAACATTGACAATACCTTAAGAGCCTGATCTGGCGTAAGTGAAGGATTGCTGACCAGTTCCCATTCCACCACTCGACGCAGCTGCGAATCCTCCTCGAACAGGGACTCCGTGTTCAGGACCATCCAAGAGAACCAAATCTGCACAAAACGAGAGGGGGAGCCAAAGCGTTAGGACAGCTTAATTCAAGATGTGAGCCCCCTCACCTCATGGGGACGGGTAACACGCATGCACAGGGCCGGGTTTTTGAGATATTTCTGATGAGATATTAGAGACGTATAAATACAAACAGCACAGAGATCCATAGCTGGATAAAGGGAGCACCTGAGAGGGGTTGTAGGCAGAATCGATGAAGGAAGGCGTCACGTTTCCAGCTACGATCCAACCCACGAATGATGAAATCAGACCACGGTCACAGTGATATCCGAGAGCATCCTGGGCGAGAGAAGAAAAAAGAACAGCGAGTTTCTGTCAGAGACGTACGGTGAGGCACTGGCTAGTATCAGAGCCAGATATACACGGGTTACGTAGTTTCAGGTTCAGTGCTCCCCAGGATCTGGTGGCTCTCAGTACTCAACAGGAACTGTCTGTTCAGGGCTCCCCACAATCTGGCTGCTCTCAGTGCTTACCACGATCTGGCAGCTTTCAGTACTCCCCAGGATCTGCGGCATCCTCCACGCAGGCAGCCTAGTGTGACACTGAGGCCACACCCCGAGGAATGCCTCCCATGCTGGCGTTTTTTGAATGGCTTGGACCAATAGCGCTTTTCTATTGGTCCAATCTATCCATTGCTCTCCCAGGGCCTCTGAGGCACTGGGAGATCAATGTTCAGGAAGTGGGCAGTTGTCATGTCCTCAGCCGCTGCTGCGCTGCCTGGGAGGGTCTGGGCAAGGTCCTGTGCCAGGAGCTGGCCGGCTGCCAGCACTGGGGAATGGCCGAGCAGCGTCCGAGGGAGCGAGGCCTGGCATGGTCACAAGGAGCTGCCGGGTTTAAAAAAGGCGAGGGGAGTTGCCTCGTCGCCCTGTCGTGGAGTCTGATTCCTGCATCGCTACTATTCGTTTACATTGTCTCTCTGTTGCCAACCCGGTTTCTGGATACAATCCCTGCTCCTGCTTTTTGACCCGGTTTGATTTTGACGATTCTCCTGCTGCTTGATTACGATCGCCTGTGTGGTGTTTTTGGTGGTTTAACCCCATGCTTGCCGCTGGGGTGTTTACACGTTACAGGGGGAAGTGTCCCTTCTCAGCGGTGGGTCTTGTCTGTGGCCTCATTGGGTTCCTATACCCAACCCAGGGCTCATGTTCTCCAGCCACACATATTGATAAAATCTGCAATCGCCAGGTACTGCTTATTTGCAGCTCATGGTCAGTGTGCGCTCACCAGCAACAATACTCGTTACTGTACTTACGACAGACCTCGAGGTGTAGGTGTAGTCTCTGACCAATTTAAAGGGATACTCTAGGCCAGGGGTTAAAATTTGCACTCGCCCCCTCGCAAATTGCGAGTTGAAATTGGGGGAGGGCGAGTAGAAATTGGGCTGTAATTGGAATGCCAGCGTCGGCATGGAGCCGTCACTGGCATTCCCTTTCATGTGATCCTGTCTGCTCCAGTGTGTAGCGAGGAAGGAGGGGGGCGGCGCCGCAAGCAGGGACGGACCGAACGTTGGGAGAAATGTGCTTTCACATCTTCCCAGCGTCTGCACTCAGCCAGCTTCCGGGTGGTCTGTGTCATGTGTGCTGACACAGAGCCTGGAAGCGTTTGTGCATGAGCTGAGTGAGGAGTGCTCTGATTCCCTCCCTCTGAGCGGAGGGGAACTGCTGCCTGGGAGGTAGGTAATTACAAGGCTGCAGGGGTTGCAGGGGATAAAAAAAAGACTGGAAGAGAGGGGATGAAAAAAAGAAAGAGGGATAAAAAAAAGACTGAGAATGAAAGAGGGGATGAAAAAAGACTGAGAATGGAAGAGGGGATGAAAAAAAGAGGGATAAAAAAAGACTGAGAATGGAAGAGGGAATGAAAAAAAAGAAAGAGGGGATAAAAAAAAGACAGAATGAAAGGGGATGAAAAAAAGAAAGGGGATAAAAAAAGACAGAATGGAAGAGAGAGGATAAAAAAAAGACTGAGAATGGAAGAGAGGGGATAAAAAAAGACTGAGAATGGAAGAGAGGGGATGAAAAAAGACTGAGAATGGAAGAGAGGGGATAAAAAAAAGACTGAGAATGGAAGAGAGGGGATAAAAAAAAGACTGAGAATGGAAGAGGGGATAAAAAAAAGACTGAGAATGGAAGAGAGGGGATAAAAAAAAGACTGAGAATGGAAGAGAGGGGATGAATAAAAGAAAGAGGGAATAAAAAAATACTGAGAATGGAAGAGGGGATTAAAAAAGACTGAGAGGGAGGGGGTAAAAAGAAAGAGAGAGAGGGGGTATATAAAAGGCTTTGGAGCTCTGATACGCTCCTACACACCACACATTATTGTGAGTTTTATTGCTGTGGAGCTCTGATACAGTAATGCGTAGTGTGTATCAGAGCATCACAGCAATAAAACTCTCAGTAATGTGCAGTGTGTATGAGCATATCACAGAGCTGCACAGCAATAAAACTCACGCTCATACACACTGCACATTACTATGAGGTTTATTGCTGTGGAGCTCTGTGATACGTTCATACACACTGCACATTACTATGAGGTTTATTGCTGTGGAGCTCTGATCCACTCATACACACTGCACATTTTGATTTATGTTTACAATGCTTCGTTATATTATTAATGATAATTAAACAATTTTAGAGGGTGTATTTAGGGGCAGAGATAACGGTAAGGGTTGGGTGGCGAGTAACTCTTAAGGCCTGGCTAGTAGCTTGGGACCTGAAATTTTGAGCCCTGCTCTAGGCAACATGACCACCTAAGCTTTTTTAGGTGGTCATGATGCCCTGAGTATTCCCCTGTCTGTCCCCCCTCCCTCCGCTCAGCAGATCAGCTAAAAAAGCTGAAAACAGCCGAGAGACGCGGAGGACTTTACTCTGCCCTCCCAGCTGTCAGTTAGCAGAGCAGGATTCAGATCTCCCGCTTCTGCCGACTATTGCAGAGTAGGAGACATCATCTCGCTTTCAGCGCAAGGACGTCTCCAATTCGCCGCGGTAGCTGGCGGCAGCCTGAGGATTAGTGTTGTGCGCATCCTCTTGCGCGCAACACTAATCCTCAGCAGATGGAGCCGGGAGGAAGCCTGCCGATTGGCTGGCTTACGTGAGAGGTGAGCATGCGCGCTTCTCACGTAAACCAGAAGGCAACTGAAAGCAAGAAGGACGGGAGCGGAAGAGGAGGGAGGCGAGTATAAAAAATAAAAAGACGCCGCTGGAAACAAGTGGATCTTAGGGTAAGTATTACAGTTACAAAAAAAATAATAAAAAAATCCCTCCCTAGTTAGTGAGGGTATAGGTACAGGTTAATGTTAAAAAATGGGGGGGGATTTTTGATTAGAGTGTTCCTTTAAGGTACCCCTGACCTGCTCCCGATTATCCACAAACGTTAACGCAACTTATTTCCTGACAGCCCTGCAGTCCGCGCAATTCACCAACTGTCTGACATATCTGTGTATTTCTACATGTGCTCTAAGTAGTCTATCGGTCTCGAAACCTTTAGTGCCTAGTAGCAACTCAGTGTTTTGTTTTTCCTCGTTACCGCAAGTGTCTGCCAATTGGTGTTAAAAACGTAAAAAAGGTTTATCAGTCCTTAAGGATCTCAACTCCGCTACTCTCTAGTGGGCGCTACAGCAGTGCTCTGACATCTTTTCATTGAACACACGCGCCTTGCTGCACACTTCTTGGCAGCCTACACAATTTGCATACCATCCTGCTACGCAAAATTGCATAGGCTTAGCCAGTCTGCTGAAGGGAAAAAAAATTAAATAAATGTGCGTCGGAGGATGGACGGAGCCGACGGGGGAACGTGAGCAGGTGAATTTGACTGTGCAACTGCAGCCATTAATGGCAGGGGAGGCTCTGCCTCACCTGCTGCCCCTGATTTCTGTTGGTTGTTTTGTTTTTCTTTGTTAAATTTACGTTCCTCGCACCATGACACAGCTGATCCAAGGTGGGGGATAAAAGAAGAGATCTGGATACTGGTATCGACACCTCGGGGACCGCCATCAGCCTCTATTCCTCGGAAAGAACGCAGGGATGTGTTACCAAACCAGGCCAGGAATACTCGCATTGAACAGGACGACCTTACTATGGGCCCTCTATGAGAATTAACTGTGACAAGGTGCAATTTATAGAATGAAATAGCAAATAAATCTATATTGCTCTCATACATACATATTGCACGGGTCTTACCTTGTGCTGCTGGTAGAGCAGCTTCTGGACGCATTCCTCCTGCATGTATCTAAACGCCCCCTTGCACAGCTCGTCCATCAGGTGGAGGGTACCTTTATCCCGGTGCCAAAGCTGCTGGCTGATGAGGACCTGGGTCCAAAACTCGAGGACGGCCACGGGTCCGATTTCATTAGGTCGGCTGCTCGCAGCTATGTGAGACTGAAGAAAACAAAGTGAGGGTGTGATGGGGCTAAAGAAACCGGTGACAGACTAGGGCTGTGGGGCTTTAACGTGCTTTGCCATCAGCCATACATCGCCACGAGCAGAAAGTCTGCAGACAGGTTCATAAATGGTTAATCGATCAACAAAACGGTCCCATGTTCCAATCCATGCAATTCAGACCAGCAAACAATCCATCCACGTGGTGCATACACAGAGCCGTCACAAAATCCCTCCATGCCGAGGTCTAGGGAGAGGAAAGGACTGTGCTTTCATTAATTATTGATGCTTTGAGCTTCACGGGGGAATCCCGAGGCCTGACAGCCGCAAGCACGCCGGAGTAAGACAAGCATAGAGAGGACGAAAGAGCGTCCAAACAGGGAAGCCCACACGCAGGGGCTGACAATGGGACCGGAGGATCATGCGTCCTTCGCGAGGACCCCCGTGGCTATCACCAGAATGAGTAAGCGTCCCGTGAAAAACAAATCAAGTATAAACACCGTAGAGAACAGTAACAAAATATAAAGTTGTGGAATTTTCCTATTTCAAAACGGAAAGTTTAAATTTTAATAAGGACTCAGAGGCGAGTATTTGCCTTCTCTTTTCATTTATTATCCTCAGCAGCAAGAATATTTTAACATATTTGAACAAAAACTACAGGAGTTAATACAGGATCCCCACACTTTCTCTCCAACAGTCCATGAAGCTCCGCCCTGAGGGTAGCTCCTCCTCTTTTCTTGCTTCTCGGCAGTTAAGTACCTCTGCGCGTCACTGCTATGTTTTTGTGTTAAGATCGTGATTAAATGATATTTTAATTACATAAAATATAAAATTACAGAGCACGAAGAAAATACTTAGCTCGCAGAAAGGAGCAGCAAGAAAGAGGACTTGGTGTCCTCTGTGCGGGACTCTGGATTGTTGGGCGTGACTTATCCCCTGTTGAGGGGGAAGTCTGTTTTTTTTATTACCATGTTAACCTCTTCATTGCTACTAAGAGGAGAATAAGGAGACCGAGAAGGCAAATACTCACTTCCGAGTCCTTATTGAAATGAAATAGGAAAATTCATCAATTATTGATGCTTCGAGCTTCTGGCCATCAGAGCCCATACTCACGTGCACCATGTTTGTGAGAAGCTTGACGTTCTCGCCATAATTTATTCCGGTCAAGTGTTGAGTAACTTTGTGCGTCATCTGCATGGTCATGCCCTGAGGAGCTCCGCTGTCCAGCTGGAGGAAGAGCAAAATGTACGACAAGAACCTACAGAGACAGCAGAGACACAGAAAATAATCACGAGGCACCAGGATCCCAAATTACATTCTATAGGTACATCGAGCAGATCTAGCGCGGATCCTAAAATCTCGACCAGAGAGACGGTGACTTACAGCTCATTCTTCAGCAGATAGCTCTGACACGGATAAAACATGGGGAGGACTTTATCCAGAAGGTGCACGACCGCTCGCAGGTGGCGGGACTGGATCAGTTCTCCCAGCAGGGCCACTCCTTCCGCACAGAACTTGTCGATACTGCGGGATAAGAAGAACAAGTTACTGACCGGCAGGTGCAGATGCAACATTTAATGAAGCCACTTCATGGTGGTGTAATATCACAGTAATAGGGGGTGTGGCTGCACCTCTCGCTGTAATATCACAGTATTAGGGGGTGTAGCTGCACCTCTTGGTGTAATATCACAGTATTAGGGGGTGTGGCTGCACCTCTCGGTGTAATATCACAGTATTAGGGGGTGTGGCTGCACCTCTCGGTGTAATATCACAGTATTAGGGGGTGTGGCTGCACCTCTCGGTGTAATATCACAGTAATAGGGGGTGTGGCTGCACCTCTCGCTGTAATATCACAGTATTAAGGGGTGTAGCTGCTCCTCTCGGTGTAATACAGTATTAGGGGGTGTAGCTGCACCTCTTGGTGTAATATCACAGTATTAGGGGGTGTAGCTGCACCTCTTGGTGTAATATCACAGTATTAGGGGGTGTAGCTGCACCTCTTGGTGTAATATCACAGTATTAGGGGGTGTAGCTGCACCTCTTGGTGTAATATCACAGTATTAGGGGGTGTAGCTGCACCTCTTGGTGTAATATCACAGTATTAGGGGGTGTAGCTGCACCTCTTGGTGTAATATCACAGTATTAGGGGGTGTAGCTGCACCTCTTGGTGTAATATCACAGTATTAGGGGGTGTAGCTGCACCTCTTGGTGTAATATCACAGTATTACGGGGTGTAGCTGCACCTCTTGGTGTAATATCACGGTATTAGGGGGTGTAGCTGCACCTCTCGGTGTAATATCACAGTATTACGGGGTGTAGCTGCACCTCTCGGTGTAATATCACAGTATTAGGGGTGTAGATAATATATATTAACCCCCGATACAGTTAATCTTTGGGTAAAGGATGCTGGAAGAGACCTCTCTGTTACCTGTGACCCACTGTGGAGACGGCGATCGCGATGTAGCAGCCAATAGGGATGCTCTGCTTGACGGCTTTATACACGGGATGCAGTACGGACGCCTCCGTGAGGTCAGGTACTTTGTCGCACAGCCGCTCGTGCCGATCGTTTCTGTGCAATTTCAGTCTCAGGACCAAATCCCAGGCCCACTGATTGAACGAAGCCTCCGGGGTTTGCCCCGTCCGGACGATACTGGCCAAGTAAGACACCTTGTAGCAGAAAAGGGGGGGGGCAGCAGAAAATGAGACGTTTCAACAAAAATAAGCAACAGATATTTGACGTTTTGAGCTCATGCTCCATCAGTGAGCGCTGCAGCTCCTGCTACTACAGCAATGAAAACTGTCCAGGCAGACAGGCGGCATTGCTGCTCGAAACAGTCACAACTGCCCCCGGCTGCTACATCGCCGCAAGCTGCCCCGATGCCCCGGCTGCTGCTACAGCGCCGCAAGCTGCCCCGATGCCCCGGCTGCTGCTACAGCGCCGCAAGCTGCCCCGATGCCCCGGCTGCTGCTACAGCGCCGCAAGCTGCCCCGATGCCCCGGCTGCTGCTACAGCGCCGCAAGCTGCCCCGATGCCCCGGCTGCTGCTACAGCGCCGCAAGCTGCCACGATGCCCCGGCTGCTGCTACAGCGCCGCAAGCTGCCACGATGCCCCGGCTGCTGCTACAGCGCCGCAAGCTGCCACGATGCCCCGGCTGCTGCTACAGCGCCGCAAGCTGCCACAATGCCCCGGCTGCTGCTACAGCGCCGCAAGCTGCCCCGGCTGCAACAGTGCCGCAAGCTGCCACGATACCGCAACCTGCTACAGCACTGCAAGCTGCCCAGAAACACGGCCCGGACTGCAAGCTGCCCAGATACACGACCCGCACTGCAAGCTGCCCAGATACACGGCCCGCACTGCAAGCTGCCCAGATACACGGCCCGCACTGCAAGCTGCCCAGATACACGGCCCGCACTGCAAGCTGCCCAGATACACGGCCCGCACTGCAAGCTGTCCCGTTAGACGTGTAATGTGCAGCTAATATGATTTTACAATAAAAACAAGCTTAATTTGCAGCTGCTCCACATGCGCACACAATGCGGGGGCAAAGGAATAATGCCTGTGCACTATGTAGGTAAAGGGCTCGTGTAAAACACTCTGCAGCAGCATTTCTCAGACATATGGATCAATACATAAAGCACAATAAATAATCTAATTCCGGTACCTGCTTTATGCTTTCTGAGATCAGCCCGGTGTACGGCTTTTCCGCAATGTACTTCTGATACGCCTCAAGGACCATGAGGGCAACTTCGACGTGTACGGCAGCATCAAGGTGAAGAGCTCTCTGTGTGCAGGATCGAAATAAGGGCTTTACCCACATAATCTGCAGACACCCCAAACCCCCCTTGGGTAAAGGTGATTTATAGGGTTAGGGCTTGACATATTTGACTGGACACACACAAATAATAATTAATATGCCCTAAACTATACCATGCTGAACACATTCAGGGTCTTATTGAAGAAAAAAAAAAATCAAATTTTATTGCAACTCCATTAGAAAAATCTGCCGTGTCAGCTCACAAAATGAGCCTTTTTTTCCTTGAAAAATACTAATTGTCAGCCGAAACAGATTCTTTTTTTAATGCAGTTGCAAAAAATGGGTGATTTTAATAACACCCGGAGTGCGTTCAGCATGGTATTGTGTGTGTGTGTAATATAATATAATATAATATATATAAATATAATGTTCTTTGAATTGCTGTGATGTGCGGATGGCTTCTCCAATAACTAATATATATATTTATTATTGCAGAAGCCACCTGCACATCACAGCAATTTCGATGAATTGCATCCCAGAGCTCCTGTGCCACATTCCCCATATGCAGCAAGGAATTCTGGGTAGGATAGAGATATATATTATATATAGATCTAGATCTAGATATATAGATATATATATACACACACACACACACACACACACACACACACACACACACACACCCTGACCTTTGCTAAAAAGTCATCTAGTATGGCACGGCATTGGCAGGGAGGGTTCTGTGTTAAAACAGACCCAGGAGGCAAAAAGGCGAGAAATTGGGTAAGACATGCAAATGAAGTCTCCAGAGTTCCTTGCTGCATGTGGGGAATGAAGCACGTGAGCTCTGTGAAGCAGCTCTCTGTAGAAGACATTTACACATCCAGCAATTCAATTATAAAGCTTTATTATTTGCTGTGTGGAGGCTTTTAATCTCACTTTTTGCCCTCCACCACAACTTAAAAGTGTATTGATTTTCCCTCGGGGTAAAGCATCAAACGGTAACGAGTTACGGCCTATCTCCTGCTGATGAGGGCAGAATAAGCCAGAAACAGCTGTCCAGGAGTGGCTGTGACTCGTTGCTTAACCTGACCTTTGCTAAAAAGCCATCTAGTAAGTCCCGGCACTGGCAAGGAGGGCTCGGTGTGAAAACAGACCCAGGATGCAAAAAAGTAAGATATTGGAGACCTCGTTTGCATATCCTACCCAGCGTTCCTTGCTGCATATGGGGAATGTAGCACATGAGCTCTGTGGGCAAAGCAGTTCTCTGAATTGCTGGGATTTGTAAAAAGGTATTCTACAATTCTAAACGTTATTATATATTGTACAGAATTCACAACGCTCGGCTTCGGAACGCTGTCATTTCAAAATAAAATGATAAAATTATAAAACCAGTAAAATTTCCCCAAAACAAACCTGCTCATTAAACCCCCAATTGATTCCTTCCAGTATAACACAGGCCAGCTTGTTCTCCACCTCGGAGAGATTGTGGTTGAGCAGCCAGTCACGGATCATGCCGATTTCAGAGGAGTTTGGACGCCATCGATGTAAAGGCAATTCTTTAAATAAATACAGAGAAACCTTGGAAGAAAAAAAAAACACTCAAATAAATTCATTCTACTCCATCAGAACAAGTCAGCTTTTACAGATCCAACGTGAAAAAGTGACGCCTGTGCGATAGGGTACCCTATGTAGAGCTCACGGAAGGTCCTTCCTTAAAGAAGAACACAACAAATCCCAATAGGAAGTTAAAAATCATACAACTGTATCTAATAAAAAGGTCTGTTAAAAAAAAATTAAAAAAGGTTTTGTTAAAAAAAAAATATATATTATATATATATATATATAAAAATCCAGGTATGGAAGGAGCACTCAGTCGATGGATAAATGTGATGCCCAGGTGCTACCCACATTGGCATAAATACAAAAACAACGGAATGGGAGCACTCTGGGTCTTCTGATTAAACAAAATGTTTTTATTATTAAGGATTTAAATAAAAAGAGGACCGACGTTTCGGCTCCTAGAAGCCTTCATCAAGGTATGTCCCAACAACATAAAAAAAAATTGTTTTATCATAAAAGACCCAGAATGCTCCCATTCCGTTGTTATACATATAATATATATATATATATTATATCTATTTTTTTTACAAAACCCTTCAATTCTTTTGACATATATATATATATATATATATTACACACACACACATACATACACAAATAATTTAAAATAAAAGGATGTTACATTCATTACAATGAAACCCATTAGATTTGCCTGTTTAAAACCTGTCAAAGTGACATTACAGAGATCAGGTCATTTCCCTGCGATATCTGTGTAATTCGGCGTTCTGGGAATAGACCAATCCATGGTTCTCTATGGGACAATGTCGGCGCCGCATTTCGCCGTCAATTCGCCTGTATAATGAGGAGTTGACGGATCAGTGAATAGATGAATTCACCGTTCAGTGGCAAAGTCGGACGTTCGTGAATAACCCTCAGAGGTTTTCAGTCACTCGCCGTTACGTTGGAGCAGCAGAGAGGTTTTGTCGCTTCCAACTGGAACACAACGAGTTTCCTGCGTCGGCGCTGGAGCAGTGTAAACCGCGACACTCACACAATGTTACCGCCGGCTCCTAAAGGTGCTGCATCATTCTACACAGGGCGAGAATCCCTCATCTGAAATGATCAGGCACAAACAGGCTCTTTGATTTGGTATTTTTGAGGATTTTGGGATATTTGCATTTAATAATAAGATATCTTGGAGATGGGACCCAAATGTAAACACGACGCTCATTTATTTTCACGCACAGCTTAAACCACAGCCTGAAGGGCATCATATAGAGGATTATTCAGTATTTTGCCCCCTGTAACATGAACTCGCGCGCGGGGGGGGGGGGGGGGGGTTTAAACTTTTGGGGTCATTTCAGCCCTCCAAGGAACATTTTGTAGTTCCAGATAAGGCCGGGGTCAGATGAGCACACTATGTGCGCCCGTACGGACGTGCCTCCTGGCGTCCATTGCAGCATTGTGACGCTTCGACGGGGCCGGTCACAAGCTGTAGCATGCGCACGAATTACGCCTGCTACAGAAAGCGTGCTGCAAGCCTTAACGTCGAAGCACTACAACGCACGTTCGACGGGGCCGCAAAGCGCGATCCTCCATAGGAGGAGTGCACTAACTGCGCTCAGCGAGGCGGCCAGACGGGCGTCAGTGGAAGGAACGTCCACTCACAGACGTTCCTTCCGCTCTTAAAAACGCTCGTCTGACCCCAGCCTAAGTGATTCGACTGTAGTTGCTCCCTAGGGTTTCTTAATGGTTCCGATGTTTGACATATGACTCCAGCTCTGCAATAGAAGAATACATTTTGACCAGATTTAAAAAGGGACACGACCACGTACAGAAGCTGTAACTAGGTTACATGTGCATTACAGACAAAACCACCTTATAAAACACTTTATTAAAAACACATGCTGCTGTTTACTTGTTTGAAGTAATTGCATGTAGAAAGGAACAAGATTTTTTATTTTTTTTTATCTCCTGTTTCTATTTTCTGGATTTTTCTCCATGATGCAACATTTAACAAAAATTCTGCAAAAGCTTTTCTTTACTGCTCTTGTTTATTTAGTCTACAGTAAACAGTTACTGAGGTGGAGGATGGAATGTTTAGATAAGGCGGAATTGTTCTTCAGGCTCCCTGAGAGAAAAGCTGGCAGCTGAATGAGATAAGACAGGGGAGCTTAAAAGACTTCTAATCTACCCCTGTTGAATACATCCCACACAATACAATGATGGGAGTCAGTGACTGACCCATTCAATCCATTCTATGGCCAAAGCCACACCGTGAGGAGCAAGTGATGGAAAGATACAACACAAAACATCACACAATGGATGCATCCAGTGACACATATAGAGGAAAATATCATACAATGGATGCATCCAGTGACACATATAGAGGAAAATATCACACAATGGATGCAGCCAGTGACACAGAGGAAAATATCACACAATGGATGCGCCCAGTGACACATATAGAGGAAAATATCACACAATGGATGCACCCAGTGACACATAGAGGAAAATATCACACAATGGATGCGCCCAGTGACACATATAGAGGAAAATATTTTCTTAACTAAACATACAAAAGAAAAACAAAGCACATGTAAGATATCAGCAACATCACATAAACACAATAAGGACATTTCACTTTTTGGTGGTACTGGCCCTTTAAATAAAGGCAGTGTATGAGTTAACCCCCAGCTGGGAGGGGCCAAAGACATTTAAGTTCTGGATTGCTGATAATCAGTATATACGTCAATCATCCTACTGCCAGCCAAGGGTTGGCTCAGTCATTGATCTGCCTCTGCAGGGGTTAAAATGCACTTCTGCTGGAGTGTGTGGAGTCAAAACGACGCGCCACAAGTGATTCTGTCCCCCAACAAATCACTGTATGTTCACTAAGCGTGTACCTCAGCGCTTACCATGCCCACTTTGTCGATGGTGCTATGAACACGCTCCAGTAAGACAGAGATGATGCCGATGTGCTCGTTGGTAATGGTGGCGAGAAGCTCGCGGCCAACTTTCGAAAAGGTCTCTCTGGTAGACAGGCACACGTAGGAGATCTGGGGGGGAAAGAAAGGTTTGGGAAAATTAACAGCCAAACAAGGCTTATATAAAGCAGGGGAAAGATCAGATCCGAGTAGAAGAGGGGTCGGTATGGGCGCTCGTCTAGGTGGGAGTATACATACAACAGATTACAGTGTTGTACTAATGGACCGGCAGATATACATAAATCCTTACGGTTCGTCTAAATGCAACTCAAGTCGTGCAAATACAGCTTCTAGAAAAAAAGTGCTAGTGCCGCGGTTCACACAGTATTAAAGTGCAACAGTGACAGCAGGTGCATATAGTGCAAAATGTACGTATGGATGCCGTAGTATAAAGGTATATCCCAGGTCAAGATATTTTAGCTTTCACCTGGGGATACATGCAGTTTTATGCAAGATCTGCTTTTTTTTAAAAAAAGGGGAAAGTGCTAGTGCCGCAATAAGTCTTACTATTTACCCAGTATTAAAGTGCAAACAGTGACAGCAGGTGTACACAGTACAAATATACGCATCGACGTTGTAATAAATGGTGTGGCCCAGGTCTAGATATTTGACGTTTACTTATGAATGTATAGATGACCTTACGCTGGTTTTCTGTGCGTATTGAAGGTCTAGCGTCCTTAGTGTCTTTTTCCAGAGGTCCTAAGTGGCAGAATATGCACCAAACGTGCTCTGCAGTGTGCTTGATACAGCGTCTCCTCCTATAGCGTTGATTGACTCCAATCCAAATAGGAGATAAAGAGCAGGGGAGAGAGAGAAGAAATAATAATGGTGCAGCAACGTCTTATAACCATTAAAGTGTTGTGTGTTTAATAATTACACACTTACAGGAACCAGAGCCTCTTATATCCGGGCTCTGGAGTGAAACGCCTTGTGCCAACTATAGGGTGACCACTTCCCTTCTTTAATGTATCGCCTTCACCTCAGATGGAGAAACATAAAAAAGAGAGGGTGCTCTCATAGCACCGCGTCAGTGGTTAACGGCTTAGTGTGAAAGGGAGGGTTGGTTACACTCACCGATTTGGGAGCCTTATCTCTCCAGGCTCAACTGCTATGCGTGCGGTGCTGCTTAATGGTGAACCCCAGAACCTCTTTCAGCTGCTCCTTTAGATACAGGTCACGGTGTCCACGATAAGCCTCACAGGTCTGTCCTGATCAGGTTGAGCTCAATAATCAATTACTCCTATGTACTTAGAAGGATTTATTGATATATAAAATGCAAGTATTAATAGATATAGATAAGTGCAAAAAAATGGGGGGGGGGGGTGTGATGTCTCGAGACGCGTTTCGGCGCTGTTCCTGCGCCTTCCTCAGTCGATATGTGGAAGAAAAAGGGGGGGGGGGATGTGAGGATTGTCCAGTGTCTCTTTTTATTTAGAGAGAGTTCTGTGTGTTTCCTCGTGTTTTGCGACTTACTTCCGGGTTCGCATGGTGCTGCGGTCACATGGTATCGGCCACATCATCCAGCGGCGCCGCGGCCATCTTGGATATGCGTTCCAGCGCTTTGTTCGCGTTCCATTCGCTGGATTACATGCCAGTTGCGGTTTCATGGGATTTTGGGGGCAAACAAAGTCCAGATTGTTCAGTAATATGCTCTGGGTGGTGATACCAAGTCCTGGGGCAGTCCCCAATTGGTGCTGCCCTTCCATGGGGTATAATTAATGCCTCTTGTTCACATATATGTATATAAAGAGGGTTGGTTACACAGTGGGGACAATGAATGACTGTTATACAGTGTGACAAATATAAAGTGCTCAATTTAAAAATGGGTTACCCAGGTCATAGAAATATGGGTACCAGTTCCCAGAATTACCATTAAAAAAGGGGGGGGGACAAGATCAATATTCAAGGAGAGAGAACAGTTACAAATGATACTCAAAGGCTGCTGAGAATCTTTAAAACGTTATCTTAATACACTTACCCGGGAGGACACTCTAGTTTAATAGAGAATGGGGTTAATAAATCGGTGTATTGATTCATATTAATTAAGTAGGGGCTAATAAATATTAAAAGGTTATTTAAAATTTTTATAAAAATTCAATAAATGTAAATTGATAAAAAGATATTAAATTATATTAAAATTAAATCTTAAATTGGTGAATGCCCTCACAGAGTGTCTAAAAAAGAGGGAGAGGGTAGATGTACCTAGAATTATTCTTAATTATGGATGTGGAACGTATGTCGTGATATGTGTTTATCGCACTCTGGTCTTCATTTAGACGCTATCGATGTGTCTAATAAGTGGTGGGGACCAGTCCATGTGCCAACAGTTGAGAAAGTGGCAGAGTTCGAAGTCCGCATTGAGTCCTCGAGGTTGCATCGTGTCTAGCTTGAAAATCCAGCTCATTTCCATCTGTCCGATAACTTTTTCAAGATTACCGCCTCTCCATGGTGTCTCAATTTTCTTTATGCCGACGAAGGTGAGTCCTTTGGGGTTTTGAGCATGCTTAAGTTTGAAATGCAGTGGAACGCTGTGTTTCTCATAGCCGTTTCTAATGTTTCTGATGTGCTCTTGAATTCGGATGTTGAGTGGTCTTGTGGTCCTGCCTACATACTTCAGACCACATGGACATATTAATAGATAAATGACATTTTTGTGAAACATGTGATGACTTCTTTAATTGCGATGGGTCCTGTGGTTCCATTTACTTGTGTGATAATCTGTTTTTTGCCTCGTGTATTTCGGCAGTTCAAACAGTTACCGCACTGGTGGAATCCCTTTTGGATATTGTAGTGATTTGGTTGTGCGAGTTTTTTCTGTGTATGTCTGTGTGTTAGCTTCATTTTGAGGTTGTTTACGCCTCGACATATTAATCTGGGATTTTCCGGTAGTATGTCTTTCAACATCGGATCTCTTCTCAGGATTGGCCAATATTTTCTTATTGTTCTTCTGATTGTTCTATTTTGCGCGTTGTAAGAAAATACAAATGGCACGTTTTGGTCAGTGTCTGATGTTACTCTCACGTTCTTCTTTAATATTCCTGTGCGTTCCCGGTTTCTATTTTCCGATCTTATATTTTCTAAGGTTACTGGATCGTATCCTTTTTCTATGAAGTCATCTTTCAGTTTGTCCGATTGTGTGTCATAGGTGTTCAGATCTGTACAGTTCCTTCTTATTCTGAGGAATTGTCCTTTTGGGACGTTGTCAAGCCACTGAGGTAGGTGGCAGCTCGTCTTTTCTATAAAACTATTGACGTCTACTTTTTTAAAAAATGTCTCCGTCCGGACTTCGTTCTCGTGAATAAAAATGCTTAGGTCTAAAAAATTTATACGTTCACTGCTCCAAGTCGTGGTGAGTTTTATCCCTCTATTGTTTTGATCTAGGTTTACCAGGAATTCTCGTAGGGTATTTTCGCCCCCTCTCCAGATAAGGAAAATATCATCTATGTACCTCTTGTAGATGACGAGGTTATCACGGTACATAGATAAAAAGGTTGGCATAGGATGGGGCGAACCGTGTCCCCATAGCCGTGCCGTTGAGCTGTAAATAAAAAAGTCATCCTTAAAGTAAAAATAATTATTCTCTAAAATCAGGCGAATGCCTTCTAAAATAAACTCAATTTGTTCTGGTTGTAAAGTACCTGCTTTTATTAAGGGACATTCAATGGCCTTAATTCCTTCTTTGTGTGGGATAATAGTGTACAATGATTGTACGTCGCTAGTAACTAGCAACAGGCCTTCTTCCCAATTGACCTCTTTTAAAATTTGCAGGATTTCTGTGGTGTCTTTTAAGTGCGCTGTTGTATTTACAACATACGGTTGTAGCTGGTGGTCTAGATACTCTGATACCCGACTTGAAACTGAGCCTACGCCTGAGATAAATCGGTCTTCCCGGTGGTTTAGTTGGTTCTTTGTGTATTTTCTGTAAAAAATAGAAAACTGGAGTTCTAGGGTGTTCCACCTTTAGATATTTGTATTCAGGATTGTTAAGAATGCCCATAGTGTGTCCACGTTCCAGATATTCATCAAATTTGATTTGAATTTCTTTTGTTGGATTTTTGTTTAGCTTCTTATATGTTATTGTATCTCCAAGGATTCTTTCTGCCTCTTCTCTATAGTAATCGGCGGACATGATGACCGTTCCTCCACCTTTAATCGGCAGGT
This sequence comes from Leptobrachium leishanense, assembly GCA_009667805.1. NCBI lineage: Eukaryota > Metazoa > Chordata > Amphibia > Anura > Megophryidae > Leptobrachium > Leptobrachium leishanense. The sequence goes on along the minus strand of CM019063.1, from coordinate 46,167,643 downwards.
TTGATCTCGATTAATTCGTTAGAAACTAGTTCTTTGAGGGCTTTCTTCTCATTCTTTGTGAGATTGTCTGTTTTTGTAGACATCTTAAGTTTCCCCAGGTCTGTCATCACCATCTGTTCAAAGGTACTTATCTCCTGTGAGATAAGGGATTTGGGGAAGAAAGTGGATTTGTCTTTAAGGTTAGTGTGTTGGTAGAAATGGACTGGGTTTTCCCTTTCTATAGGGTTTTTCATAAAATACTTCTTAAGACAGAGGTTTTTCTTAAACTTTTGAAGATCGATGTAAACATTGAAGAGATCCATGTGGGCTGTGGGTGCATATTTCAACCCCTTTTTCAATACTTTCATTTGGGCATCCGTAAGCGGTGTGTCGGTCAAATTGTAGATCCCTCCATTCTGCTCGGCTTCTCTTTTCATCTTCGGTTTTCTTCTGAGCTTTCCTGATCTGCGTCCCCTTCTTGGTGGGGTCTTTTGCCTGGGGACCAGCCTCTTCTGAGGGTGCTGAGGTTCCTGTCTGGTGGCCGTTGGGCCTGGTGAAAATCCACATGGTTCTCTAGTGCTTCACATCGGTTATTGGTGGGGAGTGTCGGATATTCATGATATTGTTACTCTTCGTCTCCCTGATTATTTTGCCAAGGTCTTCTTTGCGGTGGTTGGTATGGCCGGTTCTGCTGGTAATTGTAGTTGGATTGGTCGTTTCTGCGTGAATCGTACCTCCAATTGTTCCTATAGCCTCCATTTGGTGGTCCGTAGTACGGTCTTTTATTGTACGGTCTTTCGTTATATCGGCCTTGATTATATTGTTGCTGTCTTCTTGCTCTTGGGGTAGCGGTGTCCTATAGGGTGCCCTATCTTGTAGCAACTTTTGATGTATAGGTGTCTGGGAGTACAGCTTTGGTATAGCCGGTGTTGGGTCTAGAGGGGTCTTTGCTGGTTCTAGACGTAAATTGTCCAGATCTTCGACATTTCCTTGTCTCCAGACATTTCCTTTCTTATAATCTGAAATGTCTTAGATATTTTTTCTTTTTCCTTTCTTTGACGTCTTCATTGAGTTTGTCTAGGTCTTTTTCAAGTCGTCCTAAGTAGGAGTTCATTTCTTGTTCTGAAGAGACTCTCAAGAGTTCCTCATGGGTCTTGGTGATGTTGTTATTTAGTTCTATCAGGATCTCATTCCTTCTCTCAATGATGACCTTCATACTATGTATGGAGAAGCCTTCTAGCATTTTTTCCCATCTTTCTCGAAGTATATTAGCTTCATTATCGCCTGCTAGGCTTTTTGAGAAACGTAGCCCTCTGGGTACCATATTGTCTTTGACATTTATTGAGGGTAGTGACATCCCATTTATTCCTGATTTCTTTTTTCAGGTCTCTCTCAAGTTGTTTCCTCAATGTGTGTATGTCGTTTAATTTGTCACTAGATTGAATGCTTATGTCGCCGAATATCTCATCATTACAGTGGCCAAATTTAGATCTGAAACCCATTTTTAAATTGAGCACTTTATATTTGTCACACTGTATAACAGTCATTCATTGTCCCCACTGTGTAACCAACCCTCTTTATATACATATATGTGAACAAGAGGCATTAATTATACCCCATGGAAGGGCAGCACCAATTGGGGACTGCCCCAGGACTTGGTATCACCACCCAGAGCATATTACTGAACAATCGGGACTTTGTTTGCCCCCAAAATCCCATGAAACCGCAACTGGCATGTAATCCAGCGAATGGAACGCAAACAAAGCGCTGGAACGCATATCCAAGATGGCCGCGGCGCCGCTGGATGATGTGGCCGATACCATGTGACTGCAGCACCATGCGAACCCGGAAGTAAGTCGCAAAACACGAGGAAACACACAGAACGCTCTCTAAATATAAAGAGACACTGGACAATCCTCACATCCCCCCCTTTTTCTTCCACATATCGACTGAGGAAGGCGCAGGAACAGCGCCGAAACGCGTCTCGAGACATCACACCCCCCCCCATTTTTTTGCACTTATCTATATCTATTAATACTTGCATTTTATATATCAATAAATCCTTCTAAGTACATAGGAGTAATTGATTATTGAGCTCAACCTGATCAGGACAGACCTGTGAGGCTTATCGTGGACACCGTGACCTGTATCTAAAGGAGCAGCTGAAAGAGGTTCTGGGGTTCACCATTAAGCAGCACCGCACGCATAGCAGTTGAGCCTGGAGAGATAAGGCTCCCAAATCGGTGAGTGTAACCAACCCTCCCTATCACACTAAGCCGTTAACCACTGACGCGGTGCTATGAGAGCACCCTCTCTTTTTTATGTTTCTCCATCTGAGGTGAAGGCGATACATTAAAGAAGGGAAGTGGTCACCCTATAGTTGGCACAAGGCGTTTCACTCCAGAGCCCGGATATAAGAGGCTCTGGTTATTGTAAGTGCAATTATTAAACACACAACACTTTAATGGTTATAAGACGTTGCTGCACTATTATTATTTCTTCTCTCTCTCCCCTGCTCTTTATCTCCTATTTGGATTGGAGTCAATCAACGCTATAGGAGGAGACGCTGTATCAAGCACACTGCAGAGCACGTTTGGTGCATATTCTGCCACTTAGGACCTCTGGAAAAAGACACTAAGGACGCTAGACCTTCAATACGCACAGAAAACCAGCGTAAGGTCATCTATACATTCATAAGTAAACGTCAAATATCTAGACCTGGGCCACACCATTTATTACAACGTCGATGCGTATATTTGTACTGTGTACACCTGCTGTCACTGTTTGCACTTTAATACTGGGTAAATAGTAAGACTTATTGCGGCACTAGCACTTTCCCCTTTTTTTAAAAAAAAAAGCCGATCTTGCATAAAACTGCATGTATCCCCAGGTGAAAGCTAAAATATCTTGACCTGGGATATACCTTTATACTACGGCATCCATACGTACATTTTGCACTATATGCACCTGCTGTCACTGTTGCACTTTAATACTGTGTGAACCGCGGCACTAGCACTTTTTTTCTAGAAGCTGTATTTGCACGACTTGAGTTGCATTTAGACGAACCGTAAGGATTTATGTATATCTGACGGTCCATTAGTACAACACTGTAATCTGTTGTATGTAACAACTGTTGCGCCACTAGGACACCCCCGTTTCCTTTCGAAGGATCAGATCCACCCGGGGAACAAAACATGGAACAATAACACCAAATGTGACCATATATAAAAAACTATAAAAACACACCAATATCTTTTGTATTTATATCATCTGTGTTTTTATAATATATATATATATATATATTAGCTGCAGAATTTATACGAGGGGAAAACCCTGATTTACCAAAAAGACATGGATTCAGGGTCAGCTGAAAGATCAAAATCATACATTAACCCCTTCACAGCCAAGCGTTTATTCCCCACTGGGTTTATGGGAGACTGTTTTTCATTACCCACGCTGGAAAAATTAATTTATACAGATGTTAAGCTTATTTGACAGAGGGCTCCATCCGATGGCCAAAAACTGATACTACAGTACTTGGACCCATTCTCTTTAATATTTTTATTAGTGATATTGCAGAAGGTATTAATGGAAAAGTATGTCTTTTTGCTGATGACACAAAGATTTGCAACAGGGTTGACGTTCCTGGAGGGATCAGCCAAATGACAAATGATTTAGGTAAACTAAAAAAATGGTGGGAGCTGTGGCAATTGAGTTTTAATGTGGATAAGTGCAAGATAATGCACCTGGGACGTAAAAACCCAAGGGCTGAATATAGAATATTTGATACATCTGAGGGATGGTATTTAGGGGTCATTATTTCAGAGGATCTAAGGGTAAGTAGTCAATGTAATCGAGCAGCAGGAAATGCTGGCAGAATGCTTGGAAATGCTGGCAGAATGCTTGGAAATGCTGGCAGAATGCTTGGTTGTGTAGGGAGAGCCTGTATTAGCAGTAGGAAAAGGGAAGTGCTCATGCCACTGTACAGAGCACTGGTGAGACCTCACTTGGAGTACTGTGTGCAGTACTGGAGACCGTATCTCCAGAAGGATATAGACATCTTAGAGAGAGTTCAGAGAAGGGCTACTAAAATGGTGTACGGCTTGAAGGAGAAAAGTTACCAGGAAAGGGTTAATGATCTTAACATGTACAGCTTGGAAAAAAGACGAGACAGAGGAGATATGATAGAAACATTTAAATACGTAAAGGGAATCCACAAGGTAGAGGAAGGGAGTATATTTAAAAGGAAACAAAGTAGCAAAACAAGAGGACATAGTCTTAGATTAGAGGGGCAAAGGTTTAAAAGTAACATCAGGAAGCATTATTTTACTGAGAGGGTGGTGGATACATGGAATAGTCTTCCAGTTGAAGTGGTAGAGGCCAAAACAGTAATTGAATTTAAGCAGGCATGGGATAGGCTTAAGGCTATCCTAAACAAAAGATAAATCCAGGTAAAGTATCCATGTAATTGGGCAGACTAGATGGGCCGAAAAGTTCTTATCTGCCGACATTTTCTATGTTTAGATGTATAAGAGAGCTGGGAGATTTGTGTTTCTTTTAAAGAGAACGGAGCGCCACGCTGCTCACACTGTTTCAGCACCCCGGCTGTGAAGTCCAAGTTCAGTTTCCCAAACCTGTCCTCGGGACCCTTAACCTCCCTGGCGGTCTAATTCTTTCAAACATTTTGTGTCTAAAAGCGGCTCATTTTTTTTTTTTCGACAGAAAACGTGTTGTTTTATATAGTAAATAATTAGGAATAGCTCACTGAAATCCGTGCAAATAAGATCTTCAAACCATATATACAGTGAAGTCAAGTCTAGAATGTGTATGGTCTGTTTCTGATCTGTTGGTTTCACCTAGTGGCTGTTCATGAGCAATTCATGCTGTAAGATATAAATCTTTTTTACAGTTTGCAAATTTGCTGCCTGGTACCGCCCCCCTGCATCATGTGACTCGCAGGGAGCCTTACCAGGAAGCAAGTCGCCGCAATCACACTGCGGGGGACAGCGAGGGAGCGCAGGAGGAGGTGAGTATGCAGCCCGAGTGTGGCTCGGGGTTACCGTTCACGGTAGTGAAATTTAACCCTGAGTCACACTCGGGAATACCACCAGGGAGGTTAACCAGCACAGATTCTGCAGATCACCTTGGGGAAATGCAGACTGAATCCTGCATCACTGAGTAGCAAATCATATCACCTGTGCTGTGCTTCACATATCTGCAAACCTGGCCTGTTAGGGGAACCTGAGGACAGGTTTGGGAAACACTGATCTAGAGGAATGCTCTGAAGCCCATTTGCAAAGCCAAATCTTTAAGGACAAAGCAACAGTCACCCCCTGAAGGGATATCGCAAAGTACACATGGATGGTATAGGTTCACTTCACGTTCACTTTTGTTCAGGAGCAAGCAACCGTGGCTCTGCAGAGGTTTTTGAACTACATTTACCAGGAGGCTCTGCCAATCTAGTTGCTCTCAACCCTGGTCCTCAGGTCCCCCTAACAGGCCAGGTTTTAAGGATCACCTTTGGGAAATGCAGACGGAATCCTGCAATCACATGTGCAGTGCTTCACATATCCTGCAAACCTGGCCTGTTAGAGGGACATGAGGACAGGGTTGAGAACCATTGTGCTCACCTAATAAGCAGCTGAGAATCATGGGAGACACAGTTCCAAAACATCTAGAACGGCCAAGGTTGAGGACTCCTGGTTTAGGCAAAAGTAAGAGGAGGAAAAACGATGCCAAGAAGACGTCACATCCAGGCCAAAAAAAGGAGAAATTAACCCTTCGCTTAAACTAACCTCGTAAATCTCCAAGGCTATGGTTTGGACCAGCTCTTCATCCACCGCTGCCTGCTTCAACTGTGCCATCTGAGCGAACGTGGTGAGCAGGCAGATCCCTTCCGAGCTGTTCATGGTCGATAGGTATTCTTCAAACCTTTGTTTATGTTCTGGATCTGATAGGAGGACACAAAGTTACACGCAAAACATAAAAGTGTTTGTCCGTGGACGCCGCCCCGCATCCCGGAGGGAGGGCCAAGAGCTGCGAGAGGTGAATACATGGAGTTCCTAGCGTTCTTGCTTTAAGGTACTCAGGAAGCAAGACCCCCCCCCCCCCAATCGGCCCTATCTGGAGGCAGAACCTTCAAGGACCTCTGGGATCAACAGACCTGAATCCCTGGCAGGTAATGCTCCATAAATCAGTCTTTCCCTACAGCCACACTTTACTTCTCCTCCATCTTCCCTCCCACCCAATCCTTTTCCTAATTTTATAAAGCTCTCCCCTTCAGCTGCTTCCGCTTCTCTCTCTTATCATTCCCAAGCTCTTGGTCTTTCCCCATGCAGTCTGCCATACTCTATCAGGTGACCAAGTCCACACTCCCCCTGCTCCCTTTTACTTCACCCACCTGTGTCAGTCGAGGGATAATTCAGAGAGCACCGAAATGTTCAGTGCCCTCTCGTTCAGCGCACGTTGGCGATTCCACTTCGAATAATACAGAATTTATTTTAAAAAAACTGAAGAATTCAAAAATCTAGCCGAAAAATTAAATCCAGAAAAATGCCGAAACAATTCCTCTAAAAAAATAAAAAAAAGCTTTTGTTGCAAATGAAAAGAATAAATGCTTGACCAAAAAAAATATATATATATATATATATATATATGCGTGTATTATTTTTTTTTCCATTGAATCTTATGAGATTCGCCTGTGTAAACCTGTCGAACTGAATCACCGTTCGGTGCAATTCGTTGGCAAGTTCGGTTCTTATTGAATTACCCCTTTAGATTGTAGGTTTCCAGGATGTCGGAGTACCTGTACAAGTGCTGTATTAGAAGGACAATGATCCAACGGGCAGGATCATCTGTTCCTTATCTACTAGACATGTGCATTAGTTTTAGCACTAAAACGATTTAGTCCGAATTTTGGGATAATTTAGTTTTCGTATGACTCAAGAGATACGAAACTGCTCAGTACAAGAAACGAAAGAAACTAAAATAAAATGCACTACATTTTAGTTTCAGTCCTTTTTGTGATATTACATTGATGAGTGAAGGAGACCAGCAATGAAGAGCGCAACATCGCAAAGCTACAGAAAAGGTTTGTATGCGTAATCCTTCCCGACCCCTACCCGAAAATCTGACAGTGATAGAGCTCCAGAATACTCACTCGCAGCACAGACAGCCAGCACAGGAGAGGAAACCTTTACTTAACCCTTACATGTCTATGAGGCAGACAAGTTGATAAAAGCAGCTGGAGAGGAAAAACTTTCAAATAAATCACACTGAAAGCTAATGACAGAGGAGGGCTGGATAGTAAAAACCCCTTTATAACAAGCAGCGCTGGGAGAAGAGAGGGACTTTATAAAATGTGTGTTATCTCCCCTACCGCTCTGCATAATAGGGGCTTAGGTCTGATACATTTTATATTATCCAGGAGCACTATCCCCCTTACCTCAACTATAATACACGTTTTATATAAAGTCCCTCTCCTCTCCCAGTGCTGCTTGTTATAAAGGGTTTTTTATGTCTGATACATTCAGTATCCAGCTCTCACAGTTACTCTGTCATTATGAGCCTTCAGTGTGATTTATTTGAATGTTTTCCCTCGATTTAAAGTGCTTTATTTTATTATAAAAATAAATTTGCACCAGTCATCTCTTCTCTGAGCTTTCAGACCAATTTAAGTTAATATTTTCCCTCTCCCCTGCTTTTATATTCCTGTCTCTCCCCCACAGAGATACAAAGTTTGTGTAAAAGTTCCCTCTCCTGTGCTGGATTGCATTGCGAAGTTCTGCACCCTCCACATGCCATTGCAATAGGATGTTCTATACAGAGAGGGGCATTAATTAATGCAGGTGGATGTTGTATACATTATACAGAGAGGGGTATTAATGCAGGAGGATGTTCTATACATTATACAGAGAAAGGTATAAATTGAGGAGGATGTTCTATACAGAGAGGGACATTAATTAATTCAGGAGGATGTTCTATACATTATACAGAGAGGGGTATTAATTAATGCAGGAGGATGTTATCTACATTATACAGAGAGGGGTATTAATTAATGCAGGAGGATGTTCTATACATTATACAGAGAGGAGCCTTTTTTTAGCCCTTTAAATCTAGTGGCTGTGAGCGCTGAGATCAGCTGCTTGTTATATTATCTCTCAATACAATGTATCAGGCTCAGCTGTTACAGTAACTGACTGTAACAGCGCTCAGAGTTTCAGTAAAACAAGGAAATAATATTGTTCTAACCTCATATATAAAAATATTATTTACTAGTTTTACTGTAACTCTGAGCGCTGTGATGAGCAGCAGTCAGTTACTATAACAGCTTTGCCTGACACATTGTGGTGAGAATGAGAGATACTGTAACAAGAAGCGATCTCAGCCCTCTGAGGAGCCACTACAATAGTAATTGTATCCACTGGTTTTCGGATGAATGAAATTAGTTTTCATACTAAAGAACTGAAAACGAATTTCTTTAGCAACTAAATAAATTGCATTTTAGGACTAATCCATTAGTTCAAAACGAAATTTTGTGCTGTGCACATGTCTATTATCTACCATTATTTACCAGGTCTCCTGTCTGTGCTTCCCCCATTATAAAGCGCTGCGGAATCTGTTGGTGCTATATAAACACTGTCGATTACGGGTGATGTGAAGCAGCACCAGCAGCTGCTGATAGGCCGGGTGCCCCAACCAGGCAGCTCCTGGTTGGTCCTTTTTGCCTGGAAGAACCACTAAAAAAAAATAATGCCCACCACCGCAGGGACTGGTTCTACAAAAGGTCTACAGACAAAGGAACATTTTTAAGTGATCTGGTCGCCCTCTTTTTTTACATCGTAGCTGAACTACCAAGTCACCCGCAAGCAGGAAATCTAAACAAAAGAATACGGTTCTCCATGTTATAGGATATGTCGAATTTTGAAGGGGGGGGGGGTAAATACCATTGAGTCTAGATCTGCACGCATCCACGTCCACGCAGGGATCCATCTCCGCCACCTCATCGCTTTCGGCGTCATGCATGAGGTAATAGAGCCTCCACAGCATACTGTTTGACAGTGTGCCGAATGGCATCTCCGACATGAACAGCCAGATCCCGAGCCTGAGGCAACAGAAAACGAAGGGCGTTACAGCCGTACTCCTCTCGGGAGTCCATAAAACCCTCAGGGTAAAGGCCATGTGGTCCAGAGAGAACAAGGCCGCGGCTGCCTACAGAAGTGGTATGTGAATAAAATCAGCGCGCCGGTCGGCTGTGCGGCAGTAGACAATAGACTTGGAAGACGACGGTCAACTCCAAAAAAAGATATTGCAAACCCTCTGGCATTTGAGAGGTTTGCAGCGCAAAAATTACCTTACCTTTTTGCTTTGAGGACATAGAGAACGCATCTCAGGAACAGTTCGTCGTACTCGGCCTGCAGTTTTTCCAGCGAGTACAGCTCCGAGCTCTGGTTTGAGGCCTGGTTACAGCTCAGGTAGAGAGCCCAGTGGTCGCTGACATGGCTGAGAGCCATCCTGGAGAGCAGAAAAAGGATTTATTACAGGTTTAGCGTCAGGAAGGTAATAAGGGGGGGGCATGAGTTAAAGTCACGTATCCTGGCGATAACGCATACATATCTGTACGCTACCCTTAGGGCCCTCTGATTTTGGTGAATCTACACTTTCACGCTTGGGTTTGTTAGTATTTATGTACTTAAAGAACTTTCCTTGACAGACATGATGCCAGAGCGGCGCAAGGTACACTCGTGTCGCGCAATATGACGCAAGGGCAAGCCCCAAGACACGGACAAACGAAAACGAGGGGTGTTACAGCAACGATCCACACAGGAATCCACGAAACCCTCAGGGCAAAGGACACATGGTCCAAAAACAACATGGCCGCCTGAAGAAGGGAGTCGGCTGTATGCCGGCAGTGGTAGACAACCTGCTTGGGAGTCAACTATCAACTTCCGTGTCACGTGGTGGGCGCTCGGATTGACGCGGGAAACGGCGCAGGACTGGAGTGCGCTGCTGGGATGTGGCGGAATGGCATGTAGGTCCAATAGCTGCACAGTGCAGCTTCTCCTGTCACCTTTTGGATTTTACCCCAAAAACCCGCTTGGCAATGAAAGGGTTAATGAGCAGCTGCATAAACAGTTTTCCTTAAAAGTCACCTTTTACATCATTTCTGCGCTGGTTCAGCCGTCACAAAACGCGCCGCAAACACCCCAGCCAGGGCGCGTACCTTATAATCTGACCAATCCGCTTCACAAACTGCCGGTACCTCGCCCGGTTAAAGGTCTCCAACCCGAGGGCCAGGAGATTCACCAAGGAATTGGCAAAGGCGAAGATCTTCATCATTTCTTGGGGTGTGGTTTTTTCTGGGACGTAGCCGCCTGGGAAAACATCAAAAGAGACTGGTCTGAGGTGTCTGCACAAAGAGGACGTCTACGGAAAAGGGTCACCCGTTTGCTGGATTCCATGAGATTCGCCCGCGTTCTGGGACTCGCTTCTGTAACGTCTTGTTGTCCATGCGTAGAGGAAACACAAATTGTCCGCGGCAGTGACGACTAAACTTGCCAACCCAGATATTTACAGAGCCGAGGTTTGTCGTTGCCGGCCCATAAGACACGGCTTCAAGAAGACCACCAACTGTTCCTCGACATTAACCCCCTGTGGGAACCCCGTAATATTAGTGTGAATTTCAAACTCCGGCCCCAGAGGTTTCTAAACTACAACCACCATGATTCTCTGGCCATCTATTCCATTCAAAGAATTCTGGGAGTTGTAGGCATCAAACATCGGGGGGGGGGGACAGATTTTGAGATCCCTGATAGAGGAAGGAGATCGTGGTGGGAGACACGCAATCTCCTTCCTGCTGCAGCTTTCAGTGTGTACCCACGTTGCGAGCGCTGTGCAGACCTTCCCCATGGATATGATGTCCTGAGTCAACGTGACTTTGAGCAAGATGTCACACGCTGGAGCTGCCGACAGGCTCCCAGCATGCGCTATGGCCTGCTGCAGCGTTTTGGAGACTTGTTCCCAAGCAGCAGCGCCGGTCGGAGCACCCCAGACCAGAATTAGAATAACCCAGGCAGCTCCGAAAGTTTCAGTCTTCTGGATTTTGGAATTCCGGATAATGGATGCTCAACCTGCAATAGTAAGGACCTCTAAGGTCATCAGACAGCAGCAAAGACCGGCACGTGGACACCATTGGTGGCTGGTGACAATTCAAGGTGGTGGGGCGCCAGCCTGGAAACATGAATGTTTTTAATCATGAATAGGAATATGTCTATATGGCGCTACTACCTCCAAAATAAGTGGACGAGATATATATATATATTAAACTTTATGGACATATTCCTATTAATGAGGCAAATAAAATGGCCAGAAATTCATCGATTACAAGTGTGATCCAGAAATTAGCCACAAGATACAGTATACACATAAAACATTATTCAGTATAAAAAAAAAATCTTAAAAAAGTGAAGGTGGTGTGTTCTGTCACTCACAAATTTCTAAGCATTTAGTTTATTAGAGTACTGTTTCTTTAATTGAGCGGCCATTACTGATGCCATGCAGTACAGTTACTTCCTGGTAGAGCCAAATTCAACCAGCATAGCTACCAGTGAGTCAAGCAGAAAGCAAGCTCCACAGTTCTGTTACACAGGCCTTCTGCTTATAAGTCTGTAAGTAGAACCTTCATGTTTTTAGTTATGTATATATTTTTTAGCAACTCAAAGCACTGTTAGATTAGTTTAGTAGTGTTTGATTGTTTTCACATTAAGTTAAACTTCTGTTAGCCAGTAATTTACATCTAGGTAGCATGCCTGTCACTTATTTGTGTAGATTTGTATTCCTAGACTAATATATTGCCATAATTCCGTATTTTCCACAGTTTTACAAAGTTTAAAGATCTGAAAAGTAAAGATACAAATAAAGTTCAGTAAAGACTTTTCTTCAATCCTGCTTCCCGATTTTTATTATGTTAGCTGTCTGCCAAGCTTTGTGCCTCAGACACACTGTGAGGGCAGAACAGTAAAAAGACTTTATACACAGCAGACCTAATCAAAAGAAAAGTGGATTCTTTCTACACATCTATCTCTAACTTCCTCAAGCATCCTGCAAAGTAGTAATCTGTCTCACCATGCAGCACACAGAACAGCATGCTACTCCAGCCATTCCTCAGCTTTCAGATGCAGAGCAAAGCACACTCAGCACACCAAAGACCAGGTCACGGTGCACAAGCTCCACAGTCTCTAGTAAATCAGATCTGACATCAGCTAGTGCTAAAACTGCCAGGTCCAAACACACTAGTTCAAGACACTCAATCTGCTCCAACCTGTCGACGGCGAGTGCTGCTGCCATCAAGGCACGTGCAAAAGCAGAAAAAGCATATGCAATGGCTGCCTATGCAATACGCGAAGCTGAAATGATAAGAGAACAGGGCTACATAGAGGAAGAACAGCATAAGAATGAAGCTGAAACTACTAGAAGAAAAGCAGAGGTAAAAGCATCTCTACATATTCTTCAACACGAGAAAGCAGCTTCAGCAGCAGTAGCAGAAGCTGAAGTTCTCATGAAAGCAGTAGCAGAAGCTGAAGTTCTCATGAATGCAGCAGAAGAAGAGTATCAAGAAACATTCCCTGTCATAGAAGAACAGGTGACACCTCTCAGTGCAATTCATCGTACCAGGGAGTATGTTCAGTTACACACAACCGTGTACACCGATCAACAAACTGACAATGCATTAAAACTATCAAAAGCCCCTCTAGCAGACGGCTACCTAGAATCACCTAAAGTCTGCAAAGCCAAAACAGAGTTCCAACACGACAAGCCAAATGTTTACAAACCCAAACACCAGTTAGCCAGCTCTTCCAGACATCAAATCAATAACGACACGATTCCTACCCAGGCACACACCAATGTGGGCTATAGGAGAGTTATTTACAATGAGGAAAACACACCATATAACCAGATCAAGCCTGACCTAACAACCCCACCGTCCTATCAGCCACAGCCAAGCCCGGGGTCTGTTCCCAGAGTACGTTCACCTGAGGCAGCTGGAATTTCAGATGTAACGAAGTACCTGATACGCCGTGAAATGGTGAGTTCCGGTCTCCTGAAGTTTGACGACCGTCCTGAAAATTATTGGGCCTGGAAGTCATCTTTCCTTAGCAGCACCCAAGACTTAAACATGACAGACAGAGAAAAACTAGATCTACTCTCTAAATGGCTCGGACCAGAATCTTCCGAACAAGCCAAAAGAATTAGGTCCGTACACGCTCACAACGCAACAACAGGACTCGCTATGGTGTGGCAGAGATTGGAGGAAGGTTATGGATCACCAGAAGTAATTGAAGATGCACTCCTGAAGAAAATTGAAAATTTCCCAAAAGTAACAAAGACAATCAGAAGTTAAGAGAGCTTGGAGACATACTCCTGGAGATGGAATCAGCAAAAAATGGTGGACACCTACCAGGTCTCTCATATCTAGACACTGCACGTGGGGTGAACCCTATAATAGTGAAGCTTCCTTACAACTTGCAAGAAAGATGGGTTACAGCAGCGTCAAAATAAAAAGAATGCTATCAAGTGGCATTTCCACCTTTCTCCTTCTTCACTAAGTTCATAACGAACCAAGCGAAAACCCGCAATGACCCAAGCTTTGCCTTTTTGAACCTGGGAAACCCAAACTATAGCAGAACAGAATCACTGCAGCCGAACAGGGAATCAAGGACAACGGTGTCTGTACGGAAGACAGAAGTACCACCTGAGTCTGAATACGTCAACAATAGAATCGCAGAAAAGAAAATTGAAGATCCAGACGATCAGTGTCCGATACACAACAAACCTCATCCTCTGAAAAAATGTCGCGGTTTCAGGATCAAGACAATCGAAGAACGTAAGTCCTATCTTAAAGACCATTACATCTGCTTCAGATGCTGTGCTTCAACTCAACATCTCGCAAAAGATTGTAGGACAGCAATACAATGCAGAGAATGCCACAGTGACAAACATCTTTCTGCAATGCATCCAGGCCCAGCACCATGGGCAGAGGAGAACGTAACCACCCAAGAAGATCATGGTGGGGAGCAAAAGAGGACGTAGCACCAGCAATAACGTCAACGTGTACAGAGATCTGCACAAAGACATTTAGTCCTAGATCATGCTCAAAGATATGTTTAGTAAAAGTATATCCTGAAGGTCACAGAGAGAAAACTGTGAGAATGTATGCAGTATTAGATGAGCAGAGCAACAGGTCTTTGGCCAGAACAGAGTTTTTCAACATCTTCAACGATAGTGGAAATCCGGTTTCATATACCTTGAAGACTTGCTCAGGTACTATAGAGACATCAGGGAGAAGAGCAACCAACTATATCATCGAGTCAATAGATGGAAAAACACAGTTGTCCCTCCCAACTCTCATAGAATGCGATATGATACCAGATGATAGATCAGAGATCCCCACGCCCGAAATTGCACGTCGACATCCTCATCTGAGACAAATAGCAGAAAAGATACCAATACTTGACTCAGACTCTGCAATCCTCCTCCTACTTGGAAGAGACATACTGAGAGTACACAAGGTTAGGGAACAGTACAATGGGCTACACAACGCACCATTTGCGCAACGTCTCGACCTTGGATGGGTTATCATTGGTGACGTGTGTCTGGACGGAGTTCACAAGCCAACAAAAGTGAATGTCTACAAAACGAACCTGTTGCAAAATGGACGCACGTCATGTTTGAGCCCTTGTACAAACAACATGCAAATCAAAGAGAGACTAGTCCTCTCGAAGCAACACCAGAAGCATCAGGTCTACATGGCGACTACAGCTTCAACAGAAGATACAGATAGATTAGGGTGCAAGGTGTTCGAAAGAACACAAAGTGATGACAAACAAGCATTATCTGTGGAAGATAACCTCTTCCTTGAGATCATGAGCAAAGAAGTCTTCATAGATGAATCAAACAACTGGGTAGCTCCTTTACCTTTCAGTTTACCACGATGTCACCTCCCGAATAACAGAAGACAAGCAATGAAGCGTCTCCTTTCCATGCAATGCACTCTGAACAGAGTGACCCGCATTAGGAAGTCCACCCATCCAGAACAGTGGCATTACATCAGTACAGATAAAAATCCAGCTGACCACGGGACTAGACCTATAACAGCATCTGCCCTACAACACACTAACTGGTTCTCAGGTCCACCCTTTCTAAACAGGAGAGAGAAAGGAGAGAGTGCTCAGTCAGAGACCTTTGAACTTATAGAACCAGATGATGACAAGAAATACGACCACAAGTCACAGCGTTAATTACTAAATCTACCGGAGGTAGTCTAGGCACGTACAGGTTTGAAAGATTCTCAAGTTGGAAGTCACTTACTCGAGCAGTAGCAAAACTTATTACTTTAGCCAAATCTTTCTGCAGAGCTACAAACACTGACAAGTGTGATGACAATCATCTCGTACAAGCTAAAATCAACATTATCAGATGTGTACAACAAGAAGTTTTCAAAGAAGACATCAAGTGTCTTACTAAAAGAGAAGAGCTCCCCAAACATAGTTCACTTAGAAAACTGAACCCTATCTTGGATGAAAAAGGAGTCATGAAAATTGGAGGTCGTATGTCAGCAAGTGACATAACTATTGAGGAGAAACATCCCTACATCATACCCAAGAACCATCACCTTTCGTTGCTATTGATAAGACATTATCATGAACAAATTGGTCATCAGGGACGCCACTTCATCTGGATTCTGGATTATAGGAGGTAAACGACTAATCTCCAATGTAATTCATAAATGTGTAATTTGTAGAAAAATTAGAGGAAAACTTGAAGAACAAAAGATGTCAGACTTACCCACAGATAGACTTACTTCGGAACCACCATTCACGCATGTTGGATTAGATGTCTTTGGTCCTTGAACGTCTCCTTTCGTCGGACCAGAGGACACAGCACAGGGAGTAAGCGTTGGGCCGTTCTGTTTTCTTGTATGAGCACTAGAGCAGCACACATAGAAGTGATTGAGTCCTTGTCTACGTCAAGCTTCATCAATGCCCTGAGAAGATTTATTTCTATCCGAGGACCCGTAAAGCAACTTCGCTCTGACTGTGGTACGAACTTTGTAGGAGCTTGCAAGGAACTGAAGATTAACACGGAAGGCTCTGAGATGGATACTTACCTTCAAGAACAAGGATGTATTTGGACCTTTAATCCTCCGCATGCATCACATATGGGAGGAGCTTGGAAAAGGATGATCGGAGTCGCTCGTCGTATTCTAGATGCCTTGCTTCTAAAAGCTACCTCTACACGTCTTACACATGAAGTCCTGACCACACTCATGGCTGAAGTCATGGCCATCATGAACGCTCGACCTTTAGTTCCAGTATCCACAGATCCTGAAATGCCAGAAGTATTGACACCCGCAATGCTTCTGACTCTGAAAGTCAAAACAACAACGGCACCTCCTGGAGATTTTGAACTCAAAGATCTTCATACCAAGCAGTGGAAGCAAGTGCAGAGTCTTGCAGACACATTCTGGAGACGATGGAGACAGGAATATTTAGTGACGCTCCAGCCACGCAGGAAATGGCAAGCTGACAAGCCTAACTTACAAGTCGGAGACGTTGTCTTACTGAAAGACACTCATGTTCATAGAAATGAATGGCCTGTTGGACTTATTATCAAAGTTGTACCTAGTGTTGACAACAAAGTTAGAAAGGTAGAAATTAAAGTCATGAAGGAAGGTACTCCAAAAGTTTATTTTAGGCCTGTTTCTGAAGTTGTCTTACTTCTCAAAAAGGATACATAGTTGCATAATGTTATTATCCAAAGTGGGGAGTGTTCTGTCACTCACAAATTTCTAAGCATTTAGTTTATTAGAGTACTGTTTCTTTAATTGAGCGGCCATTACTGATGCCATGCAGTACAGTTACTTCCTGGTAGAGCCAGATTCAACCAGCATAGCTACCAGTGAGTCAAGCAGAAAGCAAGCTCCACAGTTCTGTTACACAGGCCTTCTGCTTATAAGTCTGTAAGTAGAACCTTCATGTTTTTAGTTATGTATATATTTTTAGCAACTCAAAGCACTGTTAGATTAGTTTAGTAGTGTTTGATTGTTTCACATTAAGTTAAACTTCTGTTAGCCAGTAATTTACATCTAGGTAGCATGCCTGTCACTTATTTGTGTAGATTTGCATTCCTAGACTAATATATTGCCATAATTCCGTATTTTCCACAGTTTTACAAAGTTTAAAGATCTGAAAAGTAAAGATACAAATAAAGTTCAGTAAAGACTTTTCTTCAATCCTGCTTCCAGATTTTTATTATGTTAGCTGTCTGCCAAGCTTTGTACCTCAGACACACTGGGAGGGCAGAACATGGTGATATTATTATTAGTAAAAACTGAACGCTGATCTCACCCATTTTACTTTGAATAACTGAGTATACAAAACGTCAGTGTATGAAAGAAATCCTGTTTACTGCCGCACATTTACAGGGTTATTCAGAGAGAATGGAAAGGTCACCGCACGACTTTTCGTTCTCTTCAATTCGGCACGATTTGGCGATCCCATTTCGGCGACCCTGCGGTGTATTCAGCAAGCACCACAGGGCCGTCGAAATGCAGGGAAAACCCGCCACACGCACACCGAAACCCGCAAAAACATCTGGATTAACACCGCCGAAAAACGCCAGAAAAACCCGAGCAGGAGCCGATCACACGCAGTGCAGCCGCCGGAAAAACCCGACACCGCAGACGAATGGAGTGAGAAGAGAAAAAATTAAAACATTTGCTTGAATGTTTGAAAAGTGAAACGCTCTTTGCAAAGAAACTACTGAGCGAAAATGTCTGAAATTTACATATAAGATCCAATGAATGATAATAAAAAGGACTGTTACAGAAAAAAGAAAAAACATCCAAAAAGTTTTTAAAAAAACAACAATAAAATAAAAATCGTCAAAGACTTTTTGGCAAAAAAAATCCCCAAAAATGCTTAAAATATCCCAAAAAATCTATAAATAAAGAGACTCTTTACTGCAGAATATTATAAATCAACGGTTTATTAGATATTGAATTAAAACGGGAATATTTGAAGCCTATGGGATTCGCCTGAATAAATCTGCAGCGTGAAGCAACCGATTCACAACTTTTCACTGCTTGTTTTTGTTCTCTGAATAGACGAAGCGTTGCTTCTCTATGGGGATTTCACTGCCCTCGAACAGGCACCGTATGTGCAGGCAATTCGCCAAGATTTGGCAAATTGCCTGCTCTCTGAATAGCCGAATGGCCAAGAACGGTAACTGAATGCTGATTTTCAGAGTTCGGTTCCCTTTCGGCAGCCATTCGGATCGCTTTGAATAACCCTGTTAGTCTTTATTTGTATTCCGCACATTTAGGCTAGGGTCAGACAAAAGCATTTTTCCCCGCGAATGTGAAAAAGTGCGTCCGAACGCATTGACGTATTTTTTCACGGAATGCGCAAAAACGGTCAGACGACGCGCATTTTCGGGCGTGATTTTGTACGGATCGTCAATAAAACTTTTTGCGTCTAGACGTTATGTAGGCTGGACATTAGCAGCATCTGACATCTCCTAATCACGCACACACGCCGCTATGCCGCAGCTGCGCACTCAGTACGTCAGTACTAGCGGTTCAGCGTTCTCAGAAAAATGCGTTCAAATTCCACTTGCGTTGCACGGCCGGACTTTTGTGCGGCCGTACATCGTATATTGTCCATCATTGCCCGTCATCTGCTGCTAGTGCGGCCGTAATTATGTGCGCCAGAACGCACGTTAAAAGTGCGCTGGTCTGACCCCAGCCTAAAAGGCAAATGTTGGGTGCATTTTCTGTTATTAAGGGGTTAAGGCAGGAAGGTACTGTGCATAGCAGATAAAATCTACATACAAGCCTCAGAGGAGCTTGCTTTGGTTGGTTTGTTTGATGCCCATAAGAGCTCGATTAGAAAGCAGCTCTGTGTGTGTGTGGGAGGGGTGATAACAGCTGCAATCCATATTACCCTTCGAGCCCTTATCAGATTTCTGGCTGCAGGTCAAAGACAAATAATCACATTTTATTATAATTTTTTTTACATTGCCTAGCGAAGAGACATGGACGCTGCTTAAAAAGGGACATAACATAATTCCGACTATTCCCGTTTATCCCTTCTTGATGATTTGAAGCACAAATGGGGGGTTAAGTAAAGTAACATTAATAAGGCAGAGTAGATTAATAAAGGCCAAGGCAATACCTCAACAGGTATCGTAGATCAGTGGTTCTCAACCCTGTTCTCAACCCTGTCCTCAAGTACCCCTAACAGGCCAGGTTTGCAGGATATGTGAAGCAGAGCACAGGTGATATGATTTGCTGCTCAGTGATTGCAGTATTCAGTCTGCATTTCCCCAAGGTGATCTGTAAAACCTGGCCTGTTAGGGGTACTTGAGGACAGGGTTGAGAACCACTGTTTTAGAGGATCACTGCAACCTGTTACAATGTCTCAACCTGATCAGACAGTCTTTCCTGTCAAACATTTCCCTGGATGGAAATGCTATCAGGTATTACCTGGGAACAAGAAAAAAAAAAACCCAAAAAAATTATGCAAAGCCAATAATAACCCTAACGCTGTTCAGAGAGCATTCTGGACAAGACAAAAAAAAAGTCGCCCTGTGCTTTGGAAGGCTGTCACAGGCACGATGAATGCAACACCAGGAGAAGAAAGATCAGTTACACAATTACAATAGGCAGTACTTGTGTGACCAGCCCTTCTCCGCCTTCTGCTGTCCACGTTCCGGCTGGTGACCCTGGACTATCAGAACCCCGGTACTGTATTTATAAAACACATGTGCCCCTTCCATATGTCTTTGAAGGGTTAATGAATGCAGTCATGACGGCCAGAGCGTACCTTTAAACTTACATCGGGTGCAGCAAGGTCCCTTTAACACTTCCTCATCTTAGACATATGGGGCCACATTACAATCTTGGTGCTAACGTTAACGCTCACCTGAGTGAGCGTTAACGTTAGCCGCGGTGGCCACCGCATATTACAATCCAAACGCTAACGGGTTAAGTAACCCGTTTGCATTTGGTACCTTGCGCTTTTCAGAGCGAGGTTACTGTACATTGTGCTCCTTATGTTAAGCATAGGGAGCACAAAGTGTTTATCAGCGTTAGGATTACAAAGTCCCAGCGCTGATTAACGTCCGGCTGTGGTTACCAGAAAGTTAACCAGAGCCAGGACTTGATGCCAACGGATTCCGCTGGTGCAGAATCAGTTAACACCAGCCAAAAAAATAAATAAAAATAGTCAGATACTCACCTACTATACCGCGGCGAGGACCGTGGTTCCAACCGCCTCTTCCG
Source organism: Leptobrachium leishanense (assembly GCA_009667805.1). Classification (NCBI taxonomy): domain Eukaryota; kingdom Metazoa; phylum Chordata; class Amphibia; order Anura; family Megophryidae; genus Leptobrachium; species Leptobrachium leishanense. The sequence continues at coordinate 46,147,323 of CM019063.1, read as the reverse complement.
TCCGGCGGGAGCAAGGAGAGACTGGGGGAAAAGTCCCCCAGTCTCTCCCTGCAGATCACTATACTGACCTGCCGGATCTCACGAGGAAAGACCCGGCAGGTCATGTGACCGGCACAGGGGAAACTCAATGGAGTCCTATGGACGCCACCGAGTGGATGCTCGTGGCGGCGCTTAGCGCTGCCGTGCGCATCCCGGGGCGCAGCACCCACTAACAATGCAGGCAGCTTTTTAAGTCTCTTACGCACTAGGTTAAAGTTTGAGAACAGAAAAAAAAAAAAATAGACTCACCTCCCGAATGAAAGCCAAGAACGTTCTTGAAAAGGTCTTTAAAGGGAAACTGGGTCAGGAGGGCGATGAGATCGTCCTCCGAGAGAAGCATCCAACCGGTCTCCGGGTCTTCATCCTGTCACATGTGAAAGATCAGCAAGGAGTTACATTTCATTTTTCTGGTTAATATCTAAATAAAGGAATAACTGATAAAAGTAATACGGTGATGTCCTGCTGGGGTCAAAGTCCGCAGGTCGCTTCTGTCCAGAATGAAGCTACGGGCAGGGATCAGTTCTGAAGTATCAAAGATGGCGACCGGGAGAAATCGAACCCGTAGTGTAACATTAATATGGCAATCGATACAGCAAACGAGGGTGTGAAGAACAAAACTGGAATACACGGACTCAGAGGCTCGTATTGGAGATGTCCGTGCGCTGGACGGTCAGGCTCGCGCTCTTGTGGCTGAGGGTGTTCAATTGCACATCTCTTGCCATACAAAAACGTCTATTTTGTCCGTGGTCTATCCGGCCTTCCTGGGTTTATGTCCGGTTCTCTGCTTGCTGGAATAAGAGTCTTGTACTTATCCCGGCGAGAGATGTCAAATCTAACACCCTCCGGCCCAAAAGAGCGAGCCTGAAAGTCTGAAAGTGCAGAGCAGGGACATCTCCAATACTCGCCTCCGAGTCCTTTATTACAAGTCAAACCTCCCTTCATACAGGAAAATTCTATAATTATTACAAGCAGACTGACAGGATCAGATCCTAATGGGGCCAACGTAGCAGAAAGTCCAGATCGTGCCCAAAACGGACTCAGGTGACCGAAGATAGAGTAACGGAGCTGAACTAACAAGCCAAACAACGCAGAGAATTTCCTAATATTGTGCAGGAAAGTGGAGATTTTAATAAGAACTCAGAGGCGAGTTTTGTGTTTAAAATCACTGGTTCTGAACCAAGCGCTTCCATTCCAAGACGGAGCACTTGAGCTGAAGGAACTGATGGTGGAACAGGTGCTGAATTGGAGAGTTATAAAAAGATGGGATATGAGTAGGGATGGGCTGCCGGTTTGAAGTTCAATTCGAACATCGGCTGTTAGAAAATTCACAAACTTTAACTTTTCGGGACGTTGGCAAAAAGTTTGAGTAAAAAAAAAAAAAATACTTTTTTTAAAAAATTCCAAAAAATGCTTAAAAAGATCCTAAAAAAAAAATCTATAAAAGAGACTCTTTACTGCAGAATATAATAAACGGTTTATTAGATATTGGATTAAAACGGGAATATTTTTAACATTGAAGCCTATGGGATTCAACACATTTCCCACTCCTTGCTGCTCAAACATTTCCCACTCCTTGCTGCTCAAACATTTCCCACTCCTTGCTGCTCAAACATTTCCCACTCCTTGCTGCTCAAACATTTCCCACTCCTTGCTGCTCAAACATTTCCCACTCCTTGCTGCTCAAACATTTCCCACTCCTTATAAAAAGAGTAACCCTTCAGGCGTGTAGAGTGCACGTTTTTGTGTGATATATCGGCTTATCTGCTGTAGTTTTAACTGTGTTTTTAATACATATATATATCAAATACACAATCAAATTATTTGACATAAAAATAGTCCCCATGTATATTTTGCATAGAGGCTGTACATATATTGAGACTTGTAATTTCCTAGAGTTCAAATCACTGATAATTGCGTATTGTTTCTACTCCTTAAAAGTCAAAGCAGATGTATCAAATTATCATCAGGCATCTTCTTTATTATTCCCCAATTTTTGTGTAGATGGAATCTCCCAGAAACAGCAGACTCAGTGGAGCTCCTGGATGTTCTATGGGGTGTATAAAAGAGAAAAAACCATTGCGCAGTAACCAGCAATAGTGGCCCCTATTTCTTCCCCTAGGGCAGGGGTCAGCAACCTTGGCTCCCTGATGTTTTGGGAACTACATTTCCCAGGATGCTCAGTCACACATTAGGCTGACTGAGCCACATGGGAAATGTAGTTCCCAAAACATCAGGGAGCCAAGGTTGCTGACCCCTGCCCTAGGGGGTACTTACAAGGTTCAGAGCCCCTGTCCTGACTCTGAGGGGGTCATGCTTGTAAAGTATTTCATGGCAACCCTTAGCCCTCTTGGAAATTCTCCAATCAGGTCATCAGTGGAAAAAAGTAAAAAAATCCATCCTCTGACGGGTTTGAAGCAAGAATTTATTCTTATATAAAATGAGATAAAATTGAAATAAAAGCACTCTTCGTGCCGCTGAGACGCGTTTCGCCGAATATTCGGCTTCATCAGTCCCACTCCTTGTTGCTCAAACATTTCCCACTTCAAACTGCGATTAAACACGAGCAAAAGTGGTAAAAATTAGCTCTGCGCACAGCGGTGAAATGGCTCAGTGAAAGGGTTAAAAAAAAATAAAAAAAAAATTTCATTGTTTCCTGTCCCCCAGGGCAGTACCCGGACCCCCATACACCTTTTATGGCCAATATCTTGCATATATGCCCTCTTGGAGGGCACTTTCATTTTCGAACGTTCGAGCCCCATTGACTTTAATGGTGTTCGCAATGTGTTAGAGTTCGCGGTCACATTTTTTCAGGTGTTCGAGTTTGAATGCGAACCGAACACGGGGTGCGTCCAGCCCAGCACTAGATAAGAGGCAGCATTGGGTCTGTACCGCTCTAGTGGCACAGAGTGTACCGACCAAAGCATCAAGGAGGAGAGCGAGACCGACGTCAAGAGGAGGGAGGGATGTGACCAAGGACCCCGCATAATGGGGTGAGCACGATGATATCAATGCATAGCGGGGATGAGAGGAATGGAGTAGATAGTAGGGTTGCCACATCAGCCATGTATTCCTGGCCACGTAATGTATTCATGCTGATGGCCGGTGCATGAAATATGCCACCCCTCAGCATGTATAATCCATACGCTGCAGGTAAAAACAAAATCAATAAGGAATCCCAGGTGACCGTGATGCCCCTCCTGCAGGATATGAATTATGCATGCATTTGCCAAATTCACCGGATTTCCAGCTAAATGGAATCACAACGCAAAATGGGTTATTCAGAGAGAGCCGATCTGACCCCGAAATGTCACCGAACAGTGAATTTCCCCGTACGGTGACATTTCGGAGCTATTCAGAGAGAAGGCAGTTCACCGAATTTTGGCAAATTGCCTGCACGTACGGTGCCTGTTCGAGGGCAGTGAAATCCCCCATAGAGAAGCAATGGTTCGTCTATTCAGAGACACCGAACAGCAGAGAAAAGTTGCCGAAATGCCCTGCTGTTCAGTGGTTTCATTCGGCAGGTTTAAATCAGGCGAATCCCATAGGCTTCAATGTTAAAAATATTCCCGTTTTAATTCAATATCTAATAAACTGTTTATTATTTTAATCTGCAGCAAAAAGTCTCTTTATTTAAAGATTTTTTTTAAGGACCTTTAAGGCATTTTTCGGCAACTTTTTTTCCCGTTTTTTTCTGTAACAGACCTTTTTATGATCAGTCATTGAATCTTATATGTAAATTTCAGACATTTACATGCAGTAGATTTTTTGCAAACTGCGTTTCAATTTTGACACTTATATTGGGTTTTTGGTTTTGTTACCCGTCCGGCGGCTTAATTTGGCAGCGGATATTCGGCAGCTGATTCCCTGCACTCCGGGGACCCTGCGGTGAATGCTGAATTCACTGCAAGGTGAGGAAATATGATACTCCGAAGTGCGGGGAACGAGAGAGCACCGAAACGTCAGCGACATTTCGGTGCTCTCTGAATAACCCCCAAAACTGCACGCAATGTCAATGCTTTGTCAGTCGACCCTTTAGCATGTGTTTTCATTAGTCTAAAGCTTTCTGGGGTCTGAAGGATCAAAGGGAAAACGTATTTTATCGTGCTACTGACATCTTGGGGATGCAGTGGTTAAAAATGAGCATATATATATATATAATATATATATATATATATATATATAACCGCCTCTCCCTCTTCCTGTCCTCCAATTCCCTACTTGACCCCCTGCAATCTGGCTTCCGTCCCCTACACTCAACTGAAACGGCCCTCACCAAAGTCACCAACGACCTCCTAACTGCTAAAAAACACGGCCACTATTCTATTCTCATCCTGCTTGACCTCTCGGCTGCTTTTGACACTGTTGACCACCCCCTCCTTCTACAGACCCTCAACTCTCTGGGTCTCGGTGACACTGCACTTGCTTGGGTTGACTCCTATTTATCCAACAGGTCCTTCTGTGTGTCCTTTGCTGGTAACTCCTCCTCCTCATTGCCTCTATCTGTTGGTGCACCTCAAGGCTCTGTCCTTGGTCCTCTGCTCTTTTCCATCTACACCTCCTCCCTGGGCAAAATCATCAACAGCTTTGGCTTTAATTACCACCTCTACGCTGATGACACTCAGATCTACCTCTCTACCCCTGATCTCTCTCCCCCTGTCCTTTCAAAAGTCAGTGACTGTTTATCTGGCATCTCCTCCTGGATGGCCTCCCACCACCTAAAGATCAACATGTCAAAGACTGAGCTCCTACTTATTCCTCCCTCCAATGCCTCCCCACCTCCTGACTTCTCTATCACGGTGGAGGGTATCACCATCTCCCCATCAAACCAAGTTGGCTGTCTTGGAGTTACACTGGACTCTGCTCTTTCCTTCATCCCCCACATCCAGTCTCTTTCCTCCTCCTGCCGATACCAACTGCGTAATATTTCCAGAATTCGGCCATTTCTTACCGCTGTCACCACAAAACAACTCATACACGCCCTGGTAATCTCCCGACTCGACTATTGCAATAATCTCTTATCTGGCCTCCCTCTGTCCCGCCTCTCTCCCCTACAATCCATCCTGAACGCCTCCGCCAGGCTAATTCACCTCACCCGCCGCTCTGTCTCTGCCGCTCCCCTCTGCGAGTCCCTTCACTGGCTCCCCATCCACTGCAGAATTCAGTTCAAAATCCTTATCCTTACCTACAAAACCCTCACTAACTCAGCTCCCCACTACCTGTCCTCACTAATCACCAAATACACCCCAGCCCTCTCCCTAAGGTCAAACAGTGACCTGCGCCTAGCTTCTCCCCGCATCACCTCTTCCCATGATACACTGCAGGATTTCTCACGCGCAGCCCCCACTCTCCGGAACGCTCTCCCTCGTACTGTCAGACTTTCCCCTAACTTCTCTTCCTTCAAACGCTCCCTGAAAACATTCCTATTTAGGGAAGCCTACCACCCAACTCACTGACGCAACCATCAATCACTCTCACCTTACAGTCCTCTCCTCCTGTTTCCAACCCCAACCCTCCCAGATTGTGAGTTCCTACGGGAATAGGGCCCTCATCTCCTCCTGTACTGTTTGTCAAATGTTGTTCAATGTATTGTAACCCTGTCTATACTGTGCTTATTGTACAGCGCTGCGGAATATGCTGGCGCTTTTTAAATAAAGAATATATATATATACGAAAGTCCTGACTGACTCATCAACGCCCAGCTGAAACTGTTTAACCTAGGAACGTGAAATTTTGAAGGTGCATTGTTTTTATGATGTGGGCACCCACTAAGGAAGGATTTTTGGAAACTCCGCCCCTAAGGGGGTGAAAAAGAGGGTTGAATATTTTAAACAGGATACCTATAGCTCAAAAACAGAAGATGCTACAGACGTAAAAAAAAAAAAAAAAAAAAAAAAAAAATCGGTATTTAGATTCTTCTTGAAAAATAAAAACAGGTGTTTTACCATTTTCCAAAAATCCCAGGTGGGGGGGGGTTTTAAAAAAAAGGGGGGTGAATACTTTTAAACAGGATACCTATATCTCAAAAACAGAAGATGTTACATACGTGAAAATTGGTATTTAGATTCGTCTTGAGAAACAAAAAAACACCTATTTTACCATTTTCCAAAAAATCAGTGGGGGAGGGGGGCAAAAAGGGGGGTTGAATACTTTTATCAGTATACCTATATTTCAAAAACCAAAGATGTTACAGGTGTGAAATTTGATATTTACAATCTTCGTGAAAAAAAACAAACACGTGTTGTACCATTTTCCGAAAATCCAAGATGGGGGGGGGGGGGGGGTAGTAAAAAAAAGGGGGGGGTGAATACTTTTAATCAGGATACCTATCTCTCAAAAACAGAAGATGTTACAGATGTGAAAATTAGTATTTAGATTCGTCTTGAAAATAAAACAACACGTATTTTACCATTTTCCAAAAATCCAGTGGGGGGGGGCAAAAAGGGGGATGAATACCTTTATCACTATAGCTATATATCAAAAAACAATGATGTTACAGGTGTGAAATTTGATATTTACAATCTTCGTGCAAAAAAAACATGTTTTACCATTTTTTACGAAAATTCAGTTAAGGGGGGGGGGGGGGGGGGAAAGGGATGTCAATACTTTTATCAGTATACCTATATTTCAAAAACCAAAGATGTTACAGGTGTGAAATTTGGCACTTACGTTCTTCTTGAAAAATAAAAAAACACGTGTTTTACAATTTTCCAAAAATCCCAAGTGGGGGGGAAAGGGGGGGGGGGGTTCTACCAAAAAAATACTCAAGTTTCTTTTAAAAAACAATCTTAACAAATCCTAAAATCCACGGGAGCGAAGCCGCGGGCAAAAGCTAGTAAATGATAAAAAAAAAGCATTAAACGTCCCATAATGAGTACACCCACCTCCTCCCCTCCCTCGTCAACCAGTGTCCAGTTTCCGGATTCCTTGCCGGAAGATGAGCCTTTTCTTTCCATCGGCTTCAGGTGGCACAAGAAGTCGGCTCGATTTCTGCAGTAGAGAGAAACAGGACAGGCCAGCGGTCACCAAGAGAAACCTTCATCACGTCCCGACCACTTTAAAAAGCTAAAGTGGTGGAGATGAGTAGTGCGTTCATTTTTTTGGTGGCTGGGAGTGTTTATCGTGGGGAAGAATGAAGATTACGCAGGCACACGCTTGCGTCTTTCTTACCGGACAGGACACATGAGGACAGCAAGAAGCTGCATGAAGTGAAAGACTCCAGCTGGGGTGTGCGAGACCCGGACCTGAAAAGAGAAAAAAAATAAAGTCATATAAGGCTGGCCGTCCACTGGGTCCGTATTCGTGCGATATTGTCTGCCGTCGTCCGACTGATCCCACAACAGAGGCGAATCAGTCCTCGTCCACTGCCTCCGACTTCCATCGGACGGCCTCGGGCGATTTATTTTGCAAACAGACTAGCGATCTTTCCCATTTCGATGGGATTTATCAGATGATGCCGAGAAGATCTGGTACAATTTACATGAAAAAAGATTAATTGTATAGTTAAACCGCCGTGTCGCGGCAGGGAAATTGTACCGTAGAGAAGTGATTCAATGCGACAGGCCAATCCAATAGGATTCATTGTTAAAAATATATATATTTTTTGGTTTTTATCTTATTTTTTTCCCCAATTGTTTATACATACATACCGGCTGCATTCGGCATTGCCATCCTTTGTGCTGAAACCTATTTCAGCACCAGGGACAGGGTTCCCCCTGCAACGTTTGGCGACGGATCCCTCCTCTCTTTCCGCTCCCCCCCCCCCAAGCTTGCGCTGCATTCAACGTGGCTGTCCTTGGTGCTGAAACCCCAATTCAGCACCAAGGGCAGGAGATGGGGGTTTTATTCCGCGGCCTCTCCGTCGGCCGACCTGGGTCTTCCGCAGACGCTTACAGTAGACAACCCTGATCGGCCGACGGTGTTGTCAGTAGGAAGACAACCAAGTCAATCATCCGACAACAGACCCTGTGGACGGCCAGCCTAAAAGGGATCAGAATGTGCAGCGAACAAAGGATGTTCAGCGCATTAGGAATCCGCCTTCACCTCAACCCAATTTCTGCTTGGGCAACTGCAGGGAGCGCAGGATTCAGCTGCAGAGCGTATACACTAAAAGGAAACAAACACGGGGCACCTACGCAATGTATCCCAAATCACCTCAACGTTGGCAGGTGAGCTTACACTTAAACGCCCATCACGGTGTTACTAATCACTCCAGTTACTTGTGTCACATTGAGGTTGGAGCTGTCGAGCGCAGGCAACATAGGACCCGGATAGTGCAGGGAGCTGTGATATGTACAAACCCTCGTCACTTGCATGCACGGCTTTTTCATTGTGCAACGATGTATCATAAACCATTATCACCACGACGTTACTTGGGGTTTCAGGTCTGTGTTTTAGAAGATGTGCACAGTCTGGGGGTTATTCAGGTACCAACAGTGATCGTTGTAGTTGCAAACATCAGCATCAAATCTAACGAGCGACAAAAGAAGCTTTTCCACTCGTTTTTTGGATTCCATGAAAACGCTGACAGTGATTTTTCACCACCGTTTGTGACTTCAACAAACACCAGTTGCGCCTGAATAACCCCATGTATCGGACACGCACGTACCTGGACAAAGGGAGCGGCCCATTTTCCAACTCCGGCAGGACAGCGGAGGATGTGGTTCAGGAGAAAGAGGTGATCGCCCAGGCAGCCGACCTTTAGCAAGATGGAGACCTATCGGGGAGGGGGGGAGGAATAATGAGAGTCTGGTGACAAAAGTGTTAAATATCTATTCTTTATATAGAACGGCTAGAAAGAATATTATTGTAGATGGTCCAGTTGTGCAAACATTATACAAAAGTAATGAAATGGCAGAAAAATGGATTCTCTTTGTTCAGTGGGTTTTTTTTCTGCTCTTCTTTTGCCGTAACGAATATTGAGATATATAAAATATTAAATGAACGCCCTTTATATAAACGTGTGGGTGCGCACGAAATAAATCACAGAGCTCCACAAAAATAAAACTCACAGTAATGTGCGGTGTGTATGAGCGTGAGTTTTATTTTTGTGGAGCTCTGTGATACAGCAATGTGTGGTGTGTATGAGCATATCACAGAGCTCCACAAAAATAAAACTCACAGTAATGTGCAGCATGTATGAGCGTATGACAGCACTCCACAGCAATAACTTCGTAATGTGCGTGTGCATGAGTGTGAGTTTTATTGCTGTGGAGCTCTGTGATACACTTATACACACACTGCACATTACTGGGAGTTTTATTGCTGTGGAGCTCTGTGATACGCTCATACACAACACACATTATTGTGAGTTTTATTGCTGTTGAGGATCCAAGATGTCAGCTTCCTGAGGGATAGGTCAGTGATCGGCCCCAGACAGGCGCAGAGCCATGGAACTTCACCTTCATGAGCATCTGCCCTGCCAGTAGGTGCCGGCACGTACTTGCAGAAAAAAAAAAAAAAAAGTCCTGGTTATCGTTAATATCGGCAATGTAGCAGCCCATTCACTCAGACTGAAAATTAGAAAGTGGCATCACATGGGAGATGGCTGGCACTCCTGGAAGCACTACGGCCCATTTTGGTGCATTATACAGGAAATGTGATTCCTGGATTCTGATTGGGTGGGGCTACAAGCTCAGCTTTCATGAAAACCAAGAGGGTTAGTCACAAACCTCAGAATTTGTCACAGAATTGCACCAAACAGTGAATTTTGTAGAGAACGATAGTCTATTCATAGAACGCCGAATTGCACCGAAATTTCACCGATTTCGGTGTTTCAATTCAACAGGCGGATCCCAATGATTTCAATGTAATAAACTTATTTTTTTATATAAAAGAGCATTTTTTTTTTTTTTTCACAAAAACCCATGATTTTTTAAAAGACCCTTTTATATAGGTTTAAAAAAAAAAAAAAAAAAAAAAAAAAAAGGTTTAAGACTTATTTTTTAATGGACTAATAATAATAATATTAAAAAAAAAAGACCACTTTTTCTACGTAACACTCGAAGCCAACCAAGCAACCCGTGCAAAGAGAAAGTGTGTCATATGTGCTCAACCCTGTATAAAACCTACACAAAAACGCCTTGACGTGGCCGGGGAGCTTATACTTACAATGGCCTTGTAAGATAACCAAAAATCTCATTTTTTTGTGGGCACTATACAGGGTTGAGCACATAGGACGCTTTTTTAGTATGTAGACACATTTTTACTGATTTAAGCTCCCGAGGAGAATAGGAAGCCTATTTTTTGTTTCCCCGAAAAAAATGGAATCGCCGAATTGACCCGAAATGCAAAGCACAGAAATTTCAATTCAGAGAGTTCAATGTTTTGTGAATAGACCCCTAAGAGAACATTTGCAAAGCCATGTGAATTGTGAAAAGACCCCAGAGTGGTTTTGCAAGCTGGAGCTTCCCGGCCAGGATATAACCTGTTCCTCGGACCCAGAAATGTGGACGGGAAATGAGGATTCAAGGCAATTCTGAACAAGTGGAACAAGAGGAGATTATAAAGGCAACTCCGAGATCATCAATGCGGATGAGGAGGTCGACGGGCGCTGAACACAAGATGCGTTATTCACCAACATCCCAATTGGCCCGAACAGAGAATTTCACCGAATTTTGGGTCAATTTGCCAAATATAGGCAAACGGACAGCGAAATACGGTACAATGCGCCACAATTCTCCGACACCAAATGCCCTGATTTTCGGGGGTTTCAATGCGACAGGTTTAAAAACAGGCGAACTCACTAGATTTCAAATGTAAAAATAAAGATTTTTTTTTATTTTTTTTAAAGACCATTTCTTTTCTTTTTTAAAAGTTTTTGTATTTTTTTTATTATTTTTTTTAAAGACGATATTTGTGTTATTTTTGGGTTTAAACGGGTGAATTCAATAGATTTCAATGTAAGAAAATAAATAAATCTTGAACTATTTTTTTTTAAAGACTGTTTTTATTTATTATTTTTTTCTTAAAAATACAAAAAGTTTTTAAACAAAAAAAATAATAAAAACGGTCCTTAAAAAAAAAATATTTTAAAAAGTATATATTCTTAAAAAAATAAAAATACAAAAAGTTTAAAGAAAAAAATAAATAAAAACGGTCTTAAAAAAAAAAATTGTTCAAGATTTATTTATTTTCTTACATTGAAATCTATTGAATTCGCCTGTTTAAACCTGTCGAACAAAATAAAAAAAGGCTTTTAAGAAAAAATATATATATATATATATTGTCTAAAATAATAAAAAAAAACTTTTTTAAAAAAAAAAATTTAAACTATATTTGTGTTATTTTTTTTTTTAAAAGCCTTTTTTTATTTTGTTCGACAGGTTTAAAGACATGGGAATTCCGTGGGATAGTATTGATTTAAATTTTTTATTAAACCGTTTATTCTTTTCATTGCCCGCAAAACTACTTTTTATTTATTTTTTGCGGGGGGGGGGATTTCCAATATTTTGTAAAGGCGTTTTTTTTTTCTTATTCTGTAGCAGACCTTTTAATTATATTTTTAAAAGGACCTTTATTATTTAGACACATTTTAATAGATTTTTTTTACCCCTATTAGGAGACGCCCTGCTCCCAGTTCGGTGGAATTCGCCGATGCCAATCTGTGTTTTTCTTGCCAATGGCCGATAACTGCTTCTGTGATCCCAATTTGGGCAGAATACGGTGATCATTCGCCAAGTAGTGAATTCACTGCGTTTTCGGCGAAATGGAATTACCAATCATTAAAAAGTGAGCCGAGATAGGCCGAAACGCAAAGCACCGAAATTGCGAGCACTTGCGAATAGACCCTATGGCGATTACCAGTTTCTGAAGCCAGACAAGGATGTCGTTCTGAAACTGTGCGTCTTCGATGACTCTGCGCGTGAAGCTGAACAGGACGCTGATGCACTCCTTCAGCAGGATGACGTCGGAGTGGGAGCCCTCCAGTTTCTGGGACCCTGTATAACGGAAAAAAAATACAAAAATAAACCGCACAAATAAATAACGGCACAAGATTAGGGGCCGTATGCCATGATTATTGCCGTTAAAAGTCAGACACTAACCCTGCGCCAAACTTTAACTATGAGCAGCTCGACTTTAACGTCCATTTTCCAACCAAGACGCTAAAGTTGGAGACGTTAAAATGTCTTAGGCTGGGGCGGACGGAGAGAAAAAGATTTAGGTTAGGGTCAGACGAACGCATTTTTCGCGTTGTCCGTGAAAAAGTGCGTTCGAACGAATGGACGTATTTTTTTACGGAATACGCGATAGCGGTCATACGATGCGTATTTTCGTCCGTGATTTTGTACGGATCATCAATAAAAGGCTTTTTGCGTCTGGACGTTATGTTGGCCGTACATTAGCAGCGTCTGACGTCTCCTAAAAACGCACACACGCCTCTAGCGGACGCAGCGCACTCTGTACGTCAGTACTAGCGGTTTGACGTTCTCGAAAAAATGTGTTCGTTTGCCACTTGCGTTCCGCGGCCGCACTTTCGTGCGGCCGTTCTTCGTATGCTGCCCGGCATTGGACGTCATTTGCTGCTAGCACGGCCGTGATTTCGTGCGGCTAAACGCACGTTAATACTGCGCTCGTCTGACCCTAGCCTTAAAGGGACGCTCTAGCAACCGTGAGAAAATTAACCCCGTAGAGTCTGACCGATGCAACTTGGAGAAAACTCCCTTACGGCGCAGTAAAAGGAGTGTGACATATAATACAAAGGATTCAGAAAAGAAAAAAAAAATTCCGTGTGAACATACAAATGTATCTTTGTGTTGTATAAACATTTTTTCTGTGTCTGAACAGAGTGAATTCTTGTGCCATCTAGTGGCCAATGTTAGCTAGATCTTAGTAGCGATGGGCCGTCAAGGTTCCGGTGCCCTCTAGTGCAGTGGTTCTCAACCTGTGGACCCTCAGGACCCACAATTGTCCTTGGTCATTAAGTTGCGACCCAAAAATAAATAGAATTTCTGAAACCTTATTTATTCCACAAAACGTGCCCAATATTCTACAATGTATACACTTTTTAAACAATTTTGTAAACAGGGATTCTTTCCAAAACGGATATTGCAGTAATCACAGCACTAGTGAAAACGAAAGGGTTTGATGTAAAATAAACTAAATGAAACATGAAATTAATTAGAACTTATTAAAGAGCAAGAAGCATCCCCAGTTTTCCAATAAGGGTCTCAAAGTCTGGGGTGATGGTAGACAAAGCAACTCTAAATCACTACTAAATGAATAAAATATTATTAAACTCACCTGCTCCATGCTCCCCCGCCGTCAGTCTCTGCCGCTGCACACATTATTTCTTCACAGCAGCGGCAGCCTGCCCTCCCTGAGCCTACGCAATTTGCGTAGCTGAACGCTACTCTATTCGCATAAGCTCAAGCTGGCCAAGAGATTGAGGTCTGCAGCGCGCGTCTGGCGCCGCCTACTTCCTGAATCTACGCTCTGCAGTGCCTCAGAGGGACTGAAGAACAATGGAATTGCTTGGATCAATGGGAAAGCATCGTTGGTCCAAGCCATTCAAAAAACGCCTCCTTGGGAGGCTGGCTTCCCATGCATTGATTGACGCAGGACAGTCATGTATCTGTCCTAGTCTCGCACAGTTAGTGGGTGCAGGGCTGTGACTGTTCACGGTGTCGGCACCTCCTCCCTGCAGGTGGAGGGGGCAGTGCGCGGCTGCCTGGAGTGGACAATGCAGTTCCTGGGGAGCACTGAGAGCAGCCAGTTCCTTGGAAGCACTGACTATGTAACCTGTGTATATCTGGTAGATCACTGCACGTCCCTGGTATGCAGGGAGGCTGGGATCAGGAAACAGTGTGTGATTCTGCTGAGAATTCTCTGTGTACATTCTAGTTTTCTGCAGGGATTATTATCACATCAGGAGGAAGGCAGGAAAGGATGAGGAGTGAGAGATTTATAGAGTAAAAAGGAGAGAGTGATAGAGGGAGAGAGGACGAGAAATGGAGAGGAAGACATAGATACAAGGACAGATGGAAAAATACACAGATGGACAGACAGAATACCAGATATTCAGAAAGAAGGCTGCATATATAAAAGGACAGAGAAAAACACAAACAAATATACATAGGGAGCCCCCCCCCCCCTTACCCAACAGCCTTTTGCTTCACTGAGATGTGCATTGTGCACAGTGGCTCATGGTGTTGGGAGTAGAGCTACTGCCAGTCACTGAGTCCCCCCCCCCCAGACCTTCCCATTACTGATTCCCCCCCCCCCTCACCCTGCAATTAGAGTATCTTACCTGATGCAGCGGGCCCAAGGTGGCAACTGGGAACATTCAGAGGTAGCTGCACCGCCTGGGACCCGCTCCTGCAGGCAAGATGCATCAGCGGGTCCCAGGCATTAGAGAGGCCTGGGGGCACATGCCCCGCGACACAGTACACCCCTGGTCGCGACCCACCGCTTGAGAAACACTGCTCTAGTGGTCACAGGGGAAAAAAGAAAAAAAAAAAAAGACTTAAAATCTTTAATGAAACAAGATTTTTTTTTTACATTTTTCTTGTTAGGGTAAAATTGGTGCACCTCCTTCCCTCTCTTTGAAATGGATTAGGGATATACAAGGGGATTATGTCCAGTGCTGTGCTTGATATGTGTAACTCAAAAAGAAAAACATCAAGAAGCACACAAAGCGCAGTTTATCCTTAAAAATTCTCCAGGTGCAGTAAATCGATGGATTATTACTCACATATTATAGTGTCTAGGACTAGACACCAGCATGAGGGCAGTCTGTGTCATAAGGGAGCACCGAATCTCCTCCGCCGTGTATCATCAGGACTCAAGAGAGAGACAGAAGCGCATAGATTGCGCAGATCACCCTTAAAATATTCTGTATGTGGTAGAAAGATGAAGTGGTACTCGCATATTGCAGTGTCTATGACTGACTAGATACCAGCATATAAAACCGGTTAGTGTCATAAAGGAGCGCCGAATCTCCCAGAACTAGAGGGCACCGGAACCTTGAATGCCCATCGCTGCTAAGATGTAACTATGGCCACAAGAATTCACTCAGTTCAGACTTTGAAAGAATATTTATACAACAAAGATACATTTGTATGTTCACATGGAAGAAAAAAGAAAAAAAGGTTTTCAGAATCATTTGTATTATAGGAGATATATATATATATATATGTTGGCGTGATCCAGAGCGCACATACACTTCTTTGCAGGTGAAATGCAACTTGCCGGAGAATAAATGAGCGATTCCAAGGTCGCTCGTTATTCAAAAAGAAATAACGACTTCGGGACCCTCGTGACGAGGGCTTGTGATCTAAAAAAACCGTAAACATGAGAATAACTGAATCATCCCAGACTTACCTCTGGTCCGGAGGACGTTGCGATCCACCTCCCGCTGTATACAGAAGGAAACCGGGGAACAGATCGTTTCCGGTGTCCACCCCCTGTCTCTGCTTTTATGCAAGCTCGAGAAGGGCATCGCAAGTCTCCATGGAGTCCAATGGACTCCGGGTGACGATATCAGCAGTGTCAGTTACCAGTTCCCTCCTGTTACAAGTTGATCCATTTATATAGCAGCTCATCCATAATAAAGGCAGTAAAAAGGAGACTGTTAAAGGATTTTGGCTTGCTACGACTTTTCCCTTTTGCCCCATTAGTGGCTGAGTCGGTGTGGAGGCCACGGGTTTCCTGTCAGTTCCAAGCATTCCCATTCATCAGAACCATGGAGTAAAGGCATTCCAGCAAATAGAGGCGTGGAGGAACGGCTAATCGTATAAACACATAGGGCTCTATCAGCTGGTGTGAGCTAAAACGCCAACGCTACATGAACAATCTAGCGCGAGTTGCTAAAAGGTAGCGCCTGACCACCCACCAACAGATCACTGTGTCCGCGATTCATTAGTGCGCGCTAGGGAAACGCTGAGACCCGGGGTGAGAACCAGCGCTAATGCTTCGGGAAACAGGAGAAGATACATTGTATGGTTAAAAATAAAAAGCGTTCCAGTGCAGAAAAAACTCTTCTTTCAAAAATAAAAAAAATAAATAGGAACTGAAAATTTTGCCTGAAAAATACCTAATAAATTGTAAAAATTCAATAAATAAAAGCTTTTTGCTGCGGATTAAAAAAACATAAAATAAACGGTTGAATAAATAAAGAATAGAAAGGATAATATTTTTTTTTACATTGAATCCTATGGGCTTCGCACACAGCAGGTTTTCCTATACAATGCATCTTCTCACGTTTCCCCGAGGCACTCCGGTTTAACCATACATCTCACTTTTCCCTGAAGCACGCCGGTTTAACCATACAATGCATCGTCTCACGTTCCCCCGAAGCACGCGGTTTAACCATACAATGCATCTTCTCACTTTTCCCTGAAGCACGTCGGTTTAACCATACAATGCATCTTCTCACTTTTCCCTGAAGCACGCCGGTTTAACCATACAATGCATCTTCTCACGTTTCCTCGAGGCGCGCCGATTTAACCATACAATGCATCTTTTACAGGTAAACTACATCCAGCGAACTGAGAGACACCTGCGCTGCATTCCTTTCAATTGCCGGATAATTTCCTGTTAATTTCGGGCAGGGACTTTTGACGGGTTTTTTCGCCATTTTTCTTCCTTTTCCGTCAGTTAACACCAGGGTTGAGCAGTAGGTGAATTTTTTCAATTGGCGTCAGCGCTAACATTATCGCCGGGACCAAACGATCTGTTGGTTAGAATAGTGAAAGTGCTCTGTAGCGCTGCTCGTGTTAAAGGGACACTCTAGGCAACATGACCACCTAAGCTTTTTTAGGTGGTCATGATGCCCTCCTAAGCTTTTTTAGGTGGTCATGATGCCCTCCTAAGCTTTTTTAGGTGGTCATGATGCCCTGAGTATTCCCCTGCCTGTCCCCCCTCCCTCCGCTCAGCCGATTGGCTGATACAGCTGAGAGACGCGGAGGACTTTACTCCGCCCTCCCAGCTGTCAGTCAGCAGAGCGGGATTTAGATTTCCCGCTTCTGCCGACTATTGCCGAGTAGGAGACGTCATCACGCTTTCAGCTTTCAGCGCTATGACGTCTCCAACTCGCCGCAGTAGCTGGCGGCAGCGGCTGAGATTAGGGTTGCGCGCATCCTGTCGGGTATATTAGAGAGGAAAATTTTAAAATGGATGCTTGTAGCCATTTTGTTTTGAAAGACAGTTTTTCTTTCTAATTTCTCTAGGTTTAGAAATGAACGAGATTTTTTTTACAGAGTTCATTCCTGGGTGAAGTCTTTTATATTTTTTTTAAGAAGTGCCAGACATGAAGGAACCTAGAATGAATGTTTTTGTGAGATAATGCTAAGACACGTCATAATTAAATTTATTGGTCTGTCTTAAGTTTCTAAAACAAAAGATATTTTGTCTTTTGGGTATAGGAAAAAGAGTTAAAATTTCTCTAATATAGATTTATATTCACAAAATATATGTTTATAATCAAGGTATATTTTATTATAATTATAGTATGAAATATATGCTCCAATAAATATTGTAGACAGTATAATTGGTAAATAATAAAAATTACTAAAGAATAACTAGAAAAGAATTTAGCTGATAGTAAGCAACTAAAAGGGAGTGAGGATATAAATATAATTTTGACAGATGGAGACACTGTGTCTATAGTGACTGAGAAGAGAAGGTCTTTGTGTAGATTGAACTTTGAACCGAGAAAAAGAAATGGTGGAATTAATTGGAATTAATAAAAGAAGTGCAATACTGCCCTCTAGAGGATAGTAATATATTATGATTCATATATCAAATAATATAGCCCGTGACGTCAAATTGGCTATAATAAGCGGCAAGGCTCTTTGTGAGGCAGTCGGAGATTCCAGCATTCAGACTCACATCGCAATGCATTCAACGTCCATTACACATGACATCCGAGTCGGAGATTCCAGCAGTCAGACTCACACTGCAATGCATTACACATGACCCTCTGAGGCTAGGGACAGATGAGCGCATTTCTGCAGCCACGTCAAAATACGTCATGGCACGCATTTTTTCACGGAATACGCTTAATTCAGACGATGCGCAATCTGGACGTATTTCACATGACGGTGGGGTAAAAGAAGTCTAGGGAAATCCGGCTGTTGAACGTTATGTTGGCCGCACACTAGCAGCGTCTGACATCTCCTAATCACGCACACACGCTGCTATGCGGCCGCAGCGCACTTTGTACGTCAGTAGCAGCGGTTTCACGTTCTGATAAAAATGCGTTCATTGCTGGTGTCGGCGCACTTTCGTACGCACGTACTGCGTATATTGGCCGTCATTGGCCGTTATGTGCTGCACTGCCGCCGTGATTTATGCGCCTGCACGCGCGTTCCGACTGCCCCACTCTGACCCTAGCCTGAGAGTCCAAGATTCCAACACTCAGACTCACACCACGATGCAGGCAGATCCCAAGACATGAGGCAATCAAGATTCTCACTAAATTTCTGACTCTCACCAAATCTCTAACTCACATGCATTGATTATCTGATATCGATAATTTTCACACATTCCAAAAATTACTACATCAAGAATTCCAAGGCAGACTTATCAACATCCAAATTGGACAGGTAATGTATGAAAGAAATTAAGGAATTAATGTAAATATATATTTGTAGAGATTCTTGCAACGTAGACTGAGACTTCTCGGATACGGTTAAATCCAAATTCTAAGTATTTCTAATCTGCAGATGGAAATATGAAGAAGTGGATATAAGGATTTATTCCTAAAGAAATGTTGTAAGATTGATACCAATATATATATATTGAATTTGGAAATTACTGATTAAA
The DNA here is from genome assembly GCA_009667805.1 of Leptobrachium leishanense. Taxonomy (NCBI): domain Eukaryota; kingdom Metazoa; phylum Chordata; class Amphibia; order Anura; family Megophryidae; genus Leptobrachium; species Leptobrachium leishanense. The sequence goes on along the minus strand of CM019063.1, from coordinate 46,128,522 downwards.
ATTAATAAGCAAGGAATTATATAACTACAAAATAAAAAGCAAAAGATTAGAAGTTTAATTTGAGATTAGGGGAGGATTCACTAAATAAGTTTTTATTACTTATTAATTTAGCTCATTTTTTGTTGATCCATGTAGCATAGCGTTATATACATATATATCTATAAGAGCTGGCTGGTTAAACATTGTTTGCTGGGAAATGCATGTTGTATTAAGCAGAAATGTTTATTAACCATTTGTGTATTAGTTACTAACTGATAAGGTAAATGATATTAATCATATATGCAGTTACTAACCGGAGATACATATATTGTGAAGCTAGTTTTTATATGCTGATGGATTGTGGTTTATAAATTGTTGTTTATGATATGAGATTTGAAACTTTTTTGTATACGTAATAAATATATATTTTTATCCGATTATTGATTGTTGTATTTTTTACAGCAAAACACAGACAATTAAAAGAATTCAGGATAATTTCTAAGAGATAAACGATTGATATTTGTGTCTCGTATAAGTTTCTTATGAAATAATAATCCCTGATATATTGGAGGCAACTGCCGAGGTAGGTCCAGTAAGTCCAATATAGACATATTGGAGGCTTGGCTGATAAATCCAATATATATATATAAACGTGTTGTATTCACGTGCAGAGATTATATCCTACAATCCTCTTGCGCGTAACACTAAATCAAAGAAGAAGGGAGCCGGGAGGAAGCCTGCTGATTGGCTGGTTTACGTGAGAGGAGCGCTTCTCACGTAAACCATTAGCCAAGTTGAACATTTACCAGGATGGCAGCGGAAGAGGAAGGAGGGGAGTATAAAAAAAAAAGTGTTTTTTTAGGGTAAGTATTACGTTTAAAAAAAAAATTACTGAATAACTAGGTAGGGCAATAGGTATAATATAATTTAATAAAAGGGGGGGGTTATTTTTAGCCTAGAGTGTTCCTTTACGTATAGGACGCGGTAAGTACAGGAAGCTCGCGCTACCAATCGTTATTTACCGCGCGCTAAGTGGTTTTCGTGGTTTGTAGCGAGAGGCAAACGATCTGTTGGTCCGGCGCTAGACTGAATTTACTTGGCGCAAACGCGGAAACAGGCTGACGCTAGGGTTACCTCACACCAGCTGATCGAGCCCATAGAAGGTTTCCAGGAAAATCATTCGTGCTAATAAGCAGCCATAACGTGATTTAGCAAGGAACATCAACAAGCTCTTAAATGCCCCCCCCCCCTTTCCAGTACAGACGTCTGAGAAGCCCCTTGTTTCTGTTCTCAAAGGCTTGAGTTGCTGCCGGCCAGTCCCACTTAGCGGTTACAGCCAGGTCACGCTCGTCAGCAACAGTTTGGGTCATTACATAAGGAAACGTTGACATATTCTGCAGAAATAGCAAAGCTTTCCTTCACACCCAGCGTCTAGAGCAGCGTCTCCCAAACCTGCTCCTCAGCTCCCCCTAACAGGCCAGGTTTGCAGGATATGTGAAGCACAGCACATGTGAGATGATTTGCTGCTCAGTGATTGCAGGATTCAGTCTGCATTTCTCCAAGGTGATCCTTAAAAAACCTGTCCTGTTAGAGGGCAACGATGACAGGTTTGGGTAACAGCGACCTAGAGCATGGTGGACTACCACACAAGCCCCATATACATGGCGTATGTCACGGAGCACGGGAATACAAGGAAAAATACTGGATTTAGCATGGGACACGTTACCGTGGTCAGGGGAGTAAACGGCCACAGATCTCAGGAACGGCGAGTTATTCACCAGTCCATAGATATAGGATTCGACCTGCAGGCGGGACAGGACGGACGTGTAGGAATGAAGGGCGAAGGTCTGGTGCAAGTGATCCGATTTCAGCTCGAAGAGGCGCTTCAGGTCCGCCAGCGCCGATTCATTCACCTCGGCCGTTTGGTAATGATGGTAGCCGACAACCTTGGCCTGATCTTCGCAGAGGCCCTGAAAAAAAACACAAAAAAAAACAAAAAAACACAAAAACGCGTCAGGCAAGATGGACACAACTATATGATAAATAAAAAATGCTCATGAAATGTGTCTCAAAGACTTGGGTTCCTGCAGGAATGGTTATAAAAACAAACCATAAATACACGCCACGGATTAAAGGGACGCTCTACGCGTCCTGACCACTTTATTGCTTTAACGTGGTCAGGAGGGGTTAAGCGTGCCCCCCTTATCCCACCTCCCCGATGCCCAGATTGGGGGGGGGGGAGTGGAGGAATTTCCCAGCTGCGGATCATTAGTGATGTCACACGCAGACAGTGGCCGACATCACCTTCTGAGACCAATGACCAATCACGATAGTGATCAATCTCAGCTCCGACCCATCACCCCGCGCCGCGGGATTTACCTCTGCCCAATTATTTAACTGCAACTCTATTTTAAATAGCGGATCCCTTTAAGTGGGAATATTGAGGGGGGGGGGAACAGGAATTCCCGTAACTTTTCAAAATTGTAATGTGCCCCATTCCTCATCCTATCCTCTCTGGTTCTGCTCCAGGACCTGATCAGGAGGTCGGGGTGGGATGGATGGATGGATGGATGGATAGATAGATAGCTTGGGGACGCTACAATACAAACACAAGATCTAGGGCCTGATTAAATTATCTTATGGCTTAGTTAGGTGCATATAAAAGGTGGAGCGTAATCCAATGTTTACGTGTCCCGGCTGGGTATAGTGCTGGTAAAATCATTAGGGAGGCACCGATACCAATCATTTAAGACGGAGTACCGATACTTTTATTTAAGGTCACGTGACCACTTTCCAATAAATACGTTTTGGATTTTGCTGAAAGCCTGTCCAATTTCTGGAGATCTTGAAAATGTACGACCACACACCCCATTTATCCACCGTACAGACTGCACGCACCTACCTCAGAGATGATATATATATATATATAAATTATAACGCAACTACCGATGATTTTAACTCCTCCCCCCCGGCAGCATCTCCAGAAACGTTCAATGTGGACGAGCATAGGAGCAGAATCAAGTTCCGGTTTCTCCAAGGAAGCTTTGACACAGACCTCAGAATAATGTATATACCCAGTGTGTCCCGCCGAGCGCCGGCTGGCCACGTGTTCCTCCAAGCGGTTGCCGGCTTGTGAAGGCTGTGACGCACTCTTGCGAGATCTCACGACCTCGCGAGATGTGGGCTGGAGTCCGCGTCACAGTCTTCACAGGCCGGCGGCCAGCCGGAGCGGAATGTTGCTTAATGCCTTCTGCCGGCAGCACCAGCCACTTGGATACTGGCAAGCCAGCCCAGCGCTGGCTACCGGTAGAGGTGACGGGGCATTTGCACGAGTCCAAGCACAGAGACTAGTATCGGTATCGGCGCATTAATAGTATGCAGTGTTTTCTCTCGATTATAGCTGCAACGACGCGCCACCTAGTCCCGCTGTTACTTAGCCCTCTGAATAAAACGCCCGTTAAGGCCAGGGCCACACAGGAGTGCGGAAAGAACATCCTTGAGAACGGACATTATTTCCCGTGTGGCCATCTCACTGTATGTACATTTGTGCTCCTCCTATGGAGGCTTCCCCTTTGTAGACCCGTCTGGCGTCGTGGTTCAATGGGGAGGTAAAATCCACACCCGTTCAAAGTACGCACGTCACATTGCGTGTTCCACCCAGCCAATCCATCGTATCACTACATCGGACACTAGGAAGGGAGGTGAGGGTCCATGTTGCCCCGGCCTAAGCCACCTTACCTGGACGGTCATGTGCTCCTCCTTGAAATCCCAAACCTTGCTTTTGATGTTCTTCCAGTCCGATATCATGATCTGAAGCTTGGCGTCCGCCAGTAGGAGCTGCTTCCTACACCGCCCGTAATTCATGAGCAGCTCATGGAACTCGTGGCGGTCCTGGTGAGCCACGCCCTCAAACTCCTCCACGAAAGACTCCACATTCTCGATCCACGAGCACGGCTCGAACAGCTTCAGCTGGTCCTTGGTGAAAGGAAGAGGCCGCAGCGGATGAGGAATTTCCGGGTACAGGCGTTCATACTGGGCGAGATGTTTGATGGTGGCAACATCTCTTTTCTGATCGAATACCTCGACAGGTAGTTCTGGATACAGAGGCTTCACCTTTGGCACGTGGAGAATCTCTTTGGCTTCCACTAAGTGTTGGGCTTTCGTGGGGTCAAGCTCTTCCATTGAGACGACGGCTGGATGAATTTCCTGGACACCTACGGACTGTTTGAGAGCCGAGGAACCTGAGGACAAGTCAATGGCCATCTTCTGATCTGTGGATACATCCAAGCTTTTCATTGCACTTGTAATACTTTTTGCCGCCGTTCCTCCTTGATCGTTGCCTTCCAGATCTGGAGTGAAACGAAGCGGGATTTGAGTCTCAGCATCGTCATTGTCCGCCTCACTAAATTCTATAGGTGGTATGACGCCAGGTAAAGGAGCAGCAGCCGGCAAATCGCCAGACTCCTCTCCGTCTTGTGTAACTGCTTCATCATTAAGCTGGATTTCGATAAATTTATCAGGGGTCTCTTTTGTTTCAGGAGTCTCCGCGATTGTAGCAGCAACTGTAGCAGCAGGGACCTTCTCTTTCTCCACCAGTGAAGCCTTCCCAGTACTTGGCTCCTTCAAAGCATGGTGCTTCTTCTTCTCCTGAGAAGATAAAGAAAAGACGGGTTAACTTCGTCAGGAAGTATTTTACATGTTTGGGCTTCATTCAGAAAAAAAAAAATCCAACTTATTCTGCCAAGACCTAATGGAAAAGGATAGAAACACTCTGGGTAAAGGACAAATTATGCACATATACCATCAACGCAACACCGAAGCTCCACGCGGGGCAGCCACCCCATCCTCGCCACGCGGAAGCTCCACGAGGGGCAGCCACCCCATCCTCGCCACGCGGAAGCTCCACGCGGGGCAGCCACCCCATCCTCGCCACGCGGAAGCTCCACGCGGGGCAGCCACCCCATCCTCGCCACGCGGAAGCTCCACGCGGGGCAGCCACCCCATCCTCGCCACACGGAAGCTCCACGCGGGGCAGCCACCCCATCCTCGCCACACGGAAGCTCCACGCGGGGCAGCCACCCCATCCTCGCCACACGGAAGCTCCACGCGGGGCAGCCACCCCATCCTCGCCACACGGAAGCTCCACGCGGGGCAGCCACCCCATCCTCGCACACGGAAGCTCCACGCGGGGCAGCCACCCCATCCTCGCCACACGGAAGCTCCACGCGGGGCAGCCACCCCATCCTCGCCACACGGAAGCTCCACGCGGGGCAGCCACCCCATCCTCGCCACACGGAAGCTCCACGCGGGGCAGCCACCCCATCCTCGCCACACGGAAGCTCCACGCGGGGCAGCCACCCCATCCTCGCCACACGGAAGCTCCACGCGGGGCAGCCACCCCATCCTCGCCACACGGAAGCTCCACGCGGGGCAGCCACCCCATCCTCGCCACACGGAAGCTCCACGCGGGGCAGCCACCCCATCCTCACCACACGGAAGCTCTACGCGGGGCAGCCACACGGAAGCACCACGCGGTGCAGCCACCCCATCCTCGCCACACGGAAGCACCTAACGGGACAGCCACATCATTAACACAACATGGAAAGGATTCATCAGACAGCCATACCATCAACGCAACACGGAAGCTCCATCAAAGCAATATAGAGAGCAGTGGTCAGACAGCCATACCATCAGCGCAAGTTATCACACGCTTATCAAAAAGGAAATCATCATATGGAGAGGTCTCATCGGACAGAGAAATGGCAACTGATGCCACGGACATGCAAAACTATTTTATGTGGTTTCATTAAAGTTAGTCTTGCCACCAAACATCGGGTAATTTGCTGTGAATTTACTATAAATCGTGCAATAACTAAACAAAAAAGAACAAAAGCATCCAGAAAGACTTCACACTCCAAGAAGGACATCTAGTGGCCAGGTTTGATCCATCCATTGCTTTTCTTATGGACTGTGGTGATCGGCTGTTTTGAGGGAAGGCATCACACCTCTACCTCTTTTTATTCAATGGGACACTCTACCCACCGTGACAAAACGAACGGCTCGAGCAAACCGATGCTCAGCCTCGGGAACTTTAAATCAAGGAGCAGAAATGACCAGGGTTATGAGGACAATCCAAGCACCATAACCACTTCACCGTAGGACTGACTGAGCATCAGAAAGATCGCGAACATCTTGTCCATTCCTGCTCTTTATGCTTGTTCCTCACGCTGACTCGTGATTTCCATGAGCTACACAATCCTCTCAGTCAAACCACAAGAGCTTACACTTCATCCTGTGCCGCCACTGAACAGTTTTTTTTTTTTACAACAGGCCTTCATAGGTTGTCCTAGAAAAGTGTGTGTGTGTGTGTGTGTGGTGTGTGTGTGTGTGTGTGTGTGTGTGTGTGTGTGTGTGTGTGTGTGTGTGTGTGTGTGTGTCCTTCTATACTGCTAAGGTTACGATCGCCTTGTAATAGATTGTCTCGGCGTTTCTCCGGGAGATGAGCGCACCAGATCCTAAACTCCAAGGCCCCGTTCACACTGTGCCATTTATCGTGTGGGTTTTGCCACGATATTGCACATTATTCCGCGCTATGTAGCTTCGCCAATGGAGCTGTTCACATCTCGCACGCAATGTCGCATTTCGCTGGTACACGACCCTTTTTTTGCCATTTGCATTGGTGGTGTTTTGCTAAATCACGCATAACGGTGACATCGCGCGCCAATGTCGCGAACATGAAAATCGTGTGGGGAAAAAACCGCAGGATTTTCATGTCGCACAGTGTGAACGGGGCCTAAGCCGTCTCCGCTTTCCCACCGCAGCAACCATCGTTTCAAGTATTTATTAAAAGACTTTGGGCTCTATTACACTCTTCGCGTATAATTTTGCACGTGCGCAAAAACGCATGTGGAAAAAGCCTTTGCGCTGAACGTCGTATTACAACGTTCGCGCAAAAGATGCGCGTTAACGTCTAACGTGAGTCACCCTGCGCGAGTTCGTGCGCGCATCCCATACTTAACATGGTGAGCGCAAATGCGTTTGTGCGTTGGTACGCGGATGGTATTACAAATCGATGCGCATAATTTAACGTCTTTGAAAAGCTGGTGGTAACGGCAAATCTGAACGTCCTGACCGAAACCAAATACACCAGCCCGAAAAAACAAATACAGCGCAGTATAGTTACACATTCTACACATACCCAAACAATAAAATGGAGAGGTTGTGCGTGTTTTTATTATTGCTGCAGCATATATACTCAGATTGATTTTGACAGGCACAAAAACTGAACGGGAGACAATTGTGGTTCTTAATTCTGATTGCCCACCGATTTCTGCGCGCAGCGTTAAAAAAAATGTGCCAAAACGCGCGCGCATTAAGTGCGATATTTTCGGACGGAGAAAAAGATGCGCTCGGATTTTAATACCAGCGTTAATTTACGTGCGTTAATGTTTAACACTGCGCGAAAAAAAAAATTGCGCTGCACAAGTTTTTTTGCGCAAGGAATGTAATAGAGCCCTTTGATTTCTGTGAATATCTGTAATTTTTAAACACTGGAAGCGGAATAAAACTGAACCAATGCGGGATATTTAGCAGGAGGGTTTTTTTAAAGGCTTCCCCTCGGCCATTCCCTAAAAAGAGAAGAAGCTTAATTTAGTATAACATCTTTATTATGGGTAGATAAAACCTTTATATATATATATCATTTGTAACGGAGTGTAATAAACATTGGCCCCTCGATATATATATATATAATATATATATAATATATATTTGATGAATCAACACTGAAATGATGTTGTGTTTTGGTTATTTACCGAGATTAATGGCAGCATAAATATTTATTTATTTATAAAGGATTTTAGCAGGAAGGATACATTGAGATTTATCTCTCGGTTTCTGTTTGTCCTGGGTTCAAGAACAATGAAATGTAATAAAATGCAAGAGATAACAAAACACAAATATACAGATTAACCCAGAAAATAAATATGTAAGTAATATATTCACTATGTTACATGTTTACAGGTGCATTCTGTATATAGTCACTATGTTACATGTTTACAGGTGCATTCTGTATATAGTCACTGTGTTACATGTTTACAGGTGCATTCTGTATAGAGTCACTGTGTTACATGTTTACAGGTGCATTCTGTATATAGTCACTGTGTACATGTTTACAGGTGCATTCTGTATATAGTCACTGTGTTACATGTTTACAGGTGCATTCTGTATATAGTCACTGTGTTACATGTTTACAGGTGCATTCTGTATATAGTCACTGTGTTACATGTTTACAGGTGCATTCTGTATATAGTCACTGTGTTACATGTTTACAGGTGCATTCTGTATATAGTCACTGTGTTACATGTTTACAGGTGCATTCTGTATATAGTCACTGTGTTACATGTTTACAGGTGCATTCTGTATATAGTCACTGTGTTACATGTTTACAGGTGCATTCTGTATATAGTCACTGTGTTACATGTTTACAGGTGCATTCTGTATATAGTCACTAGGTTACATGTTTACAGGTGCATTCTGTATATAGTCACTATGTTACATGTTTACAGGTGCATTCTGTATATAGTCACTGTGTTACATGTTTACAGGTGCATTCTGTATATAGTCACTGTGTTACATGTTTACAGGTGCATTCTGTATATAGTCACTAGGTTACATGTTTACAGGTGCATTCTGTATATAGTCACTGTGTTACATGTTTAGAGGTGCATTATGTATATAGTCACTGTTACATGTTTACTGGTGCATTCCTTTATTGAGGTATATTAATAGAGATCTCGAGTGACTTTAGACTGGGGGAAGATTTGATGGTGTCTGGGAGGTTATTCCATATTTGCGGTGCTCTGTAGGAAAATGAGGATCGAGCCACTTTCTTTTTGTATTGTGGTATTGTAAGTAAGGTGCTGCTCCTGGATCGGAGGTTATAGAATGAGGGAACTGTTGGGGGAAGCAGTCTATTCAGGTAGGGTGGTAGCTTCCCAGAGATGCTCTTAAACACCAGGTTGGAAAGGTGAAGAGTGCGTCTGGATTCCAGCGACGGCCAGTTTAGTTCTTTTAACATGTCACAATGGTGGATCATGTAGTTACATTGTAGCACAAAGCGGCAGAATGAGTTATACAATGTAGTAAGTTTCTGAAGAGGTGTTTGCGGGGCGGCTGCATACACTACATCTCCGTAATCAATAGACGGCATAAGCATTTGTTGTACAATCTGCTTTCTTACTGCGGGGCTCAGTGTTTCTGTACAGGGCACCTAGTTTGGGGTAAAGTTTAGATGAGAGTTTTTCGATGTGGGGGCCAAAGGATAGATTAGGGTCCAACCACATACCTAGATATTTGAGAGAAGTGACTGTGGTCAGTGTGCCGTTTGATTTTGTCCCAACACATAGATGGGGATTTTGCAATTTGTGTAGTTTAGATTTTGTTCCAAAGAGCATCGTTACAGTTTTGTCAGTATTTAAAAAAAGTTTGTTGTTTTTGATCCACTTTTCTACCCCTGTGAATGGTTCTTGCAGCACGGCCTCCAGCTGCGGGAGATTTGGTTTGCTGGTATAGATTACAGTGTCGTCTGCGTACATATGTACAGTTGAGGCTTTGCAGACGTTGGGCAGATCATTTATGAATATTGTGAATAGCAGGGGGCCGAGTATTGAGCCTTGGGGTACACCGCAAGTGACTGGGAGCGGGAGGGAGGAGCTGCCAGAAATTGACACATATTGTGATCGGTCGGATATATATGATTGAAACCAGGTTAGCGTGCGATCACCAATGCCAGAGTTTTTAAGTTTTTCTAACAAGATGCCATGGTCTACTGTGTCAAAGGCCTTGGCAAAATCAAGGAAGATGCTCCAGTTAGGTTTCCTTGTTCCATCCCAGCTTGGATATCATTGCAGACTTTTAAAAGGGCGGTTGTAGTTGAGTGATTTGGACGAAAGCCGGATTGATCTGGGGTTAAGTAGTTCCAATATTGATAATAATCACGTAATTGTGTGTAGACGCATTTTTCCAAGATTTTTGACATTACAGGGAGCAACGATATCGGACGGTTGTTGGATACCAAAGTACTGTCACCACTTTTATGCATAGGTACCACTCTCGCAGTCTTCCAGAGTTTGGGTATGTATCCAGTCGCCAGTGATTCATTGATTAGGTATGATATTGATACACACTGTTATACTGGGTCCTTTAGTATTATTATCTATCCTATAAAAAGGATAAGGTCCGGCGTGTCCGTCGCCAAAAAACGGACTGCGCATGCGCGACTGACATTTGAAACTGTCCGTTTAAACAAACAGGTAGCTGCGCGTGTCGGCCGCCTGCAAAAAAAAAAAAAAAATTCGGCACGAGCCGCGCGCAGCTACCCGTTTGTTTAAACGCCGCAAGCCACGATCCTCCAGCGGTGACCGTCCTCCGGCTGTGGCAGGCTGCTAGGCCGGCATCCAGGCTCAGGCGAGCCCCCGGCTTGGTTTGGGCCTACAGGCCCAGCCGAGCCGGGGACTCGCCTAAGCTTAGAGGCCGGCCGAGCAGCCAGCGACAGCCGGAGGACGGTCACCGCTGGAGCTCAGGGCCGAAGTTGCCAAAACATACTCCCCTACATTGGCCCTGAGCTCCAGCGGTGACTTCCTCCGGCCGAGCAGGCTGCTAGGCCGGCCTCCAGGCTCAGGCGAGCCCCCGGCTTGGTTTGGGCCTACAGGCCCAGCCGAGCCGGGGACTCGCCTAAGCCTAGAGGCCGGCCGAGCAGCCAGCGACAGCCGGAGGACGGTCACCGCTGGAGCTCAGGGCCGAAGTTGCCAAAACATACTCCCCTACATTGGCCCTGAGCTCCAGCGGTGACTTCCTCCGGCCGAGCAGGCTGCTAGGCCGGCCTCCAGGCTCAGGCGAGCCCCCGGCTTGGTTTGGGCCTACAGGCCCAGCCGAGCCGGGGACTCGCCTAAGCTTAGAGGCCGGCCGAGCAGCCAGCGACAGCCACCGCTGGAGCTCCGGGCCAATGTAGGAGGATGTTGTCTACACATACTCACCTACATCGGCCCTTAGCTCCTCCAGCGATGGCAGTCCCGCTTCCAGTGTCCTCTCTCCGTTGGTCGCCGGTATGACGTCACGAAAGCCTTTGACCCAGGGTCAAAGGTTTTCGTGACGTTATACCGGCGACCAACGGAGAGAGGACACTGGAAGCGGGACTGCCATCGCTGGAGGGCCGATGTAGGTGAGTATGTGCTCTCCACACCCACCCTGCTTGCTCGGCCGGTATCAAGCTTAGGCGAGCCCCCGGCTTGGCCTGGGCTTAGAGGCCCAGCCGAGCCGGGGACTCACCTAAGCATGGAGACCGGCCGAATTGCCTGCTCGGGCGTCCTCCAGGCTCAGGCGAGTCCACGGCTCGGCTGGGCCTCTAGGCCCAAGCCAAGCCGGGGGCTCGCCTAAGCTTGGATGCCGGCCGAGCTACTTGCTTGGCCGGCATCCAGGCTAAGGCGAGCCCCCGGCTTGGCCTGGGCCTAGAGGCCCAGCCGAGCCAGGGGCTCGCCTGAGCCTGGATGGCGGCCATACACACACACTGTAAAAACCATATATGTGTGTGTATATATATCCACATGGGGTTACAGTGTGTGTGTGTATATATATATATACCTCCGTTGGACGCTTTGGGCGTGCTGCGGCAGGTGGCACGCGCTCATCCAACCGCAACAGCCTGTTACGGAGGTTGCCACGCGCCTCCCGCCGCAGGACCACCAATGTTGGAAGGGCGCAAAAAGAGCCCAGCGCCTGAGCCCAGCGCCTGAGCCCAGCGCAGAGCCCAGCGCCTGAGCCCAGCGCAGAGCCCAGTACCTGAACACAGCCCAGCGCCGAGTGCAGAGCACAGAGCAGAGCGCCAAGCAGAGCACAATAGATGGCACAGAGCAGAGCACAACCCATTAAAGGCACAGAGCCGAGCACAATAAACGCCACAGAGCCGAGCACAATAAACGCCACAGAGCCGAGCACAATAAACGCCACAGAGCCGAGCACAATAAACGCCACAGAGCCGAGCACAATAAACGCCACAGAGCCGAGCACAATAAACGTCACAGAGCCAAGCACAATAAACGCCACAGAGCCAAGCACAGCACAATATACGGCACAAAGCACAGCACAATAAACGGCGCCGAGCACAGAACCAAGCACAACACAATAAACGGCGCAGAGCACAATAAAAAGCAGAGCACAATATACGGCACGGAGCAGAGCACAGAGCCGATGTGCAGAGCCAGCACAGAGCCGAGCAAAACAGAATAAACGCCACAGAGCCAAGCACAATAAACGCCACGCACAATAAACGCCACAGAGCCGAGCACAATAAACGCCACAGAGCCGAGCACAATAAACGCCACAGAGCCGAGCACAATAAACGCCACAGAGCCGAGCACAATAAACGCCACAGAGCCGAGCACAATAAACGCCACAGAGCCGAGCACAATAAACGCCACAGCCGAGCACAATAAACGCCACAGAGCCGAGCACAATAAACGTCACAGAGCCGAGCACAATAACGTCACAGAGCCAAGCACAATAAACGCCACAGAGCCAAGCACAGCACAATATACGGCACAAAGCACAGCACAATAAACGGCGCCGAGCACAGAACCAAGCACAACACAATAAACGGCGCAGAGCACAATAAAAAGCAGAGCACAATATACGGCACGGATTAGAGCACAGAGCCGATGTGCAGAGCCCAGCACAGAGCCGAGCAAAACAGAATAAACGCCACAGAGCCAAGCACAATAAACGCCACGCACAATAAACGCCACAGAGCCGAGCACAATAAACGCCACAGAGCCGAGCACAATAAACGCCACAGAGCCGAGCACAATAAACGCCACAGAGCCGAGCACAATAAACGCCACAGAGCCAAGCACAATAAACGTCACAGAGCCAAGCACAATAAACGCCACAGAGCCAAGCACAATAAACGCCACAGAGCCGAGCACAGTACAATAGACTGCACAGAGCCGAGCACAACAGAATAAACGGCACAGAGCCGAGCACAGAGCCAAACACAGCACAATAAATGGCACCGAACCAAGCACAACGCACCACACTTATCAATAGACTGCCCTCTGGGCAGGCTTTACACCTAGTACTTTATAAAGCGCCAACATATTCCGCAGCGCTGAACAATGGGCATGATAAAGACAGTCCTTGTGACGCTTGATAGGGCAGTGGTGCTGAAGGAGTTAAATATCCAGATTAGTAAGAGGTTACATTCAAGGTTATTGCGATTTATAATATACCGTTGTACTGAGGGATAGATATTATATATATATATATATAATTATTATGGTTGCTGTATCAATGAGTGCGTTCCCTGCCATGAAGGGTTAAAAATTATTTTTTTCCTTGGCGAGCCTGAGATATGCATAACAAACAGGATAAGAGATGGAGTGTAAGGGAGGTTGAGAGTGAAGCATCCTGGGAAGATCTCCATCCCTGGTTCCTATGGTAACACAGTAGTTACCAGTCTCCACGTTTTATATGGCCCGGTATTTAACGTCATGTGGCTCTAAAAAGCAGGTGAGAGGAGCGGATATAGATCAGCCCTATGTTATAAGGGGGGGGGGGGGGGTACTGTGGACTGCAAATCCAAAGGGCTCAGCCAGGGACTGGTCAACCCATAGAACAGAGAGTCCGTGTGCAAACAGCAAAACATTCACGGTATAGTAACCTCCAGTCACCTGAAAGACACGCCGAGACCTAAAGATCTGGGGTGTCACACTCCAGCCCCCCCCCCCCCAGAGGTTGCTGAACTACAACTCCCATGATCCTCAGGCCAAAGAATTCTGGGAATTGTAAGAAATAAACATCGAGTGGCCGGAGTTTGGGATCCCTGCTGTAGATCATAAGCTCCAGGGAGCAGGATGCTCTTCCAGGAAGGGAACACAGTGAGGAGACGACGCAGAGTCACGTACAGCCAACAAAAACACTGGCAGTACAGACGCTTATCACTGTGCTTGTGGCCCGCGAGTGGCTGGCGTCACGCCTGTGCGCAGGACTGGGAGCAAACTAAGGCTAGGGTCAGACTAACGCAGTATTAACGTGCGTTTAGCAGCACTAAATCACGGCCGTGCTAGCAGCAAATGACGTCCAATGCCGGGCAGCATACGAAGAACGTCCGCACGGAAGTGCAGCTGCGCAACGCAAGTGGCAAACGAACGCATTTTTTGCAAGAACGTGATACCGCTAGTACTGACGTACAGAGTGCGCTGCGTCCGCTAGCGGCGTGTGTGCGTGATTGGGAGATGTCAGACGCTGCTAATGTCCGGCCAACATAACGTCCAGACACAAAAAGTGTTTTATTGATGATCCGTACAAAATCACGGACGAAAATGCGCATCGTATGACCGCTATCGCGTATTCCGTGAAAAAATACGTCCATTCGTTCAAACGCACTTTTTCACAGACAACGCGAAAAATGCGTTAGTCTGACCCTAGCCTAACTGCTGACAAGCACGCGAAGGCGAGCGCAACCCCACACGCGGGAAACCACGCGATCCCCCCCCCCCAAAACGGGGGCAACCACGCGACCCCCCCAAACGGGGGAAACCACGTGACCCCCCCCAAACGGGGGAAACCACGTGACCCCCCCCAAACGGGGGAAACCACGTGACCACCGACACAAGGGAAATTTACAGCCTCCTAAACACAAGCAGGAACACACAGAATACAGGATCTTTGAACAGAAATAGTAAATAAAAAAAGTTATTTTATATATTTTTTTTATATGTGAAGAAGCAGAAGATGCAAAACTTAGCAGCTATAGCTTGATTATACACCCGCACACCCTGAATATATGGAGGAGCCCCTAAAAAGACACCCGCACACCCTGAATATATGGAGGAGCCCCTAAATGGACACCCACACACCCTGAATATATGGAGGAGCCCCTAAAAAGACACCCGCACACCCTGAATATATAGGAGGAGCCCCTAAAAAGACACCCGCACACCCTGAATATATGGAGGAGCCCCTAAAAAGACAACCGCACACCCTGAATATATGGAGGAGCCCCTAAATGGACACCCACACACCCTGAATATATGGAGGAACCCCTAAACAAGACACCCACACACCCTGAATATATGGAGGAACCCCTAAAAAGACACCCGCACACCCTGAATATGTGGAGGAAGACCCCTAAAAAGACACCCGCAACACCCTGAATATATGGAGGAGCCCCTAAAAATACACTCGCACACCCTGAATATATGGAGGAGCCCCTAAAAAGACACCCACACACCCCGAATATATGGAGGAGCCCCTAAAAAGACACCCGCACACCCTGAATATATGGAGGAGCCCCTAAAAATACACTCGCAGACCCTGAATATATGGAGGAGCCCCTAAAAAGAGACACCCGCACACCCTGAATATATGGAGGAGCCCCTAAAAGACACCCCACACCACACACCCCGAATATATGGAGGAGCCCCTAAAAAGACACCCGCACACCCTGAATATATGGAGGAGCCCCAAAAAAATACACTCGCACACCCTGAATATATGGAGGAGCCCCTAAAAATACACTCGCACACCCTGAATATATGGAGGAGCCCCTAAAAAGACACCCGCACACCCTGAATATATGGAGGAGCCCCTAAAAAGACACCCACACACCCCGAATATATGGAGGAGCCCCTAAAAAGACACCCGCACACCCTGAATATATGGAGGAGCCCCTAAAAATAAACTCGCACACCCTGAATATATGGAGGAGACCCCTAAAAAGACACCCAACACCCTGAATATATGGAGGAGCCCCGAAAAAGACACCCACACACCCTGAATATATGGAGGAGCCCCTAAAAAGACACCCGCACACCTGAATATATGGAGGAACCCCTAAAAAGACACCCGCACACCCTGAAAATATGGAGGAACCCCTAAACAAGACACCCACCAACCCTGAATATATGGAGGAGCCCCTAAAAAGACACCCGTACACCCTGAATATATGGAGGAGCCCCTAAAAAGACACCCGCACACCCTGAATATATGGAGGAACCCCTAAAAAGACACCCGCACACACCTGAATATATGGAGGAGCCCCTAAAAGAACCCACACACCCTGAATATGTGGAGGAACCCCTAAAAAGACACCCGCACACCCTGAATATATGGAGAAGCCCCTAAAAATACACCCACACACCCCGAATATATGGAGGAGCTCCTAAAAAGACACCCGCACACCCTGAATATATGGAGGAGCCCCTAAAAATACACTCGCACACCCTGAATATATGGAGGAGCCCCTAAAAAGACACCCACACACCCTGAATATATGGAGGAGCCCCTAAAAAGACACCCGTACACCCTGAATATATGGAGGAGCCCCATAAAAGATAACATGCTGCTCTGGCCAGGCTTTTTTTGGGATCAGGGGACTAGGAGAAACATTTGGGGTGTCAGTGCCTCGGTTTTCACTGGAAGTAATTAACATTCATGTCCGCCTCCGGTACCGGTAATTACAGCTGTGCTGGATACTCTGAATGCTCGGGGACTTACGCAGCACGTTGCTCCGTGATGAGTGGTTAAATCATCCTTGTTACACGGGCGGCTAATTACAGCGCATAGAGAAGTGATTAAATCGGGGCATAGCTAGTACACGCACTGGAATCATGACGTGTTAAGTTGCACTCCCAGTGACCTCTGACCTGGAGTCTGGCCCTACATGGGTGTTATAAACACATACTTCCTCATCAGAATAACACGTCATCTCCCCAATAAAATGATCCTTAAAAAAGGGACACAGTAGCCACCGCAACCAAATGAGCATGTCCCCCTCCATCAGCACAGGTCCTAAAAGGGCCAATTCAGCCCCCAAGGAGTCTTTCCCCATGCCCGTACGGTTACTCAGCCTGCCCATATCAGACTTCCTGGATTTAGGTCAGGAATGTACAGCTCAGTACATTGCCGACCAATCAATGGCACACAAAGTCATTGGATTGGCTGGGCCTGTGTGTGAGCGCCCCGCCCACAGCCTGCATCTGCACGGCAGCATTAACTGGGGTTAAAATGGGAAGGAAGAGAAGGGGTTAATAATTAACCTCCTCCCTCTCCCTCGATTTTAAACCTAGAGTGCCCCTTTAAGTCGGGAATGCTCATCCTCAGCCTTAAAGATGGTTGATGTTTGAGGAACTACATTTCCCTGAAGGCTGTGTTAACCTAATGAGTGGCTAAGCATTATGGGAGATGTAGTTCCAAAACATTTGGAGGCTGAACGAATCTGATTTATGAATAAAAACAGATAAAATTATTCAGATATCCTGTGATATAAAACACCCTCTGCCACCAAAGGCTCCAGGATTCCCTTTAGGCTAGGGACAGATGAGCGCATTTTCTTGCGGCCACCGTCAAAATTACGTCGATGCGTGCGCACGCATTTTTCACGGAATACGCTTAAGTGGTCAGACGATGCGCAATTCTGGACGTATTTCATGACGATGGGGTGAAAAGAAGTCTAGGGAAATCCGCTGTTTGAACGTTATGTTGGCCGCACACTAGCAGCGTTGACATCTCCTAATCACGCACACACGCCGCTATGCGGCCGCAGCGCACTCTGTACGTCAGTACAGCGGTTTAACGTTCTCGAAAAATGCGTTCATTTTCCACTTGCGTTCGCGCCGGACTTTTGTGCGACCGTACTTCGTATATTGGCTGTCATTGCCCGGCATCTGCTGCTAGTGCGGCCGTGATTAAGTGCGCCAGAACGCGCGTTCGCACTGCCAGTCTGACCCTAGCCTTAGATCTTTGGGACCATGAACACACACACACAGGCAAGGCTGAACCAATCCCGAGCCAGCATTCCAGAAGGTTACCTCTGGATTCTAGTTTCTATAGGAGTGCATCAATGTAGGATTTTTGGCTCCCCAGAGTTTTGCACACCCTGCGCCGTGACACATCCGTCAGGTTATACCTGCGGTTCATGTGCCGCTGCGTTACATCACGGGGCAGAGCGGCTCTCACGGTGAGGTCAGCAGGATTACTTCCATACCTCGTCCATCTGCCAATCCCCCGTGAGCCAGTTATGATGTCACATGTAATAATGAAGAGACAGGAACGTGTAGGACTCGAGATTACCCAAAGACACATTCCAGTCATTTATGATCCTTCCCTAAACCCGCGTTTCCCCTCATTTCCTCCCGGTATTCACCCCCCCCCCCTCCCCATGGCGAGTTATTCCTGCTTGAATGAAAAGTCAGAGGACTTTCACCAACAACAAAGATAGTGACGTGTATAAAATAAACAGAAAAGCACTTTAATTGTTCTATGTTGTCAATAGAGAATAAAGAGACACATGGAATGAATGCGGCTGCTACACGCAGGATCAAGAATTATTCATTCATGCAATTCATCACCAAATTGCCACAGAAATGCGTCACCTACAATGAGAACACACCCACAATAGAGGGTTCACATATTATGTGGAAGCTACCACCCTACCTGAATAGGCTGCTTCCCCTAGCACTGGGATCAGCAACCTTTGCCTCCCTGATGTTTTTGGAACTACATTTCCCATGTGGCTCAGTCAGCCTAATGAGTGACTGAGTATCATGGGAGATGTAGTTCCCAAACTATCAGGGAGCCAAGGTTGCTGACCCCTGCCTAGCAGTTCCCTCATCCAGGACCAGCACCTTACTTGCAATACCGCAATACAAAAAGAAGATGGCTCGATCCTCATTTTCCTACAGAGCACCGCAAATATGGAATAACCTCCCAGACGCCATCAAATCTTCCCTCAGTCTAAAGTCACTTAAGAGCTCCCTATTAACATACCTCGATACAGAATGCACCTGTAAACATGTAACATAGTGACTATATACAGAATGCACCTGTAAACATGTAACACAGTGACTATATACAGAATGCTCCTGTAAACATGTAACATACTGACTATATACAGAATGCACCTGTAAACATGTAACACAGTGACTATATACAGAATGCACCTGTAAACGTGTAACACAGTGACTATATACAGAATGCACCTGTAAACGTGTAACACAGTGACTATATACAGAATGCACCTGTAAACGTGTAACACAGTGACTATATACAGAATGCACCTGTAAACATGTAACATACTGACTATATACAGAATGCACCTGTAAACGTGTAACACAGTGACTATATACAGAATGCACCTGTAAACGTGTAACACAGTGACTATATACAGAATGCACCTGTAAACGTGTAACACAGTGACTATATACAGAATGCACCTGTAAACGTGTAACAGTGACTATATACAGAATGCACCTGTAAACGTGTAACACAGTGACTATATACAGAATGCACCTGTAAACGTGTAACACAGTGACTATATACAGAATGCACCTGTAAACATGTAACACAGTGACTATATACAGAATGCACCTGTAAACATGTAACACAGTGACTATATACAGAATGCACCTGTAAACATGTAACACAGTGACTATATACAGAATGCACCTGTAAACATGTAACACAGTGACTATATACAGAATGCGCCTGTAAACATGTAACATAGTGACTATATACAGAATGCACCTGTAAACATGTAACACAATGACTATATACAGAATGCACCTGTAAACATGTAACACAGTGACTATATACAGAATGCACCTGTAAACATGTAACACAGTGACTATATACAGAATGCACCTGTAAACATGTAACATAGTGACTATATACAGAATGCACCTGTAAACATGTAACACAGTGACTATATACAGAATGCACCTGTAAACATGTAACATAGTGACTATATTCAGAATGCACCTGTAAACATGTAACATAGTGACTATATTTTCTGGGTTAATCTGTATATTTGTGTTTTTAATATCTTGCATTTTATTACTTTGTATTTCTGTAACAATTCAATGTTCTTGAATCCAGGACATACTGAAACGAGAGAAATCTCAATGTATCCTTCCTGGTAAAACACTTTATAAATAAATGCTGGGTTACCATTAAGCATAGTATTAGAGGCGGGGGGGGGGGGTAGATACAGGCACAGGGTATGAAAGCCACAACAAGCAAATCCAGCCAACCCTAACATGCGCTCAGTGAGTGACAGCTCTAGGGATAGAGACAGCCAGAGAAAACAACAATTGTACAACAGTTAAAAACCTTGCATCTCTCAACGCGTTTCGCCGCCTCACTAGCGCGGCTTCATCAGGAGACCTTAACGCCCTGTATAGACCAGCTCCGTCCCTGAACAGGGGACATTTTTTGGATTGTTTTTTCCATGAAGCGCCGGGGATGCTGGGATTAGCAGCGCAAGGTCACTCGGTCGCCCCGTGGCCCCTCTCCGGTCGCCCCCCTCTCCCTGTTTAGTCACCCTATGCCCCCCCTCTCTCCCTCTCAGGTCACCCTGTGCCCCCCCTCTCTCAGGTCACCCTGTGCCCCCCCTCTCTCAGGTCACCCTGTGCCCCCCCTCTCTCCCTCTCGGGTCACCCTGTGGCCCCCCCTCTCTCACTGTCGAGTCACCCTGTGGCCCCCCTCTCTCCAGTCAGGTCACCCTGTGCCCCCACTCTCCCAGTCAGGTCACCCTGTGCCCCCCTCTCCCCCAGTCAGGTCACCCTGTGCCCCCCTCTCCCCCAGTCAGGTCACCCTGTGCCCCCCCCCTCTCTCCCAGTCAGGTCACCCTGTGCCCCCCCTCTCTCCCAGTCAGGTCACCCTGTGTGCCCCCCCTCTCTCCCAGTCAGGTCAACCTGTGCCCCCCCCCTCTCTCCAGTCAGGTCAACCTGTGCCCCCCCCCCTCTCCCAGTCAGGTCAACCTGTGCCCCCCCCTTCTCTCCCAGTCAGGTCAACCTGTGCCCCCCCCCCTCTCTCCCAGTCAGGTCACCCTGTGCCCCCCCTCTCTCCCAGTCAGGTCACCCTGTGCCCCCCCTCTCTCCCAGTCAGGTCACCCTGTGCCCCCTTCTCGGGTCACCCTGTGCCCCCCCTCTCCCTCTCAGGTCACCCTGTGCCCCCCCTCTCTCTCAGGTCACCCTGTGCCCCCCCTCTCTCTCTCAGGTCACCCTGTGCCCTCCTCTCTCTCTCAGGTCACCTGTGCCCACCACTC